>OY728156.1:1545755421-1548255421 GCA_963277665.1 Viscum album | reverse complement strand
TGTAATGTAAGAATATTATTCATCAGATTAAAACAATAAAATTATATACCCATCCTCATATTACACTCATTATTTAAAAAATATATATGTCGATCATCAAATGTATTCAATGCTAGTACATTTTCAAGAAAAATGAACTCATTATTGTACTTCATTATCTCAGTATCATTCCATCACATAATTTTTGATATTTTATCATATTTGAAATGATTTTGTAGTATGGGAATCTTTTGTAAGTTTCACATTAATTATTTTCTCTTATGTGGTGGAGTTCCATTTTAATTTACTAGAAATCGTTATGTAATATAAATTATTCAATCATTCTGTTCAATAATTTCATCCTAGAATAATTTGGAATCATTCAAGAAATAATAAATTTTTTTATTTTTAAATCAATGCCCATAAACTAAATTCCCTACCATTTAACGTTTTTTTGTAATATATACATCATACGGTTTTAATTCTTTCAAATATGAAATAATAAATTCCGTGGAAGAAATAGTATTCCCATACAATTTGTTCCCCTAAAACATAAAAAAAACGCTCCATATATTTCATTTTACTACTTTACTGATATACTTGATTCATATCCAAATCATTCAATTTTCATCGTATCAACATAATAATCTCCACCATGTGTATCATGTGTGATTATATCAAACTCTATATAGAACACCATAATTTATTTTTCATCATTCTAAATAAATAGAAACATTTCATCTAATAAATTTTCATTACTCTCACTCAGATCATGAACATTTTTAGATTTCCTTTTCTCTCCCATTGTAAAACCATACGTAGTAGTTTGTTTGATAATAATATTTTGTTATATGGTTGAAAATTTATACTTTACTAAACCATGGTCTTGTAGTACACTTATAATATAGGTATTCTATCATACCACTATCAGAAACATCACTAAATAGAAAATTTAAGAAAACTCTAAAACATGTTTAAAAAACTATTTACGATCTGATCAAATTCATACACCAAACTATTTCCCATTCTATAAAAAATCATATGTCTTTTAATAAATGAACAAAATAACATTGAATTGAAATAGTAAATATATTTATTGAAAGAATAATTGTTCACGGTATATAAAATTGTAATGGAAACACATGTCTATATGAAAATTATTATATAAAACAACAAAAAGATTATATATATTTATAGAATAAAATAAATTGTATATAACTATGATATAAATTTATTTATATTAATGATTAATAACATTAAATGATACTACAAAAAATTTGACCGGGATAACAGTCTATCACCATGGTTATGTATAACTCATCCTTGTACCCTTTTCATGTTTGATGTTTGAATTTGGAGTTGTGTATGTTTTGAATTTTGAAATATGTGGTCATATGTGAGGTTACCACTAACCTAAAAGCATCTTTTAAACTACAAAAAATAATTTGGTGGTAGTACAAAAATTGTCTTCATTATTGTTTATTTATTTTTATCTTAATCTATAAATATTTGATCTTATGTTTTTCTTATTCTATTAATTCATGGGTAAGAGATTATTATATCAAGGTAATCATCTAATGTAGTAGACATAAATAATGAATTTAGGTTAGATAAATAAATAATTAGTGGTTTATCAAATTAGGGAATGTTAAAGATATACATTATAGTATTTACAATTCATTCTACATGATTATAGCTATAGATATACGAAATTTTGTATACATCACATTTATATTGATGTAACTATCCTTTTTCATACTTCACTGTTGATTTATGGTATTTTTTATGATAGATTTATTTAAAAAATAAATATTGAAACATTTTATCTTGTTATTGTTCAATAATTCTAATATGTAGTACTAATATAGAGTTTCAATATGCTTTCTTCATAATATTATGTAATCACTAGGCATTGAATTTTTTAGTTTTATTATTATTACATTTTACTAGGATGTTTTAATTTGAATTATCATGTGTTTCTATAGAACATAAATTTAAAAATTGAATGTGTAGTTGTGATTTAGGATATGTATTATAACACAAAATATTTGTGAATGTGTGTATTATGATGAGTAGAAGTGAGAAAGTAGTGATAAGACAGTTGAAATGTAAAAAACATTAGGAAAAGTAATTAAAAAATTTATATGACTCCAATAATGGTAAGAAATGGGAATGTGTGAACAAATGGTGTATGCTATAAAATAGTGAGAATGTAAAAGAAATAATTAAAAAATTATCGAAATCCATAGAATTATTCCAAGGCTACTACATTAGATTTAGGTTACATGGAATTTTCTCTAAGAAATAAATTATTTTAATGGGATAACTTGGCCTCATATAAAGTGATAGGGATATATACCCATATTCGTCATACAATCTCAATCTATCCATGAACTTCTACTAAAAAAGACCAACTATTAATAAATATTTTATTGATTTGAAATGGACAACAAAATTATATATTATCAAATGAAATTTATTTAGTTTGAATCACTAGTTCACTATTGGTAAACTTTTAAATTCGTTACACATGAATAAAATATTTTAATTTTTTTTAAAGAATGATTTTATGACATTTTACATGTCTGTGAAAAATAGAAAAATAATGATATGTGAAAAAACATCATAAGAGTGTAAAATTGGGTTCCATATATTAATAACACAAAGCTAGTTATTATAGTGACAATCACATCACTAAATAATTCTTATATATATATTTTTCTAAATAAATATCCACCGAATGTAAAAAATTATATTTATCATAGTTGTATATGTTGAAAACAAGACAAATAAATAAGAAAAAACATGAAAAATTAACAAACTCTTCATCAATATAAGTATGGAAAAACCTTTTTTCATAGAAAACATGTATATTTAGACATATAAAAATAAATTAATTGTAGAAAAAAATATATTGGTGTTTTAGATATAGAATAATAATTAACTTGACAGCTGATAGTAGAGTTGAATTATTTTGAATTCACCAATTTAATATTTAAGAAGAATGGATATAAAACATGAACTAAATATATTCATCGGTGGAAAATACAATGTAATTATGAACACTACTAGGTTATTTGAGATGAAAATATTAGGTGATTAGGGGATCTCATTCAGAGGGTAGATGAACACAGACAATGCCAATAATTTTTTAAAACCATTGTTATGGACCCCTCTATACTATTTGTTTTTTAAAACCTCTAGTATAGAAATACGTATCCTATTCATTTTTTAAAACCCTTGAGGTAACCATGAAATAAAAATCATACATTAATTTTTATTTTTAGGCATTAGAATAGGAACATCCATAATAATGGTTTTTGAAAAATGATAGTATATGTCCATGTGTATAGATGACATTTTCAGTAGTGATTTTGAGGCACCTTTCTTAATTTTAATCAATTTGGCGAATCATCTCTAATTTTATAATTTGTTTTCTAAAGGAATAATAAAATTCATTAAAATATAAAAATCTTTATATTTTCATGTAATTTTACATTATGTTTGACCATGATAAATTAAATGATGTTGTTTAAGATATATTGACTAAAACAACACATGTAACCATCAAAACTGAAAATGTATTAATAAAAAAATAATATATAAATACAAATAGACATTATATAGTTTAATATAGTTGAAAAATGTTAAAAAAATTTTTATTAATAAACATAAGTTTATTACTTATGATGGCAACAATGCATGTAGAATGATTTTGGGATAAGGTATGGTTTTTCATCTCATTTTTTCTTCATTGAGATATAATAAATACTCACTAGAACTATCATATTTATGATTTATATATTGAACATGTATTCATTTTATCATAATTTTTCATGAAATATATGTGATATAAAAATCCATCTCAAAATCTAACATCCATGGTTTTCCAATTTGAAATAAAATGGAAATTTATGGGTATTTTTCTCTCAATTCTCATTCATTGAGTTATGATAATTCATCTTGAAAGTATTTCATATAATTCCAATAAAATAAACTATTGGAATATATTATTTAGTATTTTCCCATTTTTTGATGATTTAAATTTCTACCCCATAAGTCCACTTTCTAAATTTCTCATACTTTTTGAATTATGATGTCTCTATGAGATTTTGTTAACAAAAATATTCTTTCGTTGAGTTAAAATATTATTAATCAACCACCATTCATATATGTTTGATAAATATCCAAATTTCAATTATGTAAAATATATCAAAATTTTTATCAAGTGAAATTGATTCTTTCAAATCAATTTTTGTTTCTCAATAAATTTCATTATAAAAAAATTCCAACATTTATTTAAAAATTCTCACCTCTTTTATTCATAGATATTCCACCATTTCAATGATCAATATTACCAAAAAAATGTCTTATATTCTTATTTGTAAATCCAAATATACTTTTACTCATTAAACCTTCTTATTTTTCGTTATAACTTCTTAATGTATTGTATTATTACCTCTTTGTATGATGAGGTTATTAAAAAACTGTATTCCGAATTATTAAAAACTCTTTCCATCATATTAATATAAAATGTTCTGTCATAAAAAACATAATATATTTTAATAAAATTTATATATTTTCATGGATCAATTAGATAATTTTATTAAAAAGTAAATTGTTTTAATTTTACATGAATCCTTTTGACAGTAACTTTCAAATGTGATATGTAACATCTTTTTAAATGAAAATACCTCAAAGATTTTTTAACAATTAACTAAAGGATTTGATATTATATTAATATTTATGTATAAATTATCTAATTAAATACAAATAATTTTTCATGAATTATAATCTGAATTTTCAAATGAAATAATATTTTTAAATAATTTAATTTTGGTTATTACCTATTTAAATTCATGAGGTTAATTTTGGTGATACCATAATGATTTGTTACAAAACCAATTTTCGTTCACTTGAGTTTTTTATGTTTTGATGATTTATTTTTATTAATTGGCACACATATATATGAATTATTTATGGACGGGGTCCAATATAATCCATCAATGAATTTTTTGAATTTTAATTTCTCGTGATATTAGAAAGGGTTCACGACTAGTATACCAATAAAAAGTGGGGAAACATGTTGTATCCCAGGACTAATAGGGGTAAATTAGTATCAAAATCCCAAGAAGATACTCTGGTAGTATCCCAATCCAAAATTCTTATATAAGTAGAATTTCAATCCAAAGAGAGTACACATATTTTATCCCAATATCTAACAGGTACATGGGTAGTAGCTCAATCCTAAATGTTTTCATGGGTAGTATCATAAGCCCAAGAATATTCAAGAGTTTTGATCATACGAAAAATAGGGTACATTTGGTTGTGATAATAAGACGAAGAGGGTACATGGGTTGTTAGACCAAACCCGTTATTTTATGAGAATCAATTAGTAATGACTTCTCCACTAGGATATGACTTCCTATGATATTAAGTATTCCAAATTTCTATAATATTTTAATACGTTATGATACCAGGGATAATCATTATTATCATGTTATTAAGGACTCCTATGACATGTATAAATGATGATGAATATCATAAAATAAGTGTATTTGGTCCTCTAATCCATGAAAACACACATTATCAGCATTGGGAAATTGTTTTCCGATTTAAAATTAAAACTCTAAAAAATGATGTAAAATAAAAATATATTTAGATTTATTTTTTCCAAATATTATTAATGTTAATTATTAATGAATATTTTTTTAGCACTAGGTCTTGGAATAAAGTTCATGAGAACCTCTTGATCCCACTAATGTAATGACTACTTTTAATATAAATTATATCTATTAGTTGTTCGAAATCTATATGTCACTAATTAATGAGTTGGATTTGATATTCTTCTCATCACATAGCTCTTTAGGTTGGTCATCAGGAAAATTAGATCATATATTACTATTTAATTATCGAAATAAGAACACATATTCAATTTATAATATGGATAAACTCAACACTATTCACGTATTATCCTCCATGTAGTTTCCCAAGTAATTATAACCCATGTAAAAAACTAAAAATATGGAATGTAACTATTATGGTTACCACATTACATTCTTTCGTTACAAAAAATAATCAATTATCTACCTAATTTGGCTTAATCTGACAATATTAGATGATATAGTTCTTGATAATGTTTTACAGTTGATGTAATTTGATAGAGAGTGTGTTGTATACTTTGGTAATTTATGATGGAAATATTATCACTTGTTATTATTTTTATATGTATTCATGGTTCTAATAATTTATTCAGGAATCGATATTCATTCCACCTAACCAATATGATCAGATAATGTTAATGTGTAACCCTTTTCACAACTCATGAATAATCACGAGATATTGTATAAGAATAAATAAATATATTATTTCTTCTAGTATGTGACTATTTAAAAAACAATGAAGACAATATTATAGTATTAGTAAAATAATTAAAAAATCATTCACATATTCATATTATAAACATCATATAATTATGAATGAAATATAGAAAAATAATAATTTAAAATTTATTGAAAATAAACATGATATTAATATAAAGAAATTATATCTAATTAAATTTCAAACACATTAAAATTAAATTTTATATTTTGGAAATTATTTAATTAGTCAAAATATTCAAGAGTTAGGTGAATAACATCTTAAGAAATTTTAAAAAAAATATAAAGTGAAAATAGAAATTACCACAATGTTGTACAATGATGAGTATTACAATTACCATTAGAATTTACCTCATCAAGTTACAATTGAAATCTGGTGGTCAGAATGACCAGATCAAACTTATATTCTTAATAACCCTCTCATAAAGGTCATCAGCAACCTGATTTTCCTTCCTATGGAAATGGGTGACATCAAGTGATAAATTGTCAGCATGATTAAGACAGTCAACCCATGCTACCATCATTCTAAATGGTACATTCCTATAGTGTCCGTTGGGAATTTAAACAATCATAGTTGATTCTGATTCAAACTATATCTTATTCTAACCAAAATGAATTGCATACATGATTTATATGATCATAGAAATAATTATACATCAATATCAAAACCATTTCCAATTAAATGTTAATATAAACCATTAACGAGGCCCTGATGGGTAAGATATATCATGTAATAACTTGAGGGGCTAAGTGCACCAGAAGCCACCCTATCCACAATGACATTCAACCACCCCAAAATCGAGTGTATCCACCTAACAGGTCTGGTTACTAATGAGTTATGCACCATACTAGCAACACAAGAAGATCTTAAAATAAGAAATTCAAATAATTCATTATTCATTGCACCCTTCTCAATCATTGATGTAACCATAATCACTCTATGAATATCCATAACACCATCATGAAATAGAGGAAAATGGTTTTTAAAAAATAAAACATTTACATCCTTTACAGATAAATGAAAGGAGGATAACAACAACATTTTATAAATGTGACTGAACTAGATCACTACATGTTATTCTATATATAGAAGAGAGTATCACATATAGGTTCTAGAAATCCAATGAGTATGATAAAATTCCATGCAAATATCACTAGATTGTGAACTTCATTTAGTAACTACCAAATAAAGTAAATCTAGATTCCACATATTATAAGCATAAAAATAAGAAGATGCAAGATTATTCCCCTTATATTAAATGATATTATGAATAGGTATCATATTCCACCATATTTTCTAGATAAGAAATAGATCAGCAGAATAAATTAAAGGTTTTATAGAACCTGAAAACCATATTGGATGAGTGAGAGAGGAAACACAATGATACCTATAAAAGTCATGTGTACAGAAACTACCATCCAAACAAGGTTCTCAAATCAATGTATCAAGATCATAAAAAGAATATATTGAAAATTCCATAACATGTTGGGGTGAATTTTTTTTTTCATATCAGGATTTACATATAAATCATATATTGTAGAATCCTTCAGAGAATACAGAATTTCATTTTCATCAATAACAGGCTTTGATATTCATGGTGTTCCTCATTAATTCAACACTTATTGATTACAAACTACCCATTTCAAGAAGTCTATAATGTCAAACTAGGTTTTCTTTGAATCATTCCAAATAGACGAAAGAACATACCTAACATGCCCATTCTATAATTTTCTATAAAATAAATCATTATGAAATTCTAAGGGAGAATCAGATCTAGTCAATAGCCTCTATGTGAGGTTTTTTAAATAGTATCATTAAATATCTTATGATATATAATTACCATCCAACTCATGTTTACTTGTTTTACCAAATCCTTCCATGTAATAGTATCAATCTTTCTATCATGAATTGAACTGGTCAAAGTAGTGTCTCGATTATACATTTCAACTCTTTAATGAAAATTCATGGACATTTGAATAGATATAAGTCATAAGAAAATATTGAATTATTATCATAATGGAAAATAAAATTATACCATCATGAGACATGGTCTTATGTTTCTAGGTTTCAAGATGATTAACAATTTTCATAGAAATTCTTTACAGGCGATATTATTTGACCCTAACCCAAAAAAGTGGAATTCAAAGATAAATAATGGTTAGTGACCAATTCTTCCCACCCACTCTCTGTGCCAACCTATTATACATAGAAAAGATAACACCTTAATCAAACATGGTTTAGGATTTTACCTATCTAAAAACTATCCATCAACATTTTCATAATGCCCAAAAATTCTTTTCATATGAAAAATAGTAACATCATCTATCTTCACAAAATAATAATGACTTCTTATTTGAAAATGTGAGATGGAGAAAAAGAATACATCACAACCCACAATATCTAATAAATACCAACATTAATTGGATATGAAATACAAAAACTCAAATAGTCCTTATTTATGAAAAAGAGAAGGCTAGAAAGTGGTTCCCCTAGCTGAACCATATAGATCCATGTACGAAACTCCTCAGGGGACAAATTAAAATTATGGAGCGCCAGAAAATATTGATAATAGAACATATTATGTTAATAAATCACTAGGAAAATCGATTAATTCTTAAAATAGTAAATATGTAATTCTAATTTATTGTAAAAAAGTATTTAGAGATGATAACCATTAAATCCATATTACCATTTTTTACCTTTATCATCATAATATTCACAAACTCTGAAGAATTGAAAAAGAAGGTTTGGTATATTCCTCCCATGAACAAACTAGAACTGATTTGATGAAATAAAATCCTTCACCATATCACCCAGATTGTGAGTCATAATATTTCTAAATAACATTATAATAGAGTTTCTAATAGAAACAGACCTAAAATATCAAATATCAAAAGCATTATACTTTTTCAAATCATCAAAATGTGGATTAACTTAACACCATAGATCATAGATACATGAGTAAATAATTTTCTTATATCATTAATACACTAAATTTGGAAAATTTTCTATAATAACATGAACAACTTGTTAGTGAAACCATCAGGTCCAATGATACTATAAGTATTTATTGATAAAAAAATTGCATGAATTTCTGCTACATTGGGTGCCACAAAAATTATCCTATTATTAGTGTCATCAATGAAAGGGTAATATAATTTGACCATTTTTTTAGTTTTTTCTTCCCCATCGTCTGAGTAAATATCCTCAAGGCAACATGACACAATAATTGATATCAAATTTTTATAGTTATGCATCATTCCATCAAATTTTAAAGCATTTAGATTTTTACATTCCATTTTCTCTCTATGTATACAATGAAATTATTTTGAATTTATATCTCCTTCTTTGATATTCATTTATCATATTAATTATCAAAAATAACCTTGATATTATTTCAATACTTTCCCTAATGACATCATATTAATTTGACCAATTTGACGTATATAATATTATCAATTTACAATCTCTAATATAAAATGAAATATATTTTCCCTATTATTTAATATATAAATAAATTATAAATATAACTTAATATTTCATTATAAATACATTATATAAAAATCATAATCTATGCCATAAAATTATGAAGGTATTTAATGTTACCAATTAAGATTATGGATATTTAATTATTAAACATTTCATAAAGAATTAATAATTATTTAAAAATATTTTATAATTGATTAATCTTTATAAACATTTAAAAAATATCTAGAAGTAACATTCTCCATAATTTATAATCAAATTAAAATAATGTTAATTCAGTTTATAATTAAAAAATTTAAAATTAAATATTTCTTGTAAATCATATTTTTTGATATATTCGTATATAAATCAAGCGTTCCGCTAAAAATCGATATCTTATCTTATGACTTCAAAGTCATGGCATGTGATGGGTAATTATATGTTATGTATCATATTTTAGGATATCATTATATTGTATCATAAGGTTTCAAATCACCAATTACAACAAGCATTATATTGCTTTAGTGATATTGTGTCCTATTTTTTAAAATGATAATTGCTGCCATTAATGGCTATGACTGCCTCGATTCATACATTAAAACATGAAAATAATTGAGTATATTAAATAATTTTCCAATATCATATCACATTTTGGAAGGAATAATGAAATATAAGGTTTGAAAATCCTTTTTCTATTTTCTAGATATATTTTATTTTCTTTATAGTATTCAAAAATTTATAGTTGGATATTGAATTTTTTTAATTCTAAACAAGATTTCAAGAGTAAATAAATTCAATAAACCAGTGATATCACATAAGGGTTTATACAGATAATTTTTTTCAATATAATGAAATACATTTTAACCCTCAATCCAAAGATCGCAATGTTATAAAAAACTACAACCATATATAATATAAATAATGTGTACCTTTCCAAATTCATAGAAGTTATCATATTATTTAACCATAGTGGTTGATAAATATCTTATAGAAAAATACATTTGGTACCATCCTCCATGGTGTATCAATGGACCAACTAAATCCCTCAATGTTCCGGTACGAACCTCCATACTGGCATGTTATAAAAGTATCTCTCTAGGGAAATGAATAATGAAGAATAAGTCATTGGATAGAATCAACAAGATGATTACTTCCTAAAACCAACTCTATCTCAATATTTATGTATTTTTCATGTCCTTTGGAAAAACTCAATATAATTACCCACTATTTTTATACATATAAATTAAATTTAAATATATTCATATTCATATTACATAAAAAACCACTCATGAATAGTATGACTTATGTTTCTTTGCGAAATTGGAAACCAAAAAAATTATCATAAAATTTCAATGCTGTCTCCCACTAATTCCTTCTTGAATGCAACCCTTCATATCATATTAAACATAATTCCTTTCTCTATATTAGGGGGATAAAAACATACGAAAAGGGTGGTATTAGATTCGTAGGAAGGGTAAAGAAGGGAGATACGAATCATAACATAAACATATGGGAATCAGAATATGAACATAACATTTTAAATAAATATAAATTGAATTTTAAAGATAATAATATTGATACATATAATAAATTATAAAAATCATAATAACATAATCATGAAAGAGTAAATTTGGCATAAAAAATAGAATTATGGAAAATAAATAAGGATAGAAAATAAATTCATTAGTAATTATGAATTTTTTCCAAGACTATCATAGGGGAATATGTTCAATACCAAACGAATCATAGTAGTCTAGGTTCACTCCCAAGACTTTCATAGTGGAAAAAGTCTTTTACTGAACTGGTTTCACATCAAACTTCAGACATATTTGAACTGAGTTCAATCCTTATTGAATTGTTATCTATCTCATGAGATATAATATCATTACCCAATTCATTGGATTTAGATATTGTTCCCTCATTTCACCTAAAGATCCCCATTTAAATTTGTTCCCCATGAATATAGATCATATGATAAACTAAAAAAGGAATTAGGTTTCATAAAAATTTCATCATTGTATAACCGATTGGAAATAAATAGTTTTCATAAATATAAAAATAAATCATCTACAAGATAATAAGTATAATTTCCATAAAAAATATCCCTAGTAAATCATAATTAACATAAAATAATTTCATCTTAGATGGAAAATAATTTTGATTGGTGACTTCAAATAATTCAAGAAGAAAACAACCTTTCTATTTTGAAAAAAGTAAATTATAAAACATTTATATAACCATATTCATTTAAAATAAACATTAAAATTTGAAAGGGATCTTTAAAAAACCCATTTAATACATATCTAAAATTGTTTTCCTTGAAAATTCTTAAAATATAATGAAAATAACGTTTCAATACATTTTTTTAATATATAGTTTTTGAATAATCAAAAATCATATTGAAGAGAGAATAAATTTAAATAAAACACATAATAACATTAAAATAAGTATATTAATGATAATATATATCAAATTTAATTATATAAACCTCAGAACATATTATAAGGGAATAACACAACATGTTACATTTAAAAGAAAAATTTAAACAAAATTACAATACTCATTTGGAATCTTTTGTAACATAAACCCATTGAAAGAGAGATAATAAAATATATATGTAAAAAATAATTTAAGTATAAGGATAATATATGAAATTAATGTTTCTTAAATATACTAAATTAATAAATTACTGTAGAATATGGAAAAAATCTCGCAGAAATACAAGTGAGACTAAAAATTCCCTTACAGATACCATATCATTGAAATGAACATTAATAAAATTAATAGAATATATTTATTAACTATAAATCCACATAATATAAGTATATATAAAACATAATATTGTCTATATTTATTCCACATATTATCGTAGAATATCAAAATCATGGAACTAATACTTTAACACTATGAATGGAAATTGGGTTAAGAATATCAAGTTAATAATTCCCTTACCACATTATAATCCTTCATATCATATTCCCTAAAAAATTAATAATTATCCAATTTATCTTTTAATTATTTTATAATAATTATATTTATGATATTATATATAAAAATTAATTTTTATATATAACACATAAGAAGTAAGTGGCGAATAAGGCACATATCTCATAGAAGAAAAGGAGAGAAGAGAAACACTTACCTCACACCTCCCTTTAGTCATTCTTAATTTAAACTCATGTATAAAGGATTAAATAATGTTATTAAATCATTATATAACTATAATAATATTTATAATACCATATATGACACTTTTATAACATATTAACATCTATTCATTAAAATAATTCATTATTATCATTATTTTGGGTGTGTTCGTTTCATGGTTTCATGATCGGTTCATTTGTGAATAATTATGAATTTTTATGTCAAATAGAAATAAAACTCCAGAACTGAATATAAGTGGTATTAATGAACTTATATAATTTTAAATGGTCCCATGTATTTTGTTTTTTTCTTACAAAATGTCTATTGATTTGAAAAAATATTAAGGCCAATTTTTTAGTTTAATTTGATTGTTTTTTATACCAACGTGAACTATTTTTGTTCTATTTAATATTATGTTTAAATTTTCTTAATCGAATATAAAATATTTTATAATATACTGATTAAAATATTATTTACACATAAAAATATTTTTATGGACATTATTGACGTATGTAATGGAGATGAAAAAACAGAATTCACTGAGGTGATTCACCAGAATAATTTGGTCATTACTTCTATTTAATTAAGTAAGTGAAGGAAAGAAATTGTTTGGATATATTATATTCAATTAGAAACATGAAATTAAAATATCTAAATTTTTATTTAATTCTTATTCCAAAACTTATAAATAATTTTTTTGAGGAAATAGAAGAAGAAAAGAAATGAAGAGATGTACATTTAAAAAATTACATAATGAATATCACCTCCATAAAAGACCCTTGAAGTCCATGGATTTGGTATTTTGGTGAGACCATAAAAACTATAATATAAGGATAGGTCATGTTAGAGGTTTGGGGACATAATTTAGGGGATTCAAGGATTTTTAGTTGAAATGTGTTGGGGAGGGGAGGTATTTATACTTGAGTAGTGTTGGGTTTAAGTGGTTAATATAAAAATTATTATATATTTAATTCAAAAAATATTTATGTGCAATTACATTCCATGAATTTTTCTATAAATAAATTTTATATGAGATATTTGTGTTTGATAAATAAATCATCCAATAATCAATTTTTTTAGTTATTTAATATTTTAATCCATTTCATTTTTATCATTAACCTTTTTCATTTTTTCACATACACCACGGTAAATAATTTTTTTCCATTGTCAATTGTTTATACCTAAAAATTATAATGAACATACAAAATAATTTTGAAAATTTTATTTTAAATATAGAATCTATTTTATAAAATTCAACTCACATAATTGCAACAATTACATTTGAAATTATTCTTGTAGAAACAACGTGATAACGAGTTATCTATGTAAAAAAGTTAAATTTTTGAAAGGTTTTTTCTTTACAATTTCACTAAGAAATTGATTACAATTACCTAAAATGGATTTATGTATGCATAATTAAACTAATAATAAATTTTGAAAAATAAATTTCTATACATATATAAATAAATCTGAATAAAAATTCTATATTTTTCACTATTCATCATAAAATGAAACATCACCAAAAAAATCTAAAATTTCTTCCTAAGATAATTTTGATATCCATAATTACAGAATGAATTTTTTTTCAAATAATCCATAATTTGTTTTACATTATGTTTTGAAATTGGTGTTCCATTAAAAGTAAACAAATTCACCTTGTAGAAAAATATATATTTTAGGATTAAAATTGAATTCATTATTATCTAAATCTTGAGAAACACATGGACTGAATTCAAAAACAATTAATGAATATTTAACATATAAATTTTATTAATATTTATCAATATTATTTATTAATTTAACTCACTAATTAAAATTTTTATTTTGGGCATCAAAATAGGTTTTTTATAAAAAACATATCATTTATGTTAAATTGGGTTTCATTTTCATTTATAATTAACTTGTAACCAATGGATTAATTATACTAATATTTCTAAACATTATTCTCATATTTTATTTAATCCCAATCATTATCACCTTTCTAATGGATAGTTTTGAACTATCAAAATTAAATTCTAATTTTTTTCAATTTTTTTCATCTCAGTGTTTAGTGAAAAATAGGATATTGAATAAAATGGGGCATAGTGAAAAATATTATGGTGATACCATCTATCCTTCAAAAAATAAATTTTCCCATAGAAATTAATTACTCAGATATAAATTGATGAGCAATCCTCAAATCATTAGGTTCCCATATAGCATCATAAAATCGATGGTTTCATCTTAAAACATTAACTAGATTAGTTGTATTTGCAACGACCTGAAATTTTGAATATTTTTTATTTCCTAATTTTGTGTGTTATTTTTATTTATACTCAATAAAACTATATTCTTTAATTAACAAAGTTAATATAATTTAATGAGACTATTGTGTTTAGACTGTTATATGACTATTGTTCAAAATTACCATTGGAAACTAAACACTTAACATTACAATTATTATTGATAAATACAAGTGATATTGGTTAATTAATATAGAAAGAAGATTTTATGGCCTCCTCTTGTAGACTCAGGCTGTTCGAATCCCATTTGATGGAACATGGGAAGGAGGTATCACCATTGGTATTTCCTCTGGACCAAACCCAAGATGAACTTCATCATGTGAAGCTGGAATGGAATCCCATTCAAGAGAAGTTCAAGCTGATAGAAATCACCACTCGGGCACTGTTGGCTGAGCCACCCCAAGATTCTATCCCCTTATCACACCTTACAATTAGGTCTTATGCTGGTGTTATACAGTTCTAGGTAACAATACCTTAGCTGCTTTGTGTAAACCCTAGATATAAATAAAAAAAATTATTTCTTATTATGGTGAAGCTTTTGAATTTCATGTGTCCGGATAAATATATGATGTATATTATTAGTGTTTTTTGGAAAAAGGTTATTTTAAACTTTTTATGAAATATATAAATAATTAATGATTTGTAAAGATTTTAAAAAAATTGTCTTCTATAGTTTTGTTCAGTAAGAAATTTAGAGTCTAATATGATCGACTTAATTTTTGATGAATAATAAATTATAAATAGTAATTTTACACTTATGAATAGTAATATGACCAAATGTATTAATAAATTTACTTAATAATGAATTAATATAATTTAGGAACCTAGATTAAGTAATGAGATACAATAAAATAAGTAAATAACTATTTCAGAAATTATCAGTTAATTATTAGTTCTTCTCTGGGTGAATAGTGTTTTATTTAAAAATTAAATAAAAAATATATATAAAAATATTTTCATAAAATTTATTTCATTTTTGAATTCATGGCATCGATTTTAGGTTAGGATAATATTTTGTATTTTTTCTGAAACTGTTGAATTTTTAGTGAATAGTAAAAATACAGTTTTGATTTTTCGGTGTTTAATGACATCATTAAGGATGTAATAATTATGTAATTATTTTTGTTGTCTTATTAATAGTATGATATTCTATGAGGTGTCCAAAGTGCCCAATACCATGGGAAAATACCATGGGCAAGCCCATGGTTTTTCCAATACCACTGATGAGGTGTCCCTTGGAAATTAAGTATTTGTTCTCTCACTTCCCCTATAAATACTTAGCCATTTCCACATCCATTTCATTCGAAAGTCCTCCTAAACTATTTTATCGTCTCCTTACCTCCAAATGAGTCATATAAAGGTTCCCTCAAGACTTCCACGGTCCTGGACTTCAATCTTTCAAAGTTACTCTTCAAGGTAAGAGATCCTTTCACCCCCTCTTTGTAAGTCATGAATTCCTTTATGTTCTGTCTTCTAGTTTCCATCTATTTATGTTGAGGGAATGGTTATATATGTTCTCATGACTATCAATTTCATTTATAATTGTTTATATACCCTTTCAACTTTCTTCAATTAGTTTTCTAAATTTTTAAAGGACGTCGTTAGGCAGCCGAATTTCTCGTAAAAGAAATCACATCTTCTATTTTCATTCATGTTTCCTTTTCATGTGGTATTTCATTAAAATATCCATAACATGATCTTACCTAGTACCCATACATTATTATGAATTATTTATGAGTGGGTGACCATTTTCCCGTCTCTTTACAATGTTTTCTAAAACCATGTTATATAACCGTTATGATATAGAAATTTCGTCTCAAAATTATATCTCTTTCTCTCAAGAAAATATCTTGTTTGTTTGTGTGAATACCCAGACCTATTTAATTTCTATGGGTGTTCATAAATATATAAAACGGATATATTTTATTATAAAATTGACATACATATAACCATCACTCCCTTTTAATGGGTTATAAATGATACAATGATCTTATTTTTATGAACATTAAAAACATCACGATTTTGAAAAAAACTCATTTCTTATATTCCCAATTGGTTATTTATTAAATGTTTTATTATGATCTTTGTGGATAAAATTAATGTAATGAAATATTAAGGGTGTTCCATGATAGCGCTCCAATTCATTGTGTATGGAATTAATCTTTAGATATGACAAGTTTCACTATTCCTTGGGTAATAGCCTTTGTAATTTTTATGACACCGCGAGGATAATCCATGGTGATATGTTCATGAATGCTAAATGAAATGTTGTAGAAACACATTCATGTTATGTTTAATTCTCTTTTAATTATGATATAGGGATACATCCATTGCTCATGTCTTTATGTTTTTATTCACGTTCTTATTAACATCACAAGTATATTGATTCCCTTCTTTACACTTACTGGGCCTTCTGCCCACCCATTCCATTGATGAATGTCTCCAGGATATGAGATACAGTAATTTTACAATAGATGAACATGTGATGAAGCCTTATGAGTGGTTTAGAATAATTTATTATGTTTTGTTTTTCGTGTATTATGATCCAAATTTCCAAGACACTAGACATTAAAGATCCTTTTCTTGTAAAATGTAATGAAACGTTATGTAATAAAAAGAAGGGATGCCATAGTTAGTATCAAAGGATAGATTAGGTATTTATGGAAATTAGGATGTGTAAACATTAAAAATAATCCTATAGAAAATTTAAAATATAGAAAAAATTCTTGGTATTTTGGTTAGTATTGAGTTAGTGTTTTATCAAACAAATACATCCATGTCCGGATACGAGCTGGTAGGGGAGGCTCTGACACAGATGTACATAGGGATAAAACCCAAAAGCACTGATTTGAGCTAGATGCAAATGGGAATTGGTTCATGACAGTGGGCCTTTCTACATTCTTCATAACGATACTCTTGGGGGATATGTTTGGTTAATCATATGATTTTTATGAATCATTATGAACGATTTATGGAGAAATGTAATTGTTTAAAGTATGAAGTTTTAAGACATAAAATATATTACATTTAAAAGACTCTTAAATAAAATATGTTTCTCACAATGGTTGTATTCTTTTAGAAAATGGACAGTAATAGGAGGAACTATGCAAATGGTGATCGCAATGAAACATGCGCTGAAGGACCTTCGATGGAAGCCGGAATTGAAACATTCTTGCGAATGATGAACCAACTAACTCATGTCTTCAGAAATAACATGAAGCAAGTTGAGATACTAGTCTCACTGTGAATGGAACAACATTATGTTGAGTCCTTTATGCATCAATGACGAAGAACCTCTAGTGGATCGACTGACGCATTGATTTATGAGCAGTGGATCATCTTCATCAAAAAAATCTTTTCGGTGCTCCACTATTCAGAGCAAGAGAAGTTCTCCCCGGTTGACTATAACTTAGAAAGAGAAGCTGATCAGTATTGGGAACTGATTAATAACACAAGGAAAATAGTGGAAGTTGAAGCTATGGAGTGGGAAGAGTTCAGAAGGACTATTTTTTGTATATATTATCCTTATTCCATGAGAAAAATAATGGAGAAGATGTTTCTCGAGATGAAGTATAATGAGAACAATTTTGTCGGAATCTATGAGATGAACTTCACCCGACATTCACGATATACCTCTAGAATTTTCATGTATCGAATTGATTAGGTTGATAGATTCTTCAGTAGACTGATACCTCATCTGTGAGAGAATCTACCCAATCGAGACTATGATATCTATGAGGAGATCATGGAGAGTGAGATGAAAGTCAAGCTTGAGTTTGTTGAGACGCAGTGGTATCATAAATCCAATGGCAATAAGAGATTGATAGAGCCCAGCTTAGGGAGGACTTTTGACCAAGGAAGAGGAGGAAATCATGTGAAACTTCCCAAGTGTAATAAATGTGGAATGAAGCATTCGGGGAACTACCATCCTGGGAGTGGGAAATGCTACAAGTGCGGAAGAGGTGGACATATTGCAAGGAATTGTCATAGTGAGGTGATACCTCAGATTCCAAACACATATGACAAGGGGAATATGGTTCATGCCCTACCTAATGTCTAATACTTTATGTGTGGAGAATGTGAGAAATTTTCCAATCACTACCCAGATCCGAGGTTAGTGGAGGGGAACCACCATTATCCTCAGAAAAGGCCATGGCATCAAGGCCGTGCTTTTGCTGTCACGACAGCTAAAGATGAAACATCAAATGATGTGGTGGCAGGTACTACTATTTTTATCTTAAATCTTGCAAGTACATTGTTTGATTCTGGTTCGATACATTCCTTTACTTCCTCCATGTTTTCAAATAATTTACAATCAACCCCCTGTTTTGCTAAATGTAGACTTATTAGTCAATATTCTTGCTGGGATTATCCAAGCATCGTCAATGCTTAGAAACTCCAGTATTTAATTTGGTGAGCACAATATTATCACAAATCTAGTTGTCATTCCCATGCAGGAATTCGCCGTTATACTAGGGATGGATTGGCTTTCAATGTATAATTCTATGATCAAATGCAGAAGGAAGGAAATCTCAGTAGTCTGGAGTGGAAAACCTACAGTTATCTTCTAAGGAGAGATATCTCAACCTGATATTTGTCTAGAAGAATCCCCCTATATCCTTTATTATGGATTTGATCAGTGAAGGATAAGAAGGATATGAGAGTTTACGGAAATAAAGTGTCCCCATATTCCAGGAATATGTTGATGTATTTCATAGGGAGTTTCCTGGAACTCCTCTAGAAACAGAGGTAGAGTTATCTATTGAACTCATAACTAGATCTCACCCAATATCAAATACCCCCTATAGGATGGAAAATATGGATCTAGAGTAATTAAATAAAAAACTCCAAGATCTTTTAGAGACGGGGTTTATTTGACCGGGTGTGTCTCCTTGGGGAGCACCAGTTATTTTTGTGAGAAAGAATGATTGATCGATGAGGCTATGCATTGATTAAAGAGAACTGAATGGGATCATAGTAAAAAACAAATACCCTCTTCCAAGAATTGATGATTTATTTGACTGAATTCATGGGTCTCAATTCTTCTCTAAGATCGATCTCGTTTTGGTTATCATCAATTGTGGGTGAATAATGTAGATATTCCAAAAAACTTCCTTCCGATCAAGATAAGGGAATTATGAGTTTGTTTTTATGCCCTTAGGGATGACTAATGCACCTGCTATTTTTATGGTTTTGATGAATAGAGTCTTTAAGGACTACCTTGATAACATTTTAGTAGTTTTTATTGATGATATTCTGATATATTACAAAAGTTGCTAAGGGCATGAAAATCATTTAGGTTTATTTTACAAACTCTTAGATGGAGAGACTTTTTGGAAAGTACAGTATATGTGAATTTTGGTTACAAAAACTAGCTTTTTTGGGAACATTGTAACCAATGAAGGAATCTCAGTTGACCCTAAAAATAAAAAATTTGTAGAGGAGTTGACTCATACTACAACGATAACTGAGATCCGTAGTTTTCTTGGACAATCAAGATATTATAAGATTTTGTGGAATCGTTTTCTTTATTTCTAGTCCATTAACAAAGTTAACATGAAAAAGGGTCATCTTCATCTTAAAAAATGAGTGAGAGGAAAGTTCGCAAGAGCTAATGAATATATTGGTTATTGCAGCCATGTCAACTCTGCCTTCATGTGGAGAAGGGTTTTTTATTTTTAGTGATGCATCTCTGAAAGGGCATGGGTGAATCCTCTTTCAAAATGACATGGTCTTTGCTTATGCATCTTGATAGTTGAAGTCTCATGAGCATAATTATCCTACGCATGATTTGGAGATGGAAGCCATCATTTTTTCTCTAATGATATGGAGGCACTATCTTTATGGTGAGAAATGTGATATATACACAGACCATAAAAGATTGAAGTATATTTTCACAGAAAAGGAATTGAATATGAGAGAGAGGATATGGTTGGAACTTCTTAAAGTCTATGATTTTTCAATTCATTATCATCATGGAAGAGAAAACAAATTTGCTGATGCATTAAGCCGGAAAGACCCAGTTGTCCTTTCCATGATGAGAATTCAAAGGGATCCTTTGATTAACGACCTAGTAAAGCTGGACATGGGAATTATAAGGCAAGGGACATCATAAACCCTAACCTAAATGAATTCTCAAACATCACTACTAGATAATATCAAGATATATCACAAAAAAGATACTTTGATATAGAATAAGATTGAGGATACAAAATATGGGAAGTTTCTTGAGTTCAATATTGATCAATATGGGGTTCTGAAAATTCGTACAAGACTATGTGTTCCATCTATTCCGGAAATAATGGAGCTGGTGGATGAAGCTCATAGCTCTACATTCTCTATACATCCTGGAAGCACCAAAATTTATAGGGACCTTCATGATCATTTTTGGTGGGATAATATGAAAAGGGAGATTGCTGACTATACTTCGAGGGGCCTAGTATGTCAGCAAGTAAAGGCAGAACGGCAACTTCTTAAAGGGGTATTGCAACCACTACCCATAATAGTATGGAAGTGGGATAATATCACTATAGACATTGTTACTGGTCTCCCGAGAAATTCCAAAGGAGACAATGTGATTTGGGTTATTGTGGATCATCTCACCAAGACACTCCATTTTTTCTCTATCCGGGAATATTTCTCTCCTGATCAACTTTTTAGGATTTACGTAAAGGAAGTGGTAAGGCTCCATGGAGTTCCACTTTCTATCATATCTGATCATGATCCAAGGTTCACATAAAAATTATGGAGAAGTCTTCAACATGATATGATCACTAAATTGAATTTTAGTACAACCTATCACCCCCAAACAGGTGGCCAATATGAAATCACTATTTAAACACTCGAGGATATGCTGAAAACATGCTGAATGGAATTTAATGGTGGATGTGATCAACATATCACATTAGTTGAGTTCCCTTACAACAAAAACATCCAATCGAGCATTCAAATGTCACCCTATAATGCTCTATATGGGAAGCGATGTTGAAATACATCTTGTTCAGATGGTGTTGGTGATAGAATGCTTCTTGGTCCTGATCTTGTACAAGAGTTGACAGAAAAATTCCATGCCATCCAACAACATATTAAGGCTTCTCATAGTCGACAAAAGATCTATGCTGACAACAATAAAAGGGAATTTAAGTTTTATGTCGGTGAAAAGGACTTTGTTTGAATATCACCTTGGAAGAGATTCATGAGGTTTGGGAAGAAAGGGAAGCTTCGCCCTAAGTACATTAGCCCCTATGAAATCATTGATCGCATAGGAGCAGTGGCTTATCGGCATGCACATCCTCCAAATCTTGCACAAGTTCAAGATGTCTTCCACATATCCCTCTTGAGGTAGTACATACTTGGCCTTTCACATGTACTAAACCCAAATGTGGTAAAACAAGAACCAGACCTCTCTTATGAGGAGAGGCCGGTGGAGATCATAGATTGTACCGACAATGTTCTACGTAACAAGACTACCCACATTGTTAAGGTGTTGTTGAGAAACTAAAAATATGGAAAAGCCACATGTGAACTAGAGGATTATATAAGGAAAAAGTACCCACATATTTTCTTTTCTAATGGTATGAGTTAAAATTTTGGGGATGCAATTTCATAAGGGGGGAAGAATGTAACGATCTGAAATCATAAATAATTTTTGTTTCCTAATTTTGTGTGTTATTTTAATTAATACATAAAAAACTATATTCTTTAATTAATGAAGTGAGTATAAATAAATGAGAATATTGGGTTTCGACTGTTATATGATTATTGGTCAATATGACCGTTTGAAACTAAACTCTTAACATTACAATTATTGTTTATAAATACAAGTGATCTTGGTTAATTAATAAAGAAAGAAGATTTGAGGGCCTCCTTTAGTAGACTCGGGCCATTGGAAGCCCATATAATAGAACATGGGAAGGAGATAACACCATTGCTCTTTGCACTGGAAAAAACCCAAGCCGAACATCATCTTGTGAAGCTGGAACGGAATCGCCTTCGGGAGAAGTTCAAGCTGATAGAAGTCACCACTCGGACAATGTTGCCTGAACCGCCCCATGATTCTATCATCGTAGCACACCATACACTTAGTTCCTATGCTAGTGTTATAAGGGGCTATGTAATGATACCTTAATAGATTTTTGTAATATTTTGATATTAATAAAAATTGTTATTTCTTATTATTGTGATGTTTGGTAATTTCAAATATCTAGATAAATATAGGATGTATATTATTCATGTTTTTTTGTAAAAATATTATTTTAAAATAATTATGTAAACCATAAATGATTAATAATGTGTAATTATTTTCAAAAAATGGTTTTCTATAGTTTTGTTCAGAAAGATATTTAGAGTCCAATAAGATTAACTTAATTATTGATGAATAGTAAATTTTGAATAGTAATTTTAAGCTTATGATTAGTAATATGATCAAACGGATTAGTAACCTCACTTAAGAAATCATTAATATAATTTAGTCACCTGGATCAAGTAATGTGATCCAATAAAATAAGTAAATAATTATTTCAGAAATTATTCCTTAAGTATTAGTTCTTTTCCAGGTGAATAGTGTTTTTATTTAATAAATAAATATATATTTTTTAGAAAATTATTTTCACTAAATGGATTACATTTTTGAATTCAGAGCATCAATATTAGGTTTTGATATTTTTTGGGATTTTTCGGAAACAATTGAATTTTCAGTGAATAGTAAAAATACACTTGAGTTTCAGGTGTTTAATGACATCATTATGGATGTTATAATTATATAATAATTATGGTTGAATTATTAATAGTATCATATTATATATGGTGTCCAAATTGGATGATACCGTGGGAAAATACCATGGGCATGCCCATGGTTTTTCCAATACCACAAATGAGGTGTCCGTTGGAATTTAATGATTTGTTCCCTCACTTCCGCAATAAATACCAAGACACTCCCTCATCCATTTTTTTCAAAATCCTCCTAAATTATGTTCTGGTCTCTATAACTCCCAATTAGTCCTCCCAAGGTGACCTCAAGCCTCCCAAGGTCCCGACCTTCATGATTTGGAAGTTACTCTTCAAAGTAAGGGATCCTTTCACCCTAGTCTTTTTATGTCATGACTTCATTTATGTTGTGACTTCTAGTTTCCATTTATGTTAACAGTATGTTCTTATATTTTCTCATTACAATCCATTTCATTTCTAATTTTTTAGATACACTGTACACTATCATCAATTTGTTTTCATAATTTTTATGTGACGTTGTTAGGCTCGTGAATTTCTCAAAAAAGAAATCACATCTTCTCTTTTCGTTCATGTTTCTTTTTTATGTGGTATGTAATTAAAATATCCAAACCAAGATCTAATTCAGTTCCCATTATGTATTATTAATTATTTATGAGTGGGTGATTTTTTTCCCCTCTCATTTCAATGATTTCTTGAAACCATGTTATATAGCCGTTATGCGGCAGAATATTCATCTCAAAATTTCTCTCTCTTTCTCTCGAGAAATTATATTTTTTATTTATGTGAAGACCTAGACCTATTTCCTTTAAATGGTTGTTCATAAATATATAAAAATGGTATATTTTATTCTAGAATATGCATACATTTATCCCTCACTCCCTTTCCATGGGTTGTAAGTGATTAAATGATTTTATTTTTAAGAACTTTTATAACGTCACAATTTTTTTAATGAAACCCATTTCTTTTATTCTTTATGGGTTATTCATGAAATGTTTGATTACGATATATGTGGATCACATGAAATTAAAGAAATATTTAGGGAGTTATCGTATATATTTCCAATGCATTGCGTAATTATTTAATCTCTAGAGATGACAAGTTTCACGATAACTTGGTGAATAACCTTGGTAATTTTTATGACACCTCAGGGATAATCCTTGGTGATATGTTCATGAATGTCTAAATGAAATGTTGTTTCCACATATTCATTTTATCTTTCATGTTCTTTTCATTATGATATTCCTATTCTTCCATACCTCATGTACTTATGTTTTTATTCAAGTTCTTATTGATATCACAAGTAAATTGATGCCCTTGTTCACCCTTACTGGGACTTATGCTCACCCTTTCCTTTGATGTATGTCTCTAGGATATGGGATGTATTAATTTTACATAGAATGAAATTATGATTAAGCCTTCTGAGTGGTTTAGATGAATTTTTTATGTTTTCTTCATGTATTAGGTTCTGGATTTCAAAGACACAAGAATTTAAATATCCTTTGTTTGTAAAATGTAATGAAAAGTTATGTAATAAAAAGGTGGGATGGAATAGTATTATTTCATATAACGTTATCACTAATATCTATAATCTCAATTGGTGGTTAATTATAAGAATTTTAGTGATCCATTTGTATGACCTATGAGTTTGGAACAAGTAAATGATTAGTTTTGTAATTACTCAACTGAGATACATAGAACACACATTTAACTTGAGAGATATTTGTTAGAATTTTCAATAAATAAGATATTATCCTAGTATTTTTCGAATTTCAAGATATTGTTTCACAGAAATTTGGAATTTCACTTAGAAACTCAATGATGGGTGTTTGAAAATTTCCGTTGTGGGAAACCCACATAAAAAAATGGGTTAAGAAAACATCCCCCATAAAAATAATGAATCTAAAAGTTAGAGATCACCACATAACAAGGATTCCAATTATGAGAATATTAGATTAAAGTGAAAATGTGGAAATAGTATAGAATTATAACTATCATGTTATGATTAAAACTTATAGAGAATTTGGTTATTAAAAGGTCAATGACCCCAAAACTATATATGAAAAACTTTTGAGGATGTTAATTTATTTCATCATAAATTATTATAATATGATAACATTTCATTTAAAAATAATATTATAATATTTAATTATTTGATTTAATCATGGAATCATGATCTCACTCTTTAGTAGTGGCTTTATTTCAAACTCTAGGGAATAAAATTGAAATTTTAATGCATGAAGAACAAGTATATCATAATATCAACAATGCGATGACAATTAATTCATTATTTCTCTACTTATCATCATCGAAAAAATAGTTAGAAAAAATTATTACATATTCATATGTCATTATGTTGTAATTTAATACATTAAATATTAAAATATCATCCGTTTTTCAATGTAAAATTTTTCATTAATCTTTTCCCTTATAAGCCATAAAAAATATTAAAATTGAAAAACATTGAAATAGGTTTTATAAATTTACACAATCATATTATCAATTAATCCCTAAAATAACATAATGAATCTCTTAATATTAAAATAAAAACAATTGAAGAACATCATCGTGTATCCTATTAAAAAATTTTCATAACCTGAAATCACATACTCAAAACACATATGTTTCTTCATTCCATATATAAGAACTTTCATTATAGGAAATCAATTTTCTTGGATGCTTGGGTTCATTGATAATCTGTTAAAATAGTTCATATCATTATTCCTGAATAGGAGAAGATAAAAATAATAAATTTCACTAATGGATCAGAAATAAAATTTTCATAGGGCATATTAACTCAATCTCAATCATGAAATTACCATCAATTTATAGAAGGATATATATTCTATTATTATCATTTTTCAATTAATCCATTATGATGGAATACACATTCATATTTTCCATTGTCCTAATGTGTTTTTGGGCCTTACCATCCCCATTATTCCAATAATTAGGGAACATGTTAATATAATTCCCAAACTCATTAAAATTAAAATACTACATTGTTTGTGGTGCACTCATTGGATATTTCCCTTTATCACCAACACAATGGAATTGAAATGATTTTTGATATTCATTCCCACACTTAAAGCATTTAACAATCCCATTATGGAAAATTCATCAGTGTTACCTTCCACACATTGAGGAAAATGTAAATCAAATATTCTTATTCAACTATTTTTTGATTTTCTATTGAATTCTATAAATATTTTTGTATCATAACTATGATATTGATGGGTGAATTCAATCTACCTTTTTGTATGAATAATATATGGACATTACTTATTAAAAAATTATTTCTTGAACTCATCCCAATCCATGGAATTTATTTTATCTTGTTTCCTCATATTCAGGATAATGTCTTGCCACTGATTCTCTTCTCCATGTAAGCGATAAGTGACCACCAAAACTTTTTCAAATATTATATAACATAAAAGGAGAAATATCTTTACATAAGTATAGAACCATTTATTATATACTATTAGATCGATTCTTACACTAAAAATAGGTGGATGTTTTCTTATGTAGGATTCATGAAAACGTTGTTCCCTTTTTTAGTCAATTGAATGATTATCATGATTCATGTGATGATAAGGTTGTGTGGTCATTGGAGTAGAATTTTTCATTCCGTATTTCATATGATTTGGTTTCTAAATATTTCAATTAAGTCAATTTTTTATTTAACTCCTCATTAACATGTTTCATTTAGACACTAAAAATTTACTAAAGCTAGAAAGTGGGAATGAGAAAAATTAACCATAATCATAAAACCACATAATAAAGAGAAATTTCTATAAACTTTTAATATATGACACCCTAGGTTTAACATAGTATGTTCATGATTGTTTCCAAAACCCAAGTATTGTAACCTACACTTATTCTTATGGTTATTACTAAGGTTCCCTCATTATTGTTTTCAAATGTTAACTAAACCTTTATCTAATACCAGCTATAAATACCCTATCTTTTAATTCATACATAATACATTAAAATATATAAATATTCGCATTACACCCAAACCATAGCATAATAATATGGTTTCAGTGTCATTGTAAACATGGAAAAATAACTAGTTCATTAAATTTCAATATTTCCTCACACTTATTCCTTCACATCTAAATACATTTTTCCATGTAAAATCTAATAAATTTCTCAATATATTGGGATAATGAAACATTATAAGATGGTGATGTTAGATGATAATTAAGTGTAAAAAATTGATATATTAATCATATAACAAACATAAGTTTATTAGAATATGGACATATCATTTAATAAAAAAATACATTTTAGATCAATGATCATAATATTGAGTCATATAATAAATCATAAAACATTATAAGACTTGAATCACAAATGGATAACATTGGAATACAATAAGGAATATTAAAAAACACATAATATTGGAAATGATTTCAATATTAATCAAGTTTATTTTCTAATAATATCATATTGGAAAGGGATCACTCTTCAAACCATTGTAGTATCCTATATTCACTCCCAAGACTATCATGGTGGAAAAATTCATTTACTGAACAGGTTGTACATCATGTTCTTGTCCTGCCTAAACTAACATCATTCCCCATTCCAGTAATTTTTATCTCATATATTATAATATATTTACACAATTAATTTTAAATATATATAGGTCCCACCCCTAAAATAATTAAAAAATCATATATGTTCCACAATAACATAAATCATATCAGATCATATTAAAAAATGAGTTTCATAAACATTTCATCATATCATAACCCAAGGAAATGAAATATTTTCACTAAATATAATCATAAAACAACCATAAAATAATAAGTATAAATTAAATGAGTAATATACCTATTAAATTATATGTAACATTAAATTATGTAATCTTATATGAAAATTAATTTTAAAAGATCACATTAAATATTTCTTGAGGAAAATATCTTATTTATTTTGAAAGATTATTTTAAATTAATAAAACATTTAGCAAACCATTTGAATTTAAAATTACATTTAAAACATATAAATTAATCATTAAACCCCATTTTAAAAATATTTTAAATCATTTTTTATTATAAAAATACCATTTAGAATCATTTTTTTACACATTTTTAGAAAGCACAGTTATTAAATGATTCAAATTTTTGATCGAAGGTAGAATAACATTACAAAAAACTTATAATATCATGAAAATAAGTATATTAAAGATTAAAAATTTCATAGGGAAGTATATAAACCTCATAAAAGAATAAAGTTTCATAACACATCTTGTGTCTCAATGAAGGAAATTTGAGACATAATTAGATTACCCATTTGGTAACTTTTGAAACATAAACCCCATGAAAGAGATACCATATATGGATATGTAAATGCCCATAAAATTTAGAATAGGGATCATATATTAATTTACTGGTAATTATATACACTACACAAAAGAAAATAGTGGTTAATATGGAATAATTCTAATAGATAAATAAGTGAGAGTATAAATCCCCTTTCAAATATCATATCATTGAGGTTATCATTAATTAAATGAATTTATTATATAAATTAATTTTAATTCAACATAAAATAATTTTAATAATATATAATATAATAAATTTTCTTTTAACACGTAATCATATAATGAAATAATCATAGAAATAATAGTTCAACCCGATGAATGAAAATTGAGTTATAAATTCTCTTACCACGTTGTAATCAATAAAATCTTATTTCCTATGAATGTAATAACTATCAAATTAATCATTAAATACCATTAAAATAATGAAATTTATGATATTATACAAAAAATTTAATAAATACACCACACATAAGGTGATTTTTTTGAATAAGGAACACATATCACTGAAGAAAAAGTGAGACGAGAGACCCTTTGCTCACAATTCCCATTATTTTTTCACACTTCAACCTCATGTATAATCTTTTAAAGAATTTTATTAATTCAATAAATAAAAATAATAATATTTTTAATATATTATATGTTAATTTTTTAACATCTTACCACCCATTAATTAATAATATTTTTTTACCTTTATTTTTTTCGGTGTGTTCGTTTCATGGTTTCATAGTCAGTTCATTTGTGTATAATAATGGATTTTCATTTTGAATGGAAATAAAATACTATAAATGGAATAAAATGATAATAATGAACTTTTAGATGTTTAAAGTTTCCAATATATCATTTTTATTTCTTACACAAGGATAATTTATTTGATAATATGTAAATCTTAAATTTTTAGTTTGATTTGGCAGTTTTATTTAGACCATCCTAAAGTTGATTCGTTTTTTAATGATATATATATAAATTTATTCTAGAACTTTAATTATGTTATTATACGCTGATTAAAATATTATTTATCTGGAAAATTTTTTGTTATTTAGATCAACGATGGATGTAATGGAACATGAACAAAAACATTAATCCTCGGGGTGATTAACCAGCCTAGTTTGGACAAAAGTTTTGTTTAATTATATACGAGGAGGAAATAAAAGAGATTCATGTATGATATTCCAATATAAACATTAAATTAAAGAATTTAAATTATTAAATAATTACTAATTCATGTTGTATGATGGATTTGGGGATAAAATAAAAGAAGAAATAAAATTAAGATTGGTACTTTTAAAAAATTAACGCTTGAATATCACTTCCTTAAATGACCCATAAGGGTCCTGGATTTGGTCTTTTGGTGACACCAGAAACACCTGGATTTATAGATAGTGATTATGAGAGGATTGTAAATATATTTTAGTATCTTAATGGATTTTAGGTCTAAATTTATTTGTGATGGGTGGTATTTATACGTGACAAGAGGTGGGTTTAGGTGATTAAAATGATGAATATTTTGTATTTAAATACCCCCACATTGAGATGATATTAATTTCCATGAACCTGGCTAAAATTAATATCATAAATGATTTTTATGGTCTTAAATTACATCAAAACCCCATAAAATCTCTTGGTTTTTTTGTAAATTTATACCTTTTCTTTTTTACCAATAACCTGTTTCAAAATTTCTACCTATTCCCTAAAAAATATTTTTTTTACCATAGTAATAATATTAAAGAATAAAATTAAATTGAATTTATAACCTAATTATAACATTACTATTCAATATTTGGAATATATTTTAGGAAATTAAATTCACATAATTGAAAAAATAAAACTTAAAATTAATCTCTCAAACAAAATGGGAAACTGTGTTTTTAAAAGAAAAAAATTAAAAAAATTCAAATGATTTTGATATCATATATCAATGAGTAATTAATTAAAATTAATTAATTTTTTTTATTTATTTATAATTAAACTAATTATACATATAAATATATTCTATAAGAAAATTTGAGGATGAAATTTTCAATTAATTTTTTTTTTCTTTTTTATTATTAATCAAAAAATGAAACATCTATAAAATAATACCTTTATTTCACTATATGATAATTTCAATATCCTGAAATAAATAATTATGGGAATCGATTCGAATAAATCATATAGATGTGTCAAATTATTATTTCAAAATAGATGCACCATTAAATGCTGGGAAAATTACCTTTGATAAAAATATAGATTTTTTTGTTCAAAATTGTATTTATTATTATATAACCCTTATCAAACAAATTTAATTAATTTAAAAAAAATTAATGAATATAATAAAATATACATCTCTTTTTGATATCCCAATAATAGTGATTAATTTAATATATTGATATAAAATTCCATTATTTGTATCAAAATATATCTTTAAAAAACATATCTGTTATGTTCAATTAGTTTTTATTTTTGATTCATATTAATTGGAATCTAATTAATTCATTTTATTAGAATTTATATACTATATATCAACATTTTATTTAATCTAATTAATTTATTCCATTACAATAGATTTTTGATAACTATCACAATTGAATAATAATATTTCAGAGTTAGGTGTAGCTCGATATTTATTGAAAAGTAAGATATAAAAAAATGAGACATTGTGTAGAATCATGGGGTGTTTAGTTCAATACGACAATCACATTTACTCAAGTGTTTTGTACAATTTGATTAATTTTTTCCATTAAAACCTTGATAAATTTTAATCAATTCACATCAGAAATATGTTCATTTGATCTCCCAAATATTTTATTATATGTAACATAAGTTTTTAATTATTTCTGCACATGAATGTTTCTCAAATATTACACTTAGTTATCTAATTTAAATTATCGATCATAAAACACCTTCTGAACCATGAAATATTAGTTAATATATTATAACATTTATGATGGTATTATGATATACCAATATCAAACAACACGATTTAGTTAAGTTTGTGCACTGATACCATATATCATCCCATATAGTATTCTTGAATAAAAGAAATATGATATACATTATTTTTGAGTATGGGGTACTATATTATATAAGTGTGTATATCATATAATATAATCTATGATAGATAATATTTATAATGTTTAGGGAAATATCAACATAAATATTGGACTCTTTTTCATTTGGATTATTATAACCATTGTTCATTGTTACTTTTATTTCATATAGAACAATTTAAAATTGGCCATCGCCATTTTTGTTTCATTGAAGAATGATTGGAATCATGGACCAAACAATCTAAAAATAGATAACATGAACTACATTAATTTCGTAATTTAATAAACCATGATAATAAATAGTTTATATATTGTGAAATAAAAATGAGAAGCTTCTGAAACAAATAATTAGAAATTGTTATTTGACTATTCAAGTGGTTAAATAAGATTCTGATGTAAATCCGGAATCATGGTATGGGTTTCTCATCAAAATTTCTATTATTTTTATAAATTATTTCTGTATTTTTTATCTCAACTTATATTATAGTTATAATAATATATTTAATGTATAGATTTTTAGTCTTTCCTTTATTTTTTAGGTTTTCTATTGACGTTACATCTTTTATTATTTTATATCTGAAATGTTATTTTGTTCGTAATGTTTATCTCCAACTCATTTTTTCCTTTCAAGTGATAATGTTCCCTATAACTCTATATCTCTATCTCTCTCTTGACATTATATTTTTATTCCATGTCCATTTATTTTATCTCTTTTCTGTATTGTATATATTTTTAACTATTTTACCCTTAACACTATAATGTTTCGAATATGGTTATTTTTTATTATAGATTAATGTGTGGTTAAAAATTATTTTTTTCTATTTAATTACCAAGGGAATATTGAATGTCCATATAAATTTTATTTCAATTTGGATAATTAGTGATTACTTTGACAAGTTAGTGTAATTGTTTCCTTAGAGAAAATTACTTATTGAATTATTTATCTATGATTTTCATATGATTACTGCCCTAGATATATAAAGTGTGAGGTGGGTCTCGAAACAATAAAGTCCATCAATGATTTTGGGGCTCTTATGTGAAAATCCAAATTGAGTGTTAGTTAAGTGCTTATCAATTAATGTTGGATATCTTTGTTACATCCCAGGTAAATAAATAATATAAAATTCTAATGTTTATAAATATTTGTGAATAAAATGTTAATATTACTTTAAAGGGAATTCTATGCTCGATGGCATACCCAATACACAACAACAAGTTTATTTGAAATCTTACGTTGCACACTAATAATATAATAATATTATAATAGTTAACGCCTAGCCATTGTAATGGTGGGAATGAATAGAAATAACTAAAAAATGATTACATATGTTTGTTAAATATTTCTACATTTATCCAATAACTTTTAGAGGCTTAAAATCTAAATGAATCCAATTTTAAGAATAATTACTCTAAAATTTTTAAAACATTGTTTTCATACCTTTTGATGGTGAACTTATTTTGAATATAACTTCTGAAAAAATTTTAAGCTATATTTTTCAAAATAAACATATTCTTTATGATTGGGACATTGAAATTTACTTTGGTTAAATTTTTTGTTTGTTTCTGACATTGTTCATTTTTTTAATGAATAGTGGAAAAATACTGCATTTTACATCAAAACATCTTTTTCATCTAATTTAAATATATGGTTAGATTATATATTTAATTGGTTTCAAATTTTAATTATAATATATTTTAACCATTTAATTCAATGGTCATCTTTAGAATTAATTTCACTTTGAAAATGGACATAAACAAGTGTCAAACTTTTCATAGATATTGCTTAAAAAAACCCCATATTTCTGTTGATAGCGGGAATGAATTATTAAATTAATTAATGAAAATTATATAATTTTTATTTTGTAAAATAAATATCATTTTTGAATTTGGAATATCAAATATAAATTAGGGTGATTTTTTGATTTTTTTTTGAAAAACTTCAATTTTTGATGAATAGTGAAACCACTAAATGGTAGTTAAAGAAACTGATATTTAATTTTACTGAATCATTACCACTTCTGTGATTTTATTTTAAAAAATAAAACATACATGGTTGTCAGTAGGAATTAAAATGTGGTTCAATGAGATTAAAATATTTTTTTTGAATAGTAACTTTTAAGTTTTATTAATCCCGATTAGAGGTAATTAGTGTAATTTAATGTAAAGATAAAGTTATAATAATATGAAATAACCTTGAAACATATCATAGAATTATTGGATGAGTCATGACCAACCAGGAAAATCCATTGGTCAACTAGGGGACCCCATGGAGACACTTTGGTTGGAAAATGAAATTAATAACTTTTTATTTAATGTTAAATTTAAAATGTCACAAACATGTATTGTTTTACTAAAACAATTTTTACATGGGGTTATACAAGTAATATTTTTGATTATAAATATTAATTAGAAATATAATATGATTTCCAATATCATGAAATTTCTTTTATAATGTTTAGACATTAAATAAATTATTTTATTTATGACACCGTGATGATACTGTGATTACCTCATAAATGAACGATTTAAATAAAATGAGAAGATAGGGTGAAATATAAGTCTTAAACTTTTCAAAAACTTATTTTATGGATTTATTTAGATACCTTATCACCTTAGCCTCGAAATATATCTTTTTAGGACCTTTATAATCCGAAAATGATTTTATAATAAAGTAATATTTTATAACTTTCCAAGAGTGCCCCTCCTCTTCTCTTATAAAAGGCCCCCACCTCTACAACCTTACCCACAACCCTCAAGCCTTTGGCTCGGAAAAACCCTGCCCATTTTATCTCTCCTCATACCTCTATTAATTATTTAAGACTCTCCTTTGGCAGAATGCTCTTCAAGAAACCATTTTGGTTCAAACCAAGAGGAGTTGCCCGATTTAAAGGTAATGTTGTCACTTGTGTTCTTTTGTTTTATTTTGCTTATCCAAACCCCCAATCTCTTTTTATTCCATTATTTTGTAATAAAACCAGTATATTAAATATACTTGGATGTTTTTATGTGAAGTATTCGAGCCACACTTACACACCTCTGTCTAATGGTTAAAGAACATATTGTTTCTGTGGATGGCGAATTACTGGCTCATGAAACGATGATTGTTCAATCTTCTCTTAACACCTTTGATGGTGGCCATTATTATGTCACTATATTTTAATTATGATATATATGGTATTTATGTTTTCCAAATGCTTCTGTATTTTATATTAAAAATATACCTTTATGCTTTGCTTGTTGTGCAAATGCGATAATTTCATACGAGGAAGTGTGGACTACTGCCCCCTCAAGTGATGTGACTCGTTCATGCAATACATGGAATGTATAAAGAATTAAATTAATGAAATAATGTGACCTATAAAACATATATATTTAACTTGAATTATAATATATATATCTCAATTAATTTTAATCCCATTAATATGTCAAAGAAAAGAAAGTAGCGTCCATGCATACGTACGGCCTACCGTCTCCATGAACGGTGCATTTCATTTATTTTTATCTCCAAATGTTATGGAATAGTATAAAATGAATATTTACTGGATACATATAATATTTAACTAATTATTAATATTCTGGAGATGGTTTACTTATAACTATATGGACTATCATTTTCAAACAAGTTCATTTTTGACTCATGTACCAAACATCGACAAATACGTCTGATATGAACTCACATTATTAACCAATTATTATAACATTATAATATGTGATATTAACAAAATAATAATCTTCAAAGGAGGAAATTATGCAATTATAAAATTACCAAAGTTTATTATTCAGGAATACAAAGAAACGAATAAGACAAGTCGGACTTGAGGTAAGGGATCCGACCTCTCTCTTTCTTTTTAAATACTCTCCTTTATGTCATTTCTTTTAATCTCATATTTCTTATGTTGGGAGATGTTATTTTATATTCCTATTTCTGTAAATTTTATGTTAATATTATGAGATACCCTATTTGATCTCATCAATCCATTTTTGGAAGGTTTATATGGCGCCGTTAGGCTACCGAATTTTCAAAAGGGGATTTTCATCTAACTTTTTATTCCAATGAGATTCATGCTACATTGGCCACTATTTAATTTTTTTGTGGTGTATGTACTACAAATTATTTTAAGAGTTGGGTATTTAAATCCTCATTTTATGTCCCTTCTTTTCATGGGGTTTATGTTTCAAAAGTTTCCCAAATCGGTAAGGGAACCTTTCACACTCCTCTATTAAAAAGTCTTATTTTGTTATGTCTTTTAATTTAGATATTTTTATGTTGGGATATGTTATTATATATAATTATTGATGTGTATTTTATGTCCAAGTAATTCGATACCATTTTCTGTCTCATCAACTAATTTTATGAATTTTAAAGTGACGCCGTTAGGCTATCGAATTTTACCAAGGGAACTTTTTAACCCAATTTCGATTTCATTGGGTTCAACATGTAGTTAGGAAATATGTCATCATTTGAATATGTGTGAATGAAATTTTATTGTTTTAAATTTAATATCCAATTATATTGGGTGTATTTATATTTTTCACACATAATTATGAGATTAATTTATCCTTAATTTAAGGATACATTATTTGTAATGGATTTCATCTCATTTTACATTTCTATTGAGACTTCATTGTTGTTATGCACCAGTTCACATTTATATGGTGTATATACCATACTTTGGGATATTATATCATGAATCCCTTTATTCTCATGATATTATAATGTTCTAATTAAATTTTATTCTTTAATTATTGTATTCAAGTGTCACTCATTTTGTTAAAAAAACCTTTAACTAAAATATCATTTTAAATGTTTTAATGATTTATTCTTATAAAAATTTCTCATTAATATCCATGTTTTCAAAATGGTTTTAAGGATTTATTTATATGGATATAAATGGTTTAAAATGTTAAAAGCTTCAAAGTGGTATGGGACACTTTTATTCAAATATTTCTTTATTAAATGTTTTAAATGGATTTGAAAATGGTTTTTAGAATGGATTCATTATTTCAATATCTTAAAATGTAATATTGTTATTGCAATGTGGGAATGTTATCTTTACACTATGCTTATGTTATGTTCTATGATTATGTTATGGTTCTTGGGAATTGTTTATGAAGACAGGTGGTTCCGTGATAAACTACGGGCGGGTGAGCCCGATATAGCTCTCCAATGCATTGGGTAACGCGAAGGGGTTAAATGTTAATGTTTCTCTGAAGAGATTTAGGGAATATACTGTGATGGGTATTTCGAACGTGACCATGAGGGTTACTCCCTACTTAAGAATGTTATGAATGCCTCATGTTACCTTAATGTCTTATGATTTCTATGAGTTATTTGTAAATATCATGATTTCATGAGGTATGTTAAATTTCTTATGTTTTTTGAGTAAAGTATGATTTCTTTGATTCTTATGTATTCACGGACTAATGTTTTCTTTTTGTATTGTTATAACCCTTTCTGGGATTTTTATGCTCATCCCATGTTTTTTTGAAATGTTTTTCCGAGGACATAAAGTTGAATAGGGTCAAGGATGGGATCGAGGAGATGTGAGGATGTCTTAAACAAGGAACTAGATATGACTCTTTTGTTGAAGAGTTTTTATTTTTGTGAAAAAATGGAAGCTGAGTAGATGTGTCTACTTTGTAAACTTTGAGATGTAATATTAATGTCATAATTCTCAAAAACTCTAAACCTAAAAAGATCCTCAATGTGAATTATTCATTTAATTCAATATTAAGTATTGTTTAGGGCCGGGTCCTTATAGATTGTATCAAAGGACGGTTTGGATAACTTTAGAGGTTAGAGTGTTAAGTGACATTTTGTATATAACCACAATGGTTATTATATTAGATAGAGTCATTGTTATTTTTGAAGGATGGAATGAGTTTGAGATAACTTGGATAAGTATATCTTAGTGTTTATCTTCCTCTTTAGTACATAATGCTTTTGTTGATATACTCACACTGAAATTTATGGTTTTAGTAAATGGATGGATCTAGCAGGCACCAAAGTGATAATGGGTTTGAAGGAAACTGCGGTGGTTCTTTGATTAAGAGACAAGTTTAAATGGGGGATTCAATGAGAAATCTTGTGGTTATTCTAAACCAACTATCAGGAGTACTGATCAACAACTTGAACCTTGGTGAGTTCTCTAAAGCATCATGTACGAGAGAACCAAATCGACATGGAAGTTCATGTAAAAATTATAAAGGTAAACATTAGGGTTTATATGATCCTTACTTTTGAGGTAATTATGGGTTACTATACGTTATGATGGAATATGAACGACATGAGATAAACATGAGGTTAAATTATATTATGGTTATTTTTGAATATTTTATATCGTTTTGGAAGAGTTTTATGAATTATATAGTTTTGGAAAAAGGAAAACACGCAGACTGGGTGACAACCCGTCGCGTCGGACAAAGCTACCGGAATCGAACCCATAACCAAAGTGTGACTGGTATTTATCGCCTACCACTGGACTACGTGAAGTCCCTAGTTAGTTTGACTAATTATTTTTATTTAGATGATTTTATGAATCAATAGTAAGTAGATTTTGGGTTATCTATAGAAATTATTAACCTATCATAGAGGATATGTGATTAGGTTAATTACATTTCAGTATGAGAAGAGAAACTGATGTTATTTGGAGATAAATGTTAATTTGTACCTTGGGAGACTATGTGATTAAATCCTTCAAATATTTTTTTTTCAATATTAGTTTGTTTTACTTTGGATAATTACATCAAAAAATTGTTTATTGAATAGTCTTCGTTGAACTTTGGGTTTTGTTTGAAAAATTTTAGAGATTAGGAGTAGTTTTTCTTTTTGTAAAAAAAATATCCTTTTTGGGTATTATCTTATCTCGTATGAAATTTTTTGTTTTGGTTTTATTTGAGATATAAATACATTGGAAATATATAGTTCTCTTTTGTGGATTAGGTGATTCTAAAGAAGTGGATTATAGTACTCTTAATGCGAACAAGTCTTCATAATACTCGTCTTTTGGAAAAAAAATATGAGTTTGATTAATGAATCTAGTAAAAGTTGAAAGTCTTCATGACAAGTAAGTATGTTTCATTATGATTTAGTTAAGCTCAAAAATAAATTTCTCAATGAAGATTAACTTAAAAAAATGTTGTCTATTAACTTTTCCTACTGGGGAATTGAATACCGTTTAACCCATCACAAGTTTTTGATTTTCTTGTGGTTACCTTTCTCCTAGACATGTTTACTATAACTCTCTATCAGAAAATGACCCTTTATTTTATCCTCTATATCCGTATTTTCCTAATTTGAATCCTTGTATGGGTTAACTCGGGTGACCTTTGTACTTCTCTCCCTTTCTTTTAAAATGATAGTTTTATTGTCTCTTGTTCTAATGTGGGACTTTCAATGAAGTTTCCAAGCCCAATTTTGAAATTGCGAGGATGCAATTCCCAATTGGGGGGAAGGATGTAACATCCTAGGTAAATAAATAATATTACATTCTAATTTTAATCAATATTTGTGAATAAAATGGTAATATTACTTTAAATGGAATTCTATGCTCGATAGCGTACCCAATATGAAACAACAAGTTTCTTTCAAATCTTACGTTGCACACTAATAATATAAAAATATTATAATAGTTAACGCCTAGAATTTGTAATGGAGGGAATGAACAGAAAAAACTAAAAAATGATTACATAGTTTTGTTAAAATTTTACATTTATCCAATAAATGTTAGAGGCTTAAAATCCAAATGAATCCAATTTTAAGAATAAATACTCTAATATTTTTAAAAGATTGTTTTACCGCCTTTTGATGGCGAACCATTTTTAAAGCTAACGTTTGACAATTTTTTTAAGCTCTATTTTATAAAATAAACTTATTCTTTGTGATTGGGACATTGAAATTTACTTTGTGTAAATTTTTGGTATGTTTTCGACATTGTTCATTTTTTTAATGAATAGTGAAAAAATACTGCATTTTACATCAAAACTGCTTTTTCATATAATTTAAATATATGGTTAGATTATATTTTTAATTGGTTTTAAAGTGTAATTAGAATATAGTTTTACCAATTAATTCAATGGTGTTCATTAGAATTAATTTCACTTTGGAAATGGACATAAACAAGTGCCAAACGTTTCATAGATATTGCTTAAAAAACCCACTATTTGTTTTGACAGTCGGAATGAATTATTAAATAAATTAATGAAACTTATATAATTTTAATTTTTTAAAATAGAAATCATTTTTCAATTCAGAATATCAAATATATCTTAGGGTGACTTTTTGGTATTATTATGAAAAACTTCAATTTTTGATGAATAGTGAAACCACTAAGTGGTAGTTAAAGAAACTGATTTTTCTTTTAAATGAAACATTTCCACTTCTGTGAGTTGATTTTTGAAAATCCGACATACATGGTTATCATTATTAAGTAAAATTTGGATCAATGAGATTAAAATAATTTTTTAGTGAATTGTAACTTTTATGTTTTATTAATCGTGATTAGAGGTAATTAGTGTAATTTAAGGTAAAGATAATGTTATAATAATATGAAATGACCTTGACACATGTACCACCCTTATTGGATGATTCATGGCGGACCAAGAAAACCTATGGGTCAACTAGGGGACCCCATGGAGCCACATTGGTTGGAAAATGACCTAAATAAATTGTTATTTAAAGTTAAAATTAAAATGTCACAAACATGTATTGTTTTAATAAAACAATTTTTACATGGGGTTATACAAGTCATATGTTTTACTATAAATATTAATTATAAAGATAAAATTATTTCCTAAATCATGATATTTGTTTTATAATTTTTAGGCATTAAATAGTTTATTTTATTTATGACACCGTGATGATGCAGTGATTACCTCATAAATGAACGATTTAAATAAAATGAGAAGATAAGGTGAAATCTAAGTCATAAAATTTTCAGAAACCTATTGTATGGGTGGATTTAGAAACCTTATCACCTTAGCCTAGAAATATATCATATTGGGACCTTTTAAATCTGAAAATCGTTTTATAATAATGTAATATTTTATAACTTTCCAAGAGTGCCCCTCCTCTTCTCTTATAAAAGGCCCCCACCTCTACCACCTTACCCACACATCTCAAGCCTTTGGATAGGCCAAACCCTACCCATTTAATCTCTCCATATCTCTATATTCCTCATTGAAGCCTCACCTTCGGAATAATTCTCTTCAAGAAACCCTTTTGGTTCAAACCAAGAGGAGTTACCCGATTTAAAGGTAATGTCTCCACTTGTGTTCTTTTGTTTTATTTTGCTTCTCCGAACCCTAAACTCTTTTTATTCCTTTATTTTGTAATAACACCAGTATGTTAAATGTAATAGTATGTTATTATGTGAAGTATTATAGCTACACTTACACACACCACCGTCTAATGGTTAAAGAACATACTGTTTCTATGGATGGAGAATTACTGCCTCACGAAACGATGATTGTTCAATCTTCTCTTAACACCTTCCATGGTGGCCATTATGATGTCAATATATTTTCTATGAAATATATATGGTATTTATGTTTTCAAAATGCTTCTGTATTTTATATTAAAAATATACCTTTATGCTTTGCTTGTTGTGCAAATGCGATAATTTCATACGAGGAAGTGTGGACTACCGCCCCCTCAAGTGATGTGACTCGTTTATGCAATACATGGAATGTATAAAGAATGAAATTAATGAAATAATGTGACCTATTAAACATATATATTATAATATAATTATAATATATATATCTCTCAATTATTTTTAATTCCATTAATATGTCAAAGAAATGAAAGTAGCGTTCATGCGTATGTTCGGCCTACAGTCTCCATGACCGGTGCATTTCTTTTATTTTTATCTCCAAATGTTATGAAATAGTATAAAATTAATATTTACTAGATACATATGATATTTAAATCATTAATACAATTGTGGAGATGATTTACTTATAATTACATGGACAATCATTTGTAAACAAGTTCATTTTTGTCACATGTACTAGACATCGAAAAAAACATCTGATATGAACTCACATTATTAACCAATTATTATAATATTATAATATGTGATATGAACTGAATAATAATCTTTAAAGGAGGACCTTAATCAATTATAAATTTACCAAAGTTTATTATTCAGGAATATAAAGAAACGAAAAAAACAAGTCAGACTTGAGGTAAGGGATCCGGCCTCTCTCTTTCTTTTTAAGTACTCTTCTTTATGTCATTTCTTTTAAGCTCGTCTTTCTTATGTTGGGGGATGATATTTTATAATTCTATTTCTGTACATTTTATGTTAATATGATGAGATACCCTATTTGATCTCATCAATCCAGTTTTGGAAGTTTTATGTGGCGATGTTAGGCTGCCGAATTTTCATAAGGGGATTTTCATCTCACTTTTTTTTCCCGTGAGATTCATGCTACATTGGCCACTATTTACTTATTTGTGGTGTATGTACTTCCAATTATTTTTCTATTTGGGTATTTTCATCTTCATTGTATGACCCTTTTTTCATGGGGTGTACATTTCAAAAGTTGCTCAATTCGGTAAGGGAACCTTTCACACTCTTCTTTTAAAGAGACTTATTTTGTTATGTCTTTTAATTTACATCTTTTTATGTTGGGATATGTTCGTCTTTATCCTTATTGATGTAAATTTTATGTCCAAGTGATGAGATACCATTTTCTCTCTCATCAGCTAATTTTATGAATTTTAATGTGATGTCGTTAGGCTATCGAATTTTACCAAGGGAACTTTTTATCCAAATTCCGATTTCTTTGGCTTCAACATGTAGTTATGGAATATGTCATCATTTGAATATGTTTGAATGACCTTTTATTGTTTTACACATAATATCCACTTATATTGGGTGTATTTATATTTTTCACACATAATTATGAGATTGATTTATCTTTAATTTAAGGATACATTCTTTATAATGGATTTAATCTCATTTTACATATCTATTGAGACTTCATTGTTGTTATGCACCAGTTCACACGTATATGTTGTATATACTATCCATTCGAATATTATATCATGAATCCCTTTATTCTCATGATATTATAATGTTCTGATTAAATTATATTCCTCAATTATTGTATTCAAGTGTCTCTCATTTTGTTAAAAAACCTTAAACTAAAATATCGTTTTAAATGTTTTAATGATTTATTCTTATAAATATTTATCATTAATATCCATGTTTTCAAAATGGTTTTAGGGATTTATTTATATGGATATTAATGGTTTAAAATGTTGAAAACGTAAAAGTTTCATGGGACACTTTGATTCAAAAATCACTGTATTAAATGTTGTAAATGGTTTTGAAAATGGTTTTTAGAATGGATTCATTATTTCAATATCTTAAAATGTTATATTGTTATTGCAATGTGGGAATGTTATCTTTCTGTTATGCATAAGTTGTGTGCTATGATTATGTTATGGTTCTTGGGCATTGTTTATGAATATGGGTGGTTCCATGATAAACTAAGGGCGGGTGATCCCGATATAGCTCTCCAATGCATTGGGTAACGCGAAGGGGTTAAACGCTAAGGTTTCTCCAAAGAGATTTAGGAAATATATTGTGATGGTTTTCCGAACGTAACCATGAGTGTTACTCCCTAAGTAATAATGTTGTGAATGCCTCAATTTACCTTTGTTTCTTATGATTTCTATGAGTTATTTGTAAATCTCATGAGTTCATGAGGTATGTTAAATTGCTTATATTTTATGAGTAAAGTATTATTTCATTGATTCTTATGTACACATGGACTAATGGTTTCTTTCCGTATTTTTATAACCCTTATGGAGCTTTTTAGGCTCATCAAAAGTTTTTTTGAAATGTTTTTCACAGGACATAATGTTGAATACGGTCAAGGATGGGATCAAGGAAATGTCAGGCTGTCTAAAATAAGGAACTTGGCAGGACTCTTTTGTTCAAGAGTTTTTATTTTTGAGAAAAAAATGGATTTTGAGTAGATGTGTCTACTTTATAATATTGTAGATGTAATAGTTATGTCCCAATTGTCTAAAACTCTACACTTGAAAAGATCCTCAATGTGAATTATTCATTTAATTCAATAATAAGTATTGCTTAAGGCCAGATCCTTATAATCTTAAAATGATTACTTGGTGATATGGTTTTGATTTCTAGAATTATATATTACGTCATTATGAGATCTATTTATATTATCCATTTCAATATTTTTTTGGTTATTGATATTATATTATCATAAGGATGTCATATGAAATTTATTTCTTTATTTATTCATGTAATATTTAAAAGTTGGTCTTATTACATATTACTTTCTGATTTATGGTACACCTAATAGAGCATCTAAGTTGAACTATTTATATTATTTCCTCATAAAAAGCAATACACCAAAAATAATGATACATGTTATGTTACAAAATTAATTGAAGCAATAATAATTCCTTATGATTTTTTATGATGAATATAAATTTACAATTTAATGTGATGTTCAAGAATCTATCTAATCTTATAAAACAAATAAAATATTTTAAATGGAGTTTCCAATGTGAGAAATCATCATAGGCTCCAGGAATCGGATTAATGGGTTATCACAGTTGGTATGAGAGTAATTTTAGTATAAACTATACAAAGTAGCTCTAATTTACATTCCTAAAATAAAAAATTTAATTATAAATCCTTGGTAAATTCATGAATAGATATTTATAATTTATAAAAATTTGATATATGTTATTAATAAATGTATAAGAATTATATAGCATCAATCATAATTCATATTGTTGTTCATTAAATTATTATTATACATAAAAATTTAGAGATGGTACCTAATATAAATAATGAAAACCTTATTTTGGATCATAGTCAATCTAGATTTTACCATATTGAGAAAACCAATGAATCCAATGATACAACTAATAAAATCATATCAATATTATAGAAGTTGATTCATATTATTATAAACAGCCTTTTATATTTTGAAAAACCTACTTCCCCGCAACAATTTGTAGAAAAAATATATTATTTTATGACGTACCAACATTTATAATTTAATTTTACTATTAATACATTGGTAGTTAATAATGGATTATGTATCTAGAGAATATGTTTAGTGATTTTTGATGTATATAAAGAGAAAGTGATATTATCTTTACATACAATATAAATGGGTATATTGATTACATAGGTCATTTATTCTATAGCATCATATTCACATTCTAATATGAATTTTTAAATATCTATCATGGTTTTAATTTTTCATTGTTTGGGTATGACCAGGAACAAATTTAGAGGACACAAAAAATGTTGATCTTAGGGAATTTTTTTGATGTGTTCTGCATAAAACCTATGGTTTCTATAGAAATATATGGATTTACATTCCATTTAATGTGGTTACCCTATGTGTAATTGTTTCCTAGAATATTTCTTGACACTGGTAAATAACATGAAAGGATAAAGATCTTGTACTATTTACAATTTTTTTATAAATATGGAAAATTGAGTTATTAATAAAAAAATATTGTGTTTTGGGGTATTAGGGACTCAAAAAATACAAGATGTAAATATTGGATACACAACATGTAATGTCTCAAGTTTTAGTTTTAAAAAATTTTCTCAAACGAAGATATTATTCCATTTCCTCACAGATTCATTGATCTTGAACTATATCCACCCCCATGTGATATTGGTGGCCTCCAACCCTTTCAGATCTCTTCATTCAGTGGTTAATCATCATTTTGTTTATGATGCATCTCTCTAGGTAAGTAATATATTTGTCTCTTCCTCTATTTTTTGTTCCCTACTTCTAGTTTTTTAGATCATTTTAGAGTGGATGGATCTATACATTTTTTAATCATATTTCTTGGATGAGTTCATAGATCATTTTTTCCTTCATTATTGTTGGAGATTCCCGTTATGGGAATTGAGTCCCATGAAAAAGGTTGGTGGTTCTATTTTAGATAGCCAGTAATATAACCCATGAAAGGAAGACTGTTGAAATTGCATTCAATTAAATTGGTAAAACCCAATTTGATGAAAAATTTCATTTTATTTGACCTAGTATTCAAATTTTAGAAAACCTCAAATATAATAGAATTTGAAATAGGGGTGTGTTATTTATTTGATGAAATTTTTGAAAAATTCATTTGAGAATATATTTTCTAAAAAAATGATCATTTTATGATCCTATGATTGGTTTTATTTTGAATAGTTATAAATTGACTACAAAACATTTTTTGGTTATTAAATTTAAATTGGTATATTAAATCCTAAAATGGAGAAATTATATTTTAAAATTTTTTTAAATAATTTTCTAATATTTTATTGATTTAGTGGGAACATTAAAGCCTTGGAATCTGGTATGTTATTTTGGAAAATCACACTATGATGGTAATTCTCTTTCAATGGATTTACAATTTACAAATCTAACACAAACATAGATCATATGATATTTTAGCAAATGATATATTTATGGTTTATATTCATCCTGATCCTGATGGATGTGTGTGCACATTGTATTGATCATAGATTGAGTGTGTGGGGATATCATAACTATAAACTATCATACCTATTGGTTGATAACCTTGTTTCATACTAGGATTATTTTGATATATAAATATATATATATTACATTGGTTGTGAACATCTTCATCATTATTATTGATTTATATACACTTTTTTATATAATATATTTACATAATATATTGTTTTAAATATTTCTATCAAATGAAATGAAAATAGTTTTTCTTGTTTTAAATATTAATTTTTTACAATAATTAATATTTTATATGAGATTTAATTAATAATTTAGAGTATTTATTATAGAATATTATTATGAAACTCTCGGTGATACCATTCTGGGATTTTTTTCTCCTCTTAAAAATCCAATTTTTCATTTTCATAAAAAACTATTTAGTTTAGTGGGATCCTCAAAAACAGAACTCATTAAAGGAAAAGATCTCTACTACTGTAGGGAAAATACAAATATCAATACCATACATATATATCTATAAAAAAAGATGAAACATCATGACACCACAAGATCTACCCCACATGAACCAATGAAAAAATCAGAGTGAGAACATCAAAATCACTCCCTATAAAACCAATCAAAATTCAAATTTCAAATTTTAAATTGAAAAATCAGTCCATGAACCATGACACCGCCTAGGTAGAAAAAATTATGAACCGTGTGAGTAAATGTAACATCATGCCTTAAACCAAACAGAGTGAACCTCATAGCACTGTCAGGTTTTTGTAGCTTTATCCTTCTTGTTCTGAGCAATGGGAAATTGGTTGTTAGTGGTGGTGGTTGTTCACGTTTCCTTATATCGTTGAGGGTTGTTCCCTTTCGGGTATTTTTTAGTTTATATTGTTATTTTATAGTTGTTTGAGGATATCTTATTATTGTATTATTATACCTATTTGGTTTATGGTATAGTCTATGATGTTATATTTCTTTTATCATACTAACATGAATACATTTCTTCCACTACTTTTAAAGGTAAATTGTTCCATATTTTATCATGTATGATTATAGTTTCTAATAACCATGTTTGAGCATAAGTTATGTCATTCAGTATATGTCAAGATCATCCCTGATTCTGGGGTACCAGAGTATCATAGTTGCTTCTTGGAAAACTGTTATCAAAGTTTTAGGTTAGGAATCTTTCCACGACGTTAGTATGTTGTTGAGATATTGTAGGACACAGTAGGTTTCCCCGAGTGAGTTCCTAGCTAGCACTCTTTGTAATGAGCCTTAAGTAAGCATGGGTGGTTTGGGAAATACATCATGGTGATTTGATCCAATATTTTCCTTGATTTAGGTTTTTATATTTTGAAATACAAATCCTTTATTCTTATCTGGTTGAATTAATATCCTTGTTTCTCTAATTTGAGTGATAATCTGGGTAATCTTATGATTCCATCAATGTTGTTTGTATATGTTATGAATAATCATTTCAAATATTATATGTGAATATATTATCTAGGATAATGATGTTGATGAACCACAAGGATGACATCATCTCATAGATTAGAGTATAGTGGAAGTTGTTGAGAATTATGTCTAAACTCTGGGAAAGGCAACTCCAACGGTTCCCATTCAGACGCCAGCTATGGAATCTTAGAGGGATAAATCATAAAATAATTATTAGTAGTTCGATTATAAAAAAATTAATTTCCTTGGATATAATTATCTTTATTAATCTACGGAATAGTTGATAAATATTGATATTCTCTTTGATTTCTTGGAAATAACTAAATCATTTATAGTGAAGTGTGTTAACTTTATTCTTTAGGGACCCAGAAAGAGATTTTGGAAAATTATGGTGATATAGAATAATCATAAGGTATTATAATGGAATAGATTTAAATCTATTTTCTGTAGAATAGTATAATAAATAGACTATGGTGTTGGATAATTTATTGTCGTTTTTCATAATAGAGTTGGCTGATAAGACCATGCCAACCTATTAATGTTGCATTTCAGAGCATGTGTTGTTTGATCCTAAGATTGTGTGAAATGATAATATGAAGACTCAATAGTTTTATATGGGACATTGATACGATATTTATTCACATTTTATCTTGTTTATTAACTCTTATTATGATTATGTGATGGATACAAAATTATTGGTTCAACTGTACCTGGTAGGCCAGTTAGGGTTGATGGGAGTTACTTTTTATCATAGTAGTAGTTTTTTGAGTTCCCATAAAGGTAATAGGATATTTGATGACTCTCTTGGTGGATAATAATAGTTCGGTTCTTCTATAACTTCTAATTTTATTATAATAATCCCTTTTATCTTCTATGAGTACACAAAACCTATACACTCAGAATTGGTTTTCAATAATGCACCCAAGATATGTGGTTTATTGGGATGCTCATGTCCCTTGTAGAAGTTTTTTCATATAAATACTACTCATTATTGGGGCACATGATAAAAATATCCATAATTAATTTGGTACAATCAGACACCTTATGATATGAGAGGTTCCATCAACTTGATTTAGGAATGAAGCTTCTTCCTGAAATGTAAGAGTTTCCCGAGAAAGCAGATAAGGGTCCTGTGACTATTAGAGGTGCCACAACTATTGATTCCTCTTTAGTGACTCCATTATTTGAAATTTATTCATCTCATTCATTAATTTTTTGAAAAACATTTTAAAATAGTTTAATATTCATATAGATATTTCATCTTATATGATGGATATACTACCCCCACCCCCTTAGAACAAAGAGAGAGATGGTTCTATGTTGTCCTGTTTGTATTTTCTCATTACCAGATATTGAGATCACATGAGATTTTATTGTCCATGAAATTAATCAATTTGATGTCATATTTGGGATACATAGGATAATTTATATTAATTCCATAGTTTATTTCTATCTTCGATGGGTCTCCTCTAAATCACCTGATGGGGTGTGACATATTGTTCAGCGAGAATGGGGCACAAGTTTGATTAGATTTAGAGAATCTTATTTAGAGTTTGGGAAATTAATATATTTGTTTTATTTTAACCATGAGATGGATTATCATTATGATGATATCCCTCTTGTTTTCATCAAGTTTTCTAATGTTTTTCCTTCTGATATACCTATATTTCCATTGTTGAGGGATGTGGGGTTTTTTATTTATTGACTAATGGGTAACCATCAGATATATATTCCATAATACCATATATAACCATGTAGAATTAAATATTTTATAACTCATTTGGACGATATTTTAGGAAATGATTTATATTCTTGAGTGTCTAACCTTGGGTGGTGGTTGATCACTTTTTTATGAAATATGATTGGTAACTTCTTCTATGTGTTAATTTCCAAAAATTAAATCAAGTTGTGGTAATGAAAAAATGTTTTTACCACTGATTGATGATCTATTTGATCATTTTGAAGGATCTAATTTTCATTCAAATATTGATCATTAATCTTGTTATCAACAATTTATAATAAAATATCGTACATTCCGAAAACTGACTTCCCATGCAGGTCCAACCATTGTGAGTACCATGTCAACCCATTTGGTTTAACCAATTTTCCTAATACCATCATGGATTTTATGAACATTTATTTCATTGATTATGTTAACTCATTCGTGGTGGTCATTTTGTATAAAATTTTTGGTTACTCTATGTCTTAAGATGATCATGATGGTTATCAGATGAATGTTTTGTATTTTTTGAGAAATCATTTTCTTTATGATAATCTCTTGAAATTTATATTATGTATATATGAATATGATTTCATGTGTAATTAGGGGTCAAAACATAATATTTTGGTTGATATTGAGAATATGAATGATATTTTTAAATAGGAGAAGCTACGTAATGTTTTTCAGATTTAGAGATTTGTTGGTTTATCTGGATATTTTTACTGGTTTGTAAAGGATTTATGAAAGACAGCTTCTCTAATAACCACTATTAATTCTAAGGGGTGAATTTTTTATGATTAGTTTGTCAGAGTTATTTTTTTTGAGATGTAATGTCTTTTGAAAAATATGCCGATAATAACTCTTCCACAGGCTATGTAGGGTTATGTGGTCTTTTGTGATGCGTCAAGGTCATGTTTTGAATGTGCTCTTATAGAGGGAGATCATTTAATTGCATATAACTCTTGAAAACATATGGAAAAAAGAATAATTATTTAACCCATGACTATGAACATGTATATGTGATTCATGTTCTTAAGAGATGTTGTAATTACCATTTTAAAGAATGTTTTAACATATTTTCATATCACAAGTGCATGACATGTTTCTTATATCAAACGAATTTCAGTCTCTATAAAAGGTTTTGGGTAGAGTACCAATAATAATTTTATTTTGATATTACCTACAACCTAGGGAAATGGAATTCCATTGAAGATGGATTGATAAGGAATGGTCTAACCTAGAAATGTAAATATTCAGTACAATAGTGAAACATGATGGGTGGTTTTGCGCGGTTTCATATTTGAGTTCATAAAATATGGTCCAAGAATGTTTTTTCTATTATTTTCTTCAAATATTATCTTCTCAAGATGATTATTTAGGAAAATGATGTCATCTATAAATTTAATGGAATTATAGACTCTCTTTATGGTGGGAACACAATTTTTATGGGGTCATTCTCTATAGAGTGTATTCGACATTTTCAGAAACTATTGGTTATGTCGTTGGATATGAGAAAAATTGTGTTGGGGTATTTCTATAATTCCCAGTGGGATGTTCATCAAGGAACCATAAAAATGTTCTATGACATGCAATGATTATTCGGGTGGTCATGAATTAGATTACATTGTCAGGAATGTATTGTCTCAATAATTCTAAATAAATATTAGTAATTTTGATGCTAAGAAATACCCTTATTTATTAAATAAATATATTATTTTAATCAAATTAATATTCATTATGATTATTCTTTTGGATTTAAATCCAAGATTATTATTGATGTGGAATATTTTTAAATTTATTCTGAACAATCTAAAGTGTATTATAAAAACATTGTTCATACCTACATTAGAGAATATAATGTAAGCAACAATCCCTACATTTTTGTTAAAACTTATGTTGATAGTTCAACATTAATGGTTAATAAACACTAAATTGAAAAGAATTTATAGATAAATTAGCTTACATTTGGATGGAACCATACATTTGAAAAAGAGAAGGAGAATGGTTAGAGAACCCTATGTTTGTAAGGAACCCAACATTAGAGAACAAAATGTATGGATTATCAACCGTAATTTTTTAATCAACCTTATAAATTCATCCTTATATTTATAGAATTAATTATATATAGTTGAACCCTAGTTTTGGTATTTTTTTATATTATGAATCAACTATACATTTGAATTTTCAACATCAGATATTTAAATTTTTGATTTTATCGGTGTTTCATCCAACAGTCATTACTAAGTATGAGGATGATTTAAAGCACGTTTTTAATTGATTCAAAGAACATTTTGATTTATTTAAAGAATAATATTTAGTGGAAAAATTCCCTTATATTCTTATGGTATGTGACGACTACTCTGAAGTGTCTTACAAATTTTAAATGACATAGTTACTATGAAATTTTCTTGGATATAAAATTGAAAATTAGGCTCTATAAATTATTTATTATATCCACGTATCTGTTCAATAAATATTTTTGTGATTAAAAAAAAGTATCGATTCAAAAATGGAGACACACATATTTAAAAACATTTTTTATGGACTCTTATAATGATATTTTATAGATCTACGTTAAAAATCGATTAGACTCTGTTATCCAAAGAAGAGGTAAAACTTTGTAGATATACATGATTTGAATATCATATTTGTTGTGTGTCTACTAATACTATTTTTTATACTTTTATTTACAGATATATTGAAAATGAATCATTTTTCAACTACTGTTTCTTAACGAAAATATTTTCTAAAGGAGAAGATCCATCTACAGTTAGTTGTTTTTAGAACTGTGAAGATAAGTTGGAACCTTTTTAAATAATAATCTTTTTATTCAGAGTTTGAACAGATCATAATCAGTTGTGGTGGAGTATGAGCTTCTCAATCTGAGATGTGGATTTTTTCTTCTTGGTTATTGAACCAGAAGGATGTATTTTTTTCCTTATTCGTAATGTTTTCAACATCCTACACCTAGTTGTGGATTGGGCTTATGATATGAGGACATGACTAGTGTAATTCACTAAACTCACAGAGAGAGTAATTAGTGGAGAATACAAGGGGATATTTATCCCCCAAACCAATATAAACAACCATTTTTTGTATATCAGTTTTATCCACTACTCATACCTTCAAACGCATGATAAACATTACTTATTCTCATAATCTACAATTTTCATCAAAAGGAAGAACTGTGAAATATTTTGAAAAGACACAATAAACCCCCTATTGTGTGTATTTGTATATCCCGACCTAACAATTGGTATCAGAGGAGAGATTTTGGAAGATTCTATAATAAGTAAAAACTATATGGTCTATAGAGAAGATGGAAATGACAGATTAGAGAGAAGGAATATCAATGGGTTGTGCTCCTTATTTCAATGGTGAAAATTGTGGATGATAGAAATCATGTATGATTATCTATTTGGAAAATCTAGTATTTAAATTCAACTCAAAGATCATTACTCCTTATATAATTCTTGAAAACCCTAAAACATAGACTGCTACTGTAGAATCTGTGAATGACACGAATTCTAATTCTATTAATTCTATTATTTGTGGTCATGGACCAGATTAACTCAATCATGTCTCCCAATTTTCATTAGATTATGAAACATGGATAACCATTGTAGTTTCCTATGAATGAATATATAATTTAAGAAAAATTAGGTATGCCAAAGTAAAGCTGAAATTTTACACATTTAGAATGTTTGAAGGTGATAGGATCACTCAAGAAAATGGAAGGATTATAGAGATAATCAATAATATTACACCATTAACTGATCATATCAAACAATATGATCAGGACTTGAAAGTATTAAGAGTACTATTTACTAAATGGAATAGCTTATAAGCTGCAATTCGACAATCATTACATGTCAACAATATGAAAATAAGAGAATGAATTGGGACACTGATAATGTGTGATGATAAAATGAAATATGAATATGATTATCACAAAGTATTATTGAAAATTGATAACATAATTCTAAAGGTATCATCTAAGTAAAAAAGTAGAAGAATAAGGAAAGAAGTCAGAGAATAAAATAATTAAGATACATCTGATTTTGAAAATGAACTTTCTCAATTAGCCTGAATATTTAGCATGATATATAAGAAGAAAATAGATTTCAAAACCTTTAAAAGAGGTTATAATGACTCAAGAGATGTCATATACTGTGAATTCAAGAAACTAAGAAATATGAGACCTCGTTTCTCTTAGACAAAAGGTGAAAAGAGAAATATCTAAAATAAAAATGAAAAAAATGAAAATTATGAAAAAAACGGAAAAAAGAGATATGCAGGCTTATTAATGTTTTCTAAGACTCCAAAATCTCATCAAAATCTGACTCAGAAAATGAATAATCAAATCTGAAAGAAAATTCGTCCTTCATGGCTAATGAAGATAATGTAAAAACATATTATTCATCTAATTCCAATTTAGATTCTGATTGAAGCTGTTCAAATGTTAAATTGGCTTCCTACTGCACAATGCTATATAAAATGTATAACTCTTTATTAATGAAGCACACATATTTTAATAAAATTCACAATGTTGTTTTAGGATAATGTGATACCTTATTTAAATAAATGAGGAGTTAATTAAAAATTTCAACTCATCTACCATAAACTATATTGATCATAAAATTAATATTAAATCATTAAAATATCTCATAGAAACTTATAAAAGTGCATCTCTCTAATTTACAAAAGAATAAAAAATTATGAATAAAATTTATAGAAAAAATTTAATTAAAAGGAATGATTAGTTATATCAAGTATGGCAAAATAATCTATGATATATAAGAATTATTTTGTTATGAACTCAAAACTGTTATTTATCATTTTTTTGGAACAAACTGACATTTAACAATGAAATGTTATTTGAGAAATACTCAAAGAAGTGGAATAAAAATAGCATTTTTTCAAAATTTTAATCAGATTCAAATGATATGTGTTGTGAAAAAAATGCAGATCTGGATTCCGATATCCATTCTAGATAATACTACTGGACCAAAGAGGATATTGGTACAAAAAAAAAACATTTCCCTAAATTTTCTTTGAAGAAAATAGGTCAAACAAAAAGAAAAACTATATTATATATGCAAAGTGGATGATAAAGGAATATGAGTGTAAACTCATCAAACATCAATAAACTCACTCAAATAGATGGAGGTATAGTCACCTTTGGTGATAACGCTAGTGGAAATATAATTGGACATGGAACTGTTGGAGATCCAAAAACCATGTCAATCAACAAAGAATTATATGTTAAATGGAAGAATCACAACATGATCAGTATCTATCAACTATATTATGATGAATAAATTTTTTTTATTAACAAATCATGCTATGGGTTTAAAGATAAATTTCATATTTTTAGATTATATAGATCTGATAATTTTTATAATTTTCATTTAAATTCCTTTTTATAAATATTTTGAATTGTTTAAATACTATGACAAATTAGTAGTTGATATGGTATAGAAGAAATGGTCATTGTAGTATTTATGCATTACAAAAACTATCTAACAAACATTTATTTTTGGATTTACGTCGTCTTAAATATGATAGTAATAGATTCTGTGATGCATGTCATATTGACAAGAAACACAATTCTACTTTCAAATCTATATTACAAAATTACTACATAAATACCTCCAGAAATTTTCTACATGGATATATATGGACCATAAAGAGTAGAATGTTTGGTTGGAAAATAATATGTATATGATTTAGTTGATGATTATTCTAGGTTTACATGGGTCTCTTTTCTAGATCTCAAAGGTGAAGCTTTTAATATTTTTGAATTTTTCAGAAACATTGATCAAAATGAAAAATGATTTAAGATAAATTCAATAAGTTGTTATCATGGTAGAGAGTATAAGAATTAGTAATTCAATTTCATTTATTCAAATCTAGGGATTAAACACACCTTCTCTTCACCAAGAACACCTCAATAATATAGAATTGTAGCTAGAAGAAATAGAACTATTCATGAAATGGCGTGTACTATTCTAAATGAATATAGTCTTCTTACCTACTTATTTATATTATATGTAATAACAAATTGATATATAATAAATAGTATTTTAAATCACCTAATTTCCAAAAAAACCTCATGAACTTTGGAATAACATAAATCCTAATGTAATTTAGTTTAATGTTCTTGTATGCAAGGTGAATATCATGAATACTAAGTAATGTCTTGTTACTTTTGATCTAACAGTTGATTATGGAATATTTTTAAGATATTCTACTACCCCTAAAACATATAGAGTATTTAATAAAAAGTAATGTATTGTTGAAGATTCAGTTCATGTGAATTTTTATGAAACAAACCCTTTTATTAATGAAAATGATCAAGATGATGATATTATCGACTCTTTTGACAACATGAGAAATGAAAACCTAAAAAATTATTTTGATATTAATATAAATACAATTATGTATTTTTTAGAAGAACATGATACTAATGAACCAAAAAGTGGTTTACCTATAAATTATATAACCCTAAAGAATAATATTTTAGAAACTATTATAACTGACCTAGACATCAAAATAATAAATAGAAGGAATGCATGAAACCTAGTTTAATTTACTTCCCTTCCAACTCAACTAGAACCTAAATCTTTTAAAGAAGCCTTAGAAGATGAGATTTGGATGGTAGTAATGCATGAAGAGATAAAAAAATTAAAAAGGAATGAAATTTTGGAATTGGTTAAAGGATTTTAAAATTATCCATTTATAGGAACTAAATGGGTCTTTAGAAATAAACAAGATGATCAAGGGATTAAAACTAGAAACAATGATATATTTGTAACTAAAGGATATAATCCGGAATAAGGTATATATTTTGACAAAACCTTTTCCCCTATAGGTAGATTATAAGTAATTTGAATCCTTTTAGCTTATGCATTTCATATGAACTATAAATTCTATCAGATGGATTTTATATCTGCCTTCAAGTAATAGTATATAATGGAGGAATTTTATGTTGAACAACCTCCTAGTTTTGAGAATTCTCAAAAACTAGATTCTATTTTTAAACACACCAGAGATCTTTTTGGCCTTTAAAAAGCACCTAGAACATTATAAGAATGATTAATATCATTTGTTTCAAAAAATATATTTACTTTTGGATTGTTAGATCAAACTCTTTTTAAGACAACCATTTGTTCTAATACATTTATATTTCAAATTTATTTTCATTATGTAATTTTTTTGTTCATATTATGAAGAACATTAAATTGGTTATTTAAAACAGATTGAAAAGGAATTTTATGTGATTATTATGGGAGAATTAAATTTATTTATAGCACTTCAAATTTATCAAAAAGATTATGTAAATGTGTTAAAACAATTTAAATAAATTATTGATTTATTGAAAAGTTTTGATCTTGAATACAAAAATTCAAATTCAACACCCATGTTTAGTAATATAAAACATGGTTTGGATGAAAATATAAAACCAATGGACACCCAGTTATATAGATTTATGATTCCTAGTTTATTATATCTTACTACTAGTAGACCAGACATTATGTTTTCTATATATTTATGTTCTTGGTTTCAAACAAGTCCTAAATAATCCAATCTTATAGTTGTCAAAAAGGGGTTTTAGATATTTAAAAGAAACTATTTTCAAATCCCATCATTATTAAAAAAATAAAATTTTAATTTAATATCATATTCCGATGTTTCTTTTTGGGGTTGTATATTAGATATAAAATGTACCATAAGAATTTTTTACTTTTTAAAAAAACATTAGTATCATGGTCAAGTAAGAAACAACACCTAGGTGCCCTATCAACAACTGAAGATAAATATATATCTGTAGGATGTTCTTGTGCACAAGTATTGTGGTTGAAGAACACAGTAATGTACTTGGAATAAATTTTAATATGACACCAATTTTATATGATAATACATGTGCTATTAATATTTCAAAAAAATCAATAAGTCATTGAAGAACTAATAATATTGATATTAGGAATCATTTTATATGAGATCATGTTCTTGAAAAGAATATATCATTAGAATTTGTCATTAATAAATATCAACTGGATGATATTTTTACTAAGACAAATCCCACTGTATGTTTTTATTTTATTAATGGGGAGTTATGTTTATTTAATTTTCAAATAATGTTAATCATTTTATCTATTTTTTTTAAATTAAATTTATTTGTTTATTTATTACACTTTATTTATGTTAATTTTCTTTTCTAAATACATTAAATCTGATCTCTTTTAATATTTATTTTTTTTCTATACGTTTTAGATAATTTATTTTATCTAAAAATTATTTTCACCATGTGTTTTTATAAAAAATTCATAATTATCTTAAGTAATGAAACAGGAAACATGGTTCTGTCAAATAATATTCAACATCCCTAACCTTTTCATTTCTCAAACCCTTTTCGAATACCAAACCCTTATTCAAACTAAAAAACCCTAGAAATTGAGAACCTCCGAGATTTTATTTCTCTAAAATTTTTAAAACCAACTGATCTAAAGAAGGTGAAACCCACGCTCCAAAACAACAATATGATTTTAGAAGAAATATTACTCAATTAAAATTGGTATATTTCAAATGGATATTCCAACAAAAATATACTCCTAAGATAGGTGTTTGCATTTCATGGTCTATAATCTGTGTTCATTGAGGCGGAGTCAAAGTTTCTCAATGAGGTAGAACTAAATATTTTCTATAGAAGCGTACGGTTTAGGTTCAATGATTCTGAAGATATTTTTTTCAATAGAATATAACATATTCATTTTTTTTGTTTCATCCACTAAAATTTCCCAAATTTTTATCTACCCTCATGAGGGAGTATTTCATTTTTATATAGGGTATATTGGGGATAAGGATCATTAGTCTGAAAATATTATGTCTTTTCTTTTTGGTTCACCAAACCTATGGAAATTTGTTTTCAATGAACCTGATGTAAACCAAACAATTTGGTTATGTTTACTATAATTAGAATTAATACAAGGATATATGAAATTATGAAAATTCTGTATCCAGACAAGCATATCATGTTTCTATTTTTATGTGAGATAAAGATGAATTTCCCAAGGTGTATGTTTAGATATGTTTAATAATGTAATAAACCATACACAAGGATGACATTTATCCTTATGTAAGGATAATTTCACTAATTCTATTTAAGAATATTAACTTTGTACTGATTTATTCTTGAATATACTATCTTCATAGTAATTTACTCAATTGGGGAACCCTAAAGCAATTGGGTTTTTTTTCTGAAGTGTTGTTTAAGGTAGCTTGTTACCTATTTTTTCTGTTGAGAAACACTTTTCTAGAGCTTTTTCTCAGGGGGGAGAAATGTGCAATTGGAAATGAAGGAATTAAAGAAACCAAAGGTGAAGTAATTTCTAATACTACCAAGGGAAAATTATTTTTTATTGAAGAAGAAGGTAAAGAAGAAAATGTGATAGTGGAAATGGTTATCAAACCCATAAATAGAGTGCATCAACCTATTGAAGAACATGTGTTTGGTTTAGTTGAAGCTACTAGGTTTGTTAATATGGAAGAATCTATTTTTGGGGAAAACCAACAAGTTGAAAGTCAAATTTGAGATTTTCATGGTTTTTTTATTCTAGTTGTCCAGAAGGAAGAGCCACATATTCATGAAAAAAAAGATTCTTAGATCAAAAAATGTGGCTACAAAAATAATTGAGAATATTGTTTTATATGTTTTTGATAATTTGTGTGAGATACATCAATCTATTTCAGAAAAAATAGATGTTCAGGATATTATATCATGTTTAAGTGAAAAATTAGTTGAAGACCCAGTGGAGAAGTCTATGGATAACATCACTTTATGATCGTTAGAAATTGTGGCAGTTGATTAGTTACAAAATCGAGATGATGGGACATCTGATTACCTAAATAATTAGGTTAAATATATTGGGATTATAATCAATAGATCACCAGATGAAAATGGAAATAGTCGACAAGATCTAGGATTTGAATGGAAAATTTTACAAGATATTAAAGAAAATTCCATTTTAAAAAAACATTGAAGAATTCACGATAAAAATGTTGAATAAGGTAAGAAAGATTATGTCTAAAAATGTTTCTAAGTCATATTTTTAAGATTTAAAGTGGTATTTGGGGAGTCAATTTCAGACAAAAAAATTGTAGTGCCATTTAGAATAGTACACCTAACTCTTCTCTAAATACCTATCTAGATATGATTCTCATATTTCATGTAATCACAACATTTATGGATGACATGAATGATCCCCTAAAAAATCATCTGTTAAATGGTGGTCCTTTTCCATTTCTATTGGACAATCATAAATTTCTAGTTTACTAATTGAATCAGAATAGACCACATACCATATTTATGCAGAACTAATTCATAGATAAATTGGACTAGTTTATGTAGCCAGAGGAGTGTTTTCATGGATTTTTGAAAGTCATTCTTATTGAAAATTTTCATATTATTCATGAATCTAGAGTTTTGATTATGTATTTAGGATATAATCATAGGAGTGTTTTAGATGGGAGAACTGAAATACTTATTTCAATCCTCTCAAAATCCCACCCAACCACATCTACCATAACCATATCAATTGGATGAGTTGTTTCCCAATCACACTGACTATTGTAGTTATCCAGTTTTTGATTAATAAAATTTCATTATTATTATTTTTCATGCCTTATATAATATTATTTAATGTTCATGTCTATAAAAAACAATCCAATGTTATTTATTTACAAAGATTATTATACTATTTACTTACTAATATGTGAAAAATAAAATGAGTTTTAATTATTTTATATACATTATTTTTTTCTCAAGAAAGGGGGAGAAATTTGGACAAGCACAAAATTTATTTTTTTTTGAAATAATTCAATAAAAACAAATTTTGAATTATTTTATTTTAAATGATTGAAATATTATTATTTTTGTTAGGAATTTTATGGGTTTTGTGATCAACAAATTGGGGGATATTTTAGGTCATGTGTTGTCTAAAAAATACTCAATAAATATTATTTATTTTGATTCTCACAAATACCATTATTTGTTTTAATAAACAAATTATTTTATGTGTATTTCAAGATATTAATACTCATTATAATTATTAATTTGAAATTATATTAGATCTTATTAATCACGTGGAATATTCATCAATTTTTTTGAAATTATCTTAAGCATATTCTGGAACAACAATTCATACCCTACATTGAAGAACATAATACAAAGAAAAAAATCAAATATATGTATTAATCCTTACCTTGAAAGTTCAGTATGTTTGTATAATCAACCATACTTCGATAGAAATTAATGTATAATGAACCTTGCATTTGGATAAAACCTTATGTTTGAAAATGATAAAGAGCATGATTGAAAAACCATATGTAAGTATGAAATGCTAAGGTTGAGAAAAATAATGTATTTATCATCAAGAATACTTTTTTGGTCAACCTTATGTAGTCAAACTTATGTTCGGATAATGAATGCAAAGTAGTTTAACCCTTTGTTTTGTATTTTTCATTTTAAAAAGGTACCATATGTTTGACTTTTCATCATCAGATATTTGAATTTATGATTTTGTTGATGCTTCTGGAAATGGTCTTTGTGGAATATCAGGCTGATTTAATTTTTTTTAAATGATTCAAATTTCATTATAATTGATTTAAATAATCGTATTTTGTGGGGAAATTCAGTACTATTTTTAATGGAAGTTACAAATAATCTCATTTTGTCTTACGAATTTGAATTCTCATGGTTTACTATGGAATTTTCTTGGATCTGAAATTGAAAAAAAGGCTTTATCCTTTATTTATTCTATCAATGTATGTGATAAATATATATGTACATGATTAAAAAAAAGTAACAACACATATATTCTGACCCAGATAATGTCATAAATTTATGTTATTGCAGTCTTGTGAATATTGTTTATATAATTACTCCCACAATCATTTGGACTCTATTATCTGTAGAAGAGGCTACACATTAGAGATAAACATATCTAGAATCAGGTATTTTCTATAAATATGGTACTACTAATCATTGCAACTTTTATTTAAATATCTATTTCAACCGGATGAATTTGGAAATACTCTTTCTTGAATAAATAATTTTATGAAGAAGAATATACTGATATTTCTAGTTTTTATTACAATAGTGACCTTCATTCTTAATCTTTTTAAATTAATATATTTTTATTGAGTGTTTTTACTAGTAGTACTCATTTATGAGGGATTATCAGCTTATTGATCTAAGTCTTGGTTATTCATTTCTCTATTACTGAACAAGAAGGCTATGATTTTAGCCGTATTTCTTAAGGTGACAACCGTCAGCGCATAGTTGTGGATTGGTCTTATTATATGAAAATCAGACTAGTGAAATTCACTAAACATGTAGAGAGAGTAATTGGTTGAGTGGAATATGAGATATTTATTCCCCAAAACCCAATAAAAAATGTGTTATGTATTTATTTTTTATCAGATGATCATACTTTTATATAGAAGATAAACACTACTTATTCGCATAATTTTCTAAAGTCATTAAAATAAATAATTATGACTGATTTTGAAAATAAATAATTCACCCACTCATGTAAATATTTTTACAGTCCAACCTAAAAGATACATCACAAACATTGTCTCTCATTGTTATACTTTTTATCATGTTAAGGTCAAGAACCAAGGACCTTTAGGTTTTATTCATCAATATTTACTTATTACATGGATGTCTGATGAGTATTATAGGGATTTTTTGGTTATGTTTTTACATATCTATATAAGGTAGAATTAGATATGTGTTGAGATTAGTAAGAAAAAAAATCTAATCACTTTATACCCATTCATTATAAAAACAATGTTGAGGATCTCTAAAATATCTATTGGAGAGAGAAATTTTCATTTCATGGATATTTATATGTTATATTATCTGATAGGGATCCCCATTTTAATTATCATTCTTCAAAAGGACAGTAAGAGGAACAAGAATAATAAGTTCTATATATAGAAATATGGCTATATATATAGGACTATATAGATTCTTAAGAATATTCTTTATTCCTACACCCATAATTTTGATGGTTCTTGGGATGAAAATTTTCGGCTGGTTGATTTTTTCATATAATAATAGTAAATAGTCTGCAATAAGAATTGATCCCTTTGAGTCCTCATATGGTAGTTCATTTAATTCTTATTTGTGTTGGATGATGATAAATGAACGTTCATTGGTTGTACCAAGATTAGTTTATAAAATGATATAAAATTCTTAGTTGAGTCATCAAAATTTATTGATTTCATAGATCCACTATAAATCTTATGATGATCAACCACATAAACTATTTTAGTTTGGTGTTTGTGATCATGTGTTCTTGAATGTTTCACCATGTTTGGGTCACCAATATTTTTGATGTCTAGACTTATTTCTCCACATGTTTAAGATATTTTGATATTATTGATCACGTGGTGAACGTGTATTACTATTTATCACTTCCCCCATAATTTATGATGGAAAATGATGTTTTACATGTGTCATAACTATGAATGTATCTTTCTAATCCATCTTATGGTTTGAGTAGGATAAATATTTTTTTGAGACTAATTAGATTATAACATAGAATCTGGTCTTGATTATTGAATCATAGATCATATTTCACAGTGGGAGGATGATACCTTTGGTATGTCTGTTATGGTATAATGGTTTTTATTCTCAAGAGACCTGGGATAATGATACATGTATTAGGGGTAAGTGTCCTCATGTTTTCAATATGGATTTTTCTTTAATGAATTTTTGGAGATATAATGTATTTATGGGGGGATGTTATAGAACACCATTAACATTCTAAAACTCACATTTTAATATTATTCTTGTTTATCCTTTTTCATTGTTTGGATATGGATGATAATGTATTTGTAGGATACTTGTAATGGTTAATTTATGGATTTTTACCGGTTTTCTATCATAAAAAATATCATTTTTACATTGTTTTGGTGATTTACACACCATGAAATGTGGTTACATGACATGTAATCATATCCCGAAATATTGTAGGAAACATGTAGAATATGTGAAAAGATACAAATTATGAATAGTTTTCATGTCATGTTAAAATTGGAAAACATGTTTTTAATACACATTTATGGGGTTTTCATCATATCAAGGACTCAAAAAGTAAATGATAATAATTTGGGTCTCAAGTCATATAAAGTCTTGAGTATTGATTTTCAACTAGTGTCTCTTATAAAAATATTATTCTCTCTCTAAATAGTTCCCTTACTCTCATCATATATACATCCCTATGTGATTTTGGATCCCTCTGATCATTTTGGAAATATTTGTTCAGTGATTGATCATTGTTGCAATTTTGGTCTATATCTCCTGGTAAGATATCTCCCTATCTCTTTTTTCCTTTTCTCTTTCCCTCCAAATTGTTTTACAGATCATATTTGTATGGATGGATCATTATTTCATGTTTTTGAACATTTTTTCTAGGTTGAGTTCCAAAATATTTTCCCTCAACTTTTTTGATGGTGATTCACATCTTGGGCGTTGGGTTTCCATGAAAAATGTATATGGTTATATTTATAATGGAAAATTTTATAACCCATAAATTTTTAACTATTTAAACTGAATTCATTTAAATTTTTAAACCCAATTTGATGCTAATTGTAATTTTACATGAGTTTGGTTTGGTAATTTTGAATTCCTCCTAATTACAATGGATTTGGAAATTAGGGTTTGTTTTGAATTTTAGGTAACTTCTATAAAAAATTATTCGATTTTGAGAAAAATGGATTAAATTATTTTGTTAAGAACCAATGATAGGTTTTATCTAAAAAATTGGATGAATTGAATAAGAACCCATGTTCATTGAAATTTAAATTAGAATATTGAAACTATAAATGGGGACATTTTATTATAAACATCTATAAATTAATTTTTCCCATTATTCATTGATTTATTAATCACATGTGATCCAAGTTATTTATTACATTTTTTGGGAAAACAACTATGTATTTAATTAATTATCAATAAATTAATGATTTACAACTCTAATAATGACATAGTTTAGTGGATCTTATCCACAGCGGGATACTTATGGGGCATATTCAACTAGCGACTAAGGTATATGTGTGCACATTTGCATGATCAAATATTGAGAATCTAATGATTTCATAACTATAAATTAATGTACCTCATGGAAAATGAAAATGTTACTTTTTAAGAATTAAAATGTGTGTATATATATATATGTGTTTGTGTGTTTGTGAACTACTTTGTTATTCCAATTGATTTATATAAATTATTTTGTTTTAATTTTTTACTTTAATTTTTTTTTGAAATGTTTCCATTAATTGAAATGAAAATAATGTTATGATTTAAATTTATAATTTGCATGTCCATTATTTTTTATTTTAAATTTAATGAATATTGAGTTTATCTGTTATTGAGTCATGTTAGGGAACACTTGGTGAGACCCTATTGGGACCTGTTTCTCACACCCTACCTTTTCATTCTAGAATTTTTAGTTTTTATTACTAAAATGCTTGAGAAAATGGAATGATAATCTTGGATGTTGTGTTTGATATTGATTCCATGGAACATGGAGTGGATTGTCCCTTGGTATGTTATCTTATTTGTCTATATAGTTTCATTACATTGGGTATATCCTTTTTTGGGTTTTATTATACCTGTTTGGTTTCTGTTATAGTATCCTTTGAGAGAATTCTTTGGGAATGATGAATTTCATGTGTTTCTTGGGCAATTTTTAGGAAAAATAATTCTCTTTCTTATCTAGTGTCATGTCATGTTTTAGTCACAAACATGTGGTGATTGAGAAAACCCTTCAGTAAATTTCATGATCAGCTTGGGTTTTAAGGAGCCATGGTATCTACGCTAGTTCTTGTAAGATTCACAATATTAATAAGTTAAATAGATATATAAAAATAATAATTGAACACTTACAATTAATTATTCCTGATGAATTATTTACCCTAAGAAAAATAAGTTAATATAGAAAACAATTTTTTATATTTATGACTAAATGTAATATTGATATTAATCATGAGGATAATTTCCCCAAACAAGAAAGAGTTCCTATAGATCATGTACACAATCCCAAAATATGGATTCATCATTTATATGATTTAAAAATCCATGTATAAGGAGATAATTCTTCTTTATAACCTATTAATTATATAAATATATAGTGAAGAGTGTATTCAATATTGAGAAGATGTTTTCCAAGACCTATATTGTAATGGTAAATTAGGAGAACAAGGTAGTATCATAAAACAATATATAATGAACATTAGATGATAACAATGAAAGAATATTATAATATCTAATATGAAATAAGTATAGAAATACATTCCATTAGGTTTACAAGAAGTTATTGAGGGTTTTTTTATATGTGAAGATAAATTTCATAAGGATAATGAGTTTAAATTCAGGATATATACTACCAATATCCAATGACATAATTATGAAGAGATGAAGAACTATTCTTATCAATCCCCCAAAAATCAATGGAATCAACCTTTAAATTAACAGGGAGAAAGGATAATATTATTTATTACTAGGTTGGAAATTTAAATCCAAAATAAAGTTATAGAATGTATATTAATTATAAACCCAATTTTTTATAATACATTACTTTATTCATTACCTATACACTTACATATATCATGTACGTTTTCCATGAAAAATAAATCATCCCAACAAACATTGATTATAGAATTATTTTTAATAAAATTTAAATATTTATGAAAAAAATATATTATGTTTTTATATTCAATTCTTATAATGTTATTTATTTTTAAAAATGATTTTAATACCAATTTTTTTCTAAATTATAATTCATATGGTGGTTCTGACATCAAATTATAATTAAACAAAATTACTGAGGGAAAGAATTTATAATCAATGAAGATTGTGATATCCTTAGATAAACATTGTACATTTTAGTTTCTTTACTCTTGAATTAGACCTTTTAAAAAAATCACTCCTATAGAGGCTCATAGACTAGAATTTTAAAAAATAGAGGCTTGATTGGGTAGTTTTGTTGTTTTACCGATTCCACTAGCTACTTGTTAAAGTCTAGAGGATCTATAGTGATGATAGAATTGTTCCTAAAATTATATAGAACCCACTAATTTATTGGTATATATCAATCAATCATCCAGTGGTTGAGGTAAAGGTGATTCAACTCTCGATGTACATTGATCGACTAGATCTATAGCACCATCCAGTCAGTGAGGGACACATGAATTATATTTGTGTTCCTTTAATATTATAAATTGGGGTAGCTACATATTTTTTCATCATTATAGGATTTTACCTAATATCTGATCCAATATGACCCATATTCACATTGAACAAACTAGATGTCTCTACCTTGGAAATGTTAGCATTCTACTTATCCTCCATTTTTTATATCAGTGTAAGATCTATCTGTTCAATAAAATTGGAAAATATTTAAAATAGAACTAGGAATACTATTATTCCTTCAATGATGACCAAATATATGTTGTAAATGTTCCAGATCTATGAACCCTTTATTTATTTCTTATGGGATTATTTATATATTTTGATAGATCAACATAGAATTGGGAGTGTTAGTTGCCTTTCATTTAAAATAAATTAAATCTATTATTGATGATAGATATCCTTGGGTAATTGTATTTTGTGCTATCATATTTTATTGATTTACACAATTAAAATCAATTTGAAACCCTATAAATTCCAGATTGAAATATGATCTAGGGAATCTTTATTGTGTGAAGTATTTTTTGTCTACGTGCATATGTGATATGTGTGATGATTCCCATTGATGGTAATGTTAAATTGGAATCAATATTATTTAGGTATCAGTCGATTTATGACATAGGTCTATTATATATTCTTGTATTCATGATATGATGGTATGTTATTATGTGTATTGAGACCCATGATTGAAGTGAGTTTCTTGTGCTGTACATGTGGACATGTGAGAACCAAACATAATATGACCAATAACTATTTCTATGAAATGTAATTCCTAGGGTATTCATGTATCCTATGAATATCGTAATTAGGTATCAAGATGGTAGGGATTATAAAAATTTGATCGATGGTCCCATTGAGGGGGAGCATGGGTATTTTGATAATGGTATGGGACTTGGTCATTCTTAACGGTACAATTTAGATATAGTAAAAAAATTTAGACAGTGTTGGAGAAACCCAAAAAAGGTTTAACAATATCTAATGTGAAAAAATACTACTATGGGAGAAAGAATATATAGGGATGATTATTAAAAAAACTACTTGGAAATGTCACATTCATGTACCATAATGCTAGGATCGATGATAACCATTAAGTAGGGTGTGAGGAATTCATTTAAGGAATAATGTGGACATATAACTAATGTGCATGGGGTTGTAAATCGATGATTAGAAATTGTGTCATGTTTTTGGAAAAAATTTGACTGATGTTGAAATACTTTCCATCATAGGGTCAATGAAGGTGGGGTTAGAGTTCAAAAATTCTTTATTTTCACATAATGACTTGACCCATCTATGGCTGATTGATTTATTCTAAATTTTATTTATTTTATGTATCAATCCATATATATATGACCATGTGGTAGGGATTTAATTTGGGTATCCTACTTTGTTATATACTCACATCCTGAATGGGACTCTTTATGCACATGTATACTACAAAAGTGGTGATCCGAAAAGGGTATGGGCCTAATGATATGGATTTCAATATGTTGAATATTTTGTTCCAGCATTTTAATGGGAATGACTTCAATGTGATGTGATGGTGACTTTATTTAGACATCTATTTTACATCTTAAACTCTATATTTAATTTTCATGTTGGGGGTCCTTGGATATTTCATGTGTGACATGGGAATACCATATATATGATGCATTATTGAATTGTTAATTTTTATATTTTTATTCCATTTTATGTTATTATTCTTTTCATTATATGATTCTGATGTTTTTAGTATGATACTGAGTGTCTAGCTTACCCATTGCAACATTCAGACAATCACTGCTAGTTATCAACCAAATTCATATATGGGGGAATGCATAATGTTATGGAGTTCTCTGACTTGGACTGGGTGACTCAGGCGGGGTCATTATAAAGTAGTATAATATGATGTTATCATTTGTTTCTTCTGTAATATTTTTGGGGTTCTTGAAATGATTTAGGATGTACAAAACTTGGATATAGGAGTCAATAATTTTATGCCCAACTTTTATATGATTGACCTCTTATTTACCAGTGGTAGAACAGTTGTAACTATTGTATCATTGTAGCTTTATATTGATCTTGCATATTTTTTTATTGTTATTGTTTATGGGATATGAATGTTTTGATGAAAATTAAATAAACACTCATTACCACTATCCTTATATACCTTATTAATGTGTGTCTAGTAGTACATTTAATGAGACATCTTAATAATTTCATTGTGTTTATATTATATATGTACGATGAAATTCATACTTCTTGAACATGAACATTAATAATTGTTGTATAAATTTTTTTAACCAAAGATAATTTAAATATTCCTAATAATGATCTTTGGGTCATGATTGGAAGTTTATGATTATTGTTATGTTCTGCCTCTTAAGATTGATCTTCCTATTGATCCTATATTATTCATATGAATTTTTTAGTATGTTACTTTAATAGAGATATTTTATTCATTTTGAGTTTTCATTAGTAATTGTACATAATGTGTCCCTAAATAGATTTGATCAGAATACCAATTTATGAGAAAAAGACTTTTCCAACTAGAGAGGAAGGACATGTTTCACCATAGGTTATGTAGAAGGCTGTAGTTGTGAATTCTCTCACACCATCCCCAATGGTAAAGATGGTAGATATAATATATCCTACAATATTTTTGATCGTTCTAGTTCATGGTTGATGGTTAAATTGGAAAATGGTAAATTATTCTAGAGAATTACAGTTTACAAATTCCCCAGCATTATAGAGAACTGGTGGTGATGATGATACTAAGGATTGGAATGACATAATTATAGGGATATTTTAAATAGATGAAACACTGGATGATTCATGAGTGAAACTCAATACTTTCATAAATTATGGACATAAAAAAATATGGGGTTGTGTTATGATCCCAGAAGGAATGTGTGTGGGTCTAACCTGGGTGTCCCTAGAGGAAATGTTCTATGTGGATTTTGTTCTAAGCACTCTAATGTTACAATTCACTAATTAGTGAAGGGACCTAAAAAATTTAATGATTATATAATCATCCGATTTTAACTTTATAATCAAGTCAGTCAAATTTCCCCCTTTTTATAATTCGAATAAGTGGAGAGGGACCCATAAATTGATATTGGACTTTTACCTAAATTAAGGAACCAAGTCTTTGGATTTTCGCTGAGAATGTTTTCAAAAGTGCTTCATAATTCCGTAACCATAGATAAGGGTCTATAAGAGGATCTAAGTATACTTCATCATCAATATTTTAGTGCACTAGTTAGTGGAGGCCCTAGTGATTTTATAAGATCCACTTCTAGTAGTAGGAATTTGAATGCAGGGGAGTCACATCAAACAAGAATTAGGTTGAAGGATCTTGGAATTTTTTCTCCATGTACCTCTATGAGAAGTGGTTGCATCATGTGCTTCAATTATGCGATGAGAGGGAACCTTATTAAGACTTATGGTATTTTTCTATGGAGTTTCACTGATGTTTAATAGTGGGTAATCTTAAGGGTTTTTTATGGTATTTTTGGTTAGTTATTATGAGGTTAGTATAGAATTGGGTGGAGGTGAAGAGTATAGGATGCAGGCACCTCATACAATTATGACTCAATAGAGACAAGGGCCACAAGGATAAATTCATGGAAATAATAACAGAATGATGTACACACTAGAACAAATTACCTCAAATAGAAGAGAAGTAACCTCTTTTATTCAAGTAAAACTCTTTATTACATCTAATTATTCTATGGGTTTCTTTAATATAATAGATTATCATTCATTTGTATCTTATAATTTTATTTCGAGAATATACTTATCTGTAATGTTTAAAAAAAATACACATTATCCTAACACACCTTTGGAGATGATATTGGATTGAATCTAGATAATTATAAAATTTACCATAGTTTTAGTCTACACCATTTATCTTATGGACATTATGTTATTAGATATTAGTTGAAGAAAGGTGATCTTCAGAATGGACATACTGACCAGTTTCTGGGTGCACATTAACTACAATTGGAGTCGACTATCCTTTACTATAAACAAGGTAGAGAAATTTTTTATCACCTACCAATGGAATGTTTTGGATAGAGTAATGGCACTATAATTGGGCTATATTAGAGATATCATGGTGCAGGAAAAAACATATCTCTTTTGGGGGAGCCAATTGAAGCCTCCCCTTATCTTTCTATGGTGATAGATCATTTTCATCATGTTTTTAATATTTAATTCTCTAGACACCCTCCTGATATAAGGATTTAATTTCAAATTGATCTCACAAAATAATTGTATCTTATATTAATTCACACATATAATATGACACCATTTAATATGGATGTAAAAATGGTTAAGCTAAAATATGTTTTTGGTGAAGGGTTTTATTATACTAAGAACACCTCTTTAGATATCTCTAGTATTTTACACAAAGACAATGAATGGTATTTTCTGGTTTTGTGTTGACTATATGAAGAAAAACTATGTGACCTAGAAGAATATATACATCTTGATGAGGGTCAATGAATAGTTTGATTAGCCAAATGGATTGTGAAAATTCTCCTACATTAACATAGTATTAGGCTACCACTTTATTTGCATCATAGAGAAGGATATTCCTAAAAACAATTTAGGTAAATATTGAATCCATATGAGGATCTTTTCACAGAATTGAATTTAAAAAATTCACCAATGTTGCACATGTATTTCCTGAATAGGATATTCCTTCCTTATACAGACTCATCTATTGTGGTTCTTTCTGATTAAATCCTCTTTTACTCATGTACCTCGTAGATACATGCTATAAATCTAGAGATAATGTTGAGTATCCTTCCTGAAAATTAGCTCAATGCAAAGAAAACAAAATGTATCTTCTAGATGCATGATATAAATTATCATAGACATGTGATAAGTGAAGTAGGAATTTATATGACCCAAATAAGGGAGAGGTTAATATTTCTTGGGAAAAACCTATATATGTGTTTGATATCAGTGGTTTCTTTATTTTTTCATGATATTATAGGAGGTTCAAGGTAGAATTATCTCATCCTAAATCACATATGAATGTGATAATAATTATGGGAAATAATTTTTCGTGGAAGCATATATAAAGAGAGGCTTTACTAGACCTCAAGATAATATTGAATTCCTCTTTGATTATAACCATTCATGATCTTGGAATTGTGCATGAAGTATTATATGTTTCCTTCAATGTTGGGATAAGAGTTTCTTTAATGTATAAGGACTTGATAGTTTCCTATGGGTCATGTCAGATGTGATACCATGAGTAGAACTACCCTATGAATTACTTGTATTTGACATCTATAGTACATTTCATGAAGTGTTTATGATATTAACTCCTTGGTGAGTTGTTCTTTAATTACACTAACTGCAAAACTAAAAAAGTAACTTGTCAAGTATCAGAAGTCATTAGTGGGGGAGATTTATGACATCCAAGATTTGAAGGTACACTGGTGAGTTGTTTTATTATTGATTTGTATTATTTAAAATTGAACTTATCTGTATTAATATTAGATAACAAAATTATGGAAATAGGAGGATTGAGTGGGTGGTTCACTGGCTATAAAGAGGCCATATGCTAGCTGGTCAGGGCCTAGAACTTTCTTGTGGTGCTAGAAGTCGATAAAAATTCTATAATTCCCATGAGATAGAAAGTGGATAGACATTTTCTAACTAGTGATTGAGTAATAGATGTTTCACGTTAATGTGGAACATCATCCAACTGGAGGCCCAAAAACTACATGACTATAATGTCCACCATCTTATCGATGGTGTCCAAAATATTCTATAAATGAGGACCCCATTATCATTTTTTTACCTTCATAAGATTTAACCTAATTTCCTATCTAATCAGTTCCATATTCATTAAAAATAAACTTGTAGGAACACTCTTTACATTGTGTTCTCTCCCCATCTATTGGATTTGGTGTATCAATATAGGATCAATCTTTTGGATTTGAATAAGTAATATTTTCTCAATCTAAGAACAAATTCTTTTCAACTTTTAGAAATTACAATATATCTCTGATATGTTGAATATATATAATAACCCATTATTTTTCTCATGGATTATTTTTTATATGTTGATAGATTGGTATCAGGATGACTATGTTGGAATCCATCCCCTTTATCCAATCATGTTCTACCAATTATATTCGATCACTTTTGGAATGTTGTTGTAGTTCTACCCTCTTGGATGGATTCCATTTTCCAATATATATCTACCATCCTTATTATAATGGAATAAAATTTTATTATTGGAAATCATAAGTGTATGGTATTATTTTATTTATTATGTAGATGTTATATGGGTTGCAATTACCCTTTTCATAACATTACAAATAGAATCAACATACATTATTTTGGAATCTACATAGAACTTGTATATTGAATTTTCATAATATAGTGATATGTTCTATTGTTAATTGAGACCCATTCTTTATGTATTCTTCTTACTGGTGTGTGTGTGGCAATTTAGAAACTATTCATGATATGTCTAATTGTCTCTTTTATATGAAATTATTATGGTTGATATATAGACTTTTAAACCTTTCTTCTGGTATCAAGATTATTGGGTTTCTTGGAATTTATTTGATAAGCCCATTACAGGGAGAATAGGTTTTATAAAATATTATGAGGACATGGGATTCCGCGAAGATACTAGTTAGATATCATAAACATTTTTAGTCATTGTGGGAGTAGAGCATATAGGGGAGAAGTGTATCCAATGATTCTGAAATCTATCTTGGAATAAATTCTTTATTGAAGCGATTTTCATCTAATTCATCAGGAATGTTATATTGATGTACCATAATGAAATGATAGATGACCACATTTGGGTGGGGTGTGATGTGTTCTTTTATGGATGAATGTGTGCATAGGAATGATAGATTTTGGGTGATGAACATCCGTGTGGACCTATTTTCATTTTCCAATACATACAATGACATACATTGATATCATTACCATCCTAAAACAGAAGTATGCGAGTTAGAGGTTCATTAAAAAATTGTTACTATATAAAAACATGATTAATTTTTGTTTTATTGTTTATTTATTAATTTCTTTTATGTTTTTGAATACACCATGTATAATTCTGTACTTGTTTTAAGGAATCATTGATGGTGTCCTACTTGATTTTATACTCACTCCCAACATTGGAATCATGATGCATTTGAATAATTTTCATTAAATAATTCGAGTAAGGGAAAAGGTCCATCAGTTGGGAGAGTGGAAGGTGGAGATTAGTTTTTGAGGTATTACTTTGAATATAGAGGTATATCATAGTAACATTATGTAATTTTTGGTTTATCTATTCATACTCCTGTTTGACCTGCAACATTATGGGGTCTCTGTTAATATGTGTGCAACTCAAAAAATACCTGACATTTCATATGTTAAATAATTTTTATTGTTTATTTAAATTATGACCTTTTGGAATGTAATTATTTTAATTTTATGATTCTGATGTATGGTTTTTGATAATGTGGGTATGTTATCCTCATTTCATCATTTGGACACACGTTTCTAGTTGTAAGCCTCTTGCGTATTAGTAGGTGCACATGATCTCATTTATCCCATCACTATAAATTGTGTGATTTGGTTTGGGAATTACATTGTTGGTCTAGAATCATTTTTATATAGTATAAGATATATATAAGTCTACTTGAAAAAGAGGTAACATTAGAAATGATATCTTATTGTTAATTTTACATATTTATATGATTAGTTACTCTTACATTATAATATATTATCATCAATAAAATTAACCACTGCTCAGTTAGTAAATTGTTAAAAAATGGATTATGGAAATGAAATAGTAAACGGTAAACCTTTAGAAACACATGAATATTTCTATAGAAGGAAACTAAAAAATAAATGGAGGAGACTCTTTAAAAAACCTATATAATAATATTTTAATGGGAATAATGAGTTTCTTGGTGTGACCTTAGAAGAAATGTAATTTGTCTCAGTAGAACCCATATATGGATTTATACTTATTTCAATGACATTGTCATCTATTTCATGTTAGTGAGATTAAATTAAAATTGTGTGGTTTTAATATATTTAGGTGGAATGTAACATCCTATAATTTCAATGTTTATTCAATTAATGTTTGAACCTAAAATGTGCGTATACATTTTACATGAATTAATTTTCTCCTATTTATGGTTATATACAGAGAAAATCTATACAAATTTATCACTTAATTATTTTCTATTATTATATAAATTTGTATCTAATAAATTAATTCATGTACAATAGAATACTGCATAAAATAGTAGACAACATATGAAGATATAATCATTATTATATTTCACCATCAGAATCGTTAAATGAAATGGATAAATACAGTATATAAAATTAAAAATAGTAAATTGGGTTTAATAAAAAACTTTAAATAATTTTTTTTAAAACACATAGGTTCATGATCTTTGAGAAATATAAAAAATTATGAACAAAATTATAAAAATAATTGAAAATAGGAGAAATCTGATTATCTTTTTATAAATAATAAGTGTTGAACCATAAAAGAAAATAAAGTGTGTGATTAATAAATTAAATAAGGGGGTTTTATATAATTAAGAGATATTTTATATATGTTTGAATAGTAACTAGATGTTTACATTACAACTAACTATTGAAATAGTAATCAGACCATTGGGAGTATTAAAATTACAAATAATTAATTTTTACCAAGATCAAATAAATAAATCTAAAAATTATGATTTCATTAAGTGGTTTTTTATTCATTTAACTTATATTATGTATAAGAATATATTTCAAATAAGGTATTTATTGACATATTTAATAAAAAATTATATTATTATTTAATTATTTTAATTACCTCATATGGAATATTATTTTGATTAAAATAGATATTATATATATGATAAACTGTTATAAAAATTTAAAAATAATTAATTATCAATCATATAATATTTAATAAGTAATAATAAAAATAAAATTGACCATTCAACAGAAATGTTATAGTATCAATTCTTGAGAAATGTATTATATTATTTATTTACTGATCTGATATTAATAATAAATTTTACTTATTTGTAATCATAATTTGATAAAATTGAATTTATTATTGTGATAATGATGTAAAAATTTACTTGTTTTTAATTTTTAATACTTCTTTAAAATGGTTGTTTTTTAGCTGAATTGTGAAAAATACAGTTTTCTATATACTATACATTATTGGACATAATCATGATAAAAATATGACCAAATAATTTTTAAATCATTTTTCATATATTAATATTTATTTATTTAGTAGAATAATTAAATTAAAAATTATAAACATAATTTTTATACCAATAAATAAATTTTCAAAATTAAAGTAAAATTTTAACCATATATAAAAACAATATTTATTCATTACTTTGTATAAAATATTTCTAGGCATTAATTAGGTTTCTGTATGTTCTAATGTAAAATAAAACTATTTTTTTAATAATGATTGAATAAAAGGCATAAGAATCAATATTAATAATATTAATGATAGTGAATAATAAAATAGGTATTTTTTCTTCAAATATTCTCATCCCCCTTGTCCAAATAAACACCCTTTTTTCATCCCGTTTTCATCACTTCTGAAACTATTTATTCTACTAAATATCAATAAAATTAAATATTTTACGTCTTCTACCCATATTTTTTATTCCCTTTTGTAACAAAAAATACCACCTTCTTAGGCCTTAGCCTCAATCCAAATGGGGCGACTCATGATGCATAAGTTCTCAAATATCTTTTCTACATCTCTGAGTTGAGATTATTTTTCCAAAATATTTCAAATTATATCTTCATTTGATTCCATGATTACATTAACTTGGTATTAATAACCATTTTAAACCTTAATTAAGAAAAATTACTTATTCCCTCTCATCAAACTATTTAAAATGTTTTTACATTTTTAAGGTATTTTTATCAAAACCCATAAATTTTCATTTAAAATATACTATTACATATTTAATAATATTAGAAATAATTAAATGTAATCTTAAAAAATTAGTATTATTATACTCCAATAAAATTTAATTTTTATATGATATTATATCTTTCCACTTTTTAAATATATTTAAAAAATATTTTTCACTCATGTTGGTTTTACACTACCTAAGGTAATATTTTTGTTTAATTTCACTATTATTCCTCGATTATATGATATTAAGAATTTACTTCATTTCTGAATATAAAATGTATAATAATTTAATTTCATATTTATGATTCCTGAATGATATATTATTTTAGACAGTAAACACTTTATAAGTAAAAAAAATAAAGTCATTTTAACAATCTATATAAAACATATAAAGAAACACTAATCAATTTTTGAACAGTTTTATGGAATATAAAAAACTATTGAGATCTATGTATATATATTGACATAAAATATATAAATACCCCTTATTGAATATTATGGAACCATTGGATAGTGGTTTCCAACTATTACCACTACACAGATGTAGATTTCGAATATAAAACTAAATAACCTCCAAACAATACGTGTAAATTGAATAAATTAAATAAAGAACTAAAAAAGAAATAAATTACTATAATATTTGATATAAATATGAATAATATTCATAAAAAAGAAATTAATAAAATTTAATAGATTATTAAAAATGATTAATACCCTCTTGAAGTAATTTAGGACTCAAGGTATGGATTTATCATCCAAATATCCCTACTTTTTATACATGTTTTCTATACTGTCTATCTCAAATTATATGGATTTTAAAAACAATTCATGTATATATTACAAATTTATACTTTATTGATAATATATTCTCATCTCATTAAGTGAAGTTTTAAAAAATACCATATTTTTGTCATAATGGGTCTCTCCTACTCCTTTTCCTTTAATATTATTATATTATATTTCACTACGTACATATCACTTTTTTTTAATATATATTTTCACTAATATATATTTTCTTTTCCTCATGGTTTTGATCTTCAAATTTTAAACTATTTATATGGTTTTTCTAAAATTTATATATATGTATGCCATCTAATCTATGTGGTTTAAATACCCAATATTTCATATTCTAGATTGAAAATATTTCTTCAGTAAATAAATTTCATTTATTTGACTATGTAAATATTTAAAATCTATCTAACTATTATTTCAATATTGATATTCATTAATTACATATATATATATATATTATGTAATTGGTTCATTAAGGAACATTATTTCATGTATTTTCACCCATTATTTTCATAAGGTAATTTCATTAAATGTATTAAGTGATTAGTGGGGTGTGGAATTATAAATCACCTCAATTCATATGTAGGTGTCCTGAGACAAACTAGCATCATTATTATGTATATGTGTACCCTATTATGAATGATTTCATCGATTGATGCCCTGATGGATGGTTAGGATGTTCATAATTATGTGTTATATCTTTATGAGGTCTATTTTTTTATCGATGAGATTACTTATTTGTATTGTTATAGGTATTTTTTTTATTATGTTATATATAATTTATTATTTTCTTTATTCTTGCCATATTATATATGTCATTTTTATTATATATAATAATTCATTTTAATCTACTCCTAACTGATAATTTGGCCTCCTCATTTTATAATGTTTCCTAATCTCCCCATAAAACCCTATATAATTAAAATTGTGTTTTTGGTATAATAAATTATGTAATAATAATTAATTGTGTGTTTTCCATAAAGTAATTTGATTTACAATATAATTTAATTATCTTGTATTAATCCATATTATTGAAACTATTAAAATTTCGATTCTAGGTTCTAAAAATATATATAATTATAATGGGATTTTTGTAGTTGGCATTGGGTTGTTATAGATATTGTGTTACCCAAAGTTAGTCCAAAAGTATGTTTTAATGATGAGGTCATCTAAAACATCATGAAATTATGTATTTGTACCATAATCGATTTATGACTCCATCATTTCTCTATATCTGTAATTTTAATTCCCTTTGGGATTTTTTTAGTTTTTTAGGTTTATCTCCTTATGGGTCTTACCTCTCATTTTTCCTTAAGGTTTTATGTTCTCAATAAAAATTATATCACTATTGGAGGTATCCTTGTTTTGGGAAAAAAATTATTTCAGTTTAAAACCCTATCTAGATAAGGTGAATAAAATTGAAGTTTCGGGAAAGAATTAATTTTTTTTATTTAGTTCTATGTGAGGTAGAAATATAAAAATAGTTTTAATCTATATTGAGAAAGTGTGATTTAAATCCTACATTGAGATTGAGTAGTATAGATTCTTATACACTATTTTGTATACAAAAAATATATTTCCTTGGATAGTTTAATGGTATTAAAACTCTGTTGTTTTTATAATGATTTATATGTTGATATGAAATTTTTTTATCATTATTATTTTTTCATTGATTATATAGAAATAGAAGTGTGCATATTTTATTCCACCTTTTATAAGAATAATATGTATTGAAAATGATGTGTCTATTTAATGATTTAATTGATAATATTTTTCAATTCATTTTTTAGTTATGATGTTGAATTTTGGATTGAGAAAAATCATGATATTATAATTCCCTAAGAGTCTATACACCCAATCAATGATATAGGGGTTCTTTAGGAATCACCAATCTAAATGTTTTTCTTATTTGTAAGAGGGGCCTCGGTATAGGGGTAGTTTGTCTTATTATGAGTTTTTTGCACCTAAATAATGATGTTCTTATTCTCAGATTCACTTAATTTTTAAAATTAATAATAGTTGGGTGAGTTATTTTGCTTATAATAATTGCAATGTGACATATTTGGGTGATGTTTTTGTAAAACTTCATTATGGTTGAATATAAAAATTATTTAAATTTTTTACATAAAATTAAATGGTAGAAGAAATGTTTTTATAAAAATATTTTAATATTTTTTCATTTACACATTGACATGGTGCATGGAAAGACTTTAGGGACATCATATTTAGTTTTTTAGTCACCCCTTGTATGCATTCTTATTATTCACATTTATTTTCTTTTACATGATACACGTAATGAAAATACATCATAATTCACTAGTAATATACCTTGTAATCATTGAGAATACTCAATAGGTGATGGGAATAAATTTTTATTTCATAGATTCTACTGATTTTTGGAGACTCATTTAGTAATCATTCGTATACTTCTATTTTTTCAGTCACTTATTTGGACACATTGACCTTTTATTTCTTTATTGAAACCACTATAAAGTTTTTTTATTTAGTTATAGTTATTAATATTTCATGTTTTAGAACATATTATTTGTATAATAATACTATTAATGATTCATTGACTTTATTATATTATTTTTCCTATTATAAGTGGTTTAATATACGAGTTACAACCACATCAAACCAAAATATTCGTATGAAATCAACAAGAAGAATGTTATTTGTTGAAGGTAATATAATCCCATAATGAATATTTTTGTATCTATTGAAATTTTTTAAAATGATTATGTGATCAATGATATGGACCTAATGTATATTATCATTATTGGTTGACTCATATTATTTTAATGGTTCGTGTTCAAGTATTGATATTACAAAAAGAATAATCTTCATTTTGTTTGGTCGTATGAATTGAGATATATAATTTTGAAACAAATTGGAGGTTTCAAAGGGATGTATATAGCAGGTTCATAATAAACTATGACTGACCATAATGTATGGGTAGACAAAGAGTTTAGTGAAACACTTATATATATACATTTCGTTTATATTGGTATTTTATTATTCCCCAAAAACAAACGTTGTATTTGTGTATTTTTATGAATTATTGCATAATATACATATCATCATATAATTGTTTTTAGAAAATTCATTATTTTGACTATGAAATTTGAATGAAAACAATTTTTTAAAAAAGTTTAATATTTTGAAATTTTTATTGTTTGTGAAATTGTTATAATGGGTTATTAAATGGTATCTCTTGAAAAGAGTTTAGAAAATGATTATCTGTACATGAATATCAGATATACATATTTTATTTCCTTTTTTAAATGTAATTATAAGGTAACAATCAATTAATTCTTAAAAAATTACATATTATAAATTTGGGAAAAGAATATATGTGGATATCTATTCAATATTATCTATTATTGGTTCAAAAATTCCAAATAAGATTAGTATATTCTTATTATACTTATGTTTAGGTATTTTTTATCCTTTGAAACATCCTTGGTTGTATAGGTATTTTTGGAATACAATAGTGAAGATCTCTTGTACATTGAGGTGACTGAGGAAATGATGTGGTGGAATATTAGTAAAATGGATAAATCAGATATTTTACATCATGGAAAATTATGAGGTTTTAAAAGTAATGTTATATATTTGAACGTTTTATAGAGTCATAAGTTACTGGTATAGATGATTTATACTAGATATTTTATGAGAAAAAATATCATGGGATGGTTTTGAGATGGTATTCAATCATAATTTATATCCTTATAGATGTAGGTTATGCAAGACCATCAATTTCGTTGACTTAAAACATTTTTTTATGATCATTATAGAATATCTATGATTCTATATAAAGTTGGATCAGTTTTCATGTAATATAAATATTACTGAATCATTCAATTAAATGTTTTTTTAGTAAGGACTAGGAAAAACATACAATCTATGGTGGTGATTCTTTATATCAATTCATATTTCGAGATTCTAAAAAATTCATTAATCACAACAAAGTATATCTTGGGAAATATTTTAGCGGGAAAGTATGTTCACTCATCCAATGGTTCGTGTTATCTCATATAGTGGTTATAATTGAAAGAATGAGGAATTATCGTAGGTAAACAAAACATATCTTAACCAATATACCAGTATAGAATCTTTACATACATAGTGGGATGCATGGACATGTATTTTGTAGTGTGAATGTTAATATCACATGAAGATAAATTTTAAAAAATAATCTCAACCATTTCATCATTATATGATTTAGGGAAACATAAGATATTATTTTATCACTTTTCGGAGTATATATAGTGTTAATATTTCAAATCAGACATTGGTTTCACATTCCATAGCAAGAGTTCATGAAAAATTTGATTTCCAACAATAAGAATGATTTATGAGTGCTGACTCTATAAAAACATGGTATTCTCTTGAATAAAAATCTCAATGGGGGAAATTATCCTAGTTTAAGAAATAATATATCCACATATTTTTAGAAAATTAAGGTCTAATATAGTTGGATGATGGATCTATTATAATATAAATTATTTTATGTTTGATTATCCTATCATTTATATATTATTTTAATTTTATTTCAATCATAATATTTATAGTCATTGTATTATATCAATAACATTGAGTTGTAGAAATTATATCACATTTTATGTTTTTCTTGATACCTCTATGTGAAAATAACATTCAATGGATAATGTGTTTATAGTACTATATTACAATAGGTTATGTTTGATTATCATATAACATCACATCCTTGGAATGGTCAATGTCAAAATCACTAAAATCTGGGAAAATATTACTATATAAGAGTCCCATATAAATTTATTATGTTAAAAGTAGAATTTTCACACCAAAGGTGAAAATGCATAAATTATAGGGAAATTGGATGTGAATTTGAGTAGACGTAGAACTATTAGATGGTTTTTTAGAGTGTATATTTTCAATGTGAAAAAAAATTCTAGTGAAACAAATGTGGGCAAACATGTGAGAGTTTTTTTTGATAGACAAATACTTCCATAAAATTTTTCCTAATAATTTTTTGACAACAAATAAAATGATATAACAAATTTTATATTGATTTAATTCTATGTTGAGTCTAATATCTATCATATATTTTCATATGGAACTAGCTAAACTCTTATATTTGAAATTTTAGTTTTACTATTTGGATAATAATGTATTTATTATACTGGAATCCTCAACATGGGATATTCTATAAAATTTATTATGGAATTTGATGGTATATTTCACTAATGTGTCCATTATAGATTGTGGAATAAAGTCATTGTCATGAAAATTTATCATATTCTTATAACTGATAATTTTTTTAAGTAATTAAAGGGATACCTATATTTTATATTGATCAACATGAAGATAGAATATATTCACCATTACGTATGTAATAAGGATTTTACAAAAATAGAAATTGGGATTATATATAAACACAATGAATGTTTTTTTAAACAATTTTTACATATTGAAACTCTTGTTAATTATAAAGAATTAATGAAACATATATTTAATTAATGTATTGAATCAATTCTTATCGTATTTATTGATTACATTTTTTTGTAATCAGTATCATGTGAGACCTTGAGAGAAATTTGGAGAACATGATTAGAACATTGGGGGAGAATTATCACTATAAAAATTTCATTGAAATTATTTTCTGAATTTAGTAAGTCATTTTATTTGTTCATGTTCATTCAAAAAGGGGTATTAAATTTTAGTTTGCTAAGATATAATTTATTATTTTATTGGATGTATCAAATAATGTATTTGATGTACATCATTTTTTAGGAATTGTCAAGTATTATTGATGATTCATTCATGAATTATCATGTCTTTCTTTATATATGGTATATTTGATTAAGAAAGATATGTCTTTCAAATGGAATCACAATTTTCTAAAAAAATTGGAGCTAAATAAATATTATTAGATCCCAGTATTTTATTACCTAATCTTGCTATAAATTTGGTCGTGACACACCTGATGTAATTTTTAGGTATTTATTTTTATTTATTAATTATATTGTCCTTATCATTATGGTTTAGGATAGAAAATTGAATTTTGTAAGGAGTCTATAGAGGACATGGAAGAGATATAATATTCCCTAAAATTGAATGTGAACCGTATGGGTCAAACATAGCTTTTCAATATATTTTACACTCTTAGTACATGGTTTTTTAACCATTCAATTAAATCATATTGGATGAAATTTTTTATTCTATATCCTCATGTATAGTTGGATAAATTTTTAATGATTCATGCACCCAACCACTATGGCGTAATAAAAATAAAAAAAAAATTAATTAGAAAACTAGATCCCCCATTAGATTCCTCCCATCATGGGGAATTTTCCAAAGCATCCAATACCATAACCATTGATGATCCTCCAATTACATTGTTATTCAGACATTAATATATATTTATGTTTTTTAATATCTTAAATTTATTAGTCTTAATTACTTTTTTCAATATTTTTTATTTCTTCATTCTCTTTTTATTTCATTCCCACAACCATTGTGGATTAAATATCATTTTTGGATCAATCTTATTATGTATTTTTATAGAAATAGATTTAAATCATTGAATATGGACATATTTTTTTCTTTTTAATGAAAATTTAACCATTGGTGATAGAATAAATGATTTACGGTAGGTGTGTCTATGTTAAATATTTTTCTTTGATCCTTTGGTGTTTACCTATTTTTTAAATGATTTTTTATATGAATAAAATTATATTTTAATTCTATTGGATGTGCCTCCAACTCAAATCATGTAATTTTTTATAAATATAGATTTTATTAAAGATGATGACACTCTTGTTTGGGAACCTCCGCCTAATGGTTCAATTTCATCAAAATAATTTTATCATCAATCTTTACAAGTTTATTGTAATATTTAGTCTAATTCCATGATCATAAATTTTATCTTTCCATAGTTTTTTTTTTGGTTTGGGGACACAAGCACAAAAACAGCATACAGATGAACTTTTTCAAGTGGATGGTATTATTCCTTTCTCTAGATGTTCACTTTTTCATCACCATGGTTATGAAATTGATCACCTATTCTTATGATGTTCCACTACATCTATTTTAAGGAATGCATTAACTAATTTTTCTAAAATTATAATTCCTAGAGAAACAAAATTCATGGCCATCTACTTATTTGTATTTATCAAACACCTTCACAACTGATATAAAACCTATTTCTTGTAGAATGTTTTTTTGTTATACATTCTATTTGGAATAAACAGAATAAAATGATTCATGGTGGTGATGAATTCAGTGTAAATTCAACATTATCTATAATTCTCCCTATATTTAAATATGAACATGAGCTCCAAAGTAGATATTTTGAGAAATAATTTCCTAATTTATCTAAATAGAAGAATTTTTGAATTACATGTATCTATTTCTCTCCATAGGTGACCTTGGAATTTTTCTCACGATATATATGTGTGGTGATATATAATTCATTTTCTAATTTTTCTAAAAAACATTCCTCATGATATATATGTGTGGTTATATATATGTGTCGTTATATAATTCTACTATCCTGGAAATTTACTCCAAGATGGTGAAATTTCATGAATGTTCCTTCATCTATGAATTATGTAACCACACATATATATCATGAGGAAAATTGTTTAGCTTACGTTTCTTATAATAAGGGGGTTAATGATCATGATTTTATATGGTTAAACAACATTACTGATGAGCCTCTTTGTCATTGTGAAAATGATAATTTTAAAACAGCTTCATTCAGAATTTTGAAATCTGGTTTTTATTCATTTAAAGGGACTTTTCCTTTTTTTAAAGTTCTCATTCTATCAAAAAATTTATATAATTATATTTTATAACTCGTTTTTGTCACTAATTTTTGCATATGTATACTCCTTTAAATGTATACATGTTACTAATATGTTGTTCAAAAAAATCATGCATGGTTTTTCATGGAATTAAATATTGATATTTTTAGGGAATAATTTAATATAATTTATAATGAAATTAGTATTTTTGAAAAAAATTTCTCATAATATAATTAACTATGGATGTATTTAAATTTTTTTATTAATTTATTCACCCCCTCGATGTGGATACTTTTAAATGTTTTTATCCTATTTAAAATTGTTCTAAAAAATAGTTATTGATATTGGTAATAATTTTTTTGAATAGAATCATTGACTCATTTGAAACCATGGCCTATATATAAAAATTTCACTGTGTAAAATACATTGGGAATTAGGTGGATTCTTAGGACAAGTACCAAGATAGGTTTTATGGTGAATCTACTTATCTTTTCATTTCAAATTTAGAATGTCACTCTTCTTACCAATTATTTATGACTACTATAGGATTCCACTATTGTTAGTGTCATACATGTAGTAACATTTGTTTATTATATGGTAATGAATATGGATTTGGATATAATGAAGAATTTGATAATGGTCACGAATGAGATTACATATATGGTTATTTTATTATCTCGATATATAGACTCTCTAAATTGGTATATATGTACCTAGCCATGATTCTAGTGATGTGACTTTATTATTAGATTCACTTTTTATGTTTATTTATATTATAAAAAATTTTGTTTCATGTTATGTGTATACCAACACATGTTACTTATTTTCATAATTTAATAAAATGGAATTTTTATACATGTAGTTGAATTTATCATAACTTATCTCATTATAAAATGTTTTCAAATAGATATTTTGGTGAAATCCTACTGGTCATGTTTTTCTCATACCCTACTTACACTGTTTAAGTTTATGAATGAATTTTCTATATATGTAAGTAATGTAAAGACACCACTATGTGGTAGCATATTAATCATTCCATTTATGTAGAACATAGATGGTATTTCCGCTAGGGGGATACCATTTTCCACATTGATATGGATATTAATAGTTATCATTTTTATAATTCATTTTTTATAATAGTATCTTTTATACCCAAAGACAAATAATATTCGAATCATATTGTATAATTCATTGTTATACTATATATATTTTGTATATGTAAGGGATATATATTTTTTATTTTTTTATTATATATTCATATTTTTTCATTATTATGTGCTCTTGACTTTCTATTTTTATTCCTCCTATGGTCATGCTCAATTTTAAATATATTATATTGTATTCATAATACCCTAACATATGGATTTTATATACTAGGTTTTAGGCTTGGTCCCTCTTTCCAATGATTAATATTTATCAAAAAAATCATTCCCAATTGAGTAATGTGATAACGTGGAATTATTTAAAGTTCATATTGATTTGGAATACACTTTGTGTCTGGTAATGGGTTATCTTGCATAATATGATGGGAATACATTGTTGGATTATTACACCTGTTTATTATTTTCATTCCCCTATGAACATACCTTGTTGTTACCCATTGTGGTAAAATTAGAATCACATATTGGTTACATCAGTTCAGAGTTCATGATAAAATTACCACATTTATCACCATGAGATTTAAGAATACATTAATGAAATAAAAACATTATATAACTATTTTTTGGGATATTTATAATATATACATATCAAAAGAAAAAAATTCTTCATTTTCATCGAATGATATAAATTTGTGAAAGTTTAGTTGGATATAATTTCTATCTAAATTGGATTTACAATTAAATTATATATCAGTAGAAATAAATATTATAATTGATTCCTTAACCCATATAACACTTATTAAATAGGTCACAAATATAAATTTGAGTGAAAATATATTAGATAATTTTTGAAATTGTACCTTGATGTTGTGGAATTGGATATTAAAATTATGTTCTCATGAATCATAATTACCCCTACTATAAGAGGAATATATTTGTAAGCATGTTAAATTGTGTTTATTAAGTGATGGAGGTTACATAAGTAGGTTGAAGGAAAAAATGTGGATTTGATGATGATTTTTTGGCTATGGGAATTGATTCATGGTGTATAAATAGGTATTATGGTATGTATATAGGGTTAAAAAGGAAGAGATATTGTGGTATAAATTGTTGTTCCTTGAGGGATAAGGATTTAATGTGCTTTATGAGACATGATGCGGGCTTAAGACTGTGATAGTTAATAAATGCAATTATTTTTTTAGAAAGTTAGGTTACATCAGGGTGGATTTCATCACATCATGTGGAACCATAATAAAAATTTATGTATTGAAACCTATATTTTCACAAATTCAATCATAGGTTGGGTTTTGGTTACACTAATTCATGATGTTTCCATTATCTTTTACAATCATGGTATTTTATTTTTTGGAATAAAGGTTATTCATGAGATTGTTTTATTTCCTCATAATGGATTTCATGGTATGGTCATAGCTACCATGGTACAAATAATTTATAGGATATGTTTTTAGTTCATTAATTTTGGATGTAACAACACCAAAATGTTTATATCACGAAATGGTTTTGATCACAGCCCTAAATGAAATTTAGTGGTTTGGAAGTCACAATGTAATGATAATCATATCATTGATTCCATATTCTGTAAAAATGATATAATTAATTTTTTAATGATAATTATTGAAGGTATATATCAAAGGTAATTACTCCAATTTTAGTCATTCAATGGGCTTAAATTCATCATGTAATGACCATATCAAATAATTTTTTAGTTCTATATACATCTAGTACCTATATAAATTTATAATACAATATGATGTTTACTAATTTCCATTAATTTTACTATAACCATAGGTGTCCAATGTTTTAACCGTATATATATTTCAATGATAGTTGATCAGTATTGTTCATCAACTTTATTAGATAAACCTACTTATAATCCATGGGGATTTTCCATCCCTTCTTCTTGATTTTATCCTCTTCATTCCTCCTTAGATATGATGTGAAAGTCATTTTGATTAGGTTTTATATTATTTTTTTATAAAATTTATTTTTTATGATTCAACAACGGATTCATCGGTGGTCCATTTACCTTGGGTGTTGTTTGAGTTATTTTCCTCCATCGTTCTTTCAGACTGATAATTGAAGCTCTAATTGATTTTTTGGATTTCAGACATCTCCACCTTTTATTTTTTATGTAATTGTGGAATTTTAATGTTTTTTATCTCTTGGTATATTATCAATGTTAATAGAAAAATATTATTAATTATACCTAATAAAATTGAATAGGGGATTTTGATAACCTATTCTTATATGTTCCTATGATATTACATTATTTTAATTGACGGATTTAGTTCATTTTTAATAGATTCAATTATATTATTTTTGGTTTTTCTATATGAATATTTTTAGATATACTCAAAAAAATAATATCCATTTAAATTTGGTAATGAATTATGTGTTTAAAAATATTTAAATTATAGGATGATAACTATATTATCCATAATACTTCCTAATAAATAAATTATTAAGAAATTTTTTTCTAATTTTATTTTTCCCTTTCCTATTTTATTTAATATTTCTCGATTTATGATTGTTGATATGGTAGTTTCATGTACTATTACTAATGGGATTATACATTCAAAATTGGCAAAATCTTGTAAATCTGGTAAAAAATTGGTTTTAATAAAATCATATATTTATTTTGAAAATGTTTAGACAGAAAATTATAATATAAAATATAGCAATTAAATGGATAATGGTTTCATGTCTTTGATGAGAAATGAGTATAAAATGATTCATTTATTGTCTAACTAAAACTATATGGTGTTCATTGGATTCAGTTTTGGAGAGGTTGATCTGATTGTTTTGTTAATTTTAGGGGTTTTCAATATACATTATATGATCCACAAAATATGATTTCTAATAATGAATATGATAATGGTTAGTTTTATAGAATTGAATAAAGGCGGGTTCTTCTAAATATTTTAAAATTTAAATTATTATTTTATTATTTGAATTAAAAATGGGTTGGGACTAATGGATGGTTTTTCTAAAAATATGATTGTGGAAAATCATAATTAATATTAGGTGGTTCGTAAATTGGAAATTATGTAAATGTATAAAATATTTGTTTTAATGAGGAATTTTGATTGTAATGGTGGATTTTATTGTGTGTGAACGTGGGGATGGTTTGTGTAATCAGTTTATTAATGGTTGTTAGGTTGAGTTTCAGTGACAAAAAATTGATTATGAAAAATAATTAAGGTATTTTTGGTCTGAATCCCTAGGTTGGGATTCTGTGTGTCTTTATATTATATTATATTTTCCATGTTATTTCTTATTCCCCCCACCCTAGGTATATTTTTCCAATGAAATTTTGTTTTCTATTTCAGATGTTTTCACTGAAATTTATGATGGATAAAAAATGGATAGTATACTAATACATCTTTCATTCTCTCCCTTGAGATGTAGTATATGATATGATGGATCAGTTAATGCATAGTAATATAGGTTATAATGTTTTAATGTTAAAAAAACTGATATATCATTATATGATGATATACAATAGGTGTTTACTATAGTAAGAGTATTCATTGGGGATGATATCTATCATATTCATGATGACTTAATTTAAATGATTTTGGAGATAAAGTGAGTATGGATGTCACAAACCTGTTCCAATGAAAACATTAAACCATATGAAATTTGTGAATAGAAGGGTTTCACTCAATACCATATCATTTTTAAATATATATATATACATTTATATTGGGTGTCTTCATGGATATGTTAGGGAGGTAGGCGTATGATGTCTTCCATTAGGTTCTAAGAGAAACAAACCAGTACGTGTAGTGATGTGGGGTTTCTTATTTCTATATTATTTCACTATTATGTTAATATATATTTTTCAATATTATGTTAGTGAACCATGGAGAGAATTAATGAAATATGTAATTTAGAGGTTCATTTTTGTTTTAATATTTATTCACTCAACAACATGTATGATTGTTTCAAATTTTGATAAGAGATCATCAAGAGGATCCTACCGAAGTTACATGTATGATAACCCAAATATATATACACATTTTTCATGTTTCCATTTTGAATTTGATATTACTAGCTCTTGATTGTAACTAATGTTAGATTCATTTCTTTAGTAGTTCCCTATATATCTATTTTTTGGAAACATTTCACAGAATGAAATTTCATCTATTATGGTGTATCTGTTTTAATTTTATATTGTTATCTAGATTGATGGATTTTTTATTTTAATTGGATTAATTAGGGTAATTCCACCCATTTATTCATCTTATACCCCTGTTTCTATTCTACCACATGTGTTATATTATAGGTGAGCTTTGGGGGTTACCCTCCCCATTATTATAGTCTTAAGAGTAGTATATAATGGGGGTGATTAATGAACAATATGTCTTAGAGAAATGAATATATATTTGGGTAGAGTTTAAATTTAGTGGTTGGTAAGGATTTTGTGGTTACACAAGTTAATTGATGTTAGTAAAACATAGTTTGTGATGTTTTAAGGGATATCAACAAGCGATCAGGCAACTAAGGACCCCTATGATATAATGTAAGGACCTTACTCTTACTATGTTCACTATTCTAGATATTTTTTATTTCAAGGTAGTGACTATGGGAAGGTACAAAAATAAATTGTTTTTGAACTTTTTTCAATTTGGATGGTTTTAGGAGAGATTTAAAAATAATATAACTAAATGAATTTTATGTTCCTTGTCTAGAGATCTATTCTGTATAGGTAATATATACTATGGTTTTAGGGATGTAAAGGTGTTCTTGGGGTCCCTATTTTTATTTCACCTTCTATCAAAGTAAGACTAATATAAATAATTGTGAAATATGTTTTCTTTAATTTGTTGATGGTTTGATGAACATTATTGTGTGAGTGATGCTACTATTTTTCTATTAAGTGAATGATTTATTTTTATTATAAAATTTGTTTTTTGTTAAACCATTTGAGGGTGAATGTGGTTCTTAGAGGGTGCATGTGTTTTATGTACTACTAGGATTCGGTTTAACTTAATTAAAATAAAATTACATATTTTTATGTTCCATAAGAAAACATGTTATAAAAATATAAAGGGGTCACTATACAGAGATTAAATAATTAGTCAAGGGATAAGGATATCTCAATATTTCAATAGTAGAAGTTATTAGTGTTCATTTTTGGGGTAATTATCTATTCTATTGAGAATTTGTTAGATTAAGCGGATGTTTCATTTTAATTGACACAAAATATGGGTCATTTTTGTAATGGTTTCACTGTAAGGGGTGTATTGAGTATGGTGGAAGATCAGTCATGTTTAGGAAGACACATTTTATTTGAAAGCATTATTTATAATGTTAAATAATGGGTTAATTTCCTCTTTTAATATGAACTATCATAGAGAGTAGGTATTGAATCTATTGGAAGGGTATTCTAGTGCATGTGGTGTCAATATCCCCTTTTAAACATTTATTTCGAAGTTGTTTATTCTTTTATCTGATTAATATGTATTATTCTAGAATTTGAGTCTTCCTTGAGAGTGAATATTTGATGGATAATAGAGGCTTTACACTTTTTTTCTTATTTTGAAGTGAGATATCATGATTATGTGATTAAATATGTCTTCTCTAGGTTTCGTTCAAGGATAAAGGTGGTGCCTTAGTTTGTTCCTATTGAAAAAAGAAAATTATGGATGTGAAGTTGTAACATAATTATTTGTTGTGTCTTTGAGCCTTGTGATTAATTAGTTATATGAATCTTATATTAGGAAAGTTGATGTTTTTTATTTTATTATAGTAGGACAATGAGAGTTTGAGTACCTTATGATTTTTGGTATCCCTAGGTGTAGTTAAGGAGACTGATCAGTTTGTAGGATGGTCAGGTTATCATGGGTAGTTATTTATGATGATGTATGTTTTCTTTGAGAGTATAGAAGTTGGTGTATTTTGAGTCGTTTAAAGTATACATTTCTTAATAAATTCATTATATTAAATTTTCATTGAAATTTTAGTTCAATTTATTTTACAGAGAATGATGTAACAAAATTTAACATAATGGTGATTGAAATATTGATTTTGATGATTCGTATGTCCTTTAATATTTTTGAATAAGTCACTATTTTTATTTTTAAATATGTAATTACATTTCTATTTTGAAAAATGTTTGTTTTATTTTAAATTGAATTTCATTTAAAGGTATTGAATTGATTCAAAAATATAGGTTCATAACATGTTTCACTATTATTAATGTTATTAATGGTTGGTGATTGGGGGTTGATTTTTGGGATGGTGTGGTATATTTTTTTCATTCTAATTTCTTTATTTAGTTGACAACCATTGATGGTGGTATAACTATTTCTGATTTATCACATGCACTTATTATTTCGTATGGATTTCACTAATTATTTTTTGTTTGGAGTTTTATTTTAATTCATGGTTCATGGTTAGTAAGTGTGTATTAGTTATTATCCCTATTGTGTAGTGACTACTAGAAATTATAAGGTTGTTATTAGATTGGTTGGGTCCTTCATATATTGGGGGTGGTTATATTGGATAGTTATCATTGTAGTGTTTATGTTTTTCGAGCCCTAGTATAATTATAGAAATCATGTTGGTGGAATCTTTAGTTGACTTCATTTAAATAAGTTTTGATCGAGAGTGTCATGGGATATATGTGGATAAATGCACGTTTTTTGTAAATTTTGTGGGATAAACCCCATAACCACATGAACATATCTTCTCATTCCATGATTATTAAATTAAAAAAACTTTTTTAAATTTAAAATATATTTTTAATTATTCTTACTTCTATGGATTTCTCATGAACCCCATAGTTCTATACATATTTATAATTGGTAAATACATTATTGTTTTGTCCATTTTATCCTAGAGACCAAACACTTCATAATCCAAGGTGATTTCACATTAATTTTTCTCATTTCCTTTTCCCCATCCTTCTTAGAGAAATTATGAATGTTGTGAGGTATAGTTCAGATATTTTTAAGCTATTGGATTTTTGTTTTATGATTTAAAATGGGGATTATGGGAGATCTTAATACTTTGGGTTGTTTTGGAGTTTTGTTTCTTCATTATTCTTACATAGAGATAATCCAATCCTTCATTGAGTTATGGTAATAAGAAAATCTCCCTATTTAGTTGTTTTAGTAATTATAGAAGATTCACGATTATATATATTTATTTTATATTCAAAAAAGTCCTAACATATATAATGAATTTTGACAAATAAATTAAAATTTATATGGTGTTTCTCCTATGGTTATATATTTCCATGGTGTTTTTTCTAATTAATATCTCGATTAAAATCATTACATTGAGATTTATTGTTGTTTTATGAGGTGTTTCACCTTAAAATATTATGATTTCTAGATAACCTTGATAAAAGGGTAAAATATTTAAAGATGGTAATGAAATATATATTTAGAAATCTCAAAATTATGTTTTGATAACTATATTGTAACAATACATATTAAAAATTGAATTATTAACAAAGGCTTCCTGCAATTATTTGATGTGTTTTTATATCCTGTTATAGTTTATATAGCTTTTTTATGATTGATGTTATGGTCATAATGGGATATATTTTTTATTATATTCACATTCTAATTTTTTAAAACACATATTTTTGTATTAAACACTTGTCAAAATTTGGGATATGGTTGCACCCATGCTTCCATGATTAGTGAAACAATAGTTATATGATATCCTAGGTCTATAATTATATATGAAATTTGATTTTAGACTATATTTGTTAATTACTGGTGTGGAATAAATTAATAGTATTGGTCGATATCAGTGAACAAATTTGTTACACATCAACCGTGGATGTAGACCTTTTTTGGAATATGAAAATTGCACGGGGATGATGTAGGAACTACATGAGAAGGACTACTTACATGGTTGAAAATGCAACCATGGTTTATATATACATTTATATTTATATTATTACATATATTAATCTCAATAGAGTGGTAATTACATGGCCCTCAACCACAAGGATTACTAGTTCATGATTTGGTTTATTTTTTTAGGCCTATGTCCATGGTTGGTGTTTCTATGACCATGGTCCTTGATATTGGCCATTAATAGGTTTTGGTCATGTTCTTTACTATGTTTTTACACTAAAACTATATTTATAAAATATATGGGATCCCTGAGCATGTTCATGGCCTGTTACCAGTGTCATTGAGGCTATTTACATTTTTAAATCCATGTAAGCAGCATTATTTTTCAATTGTGAAATTAGTTATGGAAAATTCTAGAATTTATTATGAAAATTTTCATACATGAAATTATTATATTTAAATAAAAAATGATGTGGTGGATGGATTCAAGTGATATATGTTTAAAGAGGACAAATGGGTGACTTTAATGTTTGTTTGAAACATTTTCGTGGATATTATATTGTGGTATGGGGTGATTAATGTTATTGTTATGTGGATATATTGGGATTTCACTATATATTCATGGTGGAATAGAATATTCTAATAACAATGATAATGAAAAAGAGCATTGGATGTGAATTAAATAATGATTGTATATTGTAAACCAATTATTAATTTAAAATATAGGATTGTAACTAGAATAAAATATGTTTGGTTAGTAAAAGATGTTTTCTCATTAAAAGGGATGGATTGTGTAGTACGGTTGGTAGTGTTTTTTTGGATGAGTTAGAGATGATTTTGAATTGGTTATAATGAATCTATATGAATGTTTTGTTGTGAACCCCTTTATTGGTCTTATGTGTGTCTATATTATATTTTATAATTTATATTTAATTTCATATGTGTACCGCATGTTTTGGATTCTTCATATTCTCAAATAATTTGGGTTTTGAATGTTTTCCCAAACATTAAGGTTTTAAAGGGAATAAATGGCTGATTATTAACCCTTCCATACTCTCCCTTTAGATGTAGTAAGTGTAATGATGGATAAAGATGAGTATAAAAAATTGGTTATAATGGATTAATGTTATAGTATGTCATATACCAATATATGATGATATATGGTTAGGGATCATTCTTTTTATGAGGATGCGATCCAGTTGATATCATTCATACTTCTGATGCCTCGCTATAATATATTATGAATATAATGTTGGTATAACAATTTTAAATTTGTTCCAATGAGAATTTTGGAACCTACGAGGGTTGATGATTGAATGCCTATAGTCTTTCCCACATTTTTTATGGTTTGATAAGCATATATTTGTGTATCTATGTATGTATTACATATGTACGTATGTATATATATATATGTATGTATATGTTTATGTATGTATGTATGTATATATTCATGTATGTATGTATGTATGTATGTATGTATGTATGTATGTATGCATGTATGTATGTATGAATGTATGTATGTATGTATGCATGTATGTATGTATGTATGTATGTATGTATGTATGTATGTATGTATGTATGTATGTATGTATGTATGTATGTATGTATGTATGTATGTATGTATGTATGTATGTATGTATGTGTGTGTGTGTGTATGTATGTATGTATGAATGAATGAATGAAAGAATGTTTGTATGTACATAGAAATGTATGTATGATTGTATGTATGTTTGTAAGTATGTATTCATGTATGTATCTTTTGTGTGGTTTTATAGATATGTAAAGGATAGTATTGAAATAATTTTTCCATTAGGGCGTGAGAGGCAAAAACTAGTGGTGATTGTTGTCCGGGGAGACTTCTTTTGTATATTCTAACACTATTACAAGAAAAATATTTTTATTTAATTACTTAACTAGTAGAAATAAACTCAAAGTAAAATACATTAGGGATCCAAAACTAGAGAGGTATAAAATAATTAAATCCAACCCCATCTTACCTAACCAAGATAAAAAAATTGTGGTGTAAGACTACCGACATTAGAACAGAGGATTTTATGTTCACTCTGGTCACCCTTAGAGGTCAAAAAAATCTGCCAATTTATTTTCTTCATTCCATGTGTGTTGGATAGCCACCCCCTCAAGAATACACTTCATGCACTATCAGATGAATTAAGCAATCGACCAGGGAATATTGATCCTGTATTGAATAGAATTATATATCACCTATGAATCTATTTATATTTGAGATGAATGATAGTTGAAGTCATAAAATTATTTGAAATCATTATGAAGATCTTTTCCACAATCTCTGATGGAATCTTCAAGACCATATAAGCTACTAAAATCCTATAAAACTAGTCAATTTGTATTTCAGATCATACCACCTCCACACATCATACCCTGTCTACATGACCCAACAATATTAATTTTAAAAACACTATCTTGTTGCTTCCACTAGACCCATATTCCTTTCCCTTATTCTACATGAATGTCCAAATGCCTTCTTTTAGCCATGAAAACCATCCTAAAAAATTTCTTGTTGTCCCATTGTTTGATTAGAGATATGAATTCCACCATTAAAATTTTGAACTACATTTGTATAGTTATTACATGACTCAGTCTTCTTTCATGACATTATTTGTTTCTGGAAGACCATACTATCCAACATCCTACAATGGGAAGCACAATCATTTTTTACTATCATGATCATTCATGACCACTAAATAAGATTCAAAATTCAATAAGATAAAACCATTCTATGGATAAAACTCAACTAAAAAAATGTAACCCAAGTATCTCTACATCACATAATATAATTCACTTGTAAATAATAGATGTTACGTCGATTCCACATTTTCATAATTTCAACACCAATATTTCGATTCCATGAACAACCCTTTAATTTTTATAATCTCATCAGTTGGGATGCAATTATTATATATCCTCATCAATATGAAGTTATTTTTGGTGGGAATATATTTACTCCAGTATGAGTTTACAACACTATGTCATTCTCTAAAGTCATTTAAAATCATTATATAATTCATAGATGAGAATAACCATGTATGTTCTTTTGTGAAAACCATTTGGTAAACATTGTCTGTTAGCTTAATTATGTCAAAAACATCATGATACTATTGATTGAGAATGTCTTGATTAAATCATGATATTTAATCACCATGGAAAAAAGCTAATATGAGATTGGGACAGCCAGAAAATCCAAGGAGAGAACATTCCCAAATGTTATACAAAATTTTTATGTCACCATCGACTTTTTATAGGCCATGGAGGGTTTCTTAGGGGGAGTTCATCAAACCTTCATTATTGACTAACATAAGGGAGTATTAGATGCCATATTAATAGATTTTTGACATGAGGGTCTCTTTAAACTATTTGGAGACCTTGGATAGGTGGAATGACATAAAATATTTGTCATTATATTTTTAAAATATTTTAGTTATCCCTCAAAAGTTATGAGATAATGCATTATAATAATCCAATAATTAAATTTTAGTGGTACATTCTAATTTTATTAAAATTTATAGTAACCTAAAAATAAAATCTATCATTTCAGGTTTGATTAAATTGTTCTTTAATTATATTACTTGAATTCTTACCTATCAGTAGATAATCATAAATCATCAATACTCAATTGGATTTATGTAAAAGAACACCTTTTAGTTTGAAATTTTAATAAAGTAAAGATATAAATTAATTTTTGTTTCCAAATACATATCAAACTAATGATTCCATTTAGATTGTTTTGAAAAAACTCAACAAAAATACAAACCCATTGGATTGAATATTGGGAAAATATTTATATAAAATAATTCGTTAATCCTTATGGGATGCCTACATTATTATTTTTGGATTAATATTGTATGTTTAATTTATGTTTTTATTTGATAATTATCTTGTTAGGGGTACATAGTTGAGTATATCCAATATGAACATACATTTATTTTACATCCTTTCAAAATTATAAACATTATAAGTAACAAATAATTTCAAAACTCGAAGAACTATTGGTTTTGTGACTTTAAGGATTAGTTGTATGACCAACATACTCTATATTACATGGGGATATTCATCCATTATTGAACCTCTCTAGAAAACCTTCTAGACATTATAAAATCAATTCTAATCTTTATACCCTAGGGAACATGAAAAAATAAGGGTTTATCTTAATTGATCATTAAGGGATAAAATCATCAACATGTAATTAAGGGTAATATCATAATAATATGGTAAAACATGATAAAAGGATTAAAATATTATTAAAAGATAATTTTAGAATTGTAAGAGTTGAAAATACAGTATAATAGATGAAAATGTAATCTTTAATTAATAACACATATAACATAATATATTTATATGGAATCATGAGACAATAATCATGAGTCATGTATCACAATCACTGGAAAATGAAAAAAAAATAATTACATGTCGTGGAATCATAACATATCAAGGATCTATACCAAAAACATAAATAGTGAGAGCCATCAAATTTTGAGAATATAAAATAATTCCCAAAATTTTTTTATTGATCATATCTATGAAGTCACACCCATTATGCTATGAGAATATCCATGGAGTCCCACCCATTATATAGTGAAAAATTCTCTGTGTGTCAATACTCCATTTTATAATGTGATATAAAAAATTTACCATTTAATTAGGGGGATATATGGGACCCCCCTCCATCAATATCAACACAAATGTGTGCCACATGAAATAAATCATTAATCATATTATAAGGATCACATGTAATGAATATGGGTTTTGTGAGAACTCTAACTGGTTTAGTGACAACACTAACTGGTATCACATAAAATTTCATCAAGTTTTATATTGGTTGGTATAACGAAATATATCACCTAAATTGAATAATTCATAATGATATTTTTATTTTCATTCATAATACATGCCTTTATATCAGTTAATAATTGGGAAATAATAGATAAAAATTAACAGAAAAAATAAAAAAAATCCTTACAAAACAATTCCTCACATAACTGAAAGGAAATTGAAGTAAAGTGTCACTTTTGAAAAGAAACTTTTTCAGATGTTATCATCATTAATTTTTCAAAAATTACATAGTGATAAATATCAATTAATATTATTTTAAAAGGAAAAAAAATTACAAATGAAATGTGCATGCAAATATAAAATATATTATCATGAAAGGAAATACCATTTTAATATTAACAATACCTTAATTTAGACACACATCAAAAAAAAGGAGTGAAAAATACTCTATATTAAATGGGGGAAATTATAAATTAAAAAAAATGATACTTATTCCGATTTAGAAATAATTATTGAGATCAATGGTGATAAAAAGGAATAATGATATAGAAGAAAAGGACCTCATTTGGAGTGGATGGGAACTATTCTTAACATAATTATATTTTATGTAGAATTAATCCATCAAATAAGATTAATTTTATGTGAAATTTAAATTACCAATAAAATAATGATTAAAGGAAATATAATTTCATCATATGATAGGATAAAAAAAATTTTATAACACTATAGTAAAAATGGAATAATTTTAACTCAAGGAAATAAGTTGAGTTTATAAATCCCATTAACTTTTACTCCTCAATAAAATGAATGTTGTTTAACCTGATTTATGACAAAAATAATCAATTTAATAAATAATTTTAAAACCATAATAAATTTATTACCTTATATAATGATAAATAATAATAAAAAATTATATATTTTTTAGTTATATATAGTTTATTTTCATCATCCAAAGTTTTTGATTCTGATTATTTCATGCATTCTATAAAAAGTAAACATCGGTTCTAATTCGTTGATAAATTTTTTAAAATTAATATATCATATAAATTACTATTATATAGTAATTATAATTATTTATAATTTTATTGTATCGTTATATTAGAGTTTTTTCTTCATTAGTGGAGAAAAAGATAGGGATTAGATTGTTTCCTAAATTTTTGATGGAAAAAATGGTTTATTATTAATGAGATATATATTAATATAACCATTATATAACCTGAAAATGGAAATAAAATTATTTTAAATTCGTTATTTTATCGTTGTATTATGGTGATGAAAAGTGGAATATGTCAGTGCAAGGAGGCGGATGTCCAAACATAAACACGAATTATAGTTTTTTTTCAAATGAAATAATAAATTACTAAGAATGGTTTATCATTTCATAATGTTAATAATTCTATAAATATAATATGTTTCCAATAATGAACCATTTTAACACAAAAATTAAGGGGGTTATAAAAAATAAAACATGTAACTCATTGATATAATAAGCCACACATAACACAACTGATATCTTTTCTATGGAAAAGGTGAAAGGTGCATAATGGTTATTCCAACAATATAAAAATATTTCAATATAATAATAATTATATAATTATATTATGATAGGTAAAATATATTTAGGAAGAGGTACAATAATAATAATAAATAAAAATAATGATTATCGGGGAGAATATAATTACTTATATGATTTTTATTTCCTCTTGTAAATAGCCATGTTTTAGAATGGTTTTGGAAAATATTTTGGGTATAAATAGAACAAAAATTTGTGAGAATTATTTGGGAAGAAAATGTGGTATAATATAGGGGATATTATTATATCAGGTTCATATTTGAATGGTAAATGGTAGAATCCATTTATTAGTGATGGGAATGACATTTTTATAAACACCATATCTTAATTTTAAAAAAATCATCATGGAAAGTAGATAAATTGTGAAAAATAATGGAGTATTGTATATGTAATGTTTTTTAAACCCCATAATCCACTCATTTTGAGACATAAAATTAATCGAGTTTACTTATTTTTGTTATTGGATTTAACCTAGTAAAAAAATTTACATTTATCATGGGTCTAATTTTTTCCAAAATAATTTATTAATTATGTCTAGAAAAAAATTACATCAAATATCATACTATAGAATTAATGATTCCAAATATGAAATAAATTTTATTTTATAAAATTGAAAAAGATGTAAAAAGTAATTATAGTATAAAAAATTTATAACACATTATTTTTGTTTCTTAAAATTATATCTTTAGTCATAGAATATAAAAAATTTTCTCTCTAAATTAACCCCTTGATTTTTAATTGTGATATTTTACTTACAAAATATATATTTTTGCAAAAAAGGATTCATAATTTTTATTTAATGCTTATATACTTATGATGTACTAAAATTATGTTATTTATAAAAAAATTGTATTTCTCAATATGAAACAAAAAAATACATTTTAAATAATATTACAAAATTATTCCTTGTCTAAAATATTTTTAAATGAATCCAAAAAATAAGTTACATTTATCAATTCCAACTAAAAAATAAGAATTTATCACATAAATAGAAACATATAATATGTAGAAAACTCATTCTTATACAAAATGTTCTTCTTAAAATATTTAATATTATTGTTCTAATCTACTATCAATAACAATTAAATATAATATTAATATATTCTTTATATTAGAAATATATTTTATCATCATTTAACAATTATATATTTGTTATCCTATAGTATTTTTGAAAAGTGCATTAAATGAATGTTTTCAATAAAATAATTTGTTTAGAACAAAATGGACTTTTTTTATTAATTTCCTAGTAATATCAATTATGTGGAGGGTAATTTATTTCCATACGAATGGTATTCATTTATTTAATTAATATCACTATTTAATAATGAAAAAAAAATTAAAAAAATACTTTAATAACATTTAATTAATAAATATCTCATTTGATTAAAAAAACCTCCAAATATTTTTGTATTTAATTTTATATTCGAAAATATTATCATCACTAATTCATTGATATTAAAATATATATTCATAATTTTATAAATACATAATAAAATTATAAAATGTAAGTGTATATATATTAACAAAACAACTCAATAAAATATTATCTTTATTCCTTATTTCATTCTCATAATGTAACATTTTTTTTCATGTGTTGTAACATTTTATTTTATTTAAATAAATGTAAAAATGTAATTTAGTGATATTTATTTTGTAGTAGTTTCCAAAAATGATGAAAAATATTCAATAGAAAAAAATTATGTCGTTTTTTAGTAAACATCTATAGTGTTTAATTTTTAAAAATATTTCCATGAAAAATATTTTAAAATTCATCCTTAAATACGAATTTAAAAAATAATAACTTTTAGGAGTTTTTTATATATATTATATCTAAATTAATGGAAAAATATATATATTATTTATTTTATTATGAAATATTATTAATAATATTTATTTATGAATTATAATCATTTATATTTATTTATAAACAATTTTAGTTATTTATAATGTTTTAACCATTAATTATTTAATGTTATTTGTTAGTGGTTATTTGAAAGTTAAATTAATTTTTAGATAAGTTCAAAATCATACCTAATAAGAAAATGACAATAACTATTGATCTGGGAGTATTTTTGGCATAAAACATCTCAGATCTAATCTTATGAAAATGAAAATAATTAACTTACATATTAGTTTGTAAATAATTAAAATAAAATTATATTTTAATTAGATGTTGAAGACTGATCTTCAAATTCAATTGGACATATCATATGATCTAGGTGTCTGTTTGAGCTCAACCATATATCAAATCAAATCCTGTGAAAAAAACTACGTCATGCTGATTGGAGGACGGTGATATCTATTTTTTGGTTAAAAATGTCTTGTAAGTACTCCAAAACTGAGTGTTTAGTTTCAAAACCATGATTTTCGAACATTTGATGCGATTTCAGCTTCATTTAAGAGTGTATTCATATTCTTGTTTGGTCGTATATTATTTTATTTATGTCTTACATTCTAATTGATATGATGGTGTTGCACTTTCTATGGGTTTCCCTCATTTTTGGATGTATTATCTATTATATTCATATATATATATATATCTGTGTGTGTGTGTGTGTGTGTTTTGTTAAAGTTTGGGGTCAACTACCCTCTATTAATAATAAAATGAGTGACAAAGAGGCGATCGGTCCAGTCATCATCATGCCCTCTTCAAGAATGAAAAGATAGATAAAATAAATTTGACACAAGACAAAAGTGACAACAACCACATCAGATCACTAGGTCTTAGAGAAGCTAATATTTCCAAAAAAAACATAATAATTCAAACTGCACGAGAGTGAGACCTCATGCTATGGTAAGAAACATGTCTACCCGAACGATGAGGATGATGTCCCCTTCTCCATGACGTAGCTATCTACTAAGGGCCCCACCATCATCAAAGGATCCATTTTATAAGGAATGATTCATTACATTAGGTTTATAAACATTATACATATTTGTCCATAAATCTCACTAGAATTAGATTTTATATGCTCAAAGGGACTACAAGTGTGAACATTACAAACGATTTGATTTTTCACTACCCTAGGAGGCCTTGAAACAATAAAATGTATAATATCATCCCATCCCTTAACTAGAATTAGAGAAACCCTTTATAACATTCTAACCATGGGACTATCCACCAATATATTGCAATCTACAAGGATCTCATAGTGTATGATATGATTCATATTCTTGAAATAAGAAACGAAGCGGTTCTCTGATCGGCTTCTCCCTCCCATCATGCCGCGCTAGGGTTTCCCCCATTCGAATCATTTTTCCTCTCCTCCTCCGGTGCTCTGCGGTGTTCCGTTGTTGGCCCCTTGGGATCTCGGTGTCATGCTTTTTCTCTGTGGTGGTAGCTCTAGTGGAGGCGTCTCTTCATTGGGACATGTTGTGGCGAGGCTTACCGGTGGCGATTTTTCTGCATCGGCTTCCGATCTCATCGGGCCTGAGACTGGTGAGGCCTTGTTAGCTTCGGTTTTTCCCCGGTGGTTTCTCCGGTGACGACATTTCTCATCAAGGTTCCCCAGTAGTAGTTTTTATTGGAAATTTCAAACCAAAATAAAAGTTGTCTGTTGAGTTCCAGATCTTCCACATGAAACCCCTATTTTCTATGTGACTCTTCATTTATCCATGCATTTGTTTAATTCCAAGAAAGCATTAATTATTGCCTTGTTTTCTTGTTCCTTTTATTAAATGCATGGGATGTCCAATTTAGTGTATTTTTCATACCCTATAAATATGGGTGCATATGTAATCCGTTGGAAGAGTGTGTGCAATACAAAAAGCGTGAAAGCATTGTTGTGTTTATTGTTCCATTTTAGTTTTATTTTTCCGTCTTGTATTTCCAACAAACTGGTATCAGAGGGTAGTACCAAAGCATCCTCCAATTTCCGAAGATGGTGACCGCAATCCAGCCGCATGTTCCGAAACTATCTAAGGACAACTATGAGAGGTGGTGCATTCAAATGAAGGCATTGTTTGGGTCGCAAGAATTATGGAAGATCGTCACTGACGGGTATGTAGTACCCACTGCGGAGGAAGAAGTGACCTTCAAAAATAACGAAAAGACGACCATCAAAAATCAAAGGAAGAAAGACAACAAGGAATTGTTCCCTCTATATCAAGGGTTGGATGAATCGACGTTCGAAAAAATTGCCGAAGCAACATCGAACAAGCAATATTGGGATACACTTTCCACCATTTTCAAAGGAGTTGATCGTGTGAAGCGGCTTCGTCTTCAAACATTATGAGCAGAGTTCGAAGCAGCGCGAATGAAGGAAGGTGAGAGTATCTCGGATTACTTCTCACACCTAATTCTCATTATTAACAATTTGAACAGAAATGGTGAAAAATGGAGGATATTCGAGTTATTTAGATAGAACATTGATCGCTAACAACCAAGTTCAAGCATGTGGTTATGGAAATCGAAGAATCGTAAGATTTAGAAAAATTATCTATTGAAGAGTTGGTGGGGTCATTTCCAGTACATGAGCAGTGAATGCAGAAAAATGCAGGTTCAACAATAGAGCATTCCCTAGAGTCCAAGTTGACTCTTAACGAACCCAAGAATGGCCAAGCACAACGAGGCAGTTATCGTGCAAGAGGAAGAGTGCGTGGACATCCTCCAAGCCATCAACAAAAGAAACAGAACATTACCAACTTTCATGGAAGTGGACACGATGGAGGTCGATTTACACATGGTCGTGGACATACAAAGAATGTCCAATGCTTCAATTGTATGATATTTTTTCATTTTGCATCTGATTGTTGGAACAAGGTGGATCATGATGAACGATCCAACTATGCTGATGCATCACATCATGAAGAAGAAGGTACCACACTCATCCTCGCACTAGAAAAAGCATGTAAAAGCCCCGATGTTTGGTATTTGGACACGGGAGCAAGAAACCACATGAGTGGTAACAAATAGCTATTCGAGGAACTCACCGAAGAAGTTCGAGGAGACGTGAGTTTTGGCGACTCATCCAAGGTTCCCGTGTTTATAAAAGGTAAAATAAAAATCTATCTAAAAAATAGTGAGTTGACTTACATTTCCAATGTGTATTACGTACCAAGCATGAAAAATAATATCATAAGTCTCAGCCAACTCCTTCATAAGGGGTATGTAATACATTTGGAGAATTCTTCATTGTCAATAAGAAATGCTCACAAGAGACTGATTTCTCAAGTTCAAATGGCGAAGAATCGCATGTTTCCGCTGCATATCAACACGAAGGCCAAGAAATGTTTGTTTGGTCTCATTAAGAACGACTCATGGAGATGGCAGCTGCACTTTGGGCATCTCCATTTCAGTGGCCTTAAACTTCTATCCTCGTCAAGAATGGTGTCTGGCTTGCCGTCGATTGAATCTCTAAATCACATGTGTGTGGAATGTACACTCGGCAAGAAACAAAGGAACTCTTTCCCATGTGGGGTGTCCAGAAGAGCAATAGAACCACTTCAGTTGGTTCACACTGATATCTGCGGACCACTGGAAACATCATCACATGGAGGTAATAGGTATTCAATTACCTTTATTGATGATTTCAGAAGAAAGTTTTGGTTATATTGCATCAAAGAAAAATCAGCTGCATTCACGGTATTTAAAACATTCAAAGCTCGTGTTGAAACTGAAAGTGGCCACAAAATCAAAGTACTCAGATCTGATAGAGGTGGAGAAGACACCTCAAATGCATTCCAAGACATCTGAAATTAATATGGAATAAAAAAAATACACTACAGCCTACACGCCACAACATAATGGAATTGCAGAAATGAAGAACCGCACTATCCCTGACATGACAAGGACCATGCTGAAGGAGAAAGGGCTTCCAAAGAGTTTTTGGGCAGAGGCAGTGGCATGTACTGCCTACTTTCTCAATCGGTATCCAACGAAGAGCGTCAGGAAATTTACACCACAAGAGGTGTGGAGCGGCTACAAACCGAGTGTGGCTCACCTAAGAATTTTCGGGTGTATCGCCTATGCTCACGTTCCAGAAGAAAGAAGAAGGAAGCTGGATGATCATGGCGAGAAATGAATTTTCATCGGCTATTGTGAAGCCTCTAAATCCTACAAGCTTTACAATCCACTAACCAATAAATTAGTGGTTATTAGAGATGTGGTATTTAGTGAGGAAGAAGCGCTGAAATGGGATGATGAAGAACCAAACAAGGATGTTGTAGTCGAAATTGAAGATTTTGAAGAATGATCTGATCATCAGAAGCAGACGCCCACAACACCTTCCTCGGGTGCATCATCATTTGGAAGAAGTCTAGGAGTACATTTCCTCACTCCTCAAAGCACTCCATCAAATAAAAATTTGGCCAGCTCATCCTTGCCTATGGCTCCTATGAAGAAGAAAAATTTCTGTGAAATTTATGAGCAGACTGAAGAGGTAAATCTTTTTTGCTTGTATGCAGATCATGAGCCTTTGACCTTTTAAGAATCCATCAGGGAAGAAAGCTGGAGAATGGCTATGGAAGAAGAAATTCGTTCCATAGGGAGAAATTACACGTGGGAGTTGACTACACTCCCAACAATCCGGAAGAGCATTAGTGTCAAATGGGTGTACAAAATAAAGAGAAATGCCGATTTCAAAATCAATCGATACAAGGCAAGGCTCATAGAAAAGGGGTACAAACAAAAATACGGGGTGGACTACGAAGAAGTCTTTGCTCCTTTGCTCTCCTTGACACTATAATAATGATTATATCCCTTTCTGTCCATCACAGTTGGATGATCTACCAACTGGATGTGAAGTCTGCATTCCTAAATGGAATTTTGGAAGAAGAGGTCTATGTTGACCAGCCTGAAGGCTTTTTCATGAAAGTGGAGGAAGACAAAGTGTATGGATTGAATAAAGCACTTTATGGGTTGAAGAAAGCTCCATGTGCTTGGAATGAACGCATCAGCAGCTATCATTGAAACAACAGCTTCACCCAATGTCCATATGAGCATGCGGTCTACATCAAGAAGAATGATCGCGGAAATATTCTTATTGCATGCTTATATGTTGATGATTTGTTGTTTATAGGAAATTGTCGACCAATGTTCGATGATTTCAAGGAGGCCATGTTCAAGGAGTTCGAGATGACAGATGGCGGTCTCATGTCCTTATTTATGGGCATTGAAGTAAAACAACAACATGGTGGCATATATATATATCTCAGAAGAGGTATGCTAAGGAGTTGCTTGAAAAATTCAAGATGGCTAATTGAAATGTTGTAAACACACCAGTTGCAACGAGCTTGAAACTGACAAAATATGGAGAAGGAAGAAGCATGGATTCTACATTGTTCAAGAGTCTGATTGGAAGCCTGAGGTACCTCAAAATCACAAGGCCAGATATTGTCTATAGTGTTGGACTTTTAAGCATGTATATGGAGGCACCGAAAGAGTCACACTGGCTTGCAGCAAAATGTATCCTCAAGTACGTTAAAGGAACGGTGGATTTCAGTCTATTTTATCCATCCAATGAAGAAGCAAAGCTGTATGGATACTCAGACAGTGATTGGGGAGGTGACCAAGATGAAAAGAAGAGCACCACTGGGTATGTATTTTTTCTTGGATCTACTACTTTCACCTGGAATTCAAGGAAGCAAAGTGTGGTTGCTTTATCGACATGTGAAGCAGAGTATGTGGCAGGATCCTCTACTGTTTGTGAGGGAATATGGTTGAGAAATTTGTTGAAGGAGATGAAGCATCCACATGATGGATCCACGGTGATATATGTGGATAACAAGTCAGAAATTGAACTAGCCAAAAATCCGGTGCAGCGTGGGAGAAGCAAACACATTAATACTCATTTTCATTTCCTCAGGGATCATGTGAAACAAAAAAAAAATTAATTTAGAATATTTCCATACTACGGAACAGGTGGCAGATATTTTCACAATGGTACTACCAACAGATGTATTCAAACGGCTTAGAATGATGCTCGGAAAGAAGTTGGTTTGGTTTGATGGGGGGTGTTGGAAATTGCACACCAAAATAAAAGTTGTCTGTTGAGTTCCGGATCTTCCCCATGCAACCCCTATTTTCTATGTGCCTCTTCATTTATCCATGCATTTGTTTAATTCCAAGCAAGCATTAATTATTTCCTTGTTTTTTGTTCCTTTTATTAAATGCATTGGCTGTCCAATTTAGTGTATTCTTCATACCCTATAAATATGGGTGCATATGTAATCTGTTGGAAGAGTGTGTGCAATACAAAAAGCTTGAAAGACTTGGTGTGTTTATTGTTCCATTTTATTTTTATTTTTCCGGCTTTTATTTCCAACAATTTTTCTGTTTCGGCTTCAGATCTCATCTGTCCCGGGGCTGGCGAGGGTCAGCGACGACTTTGGTGTCCCTGTGGTGGCGTGGAGTCGGTCTGTTGCTGCACAGAGGGGGAGGTTATGGAGCTGTTATTTGGAAGGTTGGATCTGGTCTTGCATGTTTGTAATTCCACTGATGTCGATGGTTGTTGAATGGTTGTGGTTGTCTATGGAGGATGGTGAAGCGGTAGGTCATCCCGTTCTGAATATGCTTAATTTTTTCCTTTGGATGATATCTTGTATGGTGATTTCTGCACCAGTGTTCAGCTGCACCTCTTGAATTTTCTATGCGAGGGTTGGATTTTTTTTGGTTTGGTATGAAATGTTGGCTGGTTGGGATTTGTGGGATGGTATTGAGATGATGGTGACAAAGGATTTGTGGTTTAAGGGGAAGGTGGAACTTCCGAGTTGTCTACGGATCATGGTGCTAACGACATCAGGTTATGGCCATCTTCATTTTGGTTTCCTTGACGTCCTTTGTGGACAGATTCTTCTTGGAGGTCAATTTAATTTCGCTTGCAGGCTGGGTGAATTCTAATGGAGTTTTCCGACATGAGGTTTTGGGCCGGTATCAATGGTCGCACTGGGGGACGTTCAATGTAACACTTTATGAGGTTTGACCAGCATTTCTGATGTTCTTGTGCTCTAGTTCGTGGTTTCTTGGACATTTCAATTGGTTTATGATGTTTTTGTGTAATGGTGAAAGTGGTTGTATTGGAATCATGCAGTGGGGTACCGGGAACCCATAAACAGGCTTTTGAAAATTAAAAAAAAATATTAGCAGTAGCATAGTGTATGACCCGATGGATCACACCACATTCACCACATCCACTTGATATTTATCAAGATTAACATCTTTCCCTATAGGAAATATTTATATAGTAGTAGTATGTCAATTGAAAAGCAGAGCCACTTCCTCCTCACCCCCAGAATATAATCCACTCCCTTAAACATTTTCCTTCCATGAAGCATCATTTTTAATATTTGTGGTTTTCTTTATTATTTATTTTTTAATATATATTATTAATTATTAATTTTTTTATTTTATATTTATTAATTATTTATTAGTAAATTATTATTTATTTATTATTTACTCATTTATTAGTTTTTTATTATTTATTTATTATTTAATATCTATTTATTATTCATTATTTATATAATAATTTATTACTATTAATTATTTAATATTTTTTTATTTTTTTATTATTTTTTATTGAATTAATATATTTTATTTATTATATATTAATTTTTCATGAATTAATTATCTTTAAAATATTAGTTATTATTTAATTAATTAGTATTTCTTTATCATTGATCATTTTTAATTTTTTTATTTATTATTTATTCTTATATTTAATTTATTTTATTTTTATCATTTGTTATTTACTATTTTAATTTTATTATTTTCAGTAATTTATTTTATATTATATATCATATATTATTTAATTATTAATTTAATATTTATTTACTAATTAATTACTATTTATTATCTATTTGTTACAATTTATTTATTATTTATCTATTTTTATTATTTATTTGTTTATTTATTTATTTATTTATTTATTTATTTATTATTATTTACTTATTTATTATTTTCTTGTTAGTTATTAGTTATTTATTATTAAATATTTTTATTTATTCTTTATTATTTATTTATTATGAATTAATTATTCATTATTCAATAACTATTAATTATTATATATAGTTTATTAATTATTACCAATTAGTTATTAACTATTAATTATAGTTTATTTATTTTGTTTTTATTTTTTATTATTTAATTATTAATTTTTCATAAATTATATAATTATTTATTTAATACATATTATTTATTATTAATTTATAAATATTTATTCATTAATAAATTATTTTATAATTATTAATTACAATTATTAATTATTAATTATTAATTATATTCATTTGATTTTTTTGTATTATTTTTTTCTCCCCTTACATATATTATTATTTACTATTATTATTTACATATTTATGTATATACATATATTAGTATATTAAAATCTTGTTACTGACCTTTTGAAGACCATGCTATGTTGGTATTATCATTCCAAAATAATTAAGAGGTAAGGGGTTCAAATGTCACCCATCATATTTATATGTTGAATTTATGCATGACATATATGGCATATGCATGCATACATGGCATGACATGACATGTGCGTGGAGTTAAAAAAGTAATAAACTAATAATAACTGAGCAATAAATAATCAATAAGTAATAAGTAAGAAAAAATAAATAATAAATCAAAAAATTAAAAATAAATATTATATATTTAAAAAATTACAAAATCATTAAAATATAAAAAAAAATTGTGAAATGATTTAGTAGCAATTTAGAACGCTGCAAAATAAACCTCCCAGTTTTTAAAAAAACCTGCTAAATTGTTTCATGATAGTGTTAAGAACTTGTCACTAAATGATAGTTGATATGTGATTTAGCAGTGGGTTTTCTAAACAATCACCGTACGATTTGACAGTGGTTTAGACTGCTGATAAGTCCAGAAAAATTTTCAATAAAAGTTTAGTTTGTCTTAGTGATATAATGTATAAACGTATGTTTTACTTTACAGTTTTGTCAAAAAAAATGTTATTCCTCAAATTTATTTAAAGGATAAATCACACTAAAATCAATCGATGTTGTATTCCCCTCCCCTTAAATAAACTGTCATAAAAAAAATTTTATGGTTCACTAATAAAGTATCTGATGTTATACATTATATATATAAAACCTGAGATTTAATTTTGAATTAGATTACAATCTCAATATCTTAAGAAAGACTAGAGAAGTAATATATTATTTATAAATGTTATATAATAATAATCTAACCATTTTTTTAAATATACCTTCTTAGATATCTATATGTCTTATGAGATTCTAGATGCACATTCTTTACAACCTTATTTTGATCAACCGATTTCAAACCAAACTGAAACAAATTTTTATCATGATAATATCCTATCAATGTAATCCATTATATTATTTAGATAAATTGATACAGATTTGTATTCCTTTAGGATACAATTTTCATAGCCAATGATACTTTCAGTTTAATCTTGTTTTTTATGTTAGTCTCTTTTGTACATATTAATATAACCCCAAAATAACTATCAAAAACCTATCACAACCTTATTAGATTATTCTAATCCTAAAAAAGCATGAAAACTATGATCCCAAAATTCAATATACCCTTTTTCCATAAAATAACATATAAATAAATATATACATACATTGATGAATATTTATATTTATATATTAGATATCCACAGTCATTTCCTTTTAATAATTTAAACCTAAATATATCCAAATCCTTTATAAGGTATTATAAATTGCTTGTTAATTGGAAAAATACATCCATTGAGAATATTAAACCATATATACAGGTGGACCACTTTTCATGTATTGAGTGAATAATTTAATAATAACAAACAGACAATATAAGGGTTATTAACCACAGGTCTATCATTTTTTGATCATGCATCCACTTATTAATATCAATAGTTTTATTTCATTTCTAAGAAAAACTAGTCACCCAATATCTTATCAAAAATTTTAAGGTGTTTTGCTATATTTAGTCTTATACAATGAATTTTATCTAATATTATATTGCCATAATCCCCAGAAAATAACTAAACTAATCTCTAAAATAACTAAAACCTTATTTTATAACAACTAAGGTCACTTAGGATAAATATTTATTTATTTTACACAATTTCCATGATTTAATCATTACATCTCACAAAAAATATCTCAATCCCAAGAACCAATGTTTTTTTCATGTAGTATCGGCTACATATAAGTCATATTTTACAATACTTCAGATAATTTCTTCATAATTAAACCTCAGGAGACACTCATATAGAATTATCATAAGTTATACTCATATTAAAATATCAGGTAATGGAAGACATAAAAATAGTTGAAATATAATTCTTAGAAAGAAAAAAACTCATCAACATTTCATCAAGGGTTATATTTTACGTATATGATAAAAAATTAACATCAGAGAAATATCAGATTGAAATAAAAGTATAAAATAGTCAAATTTGTTAAAATATAATAATAGAGTCTCATTTATTATCAAATGAATCCAAAATATATTATCACAAATGTATTGATATCCATGACATAATAGTCATCATACAAGGATCAAAATCTTTACAATATGAAAAAAAAATTTGTAATTTCATGTAATTGTATCCTAACAAATATTTATAGTATAAACACCATAACAATGATACATCCCATTATGATAATATCCATAAATTCCAAACCATTTAGATTTGATCATATCCATGAAGAACCACCCTTGATGTTTACATCATATCCAAGAATTCACCCCATTTAAATTTTGAAAAAATACATGAATGTCTAAACTCTATTATTATGATGACCCAAGTCCTTTATTCATTTGATTTCAGGATTTATTACTAAAAATAAAAGTTAGTACAACCCAGAATATCGGGATACCTTATATCATTAGGGGTATATGAATCATTGAATATCAACCTGGTACATGGATACAAAAAAACTTATTTACAACATGAATCACAGCTCTCAAATATTAAATTAGTCATTTAAAATAGAAAAGGATAACTATGGGACATACATAAGAATGTCGTGATCTATATTTCCTAAAGAGGAAATTAATAGATTGTAAAACTAAAAAAATATTAAATTTATTTAAATAAGAATTTAAATGAAAGATGAATGGAATGAGAATCAATATATTTAACAGTGAGGTATGACAAAACATGATAGTAAAAAAGGAATCATGTTAATTGGGAAACAACATTAAACATGACATCATAAATGTTGGTCAATGATAACTGTCAAGACATCATACAATTGTAGAAAAAGTCCCATAATGGATTAGATTTAATAATTATTCCCTTAGATGACATCTCATGTTACTAAAAAATTTCTCAATTCATTGGAGAGATATATATTTTCGGTCAAAGCAGTCAATTTTTTATCATATACATGTATTTGTGTTCCACAAAGATCATTCACAATAGGATCATATTTCATCATATTTAAATTTATTAATTAATTATAATTGAATAAATAAATTAAATACCCCAATTATAGAAGTATATTTAGGTCTAGGTAAATACCCTTTAGTGGAAACAGTGAAGGTATTCATAGTTCATTGGTTTGGCATGGAAAATAATAGGAAAATTATGTGGACATAACGAGGGAATGTGATGAATCAGGGGAAGTCTTAATGAGAGAGAAAGGGGTGTATCATCACTTGTAACTAATAAGGTTAGTAATAGTGAAATTGAAAACTCTATCTTATAAATAGGAATTATATTCGATAATTTATTACATAATTAAGGTGCATGAATAATGTGGAAAAAGAGATGATCCCTTACATTGGTAGGGTGTTTCTAAAACATTGTGAGGAGATTATTGAGAACTTGGGGTAACTTGGGTGTGATATACAGTGGAAAGTCAATTGTATTGTCATGATACAAATGTTTTTAGTGATGAGTAATGGGATAATGGGTTTTTAATATTGGAAAATATAGGGTGTACTTTGATATTTTCCAAACATTGATTTTGGACACTATAAAATGTAATCAAAACCACAACCCATTCCATTTTTTGAAATTGGATTCATCTAAAGATAATTTGTTTGAACTATTTTATAAGTCCATGAACCAATAATATTTTAATAATAGCCTTGGTTTTTTGAATGTGGGATATATTTTAAAATAATTTAATTTAAAACATTAAAATATAATATAGGTTTTGAAGGATTATGTTTTATTTCTTTTTCCATATAGGTGAGGAAAAAACCACTTCTTATTTATGAAAATAAAAGACCCAGTTATTTTTTTGGAAATATAAGGCCCATTGCATCAGCTTGTAGGTCTAATCTACGGTATTAAATTCTATTACAACTGAAAAAATAACATCCAATAGTTCATCCTTCGAACTATGTTCTTATTCCAACGGTTCTACCAGCATTTTCCTCTAGTCGCCCACCCCTATCATCAGCCTCCCCTACATCATCATCCATGAGAAGTGACATGATATGCCACCACACATTCAACCAAATTATTTATCTTTGAGACCATCATAAACTCATTTTATCGGTCTTCCATTTTCCCACATCGTCATCATCGAGAAATACCATAGGACCACCATCAGACTACCACCCATGTCGGTATCCATCCATTGTCTTCTGTCGTGAGCCCGTACTAGAAGTCCATTTCATTTGATATAAATAGTTGAATAATTTCTAACTGATGTCATCCCACACCCGCGTCGCATGTGTAAACTAAAATCACATACCCATAATGGGTATTTTTGCGAAGTGGGATCAAAACTCAATTAGATAGTTATATATTCCCTTCCAATAGTATCTTCTCTACTCTTTCCTCAACTAGGTCATACACAGAAATTACACCACATTAATTCTATCTTATGATGTTTTAGGATGTAAAAAAATTGGTATAGAATAATTATACATTATAATTATTGGGAATTTCCTATATGAGCATTTGTGGATAGAGAGGAATCTACAATGTCAGTCTTAGTAATGTAAACATTAGTGAGAATCCAATGCCACAAAAACAAAAGGGTTCCTCTATAAGCTTCACAAATCATTTATAATATTAATAAAATAACCTTAAAACTAATTATATTAAATGAAAAATATATTTTTTTCATTTATTGATTTTATTTCACATTTTACAGAAATTCTGGCCAATATGATGTCATAATGAATATTTTTTATTAAAACTATATATACTTTTGGTCTTAAAATTTTACAATTTTAAACAAATTATGAATAATTCACCATCACGTATTATCATAATGATAATTTCAAAAATAATATTAATTTTTTCATAATAAACTATAAATATAAGGAATTAAGATTGAATATTATAATCCTCTTTTATTGTAGAGTTTTGTTTTTTTTAGAATAATTGTTTTATTACACATATAAAAATGTAATTATCACTTTGTAAAATTATTTAATCAAGTAAATTTAATACATAATACTTAGAAATAATATTTTAATAAAACAAATTATTTCTACGATTCATGAATTCTCTAAGAGGAATGTATTAATCTGAATATTATATTACCTAGAATTATAATTCTAGTTCTTTTTGTATTGAAATATAATTTTTATCAAACTCATTACATAGTCGTTTATAATGAATAAAATAAAAATTACATATAGTATTTTGTTTAATGAAAATCAAATATTCATTTTAATGCTGATATAATCAAGATATATTTCCCATAATTAAACCAATGAAGTCTCTTAGTATAATGTGTGCAATAGTGATATTATCTGGGGGTTGTTCGGTGAACGTAGTTGAGCCATGATCTCGACGAGCATTAACTTATAAAATAATCAAATTCATATAAGAATTCGTTTTTTAATATTGTATTGGGATTTTATAATGTAAAATTAAAGGGTTAATGTATCCCTTTTCAGCATCAATTAATGGGATATCTAAGTTATGGTCCTACATGTTGAATCCATCGCTTCGTTTTTATATATCAATTGGATTTATCATAACCCTTAATATGTAAAAATAATATGATCATAAATCAAATTATATTTTATCAACATTCATAATAATTAATTTTATTTTAAATATGTTATTATATAATAGATTATGTTCATCTAATTTCTATAACCACGTTACACAATAGGTAATTTAATTCAATGACAAATATAATTTCATATATAAAAGTTTAGGTTGTTATATTATTCCCCTCTTCAGAAAATTGACCATAGAAATCTTCAATATATAAACTAAAATATATTATGGTACTTAGATTAACTCACCTCTTCTGGTTCCCATGTAACTTCTTCAAACTTGTTGTTCTTCCATAACACATTGACCAGGGGAGTTTTCCTATTTTAAAGAAAATTGTTTCTATGATCCAAGATCCTCACTGGATGCTGATTGTATGAAATTTTATTATCCAATGGCATTATAAATGGATTTAGTACATGTGAGGGGTCTGGTTTTTACTTTTTCAATAGGGGTACCTGATTGACATAGTGAACTTATGATAGGTAATGTGGGAGTTATAGTCCATAGTCCACCATTTAGATATGATCAAGGATCTCAAAGGGTTATTTGTATCTATGAATAATTTATACCTACATTACAAACCTAATGACACACATTGTTGTTTATATATTTTGGAACACTTTATCATCAACCTCAAACTCTATATCACACCAATGATTGTCCAAAAATCTTATCTATAGAATTTGTGTAGATTTTATAGGATGTTAAACCATTCGAACCATCTATATCAACTCTTGGACAATATCATGTCCTATATGAATCCTCAATCAATATTCATCCCAAAATAATGGATTCTAACACCTCTTTCCATATCGATCCTTATAAGGATCCTTTTGAATTCTTGAATTGATACTATTTTTATTCGATAACACCACTAGGGGAAGTTGTAGATCACTATTTCCCATGAAATATATGTAACATGCTCTCAAAAATTATTCCATAGAATGAATTGTACAATTAGATATATAATCTATCTAAGGATGATTATTATTTTTGATGATTAGTTCAATATTAAATTCTTGATGAAGGGTTCTAAAAAATATTGAGGAAAAACATTAATCGTGATCTGTTTTAATGTATTTTGGAACTGCATTTTGTCTTAACAATTACCTTATGTATATAATTTTTATTTGAAGAATAGATAAATCTTTCTATATTACAATAAAATAAACCAAATTAGTAAGGTAATGAAAAAACACAAATACTTTTTTAGTTTTCATTAGGTATCCTTGGGATTCCAATAATGAAATTAGTTGTAATTCATCCCATTTCCATACTGGTATGGTTAATGGTTTCATCATACCCCTAGACTTATTTTTCATTCAATAGTTTTTAGAATACCAACCATTTAGGTAAAAACATCAAAATTTATCCCTTTATGTTATCACACTAGAAATTTTCCATCAACAATATGTACTTCTTAGGTCATACAAGATGTATATAGATGGGTGAGCTATACACATCATCTATATAACCACTCAATGGTTCTAGTTTTGATGGGACACATTTCTAGGATTCGAACCATATAACTCCATATTCATTAATGTTGATCTCTAGAATATTCACTAACTTCTTATATAGAAACTCACCATCTTTATGAGCCTCATTCATTCTCTTAATAATTGAGGGATGGGAAGTTAATTGAGAATTGAATGATGAATATGCTTTTATTATTACCATATACAACCTTATTAAGACCAATAAGATTTGATCCCTTTCATTATCATTTATAGAGTTAAGAGATCCATTCTTCTCAAAGGATCAGAAATACCATTTTCATTCCTATTATGGTAATGGATTAAACAATCATAATCCATGATCATCTCTAACCACCAACAATGTATAAATTTAATCTCATTTTTTGTGAATATATATATGGGGACTTTGTTGTCCATATATATATATTACACTTCTCCCCCTAGAGCTATGTCACCAAATCCTGAATTAAATAATCACTACAGGCCATTCTAGAACATGATTTTGGTAGTTATTCTCATGATCATTTACATGGTGGGAGTCACAATTTATCACTTTTTTTTTCTAGAGTATGCAACCCATTCCCTTTTGGATGTATCATTGTAAATAAAAATTCTTCCCCTTTAGTGGGTAATATGCAAATATGTGAAATGATTGTTCTATTATTTATCTATTTAAAACAATCCTCACATTAATCATTCCAAAAAACATGACTCCATTCTATGTAAACATTATAAGTGGGCTTGAAAATAATGAAAATTACCTCATGGATCGATGATAGTACCCAGCTAATCAACTAAAACTATGAATATTTATTAGAAATGATTGTATGGTCTATCATTAAATTGCCTCAATTATTGAGGAGTCTATTGATAATACTTTATGGATAATGTAATTCAAAAGGAAGGTTACTTTCCCAAACCATAACATTTATTTACTATACTTTGAATACATATTTTATTTCCATAAGTTCCATAGTATAGTATTAAAATGATCCTATTTTTCCACAATTATTTTGGAGTAGATATAACATTCATCTATAAAGACTACCACACATTTGACAAGATAATCAATAAACACTCTATTCCTTAATTCCATGAATACTACTAGAGTATTATAGAGTCTTATTATAATCAATATGAACTTTTGGTTCCCACATATATTATGAGTGGTTTTCTGGTAGATATCATCATTCTTCTCCTTTAAATGATAATATTATGTCTGAAGATCCATCACAGAAAAATAATGTGCTCTATATATCAGATCATACTAGTCATAAATATGTTGAAGGTGATTATTTTTCTTTATTGGGACCTTTTTGAGCTCGATATAATCATTGAAGATGAGTATTGACCCATCCTTCTTCTCTATGAAGAAGACTGGTGCATCCCATGGTGAAGAACATTGGAATATAAACACTTTATCCAAATTATCCAATTATTGTTTATTTATTTTCTTTGAAAAAGTTATTGAAATTATATATGGGGTCATGGATATTATAAAATACCTAGGTTTATGCTTTATTAAAATTTCATCCTCTCAGCTACGAGGAACACTGAAAAATTCTTCAAGAGACACAATAGTTTCTTCCCTCACATTGAGAATTATTCAAGGATGATATTTACTTTAATATAACTCATTTGGGCTACATATTTTTTCTCACTAGTAATAATATCCATGATTGATTTTTTTTAATAAAATTGATTCATTATCTTCCTTTCACTTTTTAAAAATTTGAGTGAAATTAGCGATATGGAGGATGATTTTTCTCACTAGGAAATTTATGTTGGCTATATGTAAAAAATTCCATCATATATCTATAATTGCATCCAATTAATTTAAATATATTATCACAAAGGTTTATTGGGTTGGTTATCTTTAAAAATTTTATAGGGGAAGAGTTATATACTTGTGATTAAATAATATACACATTTTCTATTTTCACAGACAACTCTATGTTCATTCTATATGGTGGTGTTTGAATAGTTCATGTAAACTTCCTTGATATGAATGAATGAATAGAACTAAAATAAAAAGTATGGTCTTGATTCTTAAATACATAACTAACATACTTTCCTTTAACTCATTTTAATAATCCACCTCTTCAGTTGTGAGGTAATAATACCCCTTTTCTCTATCCCTTCAGGGCATATTTTATTGGATTTCATCCTCTGTCTTTGTTATAGAGCATTGACACATATAGTTTCTGTTTTCCATGTAGTTTAATATTTTAAAAATTGGCTAAGTATTGACCCAGTCATTCTTTTATTAAATCACAGTGGTTGGTTTTCCAGTTGGTAATCAATATCTAGGTTCCCTTCCTTCTTATAGAAATAGAATTTATTCATTCCCCTCATGAAATTTATAGGGTTCCTCTTCCAACACCTATGACAAGTAGAAATATTTATATTAATTTCATATATTAGATTTCAAAATCACACAGCCAAAATTAATCCCCAAATTCCAATTCTTATCCGCATTAGATACATTGTATTTGATGATCTCCATTTCAACATTCAAGGTACATCGGTAAATTTACTCAAAACTGTCAACTTCTAGAGTGGTGAAGGATTTTAATAGACCAGTCTTCAGTCCACCAAAGCAGAATAAAACATTAAATTTAGTGGTAACTAAAAATTCAGATGCATATCAAAAATATATTTTGAATTTTCCCCATATTTCCTAATAGACATATATTCGTTTTTTCATTGAGGATATCTAAATACCTCTACATTTTCGTTTATAAAATGTTGAAAATATTTATCAGAAAAAAATATTGGAATTTATTCAACCCCATCAATTAGATCTCCTCATCAATATTTATATTATCAACCATCATACACAATTGATCAGTCTATCCTTCTATACAATATATATCCATCAGTACCTTCTATTTCTTCAAGCAATGAGGTATATAGATGAACTTTTCAATGTAGTAGATCCATTTCTCCAAAATTAAGGGATCATATGATCAAATTAAATTCAGTGGCCTTCATGACATATAGGTCTAAATTTCATCTTTCTTTTTCTTAGGGGGATTTGGGAATTTTTTATTATTCAAATTTTCATTCAAAACATGATTCGTTTGAGAAAAATTCAGCACAATGTATTTGATTCAAGCTCTTATTATTTTCAATATCATTTGGGCAGTCCTCACTTTTCCCCTTACATTATTTGTTGGTCCAATTTATCCAATTTCCAACCATTAAATAGAAAAAAGGTAAAATTAGGGAAGATTATTTTTAAATTATTTAACACATTTAATGTAAAATATTAATAATAATGAAATAAATTATATATAATTTATATTCCTTAATCGATGAATTTCTAGATTCTAAAGTAGGTTCTCCATGATAAATTTTCTAATATAAAATATTATTGGAATTTTTTATAATGAAATAATTTGTCTAATGATAATTTTTATTTACCAAATAATATACCATGGGTGTGTCAAAATAGGTATGCAATAAGTCATGTTTTCATGTTCAAGTTGATGATCATGCCCATCTCAATGTACTCTTTTCTGGTTTATTTCAAATAGGTACCTCAGTTTTAGAGCGACATCCACTTATAGTATCTACACTGTGTTTTATATTCATAGAAACCACTTACCCTATACTTTACCAAAACTCATGGATGATTTATTATGTTTAGTGTTTATACTAAATCCATTTCCCTTTTCATTTCTAATAATAGTCCCAAAAAATACTCACCCAACCTCAGATTCTAACTATGAGAACCCATTTCTTTCATACACATTATTTCGTGATTTATTTTAAAAAATAAAACTTAGTAAAACCCAATAGAAAGATAATACATGTTTCTTTGTGAGATTAGGTCTAAATCACATAAACATGATACATTTTAACATCCTAGAGTGGGTTCCAAGAAACCAGCACCCCATGCTGAACCACCACATGACATCAAGCATGTGTCATCTTATTCTAGAGGTTGCTGACTATTAGCTGTTGTCTATGAAGGTACTATGATAATAATTTACCAATGTATCTAATTGCACAAACTGAAATAAATAAATAGATATCATCCAAATCATAGTAATGAGATAGAATAAATAGATTGAATCTCAAACATGTTTCAATAAAATTAAATGCAATAAAATCTCGAATGGCCATGTCATATGAACAACCAACAACCAAATATTATAGTTATTGAGCATAAAAAAAATAAAATAAAATGCACACAGTCTCCCAAAAATCATCATGAAGAACCCATCCAATCACTAGATACCACTCGACCTTTCTTTCTCAACCAAATAATAAACAATATATAGATAACTAGTATTAACATAAATAGATATTACATCATTTTAGATTAATATTCATTAAATAATGAAAATACATGCCTGATGACTTTAATATTTTAGTGTCTTTGTAAAAAATGGAAACAAAATATTCTATCCTCGTGAAAGATCTTCAACATCTCCCATAATGATCATGACCTTTATTAATTCTAATGATGAACTTTTTTCTAAACTAGTGGAAAAGATATATAATAAGGGAGTGATCTCAGATGCTCAGAAAATGAAAATATTGGAAATGTGTAAGAAAAAATGATCAAATTGGTATTGAACATAAGATAGACATTTGAATATCATACACATCATATTATAGATCATAATAAATAATAAGGGTTCATTAGATATGAATCTTACGAAAAAATAACATAATTCAAGAAATCAAAACATAGGAGTAAAAAATGGAATTGTGGATGACACATAATAATATATAATGATTTCTATAGTAGTTAAGGCATTGTTGATGAGACCATAATTGTAGTCAAAGTCCTTTACTGAACCAATTTCGCACCCGATTCTTGCACTGTATTACTATACCAAGTACATTTCATATTATTTCCTAGTAATACTGAACTGATTTCATTTCTAATTCAAGCATTGTAATTTTGAACCATGTTTATTTCTCATTCGAGCTCTATAATACAGAACCTATTTAATTCTGATTTCCATCCCTATAATTTTAAATTGATTTCATTTATCATTCCTTGCCTATAATACTTACCCGTGTTCATTTCTCATTACATCTATGACTATATCATGACATATAAATCTTTAACCAAATAATTGGAGGTATATATAAGTCCCCCCAATCTCATAGTAAAATATTACATACATGTTATACAATATCATAAATAACCATATAAAAACACATAAAATTAAAAGGGTATTATAATATTGTAATAATATCCTAAATAATGTTAATAGATAGGTTTCATAATCTTTTCATTCGGAACATAGCCCATGGAATGAAGTGGGTTTCAAATTCATATAACCTGTGAAAGTGAAATGGGTTTCATAAAAATCATTACATCCAAACATAATCCTTTTAGAGGAAAAATATGAATTGAAAATTTGAATACTTTTCCAATAAAGTAATGAGTAACACCAATGGATGTTATCATAGATGGGAAATAATTTTGAAAGATCTTTTAAAAACCTTTCATGAGGAAAATATCCTTTCTACATTGAAAACAATTTTTAAAATATAAAACCTTTTGGAAAATAATTTTCATTGAAAATAGTTTTGAAAACATATAATTGAAGAAATGGAAACTATAAAACATTTCTAAATAAATATATCCATAAAAATGGGATTTAAATATCTTTAAAAAACATTTTGAAAACATGGTTTTAAAATACAATAGATTTCTGACCAGAGAGAGAGACAGTTATATTTTCCATCAAAATATTATATTATGTAACAAAGAGTAAAAATTGTATTAATACATGGATATATCTTGAATAAATAAATGTTAAATAAAATAATGAGTTTTCATGAGAGGGGTATTATAATATTACATCTTAGGAATCATAAACATAAACAATCCTGAAAAGCGATGAGATTGTCTCAATAATCGCTTATAACATGGTAACTTGAGATCAAACTCTCCATGTTGGAATGAAAATTTAAATTATTCTTTAAATATCATGAATGAAAGGCAATTCATTATATCATATGTAAAATTAAATTATATACACCTTGAAATATAATTTAGGTGCATGACAAAACATGAGTCTCACAGAAGGAAAAATGAGACAAAACTATTTTACCAATTTGGTAACTATTGAAACTTAATCTCCTTGAAATTTGGATACTAAAATGGAAATGTGAATACTCATAATGTTAATTACAATTTATGTGAAATAAAATCATGTGATTTATATACACCATATAAAAGAAAGATGAGGTGGACATAGTTTGTATGTCATGGAAATACAAAAGTGAGATGAAATCCCCTTACCTTATGTATTAACGCTCTTTGTATTCATTAAATCCACCTATATAATAAATATAAATATTTTATAAATATTTTAAATAACCATATTCTTATATCTAATACCGTATATTGTTTTATTTCATCCTTATATTACATGTTTGTTAACTATTCCATGTTAAGGATTCACTTCGGATATTGGTCAATTTATTCCTCGCATGTGTCTTAATTTGTTATATTGTTTTCCCTTATACATATATCATCATTAAAAATGTAAACAATGATATAAATATAATTTATTATTTTATATTTTTATTATAATAATCAATGTAATATCTAATTATGAAATTTATTACACCATTTATGGAGACGGTAATCCGTACGTATGAACGTTGTTTCCATTTTATTGTAATATAGAATAAAAGAAGGAAAAAGAAATATGTGTATATATAAATAAAATATAATTAATTTATCATAATAATTTTTTATATAACATATAAGTTTACTAAAACAATACTTAATACATTCCATGTTGTGCATGAATGAATCACATCGCTTTGAGGGGGTGGTAATCCTCAATTCCACAAATTATATTATCATACTTACACCAAATGGACTTTAAAAATAATATGTGTTGTAAAAGGAATGTATAATATTAAATAGTTAATAAATATAATATAATATATATATATATATATATATAACTAGAGTGTTAATCACAATTTCCACCAGGAGAGGTGGTAATAAAAATTGAACAATCATCATTTTGTGAGATGGATGTTCGTTGTACACATAAAAAGTATGTTTGTTGCTCGTTAAATGAAGGTGTGTGTATGTTTATGTGAAATAATTAGTAGAAAAAATGTCTAATACATTGAGTATACAGGTGTTTTTATAAAATCCTTGAATAAAGAGACTGTATGAGGTGGATAAATAAAATAATATAAAGGAGCATTATAGAAAATGTTGTCTCTTAATCAGGTAACTCCTTTTCGTTTGTTCCAAAAATATTCCATGTATTTTTTCTAAAAAAGGAGTGATTATATGATGAGTGGGTGATTTCTAGGAAATATATTCAGCAAAACATAGCCTAACATCAAGGGTCTTATAGTTCTGAATAAGTAGGAGAGGTGGTGGCCTTTTATAGAGAAATAAAATGACTAACACGTAATTTTTGATAACAAGTTAGGTGTACACATGTTCTTAAATATAAAAATTCATTAAAAACAATATAAAATATATAATTTAAGTTTTTTGGCCTAATAATTTCTGTAAAATTGGTTTTATACATGTTTCTGTGTCATTTGGGCCTCTATGATTAAGGTTTTGACCCTAATTAAGCATAATTTGACCTTAATCATAGTGACTAGTTTTAATCGCATTTACTTGTCATTTTGGTCAAAATGAACATGATATAATAGGAAAATAAATATTATACAAATTATATTTTTTTTTGGTTTTTTGAAATTCAAATCATAAAAGTGAAAAAATTAAGATAAATTCTAATCCAGCAGCTGGGATGAAATTACATTCCTTTAAAGTTGAAAGAAGTACAAAAGTTTATTATGTTTATATATTCTATTTCACAATTAAATTGATTATAATGACCCAAATAGTATTAATATATGTATAAATGATTTTATGTAATAATAAAACTAATTTAAAATATAATTTTTTGTTAAAAATTGTTGAAACGACAATACAAATTTTAACTAAAAAGTACTATTTTTCACTACTCATAAAAAATGGATGTTTATTAGAAATATCAACAAACAAAATCACTCTATTCAATATTAGACATTCTAAATTAATCAATAACGTTTATTTTAACAAAATAATTTTATAAATTTGTTTAATATTAAATTTATTATTAGTGTATATTATTTCAACAAAATAGTGTTCTGTAACAAAAAGGGAGATTACCAAAAATCATATCTTTTATTTCCAATATGTTTTATCTATATAAAACAATTATAAATAAAAAATGTAAATTAGTTTTTTCAATTCACATAACTGGTTTTAATTTGAGGTTATGATTATCTCATTTAAATAATTTTAATAATAAAATTATGTTTCATAGAAACATATGTGTTGTGTGTAACATATGATATGTCATGTTGAAGGTAGCGCAAGCCAGGTAGGTATTGTGTGTAGCACTAGCCAAGTTAGTTCCATGTAGAGAAATCCAAGTTAGTACAATATTAAATCAATTTTTTACTTAGTGTTTATATATATATATAACTATTTCAAATTTTATATGGAATGAAAAATATCAAGAAGATAAATTAATTCGAAAAAAATTATTCACAAAATCGTGGGGTGTTACATTCTACCCCCCTTAAAAAAATTTCTCCATAAAAATTATTTTGGGTTATCAAAGGCTATATATATGAAAATTTTATTCATAGAAACCCAAATTGTAAAAATTAATACCAAAACATCCTTTAAAAGGGAATGTTGGGACAATAAAGGTTACCCAATTTAATATATAATTTTTTATCCACAATGGAGAACATATGTTGCGAGTGATGTTTGGACATGGATGAAAAGTTTAAATATTTATAATAAGTGATTGAGGTCCTGAATAAAAAAATTGAATTATCATAGAAGATTTTATGGCCTCAAATCTATAAATCTATGATTCTTTAAAAGTCCATCGGCTCAAAAAAGGAAATATAAAAACACATTTACATTTGATCGTTATATTAACGTTGACTAATTAATTTATTTACTACGATTATAAATAAATATACTTACATTCCATATTTATATAAACAAAAATCCGTTATTTAGATATTACTTTATAAATTTCTAATTCATCCAATACATAATTTAATGGATGTCTATAAAATAATTTTTATTCTTTTGGTACTAAATTAACATTCAGCATATTTTATGGCCCATAAAAGAATGAAATTCATAAATATTTATCTACATCTATTATTAAAAATAAATATTAAAAATTAACACAATTATTTCATAATAAATAATTTCTCATAAAAAATAATTATACATTAACCAGGACATTGTGTAGGATTTTGGTTTGCATGAAACCCTTATCATCCTTCTGTCATGGGTTCAAGACCCACAGCCTTATCAGATTTTATTGGTTGTCACCCAATATACATGATGTCCTTTTATAAAACCATACAAATATAATTTCTATATTATGATGGAAATCCCTAAAATAAAGTCGGTCTGAAATCTATTTTTACCTCGGATTTCAATACAATCTCAATACATAAATACTTCCTCCAAATGTTAACATAAAGATTTCATGAATGTATAACCTTATTTCCCTTCATAAAGGTGAAAATCCAAATCAGTAAATTCATATTCATGAAACCAGCATAATATTAATCCCCATATATCACAAGTTATCTATTTTTTCACATTATAATCATTTTAATACCCTCATGGTAAATTTTCTTGGACGATGGTAAGAACCTTAATTTCTATAAATCCATTTTAAGAACATGAATGCTTCTTTATTCCATATATTACTGGATATATTACATTAATCCAAGAATTTATAAATTTCATCCATGATAAAATATACTACATGTCATCATGAAATTAATTAGTTCCAATTTAATTAGTAAAGAAAATTTCCAAATTCATAATAGCATTATCTTAACATAAAGAACATATTAAGGGTTACCTATCCTTAGTCAAAATATCACCATCTCAATAAATCACTTTACTAGTCCATTAGGAACATTCCACATGAACATGAAAATACTGAGTGAAACACAAAAGTATAACAATACTTGTATACTTGATCATTCATGTAACATAATTTTTTATTCCAAACACATACAAAAATTGATTATTACATTTAATCATTTTTTTATTAATAAGGATTCCTCATCATATTGCACAATACCTCTATCCTTTCACATTTCATCTTTAGTCTCTTCAACATCTAAAATTTACCCATTACTTACACCACCTTGTTGGTTACCTTTTTGAGATTTCATCTTGAGACACGGAGTTTCATAAATACAATTTACTCCACACATAAAATAGAAAAATTTTGATGATGAAATAGATTGGCCAATATCCTCATCCATTTCAATAACTAAACTCATCATTTTTCCCATGTAGTAACTTTATATGTGTCCTTATTTTCCACAGTCTAAACATATTTTTTTCCTCTAATACAGTTAAATAATTTATTATTTAAAAATTATTTACACAAAGGAAACTGAAACTTCTTTATTCTATGGTCTCAGTTACCATTACTCTCAGAGAACTCCTTTTTTCTCTTCCTTGTCGAGTCTGAGTGTTGGTTAAGGTAACTGTTGTAAATCATATTCTGTGAAAAATAATTAGGAATGATCACAACATATTTCATGTCAGTGATCATCCCACATGACATTTCATTAGAAAATCTTCCAAACATTCAGAATTAACTCAATACCTTCCGGTTCCCACCATTCACTAAATCCATAATCCTAGTGTGAGCACTACTTATAAAAGAAAAAAACCACATAGTTATAAAAAACTACTTATTGGACGTCTTAATCATGAAACCCTACTAAATATATGAAACCCTAGGTTCATCATAGGTTTTTCATCGACAACATATATTTAACTAATACATACTATTTCATTAAGAGTGTGTAAATTAATGAAGCATATCCCCTAGGAGTGTTAAACTCATTCTGTGATTTTCAATATTTGAACAGACATTTCCTTTTATACCAACTACAACAACCCAGGAATACCATACATGGATATTAGTTTATATTATATAAATATTTAGTACATTTTTAAAATACAATCTTGAGTACCATATTAGTTTAGCGTCTTTTGAAACATGGAAAAATGACTTCTATCCAAGTAAAATATCATTAAATGGCCCATAATGATTTATAAATTTTGAACATCAATCTAAGACCATACATCATAACTTAATGAAAAGGAAACACAATAAAGGGTTGAGTGTAACTTCCTAGATTTTCCATTTATTATTTTTTTATATTATGGGGATTAATTTAGAGGTCATATGCTAAGACGGAGTGAAATTCCAAGGCCCATTGTTCCCATAATTAATGTTTGAGTAATATTAAAATATAAAAAATCCTAGGCAGGAAGTTATTCATAAAAGTCTTAATAACATCTAAACAGGATCTAGCATCATTAATTTGTGGGCACAGTGCATTCGTATTAGTTACTTTTCCTTAGGCACTACCAAACATCGGACGACGTGGGTCACCTGTGAATATTATATTAGTGCGTTTTTAATTAATATAATAAATTGAATTAAAAACATGTACCAACCAATGAATAGTTTGATCATTTTTTTATCGTTATTCTGGGAAGGGTTAATTGATGGATTTACTAGGTTTATTATTAAATTGATTAGTTTGTTTATCACTCTTACGGGAATAGATTGAAGGTAAAATGAATAATGGTAGAGTTTAATTCCTTCGATTTGTTCCATGTGAAATTTTCTCCCCTATTTCCTACATTTGTTCTTTATTCTTCATGGGTTTATGAAAAAATGATCACTTCAACTTTTATTTAAGGAGAAATGATCCAAAATTTAATATCTAACACTCAGATGACCTAGTAGACGTGCGATAATGATGACAATAGAAGAATCAATGTAATTTGGGAGATATCATTCTTTGAGGGGTTTTTATCAGATTTATTTTAAGTATTTTCTGGTTCTATTAAAGGTATGAAATACCTATATTTTATTATAGGGTAATTATATGTCACTCGATCATGTGTTGCGAGGATAACATACTACTAGAGAGGAACTCGACATATTGGTCGACACGTGGGTACAAGAACATGGAATTCTAAAAAATACTGATGAACACGGTTTGTAATACTGGGTTAGAAGGGATGTGGCCACCACTGACCAATTAACATGGTATCAAGAGATAGTTAAATGTAAAATGGTGTGTGATACTGCCACAAAATGTGCAGGACCTTCTTAGAGACTCATCAAGTATTTCAATAGATAAATGTAAAAGCAGTGGAGTACATGGGTTTCTTACACAGTTTGTACCCCACCACACGTGTTGTCCTGTTTGAAGTAAATATACTACCATGGGATGGTACACAATTAGTGATACATGGTTTGATATTGTGTAATGGAACACAGACAAAGTACACAGGTGGACCTCAGATGGAAGGAAATGCGTGTGACTTCTTCTACACACCGTGTATACATATTCTATATGAAATAGTCTGGAATGACATGGGAGGCTATACACAGGCAGTAACTAGGGTCACGAAGCCTGAAATGTGGCCCTACTAGAGACCATGTAACCCTTTCTACATGACTGGATTCAGTTTTTCTCTATATCATGGACATCATTCATTTGTGTTCATTCCCATCATCATTTCCCTAATGGTTGGTCTGTATCATTTCCCACTCATATGAGTGTGATCCATTCAATATGACTTCTGGGATATAGATTTTTATTCCCCTGAGATTCTTTGAGAAATACCATCTTTTCATTATTCATGCCCATGGTTGAGTCTTCGGTATTTATGTGACCAAATTCATCGATCATTAATCCATAACATTACAGGTTAATTCAGATGGAGTAGTTGGTATCACCAAATGGTCTTATACGAGATCATAATATTTTTGTTGTATCTATCTCTTTATATCTATCAGTGTATATCTCTCCGAATGGTTCCTGATGAATTGTATGTATCAGATGGTTGTCATCAATGGTATCAGACTCTGGAGTGTGTTTCCCTGAATGTTTTTTTGAGGAATCTTCAAAATAAATTACTAGTGTTTTTATATAGTTTTTGTGACATACCTTCTGATTTTGTGTCTTGGTTTGAGTGTATTTATATATTCCTGTAATGTTTGTTTTAGACATATACTCTATAGAGTTGATTATGACTCGTTATTTGTGTATTTATTTATGGTTTCGAGTGTCCCATTGAGTATTGTTATACTCAACCCTATATGGGAATTGGCCGCAAATGTTGTGTTGTGTGTAGACAATTATCCTTTTTATGGATTCCTAGGTAAACCAGGACTAGATGAATCTTTGTGAAATCAGATAGTTGAGGTGTTCCAATGACAACAGATAGCAGTCCCAGTACAATTTTATTATAGGTTGGACTTCATAGTATATAGATAACATTTTGGTAGAATTGTATTCTATCCCAGTTCATGTTAATGCACATTACATTCCTATAAAACTCTGGTTGGGATATATTGGTATGAATGATTTTGGTTCTTATGGGTTTTTACATGTAATCATTTAGTGAGCTTGTTGATGTGTGTGTGTGTGTGTGGATACATATGAAATTCTCCCCATATTAGTGATATGCCTACATGGTGCTAGTCACCTGGACTTATACTATTGGAGGCAGGTGTTGGGAGTCTCAACATGGACACTAATGGGATAGTTCATCATAAAGTGGTTTCACAGGTGGTCAGTTCTGCATTAGGATTAAGTGTCAATGAGATTGGTTTGGGGAAACATTGTTAAGTGTTTTGACTTCAGATTTTAGGACATGGAATCCAATGTTGATGGGGTGGTCGATGTATCCATACACCAGGACTTTGATGCCCTTTTTTGACTTAGTACATGTTAACATTGGTTGCAGGGAAAATAATGGAACACGTATCAAATAGGAATGGGTTGTGGTTCCATGACCTTCATACATCAGCTCTCCAAGTATAGTTATTGACCTTTGTACATCTTGTTTTCTTATTGGATGCCACTGAGATGCATACCATCTAGGATTCAGCAGTAAGATCATGTGTACGACCCCCTCAAAAATGAGGTTTTGATACAGGCACCAGTTCTCCAGGTGTTATGTCCAGGATTGCACAATCCATGCCACCACATGTGGTGCAGCACATGGTACCTGCGGTACTAGAAAATTAGTAATGTAGGCTGAGTAGTCTCCTTGAATTTTAGAGACCGAGATCCCTCCTATTATGATCTGATCCTGATGATTAGGTATATGGGGACAAACTTGAGGCAGTGGCCCGAGTTTTATGTCTAGTCATGACACAAGTAGAGTATATGGTAGACCAGATGGTTAGACATCAATAGGGTTCATCAAGGAAATGGTGGAGTTTTGCTATCCAGACACACGATGATGTGACTCTATTATAGACAGTGTTCGAACATCTCCACATAGAGTAGTTCTTACCAATTATTATGAAATTTTTAAATATACAAGAATTTTTTTAGCTCTATTATGATATCATGAAGGTGGAAAATTATTCAATGTATTGACCAATATTTTTATGTACTCAATGGATATTTATAATTATTAGAACTTCAAGTATAAAACCATCGAGTGAGGTCTTCCTATAGACATCCAAGATAGTGTAATACCTATATGAATTATAACTTATGATGAATTTATTGAGAGAGAATTTGCGGTCACAACCATATTTCATGATTATATAGAGCTAGTTATAGTTATAAGTGGAAAAGCAGCAATAGTGGCAATGGTAGTATAGAGCCGAAATCAGTCCCCAAGACCTAAACATGGGTTACATTTTAGGAGGAGGTCCTAGGACATAGGATCTAAATTAAATGGCTCACGGGGTGGGACCAGTCAGTCTATATTGAGGTGGTTCTATTCATGTGATGTAAAGGGATATCTCTCAAGAGATTTTTTGACCCAATGAGATTCTGATAATGAGATTGTGGATGCACCACCATGGTAAAGACAGCAATATGAGCATGAAGATCCATAGGGTGGCTGATGTGGAAGATCATCCAGGGGAGAGGTAGGTGGTTCTCGAAATTTTGACATGTTACCACTAACATGCCGAGGAGGTTCATGACAGGCTCATGGAGATAGAGGATATGTGTGTGGAAAATAGCATGTGGTCGGGGCATATGAACCAATGGATATAGAAATGATTCATGGTGTGATTTTTTTTAATTTATACATTATCTAAAAAAACTAATATAAAAATGTTTTATTCATAACTTTTCTCATCACATATCTTTTTTTAGACCTAAATATTCCAGTTGACCTATTAATTTAACCCTTATTCTTTGAAACACCTAATTGGGATGGTTTAATGCTCCTAATTGTGACAAAAATGTGACCTGACCCTAGGAGGTGGGTGTTTCAGTTGGAACATCTTGGTGGCTATGTTGAGGAAATACGACATCATTCATGATGAGAATTGGTTATCCATGGTCGATGACTAGATTAACTATTTTAGGTTAATGGTGTGGTGTGTCTCTAGTGATGGAACAAGGTTTTAATTTTTTGGTTAAAAATATCCATGAAGCACTGAATAGACTCCTGAATAAGAGGGTGAATATTATTACTTATTTTTCACATGCATGACCCTTGGTGTAGTAGATGTTCTAAGTGTCTAGTACCCATTAGTGGTGGTAGAGTACAAAGATGTATTCCATAAACATTTTCTCAGATTACCTCCCCACCAATAGGTATAATTTTTCATTGATTTACACCTAGATATGACACTGATATTTATACTATAATATTTGATGTATCATGTAGTGATTCAAGAGTGTAGGGAGCAGTTGGAAGATTTACAGAAGAATTCCTTCATGATGCCTAGTGCTTCACCCTAGGTGGCCCCATTTTTTCCCCAAAAAGGGTGCTGGGTGTAACGACCCAAAAATTCTTGTTTCGCGTAATGATATGTTTCCCTTTAATTGGACCATCTTTCTATAAAAAGAAAATGAAAATAAATGAAAACTCATAGCAACAAGCATGAATGAAATACTCCTTTATTAAGAAACACCTTGACGATTACAACTTCCCATGATTAAAACATCACTAACCAAAGATCCCAACCAAGAACCCAATTACAACGATGGGAAGATTGCTTAGGACTACTAGGATCCCGAGAATGCGGTAGGAATTTCGAGCGTCCATCATAAGGAACATAAGGATTGCTGAAGCCACTACGACCGTGCTCAGCACCAAGGGGATTACACGAACCATCTTCCTTTATCTCTTTCGGTCACTTGGGGTAAGGGACACCTGAGACCAAACCCCTTTTTATAAGCACCTTAATATGACCGTTGGACTTCAAACGGCCACAAATCCGACCGTTGGTTCCCCAATGAATCCAATGTTCATTTTGACAGTTGGAATAAAATCAGAATGATAATTGTGTTTTGTTTTGATTTAATGTTTTAAAATGTCATCAATGTTAATTTAGTTTTCTCAAAATGTTAATTCTATTTTATGTTTCTAAACGGCGAAAATTTATATTATTTTCTTCCATTATACATATTAATTTGAACAAATTAAACGTTTCTAATTATAATACACCTAATGAATTTTTATGAGTTATATATATTGCAATAAATTAGATACATTATTCATTTAACAAATTGACCTTTATTAACTATTTTGGAAACTGTATTAAATTATGGTTTTAATTACAAATATCACATCTTTAAGCTTACACAAATTTTTTTAAGCAACCAATTTTCTTTTCTTCTTTTAAAGGAGTATATCCAAATGTTTACATCAAATTATAAATTAACGTAATTATTATGTAATTCAGAAAAGGTAAAATAAATAAATAAATGAATAAATAAATATGTGTTATGATGAATAAATCGATGCTTTCATTAAATGATTAAATGAACCTTTAATGTTTCCAAAATATAATGGTTTAAATATAATATAATTAATATAATAAGGCCAATAAAAATTATTGGTATTTTAAAATAGAATATATATATACATATTTTTATACAATGACATGTTTTGATTAATTTAATTTATATTTTTTTTATTTGACTAATGATTTTTTTTTAAATATAAAAGTCAGATTAAAAATTGATCTTTTTGTTATAGTAAATTAATAATAATAATAGGTTTAATTAAACAATAAAATAACAGTTTTTTTAAGATAAAAAAAACGTTAGAATAAAATAAATTGATAAATTATGTTAAACGCAAAGAAAAAAAAACGAAGAACACTTTTTTTTTTAACACCGCGTGTGTCTGAGCCGTCCGATCCATCTTCCTTTAATCCCATCCATCCGTCATTTTCCAGCCATCTTCTCCCCCCCCCCCACGGCTTACTCTTCCACCTCGCGCCATGGTATCTCCCCCTCCTCGCGCCACTGTTTTTCTTCTCCCATGTGTGTCGTCGAACCAGTAGCATAGGGTGTTGTTTTTTTTCTTCTCTAGGCCGGCGAAGAAGACCCGGACTGCCTCCTCCTTTCCACAGGTCGACACTGACACCTCTCCACGACCGAAGACTCCCCGAAGTCTTCTTCTCCATCTTCATTTTCTTTTTAAAACCTGTTGCACCGGAGGCCGAGGGACCGGCTCCCTCTTTGGCTTCTGGACCTCCTTGCTGGATCGCCTCCTCTCCTCCTCCTCGTCGAACAGGTAAGGGACCATCTTAGTTTCTAAAGTAGAGGTTTTAAAACTTCGGTCTTCTTTTAGATGCAAGTATATTCGGGATTATATATATATAGGGGTGTAAAACTCTTATGTTCAAAACCACGGGTCCCTCACGACTCGTTTTTTTTCCTTTTTCTCCTCTGATCCAAGTTAATGTAAGGGTGATGTTTGAAGTTCGGTTGTGGCTCATCTTTGAGTTTTGTTTTTTTATATATTCACATATATATATATGTTATGTATATATATATATACATCTGGTGGTTATGTACTTGATTTCACTTGTTGAATCGTCTCCACTCTTCCTCTCCGTTCTGGTATGGGTCGGACCATGTTTTTAAAAAAATTTGTTTTAAACTTCGGTTTTCATATGTATACAAGTATAATCGGTTTATATATATATAACAGTATATATCTTATATGTTTATACCCCTGGTTCCGCATGCCTCATCTTTTCCTCCTCTCCAAGCAAGGTGAGAATCATGTTTTAACTTTAGTTGGGTTTTGACAAGGTTCAATTTTATATAAGTTGTATATACTTTTATATCTACATAATATATGTGCGTTCCTGGTATGTTTGAACCGGGTGCGAACCCAGAATTTGCGATCTCTCTCGGCTTGATGATTCCAATAGTGGGTAAAAGGGGAAATCCCTTCCTTTTATTAGTTTCCTCCGGCCTTGGTACACTATAATTTATACACACCTTACACAAATATATATGTGTATATGAATTTGCTTTATGGACTTAAGAACCGGTTACCACTGTTTTCATCATCCAGAATTTGACCAAGTTAAGAGTGTTTTCTTTTGGGGTTCATTTTAACTCGGTTTTAATGTTATACACATTGTGTATATAAATGTATATATATATATATACATTTATATACACATAAGTATAAGAGGATATATGCAAATATACAATTCTTCTTTCATGTTTATAACCCTGAATTTTATTTCGCCTATAAACATGGAGGTTTTGGGTAATTGTACGAACATGAAAATTCATGAAAGTATATGAAGTATATTGGTAAATGCATACATGCGATTATATCGATGTGTATGTGCACCAATGTGTACTTGGCTTTCTTATCTTTTTGTAATGCACTACGGTATAGCATGATGACTTTATGGGTTGGTTGGATTTCAAAATCATTCTCAAAACTAAGAATTTTCATTTATCACTGCTTCGGATAATCAGGATTTTTCTTAAAATGGATAGTATGGGCTTCTTGAACTTTTATAAATGCATTCATGTATTAGTAGGTGTGTTCTCATGTGATAATGGAAGAGTGTACACAAATATACATGATGAACATGATTATGCACTTTGTAACCTCAGCTGCCTGCATTAAATTCCTCGGATATCCATTTATCATCACATGTGTAATTAATGAGTGACCATTCTTTAATTGGGAATTTTGATGTATGGAATGTTAAGTTTCATGTTTACTTTCCTAAAACCCATGTTTTCGAATGTTAACTTTTTATGTGCACGAAGCATGATCATGCATGTCTTAATGTTTTTTGAAAGAACTGTTTTCATGTTATGTATGTGAAAATGGGGTTGAAGTAAGAATGCATGGAACCCCATTAACGAATGACCATGTCAAGATATGTGAGGGATGTATAGGACTTACATGTGACGGGTGCGCCCGGAATTATATAGCACAACAAGAATGATGTGACGGGTGCGCCCAGAATTATACAGCGCTCCAATGCATTGGGTAAAGCAAGAGTCTCATGAGACGAACCTGTGAGACGGTCTTGGCAGTTAGCCTTGACTTGTGCTATAGAAACAAGGCGGGCGGTGAGCCTTAACCTGTTAAGTATGTTATACGGTCATGTTGAAAAGTCATGGCAAAGTCCAGGATTATACATTTCCTCTGCATGTAATGATAAAGGTTAACCAGGGGTTTGTTCAACTAACAGGACAACCCCTAGTTGGAAGCTCCCAATATCATAAAGATGTACTTTATGTAGCAAGAACTGCTTTTCATATGGTAAACTGTTAGATGAACTGCATTTTACTCATGAACCATGATATGCATGTTTTCCCTTCTTAGCCATATAATTCTCATAGAATTGAAGTAACATTGTTTTAACTTTATTCATTTCTTATATTGCGCACTCTGATCATGTTTACATTATAGCCCATTTCAAGTACATGCTTCTTTGTGCAAGTGGTTTTCAAAGAAAGATGGATTTCATGTTTTTAAGAAATGATAATGTTTTAGCAAAGTATTTTTATTCTTTTCAAAAGGACTTATTTAAGATAGGTTTTTCTTAAAAAAATGTTTTTAAAACCCCTTACTGGGCGTTTTTGCTCACCCTACGTTTTGTTTAAAAAATTTCAGGCACGGTTGATATTAATCAAGCTAATCAGAAGCAACTGGTTTCCCAGAATCCTGAGCCTCGCGATCTTCTGTTGTGATGAGACATGATATTTAATTTTGTAATGATGTAATGTTATGTATATCATGTCTCATTAAGCACCCCGGTTTTGGGGGTCGCTACAGTTGGTATCAGATGATGGGTTCAGGAAACTCTGGAAAACCAGGTGATATAAAAATATTGCTAAGACTAATTAAGTAAAAATGTTATAAATTTCAGATGGCTAATGTACCTACTGAACTTTTGTCACTCCCCACCGAGGATCTAAAGAACATTATAGCTCTAGTTAGCTGTGAAAACTTCCTGAACTATGCCCAAATTCTCATGATGTGTAAGCGCCTATACGATTTGTCAATCTCATCTAGGGTGATTAGTCTCCACCGGGGAATGGGGATGGACTATCTCCTAATGATGATGACCATGTTTCCCTCGTATGCACGTCGAGGAAGGTATCACGAAGGACTCTTCCGAGTGTTTACAACTGGAGAGGAATTTGGCACAATGCTAGATAACCCTTTCCAAGAAGCTGCTGCTTCCGGAGATCTTCGAGCAGATTATCTGTGCCAGGTCCTGCACTACGGCTTCTGGGGCCAGTTAATGGACTTCAGAGCATTGGAAAATGAGGCCACCCGTGTGTCTCTTAGGCAAGAAGTGTACACCGATGTTTCCCAACTCCACACCCCTCACGCGAAACTCAAGAGGCGTTATAAATTTCCCCATGAGTTTAGTCCTGTATGTTCATCTTGTGTGTAGTTTGTGGAGTTAGAGAGTTTCGTCTCTCTTTGTGGTGTCCGTCTGGAAAACTCAGACTTTAATGTGTAAACTTTGTTAATTAAAAAGTTTATGATCTCTTTCTTCTTAGTGTTGTTAAGTGACCTCTCTTGTTTACCTTTTCTTCCAGATGGCAAGTCAGATGAACCTCTCGTCTCTACCTGACGAGTTAGTAGAGGTTATCTTGATCAGAACTTGTATGGTGGACTTTCCCTCTTTTCTCCACCTACGAGGGTCCTGTCAACGTCTTCTGGACATAGCGAATAGTCCAGAAATTCTCCGCACATGTCAGGAGAATGAACATGTGATTCACCTCCTTGTCACCACCCAGCTCCCCTACTATAGGCGAAATGGGAGATACCATGAAGGGATTTTTCAGTGTTTCTCTATGGCACGGAACTTCTCCGCCATAGCTTTCTTTCTCATAGCAGCTCAGGATGGCCACCTCAATGCCTCCTACATGTTCCAGATCCTGAACGTCAGCCTTCTCAATCGCATTGTTCCCCTCGACTACCTCGAGCGTGATGAAGTTCGAAGGGTTACTAGGGGATTCGTCCGCTCGGACATCTCAGATCTGTTTATTGCACGGGCCTCCCTGTGGAAGCCTGTGTGTAGTGCCCATGAGCAGGAGTACAAGTCTTATTGCTCAAAGTGTATCTGGGTCAGGGAAACATCGGAGTTGTGTACCAGTTTAGGGGTTCCGTTAACTGAGCCAGGCCTTCAGTTTTGGTAATGTTGTGCGACCGAGGTCTTTTTCTTGTCTTTTTATTAATAGAATTACGAGGACACAATTCTTTGAAGGGGGAGATGATGTAACGACCCGAAAATTCTTGTTTCGCATAATGATATGTTTCCCTTTAATTGGACCATCTTTCTAGAAAAAGAAAATGAAAATAAATTAAAAACCGTAGCAACAAGCATGAATGAAATACTCCTTTATTAAGAAACACCTTGACGATTACAACTTCCCATGATTAAAACATCACTAACCAAAGATCCCAACCAAGAACCCAATTACAATGATGGGAAGACTGCATAGGACTACTAGGATCTCGAGAATGCGGTAGGGATTTCGAGCGTCCATCATAAGGAACATAAGGATTGCTGAAGCCACCGCGACCGTGCTCAGCACTAAGGGGATTACACAAACCATCTTCCTTTATCTCCTTCAGTCACTTGGGGTAAGGGACACCCGAGACCAAACCCCTTTTTATAAGCACCTTAATATGACCGTTGGACTTCAAACGACCACAAATCCGACCGTTGGTTCCCCAAATAATCCAATGTTCATTTTGATCGTTGGAATAAAATCGGAATGATAATTGTGTTTTGTTTTGATTTAATGTTTTAAAATGTCATCAATGTTAATTTAGTTTTCTCAAAATGTTAATTCTATTTTATGTTTCTAAACGGTGAAAATTTATATTATTTTCTTCCATTATACATATTAATTTGAACAAATTAAACGTTTCTAATTATAATACATCTAATGAATTTTTATGAGTTATATATATTGCAATAAATTAGATACATTACTCCTTTAACAAATTGACCTTTATTAACTATTTTGGAAACCGTATTAAATTATGGTTTTAATTACAAATATCGCATCTTTATGCTTACAAAAAAAATTTAAGCAACCAATTTTCATTTATTCTCTTAAAGGAGTATATCCAAATGTTTTCATCAAATTATAAATTAACATAATTATTATGTAATTCAGCAAAGGGAAAATTAATGAATAAATGAATAAATAAATATGTGTTATGATGAATAAATCGATGCTTTCATTAATTGATTAAATTAACCTTTAATTTTTACAAAATATAATGGTTTAAAAATAATATACTTAATATAATAAGGCCAATAAAAATTATTGGTATTTTAAAATAGAATATATATATATATACATATGTTTATACAATGACATGTTTTGATTAATTTAATTTATATTTTTTTTATTTGACCAATGATTTTTTTTAAAATAGTAAAAGTCAGATTAAAAATTGATCTTTTTGTTATAGTAAATTAATAAAAATAATAGGTTTAATTAAACAATAAAATAACAGTTTTTTTAAGATAGAAAAAACGTTAGAATAAAATAAATTGATAAATTATGTTAAATGCAAAGCAAAAAAAAAAGGAAGACCACTTTATTTTAACACCGCGTGTGTCTGAGCCATCCGATCCATCTTCCTTTAATCCCAGCCATCCGTCATTTTCCAGCCAGCTTCTTCACCCCCCCCCCTCGGCTTACTCTTCCACCTCGCGCTGCGGTATCTCCCCCTCCTCGCGCCGCTGTTTTTCTTCTCCCCTGTGCGTCGTCGAACTAGTTGCATAGGGTGGTGTTTTTTTTCTTCTCTAGTCCGGCGAAGAAGACCCGGGCTGCCTCCTCCTTTCCACAGGTCGACACCAACACCTCGCCTCTGCCGAAGACTCCCCGAAGTCTTCTTCTCCATCTTCGTTTTCTTTTTAAAACCTGTTGCACCGGAAGCCGAGGGACCGGCTCCCTCTTTGGCTTCTGGACCTCCTTGCTGGATCGCCTCCTCTCCTCCTCCTCGTCGAACAGGTAAGGGACCATCTTAGTTTCTAATGTTTTGGTTTTAAAACATCGGTCTTCTTTTAGATGAAAGTATTTTCGGGATTATATATATATATAGGGGTGTAAAACTCTTATTTTCAAAACCATGGGTCCCTCACGCCAGATTTTTTTTCCCTTTTTCTCCTCCGATCCAAGTTAATGTAAGGGTGATGTTTGAAGTTCGGTTGTGGCTCATCTATGAGTTTTGTTTTTTTATATATTCACATATATATATATGTTATGTATATATATATATACATCCGGTGGTTATGAACTTGATTTCACTTGTTGAATCGTCTCCGCTCTTCCTCTCCGTTCTGGTAAGGGTCGGACCATGTTTTTAAAAAAATTTGTTTTAAACTTCGGTTTTCATATGTATACAAGTATAATCGGGTTATATATATATAACAGTATATATCTTATATGTTTATACCCCCGGTTCCTCATGCCTCATCTTTTCCTCCTCTCCAAGCAAGGTGAGAATCATGTTTTAACTTTAGTTGGGTTTTGACAAGATTCAATTTTATATAAGTTGTATATACTTTTATATCTATATAATATATGGGCGTTCCTGGTATGTTTGAACCGGGTTCGAACCCAGAATTTGAGATCTCTCTCGGCTTGATGATTCCAATAGTGGGTAAAAGGGGAAATCCCTTCCTTTTATTAGTTTCCTCTGGCATTGGTACACTATAATTTATACACACCTTACACAAATATATATGTGTATATGAATTTGCATCATGGCCTTAAGAACCGGTTACCACTATTTTCATCATCCAGAATTCAACCAAGTTAAGAGTGTTTTCTTTTGGGGTACATTTTAACTCGGTTTTAATGTTATACACATTGTGTATATAAATGTATATATATATACATTTATATACACATAAGTATAAGAGGATATATGAAAATATACAATTCGTCTTTCGTGTTTATAACCCTGAATTTTATTTCTCCTATAAACATGGAGGTTTTGGGTAATTGTACGAACATGGAAAATCATGCAAGTATACGAAGTATATTGGTAAATGAATACATGCAATTATATCGATGTGTATGTGAACCAACGTGTACTTGGTTTTCTTATCGTTTTGTAATGTATTACGGTATAGCATGATGAATTTATGGGTTGGTTGGATTTCAAAATCATTCTCGAAACTAAGAATTTTCATTTATCACTGCTTCGGATAATTAGGATTTTTTTTTAAAATGGATAGTATGGGCTTCTTGAACTTTTATAAATGCAGTCATGTATTTGTAGGTGTGTTCTCATGTGATAATGGAAGAGTTTACACAAATATACACGATGAACTTGATTATGCACTTTGTAACCTCAGCTGCCTGTATTAAACGCCTAGGATATCCATTTATCATCACATGTATAATTAATGAGTGGCCATGCTTTAATTGGGAATTTTTATGTATGGAATGTTAAGTGTCATGTTTACTTTCTTAAAACCCATGTTTTCGAATGTTAACTTTTTATGTGCACGAAGCATGAGCATGCATGTCTTAATGTTTTTAATGAAAGAACTATTTTCATGTTATGTATGTGAAAATGGGGTTGAAGTAAGAATGAATGGAACCCCATTAACGAATGACCATGTCAAGATATGTGAGGGATGTATAGGACTTACATGTGGCGGGTGCGCCCGGAATTATATAGCGCAACAAGAATGATGTGACGGGTGCGCCCGGAATTATACAGTGCTCCAATGCATTGGGTAAAGCAAGAGTCTCATGAGACGAACATGTGCGACTGTCTTGGCAGTTAACCTTGACTTGTGCTAAAGAAACAGGGCGGGCGGTGAGCCTCGACCTGTTAAGTATGTTATACGGTCATGATGAAAAGTCATGACAAAGTCCAGTATTATACATTCCCTCTGCATGTAATGATAAAGGTTAACCAGGGGTTTGTTCAACTAATAGGACAACCCCTAGTTGGAAGCTCCCAAGATCATAAAGATGTACTTTATGTAGTAATAACTGCTTTTCATATGGTAAACTGTTAGATGAACTGCATTTTACTCATGAACCATGATATGCATGTTTTCCCTGCTTAGCCATAGAGTTCTCCTAGATTTGAAGTAACCTTGTTTTAACATTATGCATTGCTTATATTGCGCACTCTGATCATGTTTACATTAGAGATCATTTCAAGTACGTGCTTATTTGTGCAAGTGGTTTTCAAAGAAAGATGGATTTCATGTTTTTAAGAAATGATAATGTTTTAGCAATGTATTTTTATTCTTTTCAAAAGGACTTATTTAAGATAGGTTTTTCTTAAAAAAAATTAAAACCCCTTACTGGGCATTTTTGCTCACCCTACGTTTTGTTTAAAATTGTTCAGGCACGGTTGATATTAATGAAGCTAATCAGAAGCAGCTGGTTTCCCAGAATCCTGAGCCTCACGATCTTCTGTTGTGATGAGACATGATATTTAATTTTTGTAATGATGTAATGTTAAGTATATCATGTATCATTAAGCACACCGGTTTTGGGGGTCGCTACAATGGGAGCCTGAGGGTTTTTGTGGACTACTAGTGCTTGAACTAGATGATCAAGAATAAAATGTAACCACTACCAAGAATCTATTACCTCTTTGAACAGTTGAGACGAAAATGATGGTTCTCGAAGGTTGTCCTTCGAGCATGTTATCACCGGTTGCGATTAAGGGATGAAGATATGCTAAATATGGCCTACATATGTCACTGATGTCTCTATGAGGAAATTGTGATTCCATTTGGATTGAGAAATTCCCCATCATTGTTCATGGTACTCGTGAATCTGATCTTCTAGCCTTAGTTAGACTGGTTCATGGTATTCTTTATCAATGATGTCCTTGTGTAGTTGGAGTCCGAGGTGGATCACAAGGGACAATTAAGGATGGTTATGGATGAACTCAAAGAGCACAATATTTATGGTTAAAACTCAATGTTATAGTTTTATATTTTGGTGGACTAATTTCTGTGACATTTTATATCTATAGATAGGGTGACTCTAGACTCGACCAAAGTCGAGGCAGTGTTAGCATAGTCTCCACCTATGAATGTGATGGAGGTTATGAGGCTCCTTAGGATATATGAATATTACTAAAGACTGATACATGATTTATCCAGGATATTATCACTAATGGAAGCTTTTACTAAAAAGGGGTATCCATTAAATGGGGAATCGAAGTGACAATAGGCTTTTCTACAATTGAGGTAGATTTTGACGAGTGAATTGATCTTGAGATTTATGGTGTAGGGTTTCATGTACATAGTGTTCTATGATGAATTAGGGACCAAACATGGTTGTTTCTAGATGTACATGATAGTATTAATTTCCAATGGTTCACGCCCGATGAGACCACTCGAGCAATACTATGTGACCCACAATCTTGAGTTAGTAGCGGTATTTTTTATGTTGATGGTGTGGCGATACTACCTAATGGGTGAGTTTTTTATTTACTACTCTAATCAAAATATTTTCAAGTATATCATATCTTAGAATGATCTAAACATGAGATAGAGGTGATAGATAGAGTACCTCTAAGAATATGGATTTGAGAAGTTCTATACTACCGGGAAGGGGAATGGGGGATGATTCTATGAGAAGGACATCTAGTTCACAATTGTTGAACAAGGTATCAGATTAGTTACCATCATTATAGTTATTCTTTATGGATGGATATGGATCAGCTTACATACAGTCATTGTTTGTTACCCCTACAGTCGTATAGAATGTCTAGGAGGCACAACATGGGGAAACCGACTGTGAGACCCTATGTGCTCAGATGTCCACAAGGCACGCTACTGATGGATACTAAAAAGGTATGGAGAACATATTTCTTTATAGATGATGCACAGTAGTACCAGTGGCATTGCAGGAGGAGGTTCATAGAGATTTTCATACATCCCCTTCAGAGGTATATACTAGTGTGGAGAAAATGTACCAGGACCTCTGATTTTAGATTTAGTGTTTATTAATAAATAATGGATTTCTAGAGTTCATTTCTTGATGCATTACATGTCATAATGTTAAGGATGTGAAATAGGTTTCAGTGGGATTTTCTCAACCCCTTGATGTGCTGGAATGGAAGTGAGATGAAAAATATATGGACTTATGGATGGGTTTACTACCTGTGTCCTGGGGACATGATGCCATACCGATGATCATTGTCTTTCCCACTAAGTCCTCCCACTTCCTAGCAATCTGATAGTAGAGTTTAGTAGACATATTCAGACACCTCTACATATATGTGATAGATCAACTCCATGGAGTCCCATCGATGGTAGTTTTATATAGTGATGCTTGGTTTATATACCTTTAGTGGAAGAGATTAAAAGTGATTTTTGGAACCTTATCACACCTAAGAACAATGTATCACCCATAGAAAGATGACCAGATAGAGAGAACCTTTCAAGTTCTTAGACATGTTGGGAGCTTGAATGTTAGACTTCGGTAGGAGTTGGGAGGATCATCTACCACTGGCGGAGTTTCCATAAAGTAGTATCTAACATTCCACCATTAGTATGGAACCATTTGAGGGTTTGTAAGGCTGGACCTTTAAGTCACCAATTCACAGGATGGACCTACATGATTCAGCAATCATGGTCATAGAAATAGTGTGAGCTAATATAGAGAAGGTACAAATCATCTATGGGAAATGAATACTACCTAGAGCAGACATAAGCCTTATGATGAAAGGAGGTGGAGGTCTTTGGAGATCAAGATAGGGGACTGTTTCTTCCTATGGATTTTACCTCAATGTGCATTATATTTATTTAGTGGGGGGGGGGAAGTTATCTCTGACATTTTTTGTCTTTTTACAGATAATGCATAGAGTTGTGGATTTGGAGTACCCCTTACCTCTACACGTATAATTAAACTGGGTACACGATGTGTTTCATCTATCACAACTGAAGGGGTTTGTGCATTACCCATCTCACGTCATTGACTAGGTCGAGGTGGACATTGAGGATGGGGTGACTTTTTTTAAGAACCCAATGTAGATCGATGATAAATTGGAGAGGACCCTTCATGGGATATCAATTCATTTTGTGTGTATTTTTTGGTTGGATGGGAATCTCTAGGAGGGAACATGGTAACTAGAGGCTGAGATGCATGCTCAGTATCACCATATTTATCAGTAGTATTTTTATGGATTTTTAGTGATGTACATCTCCCTGGTTGAGAGAATTTAACATCTAGGATTTTCATGTATTATTTTTAAATATTATATAGATAACTTTTGAGACCAGGAGATGAGACGAGGTGAAATTATGAGGCCTAGTTTTAATGGAATAAATGGCTGAATAATATTAAAATATTAAATAGAAAAAGTGTACAGTTTTACTAAAAACGTGGAATGACTTCAAAAATGGTTCCTAGGTCAGAAATTTGAGGGAATTTTTGACTTGAGAGTAGAAGAATTACTCTAGAAATGACTGAACATTGGTCGATGTCCATCTATTGTGACATTTGGTTTTGACCATTTTTAATGACTAAAATAAACTGAATATTTATTTCAATTCACTGTTTCATCGACACAGTGATGCAACAATCATTCTTCATTTAAGTAAGAATTTAAGCATGGATCTAGGTTTATGCTCATAACCCTGGAAATTCTCTAGTGGTTGTGGAGAGAGTCCCTAAAGATTTATCTCTATAATAGATGGTAGCATTGTGGACAAATATCAATGATTTTTCTCTTAGAGAATCTCACCAGTAGAAAATGGTCATAAATATAAAATGATCAAATTTCTAGTTACAGAATTTAGTTTTGATATTATTTTCCTAGTTCTTAGATTCAATGAAGAACATGGACTATCCAATGAAGAGGATTATCTATTTTTTTATCATTCTTGAGGGATTGATTTAAATTGATGGAATTATCAGGGTTCTTATTATTTTGGTTTGATTATTGATAGTTTTTATAGGAATGGATCAAGGATGGAACAAACAACGATTGAGGTTCATTCCTCACATTTGTTCCATGTGAAATTGTCTCCCTAGTTTCCAATGTGTGTTCTTTTTTTCTTAGGGTTATGAATTAATGATTGTTTCTCCTTTGATTCATGGAACAATGTTCTTGAATTGAGGATCCAACATCAAGATGACCTAGAGAAGGAGTGGTGCTGACAACGACAAACAAATCGATGAAATTCCAGAGATATTGTTCATTGGGTAGTTTTCACCGAATAGATTTACCTTACCAATATGTCTTATATATATATAACAAATATAAATAATACTTGAAATTTTTTATAACTATTCATTTAAATTTGTTTAAAATATATTTTATAATTATCTGGATTAAATAATTATAACAACAAAATAATGTTTCATAGAAATTCATATCTTGCGTGTAATGTACACTAGGTCTATATTGTGTGTAACGAAACCCAAGTAGGTTTTATGTGTAGAACAAGACATGTTGGTATTTCATATAGCACAAGAAAATTTAGTGTAGTGTAGTGCAATCCATGTTAGTTCTATGTGAATGGATTTTTTACTTAGTGATTCAATATATATATATGTATAACAATTCTATGTTTCACATGAAATGAAAAATATAAAAAAATTATATTAACTCAAAAATAATAATTTTTAAAAAAATCATGGCGTGTTATACAAAACTAAACTCATCCCATACATATGCCTTCAATAAACATGTGATATCCAATCAGGTACCCATTTGAATTGGAACCCCAGGCCTGGGGTGATTAAAATTCATTTGGACCCCACAAACAGTGTCTAACGAAAATTGTAGTCACTAAAAAAGTGCATATATGAGTAGGAATAAGTGTAGAAATGAAAGTAAATAATATAGGTTTATTTATTTAACATTATTTATTCTAATTACATTTTCTCTTGGTTATATGTATTACACAGTTTCATCAAACCTTCCTCATCCAACTCTAGTATTCTAAGCCATATATAACCAGGGTTGTAGTTTGGCAACGAATGATCCTCAAAAACAATTTCCCATGAGGATTTGGCCTACTATGTACTACCATCCCAACCATTAGGGAAAAAGATATAATAGAAGGAGACTCAGTCCCTATATCCAATTGACTCTCAAAATACCATGTCCATCCATCCCAACTAGGATATGAGAGCCCATATCCAATCCCATGGAAGTAGGAGAATCATTTAATCACCTGAAAACTGCGATGCATTGGGGTTCTTGGAGAATCATTCTAAAACTTCATAAATCAATGAGTTTAGTTTTAGCCCATCATCTAAAAACCATTAGTCATAGGCTAAATCAAAATTAGAATCATTCCAAGTATCCATCAAGGATTTGGAACAACATGTTCGACCATCCCCACTTATCAATAATTTCCATTTGGGTCAACATTCATGTGATCTATTCCTTTTGACATATAAAACAAAATTCATAATTAAATAATATAGTACTTTAGTCCAATAAATATTTATTAAATTGTATTAAAACCATTTAATGATTTAAAAAACCCCATTTGATCCCTTTTAATTTCATGTCTTAATCAGAACAATTATCATAGTCCCAACAAACCATTAAATCATCACGTGGATCAATTAAAACATAACTATTTTTTCCATGTCATAAAACACAATTACAACATCCTTGTAAAAAAATGGCATCCACCACATAAATAATGGGTTTTTATTTTAGTAAATCCAATAATGTTCTAAGAATAGAATGTTCCATGAAAACAAATTGAAGAGTCATTAAGAAATTTTCATTTAAGAGGTCACAACATGCACATTTCAAAAACACACCCATTTTTTAATAGACATTTTACCGTGTTGGAAAGTAAAATGAAATAAAAATCCAAAACACACTATTTAACCATTTAAAATAGTTCCCATAATATTTTACCCAAACTCAACACCAAAATACTCCTTTCCTCATTGTAGAAATACCCCATCGGTGGTTATATGTCCATCCTCATAGTATCCGATAGATCGAACGGGATATTTAGAGAGTCCAAGATATCAATATAAAACATAAAAATAATATAAAATCTATGGAAAAATCATATCATGGATGGAATCTATGGAATATACATCAAGTACATGTAATATAACTATGAATACTGTAGGTAAATCTCTTAGACCCCCTAACTCATTTTCATAATCATTCCAATATGTTTCCAAACCATGAAATCCTTTACAAGGCCCATACATACAACTTTAAAACACCTCAGAAGGTCACTGAGAACTTCAAAACCACCTAAGCTCTATTTCCACCTCATTAAACAATAAAAAATTATTTATGAAAATTATAAATAATTAATAAATCAAACTACAATGTGAAATAATGTCAAAAAACTCACAAGGATGATCAACACTTATCATTATTCTAAGAAAACTCTATGTAAGGACAACAATGGTCACCAAAAGCCATTCCATAGAAAATTTGTATTATGATATACTATTTCAAAAAAATAATTATTTTAATTTAACCAGGAAAACATTGGATAATTCAACATGAAAAAAACATAACATAATTACATGTAATGACATGTGAAATACATTTATTGATCTTTTATACCTAAGATAAGAAAATTTTCAGTCGAAGGGGATTACAATGATATGATGAACCATAAAAAGTTCTTAAATTAGAGAACCCTAAAAAATAATGTATTTGGGGAGGAAGAACCAAGTAAATCCACTAGAGGGTAGTTCATTCCTAAAAACACCATAGAAACACTATGAAAATACTCCCTCACCCCCAAATCGATGGTGTCAAGATGATGATGGGGTTTTTGAATCCCCTTGTCCATGTTTATAAAGTGAGGAGAAAGGATGTGGAGTTTCTTCAATCTCAAGGGGGGTTTTGGGAATTTCCAAATTCTTAGAATTTTTTTTTCAACATGCACTGTTTCGAAACTCATTTTTCCTACTTGTGCACTATCTGCGTTCCCACTACTATCCAAAATTCATCCATTATATGGTTAGGACACATTATTTGAAAAATCGTGAATAAACCATGATTTAAATACTTCTTTATTTATATAAAAAAACACATAGTTTTTCTAAATCCTTTTGTAGTCAGTGTTCCATGCATCAGAATCATTACAACAACCAATGGTTTCTTCATTTTCCTCTCACTGTTTTTTCCCAAACCATGTTATAATCGTACAACTCAACCATCCATTATTCAAAATGAACTAGAAACATCCTAATCATTAATGTGTCATAGATTTTATTCTAATCAATAATTACCAAACTATTAACCTATAAAAAATGTTATGATGCTTCATGAAACATAACTCAAAGACTTAATGTTAATTAAAAAACACATGATACCACCCATGAATTATTCTTTATCTAAAAACACCATGTCGATACATTACAACTCTTGGAACTCGATTATGATGTTTTACTCAAAAATTAACCCATTCAACAATGAAAATTAATTTTTGTTTATTTTTTTCCCATATGAAAAACAGATCTGATAACCTCCCCACCATAACACTTATCATCTACATGAATCGACAGTGGTCATACATATGCACATCCCAAATATGTCAGCCACAATTTTTTCCCAACTACCTCATTCATCTTCTAATATCCAGAATCGAAACCTTGACAAAACCTCTAACTCAAGGCCCACAACCATCTAAAAATGTGAGAAAATTCCAATTTCTAAAAAGAAAACATATTGATGGAACATAACCAATCCATCTATTAGAAAAATAATTATTAATAAATCACTAAATCATTCATTGTGCTATGGATCTTCCCGCCATAAGAATAAAATTATAACAATCATCATTGATTACATAACTCCCATTCCATTGAGAAATACAAACTGAACCTGGACATGTTCTCCCACATAGAGATCGACACGGTTCATAACTCACAATTCACCAAAACCCATGAGAACACCAACCATCACTGGAAGTTATCCTTGTCCTCAAAAACCAACCAAAGAGGACACATAACCTCAATCCATTCTTGAACTAATAACATATAGTATCATCCTCAATAAATGAAAATAGAACCACAATACACCCATTATTCCCAAAATGACACAACAAAACATAGACTAAAACCATATACACACACATTATACAAGTTGACGTTTGCAGGATGGTCAAGTATTTCTTCAATAAAGGATCAGATTTTCATGGAATCAATTCACAATTCATTTCCATCATTCCAAAGGTTGACAATGATAGTGATATTAATCAATTCAGACCTATCGCCTTGATCAATACTATTCAGAAAATTCTTACGAAGATCTTGGCTAACAGGCTTGCCTGTTTCTCTGATGAAATTATCTCCTATAATCATTTTGGTTTTTTTAAGGGGAGAAGAATACAGGATTTTCTTTTAATGATTCTGAATGTGTGAATCTTCTACAAAAACCCACATGAGGAGAGAGTATTTCCATTAAATTGGATATCAGAAAGGCTTTTGACACTATTGATTGGGACTTCATTGGTATCATTCTGCACAGGTATGGTTTTCATCCGACTTTTATTTAGTGGTCTTACACCTTGATTAGATCATCCTATATTTCCATTCTTGTCAATGGATCCCCTGAATAATTTTTTAAGTGCACTAGTGGGGTCAGGCAAGGAGACCCCTTGTCTGCCATTATCTTTGCCATTGTAGAGGATTACCTCAGCCGAATGATTAATTATAATGTTGATAGGGGAAATCTGAACGTTCTTCAAGCTAACAGAGGTAACTATGCCCCCTCACATCCTCTCTTTCCTAATGAAATTTTCATTTTTACTCAAGGGGGCAAAAGAAACATTCATAATCTCAAATCTATCATCCATCACTATGGTTTTGTCTCTAGACAAGAGGTTAGTTGGAATAAATCCTTCATTTTCTTTGGGAAAAACATTTCAGATTCCAAGAAACATTTTATGATTCAGAGTCTTGGTATCAAAGAAGGCTCCTTTCCTTTCACATATATTAGAGTCCCAATGTTTTTAGGTAGATCGAGATCCACTAATTTTACTGAAGTGGGTTCTCAATATAGAAAAACTCTCTCCAATTGTAAAGGAAAAGCTCTCTATATGGCAGGAAGAATCTTCTTAGTTAAACATGTGATCATTTCCAAACTTGTTTATTCATTTATGGTGTACTCCTGGCCTGCTTCTATATTTAAGAATCTCAACTCCCTTATGAGGAATTTTGTTTGCAGTGGCAGCATTCTGGAAAATAAAATTATCATTGCTCTGTGGACCTAATGTTCTTTACTTCTCACTATGGGGGGTCTTAGAATTAATAATATTGAGCTCTTCAATCATTCCATTCAAGCTCAATTTTTTTGGAGACTTATTAATGGAAAATCGGCATCTCTTTACTTTCTAAGAGAAAGAATCCTTACTTGATTGATTGCTGGATAGTTTTCAGACATGCAATCTTCTGTTTGGCCTGGTTTGAAAAAGATTTATCAAAAGATTAAAAATCATTCCCATTGTTTGCTGAATGCCTCCTCCAATATAAAATTCTAGAGAGATAACTGGATAGGGATACCTTTAATTGAGAGTATAAATGCTGATTCTTTGGATGTTGATATTGATGCCTCTATTTGTGATCAACATGAGTTGAGAAAAAATCTGCCTACTCATATTATGGGAATTGTTAACTCATATGATTTTATAAATTCTGATGATATCATGGTATGGGAACCAACTGTACATGGAATGCTTGTCTCTAAAAGCTTATACTATCATTATAGATAGGGAATTCACTCCACTGCTGTCCATAATTTCAGAAGACTGATACAACCCTCTCGGTCTACCCTTCTGTGGAGAATTCAAATGAAAAAACTGCCAGTAGAGAACAATCTTCAAAAAGTTTGTATCTCTCTCTGCTCAAGATGTGACATGTGCCACCAACATAGAGATGATCTTGATAATTTATTCCTATCTTTTAAAACCTCTGTATCAATCTAGATTTTCATCTTTGACCTCTTCGACATCCCATTACTGCAGGTTGATAACATTGCAGATTTTCTGCACCTTATTACAGCCGAACAACTCTCCATGAAGATCCACATCCTCTTCCATGTTTCTTGTGCTGAAACATTCTACATCCATTGGAGAGGTAGGAAAAATTATAGGCATGACCGGTCTTCTTTTAATCACAGTGTTTCCATTTACAGCATTCTTGCAATGACTAGAAATACAAATCAGTTTCACAATGGACAATGTCACAATTCCATCAAAGACTTTGCAGTCTTGAGAATGCTTCATATGTCAGGTAATTTTCTCAAACCTATGGGCACTATAAAAATTTTCTGGATACCTCCCTTTCCAGGTTGGATCAAATGAAATCTTGATGGTGCCTCAAAAAGTAATATTGGACCAGCTGGTTATGGCTTTGTTTTTCGAGACCACAGTTGTGACTTGATTGAAGGTTCTTACGACTCTTGTGGTTATGTCACCGCCCTTGAAGCTGAGATGATGGCACTTATAAATGCAGTGGAAATTCCTCACCAAAGAAATTGGAATAATCTCTAGTTCGAAAGTGATTCCTCTACTATTGTGCAAGCTGTTAGGAAAAATCAGATTGACCTTGCCTGGAAACGTACCTTTAAATGGATCAAATTCCTTGACATTATTGCCTCCAGAAGCTTTATAATCACGTATGTATACCGTGAAGCCATCTAAGTTGCTGAGAGAATTGCAAATAAAGGTATTTCTGAAGCCTCTGAAGTATATTTGACAACACATGATGTGGATTTTCTCGGTTTACACAATAGAGACAAATTTAAAATTCCCTCCTTCAGACTCTTGTAATTTGCCTTATTTATTTGAGACTTTCTTGTTTTCCTTTTAAAAAAAATACGGAGTGCTTAATTACAACACTAGGTGAAACATTATTCCCAAACTCACTCCCCATTAGAATTCTCTAGGTAATTATGTGCACACCAAAATGGTTATTCACTAGGATCATAGTTTCACCATGCTAGATCCATGACCAGTTCCACACACCTATGACCCTTCCAACTTGAGGGTCAAGTCTCTATGAATGACACATCACTACCTACCAATAGAGTGTTTTCATCCCCTTACTAATAAGAATTAATCCACAATGGAGTATTATTTTGCATTGATAGTGGTGTAAATATTGAAAATATATGGGTGATTAATTTTTTTAAATTTAATGAAAAATAATTGGTGTACCTAAAAATAATGATATGTAGTGGGTGTTATGTTCATGAAAATAGGTTTAGTAGAAATAATATTAATGAACATAGAGATTTAAAATGATTTGTATTATAGGGAACCTATTTCACTCTTCATATTTCTTTACTCATCGAGAATATTGGCACCCTGTAAGAACAACACTTTTAGTGGTGTGAGAACCTCTTATTAAAAATAATATTTAAAAATATATATAGGAATATGAAAATATTTTTATATAAGACTATACCTAGTCTGTGACCTGAATTTTGATAAGGATTCACATGAAATTCTTCGTTTTTAGTGTTGGAATAACTAGAAAATATTAGATTTATTTTTTTTGAAAATAATATGATAAACTCATTGAAAAAAATAGAAGACTAAAATATTATAGGACGAAAAACAAATTAAAAGAAATAAGAAGACGATAAAATGATGTAAAATATGGTGGAGCTTGATGATCATGGATCATAATAATGGAAGAAGTTCAAATTTTGAAGTTATCATGTGACCACCATCAATGAATAGAAGTCGTAGAAGATTCATTAATCAGTTCGACCAAGAATAATAGTTTCAAAGTCATATCCGAATGATTATGATGAATGATCTATACATGCATTCTTTTTATACAATGAAGATTTCTATAATAAATTAATATTTTATAATTTAAAAAAATATATTTATGTATCACCTTCAAAATAAAAAGTTTTTTACCACTTATTAGCACCTAATAGTAAAATAACATTATTTTTACCTTTAATTGGGAATGTGACAATATAAAAAAAATAACATTCTCTTTCTATAGTTCTTTATGAAAATTTAATATAGAATAATTAAAAATATAATTATAACACATATATATAATTCCGAATTATATAAATACTAAAATAAATTTAACAATCTTCTAGTTTAATATGATTGAAAAAATGACATAAATAATAGCATCTTAAGACTATATATACTATAAAAATATATAAATATAAATTATTCATGAAATTATTTTTAAATTACGAGTAATTATATTTTAACAAAATCTGATGAAATATTTATGTAAATGTTTATTTTAATAACATCACTTAAAAGATAAGAAATATATTTTTTAAGGAAATCACATAAATATAATGGTATATTTAAATAACTAGTGGTAGTTTTATCTACCATTGGTGAATGATCTATCAGTTTTTTATCATGGAAGATTTATCTACTATTGGTGAAAAAATATAGCATACTTAATTAAGGATGATGCCACCCCAAGGTGAAGAAAGATCCACTAACATTGTAAAGAAATGTGTATCTATTTGTGGTTTTAAGGAGATATAGATTTGGATGTTCAATGGTAGAATGATCTATCACTGAGAAATGCCATCTACAAGAGATGGAGATACCATTTTTCATTTTCAAGGATCTTACAGTTGCCATCGTGAAAGGGTGAATCCATTATAAAGCATAACGATACTACTACCATGCCAATGTGAAATCGGTAAATATAGAACAACTATTTAACATGAATAATAAACCAGTGAAACAAAGATATACCGATGATAGTGATATATCAAAGATTGAACAGTTGACCGTTGTTATGTTATATGTGTATCCAAGATATACTAGGGTCTTATTGGTAGTTATATAATCAGCTATTTAAGGAAGATTTTAAAAAGAATGTCTCTTCCACAACAATATGAATCATAATGAGATCTACCATTACACTGATAATTTCTTGGGATCTATAGGTGATGAAAGGTATATCATTTGTTGAATATTTGATACAATTGTGAACTATCTATGCTCTTTATAAAAAGGTTCTACTACCACTAGTGTTTCTCCTATATATTTTTGTCTTCAAATAGTCCTTGATAGAATAATAAACATTAGAAACCTAATTGAATTATAAAAACAGTCTGAGAACAACCTTGGTGACCTTAACATAGCTCATTGGTGGCTCGATCAGGAACTCAAGAGATAATGAAATCATCACATGCCAAAGATGAAGAATAACATGAAAAATTGAATGAATAGTGGATATCGGACTGATTGGATCACCAAGGAAATATCCAACACATTTAAAACCAATGAATAGTTATAGGAGTTCGTTGTCCCGTATCAGATATGTGTTGTGGTGATCCACCTTTATAATATATATTTGGTCTTTATCCACCATCGAGTTGTCAGAGGGGTTCATCACACAATCCTATCACACACTGGACATGGGGTTTTAACTAAAGGGATATCTAAGATGAATCCACACCTACTCCATGCACAATTTAGATGGCCTTATACATGGCCCCGTTCTTATAATAACATACCCCTCTACAGTCTTCAAGGGTAAGTCCTCCCATGGGGAAGAACTTTATTCCCCTATTGGTGGTTATAGGGTCAGCCTAAGATGCTTTTACACATGGCCAATTTTAATAATAAAACTAAAAATATCATTAATAACATAATGTAAATTATAAATAATAATAGTTATTACTCAATTGTTCAACATTAAAATATTTTCATAAACACACAATCATATCAATAATAAAGGAACAACGTTAAAATTTTATAAATCAATTATGTTTGATCAATTTTTATAAAAAATTAATTTTTAAAAATAATGAATACTTGAAAAAGAATTCAATCCAATTTCAAATACAAAATTTCCCACTTTTTGTAAATTTATAAAAGAACATTTAATTCGATTTATAAAAAAATCTTTTCATTTTTGAAATTTATTAAAAAGATATTCATAATTTAATATTTAAAATAGTCTCACATTTTATCAAATATTCACTACTTAAAATAATAGGGTATTATATTTATATAACATTTACCAGATATTTATAGTATTCAACTAATTAAAATGGGGTAATAGTTTAAAAACCGTGAATATATTCGTCCAAACAAAAACTATATTAAAATTATTTTTTGCCTCTAACATTCCAAATGTGAACATTATATTCTAAAATTTAACAAAATATAGAGGATTAGTGAAAATTTCATCTACCAATTTATAATATGAACAAATTATAGACAAATATTTTTTTTTTAATTTCATGATTCCTAAGAAAATGAAATTTAAAATCTATGTCTTTTGTTCTAGAGTGTTGTGGTGTGTTTTTAGAAATTGAAATTACACTTTAATTACCCCATAAAATTCCAATTTTATTAAAACTAATAATAAAAAATAATTTTTTTATCAAAATAATTTTTGAATACCAACTAGTATAAGAATCATATTCAGCTTTATCTATTGACATTGAGACTCATAAAAGATTCTGAAAACTCAATCAAATTATAATTTTACCTAAAATGAAACATACCTATATTACATTTTCAGACATGTCTAAAACCTCTAAAATCGTAATCGAAGTAAGATAGTGAATGAAGAACAATCTCATTAGAATAAAATAATCTAGTGTAAATAATACCATTAATATATTAAAGTTTTATATTAACATATTTAAGATGGCATTATGTATTGTTGGACGAGAGTCATTTACCCAAAGTGACAGAGGGTGTTATTTCTATTCTATATGTAGACAGATAGATTAAACTACCAATAATGGCTCTATATATTTTAATATCTACACTCCTTCCATATTCATCCATGTCCAATTTCGAATTGGTACTCATTTGTGTTTTCATAGTCTTACCTGAATCAATTCAAAACATGTTATCAAGCTATATTGCATACATATCATGATTTACGAAAATACCATCTCATTTTCATTGAATTGTAAACTCATGTAGGATTTTATTTCTCACATTAATCTCATTACTAATTCACATGTCATCACATTCTAAAAACAATTACACATTGAATTTTTTGTCAATAAAAATATTATATCATCAATATAAATTTGTATAGTCATTATACCATTTGAAACTCTTTTTACAATATATGGTTGGATTTATGATAACAATAAAACAATAATTTTTTAATAAAAATAATTTCAATCTTGTATACCATGCTCATCGAGCTTGATTAAGACCACATAGAACATTATTATGTATAAAAACATGACTTGGAAACTTCTCATTTCCAAATATAGGTGGTATTCTAACATTAAATCCTTCTAAACTTATTTAAATTAAAATGAAACTTTTTTACATTCATTTAAAATAATTATACATCTAGAAAACACGCATAAGATAATTGAATTATAATTTTTCCATCCTATAAATACAATAAAAAGAATATTCAAGTTCAATTACCTCTTTATAATAATAACCGTGATCTACTAGTAATGCTTTATTTTTTTACTATTGTTCCTTCTTTATCAATCTTATTATGATAAATCCATTTCGATCATATTTATGGTTTATCATTGGGTAAATCAACATAATTAAATTGTTTATTTATTTCAAATTTATTTCTATAATCATGCATTTCATTTATCCAATTTTAATCTATTAAATCATTATCAATATTCATAAAAACAAAATTATCAACAAAAGAAGTGTTTATATAGTAAAGTAAAATAGATTTTCTTGTTTTTATACATAATTATACAATAATAATTAATTTTTTTATATATGGTGATATTTCATAGTTTACCACTACTTATGAGCAGTTTGTGAAGATATTTTATCCCTCAATTGATGCATTCTCATGATCTTTGGTATTGATTCACTAAAATTAAATTCCCGGAATACATAATTTTCTTTTCTTATAAGATAAACATGATAGTTAGAATTATATTCATAAAAATTAACATGTGAATAATATTTAAAAACTAATGCTTCCTTATTTTAAACTCTATTATAATTTCATTAATATTAATATCCTAAAAATATCCCTTCATAACGTTTACAAATGAATTTTTCTAAATTATGTTTTTTATTTTAGTTGTATACTTTACAACAAAATACCGTAAAATATCCATCATTATGTTTCAAACCATTAAATATTTTATAAGGGGTCTTATTTAGTAATTGTATGATAATAATTAAAATTAAATCATGGAAATATATATTAACATCCGTTCTCAATAAGTATTTAGATGCACTAAATTCCATTAGCATTGAACTAACCATTTCATGAATATATCAATTCATTATATCTATTAAAAAAATCCTTTAAAGGTGACCAAGGGTATGAGAAAATAATTTTATATCCATTTGATCAAAAAAAATTATAAAATTATAAATTCATGTGATCACCACGTCTATACGTTATGATAGGGATGATTGACATATTTTTTAAGTATGGAATATGCTTTGAGAAAGCATAAAATTTGGTTAATGTTTAATTTTTATCGTTTAAGAAATAAATCCATAAGAATATACCATAATTATGTACAATATCCAATACATATTTCTACCCTCCAAAACTAATTGGTTGTACTGGTCCAAAAAAGTTAATATTTAATAGTTCTAAGCATATATATATATTAATAACATTTGAAGTGTTAAATCATTATTTCTTGATTCTTAACCTTTAAATAAAACTCGCAAGTAAATTAGATACTTATATGTAATATGAGATTTTATATAACATTTTCATTTTGGAATGTTTCTACAGTTGTAAGAAAATTTCATTCCCAATCCTCATATTCCAAATAATTTCATCTGCTTCTAAAACATTAAAAAACATGCTCTTTTGTATGGATAGATAAAAAAAGAAATGTGTATAACATTTACTTAATATTTTCAAAAAATAAAATTGATTTTTTATTTCAAAAAGTACAATTATACTTTCAAAAATTAAAATTCAATCCATCATCACATAATTGTGATATACTAATATGATTATTTTTTTCCAACAATTAGATAATATACATTTGAAAAAATAATTATTTCATAAAAACCCCAACTTTAACAATACCCAATACAATTAATCATACCTTTAGAGTTGTCTCTAAATGTGACAATGCCACCATCATGTTAATTAAATGGTATAAATTTAAAAATATCACGTTTCATGTGCATTTATCATCCACTTTCTAAATTCCATGATTGTTTATAACATCTAATATAGATTTACAAAAATTAAAAAGAATCCCCGACTATTTTTAAAACCATACAAACATGGGTCCAATCAGATTAGAAGAAAATAATTTCATCACTGAAATTGATTTAATGAATTTATTATTGGGTTAATTAGAATGTAAATCACTCTAAATTATTGTGCTAGTATTCCTAAATGATAGTGTAAGTCTTAGTGAACACTCATTGGCATGATTCCATTTCATTCATTATCAAAAATTTGTTACAATAGAAATAAATTCATTTTATATTTTTTCAAATTATGTTTCACGTAAGGTGGTCAGTAAAAAAATTTATACATAAACATTATTATTTGTGTTTAGTTTCATTAAAATACATAATCTTATCTTAATTTTTTTTAACATTGTATTTTTTAAAAAATTATATTACTGATTAAACAATTTATTTTTCATATACATGATCAATTCTTGAATGTCTCTAAATATATATAAAATTTATCATTATATCTTGAAGTGTCACGAACCAGGCAGGGTCGCCATCCGACCCGGCGCCCGACCCGATCCGCGGCAAGGCCCGAAGGGCGTTCCCGATCCCCACGGGCTGGCACAAGTGCCTGGGTATCAAAACTAGCACGTGGGAACGATTTACCCGAAATACAAGACAGAAAAACCAACTAACCAGATAGATAAACTGAAACTAGAAATAGACAACAAAACGTGCCTTTAAACTATGAACAAGTTTAAAGTCTACAACTTGAAGAAATAACTAAAAAGAAAAGACGACAGCAGGAACTAAAACTCATACCCAACCTCCCGGCAGAAGTGAGACCACATCAACACCATTCTGCATGAGAAGACCAGCTGCAACCTGAACCACCATCACTGAGCACGAAGTCGCAACCTGGAAGACAGAAGAAACAGAAACTACATACACCCAAGGGTGTATGCAGGGTGTGAGCTAAAAGCCCAGTAGGACGCCACCGAGAAAAGGTTCCATGCCACAACATCAAAAGACAATTTAAAGTGCTTATTCAAAATTTTAATTTAAAAATTCTTTTAAAGAAAACATTTACAAGCTAAACGCCAAAAGAAAAAAAAACATTAAAAAGAACTCATTTAACAAACACTATTTTTAAAGGGGAAGAGAAATGTTCAATATGGGAACACACACACATACTCACACACACACACACATGCTCACACACACACACACACTCTCACACACACACACATACTCACACACACACACACACATGCTCACACACACACACACACATACTCAAGTGGTCTTCCATATGCCGACGGAAGGCACCACGCCAAAGATGGTAGAGCACTACGGGTAAATCCCCTAAGGTTCATCTAGCTCAAGTGGGACCCTAGAACCTCGTGTCTCGGTGAAACGTGGCTTAGAAGGCCACGACCCTCAGAAAAACGTGGCTTAGAAGGCCACGACCCACAGAACACGTGGCTTAGAAGGCCACGACCCTCAGATATCATGTTTTGTTAGTGTTGCAATCGTCAATCCAGCTAAGTGAAACAGGGACGATACCCATCCGGTTCACTAGCACACTAGTTCTAGTCTGTCCACCTAGATACCCAGGGTTTCCCTTGTGCTCAAATAAGTTTCACATTCACATAATGTATATCGCTTCCACATATCTCAAACCAAACAAAACATTACACATACATGTCACCATTTGCATACCCAAACAGCATAACAAAACACACGCACACCAAAACCATTTTATCACATAGTCCAGATCACTTGCGTGACTTGATAAACTATTTAAACAATTAGAAGAACATTTCAAAATAGCACAATAGGAGTTTTCACATGAGACATGTCCAATTTCACAAGTAAGAATACCTTCAAAACTTAACGCACACATAATTCTGTCAAAAACAACTCTCGCGCTCCAAATATAATTTACTAAGTGCAATTAAAAAAAAATTATAAAACACTTAAAATTAGAAAGCAAAGGATTGCACTAGAACGAAAAACTCGATTTCATATACTAACTCACTTTAAAACCGAAAGTGCAGCTCATACAATATAAAACATGTTTTCCCATTGTTCAAACAATTTTCAATTTAATTCCAAAAGTACGCAACACTGCAAACACACCCAAAGTGACTCATTTTCATTGAAAATCTACATTTAATTACTTAGACACCTCAAAGAACATGAAAACACATTTCGCACCTACCAAACAACCTCTAAAACCTTCCTAACCATGTTTCGCACCTCTAAAGTCACTTAATAAAACAATTTTTCAATTAATAAAACATCACATATGCATACCACAAAAACTCACTTTAAAAACACACAAATTTTAGATTCCGGGACCATTTGAAAATCAATTGCACATCCTAACCTTTCTAAAACATCAATCGCACCCCTAAAACACACTCAAGGTTCTTAATAAAAATTAACACATCAAAATTGTTTATCTTCTCTAAAAGGAAAACTCAATTTAATCACCCTTGCACCTCAAGCGTTCTTGAAAACACAATTTTCACACCTTAACCAATTAACCAAAATACATATAAAGATTTCAAAAACTAGACGCACATGAAATACATTGGAATTTACTTGAGAACAATTCAAATTCATCAAATCTGAAAATCGAAGCATGCCTAAAATAAATTTCACATCACACAAATTATCATTAGAAAACATTGCAATTTAATTAAGGAGAAATTTAAATCATCTAATGATGGTATAGCACGGAACCACCTACCTTTGACGCCGAGACTCCCAAGCATGGGCGCGAAACTCCAATCGTCACAAATTCGCATCACAAACAACTCAATCGATGCCCTAAAACAGAATTTGGAATAAAAAGGATTCAAAAACAACCTGAAATGCACCTCACACCCGCTGGATGAAAATAAAAGAGAAAAACAAAACAAAAGAACAAAACTCAAAGAAATAATAAATGAAAAATAATAATAAAAATAAATTAGGGGCTTAGTTAGGGGCTACCGCTGGCGGGATCCGTGCGAGCAGATCTGCGGGAGGGGAGGCCGACGCCGATGAGGGGAGGTCACCGCAAGGTAGCACACCGGAAGGAGAGGGAGTTGGCAGGAGGCCTGGAATGAGAGGCGCGGCCGGTTCTGTGTGTCGAAAGGAGGGAGTTCACCGGGGCTCAGCCGAAAAGGTCACGCGGAGGGGTTTCGTGGGGCGGCGCGAGGGGAGCCGGGACGGCGGAGCAAGGTCGCCGGAGGGTGTGGGGCGCTGGAGGTGAGCGGCGCCGGAGGAGGTGTCGGCTATGGAGGGGGCGGCGTGACAGTAGGGTTACAGGGGGGTGAGCCGCGCGAGACAACCGAGGGGGAGAAGAAAAAAAATGCAAGAGGAGAGGGAGGGGGCCCGACGGGATTGTGAGGAGGAAAAAAAAACGGAGAGGAAAAGAAAAGAAGGGGAAAAAAGAGAAAGAAAAAAAAAAGAAAATAAAATAAAATAAGATAAAAGAAATTAGAATAATAAGCAATTAAAATAAAATAAAATAAAATAAAATAAAAAGGAAAATAAAACCTAAATCTAGTATTATTAATAATAATAATAACACCTCAAATTATAATATATTCATTGTTATCACTAAAACAAACTATAAATCCTTATTAGTTTTATTATTGTTGTTGTTATTATTATTATTATTATTATTAAGAGTAATATTAATAATGACACAAGAAAAATTATATTCTTAACACCGTTAATATTATTGTTTTATTATACTGATCCATTTCATTTAATTAATTAACCATCAAGTAGGGCGTGCGAGGAAACAGGCGGGGCCGCGCGGTGACCCAGGTGAGGCCGCGCAGCTTCGGTCGCGTTGCGCTGGACGCAAACAAGACCAAAACATAAAGAACTCGAAATCTTAAGTCAGGTTTTGACCCGAACTACCCGACGCAAATAAAATTAATAAAATAAATAAAATTAGAGACGACGGGTGTGACAATTCTCCCCACCATAAAGCTTTCCGCCCCCGGAAAGCCACAACTAAAACCAAACCTCAGAGCAGAAAACCACACTCCCTTTTGATTCAAAGGGGATCCCCACAACATCAAGCAAAGAGAGGCAAAAGCATCATGCTCGGAGAGAGTGACTCAAAGACAACTTCATAGAATGTGTGAAAAGACATTCAGATATGTGTCGCCCGCCCCAAAGAGCTAGAACGCCTCCAGTTGACTAATTGAGGAAGGGAACTCTCGCACCCACGGAAACCAACTTCACAAGCCGAAACAACTCAAACATTATTAAACGAAAACCCCATCATTTGGCTAGAATGGTTAAACCATGTCCAAGAACACTCTTATCACTTATCACCAAACCGTATTTAAAAACAGAAGAAAAAGATCAACATGGGGAGGCCCGAGGGGCTCCCCACCATTAGGAAGTCAGTGACGCTCGAAACAAGACTGGAAAAACGACTCGGAGAGGTTCGAGCGAACTCTCCGCCATTAAAGAAGAGTCCAACACAGATTCATTTTAGAGGCATTCGTGCGAGACCCAATGTGGGTCTCCCCACCATTTGAACTATTGGAAGGTATAGAACTTTGAAAATTTCTCAATGGTGACCAAACACCCCACCACAAGGGGCGGGGAGGGAGGGGCCCGACTACCGGGCGTCAAAAGCACGACCGAAGACAAACCATCATTCCCACATTTTTGGATGAGCATTATTCAGATTTGAGACATATTTACTCAACAAACTCCCATAAGGACCACTAAAATGATTGCATCCAAGGGGATGTAATCCCCACAACTTTAAGGCAACAAGATGAACACACCTCCACATGGTCGCGAAAACCTTATGCAACCAGACGGCTCATTCGGAGCGGAACAACCTTTGAAACAACTTAAACTGCCTCTACTTTCAACACTGGTGACAGAAATAAAGTCGGGTCTCATACACTCTCGGGGTTCCTGACCACGCGCCAGCTTCACTCCGAGGCCTATGGCTGGAGCCCTGATGTTTGAAGCATCTTCTGCCTCGCAGTCAGGTATTGAAGACTCTTGAACGGAGCTTCTCCTTTCGGTGTAACACGCAATCATACTGCAACCGAGGCAACACCATCAGACACAACACACCATGACATCTAATTGATCATACCCAAAACATTAACCAACACAAGAGCTGCAATGGTGTATGCGTATCACCCTTTGTCACACTGGATGAGAACATGACACCATGAATCATCACCTGAACATGACCATTGTTGTTGAGAGGAACATTATACAGAGAGGGATTTCAAACTGAGTCTTAAACAAAACATGATTCCTGCGATTGACCGTAGCATCCCCATGTGACTGGGTCTGCCACACTAGTGGCCTAACGTAAACCTCTTTCTTAAACAAGACAAACCAAAGATCAGAGGTCATTTAGAATGATAGGCTACACCGACGACTTAGGGTTGCTTCCAAACCACTGGAGTCTCCTTTACCGCTTCCAAACCACCATTGACTATCAACGGTACCTCCCACTGCAAGACGTCACCGAACATGACCCTTGCAACCGATGTAAATACTACAAAGACCTTCAAGACACTAGTCCACACTGAAAATTCCGAACCACCTTCACCCTTCCCCGCCGGAATTCCTTTCGTCATTTCAAGGGGGAACCTTCAAATGCAACGACGTCAAATTTCATATCTGACAACTCAGACAACATAAGGAAACCAAAACTCTGCTCAACTCCCCTCACATCTGTCATCCCGTTGCGGGAGGATCCACTTGTTGTAAAAGGATAGGTGGGTTCAATTCTAGAATTCAGAAAGAGAGTCCTTCGATCAACTGGAGTGTCGGTCAACGGCGAATTACCCGTAGCCGTACTTCAATCACATGTCAACACTTTATGGGGGGCATACACTAGTCAAGAAGGAAAACCATGGACCCAACCAAACTGGTCCAATCGTCAAAACATACCTCAAGAGAAAACCAAACGTACAGGGGAAACCACTGCAAGGGCTCCCCGATGTACTCTTCAAAGGAATTTACTAACCACACGCTTGCATACCAACTTACAAATAAGAACTCAAACTCGGGACACAAACCATTCAGAAAGAATACTCAGCTCAAAACGCCACACATCCAACATCTCAAAAACACAAGGACACGCCACACAAACACCATTTACTAAAACACCAAATTTTTCCTTCAACAAAACATTTTGAAAATGAGAAAACCCAGTGGATTGCACAAACACCAATGGCGTCCCATGGGCCTCGCACATGCATGTTCTCTTGCCGCACTAGCACCCACCTCATATCCATCCAAGAACTCATCCGCTAGTGCCATTAATCATTCCCCTTTTCATATATACTCACGCATGTGGTTGCCCATGAGAGCGCCAAGGATCAAAACCAAACCCCTTTTTTTTCTTTCAAATCCTAAACATCCAACCCACGCTTTTCAATCCTTGCACACCATTTCATCTTCAAAGCGCTTCATTTGAAAACATTTTACAAGACCAAAACATTTTTACATAAGAGACCGAATTTCCCCGAATCCAAAACAAAGAGACGAGAAACAAAGCAGGAAGAAACTAGGGGCAGTGGGTGATTGGAAAATATGGTTGGCGGCCATACTCCGATCACGCCACTGGCCACAGAGAGTATTTTAGGACAGTGTCCCCGGCTCTACAAGGCTTGCCAGACCCTGCGAGCTCACTAAGACCACTGACCTTACTCCCTTTTCATTTCCCTTAGACACGATCATCTGCAAGGACCAAAAACTCTTACAAACCTCAACATACTTTGGTAACTCGAGTCCCGCCACGAGGTGTGCTGGCCAGGCACATTGCTCGTATTCAGGACATCGAGTCCCGACAACCTTAACTCAAGTCTATACACTGACTCTATCTCAAAGGAACATGACCCAAGAGAGCAAACCTTGCCCTCTGATACCATTTTGTCACGAACCAGGCCGGGTCGCCATCCGACCCGGCGCCCGACCCGATCCGCGGCAAGGCCCGAAGGGCGTTCCCGATCCCCACGGGCTGGCACAAGTGCCTGGGTATCAAAACTAGCACGTGGGAACGATTTACCCGAAATACAAGACAGAAAAACCAACTAACCAGATAGATAAACTGAAATTAGAAATAGACAACAAAACGTGCCTTTAAACTATGAACAAGTTTAAAGTCTACAACTTGAAGAAATAACTAAAAAGAAAAGACGACAGTAGGAACTAAAACTCATACCCAACCTCCCGGCTGAAGTGAGACCAAATCAACACCATTCTGCATGAGAAGACCAGCTGCAACCTGAACCACCATCACTGAGCACGAAGTCGCAACCTGGAAGACAGAAGAAACAGAAACTACATACACCCAAGGGTGTATGCAGGGTGTGAGCTAAAAGCCCAGTAGGACGCCACCGAGAAAAGGTTCCATGCCACAACATCAAAAGACAATTTAAAGTGCTTATTCAAAATTTTAATTTAAAAATTCTTTTAAAGAAAACATTTACAAGCTAAACGCCAAAAGAAAAAAAAACATTAAAAAGAACTCATTTAACAAACACGATTTTTAAAGGGGAAGAGAAATGTTCAATATGGGAACACACACACATACTAACACACACACACACATGCTCACACACACACACACACTCTCACACACACACACATACTCACACACACACACACACATGCTCACACACACACACACATACTCAAGTGGTCTTCCATATGCCGACGGAAGGCACCACGCCAAAGATGGTAGAGCACTACGGGTAAATCCCCTAAGGTTCATCTAGCTCAAGTGGGACCCTAGAACCTCGTGTCTCGGTGAAACGTGGCTTAGAAGGCCACGACCCTCAGAACATGTGGCTTAGAAGGCCACGACCCTCAGATATCATGTTTTGTTAGTGTTGCAATCGTCAATCCAGCTAAGTGAAACAGGGACGATACCCATCCGGTTCACTAGGACACTAGTTCTAGTCTGCCCACCTAGATACCCAGGGTTTCCCTTGTGCTCAAATAAGTTTCACATTCACATAATGTATATCGCTTCCACATATCTCAAACCAAACAAAACATTACACATACACGTCAGCATTTGCATACCCAAACACCATAACAAAACACACGCACACCAAAACCATTTTATCACATAGTCCAGATCACTTGCGTGACTTGATAAACTATTTAAACAATTAGAAGAACATTTCAAAATAGCACAATAGGAGTTTTCACATGAGACATGTCCAATTTCACAAGTAAGAATACCTTCAAAACTTAACGCACACATAATTCTGTCAAAAACAACTCTCGCGCTCCAAATATAATTTACTAAGTGCAATTAAAAAAAAATTATAAAACACTTAAAATTAGAAAGCAAAGGATTGCACTAGAACGAAAAACTCGATTTCATATACTAACATCACTTTAAAACCGAAAGTGCAGCTCATACAATATAAAACATGTTTTCCCATTGTTCAAACAATTTTCAATTTAATTCCAAAAGTACGCAACACTGCAAACACACCCAAAGTGACTCATTTTCATTGAAAATCTACATTTAATTACTTAGACACCTCAAAGAACATGAAAACACATTTCGGACCTACCAAACAACCTCGAAAACCTTCCTAACCATGTTTCGCACCTCAAAAGTCACTTAATAAAACAATTTTTCAATTAATAAAACATCACATATGCATACCACAAAAACTCACTTTAAAAACACACAAATTTTAGATGCCGGGACCATTTGAAAATCAATTGCACATCCTAACCTTTCTAAAACATCAATCGCACCCCTAAAACACACTCAAGGTTCTTAATAAAAATTAACACATCAAAATTGTTTATCTTCTCTAAAAGGAAAACTCAATTTAATCACCCTTGCACCTCAAGCGTTCTTGAAAACACAATTTTCACACCTTAACCAATTAACCAAAATACATATAAAGATTTCAAAAACTAGACGCACATGAAATACATTGGAATTTACTTGAGAACAATTCAAATTCATCAAATCTGAAAATCGAAGCATGCCTAAAATAAATTTCACATCACACAAATTATCATTAGAAAACATTGCAATTTAATTAAGGATAAATTTAAATCATCTAATGATGGTATAGCACGGAACCACCTACCTTTGACGCCGATACTCCCAAGCATGGGTGCGAAACTCCAATCGTCACAAATTCGCATCACAAACAACTCAATCGATGCCCTAAAACAGAATTTGGAATAAAAAGGATTCAAAAACAACCTGAAATGCACCTCACACCCGCTGGATGAAAATAAAAGAGAAAAACAAAACAAAAGAACAAAACTCAAAGAAATAATAAATGAAAAATAATAATAAAAATAAATTAGGGGCTTAGTTAGGGGCTACCGCTGGAGGGATCCGTGCGAGCAGATCTGCGGGAGGGGAGGCCGACGCCGATGAGGGGAGGTCACCGCAAGGTAGCACACCGGAAGGAGAGGGAGTTGGCAGGAGGCCTGGAATGAGAGGCGCGGCCGGTTCTGTGTGTCGAAAGGAGGGAGTTCACCGGGGCTCAGCCGAAAAGGTCACGCGGAGGGGTTTCGTGGGGCGGCGCGAGGCGGCGCGAGGGGAGCCGGGACGGCGGAGCAAGGTCGCCGGAGGGTGTGGGGCGCTGGAGGTGAGCGGCGCCGGAGGAGGTGTCGGCTATGGAGGGGGCGGCGTGACAGTAGGGTTACAGGGGGGTGAGCCGCGCGAGACAACCGAGGGGGAGAAGAAAAAAAACGCAAGAGGAGAGGGAGGGGGCCCGACGGGATTGTGAGGAGGAAAAAAAACGGAGAGGAAAAGAAAAGAAGGGGAAAAAAGAGAAAGAAAAAAAAAAGAAAGAAATTAAAATAAAATAAGATAAAAGAAATTAGAATAATAAGCAATTAAAATAAAATAAAATAAATTAAAATAAAAAGGAAAATAAAACCTAAATCTAGTATTATTAATAATAATAATAACACCTCAAATTATAATATATTCATTGTTATCACTAAAACAAACTATAAATCCTTATTAGTTTTATTATTGTTGTTGTTATTATTATTATTATTATTATTAAGAGTAATATTAATAATGACACAAGAAAAATTATATTCTTAACACCGTTAATATTATTGTTTTATTATACTGATCCATTTCATTTAATTAATTAACCATCAAGCAGGGCGTGCGAGGAAACAGGCGGGGCCGCGCGGTGACCCAGGTGAGGCCGCGCAGCTTCGGTCGCGTTGCGCTGGACGCAAACAAGACCAAAACATGAAGAACTCGAAATCTTAAGTCAGGTTTTTGACCCGAACTACCCGACGCAAATAAAATTAATAAAATAAATAAAATTAGAGACGACGGGTGTGACATGAAGCAATGTTTCTTAATTTAATATTTCCATGAATAAATATCTTATATACATTTTCATATTTTGTTATATTATCCAAAAAAATAAATCTTCTTTAATGATTGTTATCCTTTACTAAAAGAAAAGTATAAGCTTTTCTATTTTCCTTTTTTTGTTTAATAATTAAAAATCATGATTATCTTTAGATTTATAATTATGGGAAACTCAAGATATTATATTATCACATTCAATTTTTATTCTTTCATTATATTTTATCAAATTCTCTTTTTTATTATTTTATTACGTACACATTTTGATTATTCTAAATCCTTAATTTATTAATTATTAATTTTATTTAAATAGTTGTTTATCTATAGAATTAAAATAATTATAATCCAATTATGTATAAAAAAACTTGTCATTTTCAATTTCAGATAATGAATTATGATAAATATCTACTGGATGTATTAACTATATAAGACTAGTTTATTTACCTTAAACTATATACCCATCACGGAATGATTCTCTATCTCTTATTCACTTCCAGAATCACTACTTGAGTCAGATGTATATGAGCAATACCAACCACTAAATAATTATTTATTTTCTTTTTTCATTTTATATCTATATTTATTTTTCTTTTTCTTTTCAGGGTATCTATTCATTATGTTCCCATTATCCTGGATATCATAACATATTAGTTATGCAAAAAAATTAGTGTTACTGATATTATATTTCTTATAGTGATTTCAGGACCTCATTTTAAACAACATGTTTCCACCATTATTTTTCATGAATATGGAAAAAAATCTTACTGATATGAACCATATCCTTGTTAATTTCCTAGAAAATAGATTCAGTGGAATTTTAGGTTTCAATAAAGTCAAATTTAAATGAAATACCTAGTATTTTGTAGACTCTTCATTATAAATGTTTTTCAACTCTAAATTATACTACAATAGAGATCTTGTTTATTCATCTAAAAAACTCTTTTTAAAATAATACACTCAATGGTGGCCACCTTATCTTCATTCCATATTTTTGGAAGAGCTTTTAGTACTATTTCCACTTGAAATATGGTGTCCAAAACATCTCGAAGAGTACACAAACCATTATTTCTACTCGAAAACCAATAGAACATATGGTTAATTGATTCTTCATCTCAACTACTTATGTCATGGTATTCTACTATAAGAATCTCTATCTTGGTTATCATGAGATTTCGAGTCCTATAGTGAGTGACTTGAAGTATCCTCAACATATCATGGGATTTATTACAAGATGAAACATGGAAACAGAAAATTATAATTTTAGCACAACACAAAAATAATAACTTTGTAATTCAAAATTTATTTTATATTTTAATAACCTAGAAGTTTCTCTGGATCGACATTGGGTATCTCATATGGATTTTATGGCATAGTCATGTGATACACACATACATGTTTTAGGTAGTATTTCATTCTATATTTCCAATATACATTGTCAATTTAACCATATAATGGGTTTTTTTGTGGAAATGATCAATTATTCCCACGTATAGATGTTATTTTAAAATAATACTTTTATTTTATTACATATACTTTTCAGACATGGATATTAGGTTGTCACTGAGTAGAAAATAAACAATAGAAACAATAGTTGACTCTAAATATCCATTTAAGGAATAACCACCATTTGATACCCATGGTTTGTTTCTGAATAAAATAGTCGATGAGGTAACTATCCATTAAGGAATTCCCTACCCTCTGATACCAAATATTTTATTGAGTTTGATGGAAATAATGACTATAGTGGTTGAATAATCATTTAATAATGCAAATTAAAATAATAATAGTTTATAAAAATAATGATATATTTTGAGTAACGTGTTCTTCGAAAGAAGTTAAATGAAAATAAAATGAAGACAATGATTTATAGTGATTAAAATGGAAAAGAACCTTGTTGACTCCTAATCATTATCTACTCATAGATACTTTTTATACAAACTAATATCCTAACTTTTAATGTTTGATAACCCATTACAAAAGATTCATTTTATAAATAATAAATGTCACAACCCATCATTTTTACTACAGTAAAATCCTAGTATTTGCCCTGAATTTTGATCTAGAGTCAGAACCTAGTCTTCCTTTTTGGTAGTGGAATAGCCCGATAATGAAAGATATTCTATATATTGGGAGACAAATAAATTAGACTCAATGAAATAAATATATATGAATAAGAGATTAAATGAAGAAATACATATTCAAAGAAATCAATAGATGACCAAATAAAGTGGTAGATGATTAATATTAGTGATAATTGATGACTTTAATTGAATAATGTCAAAAATTGAAGTCATTCTATGATAATATCCATATAATTGAAGTTGATGATGATTCTTGAATGAATGACAGATTCAAGATTTGTGTTACATTTTTATGAAAAATAATATATATAATTATCTTGGTTGTAATTTTTTTATTTCCCCAATGAATAAATATCACATCATATAAACAAATATCTTCTATGAGCATCTTTAAAATCAATTCATGCATGCCACTTGTGAGTGGATAATAATAAAATAATATTATTATTACCTTTCATTGTGTATTTGTTCATAAAAATATAACATTTTAATTCTACATTAATTCATAATAAATAAATTTAAAACATCTAAAAAGTTATTTATAGAATATATAAAAATTTTAAATTATTAAACTGTTTAAATAAACTAAACAGACTTCTAGTTCAATAAGATAGAAAAAATGATGTCAAATAGTACATCATAAGAATATATATACTTGATTCATATATTAGAATAAAATATGATCATAATTGTTTTTACATTAGATATAAATATATTCTTAGCAAAATATAACTAATAATTTATATAAATATTTATTTTATTAAGATAACATAAAATATAAAAATTATAATTTAAAACAACCCTTTGATCTAGAAGTAGATTTAAATAGTGTATAGTAGATTGATTAACCATTGTTGAATGATAGATTAGTTATTTTCAAGAGGATATTGATCTATTGTTGGTAAAAAATAGTGTTACCATTAAATAAGGTTTCTACCACAACAATGTGAAGATAGATTTATTGATTGTGTAATCAACAAAGTATCTACCTACGGTTTGGAAGAGATGTATCGACACATGTCCAATGGTAGATTCATCTACCATTAAAAAATGTGATCTACCCGTGATGGAGATATATCATTGCCCTTTTAAAGGGTCCAATTGTGTCTATCTTAACGGGATGAAACAATTGTGATGCTTAAAGATACTATTGACACACTACAATGAAACCGATAAATATATAACATATATGAAAAATGAATAATCAACCATTAAAATAATTATATACTGGATTCATTGATCTACCAGTGGTGGAATGGCTGACCATTGATATTATCAATTGTTCACTAAGATCTCCCTATATTTGACCAATAGATGGACACTCAATCATATAAGGAAGTTGATATAAATAGTGAATATTTTATGATTGTCACACCCAGTTTTTCAAGTTTCAATTTACAATCTAGATCGTTGATAATCCCAGATATTTACTAGGGGCATGAGTATGAAAGGGGTTGATTTTTGAATTTTTTACATTGTATAAAATTTATACCTTGGTTCTTCTTTGTTTTTGTTTGGATAATGGTAGGGGATTGTGAGTTTTAGACACCAATGTGGTCTTTTTTTTTATTTAAACCAGTAAAGAATATTTGGGTGGGGTTATCTAGTGTTTGGGGTGTCATTTGAGGGTTTTAGACAATTTTCCAGGACACATGGTTTGAGAACAACTTTCCTGAATCATGGAACCTAACCATGAGAAGTTACATATTTATTCCAGTAGCAATCGCATGGTTTGTGCATGGCTTAACGAACCGTGCAGTCATTTACGAGCTTAATAACATCACATTAAATTCTAATTTGAGTGAATACACCTTCCATTTATATCCAAACCTATTATATATCGACTAATGGGTTCCCCCTTGTTATCCATCATTTTGGGTCAATTGTTTTGTGATTTCTCACCAAAGTTTAGTGATTCTTCATCAAATACATCAATTTCCTCTTCTCCACTCTTTCCATTTTCTTATCCTATCCTTTTATCTTGGTTTTATATTATCCCCTAGACATGATAGACCTAGGGTTTTTTTTCCGCACATTTTTATGGGGGTTTTGTTCTATATGGTCTGGTCATTGTAGATCTAGGGTTTCGAAACCCATGGTAGGTGTTTTTGGGTGTGTGTTTCCATTGCATTATGGATTTTAGGTTGGTTTCTCCTTGTACATGCCTTTTTAATTAAATATTTATTAATTTCATGATTTTAAAAAAACAATTGATTAATAAATATTTATTTATGATAATTTTTTTAATTTTTTAGTTTGAAAAGGTGTTTTTATACCTTGATATGTGATAAAAATAATTTTCTTCTTAAATATTGCACACCATGTGTTTGATAAATTTCTTGGTAGGTTTTTGTGAGTAATTTCTGGTATTTAATGAATGTTTTGGGCATGTTAATAATTTTGTGTCATGTTTAATGATGATTTTGGGATTATTAAAAAGTTTTCAATTGTTTTAATTCATGTGAAATGTGTAGTTTGATTTTGAAAAACCATTTGGTTGTGTGGTGATGAATTGTGGCCCTGTTGGAAATTTCATAGAAAAATGTATTTGGTTTGAATGTTGGTTGTAAAAGTTTAAAGATAAGTTTATGAATATTTTGATGTGGAAATGGTGTCTGTACACCCCTTTATGAAAAGTATATTTTATTACCTTTGGAAAATGTTGGTTTTGTGAAATTCTTAAAGGCCCATTTGGAACTTTTATAAAAAGGGGTTTTTAATGGATTTTCAATGTGAATATTTTCAAGGTGGTTACCAATTCTTTCAATTATAAAATGATGGGTTCTCACATCTTTATTAAATGTGGTATTTTGGGATTTTAAAATTTTCAGGTTGGTAAAATGTTTAAAGGCATGTATGGCATTTCCTAAAAATGAAGAACGAGTGTTCTACATGTATATATCGTGTTTCATCAATTGGTATTATTTTATGGTCTATTAAATGATTTTATTAAATGTTTTTAGGGATTAAACATATGTATGGGTATGGTTTGGTTGTATTTTTATCCTCAAAAGAGTGTTTTGGAATGAGTTTTATGTGAAAAGCCTCATTACACTCCTTGAAATTGTTTTACAGAAAATTTATGTGGGTTATTGATCCCTGAAATAAATGTAAAACATGTTGGGGGGTATTTTTCTATGAGTTTTACATCAAAATGATTTTGAATGGAAAATATGATTATGTGACTTCCGTGATAAACATGTGGGATTTTTGTTGAATGTGGGATGTGGAAGTTTTATTTTCATGTAAAAAGTATTTCACATTGTATTGTTTTACTCGCCATAGGTATACAGTGTTTCTAGTTGGTAAATTCAACAGCACCTAGATTTTTTATTTAGAAGTGTATGTTTTTTTAAACCCACCCTCTTGAAAGCTATTTTTATTTTGATGTTTCACCTCATTGAATATTTTAAATAGCATTTTTATTTATAGAACATGTATGTTTTTATCTTGTAATTTTTATAGAATGGGACCTTGTTTGGAAAACATAAGTTTGTATATTATGTTTAAAACATGAAATTTATGTTTGTATTATTGTAAAGGAATTGAATTGGGAATATAATATTTGGTTGTCCTACTGAGTCTTAGTACTCACGTATATAGTCTTATTCTGTTTTTAGCCCTTGTGCAGGTTTCAACTTGTGTTTGATCGCCCCAGGTGACGTGTGATCATTTTGATGGACAGTGACTATCGAGGTCACATGGATTTAGTTGGTTGTCTAGTTTTATTAGTGGAGTTTTATAGATCAGTAGTATTTTCAGTTTTTTGTAAAAATGTTGTTGAATTTAATTTTTTATAAATTTGTGTTGGGATGTGCATTTCATTCCACTATTCGGTTCTTGTTTTTTTGGAGAATTCATTCCCTCTTGTACTCATTTGATGCCCTCAATTCTTGATTTATAAGGGATTTGAAAAATATATTGGGACTAGAATATCAATAACATGGGGGATGATTATTTATGAATTAAATTGGGAAGGTTATAGAGTAGAATTATTTTTTTTATCTCTGAATTATATTTGGGAGGATCCATTTATAAGTGAAGGGAATGGAATTATTTAAATATAATTTCATTATATAAAAATTAAAATCATTTTCAACATGGAAAGTGGATCTGATGTGGAGAATAATTGAAATTAGGATAATCTATGCTTTATAAATCAATAAACCATTCATTTTTTGACATTGTTTTGAAAGGTTTTTTCCCATTTATCATGTAGATTAAACCCCTGTTACTATTTGGACTTCTTCTGGTTAACTAATTTTCACCCAAGTGGTTTATTTTATATACATAGAAATGAAATGTATGTTATTAAATAATTTTGAACATATGATTCAAAATATGAATTAAATTTTATTGTATAAAATTTCTAAAATCATTAAAAATTAATTCTAAAATAATAAATATATAACGCATGAAAAAACAATTTTAGAGAAAAATATAAATAATGTTCAAAAATATTAAATATTCATTTTTTAATTAAACATGATATATTTAATTATTTCATTTTACTAATAAAATATTTAGGGATCAATAAAAAAATTTCATAATTTTGTATTTGTTTATATCAATATGATTTCTTATAAATTAGGGTATTTATAAAAAATATCATTTTTCTATATTAACCAAAAAAGAATAATATTTTGAATAATATAAAAAATTCATCCAATGATAATATTTTTTTTCAGAATATAAAAATTATTTTATTTTATTCATATTAATATATAAAATTTTGTATGAAACTTTTAAATGAAATCATAAAATTTAATGAAAAACTATTTTTATACACACTTTTTCTCATCAAAATAATAACTGTTCTTGTTCTAATCTCCTATCATTTCAAAAATAATTATTTTAATATATTATTTGTATTATTGGTATATTTTATCACCATTAAACCATGATTTATTTATTTTTGTTAATTTAATACTAATATTTCATTAGAAAGGTAATGTTTTATAAAATACATTTTATAGCATAAAATGAATTTAATTTTATTACCTGTCAATAATATATTTTGTATGAAGATTAGTTTATTATATATATTTTTTCTTATAAATATATTTATTTAAAATAATTATTTTCTAATGATTCTAATATACAAAATATTTAAATACGTAGGTTTTGGATAAATATAACTCTATATTAAATAATACACACTAAATACCATTTAAATTAATTTTATACTCTGAAAAATCATCTCAAATAATCCATTGATATTTAAATACATATTACAATTTTATAAATACATAATGATATAATAAAATAAGACCCATAAATATATAAATATATACAATATTTATAAAATACCATAATTAAATATTAAATTTTCATTTCACTATTTCATTCTCCTAATTTATTACTGTTTAAATTTTATTGTAATATTTATTCACACATAGTTCATTGTGAGTATTGAATCAATTTAGGTTCCTCGTTCTTCAAATTGGGCCACCATATTTAGGATTGTTGGAATAGTCTTTCTATTAAGGTACATCTTCTTAGAGTTGGTCCTCACAATCCCATTCACTCTATCATTCCAGTAGACGGCAAGACTTTGCCCCCAATGGTACAATAACAAATTGGGTGACATGTCCTTCTCTCTAATTTTACTTTTTGTATCTAAAGGGACATTGGGAATTTTTTATATGATTTGTGTCTATAAAATAACCTTCAATTACAAAGGGTGTATTGAAATATTTTCCTTGGATTTTAATTAAAGTATAGGCCTAGTTCCACTAATCATGGTGATCAACTGATCTTCATAAATCGTCTTGAGGTAAATGAGGAGGTGTTGGAGGTTTAAGTTTGGGTAACCACTCCATATTTTTGGGTAGAGTATAAAGTGTGTGAGATTATTTTATAGGTTAATTTATTCAACCGGTTGGAACACATATGAATTTATGATTTGGGTAGTGAAGAATTAGAGGGATGGAAAGTCGTTATGTATAAGTGGTTAAAGAAACAAACCTATAGTAAAACTCTATATCCAGGGACTATGGAGAAGTGTTAGGGATTTGAAATCAAATAATTTTGTATTCAAGGGGATTATTTCCCATTACATTATTTCTATGAGGTAGATAGATAGTTTACTAAATTCCATTACTCATGAGCGAACAACATGATAAAGGATGGGTTTGAATCCATAGAAGATCTAATTACAAAAGGAAATAAAACCATAAACCATAAAGATTATTCCAACATAACAAGACCAATGAATGCTATAAAATCATGTAATTGAAATGGTTTTAAGTGGATATTTCTAGGATCATCCATGGTCAATTATTCCACAGGAAAATAACATCTTTAATTTTATTTTGAAATTAAAATTCGGGATGAATTTACCAATGAATCGGAGGAAGCGATGGTAGTGGGTATAGGTTTGGATGCTAAATTTTAGCTCGAATATAGAATGGAATTTATAAGGGAGAAAGGATACGAGGCTACAACTGCTCATATCATGCGCCTACATTTCCATTCCAAGGGGGATATAGTGGAAGATAATTTTTTTGTAAATGTGTATCCAGTGGATGTAAATATAATATATTATTGGGAGATTAATATCATTAAGAATTAGGAAAAATGTAATTGGATCAAAACCGTTGATGTCATATTGATTCATGTTTTGAATGAATGAAAAATAAATTCAGGGGAATATCTCCAGTTCAAGGACAATATGTCATCCTAATATGAGCATCTCAATCAAGAAGATCCAAATTTGAGGAAATTTGTCAATGAATAGAGTATACAAAGAGTGAAAGGTACTAATGCATTAATTTTTTTTCTAATGGTTTAGTGCTTTCCATTATTGTTTAACCTAATTTATAGCCTTGTCTATTCGTATTCTTAGTAAAACCTGAAAATATAATTTTTCTGAATGATAAAAAAATTCTTTGTATAGAATAATTTATATTAATAACATGTATCGTGTTTTTGTTTAGTATAGTGTTATATTTGAACCAATATATTCAAAAAAATTATTTATCTACAGGAAAATATATACTAAAATCACTAAATATCACATCTCCCTACCCTTCAATAAATTTTTACCTCACAATTTTAATTATCATTCACTAATTAAATACATAAGGGTATCAATATGATTGACAAGACTCAATACATAAACATCACTTGGATTTAAATCTCACAATAATAATCAATACAAGAAAAAAAATATATTATTTTACTTTTCAATATACATATATTGGTATGAAATATGTTAGTAATACATTTTCCTCCTTATCTATTTTTAAATATTAGGAGTCTCTACAGTATCATCAATATCGTTATTATTTTGATTATCTGGTTTCCAAAAAATATTAAAATAAACATGGTTATCAAGATAATATCTTATCAAATTCTTCCAGAAGAATAATTAAATAAAATGATACTTTTATAGACTCTCATAGGAATCCTTTTTATTAGAATATGATACATTCAGTTCAATATATTTTTTGTACGGTATAATATTTTACATCAGAGGCTAATCCCAATATAACAGTAAAAAATTTATCAATACATTAATTCAATTGTATAACCCTAAAAATAATTGAAATCAATTCTCTCAAAAATTAAAAATACAATTCACCAATTAAATAAAATATTAATTAATATATACATACACTTAAGGATCTATATATTTTAATCTATGTAATCCATTTTCATTTTTTTAGGTTTTCTATCCTAAACATAATAACATATATCATAAGGGTTTATAATGAGGATGTTTATTATAAAATTCATATCCCTTAAGAGTATAAAACCTGTTCTGTAGTTGGGAATATTTTTTTATGTATGGATAAAAGATTTATTTAATACCCAACCATAAATTTTAAGTGATATTTCCCCTACCTGAATATGTTAAAGAGTATTCATTCAAATTATTGTATTGAGATAGGTATTGAATTACTTTTAATCCATAAAACCAAAAAATAATCAAAATTTTCTGATGTTTTCTAATATTAGGTCTTATGTTTAGGGTTGTCACTAATGTTATATAGTCCTTATCACCCCCAAAAATAATAATATAACAACAAAAAACTAAACATTGATTTGATACCAACTAAGGTGACTATACTTTAACACAAACTTAGTTTACATAATTTCTATATGTTAAATATTGAATCTCACAAATAATATCACATCCCTCTAAAATAATGTTTGGTTTCAATGATTATCATATATATTTGAAATATCATTTACAATAATTTTTTAGAATTCATATATAATAGAAACACATTATAATATATTCCTTAAATCTCAAAATATATACTCATATTCAAATATTATAGAAATTAAAACATAAGACGACATGGGATCGAATGAAAAAAAATGGAAAAAAACATTAAAATTTAATCAAGGGATAGATTGTATGAATATGATGAAATATGTTCATGGGAGAACTTTTTTGATATAAATAGAAATATATAATAGTATCATTTTTTCATATTCCGTAAGAGAAGAACATGTAATCTCAAATTAATCAAACATAAAACATATCATAAGTATATATAATCTTGATAAAATAATCATGACCAATAGAGAATATTATTAATAATATGAAATAAAATTAATGAATTTTAGTGAATCAAATCCTAAATACAAAGTATAAAATAATCCAAAGTATAGTTATTCATCACATTGTGATCATATCCATGAAGCCCCACCTTATTATTTATTAGAATATCCATGATGGTTTACACTTTAAAATGTTAACATACCCACGAAGGTCAACCATTTATTTTGTGAAAAAAATATAATTATGTCCATGTTCTATCATATTATTCGAAAAAAACATTAACTAATTATTTAATGGGTAATATAGGACCCCACCAATCAAAAATGATACATATCTCTTCTATATGAAAAAAACCATTCATCAAAGTATAAGGAACACATGGAAATAAAATGGAATTTGTAACATCTCTAAATGATACCACATAAAATGTATTCTCTAATTATATCATTTGATACCAAATATTCAATCTACCAAAAGGATTATTTCAAAAACATTATATATAAGGTGATTTATAAAACATGACTCAATAATAGAGAAATAAATTTAAAATAAATATTAAAATAGAATAATGACATGAAAATATATTTAGAAAATATTTCTTATCATAATCAGAAGTAAAATAATTTTAACTAACTTTTGAGAAGATAATTTTTGAAAGGTTCCATCCTTACTTTTTTAAAATATATTTTGAAATAAATCTAAATAAATAATCTTATAAATCTATAAATATATTTCTTCATTCCAATGGGGAGTGTAAGGTAAAAATTATGATTACTAAAGGAAATCATTTTCAAAATTGAAAATTTCTATATTGAATCCCATGTTGGAAATTCACTGATAAATCATTATTTTATAAATATGAAAATAGAAAAAAATATCACCAAAAATAATAATATATTGGATTTCAAAATAATAATAGAGGAAATTTGTGAGAATATGTAATATGAATATTGATGAAAATGATCTAATTTAGAGAGGGTTGGAATTATCCCTAATATCAATAATTCTTGGGGAGAAATAAATCCATTAAATTATATTTAATGTAAAAATGAAATTCCATATAGAATGGATAAAATTAAATATAATTTCATTATTTTATTGAAAAAATATATCATATAACCATAATCATATATAAATAATTGTTACTCAAGAAAAGAATTTTATACAAGTCAAGCCCTTACCTCTTTCTTATAACTTCCACAAAAACACTTTAACAACCTCTTTAATAAACATAAAAATTATAATTACCTATTTAAAAAAATTATATATTACCTTATATAATCTCATTTTAATATATCACGTCATATCAATAAGTGAGGAGAAAATTATTTTTGTCGTTATATAATAATGATTTTTACTATTTCATGCACTCTATAAAATATCGATGATGATATTTGTTCATTGATTTTTTTTATTAATTCATAGTTTATGCAAGATACTAGAAAAGATTATTTCTAATAATTTATACATTTATATTTTAATTTATTGATAATTTTATTCAGAATTTAAGAAGAAAAAAATTTTCAGGAGTTTTTTTGATAATTATTGTTGACAAAAATTGTGTATGTTTATAACAAATACTATATATGAGTATAGCAGTTACTAAAACCAAATAAATATATAAAATTAATAATTATTTTATAAACAAATTTGGCTAATCATAATTTTTTGTGGTGATGAATAAAATATACATCATTCCATGGAGGTGGTAGTCCAACCTTACAGAAGAACAAAATTTTCAATTCCACATAATGGAAAAAATGATAGAGAATGAGTTACATTTTTTGAGTTTTATTAATGATAATAATGTTATATTTCATTATTATATAACCCTTTTAACCTAAAATGAATTGGTATTATGATGAATAAAACATCTATTTCATGGATCTAGTAGTCTGCGCATAACACTAAAGATATTTTAGTTTTTCAAAGAGAAATGGGATTGGGATGAAAATGGGTTTTTATATATATAAAAACCGATCTATATAATAATAATATTGATATAAATATATTATACTATTTAAAATATTTTTATGAAGAGGTATAAGAAACTAAATAATTATTATAAAAAGGAAAGTACACATGCAATTAAATTTTATGTCTCTTTGAAACTTTATTTATTTAAAAGGTAATTGTGAAATGTCATGGAAAAAGATGATAATGAAAGTTATAGAAAATTAAATGGGAATAAATTGGGTCATATTATATTATTGAATTAGATTTTGGTTTTATTATTGAAGGGGTGAATGTGGGCCCCTATTATATGTAAATGGAATGACATTTTTGTATATATAATTTCCTAATGTAAAAAAGAAATAATATTTAACCAATAATGTGGATCAAAATTAGAAAATAATAGAAGGTCTAAAAATATAATGTTAATAAATCCCTTAACCACTAATTTCTAGATGATTTTAACATTTTTTTAGTACATTCACCCTTTGAATTTAGTCTTATTACCATTTGGCTTTTACAGTGGAACTTATTTTAATCTAGGTCATTTTATTATGATTATAAATAACATTGACCTTATTTTATAGTCGTATTATTCCAAATATGAGATTCATTAGATTTATATTATAATGGTAATAAATTTTAATTCTAAAATAATAAATTCATCAGGCATAATAATATTTTTATTGACAAATATAACTTATGTTATAGAATTTCAAATATGGGTTAGTGAATTAAATTTAAAATTTTTAAATTTAAAATCTAATTTATTATAGAATTATATTTTTATGAAAATGGATTCATAAATATTATGGTGTTTTTATATCTTCTTTATTTCATTAATGGAACATTATTTTTTCAAAGTGGTCTTTAACATTATTTATCTTAAAATTAATATTTTCAAAAAAATTATCAAAAAAATTATAAGACAATATTTTTATCATGAGTCGTAAAAAATTGGTTATTTTATTAAAATTAATATTTTAAAATTTAATAATATAAAATTTAAATAGAAACATAATATATACTGAAAAATAATTTTTATAGGAAAATTAATCATTAGAATATAACATGTTTTTACCCTTATTTTATATAAATTACATAATATATTAGGGTTAATATATTATTCACATTAGAAATAAAATTTTTCATCCTTTAGCCAAAATATGTTTAGTTTCTTTAAATAAAAATTCACGGCATACAAGAAGAATTTTTTTACTAAAATATAATGTTAAGCATAAAATGAATATATTCTTATTACTTTACTAGTTATAACTTTTTTATAAAGTCTTGTTTATTATTATATATATATGTTATAAATATATTTAAATAAAATAATTAATTATTAATTATTATAAAAGTACGCAATACTATAAAAAATGTTCTTTAATAAATATCACTTTTATATTTGATAATATTGACCCATTACTAGTAAAATTAATTTTATATTCTAAAATTTTAACTTTAATAATCCAATTGTTTTAAATTACCTTCTTTTATTTTATTAATATATCATATGATAATAATATATGATGAATATATATATATATATTTATTTATTTATATTTAAATATTTCAATTAAATATTATTTTTTAATTTCATTAATACATTTTCATGATGTATTATTGTTTATCTTTCATTGTAATATTATATCTTAATAAAATTTCTCAATTTATTTTTAGTTCTTTGATGTATATGAATATCATATTCGACAAAATCATTATTAAAAAAAGTACCACCTAAAATCTCAGGAATTTATAATAGTTGATGTTTAACAATGTCTACCATCCTTAAATAATCTAATTATTAAATCGAACATTGCAAATACAATAGAATATATAAATATATATTTTTTTGAATTTGTATATATCATGGGAGGATAATTTATCATTGGTTAATATTTCATAGAATAATATTTATCAATGTATGATTGGTATGGCTCTATTTAAGGTGCTTAATAGTAGACCATATTTATTTCCCTATTGTACTTCGAGAGTAAACAAAACTAAATTTTTTTGAGGATGTGTAGTATAGATGACTAAAAAACATATATATGATTATGAAAATAACGGTTATTTTGAAAATATTGTAATTTTCATATACCAATCAACATCGATTTGATTCTGTAGTCTCTAAAAAATATCTAGTATTCATTTATGTGTCACATAGATTTGGATATAATTGAGTTTGTATGATTTTTATGTAATCAAATTAGTAAGTGACATAATGTTTGACTATTTAATATATAAAATAATTTAAAAAATAGTTGTAATTACAAAATTTTTATATTCTCATGAATTTTTTACTTGGTATTTCATTGTTTTGGAAGTATGAGTCAAACCCATCATATATTTTCAATTAATATAATGTTGATTTACAATAATATCGGTGTTTCATAATGGGAAAAAATTTACATTATTGATCAATGAAATTGAAATTTTATAGAAATTCATTTTCACTAGTATGTGTGACTTCTCTGTATGGTATCATTCAATAAGAATAATGAGTGTGGGGATAAATTTTTCACAAACACTACTAAGAGTTATTCACCAACAATGATTCTATCTGTAACACCATGATAATTTTTCAAAAGAGGATAATCAGGTTGTTGAATGTATATAACATGAAACACAAATATTAAAATATATTTTAGCACCCCAAAAATTTAGGACTTGTTTATTTTCAAATAAATTTAATCACTACCATAGCTTATGGAACACACAACCACAAATATCAATTGATTGTAATATAGTATACTTTAATAACCTTGGCATTACATTAGCGTGTATGAATATGAATAAAAAATTTAGGAATATTATTTTATTTTAAAAATTATAAAATAAAATAAATTATTTTTTATTGAAATAAAACAAAATAAAAATCATTAGAAAGAAAAATGAATGATTTCTTAAAAGCAATATCTTTCTAAGCATTAGCTTCATTGTTCTTTGCACATATATTTTAAAAATTTATTTTTATATATTTTTAAAATTTACATTACACAATTGACATAATATTTGAAATAAAAATATTAATATTCTCTTAGGGTGATTTGTATGGTAGTTTTTTGAAAAGTTTCAGTTTTCTATTAATAGTGGAAAAAACTATTTCTTTTAATCATTATTTCTATTTAGGAAAATATTAGTCAGATATTATTATTATATAGCTTTATAAATTTAATATAACTTCTATTATACTTATAGTAATCCTAGTTTATTCATTGGATTCAATTTTATATTTAATTTTATATAAATCCCTTTTAATCATTTAAAGGTTTCTCTTTTCGAAAATTCATTTTTTACACTTCTAAGGGTTTAATTTTAAATTAAATTAGAAAAATTAATAAATTGAATTGATAATAATAGATTAAATATTTGGAATCAAAATAATTTATATTATATAATACGGTAAATTAATTTTTTACTATAATGAATATTGAATAGGTGAAAAAAAATTCTATTGTTATTGTAAAAACAAGTTAATTGTGGATTAAACTAAATAAATAAGTGTTAAAAATACCCCAAAACATGTGAAATTCCAATTTGGTAATCATATTTTATCATTATATATTAAAAGTATCTCAAATAGGCAATTATGGAGCATTTTAGATTATGAAAAACATGGTTTTAAATGTTTATTTAAAAAAAATTCAAATGCATCCTTTATGAGACTTTTAACCACCACCCTCTCCCCTCTCCATTACACACATACATAATCGTTTATATCAGAAAATAAATCAAAAAAAATATCTTCCATAAGTCCAAACCGACATCTTATATGTCTTTTATTTATCATAAATACAACATAGTGTTTCTTTTGTGAAAACCTAATATTGTTTTCTAAGTATTAGGTAACATCCTTAACTGATCATTTTATTTTATTTATTCTTCCACCTCTGCAATAGACCAACCCAGGTCCTCAAATCCATAAAACTGTGTCAACCATCACATGGTGAGGTATAAAAAATACAATTTTAACTAGTATTATATATATCAAATCAAATATATACAATTATAGTAGAAAGCGGGGGGAAAATGAGACTACCAAATACCATAAAATACAAGATGATATAAGATAATAAATAAATTATTTCAAGTCTCCATGTGAATAAGAGTCACCCCAAACCATCTGATATATATGGAAATGATTAAATTAGAATCCCACAAACTAAAATATAATCTTACCTTTATTTATATCCCCTAATACAACAAATACAACCACTAAAACGCCAAAGCAGGGTTTGGGAACAAGGATGAGTTAGATACCACCATCACTACTAGAAATATGAGGTATACCAATGGACCAATACCAAATGTTTTTCAAAAATATTGGAATAGGTACCATAGAGAGACCCTATAAAAATTGTTTTGGGTAAAAACATTGGTATAGGTCTCTTGTAGACCCCCTATACCAATGTTTTCTCCAAAACCCTTTGTATAAGTCACTAATAAAGAACTATACCAACAAATTTGGACAAAAAAGTTGGTATAGGTCACTAATATGGACCTATATAAAAGGTTTTGTGAAAACCCATTGGTATATTTCCATTATATAGACCTTATACAAAGGGTGTTTCAAAAACTGTGGGTATAGGTCCATAATATACACCGTATACCATTTTTTTTTCCAAACCCTTTGGGGTAAGTCCACTATTTTCCAACGATTTCACCAAAACAGTTGGTATAGCTCAAAATATCAAAGAACATATACCAAAAATTTTAAAAAACGTTAGTATATACCTATATCAACCGTTTTTTAAAAACATTTGTATAGGTACCCATATAATTTGTGGATTCTTCTATCATGTGACCTTAAAAAATCCAAATTTAAATTATTATGAATATTTATATTTATATTTAAAAATTATGTATAGAAAATTTATCTTATTTTAGTGCTTATGTCATTGGATTATAAATGGGAGGTGCTGGAATCAAAACCATGTTCTGGGTTATTTTATCATTACATATACCATTGATTTTCAGAAACCATTGGTATTGGTTTTTCATTTGACATATTCCAAAAGTTTAACTAAAATATTTGTATATGCCTATACCAAGGAATTAACAACCAATGGTCCTCCAAACCATTGGTAAATGGTTTATTTATATTAGTTCATGGATTCTATAAAAGTTCTAATATCAAGAATACAATAGTTCTATATTTTAAAAAAGATTACAATGAATTTTTAGGAATCCAATGCTATTGTAAAACATTTTCTCTATTGTTTTTTCATAAAATCCATTCATATTATCAAACAAGAAATATGAAAAGTAGGAGTGATAAAACTTGATATCATTTCGATGCATCATAAGGTATGTAAGTAAACACATATCCATGAAATACCATCATCTGAATCCATCTCATATAACCATTACAAAATCTATGAGCATCCATACACGATAAAACCATTGTGAAATAAAAAATATATAAATTAAAAATCACACTGTCATTTTTGCTCTAGACTATGGAAAAATGTGTACTGGACAAAAGAGGGATTAAACTAGGAAAAACGTTTCATCCAATAGATATAATATCCTTCCATATTTCGTTAATATCAAAATAAATAACCATTAGTGGGGCCACAGACACAATGGATTTCTATGTCCATTTCTTGAAACATCATTGGTTCCAAACAGTTAAGCTAGTCAATTTATATATCAATAAAATAATTATAAATTATAAAACATTTTTGAGGCTCATACAAACTGATTTGGTGATTGATAATCCCATTTCATAATAAAAAATATCCATTTTTAAGGAAAACCACTTTAAAAATTTTATCTTTCTATGTAATCCATTGAAACCAAAAATCGCTTATATTTCATGAATAACATAAATTAATTTTTCAAAAACAATAATATACTCATAAAATTAAAAAATTATAAAGAAAAATTAATCTTAAAATGGTATAAATGAAGTTTCCTTTGCCAATAGTGATTGTAAACTAAGAGATCAGCCTTAAAAATAAAATCCATGATAAGAAACTACAATGATCGATAGAAAAATCTATCCTTCCATGAATATAAACATGTTCGTAGCCCAAAATATATCCAAAACAAAGGCCAAAGATGAATATGAAGGAATACTTACCTAGATAGGCACACTATTGTAACCCTAATGATTGATTGTCGAATGAATGATACGAAAGGAGAGGATGTCTCTCAAATCACCAAGGGTGAGCATTGGATATAGGGAGGGAGAATGTGCGGTTGAATGAAATGGAATTTACTCATATAGAACCATAAAAGTCAAAACTCGTGATATTTACTCTTTTTAAATCTCATTACACCAAATAATTTCAATGATGGATGATATCTCAGAAAACACGTAGCCTTTTTATAAAAACATGATTTTATCCATTTGATGAAATGAAATAAAAATGGTGTGTAATCTTCACACCTTGAACCAAATTCACTAAATCTGCCTGGAATTCATTAAATGGCATTTAATTCATTTACACGATGTTTAGATACCCAGCAGACATGAAACATGCATATATTCATAAAAAAAACAATGAAAATAGGATATTCTCCTAACGTGGTGGGAACCCCTCAAGGACATTAACACATTTATAATCAAACACCATTAATTCAAAAAAGCAAAACTCCTAGAAAATTAGGTCATTATATCTATTCAAGTTTATCCATCCCCTATAATCCTATAAACACACCCAAACAAGGATGATAAAAAATGAAAGAAATATGAAGCAACTAACAATTGTAGTAGGGTGTGACAATCTCCACACCATAAATGATTTCTTCCCCTTGAAATCCCACCAATTCATGGACTTGTAAAAAGTGAATTAAAATTCTTTCTACATCAATAAATCCCTCTCCCCCGTCTCATTGGAACTTCTATAGTACGTGGACTACATGAATCTTTTCCCCCCACATTACATTCTCTAAGTGACCCCTAATTTGAACTATCTTTTCAACCCTAGTGGTGTCAGTTTCAAGAAAAACATCCTCTCATCCAATCACATGTGAATGATATTTTATGAATATCATCATTTAGGAAACATGAAATAAATCAGATATTTATTTCAAACCAAATTCGATGTTCAACTGATATTCCACCATTCCCAATTAACCACAAATCTTAATGGTCCCCATTATCCTTCGTGAAAGCATACCTTTCTTAACTAACCAACGATGTCCCCAAAAAAGTGAAACTCAAATTAAAACATGACCACCAACATAAAAATATGGATGTTTGTGATGATAGTCTAAATAAAATATATAATGACTCTATCTCATAATAGATATCCTCTAGATCAACTGCAACTTCTTATTCATGTCTTAAATAAGACTTGTCCCCACAAATGATTAATATCCCAACTCAACACAGCATAAAGGAGATCAATATGGCCACCCAACAGATCCTTGAAAGTATCTATCATTATTGAATCCCGATAATAGTTGTTATTATAAAAATGATAAAATTGGGAAATTATTTTATGATGATCCTCATAAATAAATCACACAACACTAGAGCATATCCTCAAAAACATGGATATCCCTCTATGAATTCCATCCTTACTTGGGTGATAATCCATCCTTAATCTAATTTTGGGACCTATTTCCTCTAGTAAACCATTCCAAAATATGGAAATTAACCTTAGGTGCCTATAATATTCCTTCTTAGAGGTAAGCCCATAAAGACTCTCAATCTCTCTGATATACAAGTCTCTATGATGTTCCACTTTCTTCATCTCCTTGATTGGTAGGAAATGTGCCAATTCCATGAGTTAGTTAGTGATTACAAAAATAAAATCCTACAAAATATGTGTTTTTTTAAAACCAATGAATAAATTAATAGAAATATCATCCCACATTCATATTGAAATGGGTAAGGGTAGAAGAAACAAACAGATCACTATTGTTCCACCTTAATTATCTAATAAGTTATATACTGTGATAACAAATCCACAATCAATCATCTCATCCCCTGCAAATAATAAAAACTTCTAAAATCATGATACATATTGTTAGCCCTTGGTTGCATATACTAACATGACCAGTGTAAACTATCCATCAAATCCTTCCATAGAGAAATTGATTAAACTACCCAATCGTAGAATCACAAATAACTTGGTCTCTGCATCAAAAAGAATTTTAACCCAGAATTCTCATATAGTGTGATTCACATACACAAGCCAATGTCACTCATAAAAATGTGATCAATCTTTTATATAATATAATAACACTTTCCCACAACCATCTTATATTGACATGTTCATATTAAGAAACAAACTAGTTCAAGACCACTCCTCAACTGATTCCTTCACGTCTTGTGTTGGTAATGTTATTATTAAATCACCAGCACCCAAATTTCTATTCCAAGGAGTGTATCCAATTTCAAAATAATTTTTTTAATGTATTAAACTCAATGTCTCTATCAAATGTTCAGATCCCTGTAACTAAAAATATTTTTCAAGATCATATAAAAATAGTATATAGGAAACCACTCCCCTAATAGAACATGCCATCCAAATTTTCATGTATGTATAACCACATAAAAAAATAATCATGGGTATTATAGTTTTTTTATGATAGGTAAACTCACATGAGCCATAGGCCACCACATATTTCCCCTTAATAAAGAATCATCCCAAATGAATACCAGAAGTATCGTATAAAAAATCGTAACTTGAACCCTATTTTGAATGAATTAAAACTAGTCATGATGTTGACCTCATCTTAATATCTTCAAAAGATAACTAAATTTTTTCCACTCAAACAATACATTCTTATGGGTAAAAGTAGTCATCGAATAAGTGAGCATAGAGAAATTTGGAAATAGCACAATATAAATACCAGCTAAACACATTAATCATTGGTTCTCAGACAAGATAAATGTATTATTCTATAACATAATAGTCTTTAGCTTTTTAGGATCCTTTGAGAGGCCCCTCTTAGATATCACATTCCCTAGGAATTTAACTTCCATAATCCAAAACATGAAATTAGAAATAATACCATACAAATTACATTCTTTATGGGTTTGTTCTATGACATTCCAATTCCCCATGTGCATTTATTCTATCATTATGTACACCAAGATATCATCCATAAACACAAAAAACAATAGAGGCCAAGAACATATGAATGATCTAGTTCATTAAATCCACAAACATCATAGGATAATTGGTTAGACTGAGTGGAATAATATTAAACATAAAATACCCATACTAGAATCTAAACATTGTCTTAGGTGTATAATTTTATCGAACACTCAAATGTTGGTACCCTAACTAATGTTCAACCTTTGTTAACTAATATTCTCCTCGATTCTAGTAAAAAAGTTCATTATTCTTGGGAAAGGATATTTGTTCTTAACAATAACCCTAAATAATTTTTAATAATCAATACAAATTTTGAGTCTCTCATCTATATTTATAGAAAAGTGTATAGTAAAACCCCATAGTAAAACACTAGTACAAATATATTCATTATCCTCTAGGTCCTCTAATGGGTCTTATGTTCTACAAATTCATAAAGTTACATTTGATAAGATGGAATAGAAATAGTCATTCAACTAGGGTGAAAGTCAATATTAAAATTATCCTCTATAAATGCTGGTAAACCGGAAAAACATATAGAAAATACATTGCGGTACAAACACATCACTATAGGAAGTTAAACACTTTAAAAAGTTTCAAATTCATCAAGAAACATGTATCACGTCAAGCATGATATTTATCCATCATATTGAAAAACAGTACCTACCTTTCCTAATATGTAGACCTAATCACCCTGAAAAATATGATTGACCCCATCGGTGGATTAGAACTGAACTCTCTGAAGATAACATCTATTTGGGGAATAACATTGATAATCTAATCTATGCTGGTATTTAAGTCAAAAATATCATGATCAATAAATAAAAAATCTCATACAACCTCAATGTAACCTATCATCCCCAAACACGTGGGGCACTTGAAACCATGTTTGGACCTATTTCCCAAAGGCATTGAAAGTTCCCAAAAGTATGGAATCATCTATTAATGTAGTCCATACACGTCAAATCACTTTTTTAATATAAAAAAAATGAGTATCACCTTTATCAAACAAATCCAACACCATATAAGATTAAATAAGCACCATGCCTCTAGTTATATCCATCCATGATTTTGAATCAACTTGTACATACTCCAAAACATAATGAAATATTGTCTCATCTCCTCCTTGTTCATTATTTTCCATATGAACATCTATAATAGCTTGAGGATTAGACCCACAACCCTTTTAATTATATTCATAAACCTATGAACACCTTTTTAATGTGGATCCAACCTTATATACATTGTATATCACATCACAAAAATGTTTTAAATGGATAGGTCATCCAAAAAGATGAAAAATATTTGGGACATTCACATAAATCGTCTGAATAAGATCAGACCATCCACACTAATAATAAAAAATCTGAGGATTTCTTGATGAATCCCTAAAAAAAGATCCTAAAAAATATTGGCTTCCTTTTCACTTCCTATTATGGATAAGAGATACACCTGTGATAATCACTTCACCAACATAAGCTCCACCAAAACCAACCATTCTATCTATTTTTTCCTCATCCAAAGATACATTTTTAACAAACTACATAACGGTTGGAAGGCACATGGAAATCAACATCGACTAGATATGTAGTCTCAATCACAACTAAACCCTCTGATCCTTTAGGTAAATTTTAGTAACATGATATAGTGATAGATACACAAACATTATAAAATAGATAGAATACTCCATAATTCTATGCTCCCCCGGATCTATGTTCATAAACTACCATGTATTTTCTGTGCATAAAATCTTACCATAAAACCATAGATTAAATATTTTCATGAAGGAATACAATGTAATGTCCTCATGAAAACATAGCCTCTATAATAGAGTCCCACTTTTTTCTACCTGATCCCCTTCTCATGTACATGAAAAAAAACCATAGATTCTTCATGATTTTTTTAAAAATTGAATCTCCTCTCAATCTGCTCAAACTATACCTCAAGAATCCTATGGTCCATTTTCATCACATAAGACTGGTGGATACTAATTAGTGAATTCGAATCCATGATCCACCACATGTCTTTAGTTACCAAAACCCACATTACACAGTTGATGAATATTGTGTATTATTGATTCAATAAAAGAAGGGTCCACTATAGAAAATCTTGTTAAACCTATATGATATCTTCCTCTATTAAATTTTAAAGATCTCTTCTTGGATTATTTGCCATATAAAAATATTACAAGAACCAATTATATCATGATAACATTCCACAATCTCAAAAATATTTTCATAATTCAAAACAATTATTTTAAAAAATAATAATATCAATAAATTAGGAGTTCTACTAATAAAATACATTACTTAAAATGGAATAGGTAAATTTAAATATACTTCCCATAAAATTCATTCAAATAACCCCAATCACTAATTATCCATCATCATAATGTTATGTGACCAGCTCTGGTAACATATGTTATGTCCCAGAATTGAGATGTCTATACCCCTTTGCAAACATCCTATCTAAATTCCTATTGTCCTATATCATTTCTACCCATAAAAAAGAACAAAACTCATGAATTGTAAACACACTATATGATGATCTTTCACTAACATAAAATAATTTAATAGAGAAACATGGGTCAACCAAACCATAAACATGATATACTTATCACATGGTTAGGTATAACAATGAAAAATAAAAAATTACATTAATATATCAAAAATAAGATATAATCCCTGAGTAAAAAAAAGAAGAAAATATATTCAACAAAAAAATATATGATACGGGGAAAATATGCTAAACTAGAAAATATTTCAAGTCTCAATGTATCCAATAGTCACATCCAAACCATCCCTCTATAAAAGAAAAATATTAATGGAGAATCATTCATAAGTCCTGATTCACTTACATTTATATGGAACGTATAATAAAACATCTAAAACTGCCAAATGGAAAATTTATGATGTGTTCACAAACCCCTCTAGGATACAACTTTAGATTCTATATATTTTCAACATAAATAATTGAACGTTTCTATCATTCAGATGAAATGTTTTTAAAAAATATTTTCATAAATCTATTGCATTGGTAAAACATTCTCCACTCATATTTTTCACTAAATCCTTCCATATTTTAAAACCTAAGATGTGATAATTAGAAGTGATAAAACAATAATGAATTTCTAGGTATTATATTATAAAAAAGTAATCACATATCCACAAAATACCATCATGTGATGCCATGTGATAAAATATATATTAAAAACATAAGGGAAAAATCAATGATAAAACCTGCAAGTAATCAAAATCCATTAATAAACAAGAACACTATAATTTAAGATCAATAAAATGATAGAATATTTACCTCAAAATAAAAGATCCTATAAAACAAAACAATGGACCCAATAGATATCAGGTCCTTCCACAGTCTATCGATATGAACAAAAAAACCACAATTGGTTGACCATACATTAAGGTTGACTATTTATATTTCTCAATGGACCTATTATTACAAAAGTTTCAATATTTTGAATTTAAATTACAAAACCATTCTCACTTTTTAGAAAACATTTTCCAAATCCATGACAAAAAGTGTTGGTGTTTTAAATTCCCATTTCTAAATCAAAACAAATCAGTTTTTAAAAGTAAATATCTTTAAAATGAATTATCATTCCAATTAATAATTTGAAAAAAAAATAAATTTTATTACATTGATAATGAATGTAATTAATCAAGATCAGTAATCTATTTATAAAATCAACCCATTTTAGAAAACAACATACTTCAAAACTATATTAACATATCCCCCTTCCAAAATAGTGATTGGAAACCAAGATATTATGTAACATCCCAAGTAAGTAATGAATAATAAATATTTTTATCTATGTCTATTTATGAATTAGATAGTGTTTTTGAGGCTTAAAATAAGAATAAATCCAACCTAAAGCAGGGAATACTCTAGTATTTTTAAAAGATTGTTTTATCGCCTTTTGACGGAGAACCATTTTTAAATCTATCTATTGACAATTTTAAAAGCTATATTTTTCAAAATAAACTTATTATTTATTATTGAGACATCGAAATTTACGTTGGATAAATTTCTGGTATTTTTCTGATAATGTTCATTTTTTAATGAATAGTGAAAAGTGTTGTATTTTAATTCAAACCCAATTTTTAATATAATTTATTTATATAGTTTGATTAAATTTTTAATTGGTTTTAAAATTTAAATAGAATATATTTTTACCATGTAATCCAATGGTGGACATTTTAATTAATTTCACTTTGAAATTTGACTTAAACTAGTGTCAATCTTTTGATATATATTGTTTCATAAAAACACTGCTATTTGTCATGACAGCGAGAATTAATTATTAAATTACTTAATGTAACTAATAAGTTTTGAATTTTTTAAAATAGGAATCATTTTTTAATTTGGAATATCAAATATATCTTAGGGTGAAGTTTTGGTATTTTTTTGAAAACTTCAATTTTTGATGAATAGTGAAACCAATAAGTGGTACTTATAAAAAACTAATTTTCTGTTTAAATGAAATTTTACCTCCTCTGTGTTTTGAATTTCAAAAATCCGACATAAATGGTTGTCATTATGAAGTAAAATGTGGTTCAATGGTATTAAAATAATTTTTTGGTGAATAGTAACTAATAAGTTTTTAATCGCGATTAGAGGTAATCAGTGCAATTTAAGGCAAAAGTGATATTATAATAAAATGAAAATACCTAGACACATGTCCTACCATTATTGGATGTGTCATGGTCAACCAAGAAAATCCACGGGTCAACTCGGGGACCCCATGGACCCACTTTATTAGGAAAATTACATTAATATCTCTTTATTTAATGTTTAACTTAAAATGACATAAACATGAGTCGTTTTACTAAAACAATTTTTAAATGGGGTTTTACAAGTCATATGTTTTACTATAAATATAAATTGGAAAGATAAAAAGATTTCCTACATCATAGAATTTGTTTTATAATTTTTAGACATTAAATAGTGTAAATTATTTATGACATCATGATGATGCAGCGATTACCTCATTATTTAATGATTTAAATAAAATGAAAATATAATGTACAATATATGACCTAAACTTGTCAAAAACCTATTGTATGGGTATATTTAGAACCCTTATCACCTTATCCTATAATTATATCAATGTGGGACCTTTTAAATCCGAAACTCGTTTTAAAATAAAGTATCATATCTTTACTTTCCAAGACTGCCCCACCTCTCCTCGTATAAAAGGCCCCCACCTCTACCACCTTACCCACACTTACAAAGCCATTGTCTCGGCCAACACTACACATTTTGTCTCTCCACATCCCTCTATAACTCTTAGAAGCCTCACTTTGGGCAGAAGTCTTCCCAAGGAAGCCTTTGAGCTCAAATCAAAAAGGGTTACCCGTTTTTAAGTTAATGTCTTCACTTGTGTTCTTTTGTTTCATTTTTCTTTTCCAACCCCCTAAACTCATTTTATTCATTTATTTTCTAAAAACACCAGTATCTTCCATATACTAGGATTTTTTTATAATAAGGATTCGAGCTACACTTACACACACCTACATCTAATGGTTAAAGAACATACTGTTTCCGTGGATGGAGATTTTCTGCCTCACGAAACGATTATTGTTCAATATTCTTCTAACAACTTCAAAGGTGTCCATTAAGATGTCACTATATTTATATATTATATATAATATTTTTATGTTTTCCTTAATCTTATTTATTTTTCATTTATGGCATACCTTTATGGCTTCCATTATGGGTATACGCGATATCTTCCTTTTAGGAAGTGCGGACTACCGCCCCCTCAAAGTGATTTGATTCGTTAATACCATATGTGGTACGTATAAAGGATATATTTAATGATATTATATATGATACTATACTGGAATTAAAATACTATTATGTATAATTATGTTTTAATTCCATTAAATATGAAATATAAATGGATGTAGCGTTTATGCGTACGTACGGCTTACCGTCTCCACGAACAGTGCATTTCATTTCATACCTCTAAATGATTATGTAATATTATAAATGCATGTATAAACTATATATATATTAATTATATGGAATCTAAATCATGAATATCATTATTGAGATTATGGATATTTGACTATGTGAACAACTTTCAAATATAAGAAGTTCACTTTTAACTCAAGTACCAATGATCAACAAACCGACCATTATTAACTTAAATAATTACATAATGTTCATAACCTGGTAATAAGTGATAATAAAGGAATAATGAACTTGAAAAAGGTTCTTAATCATGTATAGATTAACTCAAGTTTATTATTCAGGACATTAAAGAACGATCGAGTCAAGTCGGACCCGAGGTATGGGAACTTCTTAACCCGATTTTCATTCTTTGGGTTAATCTCCTACTTTCAAGTTATGTCATGATATTATTATGTGTATTTATACTTTATTTATGTGTACATATAGTTAATACACATATTAGATGTATTTTATTTAAAAAATGATTTTGTAAGGGACTTCGTCTCAATCTCCATTCATTGAGGCATATTTTGTTTTATACACATCCTTCTTTTATCCGGTGTATAAACCCCTTTGACTTTTAATTTTATCCAAAATGAATATTTTTTATACGAAACATTTTACTAAATGAAAAAAGGGAATTTTTTTGTCGTACTTATGCGGCGACAATGACTTCACCGCCGCCGTGACCATTATTTGAGTTTCTGCTTCCTCTACAAGCCATACCTTCTTTTTAAAACAAAAATAAATACCATGTTTTACATTTCTTTTATTTTTTGTATTGAAAATGGTTTTCATAATGTTATTGTATCAATGTGTTGTATTGATATCTTGTGATTGAAAGGTGGAAATGTTATATTTCTTTTATTCATGTTTTATGTTATACGATTATGTTGTGGTTCTTGGGAATTATTATGAAGACTGGTGGTTCTGTGATAAACTAAGGGCGGGTGAGCCCGATATAGCTCTCCAATTTATTGGGTAACATGAAGGAGTTAAATGTTGAGGTTTTTCCGAAGAGATTTACAGAAGATACTGTGATGGGTATTCTGAACATAACCCAGAGGGTTACTCCCTACATAAGAATGTTATGAATGCCTCATGTTACCTTTATGTCTTATGATTTCTATGATTTATTCATGATTTGATGAGGTATGTTAAAGTGCTTATCATTTATGGGTAAAGTATGATTTCATTCTTAGGTATATATGAACTCATGATTCCTTTCCATATTTTTATAATCCATACTGAGCTTTTTATGCTCATCCCACGTTTTTTGAATTGTTTTTCACAGGTCAAGGGAATGTTACATGATATGATGATAGTGTCAAGGATGTGTCAATAAATAATGCATGTTTATTTTTAAATATTATTCCGTTAATGGGAAAAATTAATAGTATCTCTTACGTAACCATTTTGTTTAAATGTGGAATCAAATGAAAGTTTTATGTTCTAATTCTCTAAAACTCTAAACCTGAAAATATCCTCAATGTGTAATCTTGTAATAACTCAAGATTAAGTAAAGTTTAAGGATATGACCTTACAGTTGGTATCAGAGGTCGGTTTAGACAATTTTAAGAGTTAGAAAATTGATAAATTATAAATTAATTTATGGTATGATTTAAATGATATAGCATTTGAAGAATACCATGTTGATTCTCCTAAGATATTTCTATGTTAATAATGTTTTTTCATAGAGAAAACAGAACATATTTCTTGGGAAGGCATACAGAGGTAAATGACCTTTCAAATCATTATACTGAGATGGTCAGAATTAGAACTAAATAGTTTGTTGTAGTGATGGCTCAGTTGAATCAGGTGAAAATGTTGGTTGTTTTTATTGATGATATTTTCATGTTTTCTAAAATTAAAGAGGAGTATGAAAGTCATTTAAGGGTTATCGTGCAAACCTTAAAAGAAAAGAAACTGTATGGAAAATTCAGCAAGTGTGTGTTTTGGTTAAAACAAATTTCTTTCCTTGGTCACATTGTTTCTAAAGATGGGATAAATGTTGATCCGGCAAAAACAAAGGTTGTGGAAGAATGGCCAAGACCCACAAATGTAACTGATATTCGTAGCTTCCATGTTTGGAAGTCTATTAGTGAAGGTTTGTTAGAAATTTTTCACGGTTATCTAGTCCAATGACTAAGCTAACTCGGAAGGGTGTTAATTTATCTGGACAAAAGAATGTGATGATTTTTTTCAGGATTTGAAAAGAAGATTGTTGAATGCTCCAATTTTGGCACTTCCTTCCATGAATGGGGAGTTTGTTATCTAGAGCGATGCTTCATTGAAAGGACTTGGTTGTGTCTTAATGCAGAATGATCAGGTAATTTCTTATTCTTCATGACAGATGAAAACTCATGAGGTAAATTACCCTACACATGACTTGAAATTAGATGTTGTTGTTTTTTCTCTAAAAATATGGAGGCATCATTTGTATAGATTAAAGTGTGAAATATATACTGATCATAAAATTTTAAAGTATATATTCACTCAGAAAGAATTGAACATGAGATAGAGGATATGGATATAATTAATCAAGGATTATGATTGTACAATTCTTTACCATCTGTGAAAAGAAAATAAATTGGCTGATGCTTTCAGTCGAAAAATTACTGCTTCATTAACAATGTTGCATTTGGAACGTGATCCTTTGGTTATGGATTTGATGAATTTTGGCATAGATGTTGTTGGTGAAGGATGTACTTATATTTTGTTTCAGGTATCAGTGAAATCTTCTCTATCAGACAGAATCAAGCAAGCACATAAGCAAGACAGTGAGTTGTAGAAAAAGGTAGAGCTGGTTCAGAAAGGTAAGTTTCCTGAATTTAACATTGATAATTATTTTGTTTTGAGATTTGGGAAGAGAATGTTTGTGACTTGTGATTCACATTTGAAGAGAGAGTTGTTATGTGAAGCTCATAGTTCTCCATTTTTAGTTCATCCTGGTAGTACTAAGATGAATAGAGATCTTCGGGAGTATTACTGTTGGGATGGAATGAAAAGAGATATTGCTGATTTTACTGTGAAGTGTTTGACTTGTCAGTAGGTTAAAGAAGAGTGGTAGTTACCAAAAGGGAAGCTTTAGCCTTTACCAGTGCCAGAGTGGAAATGGGGGAATATATCCATGGACTTTTTTGTGGGATTACTGAAGACATCTCGAGGTAATAATGCAATATGTGTTATTATTGATCGCTTGACGAAATCTACTCATTTCTTTGCTATACGAGATACTTTTTCCCTAGATCAACTTTCTCGTTTTTATCTTAAAGAGATAGTCAGGTTACATGGAGTTCCTCTCTCCATTGTATCTAACTGTGATCCCAGGTTCACTTATAACTTTTGGAAAGGCCTTCAGAAGTCATTGGGTACTGAATTAAATTTTAGTACAGCTTTTCATACTCAATTAGATGGGAAGTCAGAACGAACAATTCAGACTTTGGAAGATATTCTACGTTCTTGTTTGATGGATTATCAGGGAATTTGGGACCTACATATTTCTTCGGTTGAATTTTCATATAATAACAATTTTCATTCCAATATGCAGATGGCACCATTTGAGGCATTATATGGGAAGCGGTGTCGAACTCCTGTTTTTTGGGGTGAAGTGGGTGAAAGGAAGCTGAAGGGACTAGAATTGGTAGAAGAGGTGTCAGAAAAAGTTCAGTTGATTCAGAGACACATGAGAACAGCTCAGAGCAGGCAGAAGAGTTATGCGGACAACAGGAGGAAGGATCTCTCTTTCGATGTAGGTGATCATGTTTTTCTCAAAGTCTCACCATGGAAGAGTGTGATGCAATTTGGTAAGAAAGGAAAGATGAGTCCATGGTTCATTGGACCATATGAAATTATGGAGAGAGTTGTATTATTTTCTTACCGAGTGGCTTTACATCCGAGTTTATCTCAAGTACACAATGTTTTTCATGTTTCTATGTTAAGGAAGTACATGCCAGATCCATCTGATGTTTTGAGTCCAGAGGTAGTTTAGCTGGAAGAGAACAAATCTTATGAGGAACAACCAGTCCAGATTCTAGACCATAGGGAGAAAGTGTTACGGAATAAGGTGATTCATCAGGTAAAGCTTTTGTGGAAAAACCACATTATTGAAGAGGAAACATGGGAATCTGAAAATGCAATGAGGGATAAATACCCCCATTTATTCGATAAGTAAATAAATTACAGGAACAAAATTATCTAAAGGGGGGAGGATGTAACATCCCAAGTAAGTAATGAATAATAAATATCTTTATCTATGCCTATTTATGAATTAGATAGTGTTTTTCAGGCATAAAATGAGAATAAATCCAACCTAAGGCATGGAATACTCTAGTATTTTTAAAAGATTGTTTTACCGCCTTTTGATGGAGAATAATTTTTAAATCTAACTTTTGACAATTTTATAATCTATATTTGTCAAATTAAACTTATTCTTTGTGATTGGTACATTGAAATTTACTTTGGTTAAATGTTTGGTATTTTTCTGATAATGTTCATTTTTTAATGAATTGTGAATAGTGTTGTATTTTAATTCAAAACCACTTTTTAATATTATTTATTTATATAGATAGATTATCTTTTTAATTGGTTTTAAAGTGTAAATAGAATATATTTTAACCATGTAATCCAATTGTGGAAATTTGAATTAATTTCACTTTGAAATTTGACTTAAACTAGTGTCAATCTTTTGATATATATTGTTTCATAAAAACACGCTATTTGTCATGACAGCGGGAATTAATTATTCAATTAATTAATGTAACTAATATGTTTTGAATTTTTTAAAATATACATCATTTTTGAATTCAGAATATCAAATATATCTTAGAATGAAGTTTTGGTATTTTTCAGAAAAACTTCAATTTTTGATGAACAGTGAAACCAGTAAGTGGTACTTATAAAAAACTGATTTTCCTTTTAAATGAAATTTTACCACCTCTGTGTTTTGAATTTCAAAAATCCGACATACATGGTTGTCATTAAGAAGTAAAATGTGGTTCAATGGGATTAAAATAATTTTTTGGTGAATAGTAACTTTTATGTTTTTAATCGCGATGAGAGGTAATTAGTGCAATTTAAGGAAAAAATGATATTATAATAAAATGAAAATACCTAGACACATGTCCTACCCTTATTTTATGTTTCATGGCCGACCAAGACAAGCCATGGGTCAACTTCATGACCCCATGGAGCCACTTTGGAAGGAAAATGACATTAATATCTTTTTATTTAATGTTAAAATTAAAATGACACAAATATGTGTTGTTTTACTAAAGCAATTTTTAAATGGGGTTATACAAGTCAGATTTTTGACTATAAATAGTAATTGGAAAGATAAATATATTTATTACATCATAGTATTTTTTTTTAATTTTTAGACAGTAAATAAATTAAATTATTTATGACATCATGATGATGCAGCGATTACCTCATTATTTAACAATTTAAATAAAATGAAAAGATAATGTACAATATAAGACCTACACTTGTCAAAAACCTATTGGATGGGTATATTTCGAACCCTTATCACCCTATCCTAAAATTATACCAATGTGGGACCTTTTAAATCTGAAAATCATTTTAAAATAATGTAACATTTCTTTATATCCCAAGAGTGCCCCACCTCTACTCTTATAAAAGGCCCCCAACTCTACCACCTTACACACACTTCCAAATCCTTTGTATCAGCCAAACCATGCACATTTTGTCCCTACACATCCCTATATAACTCTTAGAAGCCTCACTTTGGGCAGAAGTCTTCCCAAGGAAGCCTTTGAGCTCAAATCAAAAAGGGTTACCCGTTTTTAAGGTAATGTCTTCACTTGTGTTCTTTTGTTTTATTTTGCTTCTCCAAACCCCTAAACTCTTTTAATTCATTTCGTTTGTAACAACACCAGTATCTTACATATACTAGGATGTTTTTATAAGAAGGATTCGAGCTACACTTACACACACCGATATCTAATGGTTAAATAACATACTGTTTCCGTGGATGGAAAATTTCTGCCTCACGAAACGATGATTGTTCGATATTCTTCTAACACCTTCAAAGGTGGCCATTAAGATGTCACAATATTTATATATGATATATAATATTTTTATGTTTTCCTTAAGCTTCTGTATTTTTCATTGATGGAGTACCTTTATGGCTTCCATTATGGGTATACACGATATCTTCATTTTTGGAAGTGTGGACTACCGCCCCCTCAAAGTGATTTGATTCGTTAATACCATATGTGGTACGTATAAAGGATATATTTAATGATATAATATATGATACCGTACTGGGATTAAAATACTATTATGTATCATTATTTTTAAATTCCATTAAATATGAAATAGATATGGAAGTAGCGTTCATCCGTACGTACGGCTTACCGAATCCATGAACGGTGCATTTCATTTCCTACCTCTAAATGATTATGTAATATTATAAATTCATGTATATACTGGATATATATGAATTATATGGCATCTACATCATGAATATAATTATTTAGATAATGGATATTTGACCACGTGAACAACTTGTAAATATAAGAAGTTCACTTTTGACTCAAGTACCAGTGATCAACAAAACGACCATTATTAACTTAAATAATTACATAATTTTCATAACATGGTAATAAGTGATATAAAAGGAATAATGAACATGAAAATGGTTCTTAAGCATGTAGAAATTAACTCATGTTTATTATTCAGGACATTAAAGAACGATCTAGTAATGTCGGACCCGAGGTATGGGAACTTCTTAACCCGATTTCCGTTCTTTGGGATAATCTCCTACTTTCAAGTTATGTCATGATATTATTATGTGTATTTATACTTTCTTTATGTGTAAATATATTTTATACACATAATAAATGTATTTTATTTAAAAAAATGATTTTGTAAGGGACTTCGTCTCAATATCTATTCATTGAGGCATATTTTGTTTTATACACAACCTTCTTTTTTACGGTGTATAAACCCCTTTCACTTTTACATTTATCCAAAAGAAATATTTTTTTTACGAAGCATTTTACTAAATGACAAAAGGGAATGTTTTTGTCGTACGTATGCGGCGAAAACGACTTCTCTGCCACAGTGACCGTTATTTGAGTTTCGGCTTCCTCTACAAGCCATACATTCTTTTTAAAAGAAAAATATATACCATGTTTTACTTTTCTTTTGTTTTGGTATTGAAAACAGTTTTCATAATGTTTTTATATCAATGTGTTGTATTGATATCTTGTGATTGGAAGGTGGAATGGTTATGTTTCCTTTATGCATGTTTTATGTGATATGATTATGTTGTGGTTCTTGGGAATTATTATGAAGACGGGTGGTTCCGTGATAAATTAAGGGCAGGTGATCCTGATATAACTCTCCAATGCATTGGGTAACGCGAAGGATTTAAATGTTGAGGTTTCTCCGAATATATTTAGGGAATATACTGTGATGGGTATTTCGAACGTAACCAAGAGGGTTACTCCTTATGTAAGAATGTTATGAATTCCTCAATTTACCATTATGTCTTTTGATTTCTATGATTTTTTCATGATTTGATGGGGTATGTTAAAGTGCATATGTTTTATGGGTAAAGTATGATTTCATTCTTATGTATATATGAACTCATGTTTCCTTTCCATATTTTTATAACCCATACTGAGCTTTTTATGCTCATCCCACGTTTTTTGAAATGTATTTCACAGGTCAAAGGAATGGTACATGATATGATGATATTGTCAAGGAAGTGTCATCAAAGAATCCATGTTTTATTTTAAATATTTATCCGTTGATGGGAAAAATGAATACTATCTTTTATGTGACCACTTTGTTTAAATGTGGAATGAAATTCATGTTTTATGTTCTAATTATCTAAAACTCTAAACCTGAAAAGATCCTCAATGTGTAATCTTGTAATAACTCAAGATTAAGTAAGGTTTAAGGTTGGGGCCTTATATATTATCCTTCAATTGAGTATAGATGATAATAAAATTAAAAGGATTAATATAAAACACTCTCTGATCTATAACATTAACAAAATCAATTATAAAAGTTCAGGCTCAACTACAAATAGAGAAGAATTATAAGGAACACTTATGATGATAGGTGAACCACAACAACCATAATGACTGATCTTCAAAAAAATGATATAGAAGGAGAAGACATCTCGAAAATTAAATAGGGTGAGATATGGATATAGAGAGGGCGGTTTTATAGTCAAATGAACATATATTAACTCATATAGTGCTCTAAAACCCAAAAAATCATGATATTTAGATGGAATGTAATCACATTACATGAAGTGAATTCCATATAGGCTTCTGTTACTTCAAAATAGGTGTCCTTTTAATAAATCATTGATTTTAGTAATTTCAAAAACAGAACATCAAATGCATGGAATGTAAAATTAATACCCTAAAGAAGATGTCTGGTAGCTTCCCATATACTATTACATGATGTGTAATCCCCTTACAAGGTGTGTAATCACCAAACCAATAGAAAACATGCAAGTTCTCAATAGAAAGATGGCAGAGAACCCCATATGTTCTCATAAAATGGGGAAAACATAAATTATTTTAAAAAAAATTATAACCATACAAAATTAATGAAAAATAAAATAAAACACCAAACAATATTCCATATTCCCAGGCAAAGTGTCTCCATCTTAAATGAGCCTATAAGTGTACCCAAACATGGACGATAAACAAAACATGAATAAGGGAGTTCCTAATAAGAGTAATAGGGTGTTTCACCATCCATAAAATATTATTAGAACATTGCGATATTATAACCTTATTAAATTTCATATAATGATATTTATTTCATTTAATGTAATAACATATAACCATCTCCTCCACCCTCAAATGGGAAAAAATTTAACGATCATGTGTACAGGGGACTACCACCACACAAACTAACACAATTTGATTTCTATCGCCACATATCCTTGTTAAATATAATAATGTATATAATGTTAATATATAATTTTTCTGGTATAATTATACTTTTTTAATAATAATATCACATATACCTTCATACTATTCATTTTATATGGAATACGATAATGTCGCTTCTATGTACAACAGACTACCGCATCGCGATGAAATGTGATTTTTTTCAATTACTCTTTACATATAAGGTATAAAGATTAATTTTATTTTTATATATTATATTAATTACATATTAATAATAATATAATAATATATATAATATACATTCATACATTACTATCCATATAATAAATGATATATTTATTCCTATATACGATAGGCTACCGCCTCACGAAGTGGTGTGATTCGTTTATATTACTAAATCAAATGGATGATATGAAGAAGTATATTTAAAGAATTTTTTTATATTTATGACATAATTATAGTCTTTTATTTATAAAATAACAATATTTTTTGTTCCATCATGACAGTCAAAAAATGGAAAAATTACATATGTGTGTGTACAACCTATATCGTCCATGCTTGTAATGTAGTTCATTATTCATAACCATATTAAATTTATAGTTTTAAAAATAGAATTTATATATATATATATAATAATTATATCATAATTAAATTATGGACATTATAAAATAATATTCTCTTTGATCATAGTTAACTTTTGAAAGTGACTTTGGGCATATGAAGTGATTATCGTAAAAAACATCATACAAGAAACTAACATGTTAGTTAATTAAAAATATAATGGTAAAATATAAAATAGAAGATATAATAAAAATTAAAAATATTATTATGAAAATAAATAATTATTGGAATATTATTATTTAGGAATATGAGGAATGAATGAGATGATTTTATCTCAAGGTAAGCATTTGATCACAAAACATCTTTCTTTGAGAAAGTGTTCATTGATCCAACAAATTTATTTTAAATAGTACATATATGTCTTATTTCCATGATATATAATGGATTAATAAATTTAAATGATATTTAAGATGTTATTGACTCACTTCATTCATTTTAGTTATTATTTAAATGTTACCAAAGCGGTAAGGGTTCATGATTCAATATCATTTTTAATCCACATTGTTTGTTCTTGAAATTCTATTGATGGAAATTATTTGAACATTGTCCAATAATTCCCTTTATGTTTATTATCCACTAGATATTCTGGAATTTTCCATGTAATATTAATATTTTTTTTCCAATTTTCTTATTTACAAATATTGAAGAAATATTTTTATGAACAATCAATTTTTTTCTCTTCATTTGAAATCCCTTTCTCTTCCAGGATAATATTTTCATTCAAATGTTTTCAAAAAAAATGTTTTAATATTAATATATGATAGTCTAATGTTACTTTTACCCTGTTTAAATTTTTTGAAAATGTATTAAAATGATTATTCAAGCTATTTTATTAATGAGGTAATTCTTGAATTTTCACGAATATTGTGAAAGGAATCATTGTTTTAACATGTACAACATTAATAGTATTTTCCACTAACATTACCATTATTTGAATTGGATCATCCTTTTAATGTTTTATTTTTATATTCAATGATAATTTTTTAAACAATATTTTTTGAGTTTTCTATTTCAAATTTGATTTTCATAGTATTATGGTTATTTTTCTGAAGAATATTTTTAATCATATTAAAATAATTTCTATTCATTAAATATAATAACCACTAATATTTTGGAATACATATAAATTTTTTATATATCCCTATTATATATATTAATATCTCATTCTTCCTTAATATTATGTGGTAATATATTCCTTATGATTATTTCTTAAAATCATTATTTAAGGAATTTATTTTTATTATGATATGATGAAAGATTATGCATCTCATTTATTTTCATGTGTCATTCTTATGATTGTTCCATATTATTGATATATTTTTATCAAATGAATACGCATGTACATGAAATGAATGTGATGGGTGGGCCCATAAAACTATATCCATTCAAGGGATTCTGTGATTTTTTAATCTCATCAGATGTCATGTATTTAATTAGGGGGTGAACATAATTCATTATAGTACTTTATACTAGATTTTATTTTTCATTATAAGTTATCCCTGGCTTATGTTTATTTCATCATTGATGTTATTTCCACGTTACCATGTAAACACTATCTTGTGATACCCTAACCTTTAAGTTACTTCCCCCATTTTGATACTCATATAAATAATAATTTATGATATAATGTTATACCTTTTACTCACATGTTTTGTTTTTGTGTCATGTATATTCCCTTCCTGGACTTTCTAGATCACCACTTTATTTTTGGTGTTCCCTTGGTTATGCTATGTATTTTGTGGAGGTCAAATTGATTTATAACCTCACAGTAGAATACAATATAAGGATTCCATGTTTTATATTCTTGTGATGTATTATGATCATTTCCTTTCAAAGACACTAGGCCTCATGATCTTTGGGTTGTAATTAATGGATATTTATATTTATACTAATATAATAATATGTGAAAAAGGCATGTGAGGATATAAATTGTATCAAAGAAAATGTTAAGATATCATTTTTAACATGGATGATAAAATATTAGTGAGAATTCTAGGGAAAATTATAAGGATATGTTTAAGTATAATCCAATGTATAGGAAAATATCTTGAAATTTTTTAAAAGCATAGAGTGATTGTTTTATGAACCATTATGTCCCATCTACAAACTAAAAGATTATGTTTTCTAGAAGAGATGTACCTATGGATAATAACTCCAAAAATTCATATCAATCTTGACTCGAGTATTATCTATTATAAGATAATGGGACTTACTCTTTACCAAGTTTATCATTACCGGTGAATATGTTTTATATACTCACAAAACTCATTACAAACCATTATATTGAACTCAAAAAAACTATTAGGTTATAAGACCTAATTGGAATCATTGACATGGATTACCTAGATTGATTCTTATACCCCTTTAAGTAGTTATTTAATAATAATCTATATTTTATTCCATTTATGAATATAAATTTCCCTTTATATGATAAATTTTATTCTTCATGATTTCCTTTAATATTTTTAGTGAACAGTAAGAAATATGATAAATAATTCCAATGGTGGATGTGATAATAGATTTAAGGATTCCCCTAGTGATACTCCTAAAATAATGGGACGTGGAGATGAATATCAGCGATCAGGGTGTTGGTTTGAGAGTTCTTCAAGGGGAGTTACCAGATTGTGGGACGGGGTGATCAACGGCAGGCAAGCCATGACCAGGCAATGTGATTCATGTAAGAATATGGAAGCGTGAAAAGATGATCGAGGGGAGACTCTAATGGATATATATTAATGAGGAGGAAAGGGCGGTGTTTCATTAAAGGTAGGAGGAGAGGTGATGCAGTCCATGGGATTGGCGGATCTCCTGGGATTTGGTCATTTATGGAGGATGGTTTCAAAAGGACAGACATGACTGTAGGCGTTCGGATGAGACAAGGCGTATTTGATGTGAAAACAATATATGGGCTTATAGTATATATTTATAGGTGGATTAGGGATCCTCTAAAAGCTTTATAGGGCTTCCAAATTGGGATGATGGATAAGGTATGGAATTTTCCATCAGGACTAGGAACCATTCACTCCACATAGAGCATTGTTTTTTGTATAACCTAATAATGTCTGGGAGTTTGAAAAAATATATACGATGGGTTAGTCTTTAAATGTGGTGTTTATTATTTGGGTCCCATAGATTGACGTAATGAGGAAGATATACATCTTGTTTCAACGGGTTCTGTAAGGGTTCCCACTCAACCTGTAAAAGGGGATTATCAAATAAAACAATACATATTTAGACATTAGGATTTCGGGGTCTAAATGAGGTATATCGAATTATGATTATCATCTAAAACATAGTTGTATATCTAGAAAGATAAAAGAAGATAAATATGGTGTATCATTGAAGTTACAGTGTTTATAATGATAAAGAAATAAAAGATTCAGCATCCTACATATTAAGAAAGTGAGAAGAAGAACAAATAAGAACATTTCCAGTGGAGGGGAAGATGTTTTCTATAGATAATTAAAGAAAATTTGGAAATTAATATCCATGTAATTTGATGTATTTTTTTGTGGGGAACATAATATTTATTCTATTAAACACCATAAACTATGGTTTATTCCTTAAACAATGGAAGTAACTATGTTTTCAAATAATTAAGTTGACATTATTTATTTTGGTGATCCTAGAATCATTTTTATGAAGTATTTTTATCAATTATTTTTTGATTATTGCAGTCCTAAAAAATCTAATGTTTTCTCCTCAACTAGTTTTCATTATTCATCTAAACGAATTTGTTAAATGGTTATAATGATCATGAAATATGGTTTAATGATAAAGTGAAACACTATGTAAAAACACATAATCAAGAAAAATGTAATCTTAGATATGTTATTTTTGGTGAGGTAACTATAGTAAATAAAAATTTGCAAATTTTAAAGAAAAGAATAAGAAATTTAGAAAACCATAGTGGATAAAAAATAAATATTTCATGATTAATGTATTTTTTAATATGTTACTCAAATTATTGAGAATGTTATAAGATCATGTAGAATTACTTATATGATTATCACAAATCATTTTCAATTATTTTTTTAATGGAAAACCCACAAGATGAGTGAAAAGTAATCCCATTAGGTATGGAAATTATACATGAACCTAAAACAAAATTGTGATAATGGTGAATTGACCAATGTGAGTACACATTGAGTATTGGTTAGTATAAATTTTTTTTACTTCAATTATTTGGTTAATAAATATAAATGTTATTTTTGATAAAATATTCGAATGTCTAATTTTGTTGAATTTTTATAATTTTGAGGTGATTAGGGATATTTTTTGAAACATTTTATTGTATTACAATATGTATATTACCTCTAGGTTTAATGTAAAGGAATCTATGGAAAAAATTATATAATTATATTATAGATGAATGTTGAAAGGTTAAAATATAAACTGTCAGGTTAAAACATTTTTTGAGGTTGCGTTTAATGAGTTTATTTTTGGTATACGTTTATTTATTTATGTATTTGTATCTGTTAAACCTTTTGTTTTATTGTTTAATTTTAGATACTAATATATTCAAATTCATTTTTTGTATTATCACAATTTTTATAACATTATTTGTGATGATAATGATAGGATTAATAAATTATTATTTTTATTGTTCTTTTGATCCGTTAAAATATAATTTTCAGGATTTAAGATTGAAACATTCTTATTAAATACCTATAATTTAGAGAAGAAGTTAATATTTTCATAAAAATTGTATAAAGGGTGAAATTATAGTTATGATGTAATTATAATTCCACCATTCTTAGTCATGATATTAAAATAATCCTTTAACTCTAAGAAAATAAAAATAAAACAAAAATATTATCCTCTTACCTATATATAAAATGAATAAATGGTATTTAATCTAATCATAGATTTAGGTTTTTTCAAACGCTCAATATTCCTCGGATCATTTATATCCTTCTCATCAACAATCTCTATCACTCTCCCTAATTATTTTCTCCATTCTCTTATGTTCATATTTTCATGTCCAATAAATGTTCACCATCGTGGAAACCTGTTCATGTGTTATTCTAGATGTACTTCATATTTCCCTTTCTCTCTTTAAGTGGATGTTTTACCAACCCTTGTTATGTTAGGGGATTTCAAGAAGCACATTTTCAAATTTCAATACCTTAATTACCAAGATCATGATTAAATTTGTTTGTTTCATTTTATTTATGGTGGAAGAATGTAACACCCCAATAGTTTTTTAAATTGGGGAACAACATCCTTGATTGAATATATGAAATTAAAAAAATTATTAGAAAATAATATAACACCCCAATACATTATGATATATTTATTTTTAAATAAATCCAGTAAAATTGAATGCTTTTGGAATATAGAACCTTGAATTTTAATGTATCGTAACATAGTATACTGTGATAACCTTGTTGTTAAAATTTATGGTATGAATAAGACTAGACAAATTATGAAAAAAATTACCCATGTATAAAATTAATTAAATGATTATAAATTTATTATGAATAAAATATGATTCATTTGAAAAAAAAAATTATTTCCAGAAAAGGAATATTCTTCCTACAAATATATTTCATCACCATGTATATATTCAGGAATTCATTATTTCCCAATATATCCCCACCAATACCAAGATTATGTAGAAAGACTTTATGATAGGGAGATTCATGGTGGAGAGGAATAATGTGTCAGTAATTAGTTTTGGGAATATTGTAGTGAAATTATTTGTAACACCTAGTCAATGATAGGAATTGGAATCTCAATATAGTAAGATTATGCATAAACAGTTTCAATCTTGAAAATTTTATGTGTTGGTTTTGTAAAAAGGATCTATAATGCAATAAGAGAGTGTTTTATTTTCTTAAAATGGTCACATCCACTGAGAGAATTACTCTATATCTCATCATGCATAATAGGGAAATAAAATCATTAATGAGACATCATTTTAGTGACAACAACATCCCCTGAGACATCCTAGATTTGGTCAGGGTAGTCCTTATAGAGGAATATTTAGTGGAGGATCTAATGGTACACTAGGATGAAAAGTTATAGGATGACTATTTTATTACCTACATACACAACTACAACCATTTGGCGGTCTTTGTCAGGCACATATGGCTGGTGGTTAGTGATAAAGTGAGTTTCAGGATAGGGAGTTTTATAAGAAGATGGAACCTAAAATGATTTTTCATATGTTAGGTGTCTTTATAATATAGAAATTGTTCTTATAGACATGGTAATGATTCATTCCATCATTAAAACAAACTTTATATAAGTGTTAGATATTCTTGTAGATCCCTTATCCAAACGCATTCACTAGTAGTGTTTCCTAACTCACTCACATTAATAGGAAGTTTAGGATCATTCTTAGTAGAGAGAGGATTTAATGGGTTCTCATGGTTGATATGAGGAATTAATACAATATAATACATGGTAAAGACTAGGAAACATGCTCGAATAGAAAACAAATATCGAAGATTGAGGTGCCAGCCACCCAATGTAAAAATATTATCCTTCATTAGAGAGACATTAATTGAAATGAGACGTGCCTGAACACTGTGGGAAAATATTTTCAACCACCTACCAGTTTAATATATGCTCTCTTTTAAGGGTTTACATATCAGGTAATCTGTTAGCATAAATGATCAAGGATTCCTGGAAATTTTTTCATAAGTATGTACTATGATTGAGCTCTTACATAGTGGTTGACAACAATATCAACATGCACCTCATGATCACTCCAATATCTTTTGCAGCTTATCAAATGGAACTATCTAAGAGTAGGGAGATAGTTTTATAGATTTATATCCTTATTAAATGGTTTTATTAAACCTAGTGTATCCACATGGGTATCATTAGTGTTTTTAGAAGAAAAAAATGTGATTGGGTTTTAGGGTTGTGAATAAACTACCATAACCAGAATAAGGTGATATTTAAGAGAATGTACTATATTTCATTGATTGATAACCTCGTTAAATAGATAAATGGGATTAATGAGGTTATAGAAGAGTTTACAAAATCAAGAAATCAGTATCTTTTAGATCACGAGGATGAAATTATGAATGTGGAATTCAAATGTCAATATCGTCATTATGATTTTCTGGTGATGCCCTTCACTTCGAAAAACACCCAAGTTTTATTCCTTGTTTTCATAAAATATTTATTAACTCAGTTTTTGGACAATTTTTACACATTTATATTGATGAAATTATCATTTATTAATTGTTAGGGGCTAAGCTAACTGATCATTTGATGATTAGTATGGACTTAATATGGAAGAACCATAATTAATAAAATTTCTCAATGTGTATGTTCTATATTTAAGAGGCCCACATCCCATGACATTTAATCTGAATGGGTAGGTTAGAAGTGTATTTAATGAGTACTGAGGTGGTATTAGCATTGGAACCACCCAATAGTGTATTAGAGGTATAATGTATCCTTTATTTGGAAAATTATTTTTAGATATTTTTCATAGGCTTATCCTAGATTGTAGACCCCATTGTTGTTATTAAAAAATTGGTAATCTATTCATTTAGATTTAGTAGTTATATAATAAAATTTATGATATGAATCATATGTTGACTATTTCTCTTATAGTAGTATTTTTAAAGGATTGTTTTGAGTATGTGGGACACTATGATGTGTCTAAAGGGGCTCTTAGATATATTATCTAGTAAATGTGGGTGATGATTTCTTATGGGTTTAGGAATTTGATATCCCATGAGTACAAATTTTTGAACTACGACGTAGATGTGGAAGTGGTTGTGTAATCCCTAAATAATTGGTGGGAATACCTTCTTTGTGATTGGTTTATAATCTAATTAGATTATCAATTATATAGGTATATCTTTAACAAATGGATCAAAACCTAAATTTAAGTCACTCGTTAGATTTCCAAAAAATATTATGACATTGAAAAGGTCTATACTCATAGAAAGGGGAGCATGGTGACTGATTCCTTTAGTATGAAGATTCATTACTGGATGTTGGATGAGTCATCGAAGTAGTTATCTAGATTTCAATTCTCCAGAGTACAAGATTTATGTGTCGAGTTTCATTGATTTATGTCTGTTAACCTACCATTACATCACCGCCTGAGGGGACTCCATTACGGTACATAGAGTTTATGATTTTTTTAATATTTTATATTTGTATGAGGTTCACATGATGGTTATTATGAAGGTGTTGAGTATGTAATCCCCTTACAAGGATCTGTTTTAGTTTAGTATCAATGCATTATGTAGTGATGAGGGTGTTCCAAAACATCAAATTTTTTTGTGCATGAAAAAGTTAAATATATGTACTATAACATACATTTCATGTTTTGGTACCATTGTATTAAGAGTATTTTTCTATATTTACTTATTGATTCCTCACATGTCAGTAAGTGAATAATGAGGCTCTGGTCCCAATTGGTTTTTCCTAACCTTTTGAGGTTCAGAAGAGTATGTGGGGTGGTGTATTAAATTATTTAATGATAGGGATACCTTAATAAATAAGAGTTCATGCTTTTATGGTTAATAATCAATTGAATAACCATTTTCTCCCACTTTCATCTATTTAGGACAAAATATTAGTCTAAATATTTTATTGATTATATCTAGTGGGGATCATTTGTGTTTTGTGGAACCCTTGATGATCATTTTTTACTATGATGCTTGATTAATATCCCAGTTATTGAGTGGAGTATATGAGTATTTTGATACCCTATTCCAGATGAGTATAGTGTTACATACCCATATATGTCCAGATTAAAAGAACCATTCAGGTTCCTAAAGACATGCACAGGGCATGCATGTTGGATTTCATCTATAGTTGAAAGTGCCACTTACCTTTGTTAGAGTTCCCATATAGAAATAGTTATAAATGTACAATTACAATGGAAACTTATGATTAATTATTTGGGATACCATGTAATTCAACCATGTACTAGATGAAGGTAGGAGAGACATTGATAAGGATTCCAGAGTTGGTTCATGCAATAGTAGAGAAGGTGCAGGTGAACCAAGAGCATATGATAACCATTCATATCTATCCATAATACTAAATTATCCACAGATATATTTCTTTAATGTAAATGGAGGGGGATAATATATTCCTAAAGGTATATCCCAAGAATATTTTTCATATATTTGGTTGAGGTAATAATTTTTCCCTAAGATGTATCTTCCCATTTGAAATATTATGTAGGGTGGGAGGGGTTGAATATCTCCTTGTGTTTCTCCCATAGTAGGACTGGGTGTATGAAGACTAGTATATGTCATATATTATGAGATATGTGCCTGACATATCACACATAATTGTCTTGGGAGTGTTGTTTATCGAGGAATGAGCCACCTTTTCAGAGAACCTATTAGCGATCGAGGAGCAGTATGTGAGGATTAATCATAAGAGATACATTTAACTTGTGAGCATCATTTGGAATCATCAGAACCTTTAGGTGAGATCATGGGAGTGATATTGTCTATTTTTTTCATTACACAAACGTTTTTTATAGATTTAGTGAAATGAAAATATTTTATAGTGGTAAGATGTAACTACCCTAGTATTTATTGGTGAACCACTTCGAATATTTTATTATATATATATATATATCCACTTGAGTAAAATTTTACATTTATCCTGTAATCAACCTTCCAAAATCATATGATAATCCCATTTATTATAGGGTGTGTTGTTTACACTTGAGCTAACAGAAATTGAATTTTAATTGTGGCACAACCTCAATAAGATTATTCAATTTATAAAAATTTAATTTGATCCCATGAATTAATATTTTTTATTAAAAAATTTCCACATAAACATAGCATCAAACTGAGTTTCTACCTTTACATTTTCATTTGGAACATAGTTTTAACTCTAGAGGTTGTATAATTTCAATTCACATTAGATAACTGGGAGTTAGACATCATTGATGGATTAAATAATAATTTTAAATTATCAATTATAACAATAATAATAAATAGAATTTTTTTATATATTTATTTTTCTTTATAGTGATTTTTTCAACTGAACCCTAGTTATAACTCTCATGGAATCATATTTGACATAATCTCTTGAATTTCCCATATGAATCTATAGAATTTTAGTTTCAATAGGCGAATACATTATTTAGAATGATCAAATAACGGCTTCTCAAATCAACATCATTGGCTTTGGAACCTCTATTGATGAATGATCATGTTTTTAGGAAGGTCTAAATGATTTTTCTTATTTCCCATTCCTTATGAATTCCCATTAGAATTATTTAGAAGATTTTAATTTCTTATCATTTGAGTATTGTGTTTAGTTTAAATATAATTTATTCATTATTCTTGATCTCTTGATAATTTTGGTAATATTGTTGATCCACATTTAACTTATATTATTTATGTGATTTCATTTTTAAAAATTGTTTTAACAATATTCTTTGTGGTGTAAATGACTGATGAAAGCATAGTTAGAATATCCCATATCACTCTTCGTTTCTCCCTCCCTATCAACCTATTATCTCCCTTCTATTCTACCTTATAATGTTGACAGTGGATAGGGACTGTTGTATCCACAACATGGTAGAGGTATAAAAATGTTATATAATATTGTTATCAATATATCAGATGGTGGTATGGGTGAAATCTCTTGGAAGGGATGTGCTGTGAAATGGAAATTGCAATGCTAAGATGTGAAGACAGTGATTTCACATGTACGTAACTTTGTGAATAGGATGGAACATCAAGGGTATGGGGATGAGATGAAATATTTAAATCATTTATCATTATACTTGGCTAAGTACAACATAGATGGAATGGAGAAGTCCATCTGTTATTGAAGCTGATGTTGATGATGTTAGAGCCATCCATAGATGCAACTGGTGTTGTATGTTAAAAATAATCACAATTGGGTCAACATGAATAAGGTACATAGTGACTAAATTGTTCCATGGAGTTTCCTTGGTGTATGGAACAAGTACCATCCATAGTATATGATAACCTAGCCTCCTGCTCGGGTGATGCCTATGGACAACAACCCTTGTCATTCCAATAGGCTAGAGCATACGGATAGACCACATGGGTCTAATACCATAACAAATCTAGAAATTATACATGAAAATACCCAAAAAATATCAAATAAAGGTGATTAGGTCATGACTAATCGACCTTAACCATCCAGTAAAGCATGTGGCCCACACACATCACCACAACATGACTTCCAACATGCCCATCAGGCCACAATATGGTTCAGGCATCACCTTTGTGGATTCTCTATGAATTCTAAATTAGGATTCCATTCATGGTAAATAAATAGAATATTCTAATTACTATTCACATTGATCACAGTGGCCTATATATCGTGGAAATTTGTGGTTATTTACGAGTCAATAGGGGATGTCAACGATATTGTATTCATATAGCTAACAACTAGGAATGAGTTTGATGAATGATGAATTTAGTGAATTAGTACCTATATTTAATATTTTTTTTCTTATTTATCTAATTTTTTTGTTCTACCCATATCTACTATGTATATCACAATGAGGAATGTGATCTATTTTTTTGTGCTACTGAACTATTATCTTCCCACCTGATTGTTTTGTGACACCCATGTTCACTTTGTTCATTCTAACAAGGTATTGATTCTCTTTGATGAATATATATGGGTTTCAAGGAAGATTAGAGTGTCACTAAAATTTTCATGGAAAAGTGATAATTTCTTTGTGGTTAGGCTTTGAATATTAATACATCAGTATCAAAATTTTCTCCCATAAAATCATATATGGGATATTAATATTCTTCTTCTCTTCCTATGTGGTTTAGAGATTTCTTAACCCTTTTTCTTTTCTTTGTAGTTTTTTAGGATTATTCTGGGGTATGTATATACTCACCCATTAATGAGAATATTTTAAACATTTTTCATGTCTTATAAAGGAGATGTTCAATTTAGAGGTGGTCTTTTTGGGTATGGTGCTATCGATTAATAATATTAATTAGTGTAAGAGATACTAGTAAGTGTTTTCTCCTAAATCTTCTCATTATAAGAATCATATTCATATAATCTCTTAGGTGTTTGTTTTATTTATATATATTTACAGGCATGTATTTTAACCCAATTTTTATATTTTTTTCTTGGTATGTATTTGAGGACCATATATGTTATTTCATTCATTCATATTTATTTATTACAGTTTACGTCATTCTATTGTTCAGATTTATTATTAACTCTATGTAGGAGTGGGTTGTGTGCATGTGTATTATGCTATGACGACCCATTATAAGTTCAATAGCTAGTAATTGCTGATTAACAACACCTATCCTACCATAGGGTGGCTTGTAGAGAAATATCAACTTAATACTACCTAGGATGGCTCATAGTGGTTGGGTCATTTATTTATCATGAAAAGATATTGTTCAATGAAAATTTATAATATCGATGATAGAGAAATATATAGTTGATCTAACTCACATAAATATTCACAATAATATATGAAAAAAATGTAATATTTCATGAATATTTTAATTGGATGTTTCATAGAATACGTGTTCTCAATTATTCCAATAAAATACATTAGTGATTTTTTATATTTATTGTTTGTTAAGAAAAGTGTATATATTTTTCTTATTTTTATGTAATTTTCACCATATTAATTTACAACACATGAAGAATTAAATTAATTTAAAAATATTATTTGTATGAATGATTGTTTATGGTATAAAAAATGATAATATTTTTATTATTAATTGTCTAGTAGCGAATTTTAATGAATAACAAATGTAGAAATTAATTAGCTACCAAAAAATATGCATGAGTTACATATGACTGTATTGGGGAGAAAAAGAAACATTAATTCGATCTTGAGAGGAAATAATCCAGTCCATATTCTATTGTAACACAACATGAGATGTAATTAATGTTCCAAAAACAAAAACACTTTCCCCAGAGAGAATTATAATGAGCCAAACAAAACATGGAGAGATACATCACAATACACCATCAAACATACACTCTCACACAATAGAAACTCATTCTACATCAAAATTGATATATTAATATAAATATAACATATATTTAATACAATATTTATCATTTTCAAATAATTAATTTCATGATGTAATTTCTTCTGACATAATATTATTGTGATACTCTAATTTTTTTGGAATTAAATCATCATATCAATTTATCAATGGGAGGATCCAACATAACCTCAACTACACTCCAAAAAATAAACTAACCACATATGGATACTCAATATATAATGTATTTTATATTATAAATCAAATGATTTCTGACAATAAATCATTACATTAAGACAGAATTCCAATATTTTTTCTATCAGGTATTAAGAATACATTATCATGGAAATGTAAATGTTTTTAATTAAAAGTGTTTCTAAAAATTTAAAATTATTTGTTGATGAATCTTGAGACAACATTTAACATTACATAATGGATAAAAACATTTTTCATTTTTTATCATTTATATATAAAGTTAAGAATCCACTAGTTCATTGCTAAAAAAACATTTCATGAATATTTTATGCCCATACAGTGGTGACCTAAAACATATTCACTTTATCGGTCTAACCAATCTGATAAAAGACCCAAAAAACAGACCACAGGAAGATCATCTAAGTAAATAATGAGGACTATGATATCATGTTTATTTGTATTGATATTAATAGGGATGAAATCCCACAATACATGTGTAATTACTTCTCATAAATGTTTTTCCATATTAGAGTAATCAATGAGAAAGAAAATAAGTCATGATGGAGAAGCCTCTTTGAAGAGGTTGAAGAAACCATTGTTGTGATACAACTACAAGGGTACCCATATTTTTGAAATAAAAGAAATATAGCACAATATATGAGTGGATTCAAAACAATTTTGGTAACCATGATTGAGTTAATGATAGATGTGAAAATTTTTATTCAAGGGATATTTACTATATTCACAAGACTAACATGAATTTATTCTCCTTTTTTCATAAATTTATTATTTTTTATGTGTGGATCTAGTTGATCTTGATGTATATGGGGTAGTTTATTCTGAACTCGTTTCATTTTTTATCTAATATGAGTGTTTTATTTTGAAACATTTTATAATTTGATTATTCTAAAATAGTTGGACTTTTCCTTAGTATCTTGTCAATGTGAGTGAATTAGCAATATTGGAAGCTCACACTCTCACATATTTATTTGAAAAATTTCTACTACGTTTATCCCTATAAATATGGGGGTAAATAAAATAGTTGAACTCATAATGAGTATACTTGGTAGAACATTAATTCAATCATTGAGGGTTTTATATGTATGGATAATAAAACACATGACTTAAATCCACACTATTATGGGATTTAAAAACACAAGTTACAACCAAGATGAATGTTTTAGTGTCTCCATTATACCATGGATTTAGAAACACTTTTTTTATTAGTGAGGAGATATGGGATGCCCTAAGGGGACCTATATTATCATTAGGAACACATGTAAATACAATAATTGTAGTACCACTGTGAAAAAAATTTATATTTCAAATAATTGTCTATAAATAGTCAGAATACATACATAAATGACATTGATTCCAATGTTTCCTGAAATTTTTGTCCACTCAAGTGGAGGTAAAATTCTTTCGGTATCAATTATAAGATTTATTCATTTCCTTTTTACTTGTCCTGAAATATTCACTCACACCACCTCTATCATTATTTAAAATACTTTTTATTAATATCTAAACATTACCATTTTTAAATAATCCATGTCCCTATATATAAAAATGACACAATAGATACAACAATTTTGTTGTGATAACCATGTAAACTTGTTGGGGAATGTTTATGTAATGCTACACATTTTTATCAAAAACTTTTTTAATATTTCTGAAGGATTGGTTTGGTGATTACTGATGTTTTCTAGAATAAAATAATAAAAGATTATATAATAGGAAACAATCCAAACTTTTTGAAATTTTGAAAATTTTAAAAAAAATACAAGAGATTATTTTTTTAAAAAAACTGTTTATTTATATCCTATCTACAGTGTATATAATTTCTAGTTAACAATATTTTACAATGATTTCACAAAAAATTTATCTCATTAATATATATAATTTAATATGATATGGAAATTATTGAGTAGAATGATATTTTAAAACTTTTACATCTATTATCGCAGTATAGTTGATAAAAAATGAATCAACCTCCACATACCAATAAAAAACATTCATTTGATAACTAGGGAGAGGAATATCAACAATGATGATGAAAACAGTAATCTTAATTAGAGGTGTAAAATTGTTTTTTAGTACATGTGGTATCCAAATGAAATACATCCAAAAATACATCACCCTTTTTAGACCAATAACAGTTCAAAATCATATGGGTTTATGTGGAGAGATTGTTTAATTTTACTAGAAATAAAAAGTTCCAATTTTATATTATAACACTTCAAGTTGTTGGAATCTTCCCAAGTACATTGTATTCTAAAAGAGTGTGGGTCATACTAATGTAAAGTAGAGTAGCCAACAAGTGGATTTTATAACTAATGAATACAGACTCCCCCTAACTAAATGTGGATGGTTTCTTATGGATCCATAATAAAGTTCCAAAAACATAATTTCTCTTGGGGTTATTATTAGTAAAATATAGAGATTTTTTCATTATCTTAAAATGATTAATTTTATAATAATTATCATTTCAATAAACTACGTGATCAAATTATATTTATTTTCTTATAGAAGGATGAAAAATATATCCAAATGGATATAGATAAAATTGAATGAAAATTTAAGTATTGGAGGGGATAATGATAATATTAATTTTTATTCAATACTAATTTAAATCTTATCATTCACTGCAATTCCCTATTGTTGTGGAAATTGTTTATAAACTAAGTACAATTTGTGGTCGATAATGATTGTACAATAGTGTTGTCGGTGATTAATTCACGTTTTTAATTATATCTATTATGTTATATTATAAAAAATATCATTGGCACATGTAAAATAATTTGAAGAATAGTTTGAATGATTTTTGAAATTTTTTTATTTTTGTTAATAAATATTTAGACATTCTTTCACTAGATTAGTAATCATTAACCTGGGTTACTTTTTTGTAAAAATAAACACCCCCTAGGGGATATAATAAAGTAAAATGTTAAAGGATATATAAATTATAGTAAAATTATTATTCAAGATCTAAATAGATGTTTCCAAGATTTCATAGAACAGGGTGTGTGAGTGAAAAATTAAAAGTCATTAATAAGAGTAAAGTGTCCATCTAGTATTTAGTTTCTATTACACTACTTCTCTAGTGTGGTATTATAATTCTCCCTAAGGAACTTATTTCATAAGAGATTTTTTCTAATACGATCCTGATCACTAAATTAGTAAAATTTTGAATGTTGGGGCTCAAAAATGAAAAAATAGCATATACGTTATTATTAATGGAAATTAAAAGTATTGGTTAAACTATAAACATTCAAAAATGGTAATATAAAGTATAATTTTTTTAATTCATAAATCATGGAAGTGTGAAGTGTAATACTGTGGGATTAGAGATAGGTATTTCTAAAAAAATTACTATTAAGATATTTTTTTAATAATTTCTTTCCATTTTTCCTATATTGAAACACGACTTGAATGTGATGTCAAATAACAATGTTGTATGAAATTTTATTGAGTGTAATTACATATGGATAAGTAACCTATCATTTTTTGGGGGATTTGTGGAGAATATTTTTATCATTGTTTTTTTTATGTTTCACATTACTATGTTATTTGATATTATGTTAATTTTAGTTTTTTTATGTAGAATGATAGTTTTTTTTGAAATTTGGAGAATAATTGACTAATGAAAACATATTTGTTGAGTTTTATTAAAAATTTATGATTTTTTAGAATAATGATTATGGATGAAAATTTTATTAGTTTTTCATGTTTTATAATGTTGGCGAATTGGATAATAAATAGAAAATGAAGAAATAAATTAGCTGCTAAAAATTTACACTAGAAGTCCATCAATATGATGTGAAGGGAATGTAACATGTTTGGAACCTTGAGGGGGAATCATCCAACCACCGTGGCCTCATGTCCAAAATATGAGAAGAAATTAATTCAACAATGGTAGCTTATGTATCCCTGAAGAACATGCTAGTCATCCATTGGAAAAATATAGTGATCCCACATAATAATGTATCATGCTTTCCCTTCCCTAAAAGGTAACCTCATGTTATAAAATCATCAACACAATGTTCCATATCCAAAGAAGATGTCATATAAGAGCTAGTGTAGCAGGAAAACCCATTGCATGATATGAATTCCCTCTAATATATATCTCATTACAATACACTGCTTTTGGGTAACTTTGAATATCACATATAAGGGTCTCACAGAGGAGATAATATAACATCAATTCTACTACCAAAACATTTTCAACTACTAATGGATCACCATGATCCAACATAGTTTTAATTCCCAAAGAAATATTTCTTGATGTACCAAAGAAACAAGCATTTAGGGTTATGAATATTTTAGTCAGGAAATATAAAAAATATTGATCAAAAAAATTAATTATTATCTAAAACAATTATGAAATTTATCTTTTTCCATTCTTAAAAATTTACAAATTTAGAATAACATATTGAAGGATATATCCACAATATATGAGAGGAAAATCCCCAATCCTATAGATGAAAATTATTTTTAATGTATATTTTAGGAAAAATAGTTGATATTAGAAGAAAATGCTCTCTAAATATCTAACCAAATTGGGTAAAGTCCCCAAAAATCCTCTATATGAAGATGTTACATGGAAAAAGGGTTACTATTGATTCTTAGAAGTCAAAAACTAAAATTAATGTATAAATAATTCCCAATTTTCAAAAAGAAAGATCACTCACAAATTTCAAAATTTTTGGTGGTGATCCACAATCCGAGGAAAGAATGCTTGATCAAAAAACCTAGTTAAGGGGAATTATGAAATAGAAGAAGATATCTAACAAAAATGGTTATCAACAGAGATGAATGAAAAGAAGAACATCTAAAGTAGGATTTTATCAATATGTTAAGAGATATCTAAGTGTTATCTAAATCTAGAGGATCACATCACCTATTTAAGGATATACCTAGATTCTCTACACAATCAAATGGGATTTCACCTCCCTTGTTATTAATTTTTTGTTGATTATCGGTGACTCCAGTTAGTCTAAATATATATTATGGTGTTTTATATTAATTTATTTTTTATTTATTTTTACATCGTGATTGTTTTATTTTGTGATTTTTATAATTTTTTTAATTCATATCCAAATAGATAGTTTATGTGACCTTTCGTGTATTGGTGATGTTTTTAGAGTGGAATCACATACTCAAAATTATATATTTTAATAATTTTATGTATGTAGAGTACTATGAATTATTTTTTAAATAAAAAATTTCAACCCATAATGGGTATTTTAAGTATAATATTTCTTCATATAGTGAATGTAGTATAGAGAGTGACTCACAAACACATGTGATTTATAACCACATCAAAATGGGATTCACAAACACAAGATACACCAAAACTAAAGGAAATAGTGGATTTTTTATACCATGGATGTGGAAATTAATTTCTCCATGTGGGGAGAGTTAAAAAAATATACGGGGACCCACATTCTCATTAGGGAGACTTGTATATTAACTTAGGTTAGTATCAATAGAAAATCAGTAGTTTTACTCATGATAATTCATTAATATTATAAATTCCAAGATAATTGGGATTGATTCCCATATTCCCCTGAAAAAAATCAACTTTAGTATATGTGAAAATAATTGGTCAACAAAAATAGAAATGGATAGTTTTTATTTTTTTCATTTCCTCCAATAATTAAAAATTCTACTAAAACCTATAATTAAATTTCTTTTGTTTTAATATAAACCATTTAGTATAGTTAACCACCCATTTCCATTTGGAGTGAAATAAGTCAATATCAACATTTTTTATAATATAATGACACTATGTAATTTGAGGAAAATTTGTGGGCAACAATATACATTTACACAGTAAACAAATTTCGTGAATTTATTGATATGATTGAAAATATAGAGAATCATCCACGGTCGAGGATAATCCATGGAATCTCGTTGGACACATCAAATCCATGTCAACCCCACATTAAGGAGGAGGTAATAAGAATTTTTTTTTAATATAATATATAATAAATGTTATTATTCCAATAACCTATAATTTAATAAAGTATTATAATGTATTAATATTTTCTTTCGTGGAACACTGTGAAGGTAACTTAGCATTTACAGAAATTTTTTCCTAAGGTATACCTGTTCTAGGATATATGCATTTATAATGTCACTTCCTTTCATGTGTATTCTAAGGATAAAATGGAACACTTTTCCCCTTCGGATTTATTATATGGTGTCATTAAGTGACAAAATAGATATCTTAATATGTATTATAATAAATACATACATTATCTGGAGATGATACATGTTATATAGACAGATTTTATTCCCCCATACATACATTAGTATCTCCATAATTTTATTCAACATGTTACACAAAGGAATCAAAGTATTTAAGCAAGTTATAAAAATATTAAAATTTAAATTATTTGAGTTTATATAGAGAAATACCCTATGGTATGAATGGAATCATTTATAGAAGTTTTCAATTAACTTATCATAGATTAGGAAGAGATACATTAAATTTATACATATAGTACATGGTCTACAAAGCCACAAATATATCTAAACATTTAAAAGTATGTGTAATAAGAGAAAAATTATTATTCCTTTCACCCAATAGATAAATATAAGGATCTTTGTTGGAGTTTAATCAAACCACAAGGGGTATATTAACTGTATGTGTGAAAATTATATACTTATACTTAATAAAATGCTAATTAATGTTAACCCAAACAATAATTCATGAATCCATTATTCTAAATTTCAATCAACAGTTAACATTTATAGTGTTTTCATAAGTCAATGAATAATGTACAACTCAAAATTTGAAAAATGGGATATTGATAGAGATACTTCAATTGAAAAATAAAGGTATTGCATATAAATCGGTAGTGGATAATTTCTAAAATAATTAATTATTATCGTAATAGGTTGACTTTTGAGTAATGAAATGTTATTTAATGAAAAGTATCATAGAGAATCACATTTCCATATTGTTTTATATTAGATGTAAATTTATATAGTTTAATTATTGATTTAGAAAGATATAGAAATATGGAAAGCATTATGTTGGGGAAGAAAATGTGATTTAAATATTTTTAGAACAAATATTATTATTAAATTAAATAGACGAATGTTTATATAGTGTTTACAGTATTAAATGAGGTGATGGATTTTTTATCAGCATTTTAAATGATTATGTGTTTTTTGATATTGTAAAAAATAAGGGAATTATTTTATAAAAGTTCACTAATGGTAGTGTGATCATAATTTCACCTATTATGGTTTTCAATGTTATCACTATTTTATACTCCAATTAGAACACATTAATTTTTATATTCCTTAAATAAAATATAAATAATGTTATTTTTTTGTTTATATCATATTGTACTATATGAGTTTTTGATTTCATTAGATCAATTGACACATAATCAACATGGTGAAAACAATAAGAAACCATCATCCCAATATCAATCTTGAATGAAATTGAGACCATGATATGTATGCAATGGAAAACAGTATGTCTACCTTTCACTAGTGAGGACCATTCCATTATCATATTTATCATTTTTGATTAATTTTACTTGATGGAATTAATTTCAAATCCTCACAATTGTAAATCCAAGGTATGATGTGAGACACTCATTACATGGCTATGAATCTCCCTTACTCTACAAAAATCCAGTTCCTCTCATTAATAGGAATGAAAAAAATATATCTTCTTATGAGATAGTGTTTTTACAGGGCTTCGGTAGACTCACTTGATCCCCTCTAAATGGTGGAGTCACTCTTTTATAAGGTCTTGAAGATTCTTTTTTAGTGTTAATGAATTCACTCACATATTACAAGTAAATAAATTTTCATATGACTCTCTAAGATTTAAATCAAACTCATTATCCAAATGATTCATCTTATGAAACATTTTTTAATTAATGATATATTAATTCATAGATATTTGGACGTTAAAAATTATTGTTTTGTTACTATTTTAAATTATAGATATAACACATGAATCATAATTTACTAAAACAAACTGGCCCATGATTTCATCTGTACCAATGTTCAATCCATCCTTCCATTGACTACATTGGTTTCTCTAATACATTTATGCTAACAAAAAGTGTCAATGGTATAATGCATGGCCATTGGTTATGGTTTCACCCTCAATAATTCAATCGTAAATAGAGGTTCCCAACTAGTAACCTGACATTTGGTATCATGGTGTTGGGTGTTTATCAAAATTAAATAAGTATAAACCCTAAATATATATATATATATCCAAACATAGAATACAAATATAGTAATAATAATTAAATACAATAAGATAATTACAAAAGATAACTAATTAATGTGTCATTAAAAAACTATAATCTGAAACTAAATGGGGAAAATTTATTTCAAGGAAATTGAGTCATTAAATGATTCATCCAATTACATGAAACCTGTAGAACCACTAAAATCATTATGTAATTCTCTTATCACCACTACATTCCCAACATCCATTTGCTTGCCCTTGGAAAATGGAACTGAATCAATCATGAAGTCCAAGACCGGATGATTCTTCTATAAACAATGAAAATTATATCCCCGCCAATTGTTTTGTGAATGGTTTGATCCAAAGGTCAATAATATAACACCATGTATCTTTTTTATTCATTTTTTTCAAATAAATTGACATTGGTATGTGGAAAAAAAATAACCAAATAGTTTTTCATTTCCTTAAAAAGATTTAGGAAAGAAAAAATATAGGACTTCTACTTTATCAAAGAAAAAAATTAATAAAACATGATTTAAATAGTTTTTTACAAAAATGATTCATAAAAAATTCACATATATATAAAAAATCACATTTTTAATTAATACTATAAATAAGTTCATATCCTTTTAAAACCATACTATTGAAAACAAACCCTCACATGGTTTAATACATTTTAAAGTCATCTCTAATAAAAAATAAAACATTTAAAACCATCACATCCCCTCTGATAAAATAACTAACACGCTAATGTCAATATAAGGCATGTAATTAAGATTAACTACTATTAAAATATATACATAAAAAATCCTAAATAATTCATGTCAACAAATGGAGCTATATTAGTCAAAAACAATACTAAATTTAAATATGATCAATAAAACATAGAAATTTCATCCGTGAAATAAGAAATTAACATGATAATAAATAATTAAAGGAATAATATTTGAAACATATAATAAGGTAACACATTTTTACCTAGTTCAACAAAATACAATATATGAAAATGTGGACCAACTACCTGGTGGTTAACAACCACAAATCCTATCAACAGAAACACTTTATAACTATTTTCATCAGTGACACCCCACTTGTTAGGTATTATGTACATCTAGGGGCCACTGGACAGTGTATAATCTTAATTATCATAGTTACATCTTCTAACATACCAATTATTCTCATATGATCCCACATGTAATTATAATGTATGTCGTCCAATTTCAATAAAAATTTAATCTTGTGGAAATAATATTCCCAAAGTCTAACACTAAAATCACATCTTTCCCACCAACCACATTTACCTTAGCAAGATCAAAATCCCATAAGCACATCATTAAAAAAAATTCAAAAATAAATCACATCGATATACATAATCCTTATCAATATAAACAATGGGGCTCAATAACGGCACAACCAACCAATATATATTACTTCACATTGAAAAAGTTCCAAATGAGCCATCACTTATAAAGTATAGTATATAAAATTGGAAATACAATTAAAAAACTATTTTCAATCCCAACTAAAATAAAACGGAAATTGAAATCAATACAAAAAACATCCAAAAACTCAAAGGAGTCATTGTATTATTTCATAAAATAATCCAACCATTTGAAATATTAAAGCCCATTAAACCCTGAAAAGAATCCCACTTTGAAAAAAATAATAAAACATAATGACAATATCTTTCTCCTAGGTAAAACCATTTTTTCATTTTATTATTAATTTGTAATTCATGGAACTAAAATTTAAATCAATTTTTGGTTTAATTACAAAATTACACCAATTAAGCCATATGAAAATTGAGAGAAGTTAATGAAAACATTGATAATAAAAACACAGATTAACCACATAATAATTATATATATTAACATTAATATTGAAATCAATTCATCTAAGGAAATATTCAAAAAATTCAATTAAATGTATTTAATTACCTAATATGGTGGAATCATATCACCTTGGATGGAAAACACTGATTTAGGTCTCAAAATATGGCATACAATCCCAAGAATGAAAAACCTCAATTTTAAAACAACTCTAGGTATGGAAATCAACCAACCATAGCCACATGGATTGTAGAAGAAGAGAAAAAATATATACACATAATAAGAATTATTAGGTATCCTTAATATTTCAATTCGAGCGATTGATCACAAAGAAACCACATCCAAATCCACTTGGAGTGGATTTGGAAGTGGGATAAAAATACATGGGTAGTCTATCTTTTTGGGGAGAAAAAATAGATAATACAAGGGGGAATCGATGATTAAAAGGTATCCAAAAGAAAAATAATTCCCCATTGAGTGGGTCGTAGGTTTTTCTCTCACATTTTTCCAAAACATGTAGTAGCCATATATATTTCCACTTATAAAAGGTACAGAAGGATACATAGTTTATTTTTCATGTGCCAAAATCAAGTGACCTATTAAATTCCAAAAAATTCAAACTTTTTATCACAAAACACCTCACAATAAAGGGGATAATCCTTAAAATAAATACCCATAAAAAGTGACATTGGGTTTGTTAAACTCCCCTAAATACTACTTATTACCCCTAAAAAGTCTATATAATCATAGGAAAACAGATCATTACAAGAAAATTATCCGACTAATGCAGTCTCAATTATTTACCAGCTTCTCAAATCTAAACATTAATGGAACAACACACAAAAAATGTAATTCATTTGAATAACCACTACTCAATCATTAATAATTCACCATCTAATGATGCAAAATTAATCCTATTATATAGAATCAAGACCCAATAAAGATGAAGAGACAATAATATTTGATGTTGGGATAACTACTCCAATGATCTAATTTTAAATCTAGAACATCAAAAATTCCACCACTACTCTTATGTTAATCCCTAATCCCAAGCTAGATCATAGAAAAAATTATAATCTCTATCTCTAGAACATTTTAGGTCACTAAATAAATACAAAATCACATCCCGAAAATTGAATCATAATTGATTACTCTATAAGAATGGAAAAAAAGAGACATAGAATATGTCTCCCCACCCATTTTTTATTTCTCTATAATGGTAATACTATTGTTTTTAGCACCAACAAGGAAGATCCACATTCAATAGAAATCATTCCACAAACTCTAAAAGCCACCTCAAGACAATATAAGCGTGCACATCCACATGAACAACCTATAGTCTCTATACTAGATGAATAGGAAAAAGCACTATATAAATTAAAAGGGACACCCCTAAAAGAAACATACCCAATATATAATATAATGGATCTAAACTCATATCATGAAACTACATAGAAGGTAACTCGAAGCTAAAATCATGTATTACCCACTCTTGGAGATCCTAAATAAAATATAGTGCCAGAAAAACTCACAGTCTAATTGGAAGAAAATATCTTATACTCATTTTCATTTCCCTCACCCATGGAATACCTATATAATCCTTCATACAAATCTCAATAAATGGTATACAATATTCATCTAATACAATAAGAATAAATAATTAAACATGAAAGTGAATCTCAAAAGATACAAAAATAGGTTCAAATTCTTTTAAATACATTATATATAAAAGAACTATCTTTGAAAAAGATGGTAAAAGTCCCATCTAAAAAATAAAAAAAAAATTAATGGGGATGTTCCCAAAACAATAAACTGCTTCCAAATATCCAATGGAAGAAAAAAATGAAAACTATTATCATGATTCCCACCATATATAATACATTATCTCCTGATACTCCATTATCTTACCGTACATCAGAATATGACATGAATATCCACGTAGATGATAGGGTTTTTGACGATAGAGGACATAAGGTATTAACAAGATGATACATCTCATATATAAAACACCAATACATCCTCCAATTCACCGAAATGTGAATATTTGGTTGAGAATATAGTTTCCCATCCTAATAATTTTATTATTTCCTATTCTCATTAGTTCATTTATATTTTCTAGATTGATTGAGAATCAAATAATCACTTATCACATGTTTCCCCACTAAAATGTTATCTATGATGATGGACTTATAAAAAGATTCAATATGGGTAGTTAGTCATTGTTGGAGAACTAAATAATGAAAATAACAATAATTACCATAGAAATGAAATAAACTTTATTCAAATCATCAGTATCCATCTCTCAATATAAAATCTCCAATCTAATGAAAAAGATATCATAGTCCACTAGCTGATCACCCTAAGCAATTTTAGAAAATATCATCACCATCTCAAATATCACCTCAGTAGGAGAAAACTATTTATTAAAGATTTAATTCAAATATCCCCAAGATAGAGCCTCAAATGTATTGGAATAAATAGTTAGCTTCCACAATTCCATACCCAATCCTTCAAACAATAAAACAATTCACCACATCCTAAAGACTTCAGGAGTTTTTTACATGTTAAAAACGTCCTTATCTATGGTTACCCACTCAATCACCTCATTGGATCCTCAATCAACACAAATTGTTTGAGGTTTTTAGGTCAAAAACATTCATTCATGATCCATGATCTGTGTAAAACAAGGCTCTACCACTCTATCGTGAGTCCATGTATTGTCAAGACTCAATGGAAAACTCATATATAACTATTCCAACAACATGAGGCATTCCCTTGTTGCCATATCAATTCATTCCTACACCGCGCATTCTAAAAAATAAAAAAAAATCAAAAATCACTCAAATCACATTAAATTTTTTAATAAAATAACAGAAATACTCCACTAAATTCAAAATTTAATACATTATCCAAATCCAATACAAAGGATTAAAATCACATAGTAAACAAATTAATACAGCTATATGCAGCTTTCTAATTTTTATCCAATATTTTTGGAAATATATCATACCACACACCCAAATATTTTTAAAACTAAAACAACCCCAAAATAACTTATTTTTATCATATCATGTGTATTGAATGTCAAAATATTTCATATGAATTCCTTAACTCACTCAAGAAATTATATATTGTCAATCAAGTCCAACTACAAAATTATAAATAATATTAAAAAATATGACTAGAAAAATACACAATACATGATGTTATAATAAATAACCCATAAAAACATCACTAATCAAAGAATAATACAAACAAAACAAACGAAATAAAATAAAAACATTTCCAAAAATTCTGAATTATGTATGGTTTGGATGAGTTTTATGTCAGAACATGCACTAAATAATAATTTTTTACCAGATGTTGTCTTAAACGGTATGGATGACATGTGCATGGTTTCACATAATATGCTCTGTAACCATGAATACATTGAATTAACTAAAATTTCACTCCAAATTTGGGAATTTCCCAAGATGTATCCTAGAATCAATAAACAACTCAAATTAATAGCAAATCACATTATAATATCTGGGAAAATACAAACAACTAACAAACTAAAACTCAAAATAAGACACATGATCACCCACTGAAACACGATATCTAAGAGAAGTATATGTTAGTAAATAACATAATATGGCCTAATACCCAAGTCTCTAAGGTCATATACCTTTAATATAATGAAAAACAGTAACTAAAATGTTAGTCTCAAATAAACTAGGCCCCTTTCATTAAACAGAGGCTATGATACCATTTTTAATGAGTCGACCAAGGCCTCTATCTGAACCAATGTCTGAGATAAACAACCACTGAACTATGGGTTATCCCTAAACAACATGGGTTGAATACAATAATTAAGGGTATCAAGCATTTCTGTTGGTAATTATTTCACCTCATGAACCAAAATATAAACTATAGGTCCCATCCGAGAACCACATATAATGTATCTAGATGTTTGGAATCTTTCAAAAACAAATTCGAAGAATCCATTAACATAGATATCCAAAAATTTCTAAAAAAGAAATAAAATTAATAAAATCTAATAATTACATTTCAAAAAAAACTTGTTAAATGATGATTACAAAACTACAAATTGGAAATTAAACCCAAAGAACATGAGGTGGAATTGGCTAAAAGTGAACTCTAGCCAACCGGTTTATAAAAACTAAAGGACGAACCACAATATTAAAGTGACTCTTAGGTACCCACAATAATATCAACATCAAACCTCTTACCCATGAGAAATGGAATTGAATAAAAACAAAATTCCAAGACTTGAATAATCCTTCACAAGACATAAAGGCTACATACACACCAATGTGAGCCTATAGGGTGTAAAAAAAAGTCTATTATGATACCATATCATTAATTTTTTAACATAAACCAAGAATTATAGTTTGAAAAAAAATTATATTTTTTCATTTTTTTATGATATAAGAATAATTAGGAGATGGGACTTCCATTATCAAATAATAAAAATTTAGAAGAAACTGTTTAACGATGTTTTCCAACATGATTCCAATTAAAAAAATTATTTAACTTTAAAAATCATAGTTTTAAAGGAGAAAAATTAAAAATTCCTTTCCTTTTAAACCCCCAAATTTCAAAAAAAAAACCGTCACATGCTTTAAAAAAATTCAAAGTCATTTCTAATAAATACTATCACTTTAAAGACAACATCCCCTATTTTTCCTTCAAAATAATTTGCAAACAAAAAAATATTTGGAAATGAGTGCGGGTAAACTAAAATTAAAATAATTGCATATAAATTCATAAATAATTACAAAAATGATATAAAAATTAAATTAAATATCAAGACTAAATAACTAGATGGTCAGTACAACAAAGCATGTCCATCAATGAAATAATAAACACACAAGAAAATAAATAAGTAAATGCATAAAATTGTATATAAAACATGGGGAAACACCTTGGGGACTAATCAGACAAGTAAAGGACATGAAAATGTAGAGTAACTATCATCTTGTTAATTGTAAAACATCACAACGATAGAGTCAGTATATAATTATTCTCATCAATTACAACCCACTATCCAGAAACTAAATACAACAAGGGACCACTAGCCAGTGTGTTATCTCCAATAGATTATCAATATACAGTATCATATCACTTATTATTCAAGGGTCCCTCATGGAGTAACTAATGTTGGTGGGTAACATACAAAACATATATCTTCTAATGAAAATAACAAGCTCAAAATCTAAAATTACAATCAAATCATTCCCACCTCTAACATTTTCCTTAGAAATATTTCCAAAATATTACCATATCATTAATAACATTTCAGGAATCCATCAAATTTATATCAATAATCATAATCAAAAAAATAATTTGAGATCATCAAGAGTACATCCAAACAAAAAATAAAATATCATTTCAAAAATTTGCCACCAGGCATTTAACTTATCACCTGTAGTGTGTACAATTATAAATCTCATTGAAAGACTATTTGATATCAAAACAAAAATATAAGGGAATTAAATAACTACACAAAAATAACTCAAAGGAATCAACATATCATTTTTGTAAAACAACACTACCCATTAGAACATGGATACCTTATAAATATGAAATTGAATCCCACCTTGAAATTCACAATTGGTTAAAAACAGAATATTAGAATATATTCCATAGGAAGAACCATACTTTTCTTTTTATCAAACATGATTAATTCATGAATAGTCAATTAATATCGAAGTTCTATTTATTCATAAAAATCTACATTTTTAGTTGGGGTACCACTTGAGTGGTCAACCCCATAATTATATATCCAAAAAATTAGGGTTCTTATCCTAGAAAAACCCTTGGGGGATTTTTGTCATAGTTGGTGATGCATAAATGACATTGTAGGTGCTTATTCAGTAATGATACGGGCATGTAGTGATGTAGGTAGGATGACACAAGCATGACACATCACTAGTACATTAGGACATGTTCATGGGTTATTTTCTCTTAGGTCAATGGGCTATTCATTGGGTTTGCCTCTACTAAATTTTAAAGTGGTCTTCTATTTTATTAAAAAAAGGCTTCCACCCCATATTTTAAATTAATATAATTATCCCCATTAATCTATAATAAAACCAAGGGAATTTAATGAAAAAATTTAAAATATCATACCTAATAACCAAAAACATTATTATATATATTATAAATGAATTTATAAAGACATGTATCGATCGAACTATAAAATAAATGATAGTGAAATTGAATCACCAACCTTATGTGGTGGAATCATATCACCTTTGATGAAAACTACTAATTTTAGTAACAAAATTGGATTCAAAAACAATGAAATAAAAAAGCCTATTTTTAGAAAAAAACATGTCTATGGAAATTATCCTACTATTTTCCCTAGGATTAGCGGAGTAGGGTAATATTTTAGAAACCCCCATAAAAATGATAAGGGATCCCCAAACAATCAATCTATGTGAAAAATCGCTAATAAACTAGTTTGAAATCCACTTGTAGGAGCTTGGAATGGGGATATAACCCCTTGGGAGGTTCCTAGGTTATGAAATATTGAATTTTGAAGCCATGGGATGAATCCCGAATTAAAAATGATCAAAATACCTATTATTAGTTCGGTAACATTGTTTACATACGCAATTTTCAAAACTATATGGTAATTATGTAGATCACCAATATTAAAAATTACATGTGGTTATAAACATGTGCTAGTTGTTTTTTTTACTATTCATTTAAACCATAAAATCTGTAAACAGTCCCAAATTTAAATTATTTTCATCCAAAAAAAATCTAACTCAAGGGGACATGTTGTATAATAAATTCCAATGAACAAAATTACATTAGGGTCTCCAATTTATGATTATAATAATTATTATTTACATATAACATATACTATGATTTCCCAATACATAAATGAGATATGAATTAAGATATAACCTTTATTTAATTAACAAAATTCTAAAAAAATCATCATTTATATATTTATGGAATAATACCTTTAATCCCCCAGTTTCACTAAATAATTATAGACATAGTGAAAAAAATTATTATATTTTACCATATAAATTAACTTGTAAAATAATATCCTAAATTCATTTTCTATATCATCCAAATCACATTTGGAATGTTATTATAAAATTAAAAATGTATCATATCATATTTAATACTATGTAAATACCCATCCAAAAATTCTTTTGGGTAAAATCTAAAGCACAGTAACTATACCTCTTTCAGTAAAATAAACACTAATTTAGTAAACCAAAAAGTGTAACCCGATGGTCCTTTTTAATGTTGAAAAATATATATGTTTTACAATAATGTTTTTGAATGATGTGAAAATACCTATTGGTACTATGAAAAACTTGAATTTTTTCATTTTTAATGGATATTTCTCAATGTAAATGATGATGAATTTCGTGACTATAAAAGAAATTTACAAAACTATTGAAAAATAAATTCTCTAGAACCAATATATTGTCAGTTTATCTTAATTTACAATTAAATCAAATTAAATAAAGAATAAATACCACTTATTTTGTATCTTATTTCATTGATGGAGTTGGTCATTCGAACACGATAGGTGTGTCATTATTATGTCATGAAGAAAATAATGTTGTGAATGTATAGGGGTGATCCAAATTTCACACTTCATTATTTGAACAACCCTAATTAGATATCAGCTACTAGTGATATGATTTATCATATTCTATTTTTCACATTGATCACTTCTCATTATTTCAATATTGAAGTAATATTTCTTTTTTTTGAATATTAAGATGACATATGAGGTAGGATATCTTGATAAGAAATTATTGTGCACAAAAATTAACATTTCTATTATTTGAATTAGATATAATAAATAGACCAACAGTTAAGGGTTAAGTAAAATTAATTTTACAATTTCCCCCAATAATTAGTTAATTAAAAATAAATCTCTTTTCATGTAAATATTATTATTATTATTATTTTACTTATGAAAAATAAAAACCAAAAAAGTGGTAACTATATATTTTACCATTTGGTAAATAAATATTTATCATCAAACCTAAAACTTTATTTTATCAACATCATCTTCATTTATGGTATTCTCAAAAAACTACTTAAACAAATATTATTCATTCAGTTAATAAATTAAATAGTCTATTCTCATTTTATTGAATAAATACTATTTAAATAATAAATACATATCTCATACACTATGAATTATAATAGATAAATAAATATAATATATTTGTGTAATTACAAAATTAAATAGTTAATAAATATACATTTAATATGTTTTTCAATTATTAAATCCTAAATAAATATAATTTATCAATCTAGAGAATAATATTTATTTCATTTTTTAACTAAATAATATTTTACTTGGATTGCTGGAAAAAAAAATTGTCCTCTAGGCCTCTCCTAAAGTAAATTTTGGATGGATTTATTAAAATCTATGATTATTTTCTATAAATGGTTGATGGTTCTCATAAAAGAAGAACACATTTTGGAATAAAAAACAACATAAAAACAATCATTGTGTAATATAATCTCTTTTTCATGATATCTCATGAAGTTAGTTTCGCATCCATGCCGTCAACATATATTTCTGATACATATCTCTTTAAATATATAAATGGAACATATCAATACGTCATTTCCATGAAATTAACATGATATTTCTATTTAAATTATAGAGTTTAGGTATATTTTTTCATAAAGATGGAAGGGATAAATTTTTCCTTGAATTATTCATTAATGACACATCATTCTTGATGAACCCAACATACACAATTTCATTGTGGTTATAATTCATCCCTGTTTAAAAAATATATCAATTTGAGTGATTCATTACATGTTTGAATAATATGATAAATTTTCAAGTATCATTTACAAATCCTAAAAACAGGAATATCTAATGACATGTAAACATGTAAAATTCATGTTGGTTGGTTTCTTCTCATAGTTTCCTAACATGGATAGTTCTAGGTTAAAATATACTGAGAAGATGTATCATAAACATACAATCACTCGCATCTGAAATTTAACAAACAACATTTCATGTCATATAATTTAATCTAACTCGAGAATAATATATTAGAATATAATCATAGTATTTCAATGTTCTCATCAAATTGAGAAACTGTTATAACCTATTTCACATTTTTTTAAAGGTCAGGGCTGAAGCCTCATTTATTATTAAAGCAAAGAAAAGACCACTTTAACTAGGTATAGGGAGACCCATTACAAATCCCGAAGGCCCAGTGGGAATTTAACCCATTACATGGCCCATAGGCCCATTTTTTGGGCCCAAAAGCACATTCTGTGAATAGTAATGCTACAGTACCTCGCTGCTACAATACTACACAGTGCATGCTGCTGCTACAGTACTCTGCCGCCACTATAGTGACCTACCACTGCTACAGTTCCCGTTGTTGTTATAGTACCATCATTGATACATTACAGCTACTGTAACCTACGCCCAATGGGTTTTAAACCCCCTTTTTCATGTAGAATTAAGTAGTGCGTACCGCTATGCCAAACCCAAACTACACCTTTTTTATATGATATATAATCCAGGACCTATTTAAATTAATGTAAAACAAAATAGTGGAAAACATTTAATAATTTATCTTATCAATATTATCTTTTTTAAATATATATGTATTCAAATGAAAAATTCACCGGTTCAAGGAAATCAACCTCTAAAAAAATCCCACATAGACTATATCTAACAATTAATGAATTTAAATACTCTCAATCTCACATGATTTTAATGTTTATAATGGTTTATTTATTTATTTAAGGGGGATTCCATGTTTCCTTATATAAAAATCCATCCCACTAAATCATCATCTCCACCTTTAAATTCACTCAAGAGGTTACATTTTTCATGTATTTACTTCTTTTGCTAATATAAAATTTGATCCATTATAGGAGAAACCACTACAATATAATGATAATAGATTAGGATTTTTTTCATTATAGTTAGGCACCACATAAATATCATGGATGATGTTCTTATAAACTTCATCTTTAGATTCTTTAAAATCCTTAATTTTCTAATACACTATTGTAGAACAAGTAACTAGATCATTCCCTAAGCTCTTCAATCACACAACACCTCTATTAAGAGTGAATATATATCCCAACTATAATTTATAATCATATATATTTTTTATAAACATACATTTTCATATACCATGAATACTACTTCATTATTTCATCCATACACTTGAAGTATATCCTTTGTACAACTCATATACTTAAGGATATTCATGGATTCCATCTGATGGGATTCACCTGGATCATCTTAATATATTCCTCTCAGGAATTAGGCATAGGAAATATTTATCCTTTTGAAAAGCATAACATACATGATCGGCCCAATCACTAATGTATATGGAATAATATCCACCATCTTTCATTACTCAAGATTCCAAGGATGCATATTCATATAAATAATAAAACAATGTGATTCTATTAATAATCCCATCTCAGATTGTTCAACATATAATATCTTCAGTATCTTATCAATGTTTGTAATTTTACTTACTAAAAATCCTCTTATATCAATTGCAATGGATCTTTATCCCAAGAATACATTATACTGCAACAAATTCCTTTATGGAGAAGATTTTTTTAACATTGATTTAATGGACTATATTAATGGTAATTCATTTCAAATAATTTGTATTTCATTAATATACTTTATCATGAAAAAAATCGCAGTCACAAGAGACCTCTCATAGAAGAATGTTTAACATTCAATTTCTATGAAACATAATTCCATTACGGAATAATCAAATCAGATATTTCATGACCTAAATTTCTTCTATAATAAATAATGATTTCTAAATTTATTGGACCTTGTTAGCATCCTTTGGACCCATAACCCCTTATGGTTGTGTCATATAAACTTGTTCCTAAAGGTTCCCATTAAAATATTTATTTTTAAATCTATCCAAAAAATATCTTATACATAGTAAGTTTCAATGTAAAGTATAATTGAGGTTTCTTTTAGTATATAAACTATTAAAAATTCTTCTTTGTAATATATACCTTGATGTTTTATGAACCCTTTCATAACATGTAGCTTCTTATAGGTACTAACTTGTCGATACATGTCTTGATTCTTCTTGAATACCCATTCACATGCAATGTTTTTTATATCCATTTTATGTATTACCAAAATCCATACTATATTTTTTACATACAATCTATTTTAAAATTCAATGCTTTTTTCATCTAGTAGATTATCTGACAAGTATTTTTTTATTTTTGTACGTTTCATCCTCATTATTAGTTACAAAAAATTACTCACCATCCTCAGTGACTATAAACCCATTTATTTCTTGTTATATAATATATCTAGTACTCTTATATAGTGCATATATCACTAAAATATCCTCTTAAATAAGTATTTTTAGAATCTATTCATGTTCCAACTCTTGTCTATTTTGTGACTATTTTTACCAATCAATATCTCTCTCACAATTTTCATTAGAGATTTGATACCCTGTCATATATATGGGATGTATTTTATATAAAATATTCTTATTAGTAGGTTCATATATGTAAAATCCTTTATATTTTTAGGATAAAATATTGGAATACACATAGTGCATCAGGGTGTATCATTATTTCCAAAAATATCCTTAATAAATTCATTCCAATCCTACACTCATACATAGGAAAAAACATGTTTATATTCATCCAAAATATAATATGTAATAATAGTAACTTAATTTATTGTCACTTGGTTTAGAATTTATGTTTTATCTATATAAATCAAGTCCAAAAAAGGATAATATAAGACTCACTTGAATTTTCATTGATATCAGCATGTTTAAATGGGTGTGGTTCCTCCATTCACATACACTATTCCATTATAGTGAATAAGGAGGAGTGGGTTGTGATAAAATCCTAACCATACATTAATAATCAATGAATTCTTGCTGAAAATATTCTACACCATGATTTGAGTGGAATTTTTTATTCTTCATACCATTTTTTTCCCAAATTCATTTTTATATTCCAAAAAATTTTCAGAGGAATATAACTAATACATCATTACATACATATATATATATATATATATTAAAGTCATACATAAATGTTCTGAGATAATATTTTCCACCCATTTCATTGACTAAATGTGGTCCATACATATCTATATAAACCATCTCAAAAAGAATTATCTCCCTTTATCCTTTTAAAATAATTTGGTTTTTATAATTTTTTCATGATAAAAATATGTGAAATATACCAGGGCATTTTAATTCAAATGAATCCAAATATCCATCATAGTGTAATATAATAAAGAAATCTATAAATAACCTAAATGTTGATTCAATAGTTGTGTATGGTATGATTCATGTTTATTATTTATAGTATTTATTTTCATTACATGGTTTCTGTAATCCAACAAAAAAACTGATGTTTAATTATCCCTTTCCATAATAGATGGATTCATTTTAAAAGTAGCAAATATAATTCACAAAAATTAAAATAAATCCATTTTTATCATGTATATAAATATAAATAATTTTGTTATGGAAATTGGAGATACATAATAAAAATATTTCAAAACAAATATCATTCCATTAGGAAATCTTATGTGGTAGTATCCAATAGCCATATTAGCATATCTACCTCCATTGGATGCTCACATATCCACCGTCCCATGAGAAATAATTCAAAATTGACATGTTCCATGTATTTGAATAAATATGTGGGAACAAAAAATTATATCTAATACCAAATTTAAACAAATAGATCAACTACCATAAATAATAATAAAAATTGAAGGTTACCCTTTATTAATTTTATATGAGTTATATTCTTCTATTCAAAATTCTTTCTATTTGAGAAATAGATAGTGACTTTGACCCATGATTTCCCATTGATTTTCCCCTTCTTAAATGGGTGTTTTGACTAATCTATAGACATTGAGTTAGTATTGGATCTATTCACAAAGAATTTAATCTTGTTTTCTATAATAATGTATGTATTTTAAAACATCCTATCTATTTTAACATAGTGATGTTTATGGAGGAAATATGGGAGATAAATCTCCATGTCTTTCATATTGAAATTATTGACATAACTATAGAATCAATAATGGAGTTATGAATGAATTATATCAGTTTATAGTTATTCAATTCTACTAAACAATAGAACCTCTAGATGCACAATGTTGCCAATGATTTTTACTATGTGAGGTAACTTTGGTGCACCTCCAATTTTTCATTTGATGATCACATTGGATAACAAAATTTATACCTATCTGGATATCTCTAGATAAAAATCGTCATGATTTCTTTTGCATTATATAATCATATTTGTTCCCATAAGACTTCCCAGGTTTTATAGATATTGGTATAAGCATTAATCATTGAACAAAGATAATTTATTTGGTTTGTTTTTAAATCATCATAAACACTACATCACTCTACCCTATTTTAGTAGCATTAGGGAATACAGATTGTTTCATGAAAGACATTAATTCATGGAATATAACTAGCTATAATCCTCTGAACCATTCATATAATTACTCCATATAAATAGATGGTATTTCCCTAGAATTGATAATAATGATAATGTGCGTAACAAAATTTTCACAATTATAGAGTAATATACATAATTTTAAAACTACTTTACATGATTATAAATTATTTAAGGTGTGATTATTTTAATTTTACTAATTCTTCCACTATTTTATCAAGTCTTAAAGGACATGAACATTGAACATGGAATGTATCCTCACGTTATAAATTGTTGTGCTAAGGTTCCTTATTTCTTTCACTGTGATCTATAAAATATCCATTAGATCCATAAAATATTTTTTGGTAAATGATCTCACAAACTGTTGGATTACAGTTCATTGTTTCATTGTGACTACTCCGAAATCGTGAAATCCTAACTTGGATTTCTTAAACACTTGTTGACAAATTTTTTAATTTTAAAAAAAATATTGAAATTAAATTCAAAATAAGTTCAGATAAGTTGGACCATCATATTACATAAGACTCTATTATAATTAAAACATCCCCAACCTATTACCACAAATAACACATAAACTATTGTTTATTCTTAATTCTGGTACTATAAGGCAAAATAACATAATATAAATTGAGGTATTTTTTATTATGAATATATTTTATTATTATATCCATTTACATGTAATGTTGATGATAATTTTATTTTAGGTAATTTATTTACCATGTAATTAATAAAATAATTACACATATCACTTATATTTATATTCTATCACCCTAAATATATTAAATTATTTATTTTATCATAGTCTGGAATATATAAAAAAATCATAAATCATATATAAATACAGCAGATTTATTATGTAATGATAATCATATTTAACTATATGTCTTTTTATTGAGAAGATAATAAACCAACCAATGAACCACGGTGGGAAACTCCTTGATATGGTCTTGGATCAAGTTATAACATTCCACCTCTGTCTTGTGAATCCCCTGAGTTTGGTTTTAAGTCATCTCTGACTTTATCCAACCCAATATTCCTGGGATTATAATCCTTACAATTCATTTACTTGACACATTGGTAAATAAAATTTTACAAAAGGTTTACATAAAAGAATCTATGGGAATTTAGGCTCATATATAATATGGATGGATGGATGACTCATAATCCATCATCTTAATTTAGTTGTAATTTTTTTTAAATTCAATGCATTAATTAAATTAAATGAAACCACACACATACAAAGGCTGATTTTTGAACATTATCAAACAGTTATATAATTTATTTTCATTTAAAATAATAGCCTAGTATTCGTTTTGTTTTGTTGTTTTATTAAGATAAAATGCTCAAAATTAATATGATTAAATATCAAATTTATTTATGTTTTTTAATATTCATCAATTTTTTAAAGAAGATTCCGATCTAAATTGAGTTTAAATAAACTAATTTTAAAAATTATATTTAATAAATTAATTATATATCATGTACTTTTAAAAAACATGGTTAGTACATGTTCAAACTACTCATCAAATAATGATATGATATATGGTCTACTCATGATTCATATAGAATACAAATTTTATCATGTAATTACATAGAATGTATCAGTAAATAAATGAAACATAGAAAACATGTTAATTAACATATCATGTAATGAATTTATTGTTTCTAGATTAGTTGAAGTATTATGACTATACATCGCATATAGTTCATATTTTTATGTATAAATTAATTAGACATTTAATATGTTTTAAAAGTTATCATATTATGTGTATGAGTAAATAAATGACACATGAAACCCATAATTATGGTTTATGAAGTAATAAATTAATTTCAATTATATGTATAAACAATTTGGGTACACATCATGTACATAAAACTGAACTTCATGTATCATTTTTTCCATATTTCCTTGATACATTCCAATATAATGAGTGAGTATTTCATCATGAACATTTGTGGGGTAAATGACATGTATAGCTGGAACATACTGTGTAACATGGTTTTTACATGGATATCATCCAAATTTGTTATGTCATTAGTACTCGATGTGTATTTGAATATATTGTTTCTATTGAAAAAAAGTTGTGGACTTCATGGAATGTAACACAGTTACAAAACATATAGTCCCATATGAAGAGTTCCAACCTATATTCATTGACACATGGATAATTTAATGCCCCAAATTTACATCATTACATGTCATAGTAAATTAACTGACATTAAGTCTTGGTGAGATGAGTAGGGATACATGGAATGTACACTATCTAAATTCTATGTAATCCTATGTATTTAATCCATACTTCTCAATACTTTTGAGTCGGATCACTGGATATTATTCCTTGATATTTAATTGATTCTGGATTATAAGATAGATAAATAAGGTGAGGATGAGGAAATATTGATAATTAGAGTAAGTAATTAATTACATGAAATTGAAAACTGACATTAAATATATATATATAGATAAGAAAAATCTAAAAAATTTAAATTTATTAGGACCAATAAGAAACCACTTGATGGTTTTTTACATAGTGGAATTACTTATTGGGATTATTTCAAACTTGTTTTTTGTTGAATTCAATGGATACCATAAAATGTAACTAATGATTATTTTCATGACCAATTTTAATTTTTCTGAAGGTGATTCATATATAAATGTATAGAAATAATGAGAGGATATTTTCCCATTAATTTATAAATATTTTAAAAATAAAAAAAAGGATACATAAGACTTTTGATATTTATTCATTGATGGTGTTAATCATTTGAACATGATAGGTGTGTCTCTATTGTGTCATGTGGACCAAATGTAAATCCCCTATAGTAGTCATCCACACATGCTCCATTAATCTTGGAACAACATTAATCAAGAATCTGGATCTATCATGAATGATTGATTTTATGTGTCTATTTTCCTTGGTCGATTCTTGTTATTTTTGGCATTATTTCTACAATGGACCAACTGGAGGCCCTTCTAGACTTGATATAATATGAGGCTAACACCCCCAATCAATTCACTAATAGTCCATGCCTTAGAGACTATGGTGAGTAGGAATATAACATACATGGGAGACCATATCCTAAGGTGCATGTACACGCAAACAAAACTGATCTCAATGAAAAGAATTAGTGTAAACATAACTAAAATTAACTAGAGTATATAAATGATTTCTACAACCTCTATGATTACATAAGAGTATAATAATCAATACCAAAATAATAAAAATGTAAAATTTCATTTACAACCATAAAAATGATCCTAACTAGGGTTAAACTAAAAATAGAAATTCAAGAGAGTTATGCACTCAAAATCTCCCTCAAGAGACCATATAATGTGGTCTTTTACTCTTGGTAAAACTATAATTTGACTACATTGGGTCCACCAAATAGCCTCTCATCTATATCATAAATTACATTTGTGGGAAATCCCATGAATGGGTGAGTATATACATACCCAGTAGGGCTCCCAGAACAACATAAGTAAGTAGTAAAAGAAATGGCTACCTCATCCCTCGAGAAAAAGTTGATAATATAACTGAAGAGGTAAATCTAATCTAAGAAACCCAATTGAAAAGAGATAGGGGGTATCCATCATCACAACAAATTTAAAATCCATGTATTCTCGCATATCCTTGCACATTGCTTCTCCTATTCTAGTATTCCAACATAAACCTCCCAGGTCCATGGGTAACCTAGCCCACACCAATAGAACATCCCCATATGAAGATTTTGAACAGATAAGGGTGGAAAAATAAATCCTTTAAAAAACTCAATAAATATGTATTAATAGACCATATAATGGATACCCACACTCTATGGTGAGTATGGAGGGGTTCGATAATAAGAGTAATCAAAAATAGGGGACCCATGATCTGACCCATGTGTCCCATCAGTGAGTCAACAACCTTGATGTCACTCTAGAGATCATACTCAATTATCCACCACATTTATCTTAGATAACATATTAATAATAATCACACCACCATTCACCAAACCATTTATTCCAAAATGAATTCCTCCTAAATTTCATACATGGAAATATTATTAGAATTAATTAATCACATGTCCAAATCTGTGTCTTTTTGAAGGGTATATGATAGGAAGATCTCTGTTGAATAAGTACATGGATTTTTTTTAGTATTTACATTTGGTAAACTACAATGTTTGTGAATAGTCATGTCCTAAATTCCAACTTGGAATGTAAATTTTCATGTACATTAAACATCATCCCATGGACATAGTATGTAGGGAATCCTAGGGTATCCATCATATACTCCATGTAAATAGGTTTTCTATTAATGTAGTGTACACAGGGTAGCACATGAGCCTCATCTTGGTTTGTGATGACTTTTCAATTGCATTAAACTGATCCAGGGTCAAATCTAGGTGGAGAAATATTTCCAGTTTCTATAGAATGTAATGTAGTAGCCAAAAATATTAACCTTTGTGCCACCAGTTTGTACAAGGAGTCATTAAGTCCTTTAGGCCACCAAGACCTTCATGTTAGTATGTATTTCAAGTTACCTTTAGGCATTTCGGACACCTTAAGGCCTTCGATCTACCTTAGGACATCCAGACAACCTCAAGGCCTTTGAGTCACCTATTGTCCTGATGAAAACATACAAATTATACAAGAAACAAGTTCTCTATGAGGATTTAGAGCAGGTTCATTCACTAGAAAATGTATATCATATTTTGAAGAATAGTAGGGTATTGTATTTTCCAACGGAACTTGTCATGTGCATCTCATCATAGGATAGATAGCATATCATCCTTGAAATTTTGGTGCTATGATCACGATGAAGACACTGGGGAGGGTTAGTTTCAATTAGTAATGGTCTAGGAGGTTTCTTTTAAGTCCTTTGGGTCTTATAATGTCACAAATCTTATGGTAAATTTAGTGTAAGGGTTCCCCTTCCACACATAAAAAGGTGGATTATCCAAAAATGAATAAAAAATGATGTCCTTAGAGCCATTAAATTAGCATGGTACAGAGGGTATTGGTGAAATTCAATACATGTATTCTACATAAACTACCTTGAAATTTACTTCCAATACTTGTATTTTCTATAAAACCATGGTCACATGATCTGTGGGTCCACCATATGTCATGTGATATTTATAACTTGACAAAAACTCTATAATCCACATAGAGCACACTACAAAAAATATTTTTCCTCAATGATACATAAGGTAAAGTAGCATTTCTTAAAGAAACATGAACATACTCCCCAAATAAATCTATATTCATTAATTTTACACAATTCATGTTGTTATCCTCATCCATGCCACCAAATCATATGGAAACATCTTTTACATCGAATATCGGCCTCCCGTGGTAAGAAATCTGGAGGTTTGTGGCCCATGAAGGATCCATCACAGCTCATGTCGCAAAGTACAGAATTAAAAATCAGAAACATAATTTGTAATCCATAATTATACAATTATACATATATAAAACATCGATCCCAAAATCTTTTTCTATAATTTTTATCAACCTTCAGGTTTGATCATGCTCAAACCAGTCTGGTAATGTTGATACATTAACCCCATGGCCCATGTATGAAGAATGTGAATAACATAGGAGGTATAGGAACAAAAAAAATTGATATTATCATTGGAAATTAAAAAATAAACTATATATTGAAATCATAGAATTAAATATATATAAACTAAAATTGGTGCGACAAGAAATTCGTAGGGATTTATGGTTCATAGAGGGAAAATGGAAATTCAATGAAGATAAATTGAGTGCATGGTACAAATAAAATAACCCAGAATGAATCTATAAATTAAAAATCCCAAACTCAATAATATATCAATATTATGAAATGAACCTGTTTAATAGTGATGTCATTGGATTTCTCATTTCCTTCACAATTCCTCCCATGTATCCCCTTTTATTATTTTTCATCGATCCATAATATCTAGCTCATTTTTCAATGCCAATGAAGGATTTATCTTCATCCTCTCTAATCACCGAAAATTATGTGCATATTATAGGGGAATTTCTATTATACCAAACATATAGAGAATATTCTAGGTTTAGGAATTTAATAAACTAATTAATTATTTATTTAATTTACTTAACACACTCGTCAATAGATGTGCAACAATAAAACATCAAACACTGAAAAAACATATGTCGCACTTATGGGAATCCTCATGTTCTGAATTCAACCAATGGGATATATTTTCCATCAAATGTTTCAATCCAGTGGAATTATATTTATTCCAAAATTTCACTCAGGTATGATAAAAAAATTATTCATATTTCTATCGCAATGATATAAGGGTCCTGAGGAGCCCAAAACTCCATACTGACACTAAAATAAATTACTTGATAGTTACTATAAATAATCACGAGGATCATATTTGAAAATATAGGCTATTAAATTAATGTAATTTCTATTGTATTATTGGTATTTAGATGAAATATTAGAGGCCATATTTTATGAGATACTTTTGTTCATAGAAAATAATATTTTTCAAATTGATTATGAGTCTATAAATAAACATTGTTTTACGGTTTAATTATAATTAATTTCCTATTGGTCGTCAACTATGACACAATCCCAAATAAACCTCTTGTTATGTAATCATATTTGTTTTCTTATTTTACATAGGAAGACTAAAAACCAACAAAATGATAAATATTTATTTTATCATTTATTGAATAAATATTTAACACTAGATACAAAACATGGTATTTTTTTCCAAATCATAATTTATTAAATTCACCAATAAATATTTAAACAAATATTAATTATTAGTTAAATAAAATAAGTTTTTTATTTATAGTTTAGTAAATAAATTTGGTTTAAATATTTTTATAATTATAAAAAAATAATTGATAATTATTAAATAATTATTTCTTACTATTTATATAATAATAAGTAAATACATATTATATATTCACATAATTAAAGAGTTACATCAGGAATAAATATTCATTAAATCTTTTTCATTGATTAATAAATCATGAATAAATATTATTTCTTAGTATGGTGAATAATATATATTATATTTGTTAAATAAATAATTTTTATAGATATCTATATAAACACTTTATGTATGACCCTCTAGGCCTCTTATTAAGTGGAATTAGGAAAGCATACATAAATTATAATATTACTATCAAACATGGGTTCAAGTCATTAAAAAAGAAGATGTAATGTCAAGAAGAAAATAATATTATATGGACACTCACTATGTCACATAATCTCTTTATCTTCATATATCATTAAGCAGGTTCCAGAATCATGTTATCAACCAATATTTTTAATACACCATTATTCGACTATCTAAAATGAAATCATTTTCGCACAATGATCAAGTAATTTAATGTGATAGTTCCATTTTAATAAAATGCATAAGATGCCTTCTTCCATTAATAAGGAAGGGAAATTTTTTTCCTTATCTTATAATTTAATAATAGATTATTCATGAAACACCCAACATACCCAACTTCACTGCAATCATATGGCATCACGGTTTATAGAAATACTTCAAAGTCTATGGTCTATTCAATAAATAAATAGATATAATAAATTATCATTATCATTAAAAAATATCAAATAAACAAATATCTTTCTAAATACTTGTATATAGAATTTCTACTGGAATATATATTATCATTATCTATCATCTTTTATGTTACAAATTGTGACCTTTATGAGATGAAGTCACCTCTGTTTATGAGTTCTAGAACCTGAAAATTAATATACTATGAGTTCAATCATAAAAATTTATCTTACAATTGATTAATGTTTAATAATTTAATAATATAATTTCATGATTATCACCATAGTGTGGAACTATTATGACCTTTTCAATGAGAAAGATACTCTTTTGAATTATTACATCTGGGTCATGAAAAACAGTGACCAATATGTAATAAGATAATTTAATAATATTATCTTAATGGAGAATATGTGAAATCTAAAAAAACAATTTACTCTAGGAAACTAACCATAATAAAAATACATATACATAAGCAAAGATTATATTATAATAATTAATCACGGGTACTAAAGTAATAAATTCCGTGGGCATGACCTCCATAAAACACATGTATATTTATACATGTTCCCACTGTCTATATAATATGAAATTATGCATTATCATATGATCCCTTTGTCTAATAAATCATTTAATAGTGGGAAAATTATAATCTGAATCCAATATATCAACTCTTAAATTTTCAATTAATTATGTAAAGATCAACCAAATAATTGAATACATCACATATCATTCATCAGAGTGGATAAGAACATCCCATAACCCTTATCCAAATGGACAACCACATCATATATACTTTCTAAGTAAGATTATAAATTTATTCAGTCCATATAATTCAATGTATTGGATTTAATAATCATTATATGAGAGTAGAACCAATCTCGGTTAACCTTTAACAAATGAAATGATCAAATAAATACACAAACTTGCCCTGATTAGTTAAGCCACATGGATTATAGAAAGATATCAAAGAATGGTTGTTATCTTGATAAGTATCTCACTAACTTTATGTATAGTAAAAGTAAAATATAAACCATGAAACCCTAGTATAACAAAGACATAGTGTGTGACACGTCATGTTGTACATAAATCATGGGTTATCGAGTACACAAAAATCATTTTGTTACTCTTGAGAATATTTTTGATCCCAAAAAAAATAATTTTACTCTTCATAACTTCAAAATTTTCTCACAACCTATAATAATCTATGATGAATGTTGGGAAGGGGTAACTCAATTTCGTACATTGATATATCGATTATCATTTCACATATTTATTATATTCATCAAAAATGAATTAATGATATATCGGATATTTCATTTCTGTATAACATGATACATTTTCTTCATTCCTAAACATAATTAAGAATATTAACAAAACCATACATGAGAACATGTCTAATCATATTACATATAATATACATCCATATCGGCCTTATGTTTCATTAACATTAAGGTTTTTCTTAAAAACATTATATTTGTATGTAATTATCCCCAAATATACATGTGACCAACAAATAAAATCCACCCATTAAAATATTTAGTAAAATAAAATCTATAAAAAATTATGTATCAGTAACGGAAGGAAATATTTATAATATTCTTAATGTTCAACTCTGTGAACATCATTTTAAGCACCTTAAATTCAAAAAATCAATTGTTACAATGTATAAAAAATCTATATATAAAAATTTATATGATCATCATCATCATCATACAACAAATCCTTTATATTATGTAGGTTCCTTAAAATCCTATGGTGTTTGATATTACCCTTTAAATTATTTTTTGATAGACATGACATATTCCATTTATGATAATCAGGTTTCAATCATATTGTCTGAAAAAATCATTCATTTGTTAGCTTTGACCTTCTTAATGTCCAAACATACTCCCAAGGGACTCTTAGAAAACATATTATCTAAAAAATATAATATAAAGACATACAAACACCTTTATGTGTGGAAATTACTCTAATTTACTTTTAAAATGAATAATTTAAATAATATTGTTTTAATATTATATATGAATATATATATATATATATATATATATATGGGATTATTATGAAAATATGTATTTATTCTTTAAAATATTCTACTAATTGGTTCTAGGAGGAAATCCCTATTAATTTAATAAATATTTTGATCAACACTTTTATCTCAGTTAAACTTTTTTTACCATTTATTATTTCCTAATAGGTTATAGAATTTAAGGTATTAAAAACATGTGTATTGAGTGTATCATATCATGTTTTGGATAACGACATTTGTTAACACATGATTTTTCTTCTCGTACAAGATAAACCATATAAAGAGAAGAATATTATATTTTAGACTTATTTGATCAAGATATATTTAATTCCATAATTAATTGACCCTTTACATCATCATAAAAATACATACTATAATCCATTACATTACATAAATTGATTTTGAACTTCATTATATTTTCACCACATTGAAAATAGATATATTTGGATGGTAAAAAAATGATCATCACTATGTTGTGGGGGTGCATGTGATTTGGTGATGGAACACCACATTTTGTTTTGATTTTCATATATTTCATGTGTGGTTCCACATTCCTCTTGAAGGATCTCATCAGCTAAATTGAAATATTTTCTTCTTTTATAGCTGGTACACCTCATTAATCAGTGTGTTAAATAATTGAACAAACAATAGTTTGTAACTATTGTTTAAATAAGATTTTACATATGAATAATCCATTCCTTCATGTTTGGGGAGATTGTTGAGTCAATAATGTTTCCTTATGACTTTACCATTTCATCAGGATTTGAAAATCACAAACACCTTATCATAAGGCAAATTTCATTTAACCTATGTTTTACTTCCAAAAGAAAAATTTATCTTCTCCAAGGAAATTTATCATTACGATGTTTTTTATTTTTCATTATATCTCTAAGTTTAAAATTCAGTTTCATATCTAAAAACCTCATAATGATATAATAATTCGATATCAATCATTCTATTTATAGGATCTGAATTTAGACTCTGAACTCCTATGAGTTCTGACTCCGAGTTCTCTAAATTCATACTCTGAACTCTTATGAGTTTTGACTCTGAGTTCTCTGAATTCAGACTCTGAACTCTTATGAGTTCTGAATCCGAATTCCCTAAATTCAGACTTCGAACTCTTATGAGTCCTAACTCTGAATTCTTATGAATTCAGACTTCAAACTTCTTAAGTTCAGACTCCGAATTCTTATGAACTCAGACTCCAAACATTATGAGTTCTAACTCCAAACTCTATAAATTCTGACTCAAAATCATTTTGAATTCAGATTCCCAATTTCCTTGAAATTCAAACTCTAGAATCTTATAGAATTTTTGTTCTGAATTCCTTGGAAAACAGAATCCGAATATCCTTGTATTATAAAATCAAAATTGTTTTCGGGTAGACTGCGAACAATCATTTTTTCCATAAATTATGAAATAATAATTTTCTTAAGTAATCATATTTTTACATACACATGTTCTGGTTATAAAACAATGTCATTCATTCAGTTGATAACTAAGTATTTTTTGAATGAAGTGTCTACAAGTCCCTCCATAATTCAAGGAAAAATATGATAATTGGAGGAGGGGGTTAACCATTGAGAATTAGCCTATAATGAGAATATTGTTTGAAAGAGCTCACAACAAGTTGATCAATCAATAGATTACATGCTACTAAAGTGATTTATAGAGAGAGATAATTTCTTACATTGTGTATACTGAAAACCTTGTTCAGAATTTCTTCTACGACTCTGAATGTTGTTGATTACATTCGAGGGCTTCCAGGGATAGAAAGACAAAGGTGCCTACTACCTTAAAGCTTGAGGACTTCCTTACTGAGGAAGAAAGAGGTTCCGACTACCTTGAATTTGAGGTCTTGTGGGGATAGCAAGACATACTCAGTTCTTTGTATCGAGGGCTTACCCTAGTATAGGAAATATAGAATTTTTGAAAGTATAAATCAAGGGACCTTTTCCATGGTTGTTGGATACCCTTCTCTTTGGGTTAAAGGATTTACTACTTGTAACTATTTTGTTTCATGTTTTCTGCTGCATATTGATTGTTAAAGAGAGTATAACTATCTTATACTTCCTTATACATGTATACTTTGATTTACTTGGATTCTATAAACTTTAAGGTAGAATATTTATCTTTGTAAAATTTTGTTATGTTTCATTTCCATAACCATATTTTCCATAATTACAATCTCAGAATCATATTTCTGGAATCAAGCATGATTGTTGAACTAAAAGTTTTGTGAATTACCTTGATTGACATTGTTAAACATTACCATCCTTAAAAGTTCCAAAATAATTTTTTTAAAGTGTACAATCCCCCCCCCCTGTATTTTTAGCGTCATTAGATACTACATTCAATATCATTATTCATTATTTCGATACTACAATTGGTATCAGAGGAGGTCTCTGAAATACTTATATTCACATATATGTTTTCCATGCTCTTGTTTATCATTGTTCTATATTTTCCTAGCAAAGGAATATTTTCCTTGTTTACAAACATTTATTAGTAACAAGTTTTTATGGAATGTTTTTCTTTAAGATGGAAGTAATCAGTGTTGGATCTATAGACCACCTAAATCCAACAAGACCACCTATTTTTGATGGGAATGATTATAAATATTGGAGAGATAGCATAGAGACATTCATTATCAATACTGGAGTAGACTATTTTTGCATTCTTACTGGAGGATATAAAATCCCTGACAAGGAAGATAGTTCTTTCACCAACCATGAAAAACATGAATATCAACTGAATTATAAGGTACGTAATATATTTCTTTGTTCTATGACTATATATATATTGAAAAATTTCATATTATGAAGTAGAAAATTGTATATGGAAGAAGCTTGAAGTTACTCACTTTCAAACTTCAAAAGTTATTGAAACTAGAAGAGCCATGAATAGAGATGAATATCAGGGTTTTTAAATTACTTATGGAGAACCCATATGAAAGGTGAAACAAATATTTATGAATATTGTTAATAGATTTCAATATATGGGTGATAAAGGATAAGATGATGTTTCTCTCCTAGACAACATCATAGACATCATACAAAACGAGTGGGAATCCAAGAGGACTGCTATTGATGAGAATAGAAAGGTTACTTAGGTTTCTCTTGAGGAACTTTTTGGAACTCTTCTTAAACATGAGACTTGAACGAATAGAGACACTGACAACATTATTAAGAAGAATGGGAATGACATTGTTTCTTTTACTACAACTTCAAATCATTTTATATCCAAGAGTCCAGAGACAGTTACTAGATCTATGTTTAAGAATATTGTTATTCAATCCAAATCTAGTGGAAGTGAATATTTAGAAAATGAGTTAGCCAGTCTTTCTCGAAGGATGAACAAGATTTTTGGCAAGAATAAGTTTCCATCCAGATACAAGAAGATAGAAAATAAATATAAGAAAGACTTATAGGTCACATGTTATGAATGCAAGAGAGCTGGACATATATGACATGATTGTTATATGCCTAAAAGAAAGGAAATAAAGGAAAATAATTCTGAGAGAATAAAAAAGAATTACTAAAAATCTAAAGCTAAGAATGATCTGAAATCTAATGATGCATAGAGCGCTAGTGGTGAAGACTCTTCAGATGAATCATCAGAGTATGAATCTTCAGGATAAAATAATCTTGGTCTAATAGCCAGACTACCTATTAAAAATCATTGCTTAATGGATAATGTACACATTGCTGAATCTGTGACCAATGTATCTTTAAATTATTATTTTCGTTATAGTAAATATTATGAATCCTAGGATAATTAATCTTCTTCTAATGGGGATTATATTTTACCAACATATGAAGAAGTTTATAGGTTTTATATACTTTTTGAGAATGATAATTCTAAATACAACAAAAAGCATGATAAGGAAAATTCTAGGATTTCTATACTTACTATGTAAAATATCAGATCTTTCTAGAGATCTTGATAAGAAAATACTTGATTTTGAAGGTATTTAAAAAAATATTTAGGAAGTAAATTCTGAGAAGGATAAACTTTCAAATGATTTAAAAAAATTAATTTCTATGAAAAATATTTTTGAGGCTGACTCTTGTTCAGAAGCTAATGTTTTGGTAGATAACAACTTAGTTATTAAACTGACATCTGAAATATTTTCCTTGAGGGAGTGTTTGTCAAACATTACCTTATGTAAGGAAAATATTGATAAAATGTATTCTCAAATCCAACCTCTAAGGAGAGGTTCTGGATTTGGTTATACTAGTTCTAAACTGTTTTTAGTAATAATTATATTGTCCCTAAAAGCGCTCCATTATGTTCTAAATGTCAGTGTGGTGGGAATTGGGGAAAAAAAATTCGTAAAAAAAACTCAGTTGTTAGGTTTTCATAAAGCCTATTTTTCTATGAAAATGTGGGTACCTATGATTTTGATTTTTGAAATTTCTGGATCCAAGAAATTTTGGGTTCTGAATGTCCTACATTATTATTTTCAGGAAAATAAGCAAAGTACCAATAGTAATACATGGTACATGGATAGTGGATGTTCCTCACACATGACTAGTAACAAAAACGACATTGAAAATATTATCAAGACGAAAGGAGGAAATGTATCTTTAGAAGATAATCCTAAGGGAGAAATTGTTTGTATAGGTAACATTGTTCTTCTTGGAAAAATTTTGATTTCAAATGTTTTATTTTTTAAGGGTCTTAAGCACAAACTCATTATCATATGTAAATTATTTGATGAAGGTTACCTTGTGAATTTTAGGAATGAAAAGTGCTTAGCACACAATTCAAAGGAAGAGTTTATTTTATCTGCCAATAGGAAAGAGAATGTTTACATAGTAAACATAGAAGACCTTTGGAATCAAGACATACCTTTCCTTAGTGCAATGGAAGATCATTCTTGGTTATGGAATATAATTCTAGGTCAATGTAACCGTAAGAACCTATGAAACTCTCTATGAAAATATTAGTTAAGGATATACAAGAGAATAGATTTGATTCTTCAAATGTTTATGATCCACATAAATATGGAAAGCAACATAAATAATGTTTTAAATATTTAGTTTAAGTCTCAACCACGGATGCATTACAGTTAGTGCATACAGATCTTTTTGGTCCGAACCAGACTGGAAGAATTGGATACAAATATTAGTTGATGATTACACTTGATTTATGTGTGTATATTTTATAGTAAAGAAATATAAAGCTTTTTCTTATTTCAAAAGTTTTAGAGACCATGTTAAAAATGAGAAAAACCTTTCGTTGATAACTATTTACAGTGATCATAGAGGAGAATTTCAAAATTCTGATTTTGAAACTTTTTTTAGTAGAAAACGCATTACTCCTAACTTCTTAGCACCCAGAAAACCTCAACAAAATGGTGTTGTTGAAAGAAGAAATATAATTATTCAATAGATAACAAGAACCATGTTGAGTAAATGTTTTATAGACAAACAATTTGGGGATAAATCTGTAACTACTACTTGTTATACTATATATCGTCTTTTGATTGGACATTTTCTTGATAAAACACCTTTTGAATTATGGAATGGTAGAAATTTAAGACTTTCCTATTTAATGGTTTTTTGTTGCAAGGTATTCATTTTAAATACTAAAGATAATTTACACAAATTCGCACCAAAATAAGATGAAGGAATTTTCTTACGCTACTCCACAACTTCTAAGGCTTATAGAGTTTTCAATAAAACCACTTTTATTGTTGAAGAAATAGTACATGTCAAATTTAATGAAACCAATCTATTTGATTTTAAACAACAAAAACCTAATTCTTCGGATGTGTTTTCAAAAACTGATTATCATCCATTGTTAGAAGATACATCATATAAGAAAAATGTCCAAGAAAATGTTTCTGAATCATTTACGCCTGAAAATTTCCTACCCTTTTTTGATGAATAGGTTTTACAAAACCCAAATCAGTTGTTTCTTAAGAATAATCCCAATGATAGTATCAGTGGTGATGTAAATAAACCTATAAGGAAAGGAAGTTCTTTATGAAATGAAATAGAACATCTAGCATTCCGTTCCAAGTTAGAACCAAAAAACACTGATAAAGCTATATGTGATGATGATTGGATAAAATCTACGCAAGATGATATAAATGAATTTGAAAGGAATAATGTTTGGACCTTGGTTGAAAGAACTATGGAAACGTCTGTTATTAGAGTTAAATGGGTATTCAGAAATAAATGTGATGAAAATGGAATAATAGAAAGAAATAAATCTAGATTGGTTCCTAAAGGCTATGATTAACAAGAACGAATAGACTATGAAGAAACCTATGCTCTAGTAGCTACACTTGAATATATTCATATCCTACTTTCCATTGAAGCATTATTCAACTAATAACTTTTTGAAATGGGTGTGAAATATGCTTCCCTTAATGTTTGTGTTAAAGAAGACGTTTTTTTTAACAACCTCTTGGTTTTGAAAATAAAAAACATCCTGAACATCTTTATAAATATAAGAAAGATTTTTTTGGACTTATGAAAGCCCCTCGAGCCTGGTATGATTGACTTACATTATTTTTCCTTTAAAATAATTATGTTAAGGGAAATCCTGATCCAAAACATCTTATAAAAAATGATAAGAAAAAAATTTGGATTGTTGTAATTTATGTTGATGACATTATATTTGGTTCAACTCAGATATATTTAACTAATTACTTTGCGGATCTAATGAAATCTGTGTTTGAAATGAGTATGATGGGGGAGTTAACATTTTTCCTTGTTTTTCAAATTTCTCAAATACCATAATGAGTCTATATATCCCATAATAAAGATATTAAATATCTTCTTCAAAAATATGGATATGTAAACACTTAGATTATATGTAATCCCATTGGTACCTCAAATTCACTTGATCTAGATGAAGCTGGGAAACCAGAAGATCAAACATCATTTAGAGGCATGATAGGAAGTCTAATTTACTTGAAAGCTAGTCATCCAGACATAACGTTTTCACTATTATTATGTTCAAGATATCAATGAAATCCTAATGAATCTCATTTAAAGGGAGTGAAAAAAAATTGTTACTTAAATGGAACCATGGAATTAGGACTCTTTTATACTTCGGTAAATGATTTTGTTCTAAAGGTTTTTTAAGATGGTGACTTCAGTGGATATAGAATGGATAGAAAGATTACATCCAGAACATGTGAATTTTTATGAGATTCATTAGTTTCTTGGTCATGAAAGAAGAAACACTCAGTAGCACATTCCACTACTGAAGCCAAATATGTAGCAGCTAGAAGTTGTTGAGCCCAAGTGTTGTGGATGCAACACACAATCACAAAAAATGGTATGAGTTTTAGAAAATCACAAATTTTGTGTTTTATTACTAGTTCCATTGCCCTTGGTAAAAACCCTGAACATCACTCTTGTGAAAAACACATAGATATTAGGCATCACTTTTTTAGGGATCACACATAAAAAGGGGATATCGGTCTTCAATTTATCGGAACACAAGACCAACTTGCACATATTTTCACAAAACCTTTACCCTTCGATAGATTTGAATACATTAAATATATGTTAGGATTGATAACCATAATGTAATATTCCATGTTAAATTTCTGTAGAAACCAATCTTCTTGGAGTAATAAACAATTTTTCATAAAGGGAGTACATTTTCTTGTTAGCCAGAATTTTCAAATCTTTTGTAATGGAAATTTTCATAGTCAGATTTTTCAAATCTTTCATAGTGGAAATTTTCATAGTTAGATTTCTAAAATCTTTCATAATGGAAATTTTCATGCTCAGATTTTTCAAATCTTTTGTAATGAAAATTTTTGTACTCTAATTTTTCAAATCATTCATAATCGAAATTTTCATAGTCTGATTTCTCAAATCTTTCGTAATGATGTTTTTTTATAAAAATCATAATGAATATTTTATAAATTTTCCTAATGAATATTTTTTAAAATTTTTGTAATGAATATTTTCTACATTTTTTTAATGAATATTTTTTTAAATTTTCATAATGAATATTTTCAAAATTTTCATATTTAAGATTTTCTAAATTTTCTTAATGACGTTTTTCTAAGTTTTTTTAATAAAGATTTTTAAAATTTTTGTAATGAAAATTTTCTAACATTTTCGCAGTTAGTTCTAAAAAAAATTTATAATCAAAATTTTTGAAATCTAAAGTTCTTCAAGAAAAATTTTCCTTACAACAAATAATTTTTCAAGTAATCTGAAAGGTATAATTGTTTCATGAATTTTCATAATCATCTTTTTCTTTCTGGTAGTTTCTTTTGTTTTTAAATTTTTTAGATTCTCTTTTCCTTAAATCTGAATGTTTTTATTAAAAAGACCTCAAATGATCTGATCCAAGATTTCATTTCATCTATCATGTCAACCGTCAGATCTGAACCAAGGGATTCTTAATTATCAGATTGAGTTTGGAATATGAATTTTCGCATTAGATTCCTATAAAAAGGACACCATATGGTTGTCCCACATCGAATCTTATTCTCTTGCGGGGTGATGTTTTTCCCTTCTACAGAAGATCATGGTGGATTTTCAAAGAATTCTCAATTCCGAATGTCTGTAGAAGAATCCTCATAGTAATATATGTCTATTGTCACGCCAATCTCATAGTGGCAAGTCAGTAGAAAAAGTTGGTCCATATGATCTTCTTTAATAAATATGATTCTATAATCTAGAAGAACATCATGATTAATGTATGGGACAATGTTTTCATCTTGAAGCCAGGTGCTCTAGATTTAGTGTATCCGGATGTTCTAGATGAATTTTATGAATCAGTCAGTTTCTTCAAGGAAGAAGGCAGATAGAAGTTTTCGTTCAAGGGCTTCGGAAAGACTTATGCTCTTTCATAAACTAAGGTAGCTGGTTTTTTTGGTATTCCATATGAAGAGGAAACTGTGTTCTATTTTCTTAAGTTGCCGGATGTCAAAGGATGTTTTGTTAAGGAGAAGGCTATGGGTTTTATTAGAATCTCTGATGTAAAGACTCCAAATATTGCCCACTTGTCTATGAATTATTGGATTCTCAAATTATGGGTTCAAGGATTCATCATTCCTAGAAAAGGTGACAAGGAAACATTAAAGAATAGTGACATGTATATCTTGGATTTCATTTTAAATCTACGGAAGATCAACTTGGTTATGCATTTCATCATTACGATTTTGAATTTTAAGAACAAAAACTTGAAGGCTTGGATAATCATGTATCCATCCATTCTCTCCATGTTAATTGTTTGGTGCTTATAATATTTTAAAATTATTTGCAGCTCGAAGCCAATGAATTTCTATGTCATGTTATATAGTGATGATACTTTGAAGAGGATGAAAATTGGTTTTTATAAACACTCTAGAGAATTTTATGACCTACCTGATGAAGAAGCTGAAGTTGTTCTGAAAAAATAAAAAAGTGGGTGAACCATTGAAAATGGTTGGAAAGAAGAGGAAGTTGAAGGATGTAGAAGAGGAAAAAACCCCAAAATCTAAGGAATCTCAATCCACTCCACCAAAACCAAATAAGAAAAAAGCATATCTTGATGGGGTTGTAGCAAAGTGGAGGGAAGATAAGAAAAATTAGAAAGTTAGGGAGCCATGTTTTGGTTTGGATCCTTTTGAAGCCAAATATTGAAAATACAATAATGTTGATGAGGTTGAGAAGTAAGATAATGAAAAAAAGAAAAAGAAGAAGATGAATAAAGCAGAGATTGTGCATTCCCTTCTTAGGGGAATAAGTTTGTCACTCCAGAAAAAGTCAATGAAAGAGAAGAAGTAGTAGTACAAGAGGATGAAGAAGAAGTTGAGAGTAGTGGTAACACCGTAGATTTGATTAAGCATGTTGAAGATTTCAATGGGAAGGAATGTCCATCTGATAAATAGTCAATCTGAACGTCTATAGTAGAATCTTCAAAGCATGTTAAACCTAGGAAATATTTCAATGGATAATAGGACAAGAATGAAGAATAAGTGAACAAGTTGTACAGGGAATAATGTTTTAATCATTATTTTATTCTTCCTGAGGATGCTGAGGAAGGAGCTCAGAAAGAAGATATAGATGAAGATAAAATTGTTCATCTTTCTGATAGTAACCATAAATCTCTGGATGAGGAAGCCCTTCCAAAAACCGATAAGGGTAAATAATTGGTTGTTGATACACCTGGTAAAGCTATTATGATGAATGAGGAAGCTAGTGGATCTTCAAAGAGGATACTTGCTGATCTAGTTAAAGATACCACACCTAGAAATGTTTCAGATTCAGAATCATCATCTCTTGGACATGATTTCGTTGTCCAGTCATTGAAGAATCTTTTTGAGACCATTCTCATTTTTCCATGCATTAACTCGAGATTCCATATGGTTTAACACACCTTCAACCAATAATTGGATTCAGTATCTATGGTGATGGATAAGTGTGTCGGGCTTGAGGCTTATTTCAAGAATTTTTTCCTTAACTTCAATTCCCACAAAAGGCCTTGTATGAAAATGGTTAGCTGGTCAAAGAAAATAGTTAAATATTTGGGAGATCTTGATGAGTTCCAAGATAATTTCAATAGGAATTTCACATTAAAGATGGTAAGATCAAGGATCATATATGTAGTTTTGAAGAAAAAATTACTGTTGAACAAAATTCTCAGAATCAAGAGGTAAAAGATCTGAATGGGAAGTTTTATTCAGTTTCCCAAAGTTCAAATAGAGAATGAGATCATCAGATTGAGATAGAAGAAAATATTTTTAAGAAGGAAGAAGTCCTGAAGGCTCAAGAAGAGGCTCTTAAGCCATAGGATGATAGAATCAAAGATTTATAGAATAAAGATGAATATCAGGATCAGATTCTTAAGTAAGAAGATGATGATAAGAAGAAGCTGATAAAGCTGAAGACAATAGTGAAGAGGCCGACGTCCAAGGAAAAGGAAGGATAACTTTGTTTAAATATGATCTTTTTTTGTATTTTCCTTGTTGTACAAATTGTTCCCATCATAATGAAATTTCTGGTCAAATTTCATTTGGATGTTCTGTACTAATAATTCAGGTAGCATAATTTATATTCCATTCCCTCAAATTCATTTTTAAAAATCACAAAAGGGGGGAAACAAAAAAAGAAAACAGTATAAAGAATAAATATCCCTAAGTAAGGGGGAGTTTATCCCAGAGTTATTTTTCATCATAATGATTTATGTATGCAATATAATGATAAGTCTCATTCTGAAAATTTATAATATGATCTTTTGTGTTACAAAGCCTAAGGGGGAGTTAGTTGTATTCGTTTTTTCCCATGTGATAATGGATATATGTTTTACTTCCAAAGTATAGAACGATATTTTTTAAGCCCTTATTTTCTTTTTTGTAAGGATGTTTGTGCTTTCCAAAAAGGGGGATATTGTAGAGTCAATGAGGTTTTCCTTATGAATTTTCCATTCCTTCATGTTTGGGGATATTGTTGTGTCAATAAGGTTTCCTTATGAATATACCATTTAATCATATTTTTAAAATCAAAAACACCTTATCATAAGGAAAATTTCATTTACCCTATGTTTTACTTCCATAAAGAGAAATTTCCTTCCCCATGGAAATTTAACTTTACCATGTTTTTCATTGTTCATTTTATATCTACATATAAAATTATTTTTTCATATCTAAAAAACTCGTAATCATATAATACTTACATATAATGAATTCTATTTTCAGTATCCAAATTTGGACACCAAACTATTATGATTTCGGACTCTGATTTCTCTAAATTCAGACTCAAAACTCTTATGAGTTCTGAATCTATGTTTTTTGAATTCAGGATCCAAACTCTTATGAGTTCGGACTCCAAATTCTACAAATTCAGGCTCCGAACTCTAATGAGTCCTGACTCTGAATTATGTTGAATTCAGAATCCAAACATTGTATGTTCAGACTCTGAATTCTAATGATCTCAAACTCGGAACATTATGAGTTCTGACTAAAAACTCTCTGAATTCAGACTCCTAATTCATGTGAATATAGATTCTGAATTTCCTTGAAATTCAGACTCTAGAATCCCATAGATTTCAGTTTCCAAATTCCTTGGAAAATAGAATCCGAATATCCTATTATTATATAATCCAAATAGTTTTTGGGTAGACTTTGAAAATTCATTTATTAATTACATTAGGAAAAATAAATTTGCTTAAGTAATCATATTTTTTCTTACACATGTTTTTGTTATAAAATAATGTCATAAATTTAGTAACTAACTAACCATTGTTTGAGTGACATGTGTTAAGGTCTCTCTAAAATTCATGGAAAAATATGACCATTGGAGGAGGGAGCTGACCATTGAGAATGTGCCTATAAATAGGTTCTCATTTGAAATATCTCACAACAAGTTGATCAATCTAGAGATTACATGCTGATGATGTGATTTCTAAAGAGAGAGACTTTCATGCTTTGTGTGTACTGAACACCTTGTTCTGAATTACGTCTTGTGACTCTTAATGTTGCTGAGTACATTCGTGGGCTTCCAGGGATAAGAAGACATAGGTTCCAACTACCTTAAAGCTCGAGGACATCCATGCTGAGGAAGAAAGACGTGTTGACTACATTGAAGTTGAGGGCTTGCGGGGATAGAAAGACAGACTATGATCTACGTATCGAGGGCTTACCCTAGAGTGGGTAAGATAGAATTTATTGAAAGTTTAAATCAAGGTACCTTTATCCAAGGTTCTTGGATACCCTTATCTTTGGTTTAAAAGATTTACTACTTGTTACTTATTTTTACAAGTTTTCCACTGCATTTTGATTATTATGGATCGTATAACTATCTTATAATTCCTTATACTTGTATACTCTTATTTAGTAATATTCTATACGCTTTATGGTAGAATCACTTTCATTGTAAACTTATGTTAAGTTTCATTTCTGGAACCATCTTTTCTGAAATTACATTCTCGGAATAATATTTCAGGAATCAATCAAGTTTGTAGAACTAGAGGTTTTGTGAATTACCATGTTTAAAACTGTTAAACATACCCATCTTTAAAAGTTCCAAAATAATTTTTTTAACATTTACAATTCACCCCCCCCCCCTCTTGTATTTTGAGCATCATTAGATAATACATACAGTATCTTCATTCATTATTTCGATCCTATAGTAACATCTATTTTAATGGTATGGAAGCTAATTTTTTATGTTATGGTTTCACATGTATTTCAAGGAAGAGTTTTGAGAATGCCTATATAAGGATGTTCTCCTTCTCCTATTCGTGTGTATTAGGTTTTAGTGAGATATGGTTAACCCATTGTCAAAATAGTTCTCATTCATGAAGCTCGTTAATCACTTATTGAATGCACTTGAACCCCTTCAATCAATCATGAGTCCTCGTGATGTATTCATGGATCTATTGGTAGGTTTTCCCCACTCAAAAGTTAGAGGAATTAATCTAAACCTAGTCATAATCGTTATAAATCATACTTCATACACATAAAATAGGGATTCTTCTAATATTTTGAAATTTAATTTATGCTATTTTATGTTTTGTTATTCTCGTACACTTAAAAAATTAATCCTTGGAGATCGATTCATATATTTTATGGGTTATATTCCAAATCCAAAGGTTAAATAATGATACATTGAAACCCAAAAGAGGTATTAAATTTACATTATTCTAGTATTAAACTTTTTTAATTCATGCATTTAAAAATCATCCCCATAACAATGGCGTGTCAGTCCTTATAGTGTAGATGTGATGATTCAAAATGGCTAGATCACCATAACCATGGAATAGTGGTGCACATGGTTTTTCTTTATCTTGATTCTCTAGGAACCGTGACCAACTCCCTGGATAAGTGTTCCTCATGGTTTTTTTAGTTTTTCATCTCACGTATCTCTTATCTAAAATAGTAATATATTGGGCACCATAGATTTTTTTAAACCATTGTAAAGAACCAAAATTATTAAAAAATTTATTTAATCATTTTAATATGAATTTTATATAAAATATTTATAAATAATTATAAAAGTTACATTAGGAATTTTAATTTATAAAAGTATTATAAAATCATCAATTGTTATTATTTTAAAATTAATTAAATGTTGTTCTAAAATATAAAATATTCCTAAATATTAAATTCTGAAATTTAACATACATTTTCACATATTATATATAATGTCATATGATATAGAAATAAAAAGGTTTTATTGAGATAATTTAAGGAATAATTTATAAAATTTGTTTTATATTCTAAAATATTTCTTAAGTATAAATGTGTTTATATTTTTGATTATGAATTTTTCATTATTAGTTAATTAAGAACTATTAAAACTAAATTATGAGCCTTATTTAAAGATATTTTTTTGACCACATCAAAAATTTCTTGATGATTAATATGATTAAATGTTTAGATAATATTAAAAATGTAATAAAATCATAAAATAAATTTTTTTTCTTTTTATTTTCAATATAGAGCGTTTATATTATTGTTTTATGTAATTAATGAAATTTTTATATCTAACTTATTTTAAGAAAAGTTCATAAATGAATCATGTTTTTGAAAATAAAATAATATTATTTGAAAAATTCATTTGATAATGATTAAAATAAATTTGTTAATGATATGTTAATATTGTCTATGGGTTTTCAACTAATAAACTAATTCTATGTGTTAGATAGATTAATTACTGTTAGGTACGACTCCATAATATTTATATTTCATTAAACTTGTCATTCATCTATAATTAATGTTATGATATTATTAATAGTTTGTTAATATTAGGTGTTAGAGATATCATGAATTGAATTCTATTTTTATTAATGTCTCTCTAGGTAGAAGGACATATGGTCATACCACCTATCAGCCAAAAGGTTATTCCTTATCTAGAAAGGGTGATATGATTGTTCATATGTCACTCTTGGATTACTCATGTGGATATATTCATTCTTATATAACTCTAATACATTATATGAAGAGTTTTTGTAAATTATGTACATGATACATTTTGATATGCAGGATTATGTCCAGCTTCTTTTTTTTGGGTGAGTAGCACAAAATTATGGGTTTTTAATGAGTTTCACATTAATGTGTTGTGAAAACATTAATTTTATGAATGGAATTGGGATTATAATACTATATAATTCAATGTTTTCATGAAAAAAGGGAATAAAACATGGGAAAATGATTATATAATATTTAACAATAAGAAATTTAATTTCAATGTGATGTATAATAAATTTATGAGACTAAAAATACATAATATTAAGTGAGAGATTACATCCCAATAGAATCATTCCAAGACATAGATCACCAAACAAGGTTGGTCATGCAATATCTTATTTGCTATATATTATCCTTTATATGGTAAAAATGTAATGGGTGACACTAGAACATCCTTGCATAGGTCATTATATAGCTGGGAGCCCTTATGATTTACATGTTATTCTTTTTTGGGGTTTTCCTTATGTTACACTTTCGGGGACACCCAAATAGAATTAAGTTGCTAAGAAATATAGTTAAGGAATCTATATTATTGAATTTGATCAATATTTATCCACTAATTTATCCAAGGGTCAAAACTATTTTCATTTAAATGATTACATACCTAAATAACTATTGGGCGATAGAAACTCTATAGTGACTCATTCCATGGAGACATATGGGCATTCTCTGTGTTAAGGGAATTTTTGGATCATCATTTATAGTACGAGACCATTCATTTAAATAACATGATGACATGATATAATACCTTATAATCCTTCCCTAATATGTATTTTTTTATTATAGAATACTAAATCATAATCACAGTGAGATCAGTTATAGGTATCACCTATTAAATAGTTACTTATTCATACCTAAAGTTGAGAAGTTTTCCAAAGGAGAATTATTCTAAGAATATAAATGTGTATTTTATAAAAAAATATTTTCCCTAACTCTAAATCATGGTTATTAGATTCTACGTGTGTGTAACTCTTTTGTAGTAAAAAATATTGACTCATTGATATGAGGTAACTTATTATGGTTAATTTCATAGACCAACACAACGGGTCTAGAAAAACGACTACCCCAAGCATATATCTTGTAGGCCCGGGAATAGAAATAGGAATTGAGTAGTCATATCACACACATGGGAGACATTAACCTAATTTACATATACACATGAACCAATAAAAAATCCCATAAAATAATGAAACATATAATAAATGAAACAATGGAATTAATAAATGTATGATCCCATAATCAGATAATGAAATTAATTTACAAAAAGTGAAAAATGGTCTAAATAAAATAATAAAAAATTCATAGAGTCCATCATAATCCAAGAATGAGGAATACTATCAAATTCAACCACTGGAAAAAAACATGGTCTTTCATGATAAATAAATACTCCAATAGATATTTTTTCTCCTATGACACCATTAAATGGGTTTTTATCTGCATAATACAAGACACATTTTTGTGGATCCCACTTACGGTTGAATGTGACAATTCCTAGTAGGACACACTGAAATCACTAAACCAGAAGAATCCAGAATATTCATCTCATAACAGTGATATAAAAATCAATTCATAAATAAGAAACTTAGATATACATAGGAATGACACCATGCCTCCATGCAGTCACTACAAAATTCTGAGCCACATGATTCAGCTCATATAAATCCTTATTCGAGGAGAATTCACACCATGGTTCATTCCATAATTGGACACCCTAATCCATTAGGTCATGATCATTAGTTCTGACTCATGAAAGCTTAGTAGTATCTGAAGACCTTAATTCTCATATACTGGATCACACCAAGGAAAACTGGGGGACACCACAAACCTAATATATATCAATGCTCTTTGTAGGGTATAATACCCATATAATATAGGGAACCCTACTTAAATATCCTGCTTGATAGATGATCAACACTATGTTCAATGAGGTTGGTTCAATTCCCTAAACCCCACCTATGGTATGAAATGATATAGGATCACACTTTGGTCTCACATAGGGACACCAAAAATTCTATCTAAGACTCATCCTCATAAGGTAATTTCAATACAGATATATGGACATAATTCCACATTTTACCCCTGAGGGATGGACCACTTGATCACACTCAACTAGAATTGGACTAGAATTAAAAAATAAGGGGCTCTAAAAAACCTCAAAGGGGTATATAGGGTGTACCTGGGGAACCCAATGTGTCCAGAAAACCCCTGGTATTGTCATGTTGTTTTTCCTCACATGTTATGTAAATATCCATATACATGATGTGTATTATTGTTATAACACAATATCTATAGATATTCTGGAACTCTCCCCATTCTGTCTAGCCAGGCATGTGTAAACCAACTGTGTCTTTGTACTCTGGTCATGTCAGTGAACTTTGGACTGCCCATGCCCATGTATGCTCTATGTTATGTGTTGTGTTGCGTATCATGAGTCACACATCATGTTATAGTGTGACTCATATTGTTATATTGATCACTTCACAGAAACCCTAGAATAGCATCTTGGGGTACCACATGAAATGTGATAACAAATTTCATGATTTGTATCCCATGATTTCTAAATCCTACCAGTTCCTCTTCTGCATCACACTATGTAGTTTATCGACTACTTTAATCTTTGTATATCATAGATCAAGGGTCAACCAACACTCTCATCACATGAGATTGGGATTTTGGGAGTAAAATCAAACCAAGAAATTCCTTTACACACCATCCTCATTTGATCATCAAATTTGTGATAGATGGTAATAGATACATAGTTTTGATCCACCTACGATCATTCTCTATCAATGTCACACAATTATCACACCCTTGATCACAGACTAATCCCATAGTATCTATCTTTTTTTCTATATAACATTTTCAAAATTATCAAATTCTATGTCATAATTGAACCATGGGAAAAATAAAATTCCCATTATGAACTTTCAAATAAACTGGGGGATAAATCCATAGCCACAATATGTGAGGAATGGACCTTGGCCATTGTTCATTCATCCTCGATCCACTTTCATTTATTTAGATGAACATAGTGAAAAAATAGACAAAGAAAAAAATAAATCCCTCATAAATAATTCAATCATCAATTCATGAATGAAATATTATTCTTGAAATCGATCCACATTTAAATGGGATAACTAAATGAGAGAGAAATACATAAATCAAATATCATTCCAATATATTGGATCAATTGTTGATGAATAAATCTTTTATTTTTTTATCATTGGTGTGATACATGAAATATTTTGGCACACATAACATGATCTGATGCAATTGGACATAGTTTTCCAATGATTCTCCATAGGCTCCCCTTTAACAGATCCTCTCAATTCCTAGGTAATTCGGCTAATCCTATGGTTTATGTATTTCCATGTTGAAATTTAATAGCTTAATTTTTACATTGAATTCAATAATATAAATCAATTAATTACATTATTATATTAATTTTTCACTCACAAAAACGTTTTAACAAATTCCTGGAGTTGAAAAGGTTTATGTCACGCATTGAGTAAAACAAAATTTTGAACTCAATGGTTCTCTAGATTTTATATTCTTCTCCACCACTTGGGTTTTATTCATGTTTTTTAGGAAAAATACATGGACATGATATTAATATGTTTAGTATATTTTAACAATTAATTTTGATCACACTGGTCTTTGTAATCTCATATCATCATAGTGACTTGCTCTAAAATTAGTCCATGTAACATTTTAAAGAATGACATGGAAGAAAAGATTCATTTACTTACCCCCACCAAAATGGATTTTTGTTTTATTAATAGAATATTAGACTAAAAAATATGAATGTACTGGGATCACATTGTTGTCTCCCTCTCCCAAATTCATTCATAATGATTCAGATTCTACCACCTGACATTCACTATGGGAATCAATCTTAAAAAATGGAACTTCTCCTTATGATAATTTATATCTATGGGGTACTTATCAATGGTATCCCAATCCTCAATTTCAAGCTCACCAAAGTGGATAACATGCTATGATTCGTAAACATACATCCACATCCATGACATATGGAAGTCATCATGTACATGTTCTAAATATGGTGGTAGTTCAAATAAGTACACCACGTCACCATCTCTACATACTATCTGAAAGAATCTAATAAATCATGGAGGTAGATTTCTTCCACACACAAAAATCTCCATAATCCATGTCAAGTTGATACCCTCAAGAATATATGGCCTCCCTCCATAAACTCCATAGGTCTCCATCATCGTTCCACATAAGACATATGATGGTTATGTATATTCTTCATATACTACAAGATGATTTTTTTTCATTCTCTATAGTAGCTTTTACCAACTCTAGGTTCATGAGTGATAACTCACAAAGGTCAATACAACAAAGTGGTAAAATACCTGGTTTCCCATACAAGGACTTAAAAATTTCCATACCAATTTTAGAATGGTATATTTTGTTATATGAAAACACTACCAAGTGTTTATGATCCACCCAATTACGACCAATTTAAAAATTGAAAGTTCACATTCTGTCTTATATGACTAGAATTGTCAGCTCAATATAATCATAGTTCTGGGGGTGAAACATCATTCTCAAATGCAACTCACTCTCAAAGGCCTCCTACAATCCACTCAAAAGTAGCGATACAAAAAGAGCATCACAGCCTCAAACTATCATCGACAGTACTCTCTGGGGCCGTACTATCTAATGCATGTACAAGAATCCAAAAATATCTACTGAAGTATTCTCTCAATTGGATTGTAAGTGGGTCAACATGGTGATTAATCCATTGATCACCCAAGTGAAATCCTCTCTATTGGACATATGTTGTAACCCTATACTGAATTCCATGGAAATATCATCCCACTTCCACTCTGGAACCTCAAAAGTTTGTGCTAAACCTAGTAGAACCTAGTTCTTAGTATTCAGCACCTAAAATGTTGGGAATAAAGAGAAAAACTCTTCAATACAACTCTTCATTTTGTACACCGAAAATAATGTTGGAGGTCCTTTTATATCCTTTTCACACCTAGATGTACTGAGAAATGGGATATATGAAACTCATGCATCACATCCTGCCACAATGTCGTTGGTACCAACTTTCATCCTTATAAAAGGATAACATGCTCCCCATATTAACAATACCAACAAAGAAAATGTCCACTGGATATCTAAGTATGTATGGTATCATAGTCACTATCTGTGTGTTTATCTTCCCTGACACATTATAAAATATGTGTGGAAACAACCATTTAATAATGATATGGAGCCCTGTCCTTGTACTCTAAGGACAACTTTAACAAGAATAGCTACACAGATGCCACTTCCAAAAACATAGAACAATATATCCTACAAGAGTTTATGCATCATGTTTCAATTCCATGGACTGTATAAAATCATGATGTCAAAGTCTTAGAGGAACTCAATCCATTTCCAATGTCTCAATATATGATCCTCTTTAGAGAATATATACTTGATAATCTTGAAGTCAGACTATATGCATGATTGTTCACATATCATGTAGTGTTCCCACATCTTCAACCCATAGGCTACCATTTCTTGTGCAATATCATGGGTCATATACTTTTTCTCATGTGGCCTCAACTAAAAAACCCTAGGCAATCACCCTCTTCCTATTTATCAGAATAGTACCAAACTTAGTCCTTAATGCATCAAAGCACATAGTGTACTCTAAAACATCCTATGGAAATATAAATATAGGATCACTAATCAATACCTTCTTCAAATCCGTAAAAAAAATTTGTAACCTTACCATTCACATGAAAGGATTCCTCTTTGGGGTCAATGATGTAATGGGAGATTCCACTATGGTGAAATTAGGTAGAAACCTCTGATAGTTCCCTACCAACCAAAGGAAATTATACACCTTAGTAACACTCTTGTGTGTCATCATGTCTAGAACTACATTAAACGTGATCATTCCACTATCACTCATATCCTTGAGATGTAGTTTTCTACTAAGTTTACCAACCAAATAAAAAATTGACACTCTGAGATCTTCTCGAAAATTGGTGCATTCAGAGTATATTGAGTACCATCATCAAATTACTCACATGATAATCCTCAGATTCCATTTATACTAAGACACCATTGTTCAAGACCCCCATAAACTTGTCTAATAAATATTTAATGATTCATTTCATGAGTCCCTTTAACACTGCAATGGATTTCTTCTTGCTGAAAGGAATCACCAAGTACTCATAGTTACTGTAGAGACATCTGAATGTCATCTTCATTATATCATGTTGATTTACTCATAGCTGGTGATAACCTGGTCTAATTTCAATCTTCAAGAACCATCTTTCCCCTCCCAACAAATAAGAGATGTCATTGATCCTCAGTATTGGATACTTATTCTTTATGGTCACCTGTTTCAAGCATCATTCATCAACATATAACCTCAAACACCCATATGAATTCTTGATAAATTACATTGGTGCTTGGAAAGGGGGAACACTAGGTCTCACAAATCCCTTCTTCTATAAGTCCTCTAATTACACCCTCCACTCATGAAGCTCTACATCATACATATGATATGTTGGTGTAGATATCAAAGTCTTATTGGGGTAAAATTAAATATACACATGTATCTCTCAGTGAGGAGGTATGTATGGAATGTTCTCATGAAATACATCCATGTACTATCCCACTACCATAGGGAACTATTATTCCATGGAATTCACTCCTTTAAGATTCGTTCTAGAAAACTTGTGACTAATCGGTTGCACTCTTTGATGCCTAGCCCCATCCTTCTCCCATAGGTTTTTCCTTTTTTATATAAATGAAAACCTCATACCATCAACATGGAAATACCACATCCTCTTCCTAAAATAGTAAACGTATGCATTAATGATAGATATCCAGTCCACAGCTAAGATGATGTAAAAAAGACATCATATCTAAAACACAGATATCCTATAAAAACTCACCTCCATGTTTCTGATCACACTGTTGTATGATGTACGAATTTTTTAAGTCACCCCTCATTTGAGTATACATGTTCAAGGTTTGATCCAAAGGGAAAACTGTAACTTTTATGTCTCAAATCGACAAAGTGGAATGAATGGAATGACCCACACCTAGGTATACAAATACATCATCTAACATAGAGAAGACACATATCATACCTCATATCATCTCTGGAGCCTCAAGGTCATAGGACTCCATAACCTATATTTATCCTCTTCCATAACCACTAGATCCCAAATCCTAGAGTGGGACCACATAGGGGTGGATGTGAAAATAGGACAATCCTATGACCGCCTCAATATACTCTATTGGTCCCTCTTACACATTGCCTTACATGTGGACCACCATGCTCTTACTATAGACTCTACCTCTATGGTCCCTCAACTGTCTCTCGATGAGTTGTAAGATGGGTTGGAAAATCCCATACAATTTTTCTCTAACTATCCCTATAGAAAAACTGCATCTCCCTTAGTTCACTCGAGCCATCGTGAGATCCCTACACAACTAACCCTCTATATTTGATAGTCAATTGAAGAATTCAGAATTTAAATATACATGTGACTACCTACTATTACATAATTCTGAGGTCTCATATCTTTGGTTCCCACTTCCAACACCCACATTTGGTGCTTACTATAACAAGAATATACCCACCACTGAAACCCTCCCATGCACCCCACCATTGGTTTGAATTCAAATAGATATCACTAAATCCCTTATATCCATGTGTAAGCCATGATAACAGTTCTTATATGTGATGAACGGACCTCACATCATATCTATGTAGTATTGAAAGATATTTTTAAACCATTTTAAATACTCTACGACAGTCATACCTCACAACAATAGATGTAGAATCTTCTATATGTGAAAAAATCACAACATGGACAAATAAAAATAATCCCTGAACATAATCACAATGTATTACTAGGAGATAGTTGTCTGATTTTGTGAACAAGTCACTAAAATACACCATCACCGAAAAAATTCATGATGAAGACTCACTTCAAGATAAGATATATGGTCTTTATGCATCCTCACAATGTGTAAAACTAAAGTGACTATCTCGAGCCAGTTATCACCCACCTTGGGGTCTATCACACCCTGAAACCTAAGAGACCACTACCTATGGAACTCTTGTAGTGCACTCATCTCATGTACATCCTCATTTGGAACTTCCAGTGCTAGATACGGGTCAAAATGTGGTGTTATAGCTGGTAAACCACTTAGAGGTTCTATCTTTAATAATTTCCAATATACATAATCCTTTTGACTTGGAAAATGATCCCCTTGATGATATAGTAGAATTTTGGTAGGATGTATTTGTGAAGGCATCCTAAAGTAAACAAGATGTACCATGTTCAAAGATTATATATGGGGATCTTACTCAATAAGGACCTGGAAACCATAAAACCCATTCTTATATAATGTAAAGAATATATTTTTCCCTGAAACCAATGTCTACATGTTCTGAGTCAAAATGCGGGTGACTGGAATCCAATTGTATGGATACATTGGTCGCCTCACCAAAACTAGCGTCCATGGCCAGAAATATGAACTCCAAACACATAATATTATTCCCACATACAAATATCATGGAATCTAGTCCAAATTTAGAACAAATATGTCATGAAACCTTTCCTCTAATGATAACACAATGAAGGGATGTAGATGATGACACTCGAGTCCCTCCTCCAGTAGGCCCTGGGTTGGAAACTAGCATCAATGTTATACAAATATTATGAAATTGTAGGTGTTACCCTCAATAATGATGTAGGATTATGATATAAGATGAATCTTCGACAAACAAATCCAATACATAACATAAAAACAAACCAAATTTATTCCACAGGACGTGTATACAAAAAAACTGATTGATTTAAAATTACTCAATGTAAATACCCAAAAACAATTCTAATATTGTGATGTAGAAACTAACCAAAGTCTCGATCTGGTAACATATATAATGTACCATTAATTAATCTTGGAAACATGAAAATACTTTTATATACATTATGGGGGCATATGGGAATATTGAGTAGAAAAAACAATGTCTCTTGTACAATTGTGAAAAAAATACTAATATACCCATGGAAAATATAAGAGAACTAAACATAACATTTACATGATTCCAAAAAAAACCCCCCACCCTTAACATATATCCCTCCAAAAATAACGCATAAATATATAATAATGTAACCTGAAGAATATTGATGATGGATACCCCAGACTACTTTCCCAATGATTTTATCATCTCACAATCTAATTTCATATGTCATAGTTCTCCCACCTCTTCTAAATTAAATCTAATAATATCCAAACACTAACACATATGAACTCACTTAACATCTCACCTAAAGACACTTGGGCCATCAGATCTCATTACATCACTTTTGGGCATGGGAATTTTTGACTTTTGGTTATCACAACTCATGCATATTACCAATTCCTGGAAGAGGGAGTAGGGAAGAGTAGGTATCCATCCAACCATGTTTTCACTAGGATGTTAGGAAAGACACCATGAATATATATATATATATATATATGGGTTTTGGTACATGGTGCTTAGCATTGATTGGGATAATAATGAAATCATAGGGAAATATAATGTATATATAACAGTTACTCACATGCCCATGCTAAGGGTTTACAAGGCACCAACTAAATCACATCATTCTCTCAGCTTAATATCGCCTCTAAATACATAAAACCACCCCCAGAATCCAATACCCACAGTCAATTTTTCATTTAAATTAAATTCTATATTATCTCTTGTCTATGCATTTCAATTAGAATAGTTAGTTCATTATTCAATTTTCAACCAATTAGTTTATATTTAATAGGCCACCATTTGAACCATGCAGCCTATTACAATTCATTTATCCATTATAAAATCAATGTTAATTAGAATACTACTCAATAAAATATCACAACACAAAAGACAACATGCATCATAAATTAACATCCCAAATCCCACATCAAATTTCCACTCTCGGTCACATTGAAACCACTTTTTCAACCCTACTACACTATCACCATCACAACCACACTGCATAGGCACAACAAAACCACCAGTTCTGTTGTATCACATCATCAAAACTAGGTCACAACACATGACCACATCCAAAAACACATTCCACACCACACATATAGTGTTCTCCAAATTACTCATATGGTATTTTATTCACCTACACTTATTTATTGTTGGATATTATTATAAAATGCATAATATCCTAGAGAATCTAATTCATTAATTAAGTATATTTAATTATCCAATTAAATTTTATGTTATGTCAATAACTAGCTAACATGAATTCCAAAAAACAAAAACTACTACAAAAATAAAAACCCGCAACATTAATGATTTTCATTAGGATTTAAGGTAGTTCTGTTTTAATAAATAAAAACCATATCAAACGATAGAACATTATTTTATTCTTATTCCCCTTATTAAATTCATTTAGTAAATTTATTTATCTTCGTTAATTTGGACACCACTACTTCCAAATAGATAAATATAAGAACCCCTCCACACATAATACACAAAATAGAGAAATGAATGAAATCCTTACCTGCAAGAATAGATCATTACAAAAACATTTTTCAGAAATAATAGGGGGTGCGTGTATAGGTGAAAACTTCCTATAGGGAGAAATCAAACCAATATCGGCAACTGGGATCTCGGACTCCAAGGGAGAATCCTAGGGAACCTATCATCTCAAGAGATAAAAATAATGAATGGAAAAAAGAACACATATTCTCTTATAAATGATTAAATCAAGAACGAGTGGAATTAGATACATATTGAAATTGGATATTAAAGGTAGATGTAATCATAACCACATGGTTAAACAATATTAAAAGTCTCCAAACATTGAAGAAATTGAGGTCACTATCATAAAATTTTAAATTGTATTTAAAATTCATTAATTAATTCATTAAATTCATTTCTCATCAAAGAAAAATAAAAATGTAAAAACTATAAATTTAAAGAAGATTAAAAACACTGTAAATTTCTACATCCTTGGTACCACCATCAGATACTACGACTACGGTGCTATAGTCTGGTCCTACCTTAGGGTACTACGATCGAGTTCTATTAATTTGGTGATACTGTTAGGTGATACCACCATGTTCTACATTAGGGTGTTCCTTTCGAGTGCTACCGATGGGTGCTACCACTAGGGTGTTACTGTCAAGAGATACCTCTAGGGTGTTATTGTCTATTTCTATCGTCTGGCTTCTACCATTAGGTGTTATGAACAAAGTTCTACCCCCATGATGTACAGTTAGGGTGATATTATCCGGTGCAACCATTATGGTGCTTCCTCCAAGAGCTACCTCAAGGGTTCTACCACCATGTGATATTGCCGGGGTGCTACCACTAGGGTGCTACTTTAAGGTGCTACCTCCAATTTATCCCTCCAAGTTCTTCCACCATGGTGGTACTTCCATGGTTCTAATATCAAGAGTTACATATAGCGTGCTACTGTAAGGTGTTTCTACTAGGGTGTTACAACCAAGTGACATCTCCATACTTTAAAAATCTATATTCATATAAAAAACAACAAAAGAACTCCCCTTCATCACTAAAATTCCATAGAAATTTCTCAAACACCACTACCACCTTATTGTTAACACGGTAATAGGTCAAAAGGACTATGTCATTACATGACTCTGTGGATACTACTCTGTCAAGACCTAGTTTATTGAGGCCTAACCCAATAATACCCGAATACCACCTCTAATACGATATGGGAAGGAAACCAGTGTTGAGTAGGCATACCAAACAACATTGATTCATTAAACCAAATTACTTGAAATCATTCACACAACACCAAGACCGTGAAGTGATGAAATATAGAACAATTGAAATCAATTATTGTGTACATAAATTACCCCAAAATTAGTGTGCATCAGTAAAGTACTAAAATAACAAAAGGTTTCAAATACATTCCCAAATAATAGAGTCCTAGAGCACTTCCTACTCCACAATATAGAAATGATATAAAATGTAACCACTCAGAAAAAACCTTAGTTTTTCATTCTCAGGCTATGCTCCACCTTCTATATTTCCTCCTAAGACAACATCAACTAGGTCACTGTCTGCATAGGATCCAACACATGTGGGAAGATCCTGTGAATGGGTGATTATAATAATCACAAATAAGACACCCCAAAACAGGAAAATAGAAGCATAAATAATATTCATATGATAATAAAGATATAGAAATAAATTCATAAAAAAGAAAATAGGATATATTTAGGAAGGACAATGCACCTCCAGGCGGTCACAACGAAACAATAAGTCAAAATATTTTTCTAAAATAAATCATCAATATATGATAATACACTCAAAGACCCATGTAATAACCATATATACTCATTCAATGGGACATGATCATTCATCCCCACCAATGTAATCCCATTGATCTCTAAGGAAACTAATTCTAATATAGGGGATCACACCTAGGACTGCTGGAGGACACCACAAACACAAACTCCATCAACGTGCTATGTTGGGAATCATAGTCTAATAATACCATGAACCCTAATGAAATGTCCAACTATATAGAGGAAAAAATCCCTACATAATGAGGTCATTCCAATTCCAGAAAACCCCACCAACTGTGTAAAATTATAGAGGATCACACTCTGGTCTCAAAGAGGGACACCACAAACTCTATCAGAGACTCGTCCACAAGAGTGGATCATAATCAAGAGATTTGAATGTAATTACACACTATACCATTGATTGTATGAACCAAGGGGACACACTCAACCAATTCTAGTCCAAATGAAGAAGATAAGGGCTCCAAATATCCTCAATGGGGTAAAAGGTATTTTCCAGGGGTACACAAAATTTCCATCCATCCCCTAGTATTCCTGCGTGTTGATACCTTACATGACTTGTAAATATATATATACATGGTGTGTATAATTTTTACAAATCATGTAGAGATCACCTGTAACTCTTATCATGCATTCAGGTTGTACCTATATACCCAAAATTATGTTAGTGTACTCTGGCCATGTCCATGTACTGCGTCCTACCCATGCCTATGTATCCTATTATTTATACACTGAGCCACCTATAATGAATCATTCAACATGTGATAGTGACAGAAATTTTGTGATATTTATCTATCCATAGAAACCATATCACCATTTTTAGGGGGTCCTACATGGTATGTGATCTTGGATGACACATTGTACAACCTTGCACATCTTGATCCCATCAATTCTTCTTCCCATCCATCCAGAGCATTTCCTCCACTTCAATCCTCACATTAGATTGTAGATCTAGATTCATACAACAATCTCATTGATAAAGATTAGGATTCTTAGCTTATAATATACTAAGGAAACACCTCAATGAATTTTCCACAGTTTCTCATTGAATTAGGATAAAAAATCCATTCATAACTACCTCATATAATCCACATTCATCGTCACACCTCAAACTCATCCTCGATCATAAATCGCACAAACGGAATGAATCTGTTGCACCAATGAATGGTTGTGAAATGATAAAATAATAGGTAATCATCAAACCATGGTACAAAAAATATTCTCGAGATCAACATGAAAATAAAAAATGGTGAAATCCATAAGACAGAAGATGGGATGAACTATAGCATCCCTGTATTTTCTTACATGACTATAAAATCATATTAAAGATAAACAACCAAATTGTCTTACAAATAAAAGATCAAGAAGTTTTTTGTCATGTGAAAATAATTCTTATATATGAATTTAACAAAATAAAACATATACATTATTTACTTACCGATACTCTAGATTCTTAGTGTCCTTTGCATTCTCCTTAGTATAAGTAATCACCAAAGAATATACATCAATAAAATCGGTTAGATAAAAACCTAGTAATAGGATCGACAAAAGGAATGAAATATTTGTGAGAATAACCATCAACATAAAAATATATGAAAATTATCATAACCATAATCATGATAGGAAACATTGGATAAAGGTATGGAATGTTGAAAATCATAAAAATGAATCATCATGTCTCAGTGGTCCAATACCATACATAGTTCTGAATAAATCTTGCCTAATGTTCATGCACATTTCGCTTTGTCTCATCAGATTATTCAAATTACTCAATGATTTGGAGTTATATATAATTCCCCCCCCCCAACATCATAACATTTACATGCACTATATAATTTTGAGTGCCCCTGTCACATCATAACATTTTCATTATCATGCATGCCACATAAAATATACATCAATCTTTGAAATAAAATCCCCTTTGAAGGATTGTGATTGATTTCACAAAACATATATCCATAAACATGGGGTTCCAAAATTGATGAGAGAATAACATACTTGGAATAAGAAACATCAATATTGAGTGAATAAGAGACAATCTCTTGATAAGTAAAACATGTGTTTTTTGAATGATTATTTCTTTTACAAAAAATATTTTCATTTGTCATAGAACTATATTAGAAGAATATATATCTCAGAAAATAAATGTGAAGGAAACAAATAAATTAAATTTATAAATATAAGTAACATCCATAAAAAAATATTGTTAAAGATAGATAACCCAAAAGAAGATAGTGGGGATGGATAATTCACCATACATTATGTATGAAATATTTCTTCATTTTCTTATCCTGCCTAATCAAATTACAATAATTAATTTACAAATAATGCACCTTTTATACAAAAATTTAATTTATTATATATTTATTAAGTTCATTTATAGGATTTTTGATAAGTTATAGTGTTCAATTACATTGTTCACTAGTGTTCATTTTCTTGGTTTTGATGATCTCTTCACTTGAATATGAGTAAGGAAGTTCATGGAAAAATGGAATGATGCCCCATAATTGAAATTATATGTTATTAATTAACATAAATAAGCAAAATTGGTTTAATAATTCATTTATTTATATTTTATGAGTATTAATCATTATATAAATAGTTAATGAAATTGATTTAATTTATTTCTAGGATTTTACATCAATTATTAGATTGTATCATTTTATTTTACATCAAGATTATATTTTGGTTCCAAAAAATTATATAAAATATAATATTGTAATAAAATCTTATTTAACCATAATTATGGTTTTATAACCAACCTTGAAAGTAGTAGTGGAAAAATAAAATGAATCCACCAACATGGCGGTAAATCGACAAACCAGAGAAGATATTTTTGTTTTTAGAATAAAAGTAATAGGGAAGAGACTAGAAGAGGAATTATTCCTTTAATATAATAAAATTCAAGTATATAAAAGATAAATGAGTTATAATTACTGTTTTCTATGTGGAGGTGAGGAGTGGATAATAAAATAAATGAAATTGAAAATAAATTAAAACCAAAAGAATGTTGGTTATACCTCTCGAATTTCTCCTCCTTGGGAGCCACCTTAGGGAAAGGTTTTGGTCTCTTGATGATACCAAGAGCTCCTAGAAGTGAGGAAGGGTATTAGAAAGATTATGGAATAATACATGGATAATGGAAAAACATTTAATAGCGTAAGGAGAGGATTTGGTGTGGGTGGTATATATAGGGGAGGAGAGGGGTTTTTCTCATTATTTTATTCATAGGATTTTTATTTTCAACCAAGGATGTGAATAGTTTTTGAATTATAACTTCATATATTAAAATAGTGAAGGGATGTTTGGGGTTATAGTTTTTACATTAGAAATGACACAAGGAATTGGGTATTTACCATATACTGTATACATACCGTAATTTATCACATTTCACTATTCACAAAAAAAAATTATGTATTTTAGAAAAAATACCAAAAAATACCTCTAATCGTTTTTCATGTGTTTAATTTAAAAATGAACTCTATTTGATGAAAATAATTTTTTTTAATACAAGAAATTTTATTTTTAATTAAAATCATCATTTAATTGGAAAATAACGATTTTAAAATTATAACTGATTTTATAACACTTTGAAAAAATAATTATGGTATCATAAAATTTCTTATAATCATATGACATAAAATATTTATTTATAAATACATTTTATAAAAATAAATTTTATTTTAAATCATTATTTTATATATAATATTTTACATAAATTTTAATAACCTAATAAAATACCAACACTTAATTAATAAATTTTAAAACATTTATTTACTTATACTATGATATAATTATATCATATTATCATTTTTAATATGCCAAAATTTTATTTATAATTTCATAGGTGAGGTTAATTTTCTATAAGCAGGAATATTTTTCATACTGGTCATGTTACAATTCCAAAGGTCAAGTTACTAATCCATTAGTATGGGTCCCTTAACTTCTAGAATTACCTATTATACCACTTATTCCTCATTTATAATGTATGTATTATGTTATCCACATAATTTTATGTGATTAATAATATATTACATAATTCTAAGTAGGGACTTTTCATTGATAAAATTTTGTGTCATTACATTCCTCCCCCTTATGAAATTTCACCCTTGAATGTTTGTTTTATATACTATAGTGCCAGAAAGTCAGGGTATTTCTCCTCCATCACATCCTCTAGTTCCCATATTGCCTCTTGGAATATAAGGTTCTACCCTAGTAAATTGACCAGGTGAGTATTCTTGTTTCATATAACTTAATCTTTGTGGTCTAAGATCTTCACTGGCTTCTCCTCATAAGATAGATCATTTTTCAGCTATGCCACCTCTGTATTAAGTACACGTAATGGAAATATAATGCTATTCCTAAAGTGGGATACGTGGAATACATTGTTTACTTGAGGCCTAGTTGGTGAATGTGGCAGTCGATAGGCCAAAACTCAAACATTATTAAGATTCATGAAGTGGATAGTGTACCTTAGACTCACCTTTCCTTTCTTCCCAAATCTCATGATCCTCTAAAATTGGGATATGCATAGTAATACCATTTCTCCAGCTATAAACTAAAAGTATCATTGATGACTGACTTTTTAGATCTTTTGTATACTTTGGGATACCATGATGTGTTACTGAATAGTTTTAAATTTATCCACCAATTCATTTACCATTCTAGGTCCTAGTTGGTTACATTCAAAAACTCTATCCCAACATAATAGGTGCACTACACCGTTTTCCATAAATGTCTTCATATGGATCCATTTGTATTCTTGAGTGGAAAATATTATTTTAATTGAATTCAACAAGATAAAGCTATTTTTCTCATCCTCCATTGATGTTCTCATAACTTTCCCTCATCATGTCTTCATGTTTTGGAATTGTTCATTTAGATTGACCATAATTTGGAGGATGATAATTTATACTGACGTTCGTATTACTTCTTAGATCATGATAGAAACATTTCCAAACCATGGAGGTGAATATCAGATCTTGATCAGATAAAATCAATATTTCTACTCCATGATGATTTACCACTTCTCTTATTTATATCCATAAAATTTGATATGCTGATATGTATTCATGAATTTTTATTTAAGGGATATGTCCTTCCAAGACAATCTACAAGAACTAATATAGCATTGTTTACTCTAAATTTCCATGGAATTCTAGTGAAAATTTCCATCGTTATGTTTTCAAATTTTCATGTTTCCATGGGTAATGGTTTCATCAGCCCCTTATACTTATATATTTTATCCATCACATGCTCACATGCTAGGTATATTGATTTATATTTAGTGATCTCCTTATTCATGTCATCCCACAAAATGTAATATCAGAGATCTTGATATATCTTAGTGCTCCTTGGATTAATATATAATGTTGTGCTATTTTTGTCATTAAGAATATTCTACTTTATCTATGGATATAATGGTACACATAAAAATGTCTCAAATCTTACAACCACTTCATCATCAATTATAAACTCTGAGGATTTCACCTTTTTCATAGCGTTCTCCTTCATCAGAATTTCGACATCATTTCATTCAGTATCATTTATCTTCTCCATGATGGATTGATAACTAATAATTTGATATATAATTGTTTATGTTCTTTCTATAATGATTCCCATGTCCATCCCTTGAAAATATAACATGATTTTATCCTTTCCGTTCTCATCATTAATAATTTTACAAGAACTTTTCTACATAGAGAATCTACCACGATATTATAATTTCATGAATGGTAGTAGATTTAGTAGTAAAAATGCTTGATTATATCTAACCATCTATCTTGGTTATATTATTCTCCTTTTGTTTGAATATATATTTGAGGATATAAGGATCAATGTATATTTCATTCTTCACCCTATAGAGATAATGAAACCATATTTTCAATGCAAAGACCACAGATTCCAACTCTGAATCATGTGTTGGATAGTTTTGATCATTAATATTCAACTTCGTTGAGGTGTTGGATATTGGTTTATCATTTTTCATTAGTAAACATCCAAATCCCTTCATTGAATCATCGCAAAATTGTACAAAGTGTTCCTAACTTGTTAGAATTGTCAGTAACGGATCAGTGATTAGCGACTTTTTTACTCTTTAAAATAGTCTTCACTTATCTGGAATAGAAAATATTTTATCCCTTACAATTCTTCTAGGTTAGTGGGTTTTAAGATCATGAGATTCTCATCATAAATCGCTAGTAATACCCAACTAAGACATGGAATCTACAGATATCTATAACAAATATTGGTCTAGGACACTCTTTTACTACCATTCTCTTTAAAGGGTCCATAGATATTATTTTTATTGTGATAACATGCCCCAACAATGATACTTCCTCCATCTAGAAGTCTCTATTATTTTATTCTCCATAAGTTTTCTCCCTTCACAATGTATATAGTATAGTATTCAAATTCTCCTCATGTTCTACCTTTCTCTTGGAGTACATCAGAATATCATCAATACAGACAACCAAAAGTTTGTTGAGGTAATCTCTAAGGCTGCTATTCATTAAGTTGAAGAATATTTATGGAGCATTAGTGATTCTTAAATTAATCACTATGAACTCATAGTGTCTGTACCACATTCGAAAGGAAGTCTTGAGAGTATCTTCCTTCCACCCTTTAATTGGTGATATCCCAACTGAAGGTCCACCATAGAGAAATCCGTGGCCCCACATAGTTGATTGAACAATTCATCTATTCATGGAAGGGTATACTTGTTTTTTATCATGATTTTTTGATCTCATGATAAGCAATATTGTGGTGCATTGATCATCCCTTCTTCTTAACGAAGAGGACAGATGCACACAATAGTCAAGCAACCATTCATATAAAACCCTTTTACAGATTCTCTTGTATCTTCCTCAATTATTCCAAGGAAATAATGGCTATTCAATAAGGTGTACCTGATATAAGCCGTGAAAAAGGAATAATTTCAATTCATAACCCAACATCTTGGTCAGGAGGAAGACCATTCAATTCATATGGGAACACATCAATGTATTCCATAATAATGGGAATGTCTTCAATCACGGTTCTCTCCATTGCATCAATAATATGATCCATATATGATTTATCATAAGGAAATAATATACACACTTGAGATTATAGATCTAATGAAGTCTAATCCCCCTCTTTACACTTGTGTAGAATTATAGGATACTTCGGGATGTGATATTTGATATCCCTTTCCCAATTTTCGATGTTGGCTTTGTATAATGATATCCAATCCATGACCAAAATAGCATCAAACTCCACAAAAGGATGTAAGAAAATATTATTCGTGAGGATAAATCCACAAACATTAACTAGGGAGGATTTATATATATTGGATACAATAATTTTCTCATTTTATTTTCTCACATATAACTCAACCTCAATATTTGGTGCTGGTATTAGAATAGTTATACTAAATTTGTATGACATGAAAGAATGTATAAAACCAGAATAAATCATTATTTAATCCATTCAGGAATGGTAATCTAGTGTACCTACCACTACATAATTTTCAAGATCCACCTCATTAGTTTTGAGGTAATAAGCATTCCATTACTCATTAGTCTTTGGTGTCTTATGATGCTGATTACCCTCAAGTACTTAGTGTTTAGTGCACTAGCTTACATAGTTCCCTAGCATCATAGTGTGGAAGAATTGAACCAGTGGTGGAAATCTTCATTCCTCTACCACATTTTCTATCTTCATCATGTAACTTCATCATTGATGAGCATGGTGGACTTCTCACCGCTAATTATTCCATTTCCACATCTATTTGAGGAAATTACCACGATGCTTCTTACCACATTTTTCACATGTGGGTTGTTGACTTTTCTTTCCACCTTTTTCATTAGATCCTTTGTATTTTATTTCTTATCATAGTAGACATGGGTCAATTAACCAAATACCTACAATTTGATCGCACATAAATCAACTTCATCATCACTCCCAAAGTCTCTAATTACTAGAGCCTTTAGAAGGTGTGATTTTAAACCATTTTAGAATCTATTTATTTTTCAACCGTTGTTGATAACAAAACCTAAACTATACCATGAAATCCTAGTGAAATTTAATTTTTAGTTCATTACACATTCTCCTTCATTTTAATTTAGATATAAGAACTCCCTATTCATATTATAATGATGATTTTGAGGGAAATACTTGTTGTGAAACTTTATCTTAATGTCTTCCTACTCCCTTTATTAAATTACATCCATTGTGTTGGTGTTCTTAATAAACTCCAACCATTGGTTAGATTCTCTATCAAAATGATAAATTACCAAAGTAACCTTCTCCATCTCATAATAGTGATGCATAGAAATGATATTTTACATTGGGATAAACCATTATTCTGCGACAACTAGATAAGTAGACCCACTAAATGTCTATAGATTTTGCGGAATATAAGACTCGGTAAATAGTTTCTATATCTTAGTTTATGGAGGATGTTCTAAATTTTTATATTTATTTTTAATATCATGAGATAACCAGACAATAATCACCATAAAATATTTAATTCCACTTCCAAGGAATTGGGGGTGTCATTTGGGCTAGCGCTAAATTGTCCCTCGCATGGTTTTTTAGCCTAGTTTCTCCTACTTCACACTGTTTCCTAAAACAGAAAAGGGTAGAACAAAAAATTAGTAAAACTTTCATGATTAAATATTTAATTTTATTTTGAAATTAAGTATAAAAGAATATATTTTGGGATACTTATATTCAAAATTTTCTAAAAATAATCTTATTCGGTGGTTACATATACTTATCTCCATAATAAGATTTTTCACAACAGTTTTATAATCCTAATTTCCAATATAACAAAATTATTCCATAATACTGACTATAGAAACCCTAGTTTTTCAAACATGACTATTACATAATTTTAAAGATAAATAAACAAATTAGTGATCCAAATTAAAGGTCAAGCAGTTTAGTGTCTTTCAAAAATCAATATTATAATTATCTTTTACAAAAAAAAATATAAACATTATTTAATTATTTATTATCTATATTCATAGTGAAATTATCATTCTTCTTAGTACATGTAATCTCATATGGATATGCATAAATAAAAATGGTGAGATAAAATCCTAGTAAGACGATACATAAAGACATGAAATATAGGTGAAAATAATAATCATATTCATAATATAATAAAAGCATCATAACCATAATCATGAGATGAAACATTAGATAATGGTATGGAAAGTAGAAATGCATAAAACCTAAACATCATGTCTTAGTGGTCAAATACTACACTGAGTTGTGAACAATGATGGAATCACATTCACGCATATATCACCTTATCTCCTGAGATTCATCAAATTAACCAATTCCTTAAATCACTACATACTACTGGTACGCCTATCATATCATAAAATTTACATGAACTATATCATTCTAGGTGTTCACATCACATCATATAATTTAGACTATCATGCATGCCACATATAAAGTACATCAATCTTGGACATAAAATAACCCATGGAAGGAATGGGTATCACTATAAAATAATATATTTACAATATTTGGGTTCCAAACTAGATTATGTAATAACATAATTTGTATAGTAATCATCAATCTTGATTTAAAAAGAAACAGTCTCATGAGAAGTTAAATATGTATTTTTGGAAAGAAGTGTTATTCAGGAAAAACCATTAAATTTGTTATAAAGTTATATTGGAAAATGTGTATCCCATAAAAAAGAGAAAAGACTAAATTATATTTATAAAAAAATAATGGAACATCCATAATGAAAATGAAGTGAATGAGAGAAAATCCAATGGAAGGGATATCAGTATGAGAATTCCTTTTACCTTCTGTCTGAATAAATTATTCACTTCAATATCCTGGATAGTGAAATTAAATTCATTAATATACAGGTCCATAACCTTTTATACATTAATTTGAATTATTATTTTCTTAATAATTTCATTTATGGTCTTTTCAATGTGTTATAGAGTACAGTTTTATCAATTGGGTGTGTTTGTTTTCTTGGTTTTCAGGATCTGTTTACTCGTATATGAGAATAAAAGTTCATGTATTGTGGAAATTATTCTCCAAAATTGAAATTATATCTTACTAATGAACATAAATATGTGTATTTTATCTTATAGTTCATTTTTATGCAGTATGAGTATGAATCATTAGATAAATAGTTAATGAAAATGATTTAATTTATTTGGAATATTTTATGATCGTTATGATATTATATAATTTTATTCATCATATTTTTTATATATTGGTTTTATATCATGATATAACTTATAAAATGTATAATAAAATATTATTTAACCATAATTATGGTTCTATAACCATCCATTAACGTGTTACTGAGAAATGATAATGCAACCTCCCTGGTGGCGATCAATCGACACAATGGAGATGATATTTTCATTTTTAGAATAAAATGAAAAGGGAAGTGATTAGAAGATGAATTATAAAATTAACGTAATAAGATTATAGTATATAAAATATAATATATTTATCATTCTTCTTGGATATGTGTAGGTGAGGAGAGGATAAGAAAATAAATGATATTTAAAAGAAACTGAGAGGAAATGAAGGTGGGTTTTACCACTTGATTTTATCCTCTTTTAGAGCCACCTTAGAGAAAAGGGTTTGGTCTTTTGATGAGCCTAAGAGCTCCTAAACATGAGGATAGGTAATGGAAATATTATTTTGAAGAATAAGGAAAATTATCAAATCTTGTAATGTGTGAGGACAATAGGTGGTGAGGGGTGGTGTTTATAGTTTAAGAGAAGGTTGTTTTCTCATTATATTATTCATTAGATTATAATTTTAGCTCAATAATATGAATAGTTTGACAATTATAAATAATTATATTAAAATAATGAATGAAACTTCAAGAATATGGTTCTTATATAAATGATGACTCATGGAATTGTTTATTTAACTTATAATGTATATATACTATAAATAAGTGTATCTCACTATTCACAAAAATCATGTATTTTAGAATGATCTCACAAAAAATCATTAACAATTTTTAAATTCATAGAATTAAAAATTGAACACCATTTTATGAAAATAATTTTATAAATTTGAGAAATTTAATTTTTAATTCAAACAATCATTTAAATGGAAGTTACTGATTTTAAAATTATATATTATTTGAAAACTATTTGAATAAATAATTAAGGTATCATAAAAATATCATATAATCCTAAGAAATAAAGATATTAATTTATAAAAACAAATAAGAATATTAATTTTCTTTTGAATCATTATATATATTATAAAATTTTATTTATATATTTATGACTAACAAAAATACCAACACATAATTAGTAATTTATAAAACATCTATTTACATATAATATGATATAATAATATCATATCATCATTTATAAGATTCCTAAATTTTATTTATAACATCATAGGTGAGGTTACTATTCAATTGTTTTGATTACTATTCTTCATGGTTATGTTACTATTCTAAGGGTTAAGTTACTATTACATTGGTATAGGATCCTTAACATCAATAAATACTTCTTATTCCAATAATTCTCTATTTATAATTCTTTTATTGTATTCTCTAAGTGATTCCATGTGATTTATAATATATTACATAATTATAATAATCTAATTACCAATTATAAATTTTTAGGCCATTGTAGGAATGATCTTTGATAATTGTTATTTGTTCCTCGTTCTATTGTTGTAGATTTAAATGAACAAAGTGGGAAAATAAAAAATGAACAAAATAAGTCCAATACAAATAAATATACCATCGATGAATGTATAAATTCTTATTCATGAAATTTATATGTGTTTAGTGAAGGTAATGTAATGGTATTGAAATACATAAAACAAACATCATGCCTAGACTTTGGATCGATCACTGGAAAAGAACAGTTATGCATAGGCATCGTTGGAGATATCGACAAAATCTGTTGGTGCATAAACCTCAATCTAATTCGATATGATTTCATCTCCCATACATCCTCCATAGGCTCCTCTCCAATGGTTCCTTTCGTTCTAAAGGTTTAGAATATAACCATAGAAATGAGGGATAATTGTGTTTGAATAGAATATATCAGTTTCTATATCAAATAAAATAAAATAAAATAATTATTCTATTTATTTTATTAATTTCATGATCGTGGAAAAAATTTCAAAAACTCAAGACACTGACAAAATTTATGTTTCACCTAGTCTAAAAACATTATTTTTTACCTAACGGTTCCCTCATAATTTTTATCTATACCACCATTTTTAAGTTATTCTATTTTTTTATTAAAAATATAGAAGTTTTATAATAATATAATTAATATATTTTAACTATTAACTCTAGGAATATCAGGCCTCTAAATCTCACATGGTCTCAACAACAAGCTCTAAAATTAAATCATATAATATTCTAAAGAAATACATGGATAAATATGATTTTTTATTATTTAAATCAATATTTTTCTTGGTAATGGATTTAGATTATTTCATTGTACGTCAGAAAATTTTATCTATGTCTACCCAATGGATTAGTCCTCAAATTGTAAAATTGTTACTACCTTCCCACCATAAACAGGAATTTTATTGTTATATATTTTTTGGACAAGATGTTATGTTCATTCATTATTAAGTAAAATAGTATTTCTATATATAATAATGAAATGTTTTCTGGAATTGGAAATATTCTGAATTGTTTATATATTCTCGGTATATATAATCTTATTTATAATATTTAGGATAAGAAGGATATGGTTGATGTTAATACCACTTATCTTTGATTTTTACACCATGGACACATAAACAAAAAACATGCTCAAATAAACTATATAGATTGATTCTCGAACTCATTAAATTATGAATCATTTGATACATGAGGTAATTTGTTATTGAATGAAATAAAAATGGAACCTTTTAGAGAAAAGGTTAAAGGGATAGAATACTATTGGATCTTATACATAGTAATGTATGTAGAAGAATGAGTACTCAATCATGTGGTTGTGTTAGTCGATTAATATTAGCAAGGAAATTATTTATTATGGTTATGTGTATCTGATGAATTATAAGTATGAAACTTTTGAATATTTTGAGGTGTTTTTTAAAGATGTACATAATTAAATAAGAATATGTATTAAGATTCATCAATTAGACCATGATGGTGAATACTTTCTCAAGGAATTCATAATTCATCTGAGAGATTATGGAATTATTCCACAGCTCACATTCTAGTGTTATTCTATAGATATTAGAGTATTATTAGTAGAACGCATTTCATATATATTATTCATAAAGTCACCATTTCAGAAATGGTAATGGAAAAATCTACGTTTTATTTTATGAATATTTGGGGTTAAAAATACATGTATGATTATTTCCCTCTAATAACCATGACCCTATGGGAAACAAATACACTTTCTTGGTTATCCAAATGAAAATGAGGGATTTTATTCCTATAACCCAACTAAACACAACATTTTTGTGTCCTGTACTAGCTATTTCCTTAAGAAAGAACCAATCAGTCTAGGATTTACTAGGAGGAAATATGAACACAGAGTTGTTCTAGAGAAAAAATAATAATTTTTTTCTATGATGGACTTTAATTCAACATCATAAAGGGTTTTATAGGAATAATCAACTCATGTCACACATTAATCTCAATGATATGTTTGGTTTTTTTCATGAACCGAAGAGATATATATTTTTTGTGTCTAATAATAATGATATAATGTTAATAGAAGATGAACCCAATTCCTAATGAGAGTTTACTGAGCGTTATGAAGCCATGAAATGGAAAATATGCATGAAATTTAACATAGACTCTATTTATACTAACCATGTGAAGAATTTTGTGAGTGTACCTAAATGGGTAAGACCCTTAACATTGAATATGGTAATCCAAAAGAAAAATTAAATTGATGGTAGAGTGTATACATGTAAGCAACGCTTTGCGGAAATTGGTTATACAAAAATTCACATTATTGACTATGACGAAACAATTTCACATATTCAAATGATATTGTCTATTCAGATTTTTTTATACATAATAAATCATTTATATTTTATGAAATATTATATGGATGTCAAAACCATTTTCATTAATTTCAATTTCTCTAAGGATGTCTCTATGATACAAGACATATTTTTTTGAGTTCCAAATGTGTCTATTAAGGTATGAAAGTTGCAACTGTCCTTTATGGATTCAATAATGGTTCTCAGAGTTAGTATATATGGTTTGATAATGCATCTTATAGTTTGGTTTAATAAAAAAATGTTATTCAAATTTATATAAGTGTGATATAGTGATTATAGTTCTATTATTAATATTTTACGAAGATGACATACTACTTATCAAATATGGAATCTTGACACTTCATTCTATAAAGCTGTGGTTGGGTAAATTTTTATTATTTAATGGTTTTGGTGAAATTTATTATATAATATATATATAAATATTTAGGGAAAGATTTAATATGTTTCAAATAAATGAGTTCAAATACATGTTTCGGAAAAGTGATAATGTGGTTTAGTATGGGGAACTCTAAGAAGTGGTATTTACCAGTGTTGCATGGTATAAATCATAAGAAGATTCAATATTATTATAAAGAGTAAGATAATATGGATAATATTCATTATGTGTAATACATATGATCGATATGGTATGAGATGTTATTTTCTTTACATTATGTATATTATTCATTGATCACAACAATTGATACAAATATAATCCTAGTGAGAATAGCTAGGTTTTTATAAATAACATTTTTAAGTAATAAAAAGGAATAAGGGTATGTTCATTGTTTTCAGTGTATAGGATAAATTTGTATAAATTGTTACACAAAATATAGTTTCCAATCAGAAAAAGTTGATTTGAGATCTCAATATGGATTCATTATTTTCTTAAATATTGGATTTTTCAATTTTACGAGTTGCACAAAATATACCATTTTGAAGTTGATAATAGAATAAAAATACATAACTACATAAGATGCTGTGAAATAAATTATTTGGATTGAATAGTTCATTATTTAACATGGTGTCCTTAATACCATCAAAGGAGAAATTTATCTATATTGTAAAAAAATAGGTTTCTTTCTTAGAATAAGGAACCATAGTATCACCAAATGACAGAAAGATAAATTTAAAATCATATCTTATCTGGATCATCATTGTGAGGTATATGTAAATATCAATTAGGTGTATACAATGGAAATATATAAAATATATAGATTAAACCACTATCATAGCAACAAAATGAAGATTATATAGAATCTATGGGTGAAAGACCCATGAGATATTTTTTGTAATGGTTAAAAAAATGTTTCATTTAATTATAATATAGGTAATATATATTTATAATTCATTCATGTGTGATGTAAATTTATTTACATCAATATTACAATGGTAATGTCCTTATAAATTGAGACATTGAGTTTTCCGGTACCAATGACCGTAGAGGACTATTTTAGTTTCATGAATTGGACAAATAGGACCAAAACCAAGACAACCCTAAGCCCACCTCTATTTTGCTAGGGGATGGTGACCAATGCTGATTCTGCATATCACACTCATGGGAATAATTCTCCTAATGTACATGTATAGACACAAACAAATATACAATATCATAAAATCCTAAATTGAAAAAAACTATAACAAATGAATTCATGAATCTATGATCCCACAATCAAATAATGATAGTTATGTAAAAAATGTCAAAACTTTCTCAAAAAAATATAAATACTATAAAGACTTCATCCTTCAGGAAGGGAGAAGACTACGATCAAATGTGACCACCCATTAAACACCTTGGTCTGTCATGATCAAGTTATGCACCATCGCGCTACCATCCTCCCATGAAACTGTCAAATGGTATGTTTTCGTCATAATACATGACATGAGAAATTAGAATCTAAAATTGGGTGATTATAAAAATACACAGTAGTAAAACCCCTAATACACTAAACATAAAGTATCAAGAATAGTCATTTTATAAAAATGATATAGAAAAAAAATCCCCATATATTCTTAGGAATGACATCGTGCCTTTAAGAAGTCCCGACCAAACATCTGTCCATATGATTATTCTTGAATCAATAATCTTTCTAGGATAACACACTCCATGAGGTATGAAAACATCAGAGACACTCATCATTGAGGTCCTGATCATTGGGCCCCACCAGAGAAATCTCACTGGTCCTAGAATTCCTAGATACACATATATGTTATCATACCCAGGACCATTTGGGGACACCAAAAACCGAATTCGGATAAACCCACATGTAGGGGATTATACATCAATGATACCATGAATCCTATTGAATTTTTTTACAAGATGTATGATCAATGATATACTCAATGAGGTCCCATAGATTATCCAAACCCCACCAAGGGTATAAAATGATATAGGATCACACTCTGATATCATATAGGTACACCAAACACTCTAAATGAGATTCATCCACTAGAGGGGATCATAATCCAGATATTTTAAAATAGTGATACAGTGTATCTTATAGGGGATGGTTCAAAAGAACACGCTCAACTGAAACTTGTATATATTGATGAAACAAATGGATCCAAATAACCTTATAGAGGGGACAAGAAATGTACCAGTTGTACATGACATGTTCATATAATATGTACACTCACTATATATTGATACCTCACATTGCATCTAAATCTCATAATACACAGTGTGAAAGTGGCCATCATCAACATGTGGAGATCACTCAGCACTCCTTCAATACAGCCTATCCATGCCCTTATACATTGGTTGTATATGTGTACTATAGTAATGGATGTATACTTTGGCCTACCCAAGCCCATGTACCCACTAATATACACACTGATCCTCCTATCACGAGTCACACAACTTGTTACATGGTCACATGCAAAGACATATTTAATTCATGGAGAAGTTGTGGCACTATAACTACATAGTACCATATTGATTGTGATCCCAAATGACACACTCTGTAACTCATATATTTCAAAAACCCTCGAGTCATTCCCTTGTCATTTGAATATTCTTACACAACTCTGATTCTATCTAAGAATCATGGATTTGAGGAAACCCAGCCTCTTCATCACATTCTCACCTAATTTCAGCCTTTGATGCACTTGAAATGCTATCCGACGATCTAAATCTCCTACCACATCATGTCTTCATCGTGTGTTCATCTTCTTAATGGAACCCTTTGTGAGATCTAGTCATTTTCCTTCCCAAAACATCCATCATTTCCAATAATTATCAAATATCATGTTTTACCCATGATAACAATCTATTTTTCCAATGAAAAGTCACACAACGATCGAATAACTGGTAATCGTTGAACCACATCCTATAGAAAATGCACACCATCAACATGAAATGAATCATGGGAGAATTTTTTGAACAAAAAAATATGATAAGTAAACCTTACACTTTTTTTTATTTTCCTTGATCTATTATTTTAAATTTAGATGAATGAAGAAGAAATAAAAAATGAATTATTTAATTAACTATAAAATAAATCAACCATCAATGCATGAATCAATTCGTGTTCATGGAATTGATCCACACTTGACACTGAAAAAATAAAGGGATGGAAAAAAATCAAATATATTACATGGATTTGGGATCAATCAATATTGATGAATGATTTCTCATTTTTCTTATTGGTGAGATCCATGAATCCTATTGTTGTATGATTCTTGATCTAATCTGATCGAAAGTCATCTTCCAATGATCCCCTAATGTATCCACTCCAATAGTTCCTCCAAATCCCATTATTTTATGAATAATCTTATTGATGAGGCTTAACCTTATTAAAATAGATACAATAGGGTACTACATCAAATAAAATAAAAAAATCAATTTATTTATTTTTTTTTATCAATTTTGAACTTCTGAAAACTTTTTCGCAAACACCCTATGTAACACCCCGATATTTTTAGATTTCGTTTTTTGAATTAATTTATAATTTTGATATTTTCCATTTCACGTCACACTAGAAGTAGTTATATATATATATATATATATATATATATTTTAAAACACTAATTCACACATTCCTTTCACATTAAATACCAACTTGTCTTACACTACAACAAACACCGACATGGTGTAAGATGCATGCAACACTACATTACTATGACACATATTTAATTTTTATATATAATTATCTAAATGAGAAAATTATAACCTAAAAATTTTAAAATAAATTATATGAATATTAACAAATAATTTTCAAATATGGTTTTTATTTTTTTTATATAAATAAAACATATTGATAATGAAAGATAAGCTTTTGGGTAAATTCCTTCTCTGTTTAAAAAATATAGTTCTCTTGAATGAACTACTTATAATAATGAACGTAATTTTATACAAATTTATAAATTAAATTTTATAAAATTAAGTTTATTTTTGAATTCAGAACATCTAAATTATCCAAGAGTGAATTTTTTTATTTTTCTTTGAAACTTCTTTTTTTTTTATGAACAGTGAAATTACTGTTTGTTAGTTAAAAACTGTCCTTTTATCCAATTAATTATTAATGCTAAATGATATTTGAAATATGTTTTAATGTATCATTATATAAATATTACATCTATTAATGCTATATATTTAATTATAAATGATTTCAATTGGAAACTGTATATAAAATCTTAACAATCTTTTTAACTTTTTCCAACTTTAAAACCCTGTTATTTAATCCCATTTTCAGGATTAGAACTAATCATAATTTAATGAATTTTGTGATTGGAATTTCCACAATAATAAATACACCATTTTACTCAGTGTAATATTTTGAGTCTAATAGGATCATGATAATTTTTTTACCAAAATGATTATTATAAGTGATTAAAAGTAATCAAAGTAGTTAAGGCCAAATTAAGCTTAAGTAGGGACTAAACATAAAATTAATGGCTCAAATGATCTAGAAACATATCATTAATTAATTTTATTCCAATATTTTGGAAATAAGAATTCTATTATTGAATATTGTTTGTTTGGTAACACTTATTTTAGGTAATAACTTGTGCACACCAAATTTGTTTCTAAAAATTCCATGTGAGTCATTTTCCTTCCCTATAAATAGCCACCGCATCTACCCATTTCTAAAACCACTCATAACCATCTAATTTAATCTTATATATTACCAATTAACCTACCTAAAATAATGAATTCTACCTTGAATCTTCGTTTTGTGAATAAATCATCTCAGAGAAGCATTTTGGAACAAACACAATGGAGTTACCTGTTTTAGAGATAATATCTTCTCTCATGCTCCTTATATTTACTTTATTTCTCCACCACCTCCACTATCATATAACCCTACATTGTGAAAACTCTAGAATTATACATATACTATTAGTTTTTTATGAAATGTTTCTTAACTACACTTACAGACACCTCCATCTAATGGATGTTGAACATATTGTTCCAATGTATGGAAAACTACTGCCTCACGAAATGATGATTGTTAATTTATACATTTCCCTCAATAATGGTGGATATTATGATGAACAATCTATTTATATATATCATATATGATATTTACTGTTTATTTATGATTTTTTATTCCTTCTAAAACACACATCACATTACTTTACTTTTTTTGTTAAATAAGAAAATCTTGATTGAGGAAATGTGGACTATTTCCCCCTCAAAATGATGTGATTCATTCACACACCACATGGAATGTGTTAAGGATTGGTTTAATGATATTATAAGATATATATAATATAGTAATTATACTTTAATAATGATTTATATATATATATATTTCATTTAGATACTTTATTTCAATATGACAACAAAACATAAACAGCATTCATACATACATACGGCTTACCATCTCCATGAATGATAAATTCCCTTTAGTAATCCTATATTCTATATATTATAATAATAATAATATAATTTATATATCTAATATTTATGTCATGGTTTAAATTTTGGAATAATGATATAATTATAATGATAAAAGATGTAACAAATTAAGACACATGCGAAGAACGATGTGAATATTATCCAAAGTGAAACCTTATCTTATGATCTTTAACAAGCTGGTAATATATGGTTATAATAAAAAAATGGTAATATATATAGTAATATTAATCTATAAGATATTTATAATTAAATTATATTTATTATTCAGTAATCTTATATGAGTACAGAGAGATTCAAGACATAAGGTAAGGCAAATTTCAACTCACTTTTAACTTTTGTGAGATTCCTGTTATGTTCAACACTCTTTAATTATGTGTGATGTACGTACTAACAATGATTGAATTTTATGTATATTATAATTAAATTTAGGGGTACAAAAATATCTTTTCTATGATCCTTATTTCTTAAGGTTTATGTTTCAAATGTATCCAAATCTGTAAAAAACAATTTGTCTCAATTTTCCTTCTATGAGACACAAGTTTTTCTATCCACCTATACACTTTATGAGAGGTGTATATATTTAAATTTTACTTGATACATCATGAATAATTTTATTTTCATTATATTATATGATTCATTTAATTTAATTTATTACATTTAGATTATTATCCAATGTTACCATGTACTAAGAGTTTATTGATACAATCTCATATCTTATCGAGATTGATTATGTTTGTGCTTCCTTTAATGAAATATTTTGATCCATATCTCAAGAATAGTCATGAGTTTACTTGTCTAATATTATTTACAGATATTTTCATATCTTTTTTCCATTTTATACTCTTTGGAAAATAATATTGGTAAGAAATTATTTTTAGGAAACCCCGACTTTACCATCCCTACGATCAAGAAATCTATGTTTTCTAGAAAGAGTTTCCAAGAATATTACAATATTCCCATATAATATATATAAGACATGTTTACAATTATTTGATTTTAAAAATCTATTCATTGTGATATTTTTGTCCTTTTCCAAACAAGGATCTTTTCTAGCCTTTTTAGCATTCAAAAATAATATTCTTTTTACCTCATACGACATATATGGATTTACCTGTCGCCCTTTACATTGAATATTCCGTTGAATTTGTAAAAGGATAATCTTTATGATTTTTTTTAAAAAATTAATATTCAATTAAAATGGTTTTCAAAATGATTTCATGTCTTCTTTATATGTTTTCAAATTATTTTATTTGAAATATATTTGTTAATATTTTAATGTATTTAAAAGTATTTTTTCGAAGGAGGGAGGATATTTTACTCAAGAAACGTCTTTAAATGATATTTTAAAATTACTTTCCATATAAGATTACTTATTTTGAGGTTAATATTGAATTTATAGTAAATTATCTTCTGGTTCCATTCATACTCTTTCTATTAATGGGTTATGTATAATTTCATTTTCTATATGATGCCCCTCTCCCATTCATTGGTTACATGTTAATAAAAAAAACATCTTTTCACGGGTTATTCCTCAAAAAAATGGTTCTGAATCCTATTTATTTTTGATAAGTTATTGTGTGATGACATGTTAATGATACCCATTTTATTTCATGGGATATTATTTGATCCTTATAAAACCTATGTATTTTTATGGTTAATGATATGATGAACATTTTATTATCTTGTTCCACATGTATGAATGATTTTGTTATGAGAAGGGTGGGACCTATATCTCCCATCAATTAATTCAGTAATAATGGATGATTCATGGGTATAAATGTTATTTGGGGACCTGATATCATGTTCATAATGTTATGCATGGACCTAATTGCATGTCTATAAGTTTATGTGTGACCCCAATTACATGTTCACAATGTTATGTGTGAATCTGATTACATGTTCACAATGATATTCATGGACTTGGTTTAAGATCCATATGCGTACATGTGAACCTGATTACATGTTCACAATGTTATGAATGGACATTTTTTCATGTCCATAAGTTTATGCAAGAACCAATTTACATGTTTATGATGTTATGTGTGAACCTGATTATTTGTTCACAATGTTATGCATGGACTTGGTTTCATGACCATAAGGTTATGAATTAACTTGATTACATGTTCAAAATGTTACACATGGACCTAGTTACAAAACCACAAGTTTAGGGTGGGGCTTGATTTCATGTCATTATCTTTATATGTGAACCTGTTTTACTAATAAATGTTTATAACATCAAAAACCATTGGGAATTCAAGCAATTATACATTATATTCCAATATTATCCTTTCATGGATTATGCATTTATTTTGTTATGATTTATGTCTTATGAACAGCCAAGATTTATCCCATAACACATGTTTATGACCTTTTATATAAATGGTATGATAATATAATGATACAATCTCATTATCAAACAAATATTCTGATGTTCATTCTTACATGACTCCCTTATTTACCCTTACAAAGAAACTGAGATCACCCCTTTCTTATGTTTTCTTTTCTTCAGGTTATAAGGAATGTTTTTTGGTAGAAGTAAAAATGGTGGAGGTCTTTGTGGGAGATGTTGAATATATTTCACTAGTATAGAATATTTTGTTTCTATATCTCCAAATACAGTAAAATATAATGGTCCTATAGTAGATATTTTTGAAATGTATAGAATATTCAACTAAAATTATGTAATATCCATATATGTTAATCCTGGATAACTATAGTTTCTATCAAAATAGAGGTTTAGTTATCCTTTGGAAACGTGGATGAGAAAACCTTAGTGATATACCTAGTTTTAGTTATAAGGAAATGTCTAGAGATATCTCTAAGGGTATGTATAAGGATGAGATAACATTTAGGAAAATTTCGTGGAATTTTGGTAAAGGATAGAGTGAGTGGTTTCCTATAATTTCATCCCTTTCTGGATCCTACAAGTGGACGTGACATTAGCACAAATGTAACTTGGGGTAACAACTCAGAAAATATGTTTTGGGATTGACTCGTGGTAAACTGGTACACGACAATGGGCCTTAATACACATCTTGTTTGACACTCCTTGGGGATATTCTTTGATAATTCACAAAACCCTTCATGAAACATCAAGAAAAATTTATATAATATGTGTTTATTAATAAACTAGGATACATATATGTTTTCGTAGATTAAGTAAGGAGTCATTATATAGATATCCTATAATAAATTTTTCACAATCATCTGGATTTCTTATATGATATGTGTTTTTCACCTCATTTTATTTTGTTTTAGTAATTGGGATAACTAGAAAGAACATGGTTGATACTTAATGTTTCATATGTGGAAAATATGGATACTATGAGAATTGATTTACCAAGTTTAAATATAATAAATAGAATCAGCAAGGTGGTATGAGTATTATTTATAATTCTGAAGATAAAGAGACCTCAATGGACATGTTAAAAGAATATGATGTTCTTCTAGTATAGTTTAAATTAATCATATGAACCATGATTGGATTGATGTTGAGTAACCATAAGACATGGTTTATAATTCATACTCTTAGAAAGAGGTATTGAGGAATAAGTTAATGAATATTGATTATTGGTCAAATAATAAGGTTTTACTAATGAAGTATTTATGTTTTGTAAGTAAAATATTATGTTATAAGAATCATGAAATATATAAATATTTTCAGTATATTTTTTCATTAAAAATTGAAAAGGACATTTTGAATGGTAATGGAAACATAGAAAAGTGATTTCAGGGGATGATTATATTTTTACTAAGGAAAGGTAAACATTAATTAATGTATGACATTGAGATAATGATTTTTGGATAAATATATGATGTATATGAATAAGTTAGTTAGATGGTATGGATTACCCTATATTTAATTATTGAAAAATTGTTCAATGTCATCAAGGATGAAGTTTACAAATTCTTGTATTTATGTAATATATCTAGTTACACTTGGAATAAGGAATCATGAAGGTTTTCCAAATGCATTTATGGTTATTCAGGTTATTACCATGTTTAAATAGAATATATGATTAGGGTATTCATATATTTGGAATGTGAGAACCAAGATCTACATTTCGATATATGGTGGGTCAATGTTAAACTGATAGTGTCAATTCATTATAATGTTTTGGATATTCATCTTTCATAAGGGTTAGGAGGGTAAAAAGTTATGGAATGTTTAATTTAAACATCATATGAAGTTAGTATGATTAAATTGTTTTATCTCCAAATTAGCATTTATGGATATTGGATATCCCATTAAAACTACTTTGTGATAATGATAACTAATGAAAAATAGGATTTAATATCATGGATCAATGATCTATTAGTAATTTAGGCCTAAAAAGTCTCATTCCTTTCTAGAGAAAGAGGATATGTGTATCAACAATCAATAAAAGGTGACATTGTCCAAAAATAGTGGGGGTATATCTTTTAATGAAAATTCATTAACTTTAGGAAAAAGGTTCTTGAAACCAAAAATGTTGTCATAATACCATAAATTCTATTTAACCAGTAGCTTCTAGAATCATCACATATTTTTGAATTCATGTCACCAAACATTCGGTTGATCATTCACATGTTTGTGATTAATTTCAACAATCACTCCCTATAAATAATTAATCATTTCTTCTATGTCCAGTTTTCACTCCCAACCTATGTTCTCATGTGTGGAAACCAAGTTATATAATACATCGGGTAACTATTATGGTTCCAAATTACCTTTTTATGGGAATGTTTTAGTATTAATTTTTATGATGTGGTTTCTTATGAATTAGACCTTCATTTATTAAACCATCGATATCCCAGGTGACTTTCTAGAGTGAAATTCATTTTAAGAGGGGTAGAATGTTACACCCTGAGATTTTGTGAATTACTTTTTTCAAATTAATTTATCTTTTTGATATTTTTCATTTCACATGACACTGGAAATTGTTCATTATATATATATATATATTACATCACTAATTCACAAATTCCATTCACTAACAATACCAACTTCTCTTACACTATAAGCAACACCGACATGGCATACAATCTACACAACATTCAGTTTCTATAAATCCAAGTTTTATAGAGAATTAATTATTTCAATGAGATAATTATAACCTAAACATTAAAAATAGTTATGTGAATAGAAATAAATAATTTAATAATATGTTTTTTAATTGTTTTATTTAAATAAAACATTATGATAATTAAAGATAATATATTTTGTAAAGTCCTGTTATATTTAAAAAATATCATTCTCTCTATTGAACCACTTCTAATAAATAAATTAATTTTACCCACATTTATAAATTTAATTTTCTAAAATCAAATTTATTTATTAATTAGGAACGTCAAAATTATCCTACGGTGAATATTCAGGTTTTTTTAGAAACATCATTTTTCTATGAATAGTGAAAATACTGATTATTAGTAAAAACTGCATTTTATTTATAATTAATTATTAATTTTAAATTATATTATAAATATGTTTTCAGGTAAAATTATATATATTATATCTATTAATATAGTGTAATTAATTATAATTAATTTAACTTTTAAACATCATATAAAATCATATGAATCTTTTGAGCTTTTTCCAACATTAAAACCTTATTATTTCATCCCGTCTATAGGATTAGATATAAACTTATTTTTTTCGGTTATTATTGGAATTTCAAAAAATATACATAAACCATTTTATTCGGTCTAATATTTAGATTCTAATAGGACCATGTTAATTTTTGACCAAATTGATTATTAAAAGTGTTTAAAATTAATCACAACAGGTAAGGCCAAATTTAGCTTAATTATGGACTAAACCTTAAAATTAAGGCCCCAAAAGACCTATACACATGTACAATACCCATTTTCTATCCATATTTTAGACAGAAATCATAAATTATTGTTTTTTCTTGTTTGGTAAGACTCTTCTTAGGTAAGAACATTTAATAACTAATTTGTTTCTAAAAATTCCATGTGAGTCCTTTTTATTCCATATAAAAGGCCACCACATCTACCCATTCCTCACACATGTCAAACTATTTATGTTCATCCAATATCTACCCAATTACCCTCCCAAAAATTATACCTTATAACATGAATAATTCATTTTTGATGAATACATCTCAAGGAAGCTTTTTGGCACAATCCAAAAAGAAGTTACCTGATTTAAAGGTAACGTCTTCTCTCAAGCTCCTTCCATTTATTTTTTTCTCCACCCCATCGACCATATTATAAACAAATTGAGTAAAAACAAAAGTATCCTCCATATACTATTAAATTTTATTAAATTTTACTTACCTACAATTAAACACACCTCAATCTAATGGATGTTGAACATATTATTTCTGTGTATGGCGAACTGCTTCCTCACGAAATGATGATTGTTCCTTTCTCATTTACACCCAATCATGGTGGCCATTATGATGGAAAATATGCTTATATATGTCATATTTTATATTTAATATTTTTATAATATTTTCTATTTTAATTACAACACACATCACTTTACATTCTATTTTTTGTTAATAAGATCATATTTTTTTGAGGATGTGTGCACTACCCCCCCCCCAAGCGATGTGATTGATTCACGTACCACAGGGAATGTATTAATAATGGGTTTAATGAACATATATAATATATATGATATATTTATGATACTATAATAATGATATATATATATATAAATATAATCATATATAAACATATTTCATTTATATACTTTCATTTAATATGAAAATAAAAACGAAAATAGCCATCAGGATTACGTACAACTTACTTTCTCAATGAATGGTATATTAAATTTTGAAGTTATATATTCTATAGATTAGTATAATAATAATATAATTTATATACCTGATATTTATTTCTCAGTTTACATTCTAGAATCCTAATATTAGTATAAGGACCAATGATATAACAAATTCAGTCACATGCCAAGAACAATGTGAATATTAACTGTTGTGAAACATTAACATAAGTTCATTAACAAGCGGGTAATGTAAGGTTATAATAAAACCATATATGGTAATATTTATAAGAATATTATTTTTAAATATATTTATAATAAACTTATATTTATTATATAGGAAGCTTGTATGAGTACGAATAGAGTCAATATGCAATGTAAGGGGAATTTTCATCTCACTTTTAATTTTTTTGAGATTCATGTAATGTTTTCCATTGTTTCATTTTTTTGGTGTATGTATTGCCCATGATTGAATTATATTTATATTATAATTAAATTTATAGGTATTAAAATATCCATTCTATGATCCTTCTTTCAAAGTTTTTTTGTTTCAAATGTTCCAAATTGGTAAAATAGTTTTATCTCAATTTTCCTTTTTTGTGACTCACGTTATTCTATGCACCTAAAATCTTTCATTGAGGTGTATATATTCCCATTTAACCTTATATATGATGAATATAAAAATTTTCATTATATTATATTATTCATTTAATTTAAATTCTTTTTTGTAGAGTGTGATCCAAAGTTACCATGTTATATAATTTTATTTAGGCAATCTCATCATTTTTCAAGATTGTTTAAGTTTATGCATCCTTTGATGAAATATTATGATCAATATCTCTAGAATAATAATCAGTGTCAATATCATTTTTTATATCATGATATTATCATTTATTGGTACCATTTTCTACACTTTGATACATAATATTGTTAAGAAATTGTTTTTAGGAGAGCCTGACTTTACCCTCCCTCCGGTCAGAAATCAATCTTTTCTACAAATATTGTCCATGAATATTATACGATTCCCCTACTAAATATAAAAGTAATTTTTACACTTTTTTCTTTTGAAAATATCTTTAATAGAATTTTCTTTTCTATTTCCAAACAAATAACTTCAATGACCTTTTTCCATGAAAAATTAATATTCTTTTTACATCGTACGACATGTACATATTTACCTGTTGTCATTCCATTGAGGATTAATTTAAAAATGTAAAAGGTTAATCATTATGATTTTTCGAAAAAGTAATTTTCATTGAAAATGGGTTTCTATATGATTTCATGTCTTCATTATATGTTTTTAAATTATTTTTTATGAAAATTATTTTAATTGGTTTTATGTATTAAAAGTATTTTTTTGAAGAAGAAATGATATTTTCCTCAAGAAAAAACTTTGAAAGATATTTAAAAATTCATTTTCCTATGAGATGACATTTTTTGACGTTACTCATGAATTTCTTATAAATTATCATGAGGTTACATTAAAATTATTTATATTAATGGGTAATGGTTAATGTAATTGTATTTATGAATCATGTTTCCCATTCACGGCTTACAAGTTTATCAAAACCCCTTCTTTTCACAGGTTATGCATTGTTGAAAGGGTTATGAAACATATATTATTTTGATAATTTATTATGGGTTGATATATTAATACTTCCCATTTCATTTCATGGGTTATTATTTGATGTTTGTAATACCTATTTATTTTTATGGGTCATGATATGATGAATGTTTAATTATCTTGTGCCGCATGTAGGAATGATTTTTTTTGAGAAGGGTGGGATATATATCTTCCTACTATGAATAGGGTAATGATAAATGACTCATGAGAATAAATTTAATGTGTGAACATGATTACATGTTCAAAATATTACTCATGGACCTTATTGGATGTCCAAAAGTTTATTCGTGAACCTGATAAAATGTACACAATGTTATATGTGAACTTGATTACATGTTCAAAATTTTATCCCTGGACTTGGTTTCATGTCCAAAAGGTTATCCATGAACCTTATTACATGTTTACTATGTTATGAATGAACCCAGTTTCTTGTCCATAGGTTTATTTATGAACCTAAATACATGTTCACAATGTTATGTGTGAACCATATTAGATGATCGCAATGTAATGCATGGGCTTGGTTTGACGTTCATAAGGTTATTTGTGGACCTGATTAAATGTTCACAATGTTATGCATAGACCTGGTTGTTAGTCCATAAGTTGATTATGGGTCTTGATTTTATGTCCTTAACATAATAAGGGAACATGTTTCTACATATACATGTTCACAATGTTGTAAACCAATGTGAATTTCACAAATTACATGTTTTATTCCTATGTTATGATTTCTTGGCTTTGGAATTTATATCATTATGATTCATGTCTTAGGAACTAATGAGCATTATCTGGAAACTCATGTGTGTGACATTTGATAAGAAGGTCATGATTCCCTATTGTTTTAATCGCATTATCATACCTCTATATTCATGTGTATGATAACATGACTCCCATGTTTACCCTTATTGAGCTTCTGAGCTCACCCCTTTATTATGTTTTCATTTCTCCAGGTTATAAAGAATTGTTTTAGGAAGAAGTACTAAAGGTGGATATCATTATAAGAGATTTTCAAGATCTTTAACAATGATATAATTTTTTGTTTCAAAGTATCCAATGAAAATAAACTATTACGGTCTACTGGCATGTATTTTTTTAATGTATTTAATATAATTATAAAAAAATGTAATATTAATTTATGTTAAACATGGGTCACTATAACATGCACTAATAATGTTTATATAGTGAATAGGGTAAAAACTGTGATCTGAACACAACGGTTAACTTGGATTTCTGATCGAAGCACCCATTGGATAGTTATTCAAATTTTGTAGGAAAACAACATCCACATGATATTAATATATTTAATATAGTTCAAAAATTATTTCTGGGAACATTAGGCCAAAAAATATCATATCTTCTCAGTTTCTAGATCGTAAATTAATCCACATAATATACAAATAAATATCTAGAAAATCATGTTTTTTACATTCTCCTCCCATTATAGATTTTTTTCGTTAAAATAGAATAACCTACTCAAAGGATGTGGGTATTCGGATCACAACTTGATCTCCCGCTCCCATGTTCTCTCCTAACGATTCTCGTGCTTCCAAAAGACATTCACAATTGGAATCGATCACCCAAGAAGTATCCCCTAATTTTAATCCTTGGTCTCTACTGGGTACACTGCAATGGTATCCTCATACTTGAAGTCTATCTCTCCCAATTTAATAACATAAGATGGTTCATGCATGTACCTCCTCAGTTTTCACATATAGAAGACATCATGTGCCTAGTCCAACTGTGGTGGTATATTTAAGTTTTACACCACCTCAAAAACTATATCTAGTATCTGGAAAGGGATAATGAATCTCATGTATATGTTTCTACCTTGGAAAAATCTATCCAATCCACATAAAGGGGATCCCTCAAGAACACATTTTCCCCCTCCGTAAATTCAAGAGGTCTTCATCATCAGTCTTTCTGAGAATTTTGATGTCTTTTTTCTAGTCCTCGACAAGTCATGGATGATCTACACCTTCTATATCACAGATCACACCAACTGTGGGCCTATGAGAGAAAACTCACATCGATCAGTTCACAAAAGTGGTGACCTGCAAGGTCACCCATAAAAATATTTGAATGGTCCCATACAAATGGTGGAATTTTATCTTATTTTGTATGATCTCTCTACCAAGTATAGGTGATCCTCCCAACTATGGAAGGAATCCAACATTGAATCCCACATCATTTCCTCCCGTACATGAATGGACCATTTAGTCTAGCCCTCAGTCTAGGGATGAAACTCTATGTTCCTACACAACTGATTACCAATTACCTCTTGAAATCCTCTCCATAATCATGATGTGAATAAATAATCATGGTTTTAAATGATCATTGAGGGAACTCAATGGATCCAGACTATCTACTACTTGTCAAAGCATCCCAATCTCTCTACTAAACTCTGTTCTCAAAAGAAAAAGAAGTGGTATGACATGGTGAGTCAGTCTATGATTATCTTGATCGAAATGCATGCATTGTAAATATGTGGTAACCAAATCATTAAGTCTTTTGATATTCCATTCCTCTTCAACACTTTTTCATTATGTGGTTGAGTTAGACCCACTAGAACCTAGTGGTGAGCCTTCAATTTCTAATAGTTGAGGCATCGAGGGACAAACATTAAAACAAAAATATTAATTTCTGGACTCCAAAACAAGCATTGAAGGTCCTTGTACATATTTTATAGACCAAAATGTACCACAAAAGGGGATATATTAAACTCCCACATCACCTACTCCGACAACATCAGTGGTACGATTATCCTTATTTTTATAAAGATATTGTTATCCCATTCTTTAGAATATCCATCAAGAGCATGTCCAATAGATATCTGAGTATATAGGGTCTCATAGTCAGTATATCCATGTTGAGATTTACTACCATTTTTTAAAATTGGTGTGGTATCATCCATCCACATAAGATAGGAAGCTCCATCCTTTCCCACTAAGTACAAATACAACAAGGTTAACTTCATTGATGCATCAGCCAATAACTATGATCATGATCTCCTACTTAGAGTATATGCCACCATGTTCCCATTTCCAGAATTATAAACAATATAGAATACAATTTTTGGTAGAAATATATTCATCACCTCTATATAATTCTATGAACCGTATGAGACAAGATATACTTGATACTCTTTTGGACTCAGTGGATGATAAATCACACTATCATCCAGTATTCTCACCATATATTTAGTGAAAAGGATATTGTATCTACCTCATGATTGAGGGTTGCATAGTTTTTATCATGTTCTATAAATTAACATAAACTATATGAAATCATCACCGACCTCTACATCAGATCATAACAAATCCAAGTCACTGATTCCTTGTAGAACACCAAATTCTTGAAACACTCTTATAAATATCTCAATATGGAGTTCTCATAAGAATCTACCTCAACTTTGGAGAAAATAATTCACACCCTTATTTTAACATAAAAGGATTCCCCTTTTGATTTGGGGAATTCAATTTTTCTTCCACTCAATATAAATTAGGTAAAAACAACAAATATTGCCCTACAATGTAATGATACTCCACACCTTGGTAACACTCTTGGTTGGATCACAATCCAGAAATACCCCAAAATTTTTTAGGTCTACTAGCACTCCTAAATCAAAGATGATGCTTCCTTGTAAGTGGGCCTCTCAAATCCAAAACTAACACATTGAGAGATTCCTGTTAAGCTTGTTCTGTCATAGTGTGTCAAAATTTATCTTTAATTGTATCCCCTGCCCCTCCTTGGATTCCGGGTATATTAGGATATGTGCAACAAACCACCAAAAACTAGAATATGAAAGGATAAAATACCCATTTCATGAGTCCCATGAACATTTCTACGGAATTTTTCACACTAAACGGAATCACCAAGTACTCATATTGACCATAGGGATATCTCAATGTAATATTTGGTATATTTTCATCTCATACTCATAGTTGGTGATAGATGGATCTTTGGTCAATTTTTTAGATACATTGAACCACTATAATATGACCAAATATGTAATTAATTGTTGGTAGTTGGTACTTATTCCTCATGGTCACCAGGTTCAAAAACTGATAATTCGCACATTACCCCAAGATTCAGTCCTCCATATTTATGAAGAATATATGGGCTTCTCTGGGGGAAACACTAGGTCTCACAATTCATTTCTCTTAAAATTCCTCTAACTACACCCTAATATCATCATGCACTAATAGATCCTTCCAATATTATGGTGTCGATATCAGGTTCATCTCGGGGAGTAAGCTAATGTATAATTCTATCTTTTAGTGGGGTGTTATGCTTGAAAATTCCTCAAAAAAACATCATAGTACTCCGCCAATATTGTGGGGAACTATTATAACATGTAATCCATTTCCCCAAGAGACATGAAATACAAATAGAGTGTAATATGATGCAATATCCTGTACCTAATCCAGTCCAGCTCCATCAAGGTTTCATTTTAACCCAGATAGGAAATCCTTTTCCCATCACTATAGACACATTCTATCCTCAACTGAAAATTAAAAAATTGGCCATGAACTATGTATATGTAGAACATGCCTATGATTATTTCAAAATCCCTCCTCACTAAAACAATGGGATCCTACATAGAAGTCTCACCTCTAATTGTCATATCACATTGTCTGTAGAAATGTGAAATCACTGAGTCACCTCCAGTCAAAGACTCCAAATGCAATGGCCATTCGAAATTATCTACCAAATATATTTGTATCAAAACATAGATGTTTTAAGAAAGGAATGTTTCTCAAATTTCTCTGTCAATACTAAATCTATGGTAGAAAATACAAATATTGAACCTCGTATTATCCTCGGAGCCTTAGGGTTATAGGCTTCCACAGCCTATATCTACCCATATCTTCAACCACAAGTACCTTAAGACCAGTGTGGCCCACCAAGGTGTGGTGGTGTTAATATTTAAACCCTATGACAACCTTCTACCTCATTAACATCACCTCTTATATATCTGAAATACTATAGACCATTATGTACGTGCCTCTTTTTCTTCCCCGAATGTATGTTGATCATCAACTGATTAACTATACTACATATCAAAAAATCCAATCTGAGATTTCCTCAACTATCTTAGGAGAAACACTACCTCTCCCTTGGCTGACTCAATCCATCTTGAGATCCATGAATCATTGACCCTCTATCATTTTATTATATTTTTAAGTTTTTAGTGCACCTAGATCCATATGATTTCCATCAGATTCCTTCCCATGATGTCTTAGATCATGGGTTCCCACTAACAGCACCCGATATTGGTTCTTGATGATCTAGGAAGATCACTGACACTATGTTCTACTCATAAAATATATACTATGTGGGAATTCCGAATATATCATAGAATCCCTAATATTATTGTGTAAGACTAGCTAAAGAGTCACTGCTATGAATAACATTTTCCTCACTATATCTAGGAGTATAGTGGGAGATTTGTAAGACGTCCTGAATTCTATTCCAAAGTCATATTATTTGACTATAGATTTAGGATACCTTGGATAAGAACTAATCGAAATGTGGCCGAATAAAAATCCTCCCTAAAGAGACATTGGATGTTTGAGAATGAGAGAGTTGTATTTTCCTATGATTAGGTCACTAAACTCTACTATCTCATAGAAGATCCCTAAATAAGACTCAGTAAAAGGGTCGTCTCCTGATCTGCATGAATCCCCACATTGATGAAACTAGACTAACTACCTATAGACAATACTCAACCACCTAGGGGTCTCTCTCTCCCCAAAACCATAGATTTATCTTCTTATAGAACTCAAGCAGTGCTCGCAACCTCTATAAAATATCAGATAGAACTTCTAGTGATAACTATAGATCAACCGGTGGTGGTACGGCTGGCATAACACAGTGACTCTCTAACTGCATTATAGGCCCCTATACTAACACCTCATCAATAGTCGAATCATTGACATGAATAGGTAGTGGAATTCGGGTAGGTTTTCTTCATGGAGGCATCATTAAATAAAAAGGATAGACCATGGTCAATGAATATATCTATGGAGATGATTCAAGAATAAAATTGAAACAATAAATTATTCCTATATGATGAATGTACAAATGTTTTCCTTATATCCAATTTCTATAAGTACTAAGATGAAATGTGGGTGATCAGATTCCTAGTGTACGGATACATCATCTGCCATAGTAGCACTAGAGTCCCTAGCTTAAATTATAAACATGATACACTTAACATTTTTCCCCAACCCATAATCATAGACTATGGTCCTATGGTAGAACTACATGCCTTTAATACCACTCGGTCATGATCAGGTCCAACAGGGCCCAAACATTGACCAACCCATTACCACCTTCAATGGACCAAGGGATGGTGACCAGCACTATGGGGAATATAAAACACATTATAGGCATTATCCTAATTTCACTCTAAATACAAAAAACATATTAAAGCCTATTCAATGTTGAAATTAAAAAAAAACTAAAACTAATACATGTATTCATCTATGATCTAACAATCAATGAACGATAATAATTTACTGAAAGAGAAAAAGTGTACCAAAATATTCCAAACCAAAAAAAGAAGTATAACCGACTAAAAGGAGTTGTACTGTGATCAAATGAAACCACATGTAAAAAACCATAGTCAATCAAGAACGGGTTGTTCACCCCCATCTACAATTCCTCTAAGGATGTCATTAAATGGGTCATTATTTTCATAAGACACAAAATGTGATGGAAGAGCTCATGCAGGGGTGAGTATAAAAATACCTAATAGAACACCACGAAAACCCTAAAGATGAATCATCAAGAATATTCCTCTCATAAAAATGATATATAAATAAATTAATAACCAAAACCTATATGTACTCTATAAGGACACTACGCCTACATCAAATCATAACAAAATTTTCAACCATAGGATTCTTCTCAAATAAATTCTCATTCTAAGAGAATCCACTCCATGATCCATGAAATTATCAGATAAATGCATCCAATATTTCAGGATCATTGGGCCCCACACAACAAATATCACTAGTCTCGGAACACCTCTATACTCAGATAGGGGATCACATCTAGGACTACTGGGAGACACCACAAACACTATCTGTATCAACCCACTATGTAGGGGGTCATACACCAATGATTATGTGAATGTTGATAAAATTTATTAGTTGAAGGATGATCAATTCCCTTCTCAAGGGGGTCCCCCCGATCCCACAAAACCCATGTTGGGTATAAAATGATAGAGGATCTCACTCTAATCTCATGATGGTACACCAAAAAATAAATCTTATTCTCATCCTCAAACTAGGATCCCAATTTGGTGACATGGATGTATGTTCCCATTGTACTCCTAAGAGGATGGACAAACATAACATTTTCAATTGATACTAGTCTAGAATAAAGAAACAGAGGGCTCTAAACACCCTCATAGTGGGTACACTATGTTTACTAGGGGTATATGATGTTTTCATCCAACACTTATTTTTTTAATGTGATTCTATCTCATATGGAAGGAAAGTATCACAATACACGGTGCGAAGTGTTCGTACATGGTGTGTCGATAACTCCTGACACTCTTCTTGTGCTCTTTAGTAGTGAATGTGTACACCAAACTGTGTGTTGGTAATGTAGTCGTGTCTGTGTTTGTTGGCATGTATGTTCACATGTAACTATTTATTTACACTTTGAACCACCTAGGGTGAGTCACATGACATTTTACAAGGTCACATGGAATCTGATACTTAACTATAGAGGAATCCCTAACTCTATATCTCGGCATCCCATGTAATGTATGATCCTAGATGACAGAACATGTAACATTGAAATTTATAAAACACTTAGGTTCTTCCCTAATCATCCATGTATTCCTCCACAAAGTAATTCTATATAGGTTATAGAATCAAAGGCTGTCTAGCCTCACTGTTGAACTCTCATTGAATTCTAACCATCAATCCACTCATGAAAATGATACATCGAGAAAAATCTATTGAAAAATTGATCCATTAATTCATGTACATTACTGTAATGGATCCCACAACCCAATTCAGATTCATTACTATTAGAATCATCCACTATCATGTTTGATTCTCAAATTGAAGCCACAATTGAATTTCATACCCATTATAATGATCTTTTTCATAGAATAATAGTCTTTCCATGATCGATTACTAGATTATCATTGAACCATGTGAGAACGAAAATTTCAATGAAAACAATGTGATGAAACAAGGTAGAAAAACATGAACCATAAAATTTATGGAACATACATGAGCCTTTTTCCATTCAGCCTTGAGAATTTGTCTTATATTTAGATGAGATAATATAAAAATAATCAATGAATAATTTAATCAACAAAAAAATAAATTAATTGTCGATGCACGAATCTATTATTAATTATGGAATTAATCCATGTTCGACATGCGATAATGAATGGTATGGATATCACAAATCAAATCCCCTACCTAGATTTTGGATCAACCACTGATTAAGAATTGTTCTATGTTTTCGTCCATAGAGAGACCCTTGAAACCCATTGGAAAAAAAAATTTGATCTGATCGGATCTGATCAAATTTTATCTTCCAATGATCATCTAATGTCTCCTCCCATGTGGTTCCTATCAACCCCTATGTGATGTAGATAGCCTTAGGGTTGATTAAGATCACTGTTTAAATTGAAGAAGCATGTCATTACATCAAATAAAATGATAATAAATTGATTTATTTATTTATTTTATTAAGTAGATGTTTGTGAAAAACATTTCACTAGCACCTGAGGATGAAAATGTTTATTTCAAGCCTAGGGTAAAACCTGAAATTTTTACAAAATAGTTCCCTAAAAATTTTAACCTAGTTCCCTTTTTGGTTGTTATTCCACTTTTTGATGAAAACTGTATGCATTCACATCATATTACTTCATTTAATATATTTCAAAAATTGATTCCAAGCCCAATCAGCCTTGGAATCATAGGATGTATCATCTCTTATCTCTGAAAATAATCTATATAACATCCATATCAATATATAAAAATATTAGATACCATACATATGAGTTATAATAATATGTTAATTTTATCTTGAATAAATTGTTTTACTTATTACAAATAGTTGTATGTAAGATATAAATAATGGATTCATTTGGTTATAAGTATAGACATATTACTTGTACTTACTAGTTGTACTATATAGCGTGGAATTTCATATCTTGATCAATATACCTAGGGGTGTTCTGTTATTATCAATCCTTTTTAGTGAATATTTGTTATATACCTATCATGGGAACCTTTAAACTTTGATACCATATGTATTAAAGTTGTAATATAACATAACTAATCTGGGGTGGTTGAGTATGTTAATGTTCTTGTCTTTAGTTGGATTATAAGAATTTTATGATTATTATTACTGTATTCAAAGAAAAGGAATCTGAACCTTGATTGAATTAGAATGAAGAAATTTAGGACCACGATTAATTTATTCACATATTATGTTTTTAGCTACTTAAATGAGGATCATGTGATGAACTCATCTATGAGATTAAAGACATGTGATGTATTTGTTGACATGGTCATACATTTTCATATAATCAATAAAATTGGAATTGGATATACTAGAATGACACATTTTTTGTATATTTCTCAATATATGTCATAGAAAAATTGATTATATAGTTATGAATATAATTTATTTGATACATATTATAGCATACATGTTGGTATATAGAAGTGATTATGTTTGATGGAGATAACCCCAAACCTCATAGAATCTTGATTAGAATTGATGCTTTGTTTGAGGCTACTCATTACATACATCTAACAAATATGGATTTCATGTTTTTTTAAAAATAAAGAGGCCAATAGGACTTCATAGTTGGGCCATTGGATAAGGATTAAATTTTGGACAATTTGTTTATCCCTAAATGAAGAGATTTTTTAGAAACTGTATACAAAATTATATTGGTTGATTCAAGAATAGTTGTAATGTTGTGTATAAATTCTTTATGGGACATTAGTGAAAGTTGATGACTATTGGATATCTATAAAAATTTCCAAAACTATTCTATTATGGTGCATATAATTCCATGGTGGAAAACAATGCTTGGTTTTAACGTTCATACGATGCATTTGTAGTGTCATATCCCACTCACATGAATTCATCAGTTACTATAGAGACCCAAAACACATATTCATACAATAATATAATTTATAAAATATATATTCAACATATATACCCTATAATCAAAGGAATTTTTTTATTTATAAGATTGGGATCATAATACCTCATCATAAAACTAAACAATAAATTTTTTTTTCTTATTACCTTAATATAATCCTAATACCCTTTGATATTATAAAACCCCATAGGATAGCCTTAGAAATATGTAAAGGATCGCGATGAGAAAGAAATCCCAGTATGGGAATATGAATGAAAAGAGCATGGAAAATGATTCAAATTTCATAATATGATATCACAAAATACAAGGCTCCAAAATAATCACATATAATCATGGTATAAAAAAGATGGGATTATAAAATCAGGGAATCATAAAAATGTGGATGTAATATAAATCCTAACATTAGAATAGGTGAATGGTAACCACTATTAAAACATAACACAATCAAACAAATTCAAAAAGTGGATTTGGTTAACTCCCCAATCCCAAAAATTTCATCTCATGACATATAAACATCGAAGTAATATCTTTCCACCGCCATCTAAACATGTACATGCATATGTGTTCAAAATGAGGAAATCAAATATATGTAATGAGAATGAGAAATACACATACAAAGAAATGATATACATAATCTATCATGAAATGATAATCAAATGATATCTCATAAGGATTAAAAATTAAATAAGCAATTAAATATTTTTAGTGTTTATATTTTGATAAATAAGTAAGGTTCTCAAATTTAGAGTTCATTTGAATAAATTTTCTTTATAAAAAGAATGACAAGTAATTTTTGAATTGAAATTATTTATCATTTTTTATGAAAATGATAGGGAATATATAAATATGCTAATTACATCATATATTTTATAAAACCAAAGGTGAACCATAAGGGTTCCCATAAAATATTGGCAATTTATAGAAAATCATTGAGATTAATACCATTTCATGGGGTGGTTAAAAAATGAAATAAGAAATAGGAAGTATTATATAATCTGGTTTACATAAAATTATTATTTGGTAATATAGATTCAAAATCATGCATCACAAAATCAGAGGGACAAATTATGGAAGAAACATATGTGGCATACCAAAAGAAAATATGGAATTTTAGAAGTTATATTTCCTCAGGTCAATATTCTCATTAAAATTTCATTTAACCTCATTAATAACAAAATTTTATTGATTAAATATTTCATTCAGAAAAGTATTAAAATATATTTGATTTTTTATCATAATTTTTTTCATCTTATATTAATTTAATTGATATATAATTTATGTTTATATTGTCCCAAAGTCAATATTGTCATGGTTACACAGTCATATTAATTCAAAGGTAATGATGCGAGTTGTTATGGAAATGGACCATAACTATAAGAGTGTAAAAGTGGGTATTTAATGTATTTATAGATGTTGAAAGGGTTATTATTGTAACATAGTATCCATAAATTGTCACTATTTATTGTTTATAGGTGTTTTCCTTATAAACATAGTTCATTTAAACAGGTTTTTAGACTATGGTGAACATATTAGGTTTCCTTTAATATTAGGTCTATATATAATTCTATAATGTGAATGAAAATATAATATTCTAATATTGAACTTACAAAACCATAATAAGAAACTATAAATGAGCTATTAAGTTGGTGGTGTAAATTGTAATTTTTGTTCATGGGGGTAGTGATTCAACCATAATAGGAAAAAAGATTCCATTTCAGAGAGAAATGAGAAGAGATTTAACAATTGATATTTCATTAAAATTTAGAAATTTTAAATTTTAAATTAAAATATATTTATTATAATGTAATAATTATTTCATTTTTATGGAATTGATTTTTATTATAGAGAAAAATAAATATTCAAAATATTTGATTACAGTATTACCTTCCCCTTCAGATGTCTCCTCATAGGGAACCCGTTAAGGCTCATTGGAATGGGATTTTAGTAAGTCTAGGACTCCATGGACATTATGATGAGAGTTTGCGAGATAAATATATATATATATATATATATTTCTATATAAAAGGATTATAACATTTAAGATGAAGGGATGGTGAGGGGTGGTATTTATAAAAGGAGGAGAAGATAATTTCTTAATATATTATTTAGTAGTTTATTTTTTATCTCAAAAATACCAATAGTGATTAATAATATAAATATATAATCTATTTTATTTACTTAAATTTAAGATAATAGAATATTACATTATCCATGACTGTTTTTTGTTTTATTTAACTTATAATGTTATATAATAATTTTTTTCTTTTCACTATTCTCTAAAAAATCAACAATTTTAGAAAAATACAAAAAATTCACCCCCAAATATTTTTGATGTATATATTCCCAAAATGAAATAAATTTTATGAATTTTTTTATAAATATTATAAATTTTAATTTTAATTAAAATTCCTATTTATTTTAAAAATACAAATTTTAACATTATGATCAATTTTCAGACACATTGAAAAACTAATTGATTACATAAAATTATATTTTCTCCTTTATGAAACATAGTATTATTTTATAAATCAATTTCCTGAAAATTATTAACCCACTAACAATTTATATTTACTATGAAAATAAAAATAAAACATTTATGATTTATAAAAATACTAACACTTATTTTACTATTTTTAAATATTTTTTATCATTATGATGATATACGTTTTATATATTATCATTTTATAAGATACCTATATTTGTTAAAAATTTATATAGGTGAGGATACTATTGTAATGTTTGGGATACAATTTTTAATGGCATAATTAATATTCCAAAGGACAGGTTACTATTCCAACAATTTGATTTTTAACAATCATATGGGTTCTCTACATTCTATAAATAACTCATATTTTATTTATTATTCATAAAATTTTATTTTCCCTAAATATTATATATATTATTATTTTGATGATTAATATATAATTAATTCTATTTTAGTTCACTTCTATAGTTTTTTTCATGAGTTAAATATTTTTAGGAGATCGAGCATATCAATATTTTTATACTAAAGTTATCTTATTTTCTATTTTTTTCAAGTCCGACTATTTCTATTATTATAGTTGTATTTAATCTCTATATTGAATGTAAAGTCAATATAATAATATTATTTGGTTCCATAATGTGGTGAATGATATTCATATAATACTACATTACAAAATATGATCAATTTATAAAATTAAAAGTGAAATACCATTAAAAATGAAAGTTCATATGATTTTCCCCCTTAAGAAATCTCTGTATTGAAATTTAATTTCTCCCTCTAAGATTAAAACGTATATCCGTACTTCTATTTCATTTCTTTTTCTAGTTCCCATTTCACATACTCATACTTATTGTTCTTCCATAATAATTTGAATATGTTACTAGTTTCAATACATAGAACATTGTCTATATAGTCCAAGATCTTCACCAACTTATCATCATGAGAGATTCCATGATCTACTTATACCACCATTGGATTTAGTACACATGAGGTGTAAATACCCGTAAATTCCGTGAAAACTTTTTCTTAATTTATTTGGGATTTTAGGAGCATGTAGTTCCTGACGGCACCTGATTCTGAGGCCCGGTGTGCCCGAAAATCAATTTCCGAAGTTTAGCTCAAGTACGTTCAGTGAACAAACGAGTGGGTTTTTCTAACATTTGAACCGGTGCTCGGAATTGAATTCTGAGGGCACCGATGAAACCGCAGACCCAGTTATTCCTTAAGAAGACTTTTTCTGGTGTTGTGTTTGCTCAGGAGGAGTTGCTAAAAAAGGGTAATTTATTGAAGAGTAAAATAAAATTGTGAGACAATTTTATTTTATTTATTTTAAGAAGATTAATCCTAAGGATAGAGGTTGGGTGGAAGTAACCAACCATGTGAGGTTAAAGGTGAGGTGGGGCCCACACGAACCCCACCCCTTCAATTTCCCTAAACACCCTCTTTTTTGTTGGCAACCCCCCATTTGTTTATGACTTTTTCTCTTCTCTATTAATGAATTCCAACACAACCTATTCAATTAATTAAACTGATTAATTAATTGAATTAGATATTTTGATTTTTAAATATTGGAATGTGTGAATAAAATAAGACAAAGTCTTATTTCATTTTCGGTTGTTTCGTTGTGTGGAGTCTGGGGAAAAAATAACCAAAGTCTCAAAGATCTTCTTCTTCCTTGTTGAAGAAGGCGAAGAATGTCGGAGCACCATGGAGTGATCGACGTGCCATTCTTCTCCTCTCTGTATCCGGTGTGAGACGCCATCCACCTTGGACGTACGCCGACATCGTCAACCCCAACACCGTTTTTTGACATTGTTGTTGAGGTAGGGAATTGTTTTACTCTCAAGATTAATTTATGATCTTTATTGACGTTTCTTAAGCCGCCTGTTATCAAGATAACGGGAAGTGGTCGGACAGCACGAACACGGCTGAACCTCCTCCACATGGTTGTTAATTTTTCATTCTAGTTTGGAATGGAGATGGTGCGGTGTCATTGCACCATGTGGGAACAAGGGAACAGCGGCCGGAGCAGGCCGCAGTGAAGAAGCACGACGTCGTCATGCCGCGTTGAAGCTGAAGAAGCCTCGGCCAAGGTCAGGTCGCAGGGGAGGGGCGCGGCACCGTCGCGCCGCGCCAAACGGACAAGGTCCGCGGCCTATGTCGCAGCTGTGCAGGGGAGGGCGGCAGGAATTTCCAGCCGCTGGCGCTTTGGAAGGGCGGGAAAGCGGGGTCCTGTGGTGGCGACACCAGCCAGCCAACCGGGCCGGCTGTTCGGAGGAGTCCGGGGGTCGTAACCCCCGATGGCAGACAGGCGGGGGCCCTCTTCATGGGGGGAATCCGTTTCAAGACAAGGGGGAAGTGCCCCATGATTTCCGCTCTGCTGAAACGGCTGAGCTGCTGGCCACGTGTGATGCTCCCTCGCCGGGCCAATCAGCTGTGCCGAGCCGGACCGGCCTCGCTGGGGCGGGCCGCCCGCGCCGGGCCGGGCCGCCCGCGCCAGGTCGGTCCGCCCGCGCCGGGCTGGACCCCTGCGTCGGGCTGCACCACACCCTAATTTCCAGGACCTGGACCTGGGTCGGGTCGACCCGGTTCGGGCCGACCTAGGGTGTTTTGGGTCGGCTCGGTCCGGGCCCAAACCCCCCTAAAATCAGAACGATTTTTGCAAACGCCCGTAACATGGGCTATAGACCTCCAATCGATGCACCATCAGTTGTGATGCGATCCTTGGATAGAGATAGTTATTTCATTATATTACACTCAAGGTTTCAAAGAAATCTGGGTATGACCGGGTAGGTTCGAACACAAAACCAAACGGGCCTTCAGAGCGGAAACGCTTACAACTTGAGCTCTACATGTCTGATTGACATGCCATTGACTTTGTTGGATTCCTCTTAGTGAGACGGTTCTTTTGGATTACTCCGCTTGAGTTTTGGACATAGTTGGAGTATTGTCGGGCTGGTTTTGATTTAAAAACCAACCGGGCCCCTTGGGAGAAAATGACAATAACTCTCAGACCGGGCGTATGATTGACACACCTTCAGTCGCGTTGAGTTCCTTTTGACGATACGGAAATTTGGGTTACATCAACTCCGGACTTCATTTCAGTTGATGTATCCTCCCACCTTTCCTTGTGGAGCGGACCCTCCCAAAATCGAGCATGTAGTGTGCGAGAACCCTAGAGATGGCTACGACTGCGATGACGATGACGATTGTACTGGGATCCTCCGTGGGTTCGGCAGCAATGAAAACCATACTAAAATCCTCCGTTGGTTCGACGGCAATGACTAATATTCTTGTATCTTATGTGGGTCTCATAGTACGTGACTACTTTTCTTGTATCCTACATGGGTCTTGCAGTATTTGACTCTGTACTTGTATCCTACATGGGTCCGGCAGAGTGGCTGGTCTTGTATCCTTTCTGGGTCTGACAGCTTAGGTGAATCAGTGGCTACATCTGATAATCTCAATCACTTTACGAAGAGTATACCTGTGTGAGCTGAGTGTTTACTTTCAATCATTATCTTTGATACGATTGTTTTGCTATCCTGTGTGGATTGGGTTCTGTTATCCTGTGTGGATTGAATTGTGCTATCCTGTGTGGACTAGATCGAACTTGGGCTCGGATGTTGGAGATGAACTGGAAATGATGACTTAGGTATATGTATGGGCATATACCTAAGTAGGGTTTGTTGTTACTTTGTGATTGTTTCTTTCCTTTGTGTTTTATCCTTCGTGGATTCTACGATACCGTCGGGGGTCTTGAAGTTTCTACTGATTAGCGTATACTCACCCCTACACGGTCTATGCTTGCACTATGTTATGTTGGATGCAGACAAAGGACAGTGCTGATCGTGGTTGAGGCTTGTGAAGCAAGTCGGTACCTGGGGGTGTACCACTGGGCGGGACGTACTCGGAGCAGACGGCTGGACCCAAGGAGCTAGGAGACTATCTCTAACCACCCTTTAGGTGGGATTTCTAGTGGATGGCTCGTCATTGCTGCATTACTTTTTAGTTACTGTACTTTCTTTTCAGTTGTACTTTAATTTCAGTTGGTTTTGTATTCTAGCCCATTTACTTTCTAGCTCTTATAGTTGTACCCAGTTTACTTTATCTTTCTTACTCTATAGTGTTTGTTTAAATTTTAAAGGCAATGACTTCTCTTATTATTGGGATTTACTCCCTTGGTGCTAGTCGCCAGCCCCTGGCCTAGGGAAGGTGGGCTTGGGGTAGACACGGCATGGGCCCTGAGGATGGGTCATGACATATTGGTATCAGAGGAGTTCAGTTCTACCGTAGAACTCCAGACTCTGATCTTTCTCTATGTGAAGCAATAGTGTTAATGGTATTTGAGTATGGTTATCATTTTAGGGAGTCCTGTGTTGGTTCGGTGGCTGACGTATCCATACACTAGGACCCTGACTTCTAATTTCCGACTCAATGCATGAAAACATTGATTGCATGTGTGTTTCAACGTTTTCTTAGTGATTACTTGTGTCAGCTCACCAGGTATACTGTATTGACCGTGGCGCACCTGTCTCTTTTCAGGATGGCCCCACGACTATAGCCAATTAGGTTTCCGAGCATTATGTGAGATGACAGCCCATCGAGCGATGAGGGATCAGTACAGGGCCCTATTACAGCGGAGGCACCAGCGGTACCTCTACCCGCTGAGCCACGGATGCCACCAGCCCTATTTGCTGAGAGTGAACATCGCCTTAGAGTACTGCATGAGTTTTAGCATAAAAGACCGCCTAGGTTCTGCAGGGAGACGGACCCTCAGGCAGCTGAGGATTGGCTGGAGGCTATTGTACGAGTTTTCATGTTAGTGGGCCACCAACTGACCTCATGGTGATCCTTGCAGCGAGCCTCCTGCACGCGGCAGTAGGCAGATGGTGGAGCCTGATGCTTCAGGTGCACGACAAGGCATATCTCCTTTGGTCGGACTTCTAGAGCATCTTTCACTCGGAGTTCATCCCAGCCACCCTCCGTGCAGTGTCCATTCGGGAGCTACTACAGATGCGGTAGGGCAGCATGCTGGTAGAACAGTACTCGGTGAGATTTACCGATCTCTCACACTATTGCACGAACATGGTACGAGACCCATTCTTCCAGGACTGGAACTTCGAGCAGGGATTGAGGCATGAGATAAGGGCATTGATGATCTCCCTCCGCATTACGACGTAGGCAGGAGTACTGGAGAGAGCCCTTCTCATAGAGATATTTCTTACTGATCCAACACCAGCAGCAAGACCTACCACAGGGCGGCATGTAGCTGAGTCTATTGCAGCTAGCAGTCGATGGATGTCACCGGGGTCCAAGATGACCAAACCATCAGGCGGATGACCTCAGGACACTGGCTCAGAGGTGTGGGGCACATCGCACAAAGCGAGTCTTATGAGGAGCAGACAGTGCGAGGCATGCGGTGGTCAGGGCCACATGGCTCGTGACTGCCCGACCATCCATACAGAGGAGTAGCATACGGTTGAGGGACCACCCAATAAGAGGCAGAGGTTCGACCATGGTGGTCCACAGGGAGCAGGTAGACTAGGCAGAGGAGCTGGCCGAGCAGCCGGTGGTGGCGATGCTTTGAGGATCTACCACAACCACCACCAGGAGGTCCACCCCGACCACAGGGAGCTGGAAGACAGAGGCAAGCTCATCTTTAGGCAGCAGAGGCCTACGACCACAGTGCACTAGAGATGATTCGAGGTACTATCTATGTCTACTCCACCCTTTTTTCAGTACTTATAGACACAAGAATGAGTCATTCATTCATTATTGCTGCCCTTGTTCGGAGCTCAGAGATTCTGATGGAGCCGTTGGCTCGATCCTTATTGCTAGAGACTCCTACGGTATTAGACTCGATGATTAGGCACTGGTGCTGGCAGTGTGAGATTACTCTAGGAGGTGAGAGCTTCGGATGGGATCTTTTTGTAGCGGCGTCGAGGCCTTACGACGTCATCTTGGGCATGGATTGGATATCTACAGTTAATGCTTAGATAAACTGTATTAGGCACAAGGTGTGGTGTGTTCGCACCTATGGGAGCAGTTTTACCTTCACCCGTGAGAAGGAATACTTTGAAGCACAGGATGGTCTCACGCAGAGGAGAGTAAAGTCGATTACTCATCAGTTGGCTAGCCTCATCCTCGAAGTAGTTGATGTGCAGAGTGCCACTTTTCATGTAGTGGTGGATCAGTTTGCACACATTTTTCATGACAACGTTCCAGAACTACCTCCTCGTAGAGAGGTAGAATTTAATATTAACATGTACACCAGGATAGCCCCGATATCTACTCCAGCATATTGGATGGATCCCGCTGAGCATCGAGATATACGGGTACAGCTAGAGGACTTCCAGGGCAAGGGATTCATTTGACCCAGTGTTTCACCCGGGGCTTCCCCGATTTTGATCGCCAAGAAGGTGGACAGGAGCTTGCAACTGTGTGTCGATTACCATCTCATGAATTAAATGACTGTGAAGAACAAGTATTTGTTACCAAGTATTGATGACCTCTTTGATCAGCTCAAGGGAGAATGGTGTTTCTCGAAGATAGGCCTCAGTTCAGGCTATCATCAGTTCGGAGTTCGAGATGGGGATGTGAAAAAGACGTACTTCAGATGTCATTATGGCCACTATGGGTTCTTGGTTATGCCTTTTGGCATAATCAATGCTCCAACAGTGTTCTTGAGTCTCATGAACAGGATCTTTCAGCCTTACCTCGATCGATTTGTTGTAGTCTTGATCGACGACATATTGATATACTCGACCACTAAGGAGGATCCCGCCTACCACTCGCGGGTTGTGCTGGACACACTCCAAGAGCACCAGCATTATGGTAAGCTCTAGAATTTTCAGTTTTGGATACATGAGGTCCACTTCTTGGGGCACGTCATCTCTGAGGCGGGATTTTTGGTGGATCATGTGAAGATCGAAGAAGTGCTAGCTTGGGAGCCAACCAGGAGCGTGATGTAGGTGAGGAGTTTCTTAGGACTAGCTGGGTAGTACCAAAGATTCGTGCTAGAAATCTCTAGAGTTTCGGCACCGCTTTCATCTTTGACGATGAAGGGGAAACCCTTCATGTGTTCAGAGAGATGTCAGCAGAGCATCCAGGAGCTGAGATAGAGATTGACCAGTACACCTATCTTGAGGCTACCAGAGGAGGGTGTAGGGTACGCAGTCTACTGCGATGCATCAGGTACCGGACTCGGGTGTGTCCTGATGCAGGAGCAGGCATTGATCTCCTATGGATCACGATAGTTGAGGCAGCTTGAGAAGAACTATGCTAATCATGACCTGGATTTAGAAACAGTAGTCTTCACTCTGATGATTTGGAGGCACTATCTGATGGGAGAGCGCTTTACAGTCTATTCCACCCACTAGAGTCTCAGGTACATCTTCTCGCAGAAGGACCTGAACCTGAGATAGTGGAGATGGATCGAGTTTCTCCAGGACTATGACTTTGAGATAGTCTATACTCCTGTAAAGGGGAACGTAGTAGCTGATGCTCTCAGCAGAAGGATGGGCATTCAGCTACTTGGAGAGGTGACAGAGCAGCTAGCTGCTTTGTAGATATCCTTTGTGGATAGAGATGGAGCAGCCTTCCTTCAGTCACTCAGAGTCACACCTCAATTTCTCTAGTGGGTCAGAGAGGCATAGCGTGGGTATGTTGACTGTGAGACACGTCATGCAGATATATCCTCTGGACAGGCACCTGATGGATTCTCTGTAAGAGGAGAGCACGTCATCCATTTCAGAGGGCCTACCATGGTACCAGCTATGTTACAGGAGGAGGTGGAGAGAGAGTTTCACACTTCCCCTTTAGCGGTACATCCAGGAGAGGCATAGATGTTCCAAGATCTCAGACGACAGCACTGGTGGTCAGGGATGAAGAAGGTTGTGGCAGAGTTCATTTCCTAATGCCTCACCTGCCAGCAGGTGAAGGCGGAGGACCAGGTACAAGCAGGATTGGTACAACCCTTGGAGGTCATAGAGTGGAAGGGGGATGGTATATCTATGGATTTCGTGACTGGACATCCACGTACATCCCGAGGTCACGACTCCATTTGGGTGATTGTCCACTGACTCACCATGTCTGCCCACTTCTTACCCATCAGAGAGCAGGGCTCAATGGAGAGTTTGGGATGCCTCTACGTTTATAAGATTGTACGGCTTCATGGTGTTCCATCAGCTATCGTCTCCGATCAAGATGGTCACTTTACTTTCCGACTTTGGAAGGGGTTGTAGGAGGAATTTGGGACGCAGATACGTCTGAGCACCGCCTTTCAACCTCTGACGGATGGTCAGATGGAGATGACCATTCAGAATCTTGAGGACATGATCCGTGCATGTTTCCTCGACTTTGGTCACAGCTGGGAGGATCACCTACCCTTGGTGGAGTTTGTATACAATAACAGATACCACTCCACCATCGGGATGGCACCATATATGTAATTGTACGGCTGACCTTGCAGATCGCCTCTGTGATGGACAGACCATGGAGAGTCAGCACTTGTGGGATCAGAGATGGTCCAAGCCATGATAGAGAAGGTCCAAGTCATCCAGGAGCGGATGAGGACAGCTCAGAGCCGACAGAAGTCTTATGCTGACAGGAGGTGAAGACCAATAGAGTTCGAGGATGGAGACCACATTTTCTTGTGGGTCTCACCTCGATGTGGATTACAGAGATTTGGCCAGGGGGGCAAGTTATCTCCACGCTTCATCGGACAATTCCAGGTTCTTAGCAGGGTAGGCGAGGTGGCTTATCGCCTAGATCTACCACCTCAGTTGCATAGGGTGCATGAAATCTTTCACGTATCTCAGCTGATGATATATGTGCACGACCCGACGCATATCATCGACCATGGGGAGCTAGACATTGACTATTGGGTGACTTTTGCGGAGGTCCCGATGGAGATCGAGGATCGACAGGAGCGGGTCCTACGTGGGCGGTCGATTCCCCTAGTGCGCATCAGATGGCAGCACGGGAACCTCTAAGAGAGCACCTGGGAGCGGGAGGCCCAAATGCATGCTCAGTACCCTCATTTGTTTCCCTAGTATATGATGTATCTTTACGGGGACGTAAATCCCTGAGGAGGGAGTAATGTAAAGACCCGTAAATTTTAAGGAATTTTTATCTTAATTTCTTTGGATTTTACGAGTATGCAGTTTCTAACGGCACCTGATTCTGAGGCCTGGTGTGCCCGGAATCAATTTCCGAATTTTAGCTCGGGTACGTTCAGTGAAAGAACGAGCAGGTTTTTCTAACTTTTGAACCGGTGCTTGAAATCAAATTCTGAGGGCACTGATGAAACTGAATCATCGGTTATTGCTTAGGAAGACACTTTCTGGTGTTTCGTTTGCTCGAGAGGAGTTTCTAATAAAGGGGAATCAATTAACGAGTAAAATAAAATTGTGAGACAATTTTATTTTATTTATTTTAAGTGGTTTAATCCTAAAGATAGAATTTGGGTGGAACTAACCACCCATGTGAGGTTAAAGGTGAGGTGGGTCCCACATGATCCCCACCCCTTCAATTTCCCTAAACCCCCTCTTTTATGTTGGAAACCCCCATATGTTTATGACTTTCTCTCTTATCTATTAATTAATTCCAACACAACCTATTAAATTAATTGAACTCATTAATTAATTGAATTAGATATTTTGAATTTTAAATGTTGGCATGTGTGAATAAAATTAGACAATGTCTTATTTTATTTTTGGTTGTTTCGTTGTGTGGAGTCTAGGGAGAAAATAACCAAAGTCTCAAAGATCTTCTTCTTCCTCGTTGAAGAATGTGAAGAACGCCGGAGCACCAAGGAGTGATCGACATGTCGTTCATCTCCTATCCGCAACAGGTGTGAGATGCCATCCATGTCATACGTACGCCGACATCGTCAACCCCGACACCGTTTCTGACATCATTGTTGAGGTAGGGAATTTTTTTACATTCAAGATTAATTTACGATCGTCGTTGATGTTTTTTAAGCCCCCTATTATCAAGATAACGGGAGGAGGTCAGACCACACGAACACGGACAAACCTCCTCCCCATGGCTGTTAATTTTTCTCTAGGGTTTGGAACAGAGGCGGCGCGGTGCCGCCGCACCCCGCGGGAATGAGGGAACTGCGGCCAGAGTGGGCCGCAGTGAAGAAGTGCAGCGTCGTCGTGCCAAGAGGAAGCTGAAGAACCCGCGGCCAAGGTTGGGCCGCGGCGGAGGGGTGCGATGATGTCGCGCTGCGCCGGATGGACAAGGGTCGCGGCCTAATCCGCAGCTATGCAGGGGAGGGGGCCGGCCAACCGGGCCGGCCGTTCGGAGGAGGATGGGGGTTGTAACCCCCGGTGACAAATAGGCGGGCCCCCTCCATGTGGGGGACCACCATTTCGAGATAAGGGGGACAACGCCCCCGGTTTTCCACTTGGCCGAAATGGCCGAGCTGCTCGCCACAAGGTCCACGCCCGCACTAAGCCAACCGGCCGTGCCGAGCCGGACCGACCGTGTCAGGCCGGACCGCCCGCGCTGGGCCAGGCCACCCGCGAGGGGCCGGACCCCCGCGTCGGGTTGGGCCACGATGGATGGGTCGGGCTAGGTCGCTCCCTAATGGGCCGGACCCAGACCCAGGTTTGGTAGACCCGGTTGGGTCCCACCCATGGGGTTTTGGGCTGGGTCAGTCCGGGCCCAAACCCCCCTAAAATCGGACAGATTCGTTCAAATGCCCGTAACTTGGGTTACAGACGTCCGATCAATGAACCGTCAGTTGAAATGAGATCCTTGGATTGAGACCGTAATTTCGTTATATTACACTAATTTTTTTTGGAGAAATTATGGTATGTACGGGTTGTGTCAAACACAAAACCAAACGGGCCTTCGGAGCAGAAACGCTTATAAGTGGAGCTCCGAACGTCTGATTGACGTGTCATCAACTTTTTTGGATTACTCTTAGTGATACAGTTATTTTGGCTTACTCTGATCAAGGTATGGATGTAGTTGGAGTACCGTTGGGCTGGTTTTGACTTAAAAACCAACCGGGCCCCTGGGACGAAAAACCCAATAACTCTCAGACCGGGCGTCCGATTGACGCGCCGTGTGTTGCGTTGAGTTCCTTTTGAAGAGACAGAACTTTGGGATACATAAAATCTGTAATTCATGTCAGTTGATATATCAACCCTCTTGGTTCGTGGACTGGACCCTCCCAAAATCGAGCATGTAGTGTGCGGGAACCCTAGAGCTGGTTGTGACTGTGACGACGATGACAACTGTACTGGGATCCTCCGTGGGTTCGGTAGCAATGACGACCGTACTAAAATCCTTCATGGGATTGACGGTGCTGACTAATGTTCTTGTTTCTTATATGGGTACGGTAGAACGTGACTACTGTTCTTGTATCCTATGTGGGTCCGGCAGTATTTGACTCTGTACTTGTATCCTACGTGGGTCCGGCAGAGTGGCTGGTCTTGTATCCTTTGTGGGTCTGACAGCTTAGCTGGTCTTATATCATATGTGGGTCCGACAGCTTAGATGAATCAGTGGATACATCTGATCATCTCAATCACCTTACGAAGAGTATACCTGTGTGAGTTGAGTCTTGACATTCAATCATTATCTTTGATATGATTGTTTTGGAATCTTGTGTGGATTGGGTTGTGTTATCCTGTGTGGATTGGATTGTGCTATCCTGTGTGGAATAGATTGAACATGGGCTCTGATGTTAGAGCTGAACTGGAAATGAAGACTTAGGTATATGTATGGGAATATACCTACGTAGATTTGGTTGTTACTTCATGATTGTATCTTTCCATTGTGGTTTATCCTTCGTGGATTCTGGGAGACCTTCGGGGGTCTCGGGGATCCTACTGAGTAGCGTATACTCACCCCTACACGGGCTATGCCCAAACTATGTTGTGTTGGATACAGACGACGGACAACGTTGATCGTGGTTGAGTCTTGTGGACCAAGTCAGTACCTGGATGTGGACCACTGGGCGGGACATACTTGGAGCGGACGCCCAGACCCAAAGAGCTGAGAAGACTATCTGTACCCACCCTCCAGGTGGGATTTCCAGTGGATGGCTTGGCGTTACTGCTTTACATTTCAGTTGTTGTACTTTCTTTTCAGTTGTACTTTACATTCATTTCGTTTTGTATTCTGGCCCATTTACATTCCAGCTCTTACAGTTGTACCCAGTTTACTTAGTGTTTACTTCATCTTGCATACACTGTGGTGTTTGTTTACTTCGTAAAGGTAATTCCTTCTCTTCTTATCAGGATTTACACCATTGGTGCTAGTCACCAGCCCCTGGCCTATGGAAGTCGGGCTTGGGGTAGTCACGGCACGGGCCCTGAGGACAGGTCGTGACATGAGGGATCTGGTATGTACTTCTTAAATAGGTTTCGATGAAACATTTCATTTTATGAAGATAGGTTTTGTTAGAGTGCTAGTTGATATGCCATAGCTCTGATGCGATCAAGAATCTCAAAGGGGATGATACATCTAAGACATAACTTTCCCTTATACCCAAATCTCAAGGCTCTCTTCCTTGGTGATTTTTTGTGGAACAATTTATCTCCAACATAAACATTTACCTCTCCTGGATGGCTACCAACATAGCTCTTTTCTTCACTCTAATATATCTAGATTTATTATTAAATGTTCTTGACAGTTTAAATGATTTCTTAGACAATTTTAACCACCATCATATTTCATTCACCAACTCCATCCTAACACACGTGTTTCCTACATCTCATCCATTATAGGGATTCATATGGAGCCATTTGGATACATTAAGAGAGTATATTTCTATATAAAAATTCAACCAGATGAAGATATTGATCTCATCCTCCTTTGAATTTACTTGATCATGCTCTCAACATATCCTCAAGTGTGTGGAAATACCACTCATATTGTCCATTTTTGGGGGGTGATAAGTTGTAATGAGTTTCAACTCACTATTTATATCTTGTTGGAGACACTACAAAAACATCATGGTCAAACTTATATCTCCATTAGATGAAATATATAACACCATTCCGTGCATCATTACCACATTCTTGATGTATATATTTACATGTTGATCGGGTGAGAAGACCCCTCAAACTGAAATGAAATGAGTAGTATTTTTAAGTTAACCCACTACAACAGGTATAGAATTATTTCTTCTATATGTAATTGGAACACTAATAGAAAATTCCATGGTGATGTTTTCTCATTTCCATGTATGTAGGGGTTACAATTGAATTGTTCCCTTTCACTTTTTCATCTCTCCGATAACTCATTGACATACCGAGAACATTTATTTATATTTATGACATCCTTATTCATATTGTACCACAAGTAGTACTCTCCGAAATCTCGATACATATTTGTTCTTTATAGTTTTATGGAGAATTATAATCCATATACATCATTCAATAATTACTTATTTATCTCTAGTTTTGATGGTACACATATTCATGACCTTAATCTTACAAATTCTTCTACAAAATTGTTAAAATCATAGTATTTTACTTTTCATATAACATCCATAATCATTTTTATTTACAAATAATCCATTTTAAAATACCTTATCTTCATCATAATGGAGAGTTGAGTAATTATTTGATCTAGGTAGGATGTTATTAATTAATATATGAAATTTATAGATATCCTTCACCAGTCTGAGATGATTGGATACTTCTCAATTCCCATCATTTATAATATTTCATCTCCCTTTCTACTTATAGTATTTATAACTTTTTTTCTCCTTCCTATGATGGTAATGGATTTAGTATATATATTACTTGATCATCTCAATCCAACATTTCTAGAGAATCTTCTGATCCTTCTATGTGAAATTATAATTAAGGATCTAATTACATATGTATTTCACACTTTAATCCATATATATATTTCCACAAAATACTCAATTCTAATATCACAATACTTAACTTCAGGTCTTGTGTTTGATATTCATTCTCATTAAATTTAAATTTCCTTGATGCATAGGAAATCACTTTAACATTTTTTATCAGTTTGTTGCCCAACCCATTTTTTTGAAGAATTATTTTATACAATAATAATATTCCAACTTCATGGTATTGTTGTAACACCCCAAGATTTCATAGTGTGTTATTTCTTCAAAATAATTCAATGACTTGCACTACACGCAACACCGAGTTCAATCACACCATGAATTACAAAAAAAAGCCATTCAAAAGAGGTTATGAATAATCTAAATTTTAAACTTTATATAATCCTTATAATTTTAGAATCCCTATTATGAGTTTCTTAGTCATAATGCAAGAACAGATTCATTTTCAGTATTGCACTTTTATCAACTTTAATAGTGAATCCTTTTTAAATAAAATATTTTAAACTATCTGAATAAATTGGGACATCAAAAAAAAATTTAAAATGAAACATCCCAAGCTTCCACGGTACGCTTTCCTTTGAATAAAATAGTAGCGTGTGTTGTACGCAACCTTGAGTTTTAACACACGCCACAACCAATCAAACTAGCCGTTATGAATAGTAATACCTAAATTTTGAAATTATATATATTTTATATTTTAAAATGGACTTCATTTTTGGATTCGTAATATCGAATTTAGCCTAAGGTGAAATTTTGGTACTTTTCGGATAACTTTCATATTATGATGAATAGTGAAAATTACTAAATTTTAATTAAAAACAACTTTTTTAATCAAAATAATTAATAGTGATAAATTATGAATTTTAGTAGTTTTAAAGTATATTTAGAATATATTTTTACCATTTAATATAATGTTGGTCATTGGACATAATTTTACAATTAAACCGAACATAAACAAGTGTCAATCTTTTGATAGTTATTATCTCTTAAAAACACGCTTTTTGTTTTGACAGCGGGAATTAATTTTAAATTAATTTCTGCCACTTCTGTGTTTTGAATTTAGAAAAATCGATTCCATATTTGGAATCAGGATGTCCAAATTGTGTAAATAGGTAACTTTTATTTTTAGACATTTTGAATAATTGTTGTGGTAAATATTTTATTTACCATGGTTAAGGGTAAATCCGGTAAATAAGGGTTAAAAAATAATATTATAATAATACAAAATTACCCTAAAACGTGTCCTAACCTTATTGGTGGACACATACCCGACCATGAGCATCCTTGGGACAATTTGGGGACCCCTTGGAGCCACTTGTATGTGGTAGGGACACTTTATATTAATAAAGTTAAAATAAAAATAAAAATGGCATAAGCTTACATCTTTTAGAAGAACAATTTTTACATAGGGTTATACATGTTGGATTTTCGATTATAAATATTCATTAGAAAGATAAAAAATATTTCCTACATAATGATATTTTATTTATAATTTTTAGACATCAAATAAGTTAAATTATTAATGACACAATAGTGATGCAATGTTTACCTCATTAATAAATCATTTAAATAAATAAGATTATAATGATTAAAATATTATCTAAAACCTGTCCAATTCTTATTGGTTGATGTTATTTAGAATATGAGTCATCTTATCTTCGACCTCAATGATTTTTGGACCATTATAAACCGAATATAATTATATTATAAAGTAATACTTTCACTCTTTCCTAAAGAGCCCCTCCTCTCCCTTATAAAAGGAGACCACTTCTACTCATTCCTCACACCTCTCAAGCCACTTGTCTCGTCCAAACTCTGCCCAACTAAGCTCCCCACATCCCTCTCCTCCACCTTGAAGCTTCCCCTTAGGCAGAAAGCATTTAAAGAAGTCCTTTGGTTCCAACCAAAGTGAGTTACCTAAATTAAAGGTAACGATTTCTCTTAAATTAGTTTCATTTATTTTGCTTCTCCAACCCCCAAACTCTTTTTATTTCCTTTCTTTTGTAACAACACCAGTATCCTCAATATACTAGGATGTTGTTATAAGAAGGATTCAAACTACACATACACACAACTCCATCTAATGGATGATGAGCATAATGTTTCTGTGGATGGCAAACTAACGCCTCACGAAACGATGATTGTTCAAATACATCTTACCGCCTCTCTTGGTGGCCATTATGATGGCACTATAATTAAATATGATATTAATGATATATATTTTATATATAAGCTTCTGTAATTCCATTTTATTTCATACCATTATTCGTTTCATGTTGTATATACATACGATAATTTCATTTGAGGAAGTGCGGACTACCGCCCCCTTAAAATGATATGACTCGTTCATACCACACATGGAACGTATAAAGGATGGTGTTAATGAACTTAAGTAACGTATATAAAATATTATATTATACTGTAATAGTAATATACCTAAGTATCATTTGGATTCAATTCTTTTAAAATAAAAATTAAATGGAAGTTGCGTTCGTGCGTACGTACGGACTACCGTCTCCACGAACGCGATGAGATTCATCCTCCATCGTATCCATTCAAGTATAATTATCATTTGATGATTTAAAAATGATTTTTAAGGACTTGATACCATTCTGGATTTGAATAATATACAACCTATCCTTTACAAACATGTCTTACGTAACAAAACATACAAAAGAAAACAAGTAAGTTAACACCCGAAACAACGATAATACTAAGATATTATTATCAAATCAATATTAAAAGATCATATATGATATCATATTAATATATATGATTCTTGTATAATTTAATAAAAAAAAATTCACCATTATACAGGAGGTTAACCTACCCCAACCAAGGAAAAGTACAAGGTAAGGGATTTTCTTATCTCACTTTCAATTCTGTGAGATTTCCATTGTTCGCCACTAAATTATTGAAAGTGGTGTATTGTGTACTACCATTTTATATATATTATCATGATTCTATTTATATTCATGTTATTCTGTAAATTATTTGGTGGTTATTAACTTTTGGCCATACGACTCAGTTGATTAACGTGGTAAGGGGTTTTCATCTCACTCCTTATTCTCATGAGATTCATGCCATATTGCCACCATTACCTTTTGTGTGGTGTATGTACTGCCCATAATTATATTCTTTGTGTAATACACTCTAATTTATGTGTACTTACATATTCATTGTATGATACCTCTTTGATGGGTTGTATGGTTCATAAGTTACCAAACTGGTAAGGGTTATTTCACAATCTCTTCATTATCTGAAGTTGTTTATACGTAATAATCTACTGGGATCTCGTTATCATCCACATCCATGTTTCTTCAAAATTTATTTCAAAACATTTTTAATATTTAATAGAATATGGGTTAAAGTCATTTATACCCTTGTTTGACTTTTTATAAGAGGTTCATAAGGGAATATTTCCGTCGTTTTCCAAATAAGGTGCTTTTAACCTTTTCGACAGAATTAAGATAAGAATGTTTTTTTAACTTATACGGCGGGTGCGGTTATTTTCCGCCGTTATAAAATCGTCAAAGCTTCCCTTAAAAGCTTATAAGATTATTTTCAAAGAAAATGTTTGATTTTATATGGATCTTAAATGATTTCAAAATAAAATGAGATATTTCTTTAAAAAGAATTTTGATTTCATCTATGTCAACATCCTTTGATGGGTTTTAAGATTATTTGAAGTTGATTTATTATGATACAAAACTTCTATATTGTTTTGAAGGTTTTGTGATATGTTTGACTGTGGATGTGCTATTTTTATACCATTCATAGTTTATGGTGAAAGTATTGACATTTCGTATGTTAGTTCCAATAAGAATGTTTATGTTATATTTCAATCATTACTTCATATGAATGTGTTGGACAAGTATGTTCCAGGTTGGGGACTGGTTAAAGTAAGCCCTCCAGGTTGGGGACTGGTTAAAGTAAGCCCTCCAGGTTGGGGACTGGTAAAATTAAGCCCTCCAGGTTGGGGACTGGTAAAAGTAAGCCCTCCAGGTTAGGGACTGGTAAAAGTAAGCCCTCCGGGTTGGTGTCCGGTTATTAGAGGAACTCCGGGTTGGTGTCCGGTTATTAGAGGCACTCTGGGTTGGGTTCCGGTTACAGTTAGCCCCAAGGTCTTGGGACGAGGCCTTGAAAAGTAATTAAAGTTTAGCATTATGCATTCCAACATTATGAAAGTGGTTATTGATTTTGCATGTGATTATTCAATTAGTAGAATATCCATGTGAACAAGTAAATGGCATTATTTCATTTTACTTTTACCATACTATGTTGAAGTTCAAGTTTAAAAGGCTTTTTTTAGTAATTCATTGACTTAAATGTTTATGCTTATTTTTGAATGTTCCGCTATATTGTTATCCTTACTGGGCATTTGAGCTCACCCCTTTTCTATGTTTTATTTTTTCCAGGATGTGAAGATGTAAGTTATGAATGACCTGCAGGGATATTATGAGGGGATTATAGTGTGGACTGTGGAAACATTATGTTGTTGTAGTAGTTTTTCATTTTATGATATAATGTAAAACTTATGAATATATCTAGTGTTTCCAAGGCTACTAAACCAATCGGTCTTTCGAGATTTGATCTTTCTTGTGATCATGCCAATGTTATGTAATAATGCACCGACTCTGGGTAACTGGGGTCGGGGCGTTACAGTTGGTATCAGAGGAAGTTTAGTACAAACCTTGGAAACTAGATTTAGATAAACTCTGATTAGAGCACGTAGACCTAAGATGAACTTTCAGGATTAGTATAGAAGAACTTCCGAGAATTTTGGTATCGTAGAGATTTTGTGAGTTTTCCGAGCAATACATCCCTGTCTGGATACGAGCAGGTAGAGGCGGCTCTGGCACAGATGTACCTAGGGGTAAAACCCGAAAACACCGCTTTGAGCTAGACTCGAACGGGAACTGGTGCACGACAACGGGCCTTGCTGCACTCTTGGTTACGACACTCCCGGGGGATATGCTTAGGATAACTCTCATTTTCATAAAAATCATTATGAAGGGTTTATGAGTATATACTTCCTCAAAGAAAACATTTTTATGATTATGTATTATATCCATAAATAGTTCAATTTATGTTAAGTGTTTTATAAGTACGGGATTATGTATTTTGATTCATAAACTGATCTAGTTTATGCCATTGTTTAGAAATGGCGCCCAGTAGAAGGAATGAGAACTCCAGAAATGCACCTGATCCAAAGAGAAGGAAGGATCATATCTTTCATGGTCTTAAGCTAGAATTGATAAGAGAAATAGTCTCCCATGTATTATCATCATATGAAGAAATAATATCATGTGTTGATAAGATAAGTAAAGAGTTTAATGAGTCCTATGGCTTTGAAGGGAAGCAAGAGAAGAAAAGGATGGAAGAGAGAAAAATGGATAAAGGGAAGAGGGAAAAGAAGAATTTTCCCATATGTGGTAACTGTGGGCAGAAACACCCTGGAACTTGCCTGAAAGGAATGGGAGTTTGTTATAAGTGTGGAGGAAAAGGGCACAAAGTACGTGACTGCAAGGGTGAGAAAATGGTTTCAAATGTACAATGCTTCATTTGCAAGGAGTTTGGACACTACACGAACCTATGCCCCAGTCATCAGACTATGCCGCAAATGATGCTATTGGATAATAATCAAGTTATGATACTACCACAGATGAAGAGGAATGATTAGAGTTCTTATGTTGATTATGTCAATTGAGTGTTGTATCAACAATGTACTTGTTATAATAATTATGGAGTATATAAGGATTGTACTGCAGTACTATTTCATTAAGGACTTGAGATTGTGTGGAACAAATAAAAGTGACTCAATAGCAGGATAAATTTTTGGAAAATATATGGTTGAGAGAAAGATAAACCATAATATGGTTCTGATACCGAGTTAGTGATTTTAGAATAATACATGATTGATTTGGATAAATTATGTTGGATATTCTTGACTACCTTGAAACTGATTAATGATTTGTATATTCCATCATTTTTTTGGGGTTTAAAACATTTTTGGATTGATGAAGTATATCCATCATTATATATGGAATAGGGGAGCATGAATGTAATCAATAAGGAATATGGTAATTCAAGATGTTTCAGTTTATTAAAAGAATACAAGATAAAGGTATTCATATGATATTACGGGGTAAAAAGGATCTATATTATGTTTACCTTCCTTATAAATGTTGGACTGTGAGTTTGGACAGAAGTATTTTGGATAGTTCTAGTTTGGATTATTTTAGATTTCCATAAAAGGACAACCCGGAGGTCGGGCGGCAACCCGTCGCGTCCGGCAGGGCTGCGAGACTTGAACCCGCAACCGAAGGGCGACAAGGGTGTATCACCTACCACTGGCCCAAGAGATGTCCTGGATTAAATAATGTAGTTTTTTTAAAAGATCTGGTAGATGAATTATAAATTCGTTTATTTTGGAACCCTGTACGAATAGTATAAATATAATTTTTTTTTACGAGTGAAATATGAGTTTATGGTAGAAATTTATTAATGGACAAAACTCTAATTATAAAGTAAGTATATCTCCTTATGATCTTAGCCAATCTCATAAATAAATTCCTCAATATTAAGAAAAGCAACTTAGAACAAAAATGTTGTCCTAGATGGTACCTTAAATCATCACTAATTTATGGCTTTGGGATTGTTGGCCTTTTCATAGCCATGTTCTCTACCACTCTCCATCAGATAATTGATTGTTAGATTTCTCTTCCATATCCATATTTTCCTACATGGAACCCTAGTATGTGTTATTTTCGGTAATCTTCATACTTTCCACTCTTTGTTTTAAATAGAGGACTCATTAATTCATTTTTCGATGTGGTATTTCAACTAAGAAATTTTGAAACGTAAAAAAATGTGTTATCCTAATACCCTATGTTTTGTTGAACCGATGGTATTTCAAATCATCATAGATTGATGAGTTTAAGGACCTCAATTTTATACTTGTTTGTGATTGATGACCTCAATCACTACCTATAAATATTTACGTTTTTCCTCCAATTATATGTCTCTAATTGCCATCAATGTTCTCCTAATCGAGATCATAATTTGGTGGTGACCCTTTCATTTCTCTTTTCCTCATATTAAGACTAAATTTTAGTAACCCAATTTCCGATGTGGGTTTTCCCACAAATATATTTTCTACTTTCAACCTTTTATTTTCGAAGAACAATTTCAAATTGAGAGGACGCAATTTATTGAAGGAGGGGAGAATGTAACACCCCAAGATTTCATAGTGTGTTATTTCTTCAAAATAATTCAATAACTTGCACTACACGCTACACCGAGTTCAATCACACCATGACTTACAAAAAAAATACATTCAAAAGAGGTTATGAATAATCTAAATTTTAAACTTTATATAATCCTTATAATTTTAGAATCCCTATTATGAGTTTCTTAGTCATAATGCAAGAACAGATTCATTTTCAGTATTGCACTTTTATCAAATTTAATAGTGAATCATTTTTAAATAAAATATTTTAAACTATATGAATAAATTGGGACATCAAAAAAAAATTTAAAATGAAACATCCCAAGCTTCCACGGTACGCTTTCCTTTGAATAAAATAGTAGCGTGTGTTGTACGCAACCTTGAGTTTTAACACACGCCACAACCAATCAAACTAGCCGTTATGAATAGTAATACCTAAATTTTGAAATTATATATATTTTATATTTTAAAATGGACTTCATTTTTGGATTCGGAATATCGAATTTAGCCTAAGGTGAAGTTTTGGTACTTTTCGGATAACTTTCATATTTTGATGAATAGTGAAAATTACTAAATTTTAATTAAAAACAACTTTTTTAATCAAAATAATTAATAGTGATAAATTATGAATTTTAGTAGTTCTAAAGTATATTTAGAATATATTTTTACCATTTAATATAATGTTGGTCATTGGACATAATTTTACAATTAAACCGAACATAAACAAGTGTCAATCTTTTGATAGTTATTATCTCTTAAAAACACGCTTTTTGTTTTGACAGCGGGAATTAATTTTAAATTAATTTCTGCCACTTCTGTGTTTTGAATTTAGAAAAATGGATTCCATATTTGGAATCAGGATGTACAAATTGTGTAAATAGGTAACTTTTATTTTTATACATTTTGAATAATTACTGTGGTAAATATTTTATTTACCATGGTCAAGGGTAAATCCGGTAAATAAGGGTTAAAAAATAATATTATAATAATACAAAATTACCCTAAAACGTGTCCTAACCTTATTGGTGGACACATACCCGACCATGAGCATCCTTGGGTCAATTTGGGGACCCCTTGGAGCCACTTGTATGTGGTCGGGACACTTTATATTAATAAAGTTAAAATAAAAATAAAAATGGCATAAGATTACATCTTTTAGAAGAACAATTTTTACATAGGGTTATACATGTTGGATTTTCGATTATAAATATTCATCAGAAAGATAACAAGATTTCATACATAATGATATTTTATTTATAATTTTTAGACATCAAATAAGTTAAATTAATAATGACACAATAGTGATGCAATGTTTACCTCATTAATAAATCATTTAAATAAATAAGATTATAATGATTAAAATATTATCTAAAACCTGTCCAATTCTTATTGGTTGATGTTATTTAGAATATGAGTCATCTTATCTTTGACCTCAATGATTTTTGGACCATTATAAACCGAATATAATTATATTATAAAGTAATACTTTCACTCTTTCCTAAAGAGCCCCTCCTCTCCCTTATAAAAGGAGACCACTTCTACTCATTCCTCACACCTCTCAAGCCACTTGGCTCGTCCAAACTCTGCACAACTAAGCTCCCCACATCCCTCTCCTCCTCCTTGAAGCTTCCCCTTAGGAATAAAGCATTTAAAGAAGTCCTTTGGTTCCAACCAAAGTGAGTTACCTAAATTAAAGGTAACGATTTCTCTTAAATTATTTTCATTTATTTTGCTTCTCCAACCCCCAAACTCTTTTTATTTCCTTTCTTTTGTAACAACACCAGTATCCTCAATATACTAGGATGTTTTTATAAGAAGGATTCAAACTACACATACACACAACTCCATCTAATGGATGATGAACATAATGTTTCTGTGGATGGGAAACTAACGCCTCACGAAACGATGATTGTTCAAATACATCTTACCGCCTCTCATGGTGGCCATTATGATGGAACTGTAATTAAATATGATATTAATGATATATATTTTATATATAAGCTTCTGTAATTCCATTTTATTTCATACCATTATTCGTTTCATGTTGTATATACATACGAAAATTTAATTTGAGGAAGTGCGGACTACCGCCCCCTTAAAATGATATGACTCGTTCATACCACACATGGAACGTATAAAGGATGGTGTTAATGAACTTAAGTAACATATATAAAATATTATATTATACTGTAATAGTAATATCCCTAAGTATCATTTGGATTCAATTCTTTTAAAATAAAAATTAAATGGAAGTTGCATTCGTGCGTACGTACGGACTACCGTCTCCACGAACGCGATGAGATTCATCCTCCATCGTATCCATTCAAGTATAAATATCATTTGATGATTTAAAAATGATGTTTAAGGACTTGATACCATTCTGGATTTGAATAATATACAACCTATCCTTTACAAACATGTCTTACGTAACAAAACATACAAAAGAAAACAAGTAAGTTAACACCCGAAACAACGATAATACTAAGATATTATTATCAAATCAATATTAAAAGATCATATATGATATCATATTAATATATATGATTCTTGTATAATTTAATAACAATTATTTCACCATTATACAGGAGGTTAACCTACCCCAACCAAGGAAAAGTACAAGGTAAGGGATTTTCTTATCTCACTTTCAATTCCGTGAGATTTCCATTGTTCGCCACTAAATTATTGAAAGTGGTGTATTGTGTACTACCATTTGATATATATTATCATGATTCTATTTATATTCATGTTATTCTGTAAATCATTTGGTGGTTATTAACTTTTGGCCATACGACTCAGTTGATTAACGTGGTAAGGGGTTTTCATCTCACTCCTTATTCTCATGAGATTCATGCCATATTGCCACCATTACCTTTTGTGTGGTGTATGTACTGCCCATAATTATATTCTTTGTGTAATACACTCTAATTTATGTGTACTTACATATTAATTGTATGATACCTCTTTCATGGGTTGTATGTTTCATAAGTTACCAAACTGGTAAGGGTTATTTCACAATCTCTTCATTATCTGAGGTTGTTTATACGTAATAATCTACTGGGATCTCGTTATCATCCACATCCATGTTTCTTCAAAATGTATTTAAAACATTTTTAATATTTAAAAGAATATGGGTTGAAGTCATTTATACCCTTGTTTGACTTTTTATAAGAGGTTCATAAGGGAATATTTCCGTCGTTTTCCAAACAAGGTGCTTTTAACCTTTTCGACAGAATTAAGATAAGAATGTTTTTTAACTTATACGGCGGGTGCGGTTATTTTCCGCCGTTATAAAATCATCAAAGCTTCACTTAAAAGCATATAAGATTATTTTCAAAGAAAATGTTTGATTTTATATGGATCTTAAATTATTTCAAAATAAAAGGAGATATTTCTTTAAAAAGAATTTTGATTTCATCTATGTCAACATCCTTTGATGGGTTTTAAGATTATTTGAAGTTGATTTATTATGATACAAAACTTCTATATTGTTTTGAAGGTTTTGTGATATGTTTGACTGTGTATGTGATATTTTTATACCATTCATAATTTATGGTGAAAGTATTCACATTTCGTATGCTAGTTCCAATAAGAATGTTTATGTTATATTTCAATCTTTACTTCATATGAATGTGTTGGACAAGTATGATCCAGGTTGGGGACTGGTTAAAGTAAGCCCTCCAGGTTGGGGACTGGTTAAAGTAAGCCCTCCAGGTTGGGGACTGGTAAAAGTAAGCCCTCCAGGTTGGGGACTGGTAAAAGTAAGCCCTCCAGGTTAGGGACTGGTAAAAGTAAGCCCTCCGGGTTGGTGTCCGGTTATTAGAGGCACTCCGGGTTGGTGTCCGGTTATTAGAGGCACTCCGGGTTGGGTTCCGGTTACAGCTAGCCCCAAGTTCTTGGGACGAGGCCTTGAAAAGTAATTAAAGTTTAGCATTATTTATTCCAACATTATGAAAGTGGTTATTGATTTTGCATGTGATTATTCAATTAGTAGAATATCCATGTGAACAAGTAAATGGCATTATTTCATTTTACTTTTGCCATACTATGTTGAAGTTCAAGTTTAAAAGGCTTTTGTTTTAGTAATTCATTGCCTTAAATGTTTATGCTTATTTTTGAATGTTCCGCTATATTGTTATCCTTACTGGGCATTTGAGCTCACCCCTTTTCTATGTTTTATTTTTCCTAGGATGTGAAGATGTAAGTTATGAATGACCTGCAGGGATATTATGAGGGGATTATAGTGTGGACTGTGGAAACATTATGTTGTTGTAGTAGTTTTTCATTTTATGATATAATGTAAAACTTATGAATATATCTAGTGTTTCCAAGGCTACTAAACCAATCGGTCTTTCGAGATTTGATCTTTCTTGTGATCATGCCAATGTTATGTAATAATGCACCGACTCTGGGTAACTGGGGTCGGGGCGTTACAATTGTGAGTACCAGGGCAGTGATAAACTTATTTTCAATTCCATTATTCTCACTCCACATTCATTGGAAAATAAATTCTTCAATCCCTTATAAAGTAGCTTCTTAAATGGGTTCTAAAATCATGAAAATATCCTCAAAAATATTGTATAGTACAAAAATAGTTCTAGGAGATTGTTGATCTATGATACAGATGTTGTTCTATGACATTATTTTATCATCTTTATCATATAAGGATCAATAGATATGTATTTATTGGTGATACCATTCAATAAGAATTATTCTTCCTATATCTAAAACTAACAATTATTGTACTTTTAATATATATTATCCTTTTAAAGAGTCTTTAGAATATTATTCAAATGTTATTAATTCTCCTCCTTTATTTTTATTATTATCACAATATCATTGATAAATACTACAACAATTTTTAGGCAATATATAAAGTCATTATTCATTAAGTATATTAATATTGCTATAGTATGAGTGTCACTGAATGGAAGCACTATGAACTCATAGTTTACATAACATTATCAAATATAAATCTATGTAATATCTTCCCTTTTCACCCTTAATTAGTGGTATAATGGAAATTGGATCAACATAGAGAAGTAATGGTCCCCAAGTAGCTGATTAAATAAGTCATAAATCTATTACAAGGGAAAATTTTTCCTTATAGTTATTTTTTTGGGTTCACGATAATCAATTGCAAGGTTCATTGAATCATCAATATTCAGGATGAATATGGTCATCACACCCCAGGGTGTAACACATGGGAATATAAAATCTTTTCCAATATTCTCTTGTAGCTTCTTCTATAATTATTCCAATTCAACGGTGTCCATTTTTTCAAGGGTTTAGGATATTAGTTTAGATCCACCCATAACTAAAATTCCATTCAATTAAGAGTAAGACTAAGAAACTATTAATGGAATATATCAGAATAGTCACTCACAATGGGCATGATCTCTTGTATGATTCTCACCTATGTTATAATAATATGAGGTTGATAAAATTTTATAAGAATATAATATCCATGTTTTAGAAGAATATTCTGATAGAGATTCATCTTCCTCTATAATGTTATATAGAATGTGAGGATGATTGAAGATATAGAGAATGATTTCCATATTTTGGAAGTTGATACAAGGATTTTATTAGGAAATCTGCACATGAGCCTTAGCCCGGTTGGCAAGGTCTCTGATGGTGCATCCAAGCGACGAGGGATCAAAACCAGGCGGAGGTAGGATTTCTGGTACTGTAGCAGTATTGTAGCAGGAACTGTAGCGGTTACTGTAGCAGGTACTGTTTGGCACTGTAGCAGCCGGGAATATGCCCCCGTTTGGGCCTTCGGGCATCAGATTTGGTCCCCGAGTCCTTCATTGGCCTTCGGGCACCCAGGACTTTGGGTCTGTTGTGCCTTCGGGCTATCCATATGCCCTTCGGGTCACCCGCAGATACAAACACCAATCCAAAAAAACTACAAGGAACAAGCTCTACAAGGAGGATGGGAAAAGGAGCTTTCACCACAGCAGGAGCTAACAGATTGCAAGAATGAGAGGTTATGGCACCTGCCATCGGGATAAGCATGTGAATGAACGAGAACGCCTTGCCGAACAGCCATGCAGAAGTGAAGAGCTGATTTCAAAGATGAAGATGCTGTGGAGGATCAAGTTCCAAGTTGTTTGTCTGGGTTGTATGGTATGTTTGTGCCTACGGGCATTAGTTCCTAAAAATGGCCTACGGGCATGTAATAGGGTTCCACCTAATCCCTTGAAAGTTGGATTATCAATCAATAAGGAAATCTTATCAATTCCCAATATAGAGTCAAATTCCACTAAATGAAGAATTCCAATACAATCAAGGCAGTATAGTCCAAAAATATTAATTCGGGAGGAGTTATTACTTTTGGTTTAATTATTTTCTTATCAGTTATTTTAATGAATAACTCATGATACATGTTTTAAGTTGTATTTAAATAGTTCTACTAAACATCATATATATGAAAGAATTCAAAGAAGAAAAATCAAAAAATATGTTCTTAATTAATGAATTAATAGATACTATACCATTGACCACATTATTATTAGGGTCTACATTAAAACTATTGATGGAAAAAATCCTTAAATAATCTATAGGATATGAAGTTTGTTATAATATATTACCCAGGAAATCCCTTATCATGGGGAATTGCATATTTTTTTTCTTTTTTATATTAAAAACTATACTACTCCCAGATTTCGATTATAACAATATTTTATTCTAATTAATTAGTGGTCTTATTCATCACTATTCATCCTTGATTAGTATAACTCCCCTATTTTTCACAATAGAAGCATCTATATGTTTCCTTCATAGAGTTCCATAGATACTTCTTCTCACATTTTTACATATGGGTAGTTAGTTTTTTTCCTCCATGGTATTCATCCATTGATCCTCTTGAAATAAACACGTTTTTCTCCATTTATCTCGATCCCCTTGAAACCACTAAGAGTCACAAATCTTTATTATAAAATTAAAGTTAAAATAGAAATTCTATTCATAGATACCGAAGTCTAGAGTCATCATATCTTACAGTAGACTTTACATTAGTCCCATAAATAATTTTCCCACCTTACATTTTATTTTGATGAAAAAATCAGAGGCACACCCTATATGGCTTTTAAATTTTCCCTCATAATCCCTAATTCTATCATCTCCCTTTTGATTCAGTCCAATGAAATCCCTTTAAATTTCATGATTGAGTGTTCATGGAAATATTTATTGAAAAATATTTTCATAAATCCATTCCAATCCAATGAATCTATTTCCCATTTTCCTTCATGTTTTGGATCAGTTTCTACCATTAGTCAAATTCTCCCCATGTGCGATAAACAAGAGGTAAAACATTATATTATTCAAAAAAATTAGAATAGATAATATATTGTCAATTTAGTTTATTTTTTGTTCCATGATGAGAGTATAATTTTATACACTAGTGGTAGGGGTACTTTGTCACATAAAGGACTCAACCACAATATGGTCCTTCTAAGGATAATGTTATCATTCTATGTAATTAAATTAATTATTCATACCATGATTAAGATTAGGTCGTACACATATGATGCTATCTAGTATTTCTCTAATTAGGTTAGTCATCTAATTAGGGTAATCCCCATATTTTATATCACATTCTTTGGTATGATTCATAAAATTTCAATTTGTTCACAAAAAGTATCGCAAAAACATGGGACAATAATACTAAAAATAATACAAAATTAAATGGGAAACTATCAAATTAAAAGTAATAACTCATAAATGATATGTGTATCCAAATTTGGGAGTCTGTTATTTTCAATCTATGTAATCCATTTTTATTTTCCTGCTAATTTTTTTGAACTCACATTCTATTCAAGTGCATAATGAATATTTTTGAAAATATTATGAATTTAACAAATCATATACCTCAAGATTATAAAATTAAGTGTATAGTAAGGACTATTTGTCATGAACCCAATATTGGTTGATTTAATATCAAATGATAATGTCTAGTTTTATTACCCGCCGACACAATTTTTATAAATTAAATTCCACCTGTATTATCCAAACATTGATTTCATTTAGTAGAATCCACTAACACTATAGTTTACCAAAATTTAAGAATGTTTTTTTATATATAGTTTTATCTCTGGGGTTTTTATTATTGAATTATGGTTCTAATCCATAAAAAATAACTAGGAATTTCTATGATGCTAACTATTGAGATCCATGCCTTTTTCACATAATATAATATTATTTTTACAATAAACGTCCTATATGAATGACCCAAAGATCAAGAGGCTTAATATATGTGGAAGACTAGGATAATAAGACATCATAAAAGATATAAATAATAAAATATATTTATTTTACTTAATGTAATGTGATTTTAATTCCCTTTTATCTTACAAAACTATATAGGATAACTTATGGAATACATAATGAAATGGGTTTCTCTATAAAGCCATGTGAGTAAAAAGTATGGAAATAAAGATTAGAATACAAGAAGATGGAATAACATGATATCATTAAGGATTGTTAAAACAAATAATCATATGGTATCATGAGACAATGAATATGTAATCATAATATCATGTCATCATAGAAATATGTAAATGATAGAAAACATGACATATGTATAAGTCAAGGTAACCCACCAAGAAAAAGTAATAAAAAAAATCCAATAGTGGATTTGGTCTACTCCCTAATACCATACAAGATATAATGCCCCGACCCCAGTAACCCAGAGTCGGTGCATTATTTCATAACATTGGCATGATCATAATAGATCATGTCTCGAAAGATCGATTATTTTAGTAGCCATGGAAACACTAGAAACATTCATAAATGGTACATTACATCATAATGTGAAAAAATACAATAACATAGTCTCCATAGTCCACTCCCATATCCCATTCAGACTATCCATACAGGCCAGTCATAAAATATTTCTTCACATCCTGGTAAAAATAAAACATTGAAAGGGGTGAGCTCAGATGCTCAGTAAGAATAACAATATAGCTGAAGTAAAATGAGATAATGCTATATACTTATTCACATTGATATTCTACTGGTCGAATAATCACATGATATATCAATAACCACTTTCACAATGATGGAATGCATAATGCCAGACTATCATAACCACGTAGCCAAGGCCTCGTGCCAAGACTACAAATAATATTTTGTCAAGGCCACATGCCAAGACACATGTTTGTCTCATGAGACCTGTCGATGAATCTAGGAGCTATAGAGGGCTCCACCCGTCACTTATTAAGTCCAATGCATTCCTCATATGAACAGGTTTAAACATATCATAAACCATAACATAATTGTATCACATAAAACATGCATAAATGAAACATAACATTTCCACATTTCAATCATAAGATATAAATACAACAGATTGATATAATAAAAACATTATCAAAACAATTTTCAATTCCAAAATTAATGAAAAGTGAAACATGGTATTTATTTTTCATTTTTTTAAAAATGTTATGGCTTATAGAGGAAGTTGAAACTCAAATAATGGTCACGGTGGCGGAGAAGTCATTTTCACCGCATACGTATGACAAAAAAACATTACCTTTTTTCATTTAGTAAAACAATTCATATAAAAAGATTCCTTTTGAATAAAATTAAATGGCAAAGGGGTTTAAACATCATATAAATGAAAGTTGTGTATAAAACAAAATATGCCCCAATCAATGGAGATTGAGACGAAGTCCCTTACAAAGATCAATTTTTTAAATAAAATAGATCTATTATGTGTATTAAATATATGTAAAAATAAATAAAGTACAAATACAAGATATGACATAATAATTTCATGACATAATTTTAAAGTAGGAGATTAACCCAAAGAACGGAAATTGGGTTAAGAAGTTCCCTTACCTTGTGTCCGACATGACTCGATTGCTCATTAACCTCCTGGATAATAAACTAGAGTTAATTTATACTTTCTTAAGAACCTTTCTCAAGTTCATTAATCCCATTATATTAATTATTATCAAGTTATGAACATTATTTAATTATTTAAGTTAATAACGGTCGTTTTGTCGATCTTTGGTACTTGAGTCAAAAATAAACTTCTTATAATTACAAGTTGATCATGTGGTAAAATATAAATTAAATCCAGAATTATATTCATGATGTAGATATAATATATATCATATATATCCAGTATATACTTTCCTTTATAATATTACATAACATTTAGAGGTAAGAAATGAAATGCACCGTTCATGGAGACGGTAAGCCGTACGTACGCTTGAACGCTAATTTGATTTATATTTCATATTTTAATGGAATGAAAAATAATGATATAATGTTATATTATAATTACAATGCAATATCATATATAATATCACTTATTACATCCTTTATAAGTCTCACATATGGCATTAACGATTCAAATAACTTTGAGGGGGCGGTAGTCCGCACTTCCTCAAATGAAATTATCGCATTTGCACAACATGAAAATCATAATGATGTGTTTTAAATGTAAAATACAGAAGCATAGAGAGTAAATAAATATAATATATATCATAAATAAATGTAGTTCCATCATAATAGCCAGCATGAGCGGTGGTAGGAGAATATATAACAATCATCGCTTTGTGAGGTAATAATTCACCATCCACAGAAACAGTATGTTCTTTAACCATTAGGTAAAGTTGTGTGTATGTTTATCTATAATAAATATCATAAAAACATCCTAGTATATTGAATATACTGGTTTTGTTACAAAATAAAGGAATAAAAAGGGATTAGGGGGTTGGAAAAGCAAAATAAAACAAAAGAACATAAAAGAAGACATTACCTTAAAATCGAGTAACTCTTTTTGATTTGAGCCAAAGGCTTCCTTGGGAGGACTTATGCCCAAAGTGACGCTTCTAAGAGTAATATAGGGAAGTTGAGAGAGTATTTTGGAAGAGTTTGGACAAGCCAAATGGCTTGGAAGGTTTGAATAAGGTGGTAGTGGTGGGGGCCTTTTATAAGAGGAGAGTGGGCACTCTTGGAATGTTTTGAAATGTTACTTTATTATATATTGAGTTTCAGATTTTAAAGGTCCCATAATTATATATTTTGAGGCTAAGGTGACAATGGTTCGAAATATACTCATCCAATAGGTTATTGATATGTGTAAGTCCTAGATTTTACATTATCTTTTCATTTTATTTAAATCGTTAATTAATGAGGTAATTGCTGCATCATCATGGTGTCATAAAAAATGTAATATATATAATATCTAAAAATTATAAAAAAATATCATGATGTATAAAATCTTGTTATCTTTCAAATGAATATTTATAGTCAAAAGTTTAGCTTATATAACCCCGTGTAATAACTGTTTTAGTAAAACAACACATGTTTGTGACAATTTTATTTTTACTTTAATTAAAAAGTTATTAATGACATTTTCTTACCCAAGTGGCTCCATGGGGTCCCCAAGTTCACCCATGTATTTTATTGGTCGGACATGACTCATAAAATAAGGGTAGGACAAGTGTAATGGTATTTTCATATTTTTATAATATCATTTTTACCTTAAATTTCACTAATTACCTTTAATCGCGATTAATTAAACTTAAAAGTTACTATTCACAAAAAAATTATTTTAATCCCATTGAACCAAATTTCTCTTCCTAATAACAACCATATATGTTGGATGTATGAAAATAAAATCACAGAAGTGTTAATGTTTCATTTAAATGAAAAATCAGTTTTTAAACTACCACTTAGTGGTTTCACTATTCATCAAAAATCGAAGTTTTTCAGAACAATGCCAAAATTTAACCCTAAGCTATAATTGATATTCTGAATTCAAAAATGATGTATATTTTAAAAAATTCCAAACATATATGTAGCATTAATTAATATTATAATTAATTCTTGTTGTCACAACAAATAGCGTGTTTTTAAGAAATAATAAATATCAAATGATTAACAATTGTTTATGTCCAATTTCAAAGGAAAATTAATTCTAATGACCACCATTGGATAAAATGGTAAAAATATATTCTAATTATACTTTAAAATCACTCAATATGATAATTTATCACTATAAATTATTTTGATCAAAAAATTTGTTTTTATGTATTTTTCACTATTCATAAAAAAATGGATGTTCTTAGAAAAATACCAAAAATTCAACATAGGCTAATTTCGATATTACGAATCCAAAAATTAATCCATTTTGAAATATAAAATATATATATTTTAAAAAATGGCTATTACTATTAATAATGGCTATTTTGATTGGTCGCGATGTGTTAGAATCTCGAACTTGTGTACAATGCTAGCTATTGCATTATTAAAAGAGAAGCGTATCGTGGAAGCTCGGGGTGTTACATTATCCCCTCCTTCAATAAATTTTGTCCTCGCAATTTGAAATTTTTGATTGAAAATAAATGTTAGAAAATAGAAAATACCTTTGTGGAAAACCCACATCGGAAATAAGGTTAATAAAATTTATCCTTAATAAGAGGGAAATAGAAGTTAAAAAGTCACCACCAAATTATGATCTCAATAAGGAAAACATTGGTGGAAATTAGAGACATATAATTGGAGGAAAAATGAAAATATTTGTAGGGAGTGATTGACGTCATCAATCACAAACAAGTGTAAAATTGAGGGCCTCAAAGCCTTCAATCTATGTTGATTTAAAATATTGTCAGTTCAACAAGACATAAGGTTTTTGGATAACACATTTTTTGTTTTAATATCCCTTTATGAAAGTTTAATAATTATTTTTTTCATAGAATAAGAGATACGTATATATATATATTTATTCTTGACAAGTAGAGTTTCAACCTTCAACTAATTTCTACCACAAACTCATCTTTCACTCAAAAAGATAATATAACGAAAAAATATTATATTTATCCTAATCGTACAAGGTTCAAAATATTAACACATACCATTTAGATTAGGAAAACTATTTTTTTAATAACTAGGGACTTCCTGTAGGCTAGTTGTAAGTAACAAAGGTCTCTCCCACTATGGTTGTGGGTTTGATTCCTACAGCTTTGTCTGACGTGATGGGTTATCCCCCGACCTACATGTTATCCTTTTCCAAAAACTATAGTATTATAATATTACAAAAATAATATTTAGAAATGTTTTAACCTTAAACAATAATATCCAAGGTTCATATTAATCCATTCCAACCTTTATAGTTATCTAAAATACTTCTGTCCAACTCACAGTCCAAATTTTATAAGGAAGGTAAACATAATAAAGATCATTTTTTCCACTTAACAACATGTGAACACCTTCATCATGTATTCTTTTAAAACACTTCAACATCCTAAATTACCATAAATACTTGTGAATTACATTCATGATCCCTTATTCCTTATAGAATACTAGATATACTCCTTCTATCGAAAAATTTATACAAATCATTAATCAGTTTCAAGGAAGTTAAGAATATCCAACATTATTTATCTAATCAATCATTTATTATTCCAAAATCACAATCTCAGTATCAGAACCATATTATGGTTTATCTTTCTCTCAAGCATATATTTTCCAACAATTTAACCTGCTAGGGAGTCACTTTTCTTAGTTCCACACAATCTCAAGTCCTTGATGAAATAGTGCTGCAGTACAATCCTTATATACTCCATAATTATTATAACCAGTACATCATTGATACAACACTCAAATGACAAAATTTTTAATAACAACATAAGAACACTACTCATTCCTCTTCATCTATGTTAGTATCATAACTTGATTATTATCCAATGACATCATTTAGGGCATACTCTGATGATGTGGAAATTGGTTTTCGTAGTGTCCCCACTCCTTGAAGATGAAGCATTGTACATTTGAATACTTTTTCTTACCCTTGTAGTGACACACTTAGTGTCCTTTTTCTCCACACTTATAACAAACTCTCATTCCCTTCAGGTAAGTTCCAAGTTGTTTCTTCCCACAGTTATCACATATTGGAAAATTTATCTTTTCCCTCGTCCCTTTATCCATCATTCTCTCTTCCATCCTTCTCTTCTCTTTCATCACTTCAAAGCCATAAGACTCAGAAAATTCATTACTTATATTATTAACGCATGATACTATTTCTTCATATGTTGAGAACACATGGGAGACTATTTCCCTTATAAATGTTGGCTTAATACCGTGAAATATATGATCCTTCGTACTCTTTGGATCATACATATTAATGGAGTTCACATTCCTTCTACTGGGCTCCATTTCTATACAATGGCATAAACTAGGTTAGTTTATGAATTGAAATGATTAATTCCAAACCTGTAAAATAATTAATGTAAATTTAACGGTTTATGGATATAATCCATAATAATAAAAAATGTTTTCTTTGAGGAAGTATATACTCATAAACCCTCCATAATGGTTTGTAAAAAAATAAGAATTATCCTAAGCATATCCCCCGGGATTGTTGTAACCAAGAGTGCAGCAAGGCCTGTTGTCATACACCAGTTCTCGTTTGAGTCTAGCTCAAAGTTGTATTTTCAGGTTTTACACCTAGGTGCATCTATGCCAGATCCGCCTCTACCTGTTCGTATCTAGACAGTGATGTATTGCTTGGAAAACTCAAAAAATATCTATAATAACAAAATTCTAGGAAGTTCTTCTATACTAATCCTCAAAGTCTATCTTTGGGCTATGTGATCTAATAAGAGTATATCTAAATATAGTATCCAAGGTTATTACTAAACTGCCTCTGATGATAACTGTAATTCCCCGACCTCATTTACCCAGAGTAGGTGCATTATTGCGTAACATTGGCATGATCACAAAAGATCACGTCTCGAAAGACCGATTAGTTTAGTAGCCATGAAAATACTAGATACATTCATAAATGGTAGATTACATCATAAAGTGAAAATCTAAAATAACATAGTCTCCATAGTCTACTCCCATATCCCCTTCAGACTATCCTTGCAACTCAGTCATAAAATATTTCTTCACATCTTTGGAAAAATAAAACATTTAAAGGGGTGAGCTCCGATGCTCAGTAAGGATAGCAATATAGGAGAATGTTTCATAAATAAACATAAACATTTAAAGCAATGTATAACTAAAACAAAATCCTTTTAAACTTGAAATTCAACATAATATGAAAAAAGTAAAAGGAGATAATTTCATTTACTAATTCACATGGATATTCTACTGGTCGAATAATCACATGCAATATAAATAACCACTTTCACAATGATGGAATGCATAATGCCAGACTATCATAACCACGTAGCCAAGGCCTCGTGCCAAGACTACAAATAATATTTTTTCAATGCCTTGTGCCAAGACACTAGTTTGTCTCATGAGACCTACTGATGCATCGAGGAGCTATAGCGGGCTCCACCTGTCACTTATTAACTCCAATGCATTCCTCATATGAACAGGTTTAAATATATCATAAACCATAACATAATCGTATCACATAAAACATACATAAAGGAAAAATAAAATTTCAACATTTAAATCACAATATATGAATACAACACATTGATATAATACAAAAATTATCAAAACCATTTTCAATACCAAATTAAAAGAAAAGTAAAACATGGTATTTTATTCATTTTTTAAAACGTTATGGCTTGTAGAGGATGCCGAAACTCAAATAATGGTCACGGCAGCGAAGAAGTTGTTTTCACCGCATACGTACGACAAAAAAACATTCACTTTTTTCATTTAGTAACACACTTCATATAAATATATTCCTTTTGAATAAAAGTAAATGTCAAAGGGATTTATACACCATATAAAAGAAAGTTGTGTATAAAACAAAATATGCCTCAATGAAAAGAGATTGAGATGAAGTCTCTTACAAAGATCATTTTTTAAAATAAAATGGATCTATTATGTGTATTCACTATAAGTACACATAAATAAAGTACAAATAAAAGATATTACATAATAATATCATGACATAATTTGAAAGTAGGAGATTAACCCAAAGAACAGAAGTTGGGTTAAGAAGTTCCCTTACCTTGTGTCCGACTTGACATGATCATTCCTTAACCTCCTAGATAATAAACTAGAGTTAATTTATAATTTCTTAAGAACCTTTTTCAAGTCCATAATTCCTATTGTATCACTTATTACCATGTTATGAACATTATGTAATTATTTAAGTTAATAGCGGTCATTTTGTCGATCTTTGGTACTTGAGTCAAAAATAAACTTCTTATAATTACAAGTTGTTCATGTGGTAAAATACCCATTACATCCAGAATTATATTCATGATTTAGATATCATATATATTATATATATCCTGTATATACTTTCCTTTATAATATTACATAACATTTAGAGGTAAGAAATGAAATGCACCTTTCATGGAGACGGTAAGCCGTACGTATGCATGAACGCTCCTTTCATTTCTATTTCATATTTTAATGGAATGAAACATAATGATAAAAAGTTATATTATAATTCCATTATAATTTCATATATAATATCACTTACTCCATCCTTTATATGTCCCACATATGGCATTAACGATTCAACTCACTTTGTGGGGGCGGTAGTCCGCACTTCTTCAAAAGAAATTATCGCATTTTGACAACATGAAAAGAATAAAGATATGTTTTAAATGTAAAATACAGAAGCATAGAGAGTAAATAAATATAATATATATCATAAATAAATATAGTTCCATCATAATGTCCACCATGATAGGTGGTAGGAGAAGATATAACAATCATCATTTCGCGAGGCAGTAATTCGCCATCCAAAGAAATAGTATGTTCTTTAACCATTTGACAGAGGTGTGTGTAAGTTTAGAACTAATAATTATCATAATAACATCCTATTATATTGAATATACTGGTGTTGTTACAAAATAAAGTAATAAAAAGAGTTTAGCGGGTTGGAGAAGCAAAATAAAACAGAAGAACATAAAAGAAGTCATTAACTTAAAATCGGGTAACACTTTTTGATTTGAGCCAAAGGCTTCATTGGGAAGACTTTTGCCCAAAGTGAGGCTTCTAGTAGTAAGATAGGGAAGTTTAGAGATTATTTTGGCATAGTTTGGCAATGCCAAATGGCTTGGAAAGTGTGAATAAGGTGGTAGTGGTGGGGGCCTTTTATAAGAAGAGAGGAGGGGGCCTCTTGGAAAGTCATGAAATGTTACTTTATTATACAATGAGTTTCGGATTTTAAAGGTCCCACACTTATATATTTCTAGGATAAGATGATAAGGGTTCTAAATATACTCATACAATAGGTTTTTGACAGGTGTATGTCTTAGATTTTACATTATATTTTCATTTTATTTAAATCGTTAATTAATGAGGTAATCGCTGCATCATCATTGTGTCATAAAACATTTAATTTATTTAGTGTCTAAAAATTATAAAAAATATCATGATGTATAAAATATTTTTATCTTTACAATGAATATTTATAGTCAAAACATTAATTTATATAACCCATGTAATAATTGTTTTAGTAAAACAACACATATTTGTGACAATTTTATTATTTACTTTAAAAAAAAGTTATTAATCTCATTTTCTTACCCAAGAGGCTCCATGGGGTCCCGAAGTTGACCCATGGATTGTATTGGTCGTCCATGACTCATCCAATAAGGGTAGGACAAGTCTAAGGGTATTTTCATATTTTTATAATATCATTTTTACCTTAAATTTCACTAATTACCTTTAATCGTGATTAATTAAACATAAAAGTTACTATTCACAAAAAAATTATTCTTATCCCATTGAACCACAATTTACTTCCTAATGAAAACCATGTATGTCAGATGTTTGAAAATAAAATCACAGAAGTGTTAATGTTTCATCTAAATGAAAAATCATTTTTTTAACTTCCACATAGTGGTTTCACCATTCATCAAAAAATGAAGTCTTTCAGAACAATGCCAAAATTTCACCCTAAGCTATAATTGATATTCAGAATTAAAAAATGATGTCTATTTTAAAAAATTCCAAACATATAATATGCATTAATTAATTTTATAATTAATTCCCGTTGTCACAACAAATAGCGTGTTTTTATGAAACAATATATATCAAAAGATTGACAATTCTTTATGTCAAATTTCAAAGTGAAATTAATTATAATGACCACCATTGGATAAAATGGTAAAAATATATTTTAATTATACTTTAAAACCATTCAATAGTATAATTTATCACTATAAATTATTTTTATTAAAAAAAAATTTAAGTATTTTTCACTATTCAAAAAAAATTGGATGCTCTTAGAAAAATACCAAAAATTCAACATAGGCTAATTTCAATATTCCGAATCCAGAAATTAAATCCATTTTGTAATAAAAAATAAATATAATTTAAAAAATTGTGTATTACTATTCATAATGGAAATTTTGATTGGTCGTAGTTTGTTAGAATCTCGAACTTGCGTATAATGAAAGCTATTGCATTATTGAAAGAGAAGCGTATCGTGGAAACTCGGGGTGTTACATTCACCCCTCTTTAAATAAATTGCATCCTCGCAATTTGAATTTTTTTTGAAAATAAAAGGTTGAAAATAGAAAATACCTTTGTGGAAAACCCATATCGGAAATAAGGTTAATAAAATTTAGCCTTAATAAGAGGGAAAGGGAAGTGAAAAAATCACCACCAAATTATGATCTCGATAAGGAGAACATTGGTGGAAATTAAAGACATATAATTGGAGGGAAAACACAAATATTTGTAGGGAGTGATTGAGGTCATCAATCACAAACAAGTGTAAAATTGAGGGCCTCAAAGCCATCAATCTATGTTGATTTAAAATATTATCAGTTCAACAAGACATATTGTATTTGGATAACAAATTTTTTGTTTTAATATCCCTTTACTAAAGTTTAAGAATTAATTTTTTCATAGAATAAGAGATAGATATATATTTATTTATGCTTGACAAGTAGGGTTTCAAACATCAACTAATTTCTACCACAAACTCATATTTCACTCAAAAAGATAATAGAACTCTAAAATATTATATTTATCCTAATCATACAAGGTAAAAAGTATTAACTCATAACATTTAGATTTTGAAAACTATTTTGTAATAACTAGGTACTTACTGTCGGATTGTGGTAGGTAATAAAGGCCTGTCACACTATGCTTGTGGATTAAATTCCTACAGCTTTGTCCGACACGACTGGTTATCCCCCGGCCTATAGGTTGTCCTTTTCCTAAAACTATAGTATTATAATATTCTAAAAATAATATTCAGAAATTTTATAACCTTAAACAATACTATCAAAGGTTCAAATTAATCCATTCCAACATTTATAGTAATCCAAAATACTTCTGTCCAACTCACAGTCCAAAGTTTATAAGGAAGGTAAACATAATGAAGATCCTTTTTTCTGCGTAACAACATGTGAACAACATCATCATGTATTCTTTTAAAACACTGCAACATCCTGAATTACCCTAAATCCTTATTAATTTCATTCATGATCCCTTATTCCTTATAAAATACTAGATATACTCCTTCTATAAAAAATTTTATACAAATCATTAATCAGTTTCAAGGAATTTAAGAATATCCAATATAATTTATCTATATTATTATTCCAAAATCACAATCTCGGTATCAGAACCTTATTATGGTTTATCTTTCTCTCAACCATATATTATCCAAAAATTTAACCTGATGTGGAGTCACTTTTCATGGTTCCACACAATCTCAAGTCGTTGAGGAAATAGCACTACAGTACAAATTCAATATACTCCATAATTATTATAACCAGTACATCATTGATACAACAGTCAAATGACAAAATTCTTTAATAACAACATAAGAACTCTAATCATTCCTCCTCGTCTGTGGTAGTATCATAACTTGATTATTATCCAATAATATCATTTGGGGCAAACTCTGATGATGTGGAAATTGGTTTATGTGGTGTCCCCAGTCCTTACAGATAAAGAATTGTACATTTGAAACCTTTTTCTTACCCTTGCAGTCACGCACTTGGTGTCATTTTTCTCCACCCCTGTAACAAACTCTCATTCCCTTCAGGCAAGTTCCAAGGCGTTTCTTCCCACAATTATTACAGATTGGAAAATTATTCATTTCCCTCATCCCTTTATCCATCATTCTCTCTTCCATCATTTTCATCTCTTTCTTCCCTTCAAAGCCACATGACTTAAAAAATTCTTTTATTATCTTATTAATAGATGATACTATATCTTCATATGTTGAGAACACATGGGAGACTATTTCCCTTCTAAATGTTGGATTAATACCATGAAATATATGATCCTTCTTACTCTTTGGATCATACATATTAATGGAGTTCACATTCCATCTACTGGGCCCCATTTCTATACAATGGCATAAACAAGGTTAGTTTTTGAATAGAAATGAACAATTCCAACCCTGTAAAATAATTAATATAAATTGAATGTTTTATGGATATAATTCATAATCATAAAAAAAATTCTTTGAGGATGTATATAATCATAAACCCTTCATAATGGTTTGTAAAAAAATGAGAATTATCCTAAGCATATCCCCCGAGAGTGTCGTAACCAAATGTGAAGCAAGGCCCATTGTGGTGCACCAGTTCCCGTTTGAGTCTAGCTCAAAGAGGTGTTTTCATGTTTTACCCCTAGGTACATCTGTGCCAGAGCCGCCTCTTGCTGCTCGTATCCAGACATGGATGTAATGGTCAAAAACTCACAAAATCTCTATAATACCAACATTCTAGTAAGTTCTTCTATACTAATCCTCAAAGTCTATCCACTACTAGAAATAATGGCATTTGCGACGGGTCATTTGCGTCGGGATCCCGTCGCTAATAGGCTTTTGGGATGGGGTCCCATCGGAAATAGCCCGTCGCGGAAAACGGCGTCGCAACAGCAATTATTTGTGATGGGTCCGTCGCTAAATGTATTATTTGCGACTGTGATTCTCCCGTCGCAAATATTATTCCATATATTTGTGAAAAAGTTTTGAAATTGTATTTGCGACGGTCCCGTCATAATTAGTATGTGCGACGGGCCCGTCGCAGATACGTTTTAAAAAAAATTAAAAAAATTAATAAATTATATTAATTAGTATAATAATAATACTATTTGCGACGAACATAGTATCCCGTCGCAAATACTATAAAAAAATAAAAAAAAATTATTAATAAATTATTTAAATTAATATAATAATAATTCAATTATAATTCAAAAAAATATTAATAAATGATTTCAATTAATATAATAATAGAATTATAATTCACAAATAAAAATAATAAATTATTTTAATTAATATAATTATAATAGAATTATAATTCAAAAATAAAATATAATAGAATATTAATAAATGATTTTAATTAATATAATAATATTAGAATTATAATTCATAAATAAAAAAAATTATTAATAAGTTATTTTAATTAATATAAAAATAATAGAATTATTTTACATTCACATATTAAAATAATTCTAATATTTCAAAAAAGTATAATTAAATTATAATATTATAAAATATCAATATATATATAATTTAATATTATAAAATATAAAAAATATTATTATTCATATTAATATTGTTATTTCAAAATATAATATTATTAATATTTTATAATGAGACAGAAACTACGAATAGAAAAAAAATTATATTTTGATTTAACAAACATTATAACATAAAAACAAACTCTAATCTGAAGGAGGGGGGAGGGGGAGGGGGATCTGCAGATGCTGGTGGAGGAAACTCCATCCCTAAAGCATGAGTGATTCGCTGCATGTACTCCATCTTCTCCTGATGCTGCTGCTGCCACTGACTCATCTGCTCCTCGTACAGCTGCTGCTGGCGTCGACGCTCCTCCTCATACTGCTGCTGCTGTTGACGCATCTTCTCCTGCTCCTGTCGGAGACTCTCTATCAGTGCAGTCTGAGATCACAACTGATCCTCATATTGTGTAGAAGAAGAAGATGCACGAGTTCCTCTCAAGCTGGACGCCGACATCGCAGCACTGTCATAATAATCTCCTGGAGTCAGTCGAGAGCTGATACCAACTACCCAGCCCTTCTTGAAGGCATACTGGGTGGCCTGCATCCATGCTGCCTCATCAAACTGACGGCCAGTGGTCTGATCTGATGACTCGTCTTGACTCTCAGGTCGGGTCTGTGACGATGCGGCCTCATATGACTCCTATAATTGCAATTTAAAATTAAAATTGTGAATATATTATATGCAGTTAATTTTTAAACTTGAAAACAAATAATACTGACCACGATGTGACGATGACGATCACCTCTGAGCTCCCCAGTAGCAGGATCACTATACATCCTCCAATATATGTCGTACTCCATAATATCGGGGTGCTCGACAGCCTATAAGAATAAAAAATAAACTATTCATATTTATAGTTATATAAAATATTTATAAAAAATTTACGTACCAGATGCTGTCTATGAGTACTGAAAGTATGACTCCCAGCTTGATGAGTCACCTCATGTCTCCCCCAATTCTGTCTCCCCACCGATGATCTCCTCTGAAAGGCATCACTCAACCAGTGTTCACATAATCCATCCCATACATGGGATGAAATGTACTCTGGTCGGTGTGCTCTACATGGATCGTCAAAAACTGACACTCCTGCTTTCTTCCTGGAAACTTTTCTTAAACTGTACAAAAACTGACAAAAGCGATCACGCATGGCCACCTCCCATGCCTCGTGGATGGCGTCACACATGGTATCCTAGATCTCATGCCATAAACCCTACAAATAAATCAAAATATCAAGTTAGAAATGAAATAATTTTCCAAATAAAAATTATTTATTTACGTATGTACCAACCAATGGCCGAACATGGCCTGCTGCACATCAATGGGAATCTGCTCCCATGTGGTCCAAGGCTGAGAGAAATAGTTGCGCAAAATAGCGCTGCCCTGTCCGACTGCTATATGCAGAAAACTATAAAAATAATAAACATTTATTATGTGAATAGATTAATGAAATCATAGTCAAATCTACATGTTATCATAAAGGTTATTACACCTCCGTGTGCGTGGATCAAACCCAAGACGTGGACGTCGCTCGGGGATGGGGTCAGGAATCATCAATCGTGCAAGACTGCACCCCCTCCACGTACTCCCTGGAGCGCCTGCATGCTGAGGGTCATCTGCCAGCAACTCATCCGCATCGAAAGGCAGGTCAGCATTCGCCAACTCACGAAATTTGTCGTCATCCATCTGAAACAGAAAATGTTAATGTTGTTAGCAAATAATTGATAATTACTATTATATATACATATATATTAGTTATGATTGTATATAACTACCATGGAATTCTATCGGTGTTCATCTTCATCATCATCTTCATATCTGTCAATGTCATCTTCATATTCCTCCTCAACATCATCGATATCCATTCGAGTTCTAGTTGCTTCATCTCTTACCATTTCAAATTCATATGTGACATCATTAACATCATCATCATCACCGACTCTTAAATGTGGGGTGTCGTCATCGATACTCATGTCTCTTTGTAAAAAAGATTGATTTTGAGTACTCTCTTGAAAAACTTCAATTCTTTGTACATCATTGAAAGCACATTCACTTTGACTAAAATGATTGTCTCAAATTTTGATTTTTATGATACTCCACCAATCAGTCAACTCTCTTGATGAAGCACAGCACTTTGCGTAATAAACTTTATGTGCCTGTTGAGCCAATAAGAATGGGTCATTTACTACGAGAACACTTTTACATTTAATATCGATGATTCCATGAGTCGGATGAACACGCATGACTCTCTCTGTATCCAACCACTGACATTTGGACATGGTTATGTAATGTTGTCCAAGATAACAGAGTTCAATGATTTTATCAAGTATGACATAAAACTCAACTTCATTTTCACGATGATGAGATCCTCTCAAGCTAACTCCATTGTTCATTGTTTTTTTGATTCCCCATATGCATGTGTGTGAAATCGAAATCCATTCACCACATATGAATTATATGTTTTAACAAGTTTGGAAGGTGGGTTACTCAATATACACAGTCGTTTGTCAATTTTATCAGCATGTCGAGAAACCTGAAAATTTGTGAAATAATTATCAATATAGTAAACTATACATTGAATGAGTTTCTAAAAGATAAAAAAATTATGTTACCAGTTTTTGAAACCACTGAGAGAAATTTTTCTGTCGGTGTTCTTCGAGAGCAGCTGCTGTAATTTGTGGAATTTGTTTCTTGATATGATTATCATACAACCTATAAAAAAACAAAGTTATTTACTGTAACATAAATGATAGAATAAGTGATATAAACACTTACAGTACAACTGATGTCATCTCTTCACAGTTGAGCAGAACATACGTATGAGCTCTGTGATGTTCATCATCAGAAATCTAGCGTTTTTAACTCCACCAAAACCAAGATCTGGCTGGTTGAAAATAGATAATTGATTGTAGATTTCATCAATATTCATCTCGTTCCGTTCCATTTGGTTGTGTTTTGAAGGATACTTAGATTCAAAATAATGGGAGTAGAAAAAAGATATTTCCTCTTGCAAATAAGCTTCTGCAATAGATTCTTGAACATATGCTTTGTTACGTACTTTTCTTTTCAATTTTTGCATGCATCTTTCAAATCGGTACATCCATCGAAACTATACTAGACCTCCACATTTGGCTTCATATCGCAAATGTAACATCAAATGTTCTATTGAATCGAAGAAATACGGCGGAAATATTTTTTCCAGTTTACATATAAATACAACAACATCTTCTTCAAATTTGCATAGAGCATCATAATCTGCAGGAAAAATATTTCCTTCGGGTAACAGTGTTTTAAGCAAAGAAAATATCTAGTCAAAACAAGTGTTTGACATTCCGTTATCTGATTTGATAGCCATAAATTTTGAAAATGCTTCTAATTTGCTCATCTTGCAGCCAGGATATAATGCATCCTTAGCAGAACTCAACAACTCATAAAATTCAGACGGTGGAAACTCCAGATTTGAAGTTATATCAGCCGTAGTTTCTATATGTTGAACAAATGAACCTGCAACATCATGTACTAAATCTTGAAACCGAGATGGATCCTGAATGAAGTTGGTATCACCTACTCTGGAACTGCATTCACCGTGTTGATTCCAAAAAACATAATCTGGTTGAAAACCAAAATGCAAGAGATGCCCCCCCCCACTTTTTCAAATTTATCAAACGTTCTCAATGCACATTTTCTACAGGGGCATTTTATTTTTCCTTCTGAAACAAATTCTGTATTTGATGCCTCAAATGATAAAAAAGTCTCCACACCCTCTATATATAATAAATTTAAACCAGAACCGTTTGGATTTCTATGTTGATTTATCCATATACAGTCATCTAATAATGACTGTTGACGACCTCGTTGTTCCATATTTTTCTATAAAATATAAAAGCATTACTGGTTTTGAATAATTTGTTAGAAAAAACACTCAAGCAAGGATAATTATAGAGTTTACATCATACACGACTGACGAAAACTTTTTATTGAGATAGACCTAAAAATTGACCCTTTAAGAATTGAATATGTTGAGAATAATGAAAAACCTGTTACAAATATTGATAATTTTAATTTTATATAAATTTTTTATTATTTTAATAATATTATTATTATTATTTTATAAATATTAATTATATAATAATATCATTATTACATTATTAGTATATTTTATTATTAATATTAAAATAATATAATTTCATATATTATATACAATTCTCATTTCATCTGTGTGTTTAACATTCTGTCTCCAGATGTAATATTTGCATTCACTTTCACCTCTCCATTGGTGTGTAGGTTGATAATTTTGAAAAATAATGCAAATATTACATGTGGAGACAGAAAACACACAGATGAAAGGATAATTGTATATAATATAGAAAATTATATTATTTTAATATTAATAATAAAATATACAAATAATGTAATAATGTTATTATTCCTAATTATTGTTAATTATTCCTAATTATTGGTAATTATTGGTAATTATTACTAATTATTGGTAATTATTGGTAATTATTACTAATTATTGGTAATTATTGGTAATTATTGGTAATTATTACTAAATATTGGTAATTATTGGTAATTATTGGTAATTATTTCTAATTTTTACTAATTATTACTAATTATTGGTAATTATTACTAATTATTACTAATTATTGGTAATTAGTGATAATTATTACCAATTATTACTAATTATTGATAATTATTGGTAATTATTACTAATTATGGATAATTATTGGTAATAATTACTAATTATTGGTAATTATTACTAATTATTGGTAATTATTACTAATTATTGGTAATTATTCCGAATTATTGGTAATTATTACTAATTATTACTAATTATTGGTAATTATTGGTAATTATTACTAATTAATACGAATTATTGGTAATTATTACTAATTATTACTATTTATTACTAATTATGGATCATTATTGGTAATTATTGCTAATTATTGGTAATTATTCCGAATTATTGATAATTATTACTAATTATTACTAATTATTGGTAATTATTTCTAATTATTCCGAATTATTGGTAATTATTACTAATTATTACTAATTATTGGTAATTATTTGTAATTATTACTAATTATTCTGAATTTTTGTTAATCATTACTAATTATTACAATTTATTACTAATTATTGGTAATTATTACTAATTATTGGAAATTATTACCAATTATTGGTAATTATTGTAAATTATTGGTAATTATTACTAATTATTGGTAAGCATTACGAATTATTACTAATTATTGGTAAATTTTGATAATTATTGGTAATTATTGGTAATTATTACCAATTATTAGTAAATATTGGTAATTATTGGTAATTATTACTAATTAATGGTAATTATTGGTAATTATTTCTAATTAATGGTAATTATTGGTAATTATTTCTAATTATTACTAATTATTGGTAATTATTACCAATTATTGGTAATTATTACTAATTATGGATAATTATTATTAATTATTACAAATTATTGGTAATTATTGGTAAATTATTACTAATTATTACTAATTATTGGTAATTAGTGATAATTATTACCAATTATTACTAATTATTGGTAATTATTGGTAATTATTACTAATTATGGATAATTATTGGTAATTATTACTAATTATTGGTAATTATTGATAATTATTACTAATTATTGGTAATTATTACTAATTATTCCTAATTATTGGTAATTATTACTAATTATTCCTAATTATTTGTAATTATTGGTAATTTTTACTAATTAATACTAATTATTGATAATTATTACTAATTATTACTAATTATTGGTAATTATTATTAATTATTACTAATTATTGGTAATTATTGATAATTATTTCTAATTATTACTAATTATTGTTAATTATTACTAATTATGACTAATTATTGGTAATTAGTGATAATTATTACCAATTATTACTAATTATTGATAATTATTGGTAATTATTACTAATTAGGGATAATTATTGGTAATTATTACTAATTATTAGTAATTATTACTAATTATTGGTAATTATTACTAATTATTGGTAATTATTACTAATTATTGGAAATTATTACTAATTAATGGAAATTATTACTAATTATTGAAAATTACTGCTAATTAATTGTAATTATAACTAACTATTTTAAATTAATTAGTGTTTAATTGTCTCTAATTACTATTAATTATTAATACTTATTCATAATTATTTCTAAATAGAAATTAAAAAAAATTCTAAAAAATTAAACTAAATAAATATAATAAATAAAATAAATATTAAATTAAAATTGAGATATAAACCTTAAACATGATGTCAATGTCGAGCTGTTGTAATTGTAGAACACCGCCAACTGAATCCTCGATGTCGGAAAAAAAAATTTACAACTGAAAGTCGTAAAAAACTCAGATTGAAAAAATTGGAACGGTTGAGAGTTGAGAGTAATGAAATTGTAATGGTTGGCAGTATTTATAGGTTGGATTAATTGCGATGGGTTTTTTGGCGACGGGTTGGCCGTCGCAAATAATGGTATTTACGACGGGGCCCGCCGCAAATAACTCTAACCGCATTTAATTATTGGCAGCGTTAAAACGGTTATTTGCGACGGGGATAGAAGTCTGTCGCAAATAAACCTGGCCACATTTAATTATGGGTGGCATTAAAACCATTATTTGCGACGGGGCCCGTCGCAAATAACCCCTACCGCCGGGGTATTTTCGACGGGACTGCAGTCCCGTCGCAAATAGTCTTTAACCGCCGCCGATTAGTTGCGACGGGGATAGAACCCCGTCCCAAATAATCTTTGCACGGTTTGGCATGCATTTCACGCCAAACCATTTGCGACGGCTAAAAAACCCCTTCGCAAATAATGGGGTATTTGCGACGGGAATAGTTGCCCGTCACAAATACCCCTTTCCGAATGGTATTTGTGACGGGAATAAATTCAGTCGCAAATACCCCATCCTTATTAACCATTTTTCCGTAGTGATCTTTGAGCTATGTGCTCTAATTAAAGTTTATCTAAATCAAGCTTCCAAAGTTAGTACTAAACTTTCTCTGATACCAACTGTAACGCCCTGACCCCAGTTACCCAGAGTTGGTGCATTATTGCATAACATTGGCATGATCACAAAAGATCGCCTCTCGAAAGACCGATTAGTTTAGTAGCCATGGAAACACTAGATACATTCATAAATGGTACATTACATCATAAAGTGAAAATCTACAATAACATAGTCTCCATAGTCCACTCCCATATCCCCTTCAGACTATCCCTGCAACTCAGTCATAAAATATTTTTTTTCACATCCTGGGAAAAATAAAACATTGAAAGTGGTGAGCTCAGATGCTCAGTAAGGATAACAATATAACAGAATCTTTCATAAATAAACATAAAAATTTAAGACAATGTATAACTAAAACAAAATCCTTTTAAGCTTGAACTTCATCATAATATGGACAAGTTAAAAGGAGATAATGCCATTTACTTATTCACATGGATATTCTACAGGTCGAATAATCACATGCAATATCAATAACCACTTTCACAATGATGGAATGCATAATTTCAGAATATCATAACCATGTAGCCAAGGCCTCGTGCCAAGACTATAAATAATATTTTGTCAAGGCCTCATGCTAAGACACTAGTTTGTCTCACGAGACCTGCCGATGCATCAAGGAGCTATAGCGGGCTCCACCTGTCACTTATTAAGTCCAATTCATTCCTCATATGAACAGGTTTAAACATATTATAAACCATAACATAATCATATCACATAAAACATGAATAAAGGAAAAATTACATTTCAAAATTTAAATCACAAGATATACATACAACACATTGATATAATACAAAAATTATCAAAACCAATTTCAATACCAAAATAAAAGAAAAGTAAAACATGGTATTTGTTTTTCATTTTTTAAAAAACGTTATGTCTTGTAGGGGAAGCCAAAACTCAAATAATGGCCACGGCGGCGGAGAAGTGGTTTTCGCCGCATACGTACGAAAAAAAAACATTCTCTTTTGTCATTTAGTAAAACACTTCATATAAAGATATTCCTTTTGAATAAAAGTAAAAGTCAAAGGGGTTTATACACCATATAAAAGAAAGTTGTGTATAAAACAAAATATGTCTCAATGAAAGGAGATTGAGACCATGTCCCTTACAAAGATCATTTTTTTAAATAAAATGGATCTATTATGTGTATTCACTATATGTACACATAAAGAAAGTAAAAATACAAGACATTACATAATAATATCATGACATAATTTGAAAATGGAGAGTAACCCAAAGAACGAAAAATTGGGTTAAGAAGTTCCCTTACCTTGTGTCCAACATGACTCGATCAATCTTTAACCTCCTGGATAATAAACTATAGTTAACTTATAATTTCTTAAGAACCTTTTTCATGTTAATTATTCCTCTTATATCACTTATTACCATGTTATGAACATTATATAATTATTTATGTTAATAACGGTCATTTTGTCGATCTTTGGTACTTGAGTCAAAAATAAACTTCTTACAATTACAAGTTGTTCATGTGGTAAAATATCCATTACATAAAGAATTATATTCATGATGTAGATATCATATATAACAAATATATCCATATTATACTTTCCTTTATAATATTAAATAACATTAATTGGTAAGAAATGAAATGCACCGTTCATGGAGACAATATGTCGTACGTACGCATGAACGCTACTTTCATATCTATTTCGTATTTTAATGGAATGAAACATAATTATATAAAGTTATATTATAATTCCAGTATAATATCATATATAATATCACTTACTCCATCCTTTATACGTCCCACATATGGCATTAACGATTCAAATCACGTTGAGGGGGTGGTAGTCCGCACTTCCTCAAATGTAATTTTTGCATTTTCACAACATGCAAAGCATAAAGATATGTTTTAAATGAAAAATAAAGAAGCATAGAGAAGAAATAAATATAATATATATAATAAATAAATATAGTTCCATCATAATGGCTACCATGATAGGTTGTAGGAGATGATATAAGAATCAACGTTTCGGGAGGCAGTAATTCGCCATCCACAGAAATAGTATGCTCTTTAACCATTAGAAGGAGGTGTGTGTAATTGTAGCTCGAATAAGTATCATAAAAACATCCTAGTATATTGAAGATACTGGCGTTGTTACAAAAAAAAGGAATAAACAGATTTTAGTGGGTTAGAGAAGCAAAATAAAACAAAAGAACATAAAAGAAGACATTACCTTAAAATTGGGTAACTCTTTTTTATTTGAGCCAAAGGATTCCTTGGAAAGACTTCTGCCCAAAATGAGGCTTATAAGAGTAAGAGAGGGAATTTTAGAGATTATTTGGTCAGAAATTGGCCAATCCAAATGGATTGGAAGGTGTGAATATGATGGTAGTGGTGGGGGCCTTTTATAAGAGGAGAGGAGGGGCACTCTTGGAAAGTCATGAAATGTTACTTTATTATATTGTGAGTTTCTGATTATAAAGGTCCCACAGTTATATATTTTGAGGATAAGGTGATATGAGATCGATATATACTCATAAAATAGGTTTTTGATAGGTTTAAGTCTTATATTTTACATTATATTTTCATTTTATTTAAATCGTTAATTAATGAGGTAATCGCTGCATCATCACAGTGTCATATAAAATTTAATTTATTTAATGTCTAAAAATTATAAAAAAATATCATGATGTAAGAAATATTCTTATATTTCCAATGAATATTTATAGTCGAAATGTTAACTTATATAACCCCATGTAATAATTGGTTTAGTAAAACAACACATGTTAGTGACAATTTTATTTTTTACTATAAATAAAAAGTTATGAATGTCATTTTCTTACCCAAGTGGCTCCATGGGGTCCCAAAGTTCACCTATGGATTGTATTGTTCGACCATGACTCATCCAATAAGTTTAGTACAAGTGTAAGGGTATTTTCATATTTTTATAATATCATTTTTACCTTAAATTTCACGAATTACCTTTAATCGCGATTAATTAAACATAAAATTTACTATTCACCAAAAAATTATTTTAATCCCATTGAACCACATTTTACTTCCTAATGACTACCATGTATGTTGGATTTTTTAAAATCAAATCACAAAAGTTGTAATGTTTCATTTAAACGAAAAATCAGTTTTTTAACTACCACTTAGTGGTGTCACTATTCATCGAAAATTGAAGTTTTTCAGAACAATGCCAAAATTTAACCCTAAGCTATAATTGATATTCCAAATTAAAAAATAATTTCTATATTACAAAATTCCAAATATATAAGTTTCATTAATTAATTTTATAATTAATTCCCACTGTCACAACAAATAGCATGTTTTTACGAAACAATATATATCAAAATATTGACAATTGTTTATGTCCAATTTCAAAGTGAAATTAATTCTAATGACCACCATTGGATAAAATGGTAAAAATATATTCTGATTATACTTTAATACCACTCAATAGTATAATTTATCACTATAAATTATTTTGATTAAAAAAGTTGTTTTTAATTATTTTTCACTATTCATAAAAAATTGGAAGTTCTCAGAAAAATACCAAAAATTCAACATAGGCTAATTTCGATATTATGAATCCAAAAATGTAGTCCATTTTGAAATAGAAAATATTTATAATTTCAAAAAGTGGGTATTATTATTCATAATGTCTATTTTGATTGGTCGCGGTTTGTTAGAATCTCAAACATGCGTACAATGCAAGCTAATGCATTATTGAAAGAGAATCGTATCGTGGAAGCTCGGGGTGTTACACATGCCATCTCTTAAGATATAAAAATTACCCAATGAAATGGATTATTGTCTTGATGAACTAATCATAACATGTTCATTCATATGTGTTCCACATAATAAAACTGTACATAATGTATCGGCATAAGAAATACCCATGGAATGAAATGGATAAAAATATTACCTCAAATAATAATCAAAGGATAATCATAAGGATCAAAAAGAGAATAAGGAATTAAATATTCTATATGTTCATACACTGATAAATAATAAAGTGTCTCTAATATATAGTTCATTTTAATAAAATATTACAATAAATGGTGGATAAGTAATTTTTCAATTATACTTATTTAGAAAGGTTTTATGAAAATGAAAAGGAATATTTTAATATAGTAAATGTATAATATTTTTCATAAAAAAGATGTGGATAATGAAGGATGGGATAAAATAATGGTTATTTCTAGAATAACTATGATGATGAGAAACTTTCATGTGGTGGTTCAAAACATGAAATAAAAAATAAGAAATTTCTTAAAATAGAGTTTACATAAAATAATTATTTGGGAAGAGAAATAAAAAGAAAGGTTATCCCCATAAATGAAAACTAGGATAACATAATTATATATTAATGGTAAATATATACATAATATATAAGGCTTTAATCATAAAATTAAAAAAGGAATGTTTTTTTGGGATAGATAATGCATAAACTAATTTAAAGATGGTGGTTTAGAATTTTCTGTACTGTAGTTCTTGATTGTCCCGATAAGTTCAAAAAACCATCATAATAATAGAATTATATTAATTATATTCATTATTGTGAACCATATGAAAATATATTTTATTTTTTATCAATACATTATATTTTATTACTATCATTTACTTGAGATATCATTTGTATCTCTGTTATCCCAATGTCATTCGATTCTAGGTTCTACAGCCTGATTAATTTATAGGTTATTATGATATTTATTATGGAATAGTTCCATAAATCATAAAATTTAATGGTATAGAGTTTTTCTATTTCTATAAATTCAAAATCTCTTTATTGTACAATCATATCCACAACTATGCATGTTTTTTAGCGTATAAGTTATTTGTTATACACATAGTTTATTTAGTCTATTTTTTCAACCATGATGATATTTTTGGGTTTACATTAATATTATACCCAAATATCCATTTCATAATGTGAATTAAAATATAATATATTGATTTAGATTATTTTAAACTCTATTGAGTGAATTTAATCCACAAAAGAAGGTGTTGGTGGATAATGGAATTCGTTGTTCATGGGGGAGGTTGTATGGACATAATGTGGTCAATATTTTATTTTTAGACATAAATTAGAATATTTTTGATAATATATATTCAAAAAAATTAATTATATTATATTTATTAGATTTGAGTCATTATATCATATTGGATGAAATTTTTTAATGCATGGATAGGAAGAAATATTTGAAAGCATGATTGAGAGTAATACATTCACTTTTGAATGTCTCCTCTAAGGCCAGCCATTTAGGATCCATCAAATAGTTTTTTGGTAAGTTCATAACTCCATATATGTATGGAAGAGGTTTTTATAGATACATTGACATATTTTTTTACATCCTATGTGTCTGATAAGGTGTGAAGAAATGGAATGCTGAGGGGTGGTATTTATAAGGAGGAGAGGGTAGTTTTTTTAATATAGTATTCATTAGTTTATTATTTTGGCTCCAGACTAACAATATTTATGAATATTGTGAATATATGTATTAATTAATTAATTTTAGTTCAAGGTAAAAAATAATTACACCAATAATGACACGTTCCTTCATGTATTTAACTTGTAACGTTAAATACTCTATTTTTTATATTTCACTATTAACCAAAAAACTAAAATATTTTTTAAAAATAACAAAAAATCAGACTAAAAATTAATTTTTACATTAAAAAAATTAAATCTATTCAATGAAAGTATTTTTGTGATATGTGAAATTTAATTTTTTGAAAAAAAATCCCCATTTATCAAAAAAATACAAATTTTAATATTTTGAAAATTTTTCTATCACTTTAAAAAATTATTTATGGTCACATAAAATTATATTTTAATTTTGATGAATCATAATATTGTCTTATAAAACAATTTTATAAAAAAAATTATCCATTAAAATTTTTATTCTTATTTTAATAACAAAAAACATTTATGTTTTATAAAAATGAAAACAATTATTTTATCATTTTTAAAACATTTATTTAACTATTTGATCATATAAATTTTCTTTATTTTCATTTTATAAGATAACTAAATATTATTTTACTATTAACTGGGTGAGGTAACAATTTAAATGATCATATTACTATTCATAATGATCAGATTAATTTTCCAACAATTATATAATGATTTTAATTTTCTAATTTGTAACAGTTATATGGGTTACTTGAATTCTGTAAATAGCTCATATTTTATTCATTATTCATGAACTTTAATTTTCTCTCATGTTTATATATATATATATATATTCATTTTCAAAATGAATATTTCATTACTCATATTCTATTTCATTTCAGTAATGTCATTTATGATTGTGATCATTCTATGGGACCAAGCATATCCAAATTATCATATTATAGTTATAATAAGTTCTATTTGTGTTACAATAATAAAAAATTCAATTCTTATAACCATATTTATTCTATAAATACTCTTATAAAGTTAATATAGTAAAATTTTCATGGTTTTAACATCTGGTGTATGTGATATATATAATATTAGTTTACAAAATATGAAACATTTTTATAATTAGAATGAGAATTTCGTTAACATTATCATTTAGTTGTTACAGTTAAAAACCAAAGATTTGGTTCATTTATTACTAAAGCACATCATTAATCAAAGTGTACCATGAATTAACACAATATAGGCTATAAAATTCAGGTTCCGTGAGATGGAACCTGATTCATGACATTATGGATGATGTTATTTATTCATTGATGAGAGTTGAGGACTCATATATAAGGATGCAATCATTCTCCTATTATTGTGTGTGCTCTTTCTATGATATGATAGAGAAATAGTCAAAACACTATTCATCCCCAAATCTTTTTCATCATATGGAAAATACTCTAACACTTATATGGTCATTTAAGATCCCTCATGAATTATTATTGGATCTATTTTCTTGTTTCCCCCCTTAGAGGTAGGAGGTATGCATCTATTTCATGTTATAGTCATTATCAATCATACTATATCAATAAATAATATATAAGCTTATTGAATTTTTTCCTTTAAGGTATATCGATTTAGGATATGTTTTTATGATTCACTTGTGAGCATGATCTTGAAGATTGACTCTAATATGTTTTGGGTTCAGTTGTGCAACCAAGGGTTATATGACGATCCAATGAAATCCATAATATATTTTTTATCATATAATATTTAAAATAATGTAATTTATATATATAACACAAACACTTATTTATTAATTTCTATTGAGTTTCCTAAACTCCATTATCCATTCAAAAAAATTCATTATATGAAATCAATAAACCTCCTTCCAGAAAACATATATAGTTTTTAAGGACCTCAATTAGATATTATAAAAAACATTATATGACTGTCCAACTAACTTTTATTCTTTCATTTTCAACATTTTCCTACTTGTACATTGGGTACAACACTAAACCATGAAGATCTTATTTTTGTTTCATCTAACCAAATCACTTTTAAAAATAGGGTAAAAATTTTATGAACCCATTCACATTGTTTTAATGATCCAAAAAATGAAAACAAAATGAATTCTTTAACAACAATAATCCTTATACGAAATATTAAATCACACTTCACCATTAACAAACTCGATCATATTGAATATATGAGTTGAGACTAAAGTTCCTTAAGCCATAATGCATTTGATTGTCTTGCGACATTGATTTAATAATTTGGTACTTCTCATAAGAAACTAGTTTAAAATGTTTAGCACCATCACTGGTTTTTTTATTTGGATGGTCTTACTATAACACATTGAATTTTTTTTCATCTTTTAGAACTATTGTAAACTGTTATTCTAATATAAGAAGCGTCTTAACATTATCCTCCATAATGATTGGTGTAAAATTTAATCTTGATGATGATTATTTTCTTAATGTGCTAAAAAAATTGTCAATTTTTTATCATTTTTTACATTTAGTTAATAAGGAATTTTATTAAAGGTTCTCCCACTAAAATTATTATTCCATTTAAATTCATCATATCCATTATTATACCAAGACTAAATTTCACTGTGATTTGAGTATAGGTTCATATTCCTCCAACCATGTATTTATTTAGGTTTTCTATTATTAAAATATTATTATATATGAATCTTGGACAGTTGGGTGGACAACTATTTTTTTGATCCATCATATGGATAAACTCTGCAAAATTCTTCTTGTATCCATCAATGGGTTTCACAATTATGGGTAACCCTTCGAAAATTAAAAAAATTAGGTACTTAAAATCTAAGCTTACCTCATTTCAAAATTTTCTCATTAATTATAATTCAAGGGAACCCTACTTTAGTAGAACCTACCTAGATTAATTATTCGGGTCATGTATACTATTCAGTTTGAAAAAAAATTAGAACATTATATTATATTGGGGATTTAATATTGATTTTTTATCTTAAGTTATTCTATTTATATACATTCATGAGCATAATAATTACATTTAGGGGCCCATTCAATTAAAACAGAGCAACATATTCAAACCATATCGATATTTCTATATTTAAAAAATTCATATATTTTTTTAGTAACACAAATTAAAATCCTACTATATACATTCATATAAAAATTAATCTAAAGAAAATGGTACATGAAGCCCTTTCATTAAATTCTTAGAATCATATGAAAACCCAAATCCCCACAGGAGTAAGCTTGGATCCATTGATAAACAACCCCAACTTTTCATGATGAGGCATAATACCCTAGGATATTGAGTAGTCTGACCTAAAATCTATGTGACCAATGATACTTTACTCAAGATTGATATTAATTGCATTATAATTCTAACCCCATTTTTTTAAAACTATAGTTAAAATGGTAATTAAATCATATAACAGTCTATAATCCAAATACAAGGAAAACTAAAAACCGAATCAATTATCCTAAATAACATATAATTATTAATATTCATCCATTAAAATTTATAAAATTAGTTTAAATCACTAATATAAATAATAAAACCATTAAAAATATAGATAATTTAAAACATTTAATTATAAAGGGAATTAATGAAACTAACGAACCATTCATATATTTAGGCATGAGATAAAAAAAATTATGAATTATTCATAAACAAAATAACTATAAACATTTTATAAAAAATCCATGCATTTAATAAATTCCATAATTGAATAAATATAAACACATTATATTTTTTTCTAATGTTAAAACCTTCATATTAATTATTTATATATTATTTAGATTAAATATAATACATTAAATAAAATGTAAACATTTAATAATCAATTAGATTATGTAAAAAATTAATTAATATGAATATCACATATGAAATATTATTTAATCCTTAATCATATCAAATATCAAAACTCATTTTTACATGGCTTAAATAATTTCAAAATTAAGGAACATTAAATTTGAACAATTCAAATTAATAATTATGAACAACATATAATTTAAATATAAAATCCATCATATTTAGCCTTATTATTATAATTTATAAACATTTTTTAAATTACACATATAATTTATATATAAAATATTTTTTTATCTAAATTATTGGTCATTACATATAATTTAAAATGGAATTAAATATAATGTTTTTATATTTTGTAATATTTATTTATTAAATTTTTTAAAAACACATGACAATTTATTATAATAAATTTATAATTAATTAAATTATAAATTCTAGGAAAATTAAATAAAAACCCATAATAATTTTTCTACACATTATAAATAATTTTTATACGATATAATTTAATTTATAATTAAAAATAAGAAAATTAAAACTTTTCTCCATACATCATATTTTAAAAAATAATTAATCCATAGGTTTTGTTGGGTAAGGATGGGAGATAAATAAACTTAAATGTTGTTAATAATATTTTACAATTGATTCTCTTGATCAATGATAAGTGATGACCAATATAGTAAAAACTCAACACATGCTTAGAAATTGTAGCCTATGATTAACCTCTTATATAAGATAACCTCTAGGGAGAGTCATGTTCTTTTTATGGCTCGTGACATTACTAGTATGATGTGAGGCTATTTTTTTCTTCCATTGATATAACGAATCATGTAATATGATATAATATATTATAGCCTGTGATATAGAAAACCCATATAATTTTAACTATGATTCCATCTATGATATCCCATATCATACAGTCTGACCCCACCTACATATTATTTTATCACATATATAATGTGATCCTCTATTGAAAACCAATATCACCGGATTATTATATAATATATGATATTTATATCCAAGATTCAAAATATCTATCATACATAATTATATTTAATATTATATGCATTATGATACCATATTTCTTCATTTAAAACATGATTTTATTAATCAATAATCCAGGAAAAACTAGGATATCACTCTTATATTTCTAGGCCTCAATTGACACTAAATCAACATAGAAAATACATAATGAAATAAAAATCCCACTATCAACCATGTCTGTCATAGAAAATCATTCTTTATATAAAATAATTAACTGTTTGTGCACCTTACACACATGATACTCACTACATTTATCTTCATCAAGATGTTTGAGGATGATCAATCAAAGGAATCATTAAATCTCTATTTAACATAATGTATCCATGGGTGTATGATAATCACCCATCTCATGGGAGGGACTCGCCATTACTCATGTACAATGAACACTACAAAGGGTAGACAAGAATTAATCTATGAAATATCATAGTCATTATAATAAGGGATATTGTAAGCCATGATATGAGATACAGTACCACTATATTGATATATATCATATTTTATGATATGTTTATATAGTAATTGTTTTGATATGTTTGAATTAAAAGATACAAAATAAAACATGAATAAAAAATTAATCATTTACCATCAAAACATTATCAATGCAAGCTATCATTTATTCTCTATATTTCATATAATGAATATATGGGCAAATAATTGAACATGTTTAAAAATAAAATTCATGAATCATTCAAAGGAATATTAACTATTTTTAAATATATTTAATTTACTTATCCATTAAGATAATAAAATATAATTCATGGATGAAGTAGGGAGTATCCTGATGCATTATATAAAAATCTCATAGTCTATTAAATTTTATCAAAATTTATATGTGATTCCAATGGAATATTCAATGTAAAATTATAACACCTTGAGATTCTAATGAAATATTTCTCTTTAAATAATTTTTTTTCTTTGATAGCTTGCATTTCACACCATGTAAATTTTAAACTGAATGTATAATATTATATAAAAATCTCATTTCTGTTATTTCCTATTAATTTTATTAGAGGCTATCAATAATAATAACTAATTTATGAAATGAATAAAAATTCCAAACTCAACATAAATATATTGATGAATTCCTTAGAAAATAATCTCCAAATTTTTAGTAAAGTCATTTTAATTTCAAAAATATGTTTTCTCCAAAAAAAATCTTATAATAATTTTATTACGGTTTTATGAAATTTTATGATAAAAAAAATTAATTCATCATTCCAAAATTATCTTAAGATAAATTCCTGATAATTTTCTGAAAAAAAATTATTTTTCAATGAATAGTAAAAAATAAAATTTTTATTGGAACTGTCTTTTTATTTACAAATTCAAATTACTTCTTGGTCTGTATTATAATTTTATAAGTTTATTTTGATTTAAAATAATTAACTCTTGGGTTTTTAAATGAATTATATAATGTAATTTAGTATAAAAACATTTTAGATTTTGAAATGGTATTAATCTCAAAAAAATCATTTCATTTTTTCATTTTATGTTTAAATTAACATTTGAAACTACTATGATATAAATTTTGAAAAAATGTATTCAATATTTTTAATAAGACCATTATAACCTTAGAATTCATATTTAGAGCTTTTTCTATGGATTTAAAACTTGGTTGGGATCAACCCCTTCCTTTAGTATAATTATCTTATATAAATTACTTACACACTAGAATTCATATTAATATTTGTGAAGCAATATATGATAACATGTTAAGAACTCCAAAATGTCCGTATGGAGTTAGATAAAGAAATCTATTGGGCCCTAGTCTAGATAAGGAAATGATAAAGAGGGTTGGATCCATTTTGCATGATATAAGGGCTTCTCATATTCCAAAAAAATTATTATTGAAATTGTAGTAAAGATATAAAGAATCAAGGGGCTGACAAGGTATTCCTATGAATACCTCCCTAGATTTGATTAAATATATTTGGATAAAAGGTAACTCTAATACCTTTATATGTGGGTCCTTTCAAAATTAATGATCATATTAGGATAGTATCTTATTGATTAATGCTCCCATAAAATCTTCTTATAGATGATGATTTTTCGCATGTACTTATCAGAAGGATGTACATGGATGGTCCTTCGTATTCCAAAAACACAGAGGTCATACCACTAGATCAAGATCATTCATATCAATAAAAATCGTTAGTGTTTCGAAATCTTAGAGAGAACAACCCACAAAACAAGACTAATCTTATAGTTAATTTTTTTATGGAGATACAACCAATTTGAGGAATCTATGTGGGATTCAATGGATGTGAAGAGAAAGAGGTATCATAACATTTTTTGTATCCAAGTGATGAATTTTTATGGATAATTTTTTTTTGAATTTGGGATGAATGTATCACCTTGACATTTTTTTTGAGATACTTAGCATTAAATAATTTTTTTGATATAGCTTACATTGCATGAAATATTGAGATTAAACTAACTAGGTAATATTATTAAAATTATTTGTGTCTCTTATTTCCTACACATTTTATTGATGGGTTTTAATAATATAAACTTATTTATAAAATAAATATAAATGTCCCAATAAATATAAATAAATGTAAAATTCATAGAATATAATGACATGTTTTTAGAAAAGTAATTTTTTTCATAACAAATATATTTTCTCCAAATAATAATTATTTTTTAAATTATTTTCTAAAAGTTTCATAAAATTTATATTGAAAAATTAATTTCATTTACTGTTTCAATTTTATCTTAAAGGTATTTTTTGATATATATTATTTTAAAATATTTATTTTTCTATCAATAGTGAAAATATATTAATTTTAATTCAAAAATATATTTTCCATTACAATTTAAAATTATATTTGGGATAGTATTAAGAAATAATCATTTCCATTTAATTTGAAAAAAAAATCAATTATGGTTTTTAAATGTATTTTATATTAGAATTTGGTAAAAAAAATTAACATTTAAAAGGACATTATTAGGAAAAATCTGTTTTCTCTTAAATTTTTTAGGATTTGTTTTTTATTAACATATACAATTTTTTTTATTGTAATTTTTGAAAAAATTCGTTCATATTTTGATTCATGAGAACCATATTTAGAAAATAGGTCCCTTTAATATTCAGACAACATGAATAGTAAACATAGTAATTTTCTTACCAAGTTAATGGGTAAATGGGGTAATTAAATTATAAAAATAAAATTATAAGAACTATTAAATGACCCTAAACTTATCTAAATAATATTTTATAACTATATTTCAAACATAGTCATCAAATAGGCTAGTTTAAGAAAATTTAGAGCCACATTGAAAAGATTATGGCCTTTTCAATGTATTATTTAATGAAAATTCAAATATTTTACACTATTATTTTTAATAAGTGAAATATTTTTCTTATGTTGTTATTAAGATTATAGTTTCTTCTATAAAAATTACTTTTAATGATAAAAGATTTATCTTCATAGTGGTAACTTATTTTTAATTTTTAGTAAAGAAATATATAGATTAAATGATAACATGATGCTAATATAGAAAATTATTTATTTAAGGGGAAAATAAAATAAATGAATTTACAAATATTAAAAGTATTATAATTTTAGATAATTAATGTTATACATGAATTTTATATTTGACAATAAAATTTTACGGATTTTTTGATATGATTTTTTTTAATTTTATTAGTTTTTTGAAAAGACACCGACCCTAGAATCCAGGAGGCTGGGTCTTACTAATTAAATTGGTATAATAAAAATAGAAGATGTGTCTTAAAGGAACAAATATTTAAGTATATTTTGAAAAATCATAAATAAAAGTTATAGTATAACTTGAAAGGAAAAACAACAAAGAAACTCTATTGGACACACCAAAAAACTCCTATATTATACCTATAAGTAATTCATAATTCACACCTGCATATCCTAGGTAAAAAACACATAAAAATGGGTAATATAAGTTTCAAAGTAAGGATAAGAAATAGATAAAAAAATAACATAAATAATAATGCAGGTGAATAAATAAAACACATTCCATGAAAACATAATTTTGATTATAATATGGAAAAAATAAAATCTGAATAAATATTTCTATATAAATTATCATGTGAGAATGAAATATAACCATGAATATTATATTATTCAAATATTTTCATTGGATATAAATTTATAATATCATATTCAGGTGATTAATAATTCCAAATATAAAATTCATACCATCAAGGCCATGGCTAAGGCTTCTGAAAATAAATGGTTAAAACCTCGACAAAATCCCTTTTAATTTTGTCTCATTGGACCTATCAATGAATCTAGGGGATATAGTGGGACCCACCAATAAATTCATAATTCAAAAGTATTACTAATATGAATGGGTTTAAACATAAACAACATATACATATGAAATGTAGATTACTTTCCCTGATTATTAAACATAATCACAAACCATTTTGAGTAATATATGGAATTGTATCAACGTAGAACATGCACATTCAAAATGAGTATAAACCATTTTATAAAATATGGTTGATTACAATCATAATAGATAAATTTTAAAAAATAAATATATTTAATAGATGGTTGAAATTGATGAATATACTCTATTAAAATCATTGGGGAATTCTTGGGAGAAATACCACATTTTTATTTGCAAAGAAGCCTTCTTTTGGAAAAATCATTTTTCATCTGTCATAAATGTATGTGTGAATCCTGAAATTAAGAAATATATTTTCATGATACAATTATTAATATTTAAAAAAATAATGTAGTATTAAAAAATAATATTTAGGGTACTTGAAAATAGGTATGAATTCAAAAAGTTCCATTTAATCAGACTTGTGTATTAAGAAGAATTGAGAAGGTATCTTTTTGAAAAAGGTATTCCACCATAAAATAAAGATGAACTGATATGGATACATGAGTTTGGAAGATATAATTCCAATTTATAATAATTATATTAAATAATTAAGAATTAAATTGGGGTAAAGGGATATAAATCATTACCCGAATGGAAATTGGAGGTTTGGGACGAAACCCTTACCTTATGTTTGAAAGTGTTCGGCACTTGCACATAATTTCCTAGAATATGGAATTAGATTCATTAATAAATTAATTCATAATATCATAAACATTTTTTTGATTTATTATAATTTTATTGAGTTTATTTAATATATTTCTGAAGTGTTATATGATTGAATTCCATCGTTCAGGAATGATTGATTCCTTGGTTTTCATGACTGGTTCAGTTGTATACATGTACAAAATATCATGTAAAATGGGAATATTTATAAATAATTAAAATTATATGTTATTAGTGAAAATACATAATATCAAATGGTTATATTATTCATTTGGTTATATGGGTTGAGGATGAATCATTTTATATGTTGTTAAAGATACTCGTTTAGATTATTTTATTGGTTTTTTGATCATCACAAGCTTGTTTTGTCTTTTGAATTAATATCATGTATATAAACTAGTTCATAACATTAAATAATTTTTATTAATTATATAATAGTACTTTTTAACCCTAATAATGGATTTATTACCATCCTTAAATCTGAAATTTTAAAATGATAAATTTATCTTTAACAAAGGCTGTAAATTTGCACCTCACTATTGATGTTTTGATTTTTAGAATAACAAAAGGGAACAAAAGACATGATGGTGTATTTTTCATTATCATAATAAAATTATAGTATTATTAATATACTATAGTAATTAGGTATTTTTTTAAATTGGAGGTTTGGAGTGTTTAAGAATAGAAAATAAATTTAAAAGAAAATAACAAAAGTGGAAGAGGGTTTTACATCTTAAATTCTTCTCTTTAAGATCCTCTGTAGGGAAAATGATTTTGAAATTTTTTTTGACACAAGAACCTCATATATTTGACGAAGATGATTAGTAATAGTATTTGGAATATATTTGAAAAGTTTAAAGGATTTAGAGGTGTGAGTAGAAGATGTGTTGAAGGGTGGGATTTATATTGGAGGAGAAGGTTGCTTTTTGGATATTTTATTCATTTGTTTGTTATTTTAGATCAAGAATATTAATAGATTGAGCATTATAACACAATAAATTAAAATTATAATTAATTTTTTTTAGACTATGGGCTTACATCATCCATACATCATCTGTGACTCAATAATTCAGGTTTTTGTTAAATTCAATAAATTACCGTATTTCACTAGTCACCAAAAATTCAAATATTTTGGAAGACTCTTAAAATTTCACTCTAACTATTTTTTGATGTTATATAATTTGAAAATGACCTCAATTATATAAAAATAATTTTTTAAATGTGATAAATGAAATTTTTATTTAACTTTTCATTTATTAGAAAATGTCAAATTTAATATTATAACAGATTTTATAACACTTTAAAAAATTAATTATGGTCTCATAAAATTATCATATAATAATAAGAAAAAAAAATATTAATTTATGAATATATTCTATGAAAATTATTTTTTTAAATGAATATATTAATTATAAAATTATAATTAAATATTATTAACTTATAATAACATAAACACTTAATTTATCAATTTTTTAACATTTATTTACTTATTCGAAGATATAGATATATCATATTTTTATTTATAAGATACCCAAATTTTGATTATACTTTACTAGATGAGTTTTCTATTCTATTGGCCATTTTATTATTTTTAAGGGTTATATTACTATTCAAAGGCCATGTTACTATTCCATTGGTAAGGGTTCCTTATCTTTTTGAAATACCTCTTATCTCATTAATTATAAATTTGTAAGGTTTTTTTATATTATCTAAGTGATTTTATGTGATTTATATTATATGAATTAATTATAAAAAGATAAATTTCAATTATAGGATTTTTGTTAATTACATTATCCCCTTCTATAAAAATTTCTTTCTAAAAATATCTAGAATGTCACCTCAAACAAATATTTGGGTATTTTTTTCCACAAAATTTCCTCTGGTTCCAAAATAGTCTCTTCAATTTTCTCATTTTTACAATGTACCATTAATAGCTAAATCACCTATTCCTCAACACATATTCTTTTGTGTCCAAAATCTTGATTGGTTCTTCACAGTAAGATAAATCAGATTGCAATTCTATTAATTCATAAGTGAGTACATGCACTGGGTTTTGCGTTTACTTCCTTAATAAAGAGATTTGAAACACATTGGGTGCATTAGGAAGGCTAGGTGGCATCATTAAATAATAATCCATAACTCCAACTCTCTCCAAGATTTCAAAAGGTCCAACGTACATGGGGATCCGTTTCTGTTTCTTTCCAAATTTTATAAAACCCTTCCTTAGATATACATTCAAAAAACATTATATCCCACTTGAAATTACAAATACTTCCATATATTATTTGAAAAACTATTTTTCTAGATTTGAGCTACATTGATTTGGTTTTGAATATTCTTTACCTTTTCTATTGTTTCCTCCACATGTTTTGGGCCTATAAGTTTCCTTTCACAAAATTCTTCCCAATAAGTTGGTGTACAATATCTCTTCACATAAAATGACTCATATTTTGTCAATTGAATACTTTAATGGAAACTATTATTGTATTAAAACTCTACAAAATGGTGAATAATGATCCCATATTCCTTGAAATTCAAGTTATCGTGATCTCAATATTCTTTCAATGGTTTGGATTAGCCTTTCTCATTTCCCATTAGTTTGAGGGTGACAAGAAGTACTAAAATGGAGCTAGTATCCAAATATTTTTTGAGAATTTCCCATAATTTGGATTTAAATAAAGGATAAATGTATAGAATAATAGAAATATGTACTCCATAAAGCCTTAAAATTTCATTAATATAGATTCATTCATGGTAATCTAGTGGAAAATCCTCCGTTATAGCAGGGAAATATGCAGATTTGGTAAGTAGATCAAAAATTACACATATTTAATAATTCCTTATTAGAGTTTGTGGTAATCCATTGAAATAATTCATAGTATTGTCATCCCCTTTCCTTGACGTTATAGGAAGTGGATAGATGACACCACTACGATTTTGTCTTTCATCCTTTAGTTATTTACAAGAATAAACATCCGGATACATAATCATAAATTTCACACTTCATATTATCCTAGAAAAAAATTCCTTTAAATATTTATACATATTAGTGATACTGTGGTGTATAATGAAATTTGATATATGATAATTATCTAAATTGTTTTTAACATCAGATATAGAGGGAACACAATGTCCCTTCCCAAATTTTATAATTCCACCCTCATACATGAAGTCTGTCCACTTCCCCTCATTCCAAATTTTAATTTTACTTTGAGAATTATCATCACCATTATGAGAACTTTTAATCCATTCCAATAAATATTATTGGAAATCCAATTGAAATATTAATTATGTTTCACCTTCCTTGATAATTCGCATATCCTATTTTACAGGATCTATGTATATAGGGTCCTTTTTTATCCTTATCTGGTTCAAAACACCATGATTATTCCTACTCATTGATTCTTCTACCTTATTCTCTTTCTCGATGTGATAGTGTGTTAAATAATAACAATCATAGAGTAGCTCGATCCATTAGATTTTCCTCATGTTGAGTTCTTTCTATGAGATGATATATTTCAAACTCTTATGATTTGTATGTATCTCTCATATGTCACCATAGATATTGTGTCTTCATATTTTCACAGAATATATTATAGTATCTAACTCAATATCATGAACTGGATAGATTACTTCATGAGTTTTTACTTTCCTTGATGCATAGTTAAGGACTCAATCATTCTACATAAGGACAGATCCAATTCAATTCATTGAGGCATCTCTATATATAACAATTCCACCATTTCTCGATGGTGGAGTCAAGATTATATAATTCAATAATCTCATATTCCATTATTCAAAACACTACTCACATTATTTTTCTATATGAACTTAACAAATTTACGGGTAAGATTTTACAACATGTTGGGTAATCAGTAATAATTCTGAATACAACACTAATAGTAACCTGTTAATCCAATGAAACTATGTACCTCGGTTATGGTCATTAGTGTAAGAAATTATTAGAAGACATTTTTATTATTGGATCAGAGATATTTCATTATTATAGACAACATGGCTATGAAAAGAAACAATTTAATGTAAGAATTTACACATGTTGAAAATCACATATAACTCTTTTCTTCTAAAATTATACATAATAACTTTTTAGTAGTTATCATAGACCTCATAGATTTTAGAATATATGAAGATATCATCAAAAAATTACACAAAAAAACAATAAGATATTCCTTGAACACTCTACTCATTAGATCCATTAAAAAGGATGCCTAATTATTTAAACCAAATGGAATTTATGTAAACTCATAAAGTCCATACTTTGTTAGAAATTCTCTTTTTGGAATATATTCCCTCCAAATATAGCTCACATTGGAAAATTCCCTTATTTATTCTTCTCTTTATCCATTATTTATTCTTCCACACTCTTGATCTCTTGTTTTCCCATAAAGTCATAAGAAATATAGTATTCATTCTCTATCTTAATAGCACATGAGACTATATTTTTGTATGATAAGTAATGTTATGAGATTGTTTCCCTTAATAGGAATGGTTTTAAACCATAAAATAATTAGTCAGTATTTCTCCTAAGATTACGTATGTAGTTAGCAACATGCCTTACAAACATTGTAAAATTTTATTCCTAATTCACAATGTTTTCACCCTCTTTTTGTTTCAAAAAAGGAACTAACATTCCATATACTCTAACTATTATTGATGGAAATATTTTCTAGGAAAATTTATTTAAAATATTTCCATTCCATATTTGAAATTTCACCCTAATATTTTATTGTTTTGAATCCACTACCACTATTGATCAACATATCCTGGGAGATGATAATCTACCATGATAACCTTTTCCCTTTTATTACTTCCCAATATGAGAAATGTCTACTCTAAGAAACATATCCCCTACTCTACTATAAATGGGTTTGTAGACTGATTGAATTAGGGTGGTTTGTTATGTTTGAAGTGGTCGAACACTTCTACTACACATTGTGGGTCAGTATTCTCTATATGGGTAAATTTATTACTCATAACATGAGTTAGATATCCCATTATCATTATATGTTACTCAGCTCTAGTTGTATCTCCATATCCAACATCATTATATTTTATATGAGGTAAATCCAAACATGTGATATGAACAGTTAAATTGTTTCAATTCCTTTCACTAAGCACCATTTCTAAACAATGTAATCCACTAAATTATATTATTAATCATATTTCATAATTATTAAATAGTAACAGACTGCTTAAATTGAAAAACATAAGTATAGATGATCTCATAATAATTAACATGTATTTCTTAGGAGAATATTTAATTTTAAATCCATCATAATGTTTTTTAAATAAAATTTAAATTATTTTAAGAATATCTCCTAGAACATTCAAACCAGGTTCAAAGTAATACACTTTGTCATGTACCAAGTAACACTGAGTTAGGAATGATGCACCTTGTCAGTGTTGTTACCCAAATCTTACATTTGTCCCATAAACACGTCCATTTGTATTATAAAAAATGGGATTTATTTTTTTAAGAACAAAATAATATCTACCTTAACAAAATTCAAGGACGTTCTTTTATTCTGGCCCTTAAATTCTATCCTAGGGTTATGTTCCCTAATTTTTGTTTTCTAAGTCATGTTTAAAATGTTTCTACTAAACATCCTATGATACCAACTGTATAAACCCCAACCCATATAACCCAGAGCTAGTGCCTTACTTATTACACAAATATAATAAAGAAGGAGGTCACATAAAAAAGTAACTAATAGTTTTGTATATAAGAAAAATATATACAAACTTAATTGTTACATTACTACATGATAGGAAAATAATAAAGGAACTCCATTTGAAACACCAAAAAACTCCTAAATTATCCATACCATTCATTCATAATAAATATCTTCTCTTCCTGGGAAAAAACATAATAAAGGGATGAAATGAGATTCTTGGTAAGGGTAATAAATATAGTAGAATATAATTCAAATAATATGTTATAGTGAATAATTAATGAAAATTCCATTGAAATGTAAACAGGAGCATAATATGGTAGGAATATAATATTAATAAACAATGTTATTTAAATAGTCACATGATAATGAAATCTTACCAAGGATATTCTACAAGTCAAATAATTACATTATCCTTCAATTTATAATATCATATTGAAGGAATGAATAATTTTGGACATCATAATCATAACATCGATCTATCGACCAAGACAATTGAAAATAAATGGTTAAGGCTTCGACCAAATCCATTTTTGTTTTATATCATGAGACATAATGATGCATCAAGAGAATATAGATGTGCCTGACCATAACTTACTATTTCCAATTCATTCATCATGTGAATGATTTCAATCATAAAAAAATTATACATATGTAATTTAAATAACATTCCCCAATAAATAAATATAATCACTAACCATTCTGAGTAATATGGTGGGTGGTATCAATGTAGTACATCAAGAGTCAAACTGATTATAAATTAATTTAATAAAATATTGTATATAATAATCATAAGATATAAATTTCAATAAATCATAATATTAAATAGATGTTTTGAAATATGTGAGAAGGATCTAATAAAATCATTGAGGAATTATAGAGAGAAATGTCCCTTTTACATGGAAAAGAAGAGTTCTTTTGAAAATATCATTTTAATTTGTTATGATTATTTGTATAAAAGTAAAAATTAAAAAATATTTAATTTCATGACAAAAATAGTTTTTTTATAAAAATATATGACTCATAAAACTGATTATTGATATTACTTGAAAATGGGTATGAAATCGAGAAGTTTTTTTAATTGGGCTTGCATATCAGGAAGAATTGTGAAGGGAATATTTAAATGAATTTATTTCCCCATAAAGTAAAGATGATCTGGTCTAGATAAAAAAAATTGGAACATTTACACTGAATTTATATGTTTTATATAAAAATAATATGGAATTAAATATGGGTAAAGAGAGATAAAGTGTAACTCAAATGGGAAATGGTGGTTTTATAATAAACCAATACCTTCTATCTGAAAGTGTTATTCACTTGAACTTAATGACTTATAATTGGATATTATATAAATTAATAAATCAATTAATAACCTCTTAAAAATTAATTTTATTTATTATAATTTTATTAACTTAATTTATTTTCATTTTTGATGAGTTAAAATATTCAATTTCCTTGTTTGGGAGTGTCTGTTTCCTTGGGTTTCATGATCGGTTCTCTTCTATACATGTACAAAAGAACATTTAAAATGGGAATATTTGTAAATAATTAAAAATATATTTTATTAATGTACATATTCAATAAGAAATTTAATAATTAATTTGGGTGTATTAAGATAGGATGAAATATTAGATAAGACGTAGGTGATAATAGTTTAGATTGTTTTGGAGGTCTTCCAATTATAACAAACTATGTTTGTCTTATAGATTAATATCATGTTTATATACTGGTAATATAATATTAAATAAGTATATATATATATATATTAATCTATTTTTACCATATTAATGGTTTTATGACCATCCTTAAAGGTGAAATTTAAAATTGAAAAATTCAGTGTTAATGAAGGTGGTAAATCGTTACCTCACGAACAATGTTTTCATTTTTAGAATAAATGGAAATGATAAAAGACATGATAGTAGATTTTATATTAAACTAATAAAATTATAGTATATATCAGATAATGGATTCATCATGAACATTTAGATAGAGCAGGTGATGAGTCAATAATAAGAGAAAATAAAGTGAAAATAAATATAGAAAGTGAAAGAGGATTTTACCTCTTGAATTCTTCTCCTTGAGATCATACTAAGGGAAATTGGTTTTGGAATCTTGTTGAGACTATAACCCCCTAGATGTGGGTAAGAAATTGGAAAAATATCAAGGATTAATATTTGTGGGGAGAAGAGGAGGTGAGGGCTGGTATTTATAGTGGATGATATATATGTTTCTTTAATATTCAATTCATTTGTTTATTACATTATCTCAAGACTATTAATTGTTTGAGAATTATCACAAAATATATTAAAATAATTAGGTATAGTTTGATATTATGGGCTTATATCAACCATATAACATCTATGACTCAATAATTCATGATTTTTTAAATACCACAAATTACCATATTTTACTAGGCACAACAAAATCATCTATTTTACAAAACCATAAAAATTCACCGCAACATTTTTTTATGATTAAATATAAAAATGTAAACCCATTTTATGAAAATAATTTTCTAATTATGAGAAAATTAATTTTCAAATAAGATCATTATTTATTGTAAAAATAATAATTTTAAATTTTTAACTAATTTTTTAACACTTTGAAAAATTAATTAAGGTCTCCTAAAATTTACCAAAATACATAAGACAAAAAAATATTAATTTCTGAATATATTAGAGAAAAATGATTTTTTTTAATCATTATATTAATTATCAAATAGAAGTTAAATATTTAGAATGTACAATAATACCAATGCTTAATTTATAATTTTTAAAACATTTATTTGAATATTCAAATATATATATATATATCATATTATTATTTATAAGATACCAAAATTTAATTTATACTTTGGTAGGGGAGGTTACTATTGTATTGGCCAGTTTACTATTCATGTAGGTCGCATTAATATTCCAATAGTCAAGCTACTATTCTATTGGTATAAGATCCTTAACATCATGAAATGCCTATTATTTAATTAATTTTTCATTTATAATGTTTTTTTGGATTATCTATATGGTTTTATGTGATTTATACTATTTTAAATAATTATAGTAATGTAAATATCTTTGGTAGAATGTTGGTTCAATGAATTTTATTAATTTTATTAAAATCAAAGTAATTAATTATTTTAAAATTGACACTAATGATATTTTATGAAGATAATATTTTATTAAATTCTTTAAAAACCATAAAAACAAAATTTAAGAAATTGAATATTTTATGGTCTATAATATCATAAATTGGATATTTATAGTTTAATTTACACCTTATAAGTAAAATTTAGTACATGTTATTATTGAAAAAGTTGTTACCATAGTTATGGTGAAAATATGTTAACTAAGGGTTAATGAAAATTATAAGGTTTAAAATTTCACCCACACATGTCTAAAAACTGTTAGATTACAGGATTACAATAATATATATCATTATTATAGAATCCCTTTCCATTTTGACGTATTTTTATTGTGATATAATTTTTAATAAAATAATATTTTGGGAAATCCCAAAAGTGCCCCTCAACTCAATTATAAAGGGACACCTCCTCCCTCAATTCATTTCACCAAATTTGTCCTTATAGCTCAACCATACTCTAAAAAAACATATTTACCACTTTCCTATACACATTCTACATGTTCTATTTTCCCTAAACGATAAACCCTATATCCCTTTAGAGGACATCTAATGGAGTCATTACGAAGAAATAGTAATCGCTCTAACTAGTCAATTTATTTTTATACAAATATTTACCTTCTATAAATATTTGATATAAAAAAAAAATTAATAACATTTTTATAATATATATTTTAACATTTTATTATGAATATAAAAACACCACTATACACCATCTTTCCAATCTAATAAAGAATGAATGTATCACTCATGCGTACGTACAACTTATTGTTTTCACATAGAGATATAATTCATTTTTCATCACCATGTTTTATGGATAGGTATTATGATGTTTTATTTGTTTAAATATGAAATTTATGATATAATTATACTTCTAAAATGGTAAAATCTTGTCTAACTTTTTATCATCCAATCATTATTAAACTATAGTGATTCTCATGCGTACATATGGACTACAATATCTACAATTTTTTGTGATTAATTTTTCATTTATATTTCACATAGATGGTAAAAACGATGGATTTTATGAATATAACATATATATATAATATAATAAAATTAAATAAATGTGTATTATTATTTAAATTTATTTCATTCTATCAGATGAGAAATTGAAACTGCATTCATGTGTAAGTATGGCCTACTGTCTCAATGAATGGTGTAATTAATTTTTCTTTATTTAATTTTTATGAATGATTATAAATATATATTTATAATTAATATATTTTTTCAATATAATTATTATAAATTTTGAAATTATGGGACCATGGTCAGTATACAAGGGTAGGGACTACCAAACTGAGACATTCAAGTAAAACAAAGTTGTTATCACCCAGAAAAGTGACTTTATAACAAATTATTAATAAATAGGTGATAAGTTGATTTAAATAAATCATAAATGGTATCATATGTATATGTTTATAGAATACATGTATATAAATACAAATTTATTATATAGAAGGTATGAGTGTGAACAGAGAATGGTGAGACATGAGGTGATGGTTTATATTATAGTCTCAATATTATCTTTGATTATTTTTGTTTATGTATCTGCTCTAGAGTAGTTCAAAATCTCTAGATAGGGATACACTATAACAAATTCCCCGATCTAGTTCACCAAACAACCCCATGTGCACCTCCACACCAACTAGAAGATTCATACTAGAAACACTAGTCTAATGGAAAACATGGGGAGAAAATACCAACTTATTATTGTAAAGACACAATAGATGAAATATTAATAAAAGTAAGAATTAACCTGAACAATAAATGGAATAAATACCACAAGTGAAAAAAAATTAAACAACTCAATCATGCTATAAATATATCACTAAAAAACTACATCTATGTCATTAAAACAAATCACCCCCCTAATACAAAAACCATAAAATATCCGCAACAAAAACATGAGTCCCAACCTGAGCTATAAATACCATTCCACAACCCGTAATCCCTTGCAGAAACCAACCACATGGTTCTTATCCAAAACCTCTAGCAGAAAATATGTCGTATATTCTCTATTACCCAAGTGACATGTTGACCAAATCTTTGTGTGATTACAACTCATTAGTCCACTAATAATGGTGTTAAAAGAAATAACCAGTCTGTGCAGTTGTGTATGAAGATAATAAAGGTGTAATAAATAAATAGGGAAATAGAAAAAAATCATTTATCACATTTAAACAATAATTAATTAACCATATTATATTTTTGGTTCCATATTCTTATCTAAACAACTAAACCCTCTCTAGCCATGATGGGTTTTTAATCCATAACATAAAACGGTTACATAGTTTTTAGTCATAAAGGGGAATTATCTAACCAATTAAATTTATATAATTACCCAAAATCATCATGCCATGTAACCATATGATATCCAAATGTTATGATAATTGAGCATCAGTATGAAATCTTTACCCATGGGTTACATTGGTGGGGACTAAAGCATCAGTCTATCCCAATCTAATTATGAAGAGCCTCGTCCAATTATTCTAGTCATTAAATACATTGGATGGACTATGATCATCAATCTATCCCAACCCATGGGAGTAGTGAATCAGTCCAATGCCCCAATAATAACATTTACCACATGTACATTATTATATAACCATTTATCACATTTACCCAACACATTCCATGACTCATTTACCTCTTCATGTAAATCCAAACATCCCTTTATGTATTTCCTCATTTCCGGTTAATTTACAACATCATGAAAAACATCAGAAAACTACCATTTTTAAAATATCATAAATATACCATTTAAAACATGGGTCTTCTATTAAAAAACTAAACCATACTCAGAGGAATTCATTTCCATTTCCATCCATCCTAAATATCCATTCATTCATTTTTCACAAAAAAGAGATCGACACCATCATTATAAATATATTAATAAAAAACCACTTTCATATTACTATGAGGTCAACACCTCCTTTTTATAAATTACCCATTTCCAAAATATCATTTTAAGTCATTTAGAATCGTAAGAGGATTACAATCAATAAAATTTCATTTAAAACATTTCAAAAGATCCTTAGGAACATCAGAAAAGACAACATGTACTCTTTTAAGTTATACCTTTAACTATTAAAATAGACCAAATTATAGTCTTCATCCCATTCACATTAATAATTACTTTATCTCAATTTCTTAATGAAAAAACCCACAATTTGTTAGGGGTTGGTATACCCTATGTGTAACCCTCAGATAGGTCCCAAATCATCAGTGAAACTAATGAGGTCCTTGAAGGGTCCCACACCTCAATCTAAAGATAAAATTAAATTACATAGATAAAGACATGGATACACGGAAAATCAGTTCATAGGAATAATAATATAAACATAGAAAACATTAATAATATGGGTAAAATCATATAATCCAGCTACCTCATACTCATAGGGAACCACTTGTTTAAATGTGGCCCTTAATTTGAACTAAAATCGCCTAAAACTCTATGGAGAATAACACCCTGGAAATTTTTTTTAGAGATTTATAAGGGGAGGGAGAAACAACCCAATGCACTTCTGAAAAATGGAAGCAAAAAAATTATAAGACTTACCCGTAGAATATATTAACACAATAGAACACTCCAAATTCTTAATAATCAATGTATAAACATCCATGGAGGAAGAAGGAGCACCTAGTTCATCACCTTATTTGATAGAGGTCAAATAATGTGATGAATTAGGAGATAAATAAATAAGATCAGGTAATAAAAATCCTAAAAATCCTAATTTTAATGAGGCTCATATTTTTTCTCCACGATAATCCAAAACATGTGCATATTGTGTAGTTTCCTCTATCTTAGAGGAAACGAAGTTGAAAATTTTTCTTGGCCTTTCACGCAGTTTGAAAAACATTGTGGTGACTGTGCACTCAACATTTTCTAAGGGGAGATCGATCTGAATGGTCTCTTATTCTACCCTCCACAGTTTCCATAATCTTTCACACCATTTATATAGGCTCCACGTTTATCGTTCAAGATTACTATTAATAAATCTCTAACCATGCTCTAAGGATATGATGACCTCTTTCCCCCTTTTTCATGTCAGGAACCCTCGAAACACCACTTGGACCTTCCTAATTTTTGATAAAACATCCACAATGTAATAGTTTAAACTAGGAAATATATTGTTTCAGGGTGGAGATCCTACAACATCTCCTCCTAGAAACATTTCATCCACAAGCTATATCACCAATATTCTAGAAAAAAGGTCAGGCCACATAGCCCATTTTTCAAAATCCATCTCTCGTGGTTCCTCATGAATATTACCTAGCTACTACAATGCTCAAACAATGGATGTAGTCCTACTCCAATGATTTTTTTATGTTGAGATCCAAAACACAAACCTACTGCTCTTAAAAGGATGCATCTACCTCATAACAACTTTATCAACACCAACCAAATAATCCACATGAGGGAACTAGATAAATATAATCAAATATTTGGTACACGAAAACATTAAACAAGAAATAAACAACATGATCAGAGATAATTGGGATTTCATTAGTCTGATTCTCCCCAAAACTCTCAAATATTCTAACACACCTTGCATAAAACAATGGAACATATCTTTTTTCAAAAACATCCATAAAGAAAGATGGTCTATAACTCAAGGACAAATGGAGTCATTCTATATTTAAACACCCAGAACACAGAAAAAACCACAACACGCAACATAAGTACTCATTCAATCAAAACCTAAGGCAATAACTGTTTCATAAACTAAACAACAAGATGGTACTTTCTTAATCCCAACCAAACAATAACATCGACCATGTCACCAACAGATCACTCATCTTCTATCGTTCACCCCAACATACACTTTAGCTAACAATAACTTTATTCTGGTGTTTGGAACATCCATTATCATAAAGGACAGCCAGAACCCCAAACCCAAACTTCCACATCAAACACAATGTGTTTCCCAACTCACCCTACTTGTACATCCACATGAACACCTTTCAAAATTGGTATGCTGCCCTGCTATCGAAACTACCAAGAATAGATGTACCTTCATCGACCATAAATAAAATAAATTCAACTTTGATTTACCTCAACTCAATATTCCAAACCTAGAATATCCTTCTAATACATCAAATTATGGTGGCTTATAACTCTCCACCTTCATTAATTTTACCAAGTCATGTCGAAACATCTCTCACAGACTAATCCCTGTAATGTCCAACTTTCACTATTAGAACATACCAAATTTATTTGGCCAAGATTCCTTCACAAATAAGGATATTCTAAGATCATCCAAACACACTTACTAAAGTTGATTCCCAACTCCCAATGAGATCCGTATACCAAAACATCATTTCTCATGAACCATTATCATGTGTCATTGCACTATCAACACCTCTACCCCGAGAACCTCAGATCACTTTTTGAATAACCCTAATCCCAAAGCCAATAGAAGGATCAATCCACCACAACATATGAGGCCACCTAGTGTAACACCCCAGGTAAATAAAGAATATGAAATTTTCATATTTATCCATATTTGTGAATAAAATATTGATATGAATTTAAAGGGGACTCTGTGCTCGATGGCGTACCCAACACGCAACAACGAGTTTCTTGGGAATCTTACGTTGCACTCTAATGATAAAATAATATTATTTTAAATGGTGGTTAACATGTAGCCGTTGTAATGGCGGGAATGGATAGAAATAACTAAAATATGATTATATATGTTTTTAAATTTTTTTACATTTATACAATAAAAGATAAAGGCATAAAATACGGAAAGAATTCAATTTTAGGCGTATATGCCCTAGTTTTCCCTAAAGGTTCACTTGTCGCCTTTTGATGGCGAACCGTCATTAAATATAGTTTTGATCACTCTTATACATTATTTTGGACCAAATAAAACTCTTATTAATAATCGGGACATCAAATTTTACTTTGTGTAATTTTTTGGTATTTTTCCGATAAAGTTCATTTTTTAATGAATAGTGTAAAATGTTGTGTTTTAATTCAAAGCCTCTTTTTAATCTAATTTATTTATATGATTAGATAATATTTTGAATTGGTTTTAAAGTGAAATTAGAAAATATTTTTACCATTAAATCTAATAGTGGTTGTTGGAATTAATTTCACTTTGAAATCGGACTTAAACTAGTGTCAATCTTTTGATACTTATTGTTTCATAAAAACACGCTATTTGTCATGACAGCAGGAATTAATTATTAAATTAATTAATGTGACTTATATGTTTTGAATTTTGTAAAACAGACTTTATTTTTGAATTCAGAATATCAAGTATAGCTTAGGGTGAATTTTTGGGATTTTTCTAAAAAACATCAATTTTTGATGAATAGTGAAACCACTAAGTGGTACTTATAAAAACTGATTTTTCCGTTTAAATGGAATTTTGCCATCTTTGTGTTTTGAATTTCAAAAATCCGACATACATGGTTGTCATTAAGAAGTAAAATGTGGTTCAATGGGATATAAATAATTTTTTGGTGAATAGTAACTTATTAAGTTTTTAATCGCGGTTAGTGGTAATTAGTGTAGTTTAAGGTAAAAATGATGTTATAAGAATGTGAAAACACCATGAAACTTGTCCTACACCTATTGGGTGAGTCATGGACGACCAATACAAGCCATGGGCCAACTTGGGGACCCCATGGAGCCACTTTAGTAGGAAAATGACAATAATATATTTTTATTTAATGTTAAAATTAAATTGACACAAACATGAGTTGTTTTACTAAAACAGTTTTTAAGTAGGGTTACACAAGTCCGAATTTTTATTATAAATAGTCATTGGAAAGATAAAAAGATTTAATACATCATAGTATTTTTTTTATAATTTTTATACATTAAATAAATTAAATTATTTATGACATAATAATGATGCAGTGATGACATCATTATTTGACAATTTAAATAAAATGGAATGATAATGTAAAATCTATGAACTAAACATGTCCAAAACTTATTGGATGGGTGGATTTAGAACCCTTATCACCTTATCCAGGAATTATATCTATGTGGGACCTTTTAAAACACAAACACATTTTCAAATAAAGTAATATTTCTTACTTTCCAAAAGTGCCCCTCCCCTCCTCTTATAAAAGGCCCCCACCTCTACCTCATTTCACACACTCCTAAAGCCTTTGGCTCGGCCAACCCCTGCCCATTTACTCTCTCCACATCCCTATCCTCATCCTAGAGGATTCCCATTGGTCAGAATCCTTTCAAAGGAAGCCTTTAGGCTCAAATCAAAAGGAGTTACACTTTTAAAGGTAATTCATTCTCTCATGTTCATTTGTTTTATTTCTCCAACCCCCTAAACTCTTTTTATTTACTTATTTTGTAAAAAAACCAGTATCTTAAATATACTAGGATGTTGTTATAATATTTATTCGAGCTACACTCTCACACAAATACATCAAATGGTTAAAGAACATACGGTTTCCGTGGATGGCGAAATTCTGCCTCCCGAAACGATGATTGTTCAATACTCATTTAACACCTTCATAGGTGGCCATTATGATGTCACTATTTTTATATATGATATATAATATGTTAATGTTTTACTTATGCTTCTGTATTTTTCATTTGTGTCTTACCTTTATGGCTTCCATTATGGGTATACGCGATATCTTCATTTAAGGAAGTGCGGACTACCGCCCCCTCAAAGTGATTTGATTCGTTAAATACCATATGTGGGACGTATAAAGGATGGAACTATGATATTATATATGATATTATACTGGAATTATAATATACCTTTATATCATTATTATTCCATTCTATAAAATACGAAATAGAAATGAAAGTAGCGTTCATGCGTACGTACGGCTTACCGTCTCCATGAACGGTGCATTTCATTTCTTACCTCTAAATGATTATGTAATTTTATAAATGCATTCATGTAATGGATATATATGACATATATTATATCTAAATCATGAATACAATACTGTATATAATAAACATTTGGCCACACGAACAACATGTAATTGTAAGAAGTCCACTTTCGACTTAAGAACCAAATATCGACAAAACAATCATTATTAACTTAATGATTAAATATTGTTTATAACATGGTAATAAGTGATATAAAAGAAATAATGAACTTTAAAAAGGTTCTTAAGGAAGTACAAATTAACTCAAGTTTATTATTCAGGAGATTAAAGAATGATCGAGTCAAGTCGGACCCGAGGTAAGGGATCTTACTCCTCTCTTTCTTTTTAAGTACACTCTTTTATGTGATTCCTTTTAAAGCTCATCTTTTTTTCATTGGGATGATATTTTATCCTACTTTAATTTTTATGTTCATGTGATGAGAGACCCTATTCTCTCTCATCAATCCATTTTTGAAGTTTTGATTGGCGTCGTTAGGCTGCCGAACTTTCGAAAGAGATCTAACTTCTCTCTTTCTTTTTAAGTACTCTCCTTTATGTCACTTCTTTTAAGATTCTATTTGTAATGTTGGGGGATGTTATTTTATATTACTCTTTCTGTAAATTATATTTTAATGTGATGAGATACCCTATTTGATCTCATCAATCCATATTCGGAAGTTTTATGTGGCGGCGTTAGGCTGCCGAGTTTTCGTGAGGGATTTTTCATCTCACTTTTATTCCCATGAGATTTATGATACATTTTCCACAAATTCCATTGAGTGGTGTATGTACTGCCCATTATTCTACTCTTTGTGTAATATACTTTCGTTTATGAGTATTTACATCAATGATCTATTGTCCTTCTTTCATGGGGTGTATGTTTTGAAAGATACCCAAGTCGGAAAGGGAACCTTTCACCCTCCTCTTTTTTAAAAGACTTTTTTTGTTGGGTCTTTTAATTTGAATATTTTTATGTTTGGATATGTTCTCATATATCCTTATTGATGTAAATTTTATGTCCAGGTGATGAGATACACTTTTTATCTCTCATCAACTCATTTTGATGTGATGCCGTTAGGCTGTCAAGGGAACTTTTTAACCCAATTTCGATTTCTTTGGGTTCAACATGTAGTCATTGAATATGTCATCCATTGAATATGTGTGAATGACCTTTTATTGTTTTACACTTAATATCCACTTATATTGGGTGTACATATATTTGTCACACATATTTTTTAGATTTATTTGTCCTTAATTTAAGGATACCTTCTCTATAAGGGATTTCATCACATTTGACATTTCTACTGAGGGTTCATTGTTGTTATGCACCAATTCACTTTTATATGGTGTATATACTGTCCTTTGGAGTATTATATCATGAATCCATTTATTCTCATGATATTATAAAGTTCAGACTAAATGTTATTCCTCAATTATTGTATTCAAGTGTCTCTAATTTTGGTAAAACCCCTTTAACCAAAATATCGTTTTAAATGTTTTAATTATTTGTTCTTATTAATATCCATGTTGTCAAAATGGTTTTAAGGATTTATTTATATGGATATTAATGGTTTAAAATTTTAAGCTTCAAGGTGGTATGTGACACTATGATTCAAAAATATCTTTATTAAATGTTTTAAATGGTTTTGGAAATGGTTTATTTTAGAATGGATTCAATATTTCAATATACTAAAATGTTATATTGTGATTGAAATGTGGAAATGTTATGTTTCCTTTATGCATGTTTTATGTGACACATTTATGTTATGGTTCTTGGGCATTGTTATGAAAACGGGTGGTTCCGTGATAAACTAAGGGCGGGTGAGCCCGTTATAGCTCTCCAATGCATTGGGTAACGCGAAAGAGTGAAACGTTAAGGTTTCTCCGAAGAGATTTAGGGAATATACTATGATGGGTATTCCAAACGTAACCAAGAGGTTTACTCCCCACGTAAGAATGTTATGAATGCCTCAAGTTACCTTTATGTCTTATGTTTTCAATGATTTATTCATGGTTTGATGAGATATGTTAAAGTGCCTATGTTTTATGGGTAAAGTATGATTTCATTATTATGTATATATGAACTCATGTTTCCTTTCCATATTTTTATAACTCTTACTGAGCTTTTTATGCTCATCCCAAGTTTTTTAAATGTTTTTCACAGGTCAAGGGAAGGGTACATGATGAGATGAAAGTGTCAAGGATGTGTCAAGAAAGAATCCGTGTTATATTTTAAATATGTTTCCATTGATGGGAAGAATGAATACTGTCTTTTATGTAACCACTTTGTTTAAATGTGGAATGTAATGTAAGTTTCATGATTTAATTCTCTAAAACTCTAAACCAGAAAAGATCCTCAATGTGTAATCTTGTAATAACTCAAGATTAAGTAAGGTTTAAGGCTGAGGCCTTATAGTTGGTATCAAAGGTCGGTTTAGATAACTTTAGTGGTTAGGGTATTCTTTAAGCATAAGTGGCATTACCATAATGGTTAGGATTTCAGAAAGAGTCCTAGTTTTAGATAAAGTGAATGAGTAAGTATATCTTAGTGTTTATCTTACTCATTAGTACATGATGGTTTTTTTGATATACTCACACTGACCTTTTTGGTTTTAGTAAATGGCTGGATCTAGCAGGCACCAAAGTAACAGTGGATGTGAAGGAAACTGTGACAGTTTTTTGAGCAAGCAACTGAATGATATGGGAGCTGCAATGAGAACTCTTGTGATTATCCTCAACCAACTATCTGTAGTCATGATTGACCACCTAAACCTTAGATATTTCTCTAAGACGTCATATATGCAAGAAACAAATCCCTACGGAAGTACAGGTAATAATCATAAAGGTAAGTGTGTTCAAAAACATATGTGTCAAAGATGTGGAAAGAAACACCTAGGAAAATGTTTCAAAGGGACAGAAATATGCTATAGATGTGGAAATGAAGGTCATAAAGCAACAACCTGCCATGGAAAAAGAAAGCATCCAGTTGACTCGAGGAAAGGGAAAGAAGTTCTTTTTGAGGGATCAATTGAATGTTTTAAATGTGGTGTGCATGGTCTTTATGAAAACACATGTCCTATGACGAAGTTTCGTGAATGGGGTCACCAAGAGCGTACCAATATTCGTTTACCAATACCTAATTCCATTCCGATTGAGGATGAAGAAACTGACAATGACCAATCAAAGGTATGTACTATTTCATGACTATTGTTTTCCTATTTTGAAATCTTAGGATATGATTCATGATTTTGTTTGTAGGAAAGAGGTATTTCGGAATAAGTTGGAAAGGAATGGATAATGGATCATGAAGAATGTTGAATGAGTAAGATGTCAAAATATAAGGGCTTCAAGAGTTATGGTGAAATTCTTAAGAGTATTAAGTCTCTTTTGATGATGGGGTTACATTAGAAGACTTTTTATATTATGTGTAACCCTGATGTTTAATATAGTCAAATTTTATTCAAGTAATAGTTATCTTTTCTTTTGTGGACATAGTTATAAAGAACCATTTGGGTTTATATGATCTTTACTTTTGAGGTAATTATGGGTTACTATATGTTATGATGGAAAATGAAAGGCATGAGATAAACATGAGGTTAAAATATGTTATGATCATCTTTGAAGGTTTTATCTCATTTTGGGGAATGTTTTAAGAATTATATAGTTTTGGAAAAAGGACAACACGCAGACCGTGTGACTACCCGTCGCGTCGGACAAAGCTGCGGGAATCGAACCCACAACCAAAGTGCGACCGGTATTAATCGCCTACCACTAGACTACGTGAAGTCCCTGGTTAGTTTGACTGATTTCTTTTAGTTATATGATTTAATGAATTAAGAGTAATTTTATTTTGGGTTATTTATGAAAATTATTAACCTATCATAGAGGATATGTGATTAGGTTAATTACTTTTCAATATGAGACTTTAGGAGCAACTAATGTTGTTTGGAGATAAATGTTACAATTTAACTTGGAAGACTATGTGACTAAATCCTTCAAATATTTGGGTTTCAATCATAGATTGGTTTACTTTGAAGAAATTTATGGACAAATTGATTATAGAATGGTCCTCGTTGAACTTTGGGTTTTGTTGGACAAATTTTTGAGGTTAAGAATAGATTTTCTTTTTATAAAGGGTTATCCTTTTCTGGATTATCTGATCTTGTACTAACCTTTTGGTTTTGGTTTTGGTTAAAGCCTAAAGAAATGGGAATTATATAGTTCTCTTTTGTGGATTATGTGATTCTCTAGAAGTTGATTATAGTACTCTTAATGCGAACAAGTCTCCCTAAATACTCGTCTTTTGGAAAAAATATGAGTTTGATTAAGGAATCTAGTAAAAGTTGAAAGTCAACATGATAAGTGATTATGTTTCCTTATGAATAAATTCCTCAATAAAAAGTAACTTAAAACAAAAATGTTGTCTATTAACTTTTCCTACTGGGGAACCCTACACCATTTAACCCATCACAAGTTTGTGATCTTCTCATTGTTAACTTTCTCCTAAACATGTTTTCTATCACTCTCCATCAGAACATGACCCTATGTTTTCTCCTCCATGTCCATGTTTTCCTATATGGAGTCCTAGCATGGGTTAACTCAGGTGACCTTTGTACTTATCTTCCTTTATTTTAAAGTGGTTGTTTTACCGACTCTTGTTCCGATGTGGGACTTTCAAGGATGTTTCCAAGCGCAATTTTAGAATTGCGAGGACGCAATTCCCAAAAGGGGGGAAAGATGTAACACCCCAGGTAAATAAAGAATATGAAATTTTCATATTTATCCATATTTGTGAATAAAATATTGATATGACTTTAAAGGGGACTCTGTGCTCGATGGCGTACCCAAAACGCAACAACGAGTTTCTTGGGAATCTTACGTTGCACTCTAATGATAAAATAATATTATTATAAATGGTAGTTAACATGTAGCCGTTGTAATGGCGGGAATGGATAGAAATAACTAAAATATGATTATATATGTTTTTAAATGTTTTTACATTTATACAATAAAAGATAAAGGCTTAAAATACGGAAAGAATTCAATTTTAGGCGTATATGCCCTAGTTTTTCCTAAAGGTTCACTTGTCACCTTTTGATGGAGAACCGTCATTAAATATAGTTTTGATCACACTTATACATTATTTTGGACCAAATAAAACTCTTATTAAGAATCGGGACATCAAATTTTACTTTGTGTAATTTTTTGGTATTTTTCCGATAAAGTTCATTTTTTAATGAATAGTGTAAAATGTTGTGTTTTAATTCAAAGCCTCTTTTTAATCTAATTTATTTATATGATTAGATAATATTTTGAATTGGTTTTAAAGTGAAATTAGAAAATATTTTTACCATTAAATCTAATAGTGGTTGTTGGAATTAATTTCACTTTGAAATCGGACTTAAACTAGTGTCAATCTTTTGATACTTATTGTTTCATAAAAACACGCTATTTGTCATGACAGCGGGAATTAATTATTAAATTAATTAATGTGACCTATATGTTTTGAATTTTCTAAAACTGACTTCATTTTTGAATTCAGAATATCAAGTATAGCTTAGGGTGAATTTTTGGGATTTTTCTAAAAAACTTCAATTTTTGATGAATAGTGAAACCACTAAGTGGTACTTATAAAAACTGATTTTTCCGTTTAAATGGAATTTTTCCATCTTTGTGTTTTGAATTTCAAAACTCCGACATACATGGTTGTCATTAAGAATTAAAATGTGGTTCAATGGGATAAAAATAATTTTTTGGTGAATAGTAACTTATTACGTTTTTAATCGCGATTAGTGGTAATTAGTGTAGATTAAGGTAAAAATGATATTATAAGAATGTGAAAACACCATGACACTTGTCCTACACCTATTGGGTGAGTCATGGCCGACCAAGAAATGCCATGAGAAAACTTGGGGACCCCATGGAGCCACTTTAGTTGGAAAATGACAATAATATATTTTTATTTAATGTTAAAATTAAATTGACACAAACATGAGTTGTTTTACTAAAACAGTTTTTAAGTAGGGTTACACAAGTCCAAATTTTTATTATAAATAGTCATTGGAAAGATAAAAAAATTTACTACATCATAGTATTTTTTTTTATAATTTTTAGACATTAAATAAATTAAATTATTTATGACATAATAATGATGCAGTGATGACATCATTATTTGACGATTTAAATAAAATGGAAAGATAATGTAAAATCTATAAACTAAACATGTCCAAAACTTATTGGATGGGTGTATTTCGAACCCTTATCACCTTATCCACAAATTATATCAATGTGGGACCTTTTAAAACCCAAAAACATTTTCAAATAAAGTAATATTTCTTACTTTCCAAAATTGCCCCTCCCCTCCTCTTATAAAAGGCCCCCACCTCTACCTCATTTCACACACTCCTCAAACCTTTGGCTCGGCCAACCCCTGCCCATTTACTCTCTCCACATACCTCTCCTCGTCTTAGAGGATTCCCTTTGGGCAGAATCCTTTCAAAGGAAGCCTTTAGGCTCAAATCAAAAGGAGTTACACTTTTAAAGGTAATTTATTCTCTCATGTTCATTTGTTTTATTTCTCCAACCCCCTAAACTCTTTTTTTTTACTTCTTTTGTAACAAAACCAGTATATTAAATATACTAGGATTTTGTTATAAGATTTATTCGAGCTACACTCTCACACAACTACATCAAATGGTTAAAGAACATACGGTTTCCGTGGATGGAAAAATTCTGCCTCCCGAAATGATGATTGTTCAATACTCATTTAACACCTTCAAAGGTGGCCATTATGATGTCACTATTTTTATATATGATATATAATATGTTAATGTTTTACTTATGCTTCTGTATTTTTCATTTGTTTCTTACCTTTATGGCTTCCATTATGGGTATACGCGATATCTTCATTTAAGGAAGTGCGGACTACCGCCCCCTCAAAGTGATTTGATTCGTTAAATACCATATCTGGGACGTATAAAGGATGGAACTATGATATTATATATGATATTATACTGGAATTATAATATACCTTTATATCATTATTATTCCATTCTATAAAATACGAAATAGAAATGAAAGTATCGTTCATGCGTACGTACGGCTTACCGTCTCCATGAACGGTGCATTTCATTTCTTACCTCTAAATGATTATGTAATTTTATAAATGAATTCATGTACTGGATATATATGACATATATTATATCTAAATCATGAATACAATACTGGATATAATAAACATTTGGCCACACGAACAACATGTAATTGTAAGAAGTCCACTTTCGACTTAAGAACCAAATATCGACAAAACAATCATTATTAACTTAATGATTAAATATTGTTTATAACATGGTAATAAGTGATATAAAAGGAATAATGAACTTGAAAAAGGTTCTTAAGGAAGTATAAATTAACTCAAGTTTATTATTCAGGAGATTAAAGAATGATCGAGTCAAGTCGGACCTGAGGTAAGGGATCTTACTCCTCTCTTTCTTTTTAAGTACACTCTTTTATGTCATTCCTTTTAAAGCTCATCTTTTTGTCATTGGGATGATATTTTATCCTACTGTAATTTTTATGTTCATGTGATGATAGACCCTATTATCTCTCATCAATCCATTTTGGAAGTTTTGATTGGCACCGTTAGGCTGCCGAACTTTCGTAAGAGATCTAACTTCTCTCTTTCTTTTTAAGTACTCTCCTTTATGTCACTTCTTTTAAGATTCTATTTGTAATGTTGGGGGGTGTTATTTTATATTCCTCTTTCTGTAAATTATATTTTAATGTGATGAGATACCCTATTTGATCTCATCAATCCATATTCGGAAGTTTTATGTGGCGTCGTTAGGCTGCCGAGTTTTCGTGAGGGATTTTTCATCTCACTTTTATTCCCATGAGATTTATGCTACATTTGCCACAAATTCCATTGAGTGGTGTATGTACTGCCCATTATTCTACTCTTTGTGTAATATACTTTCGTTTATGAGTATTTACATCAATGATCTATTGTCCTTCTTTCATGGGGTGTATGTTTTGAAATATACCCAAGTCGGTAAGGGAACCTTTCACCCTCTTCTTTTTTAAAAGACTTTTTTTTGTTGGGTCTTTTAATTTGCATATTTTTATGTTTGGATATGTTCTCATATATCCTTATTGATGTAAATTTTATGTCCAAGTGATGAGATACACTTTTTATCTCTCATCAACTCATTTTGATGTGATGCCGTTAGGCTGTCAAGGGAACTTTTTAACCCAATTTCGATTTCTTTGGGTTCAACATGTAGTCATTGAATATGTCATCCATTGAATATGTGTAAATGACCTTTTATTTTTTTACACTTAACATCCACTTATATAGGGTGTACATATATTTGTCACACATATTTTTTAGATTTATTTGTCCTTAATTTAAGGATACCTTCTCTATAAGGGATTTCATCACATTTGACATTTCTATTGAGGGTTCATTGTTGTTTTGCACCAATTCACTCTTATATGGTGTATATACTGTCCTTTGGAGTATTATATCATGAATCCATTTATTCTCATGATATTATAAAGTTCATACTAAATGTTATTCCTCAATTATTGTATTCAAGTGTCTCTAATTTTGGTAAAACCCCTTTAACCAAAATATCGTTTTAAATGTTTTAATTATTTGTTATTATTAATATCCATGTTGTCAAAATGGTTTTAAGGATTTATTTATATGGATAATAATGATTTAAAATTTTAAGCTTCAAGGTGGTATGGGACACTTTGATTAAAAAATCTCTTTATTAAATGTTTTAAATGGTTTTGGAAATTGTTTCTTTTTGAATGGATTCAATATTTCAATATACTAAAATGTTATATTGTGATTGAAATGTGGAAATGTTATGTTTACTTTATGCATGTTTTATGTGACACATTTATGTTATGGTTCTTGGGCATTGTTATGAAAACGGGTGGTTCCGTTATAAACTAAGGGCGGGTGAGCCTGTTATAGCTCTTCAATGCATTGGGTAACGCGAAGGAGTGAAACGTTAAGGTTTCTCCGAAGAGATTTAGGGAATATACTGTGATGGGTATTCCAAACGTAACCAAGAGGTTTACTCCCCACGTAAGAATGTTATGAATGCCTCAAGTTACCTTTATGTCTTATGTTTTCAATTATTTATTCATTGTTTGATGAGGTATGTTAATGTGCCTATGTTTTTTGGGTAAAGTATGATTTCATTATTATGTATATATGAACTCATGTTTCCTTTCCATATTTTTATAACTCTTACTGAGCTTTTTATGCTCATCCCAAGTTTTTGAAATGTTTTTCACAGGTCAAGGGAAAGGTACATGATGAGATGATAGTGTCAAGGATGTGTCAAGAAAGAATCCATGTTATATTTTAAATATGTTTCCGTTGATGGGAAGAATGAATAATGTCTTTTATGTAACCACTTTGTTTAAATGTGGAATGTAATTTATGTTTCATGATTTAATTCTCTAAAACTCTAAACCTGAAAAGATCCTCAATGTGTAATCTTGTAATAACTCAAGATTAAGAATGGTTTAAGGCTGGGGCCTTATACCTAGACTTCCATAAGGAATCCAAAAATATACCTTATAGGTTTCTCAATGGTGTCTCATTTCCATTCGATCCAACCCATATTATGTACCATAAATTGTCGACTAAGACACCACTCTCCATAATAGTATTTTCTTTGTCATCTCATCACCCAATCATTTATAATAACTATGACCCATGTTTCTGTCATTTTGGATCCCCAAAACGTGTACATTACCATGTCCCCACCACTTGAATTACAAAATAACATCTATCCATCGCTTGTCCCCATATTTCATGAACATCACCTCAAACATTTCCTGACCTAAAAACTATCACATATTTTCTATTCATATATTACTAGGATTTCACAACTTCATACAATGGTGATACCTTCTAGATATCCCTTCATATGATCCAAATAAAACATTATTTCACTTCACGTCTATCCAAATATATCTTAGAGGACCTTAAATGATGACAAAATATTGTAAATTCTCATCTTATGTCTGGAAGTAGACAAACATGACGCTGAAAAAAGATACCAAAAACTATTCAATTGAAATGGTCTCTCACATAACTAGTTCTTCCCAGTATGATCTCATAGTAAATGAAAGACTCTTATCTCAAGCCACCTGTTCACACATCCTAAACATCATCGTTCTTCTCCAGCACATGGCCATATCTATACCTCATTAGATCCCTTAAGGTCACGTACCTTCCTATGAACACTCATTCAATAGAACTCTAAACCCCAGTAGGTGTACATAATTTGATCCAATCCAAAATTCCCACATAAAAAACCATGCATGACACCTGGTCTGTTGGCCACAACAGACTCATGGAATTCTCAATGTTTCTATCAAAAGAAAAAATATTTCACATAAAAATACCAACCATTTAACAACCCATTACCCCGGGTTTCACTACCATAAAAAAGAGTGCATCCATTAATTTTCACTCCTCTCGTCTACCCAAAATCAACGTTGTGTCCATAACTATTATTTTTCATGAAAGACAGATCAAACACCCAAGAAATATTTCCACTTATAAAACAAAACATACAACCATCCATAAGTACATAGGTTCTTCTCTAAGGGAGAAACCAATGCATAACCATGCAATTTACCAAAAAATGGAAGGCACTCACCATACTTCAATTCCAACTCTAAAGAACCCACATGTGCATCATATTCAAAGGAACATACAACATTGGACTACATCCATTAAGGTTACCCATGTTTTCTTAAAAAAAATCATATCCACAACACAAGTCTCAATTGAAAAACTATTGACATTCCCACACAGATTTCTAGTCCAATACCACAATAGAATATACTCTCGTTCTTCTACTATAATAGTCCAAAACATCAACCTATTCCATACGAATCCAAAATAACAAACAACATAGCTAACAGCTATGACAGACACCCTCAAAGGTAAAATTCTACTGGCTCCCTAAACTAGGGAATCATCTAACAAATGATAGTGGATCCCCTTAGATGTTATACACATCAAACCTCCAACAACTTTCTTCTCATGTGTGGATATCCCAATCATGAAACATTCGGAATCCATTGCACCAAAAAAATGATCTAATCTATGTCACATAGCAAAGATACTCTCAAAAAACATTGGCACTATGATCTAGATACCCACTATAGGGTCTAAAATGAAAAATTAAAGGTATCAACCCGTAAAAGTCACTTAATATACATTATTGGATAGTATATCATAACCCCAAGGTCACAAACCTACTGAAGGTACAACAATGACATCCATTTGACCTCAGTGAGAAATGTGGAAAAATAGCATGACCCATAACCAAGGTCTCATGTATGGATCTCCCACTAACCCAAACCACCCACACAATGGGTCAATTCACAAAAATTGGGATAGACATTGACAATATCCCTAAAAGTACCATCATTACACATTCTTCTATAATTAACATCACTTTTTCAATTCCTAAGAATTAATATTTCAAAACATTTTATTTACCAAAAATTTCAGAAATCCCATATTTAATTGAAATTAGAATTTCCATACATTTTCACTAAAAAATTATTCAACGTAAAATCAACAAGTATAAACTGCAAACATAAAACTAAACCACTAGTAAATGAATCACAGGAACAATAAATAATAAGAAACATACGTATGACATATCAATCCTATGTGCCTAGATTGATGCATGAACACATACACCATTTCATTTCATACAGATCAAAGAGATAAAACCATATAAATAAATAAAATCACATCTATGTCCACCACACAATGTGGAGATATCAATCGATTGTAAAGGAACAAAATGTAAAATCATTTCCTACCCCTAGAAAATTGTTTTTTCCCCCATATGTGGTGTTGTAGGATCCCAAACATGAGATTATTACCTTTCTCCGACAAGATCCTAGCATCTTATCTACCTTACCAAAAATTTAAGATAAAATACATCCGCTTGGATACCACTTTGTGACTCTGTGGACCGGGGACACTATAATTGGTTGCCCAAGAAAAATTTCTACATGACTTCAAGAATTCCTTCCCATATTCTAGAGGCTACTATCTAGCAGTTTAGTTCTAAATAAATACATGTCAATACTATATTGGCTAAAAAGATTAAATCCAAAACAGAAGTAATATCAATAGAAGTAAGAAGCACAATGTAAAGCCCCGTAATTTCCATGTATGTTTTTTTAAAATATAATGGAATTTTATGAGTCCGCAAAAGTTGATGGCGAGTGATTCAGAGGCCCAGTGTGCCTTGAATCAATTTTTGAAGTTATTTTCGTGTACATTCTGTAAATGTACAAGCGGGATTTTATAAATTTTGAACCAATTCTAGGAATTGAAATCTGAGGTCACCATTGAACTCACAGTGCCGGTATTCATTTAATAAGCCTTTCACCTCAACGGTAGTGGGTCGAGAATAAAAGATAGTTAAAGGGGTTTTCATGGAAAATAATAAAATGAAATGACTTTAGGTTATTTTATTTTAGAGCCACCATGTGGAAGTTAGAGATGTGGTCCACAAGATCTAAACCTCCTTGTGGGAGTTGACGTGTGGGGACCACCCTACCATAACCTTTCATGAGAGGTTATGATAGTGGGGCCCACCCGAACCTAACCTTCTCTTCATGTTTATTGTGATGGGGACCACCTGGGATTTAAACCCACTATAAACTTGCCATTATTGGGGAGAAACCCTCAAACTTCTATTAAGTGGAGGTGATCCTCTTCAACTCCCCTAACACATAATTTTTCCCAAATCCACTAAATTAATTAATTTAGAACATCAATTAATTAATTTAAATCATTTTGAATTGTGTTATAACTACTAAATAATAGACAACTTAATCTATTATATTATCTGGGCACACTTTCATTTTGGTGGAACATGGGAGAGGAGAGAGCTTGGGTGAAATATTGGGAGGAGGCTTCCAATGAAGAACTTCATCTCCCAACGAAGAATGCTCTACTGACAAAGAGTGTTGACCCGGTATTTGACCTTGTTTATCCAGACTTTCTCTGAAGTAGGACGTCTTCGACTACAAAGAGTAGGCATGCAAACCGATGATCGGGGAAAATGCCAACGACGCTGATGCCCGTCTTGTCCCAACGATCCGTCTTCTTCCCCAAGACTCCTTCAATGAACAACATTCGAGTTTGGGGTTTCATATTTGGTAATTTCTTCTCGTTATTCATTTCCCTTTGGGGATTAAGATTTGAAGACCCATGATATCACTCTAACACGGAGGGTGTGGGCCGAACGAACACGACCCGACCCCTCTGCCTTACTTTGCGGATTTTGACGCTAATTATGAAATGTGTATGGGTTGAGAAATTTTCTTCAATGATGGTTTTGGATCAAATCTGACGTCCCAAGTAGTGCATGAAAACTTCCGGAATGAGAACCGGGCCACCATAACTAGTTTGGTGACCCACGAAAGGTCTGCCGGAAGTCGGAACCGGCGAACGTCACTGGCGACGAAGGCAAGGGAGATCGGCACTCTGGTCGGCTACGTGGACGGCGGAAGTGAAACCTCACCACTGAAAGAGTATAACATGGTCGACAGGCCACTACGGTGCAGCGACGGCTGGCATAATGCCATCCGCCGAGAAAACTGGGGGCTCGAGCCGCCGTGTAGATGGGGAAGGCATGGCACAATGCGCTCTAAGTGGTGGAGTGAAGGGGGTCATATCCTTGGCTATATAAAAGGAGGATGGGTGGCCTGCTTTTCTGGCTACCGGAGGAGGCTGGGCGTAACCACGCTGTGTGGGGAGGCAGTTGGCCGCTCAGCCAGCTGGGAAGAGCGGGACTCGCCGCGTGGGTCTCGCATGACACAGACCAGTGCAAGGTGGTGCTAGATCTAAATTTCCTGAAGGTCTAAGCCATTTCAGACTCTAGGGGGTGTATCCTTCCCCCTAGACATGGCTAGGGTGGACCCCATAGGGGCCGCCATCTGCGGGCCTCGCGCGGGCCGAGCTTTCTACGGGCCGGACCCAGTGCGGGCCAGGCTGCCACCGTGGGACGGTCCACCCTCGCGGGTCGGGTCGGACCTGTAGATCGGGTCAGACCCCAGTCCGGACCTGGGTTGGCTCGAGACGGTCTGACTGGGTCGGACCGGACCTGGACCCACTTTGACCTGTTTCCACTCTTTGGGCCATAACTTGAGCTTCGGACGTCCGATTGACGTACTGTCTATGGGGACAGAAACCTTGGAGGGACACAATTATTTTGTTATACCCTACTTGAGGTTTCGACGCAGTTTTTGTAAGACCAGGTCTGATTGAACATAAATCCAACTGGGCCTTTGGAATGGAAATGCCAATAACTCTCAAGATCGGGCGTCTGATTGATGTGTCATCTGTCGCATTGGGTTTCATATGGAAAGAAGTATCTTTTCATACATAAACATGGGAATTCATGGGTTTTTATATATTGACACTTTCCTTGAGGAGCGGACCATCCTGGAATAAAGTGTGATTTGTGTGGAACCCTATGGGTGGATGCATTGTGATAAAGGGATCCTACATGGGTTCGACAGGACTAACTACTATTCTAGGATCCTACGTGGGTTTGAAAACTTTGACTAATGTTCTAGGACTCTACGTGGGTTCGACAGCTCTGATTTCTATTCTAGGATCCTACGTTGGTTCGACAGCTTTGATTATTGTACCAGGATCCTAAGTGGGTTCGACAGAGTAGATGATTCAGTGGCTACATCTAGTCATCTCTATCTTTGTACATAAGTTATATACCTGTGTGACATGAGTCTTGACTTTGGGTTGTTATCAAAGAGTTATCTTACTTTCTTCGTGGAACGGGTTGTGCTTGGGCTCAAGATTTGGAGCCGAATTGTATTTTATTACTTAGGTATATATATGGGAATATACCTAATTAGGGCTGGGATAATACTGTGTCATTGTATCCTTACTACTGTGGTTTATCCTTAGTGGATTTTGGGAGACATTCGGTGGTCTCGGGGTCCCTACTGAGTACCATTATACTCACCGCTGCATGAGCTTCACTCGTACCTAGTTGTTTCATATGCAGACGATGGACAGTACTGATCGGGGCTGAGAGAAAGGGACAAAAGACGGCTCGGAGTTGGAATTAGACGGTACATAGCTCTGAGACGACCAAATCAAGATCTGTACCTACCCTTTAGATAGGATTCCCCAGTGGATGATCCAGGAGTTGATTTCCCTTTTTCCTGAACTTGTACTTCAGTTGGGTTTGTATAGTGGCCCATTTACATTCATCACTCTTTACATTATTAGTAATTTTTTGTTATCTGTGGTTGTGTAAAGTCTGTGTGAGTTTTAGGTTTAAAGGAAATTCCTTCCCTATTCTCTAGGATATGCTTTTTTGGTGGCAGTCGCCAGCCCCTGGCCACGTGGAAGGCGGGCTTGGGGTAGTCACGACACGAGCCCGTGGATGGGTCGTGACACACATGTAACAATAGATGGACATCATAGGGTAATATACAACAAGTAATCCATTAAAACATGCTATAAAATTATGTTGAATACACTAAATTTTAGGTATTCATAAAAATAAAACCCCTAATACCTAAACTACAAAAGATACAAAACACGGACCAGAGTCCAAACGTGGTCCTGAAATCCCACGCATCAACCCATAATACCTCGAATAAAACATTCATATGGTTCTTTTCCTAAAACTATACTAGAAAACAAATAGAATTTTTTTGGGTACCCAAGTGACATGGATACCAAAGCAGGGGGTGAAATAAAATATATAGACCACCAACAACAATTTATAAAGAAATACTCTATATGTAAAATAGTGTATGTTGATAATAAACGTGTAATAAATAAAGAGGGAAGCTAAATAAAAAACTTTCACATTTAAACAATATTTATTTAACCATTTTATAATTTAATTTCTATCTTGAAATATGTCCAACCTAAACCTATCTAGCCATGCCAGAAACCAAATCCATAGAATTAATAAATTACATAGTTTTTAGTGACAAAGGTGGATTCACTAACCAATTAAAATTTTCAACTTACCCAGAAGCCTCAGTCTACGTAACCATATCTTATTTGAATTTTAGGAACATAGAGTCTCAATCGCACATCCCCGCCCATGAAATTCACCAGTGTGGCAGAGAGAATCGGTCTAGCTAAACACAAAGATGAGGAGTCTTAGTCCATTATTATGGTCATTCAATAGAACAATGAGGCCTAGAGAATTAGCCTTACCAGACTCATGGGAGTTTATCATTAGTCCATTACAACATTCATAACATTTACCATATGGTTATTCTTAATTAACCATTAATCAAATTTACCCTTCACATTTCGTAACTCGTTTATTTATTCATGTTAAGCCAAAAATCCCTTTATTTCATTCCTCATTTACCATTAATTTATTACATCGTGAAACACTTAAGAATACTTTCCATTTTAAAACATCTCAATAAAACCCTTTAAAACAATGTTATTCCATTGAAAAACAAAAACATTCCATGAGGGTTTCATATTTATTTCCAAACATGAAAAATAACCAATAAATTATTTTCACAAAAAAGGTAACCAAGCACTCATTTAAAATAATCACTTGAAATATATTATGAAAAAAACCTTCTCAAATCACATTGTGGCTAGAAACTCCTTTTTAATATATTTACTAGAACCCACACATAATTTTACTACATTAAAAACCATAACCAAATAATAATACAAAACACTGCATTTGAACCATTTTAAACCTCTCTAAGGTGCTTCACAAAAACAAACAAGTAATATTTTAAATTTTCCATTTAACCATGCCTACGTACCAAATTATATTTCATCATCCATTCACATTCATAATTACCCAATCTAAATCTTTACAAAAATATTTCATCATTTATAGGTGTTTGGATTACCCCTAGGTATCCCTCAGACCAGTCACAAATAATCAATGAGCCTAAAATGGTTCGTGAAGTGTCTCACACCTCAATCTAAATCACAAATTACTTTTTGTATCCAATGAAAAGGAAATACAGAAAATAAGTACATATGATCAAACACGTACACTTTAAAACATTAATACTATGAGAAATGGATTATAGAACTCCTACCTCATGCTCATAAATAACTACTCCTCTAACCACAAACCTTGATTTGAACGTAAATGGAATCAAACAACATAAGGGAGAACATAATAGAAAATAAGGTTTATAGATTTAGATGTAGAGGAAAAAACACACCAATCCTCTTCTCGAAAATTGAAGGAAACATAGTCAAAAACTATTTAGAATCTTTGATTATCAGTAAACATCACTCCAAATGCCTATAAATTTAGGGAGAAGCATCGATGGAAGAAAAAGGAGCTCTTGTTTCTTCATCATAATTTCTAGGGGTTGAATAGTGTGAGAAATCATGGGATAATAAAAATACATCATGAGGTAAAATTATAAAACCCCTACTTTTAAATAAGAACATGGTCTAGCTTCATGGTTGGCCAAACCATTTTCCAACCATGTAGTCATATTTATTAAAGAGGAACACACACCACATAGATTTTTTAGCAACCCACATGGTTTTAAAAATAATGTGTTGGTCATGAGTTTTCCAATTTTGATAGGATTTCTTTCCAAATGGTCTCCTAGGACCCACTATATGGTTTCACCAACCATTATCAACCTTTTTACAGGCCTCATAGTTTTGGAATATGGTTACTAATGACTATGTGTTATCATTCTCACAACACATTTTTTCATATTTTCCCCCTTTTTATGTCTCGAACCCCCAGAAAACCTTCAAGACCATCCTTACTCCCATGAAATCCTCCACAAGACAAAAATTTAAATATCGAAATTCTTTTTATAAGAGTTTGGATGTTATAATATTACACATACAAATCTATGTTTTCTAAAAAAATAAATTGGTTTTTCATATTAACCTGAAATTATTTAAAATAACTTTTACTACTCTTTTATTTTTTACAAAATATTTTAAAAAAAATATTTTTCTAATTTTTAAATGTGGTTGTTTGTGTATTTTCTATAAAATTTTGAAAGGAATGTTTTCTAAACTTATACGACATGAGAATATTTTTATACTATCACAATTCCTTAATTTTTTGAGGTTCTTTTAAAAACATAGAGGGTTATTTTTAAATATAATGTTTTCCTTTATAATTGGATATATTTTTTAAAAAAATAATGCTTTCAAAATTGAATGGTAATTTTCCTCAAAAATTATTTTCTATGGTCTTTTAAAATAATTATCTATAAAATATAACATTTTTTGATGTATAATATGAAATAAAATGAATATGATCCATGGATACCATCCTTACTCTTTCTCTAGATTGTTTATGTTTATGATTGAATTATATTTAGGAAGCTTCTTCCATTTCCTTGAGTTATTCTAGGATGAAATGTTAATGAAACCCATTTCTTTTCATGGTTTTTGATATCATGATGGATTTATGTTCTTGTAGAATAAAAATTTATGGTTTTAATTATATTATGAGTGCGTCCAATATCTGTATAAAATGAATTGGGTCATTATTTATATATCATTAGATAGAATTTATTGGAGTGGGGAGTGAGCCCAGTTTAGTAAGGGAATTTTGTTGCTAACAGTCTTGGGAGTTAACCTTGATTTATATGATTGTTAGGGAGTGAAAAAATATGTAAGAACCCTTATATTTAATATGATAAAAAACCATTTTTATTTAAATTACTTTCAAAATTTTTATCCTTATGAACATAATTAGTCGTGTCATGGAAGAAATGATTGTGTCTTGGTCTTGTTTGGATCCTGAAGCCCAATTTTTTCGAGAAAGAAGATAGTCCACATAGTTAGTAGAATCTAAGACTCCCAGGCCATATGGTTTGGCTTAACCATGTGGGGTGGTCCATTCCACTATCAATGGATGTATAGTGAGATGAAACCGTGAAATCCAGGCCACACGCATGTGCCTTTCCTATGGAGTTTTTAATATGTGGAAAACTAAAGTTTGGCATATAGTTTTTCAGACCGTTCACCATGATCATGTGTTGAGGAATTGAGGAAGTTCTTAGTATATGGTGGGAACATGTTTTGGAAATCTAGGTAGCCAAATTGTGTGACCCATTTAAGATGGATAAAATGACTATTTTCCATTAAGTGGGTTTATATTTCACCCCTATTTCCTTTTTCTTTTTTCTATACATTACCAACCCATTAATTTTATTAGAGATCAACTATGAAATCCTACCATGGATTAAAGAAATTCATATGTCTAACATATGAATCAATAGAATTTCATATTGTTAGATAGCCACTGATTAATTATTTTTCCCTTAGGCTTCATTCTATATTTTTCTATACTATCAACGGTGATATTTTGTTGAAGTATTATATTTCCTATTAACAATGAATTCATCCATTTATATGTTTTATTTTAATCCAATCTGAATTATATTCTTATACTAGATGGGTACTCATATAAATGAATACGGTAGGTGGCCTCATGATTTTCCCATTAATCATAAGGTGTTTCTATATTATTTCATTACATAATATGCCAATTCTTCTAGATGATGCTTATAAAATGATTTTTTTAAAATTGAATATATGGGTTTGATCTTGATGACCCATTACACCTATTAAGGAGTAATTAAAGGATAATTACCTCAAATTTGAACCACCCCTTGGGTGTGTTGCAAAATTCGAATAAACCACCATGGGTGGCCTTTGTATTTGATTCCCATTTTGAGGTGTGAACCATTTCAATTTCCTTATGGATTCCATATAAATTGATTAAATTGTAAATTAATTTAAGAGGGAGTGGATGTTTATGACCCTAAATTTTTTTCCATTATTCCTACTTGATTATTGTTGAGATGTCTTTCATAATTGAAATCGTAAAACTAAACTTAATGGAACGATTCATGTGATACATGAACTTATAAAACTATTATTTTATTTAAACAATGTTTTTAGGTGAGTTAATTGATTATAATTTCGATGAAAAAATGAATTAAAATGTGTACTTATATGCTATAGTTAGACTATATGGCCATGACAATTCTTATTGAAATGAAGAGAGTGAGAGGTGGTCCCAATTTAGGATCATTATAGATGGAATCTTAAATATTGAATAATTAAATGATTAAAATGAATGGTTATTATGGGACTTAGGAGATAAATGGGTAATTTTATTGACACCAAGTTCAGACTCATTTGGTAGATAGATTATATATACACGATTGGTACATGGATTCCTTTATGGACTTCGAAGGACAGACTCAGAGGGAAGAGTGTGTTTATGTCACAAGTGATACTTGGGATCATTTATGGTCATCCAAGGATATGATCAAATGATATCTTATCATGTATGCCAAGAGTGACCCTTGGGATGCATTTATAGACTACCAATGATGGACTCTATGGGAAGTAAATTTATGCCACCCCAAGAGAAATATTAGGATTTCTATGGGGGATTCCAAGGATGGTCTTTTACTGTTTTTGGTTAAATTTATACCTTGAGTGATTGCTAGTTTCTAAATTTTGAATGATAAAGACATTATAAGGTTAATAATTAATTTTATAATAATTAAATAAATACATGACATATCTTGCAATCCAAAGCACAAGATTTTATTTGATTGGATCCTTCTGTTTTACTAATGGACTGATTATACACATATTGTTAGATATGATACATGGGGGATGATTGGGCTCTGTGCCAGGTGCTGATACATCATTATAAATTTAATCATGGTCGATTGATTACTCAGAGATAGTATGGATTTTGTGAAATCATGTATCATAGTTCGAGTGTTACATGGGAAACCAGACCTATGTGGGTTATTTATTACTACACTTCATTTCCATAATTATTATTACCTCCATGATTTTTATTATATATTCAATGATTGGATGTAATTAGACCCCATTTTTGGCAGCCAATTATGTTTTTATGACACCCTTCTCTGTCCTCTATTATCCTACCTTGAAAAACATCATAGATGCATGTATGGATAGGGGCATGTGTCCAGTTGTTGATTCCTGATTGATTATATCATGGTAGTGGTTGTGACTAGGACCGAGATATGACTCATAATGCTATCTATAGATAGTCATTTTTTTCTCATTGGATCTTTTAGTAAAATTTTATATATGCATACAATCAACCATGTCAACCTATATTTTTTTCGTAGAGATTTCCATTATTATAATTTTGTTTATGATATTGAAGAATGTGATTATAGTTTATTATATGATGGATTTTTATTCTTCAACAATTCAGATATATTTTATACTTCCAATATTGATTGATATGATTATACAATTGTTATACACTTTGTTCATGAGGTAATATTCTCACCACTAATATAATATAGACCCTCACAGCTAGTTGACTGACTCTAGAATATGGGAAGGTGAACATGTGGGAATCCAATATTGGTTAATATTGACTGAATTGGGTCTAGGAAATCACAATGTGGCATTATAGGTTTATTTTATTTGAATTATATTTTTTGGATTTTATAAAGGAGATATAAAATGTTTTGGAATTTGGTTATGAACCTGTGACTGGGAGTAGATAACCTATGTACAATGAAAAGAAATATTACCTTGGATGGTACATGTTGTTATGGATTATTCTTATTATTGTTCCATAATTTCAACATTATATTTTTACCCTTCGGAAATATGGAAAGAAAGTATTTCATCATACATCGTAATAGGATCATCAGGATTTTTATAACATGCATTATTCCATTCCATGTTTGTATTACTGCATTCATTTCATGTAGCAAGTTTTGGTTCCTTTATTTCCATTTCCATGAAATTTTACACAGTATTCATATTAATAATTAAAAAGTAACTTCTTGGAAATAAATGGACACCACACCTCAAATTATATGTTTTGTGGGACCTTATAAATAGGAAATAGTGATCCATGTAATTCAAAAATTTAATAGAATTTGTATATAAATTAAAATTAACTTAAATGTAATTGAATTATGCAATGAATGGTAACTATTAAATTGAGATTCAAATTTAAATTTCAGTGGTTAAATCCTATTTATATTTTAATTGGAACCCTATATACTAAGACAATGGGATTATAGTAGAGATCTTGACACTGACCTGGCCATAGTAGAGGGTGATAGACATTGTCTCTTGCTTTACATATAATCTGTATATTTCCCTGACCTACCTTTATGAGTTGGCAGAGGGGGTTTCTTTTTTTATAAGGATGGTTATACATATTTAATTTATATATCTACACTTTTAGGGGTTGATAAATCTTATATTGCAGCATGTGTTTATAATTTTTAGATGCCTCAAATCATGATGTCCTCATGTTTTGTGTTGTGATGGTGGTGAAGACATTTCTATAGAGATAATGGGCCCTATGTCTCTAATAGAATATCTAGTAGTACCTCTTGTGGGACATCCATTTATACTTGATATGGGCAATGATTCCCAGTTTCACGATGGGTTCATATTCTTTATGAAAACCATTTAGGGTGTCCCAGGACCTACCCTGACTATATAAGAGTTGACAAATGAGTTATAGTAGCAGCCGTCGCCCACATTTTTTGGAGGATGGAATATCAAATGCAGTGGATTCATGGATAGAGGCCATTATATTGATTTTATAGAATATCGAGGCAACACTCATGAGGAGAGTGAAGCACACTGCCTATATAATTTGGTATTATACAAATAGATGGTGGTACCTTATTACAAAGACAGATCATCATTGGGATATGGTTTGGTTGGATTTTAATATTTCCTTCTATGATTATTTATATCCTAATACATTTAGGGATAATAAATCCCAAAAGATTATGCACATGGAGTAGGGTGCCTTTTTAGTCATGGACTATTCCTTATGTTTCATAGAACAGTAATGTTTGAAACCTATTATATTATGTCAAATGTTATCCAATGTTAGGTGATTTGATTTCGGTATCAAATAAAAAATATTATAATAGTTAAATGTATTTCAGCTTACTATCTTATCTAGAATAGTGAATCAGGTGCTTATCATGGAGAACAACCTAAGAGAGAAAGGAGTTTCAAGCTTGGGCGGCTCGACAGCTAGATCTAGAACTATATAGACCGATAGTAGGTAGTGTCATTTGGATCTTCCACATGGTGATATTAGTATCCACGATGTACACGCAAGTTGCAAGGTGAGATGTAATCTGTGCAGTAGGTTGGGGCATATGAGACCTTATTGTATGATGGGCCTTGTCGAGTGTGGGTCTTTTGGGAATATGGGCCACCTATAGTGGTTTTCAGATATTTTCCTCATATATCCAAGGAGAGAGGGTTTTCACTAACTCTAAATATGGGAGCAAGGACGGAAGATTCTAATCAGGAATGGATCTTGAGTTTGGTTGGCTAATTTGGCTATGGAGGTGGTCATGGCCGACGTAGCCATACACCAGACTTTTGACACCAGCATAGAAAACCTTCTAATGGTAGCCAGACTATATCACAAGGTTGTGGATCAGGAAAGATTTATGTTCCAAAAATGATACTTAAGGAGAAGAATGTTAAATATTCTATAATTAGATAAACCATTCTTGTGGCATATACCTTAGTATCTACTCTTTTTGTTATAGGTTCCTCTCATTCATTCATAAATGTTCCTACTATTGAGATCCTTTGGATTGATGTTATATTTTTATGTTTCATGATAACACATGATATATCATTAGGGATATGATCGGAGAGTGTAATCTCATACAGGGAGTACCCCCTTGAGATAAGTAGGTGTCACTTCAGGTGGGACCACTTTATCCTCAAGATTATTGGGATTGATATCATTCTAGAGATGGATTTCCTAGTTCTCTATTATGATTATGTTGACTACTATCATTGATGAGTTAATTTCACATCACCATAGGGGGAGTTTTGTATTCATAATAGCTACTGAGATTTCTTGGCATTCTAACCTAGACCAGAGAATTGGGGGCTAAGCTGGATGAGACCCTAGAGTTTTAGAATATATTTGAATGATCAGGGAATGCTTCTGGAGGATTCAACACCAGTGGTTGATCATTTTAGGGATGTTTTCCATGATGAATTTTCAACAATCCCCCTGGGGGAGGTGAATATTTATCCATCATCTTAGTAGATATAGATACACCATTATCAATTCCTATTTATATAATGTATAAAAATGAGTTTAATAATATATGGAGGTAGATAGAAGATTGGGAATCTAAGGGGTGTAGACAACATAGTTATTTTCTATGTGTTTCAATAGTCCTTTTTGAAAAAAAAGGTGGATGGTACCCTCATGATTTTCATGGATTATCATCTATTGAACCTACTTATAGTTATGAATTATTATCCATTTACTCATATAGATTATCTCTTTGGCCATCTCCAAAGAGTGAGGGTTTCTCTATGATTGATATGATAACAAGTTATCATCATGTGGATGTTACACCATTATATATACCACGTAGAAAATTATATGGTAGATATGGATTTTATGACTATTTGTTCATATATTATGCTATCAAGAACATGATAACATTTTTCTTGGAAGGGATGAAAAAGTTTGTTCATCTAAAACATTATTAATTTATAGTGGTATTAATGGATAATATCTTGGTGTATTATCACACTCAACTTGAACATTCCAAACATCTTGAGACCATAATGGATATACTCAGATAGAATCATTTACATGATATCCTCAAAATTTTACACTTTTGTATGGATAATATCCACATATTGGGTCATATTATCTCAACTAAATTACTATCAGTTGACCTAGAGAAGGTGTGAGTTATTATATGTAATGTGTATCCCATGAACGTCTTCGATATATGGATTTTTTCTGGCTAGATAGGTATTACAGGAGTTTGATACCTCAATTCTCAAACATAGCATCACATTTTATGGGATTAATAAAGAATAATGTGATGTTTATGTGGTCAAAATATAGTCTGACTTCCTTTTATGGGTTAGAAGGGAGACTACGTTCAGCATTGATCCCAATTCTTCTATATTCGAGAAGAATCTATACAGTGTACTGGCATGTGTCAAGTATCGGTATGGGAGTATTTTTGATGTAGGATAAGTGATTAATGGACTAAATGTCTTGTGAGTCAAGGATACATGAGAAAAACTACCTAGTTCATGATCTCAACATAGCCATTATTGTTCATGCCTTGAATTTTTAGAGTCGTTACTTACTAGGAGTGGGAATTTTGGTGTATTCAAACCACAAAAGTTTCATGAAAATCATTACACTGTGTGACTTAAATAATAGGAAATGAAGGTGTGTTTAAGACCTATAGTGTTATAACTTTGACTTTTCTTATATGCGTGTATAGGTAATTTCAGTTACTGATTATCTGAGTAGTCAGACTCAGACACAAGAAGATTTGGAACCAAGTAGCTACTGGTATCTTATGGCCCGTTTCTATGTGATGCATATGCATGTTTAGGACCATCATGTTGAATCTGTACATGCATCTTTTTCAGTTTCCACTTCACATATGGAAGGAGTTAGGATGAGTTTGTTATCAAATTCTGTGGTCTTGATCCTATGGGGTAGTGTTGTTGGTGATAACCTACCAAATGGTTGGATCTTTGATGAGGATGAGATCTTGGGCATCCATGGATGGCTTAAAGTTAATATATACATCCTAGGTGAGATGACACAAGAGCCCCATGATTCTATATGTTTAGTATATCCTAGTCTTACCATGATGTATCAAGACAGATTTCATCAATACTGGTGGTCAGGGATGAAGTGGGAGATAACTAAGCTCATTACACGATGTACCACCATATTTCTTTTGTAGTAAAAACCCCAATGAACATCTTGGATTTTATATCTATTAAATATTCCTATGTGGAAATGGGATGGTCTCACCATGTATATCATGATAGTACTACTTAGATCACCATCGAGATATAGCTTCAAATGGGTGATCATATAAATATTGAAAGAGGGCTCCCAGTTTATGCCAATCCAGGAAAATATTTTAGTGGATAATATCAGGAGGTTATACATTTTTGAGATCATACATGTACATGGGGTTCCAAGTTATATCTTATTAGACAGATATGCTTGACTAACATTGCGTTTCTGATAGGGGTTACAGAGGGAAATGGGTTCCAATATATTTTTTATGAATAGCGAATCACCCATAGAATGAAGGTCAATTCGATTATACTATACAATACTATATAATACATGCAATATGAAATAATATATGATTTAAGACTTTTGTTGGAGAAAAACTTACCACTCACTTATTTCACTAATAATAATAGCTTCCATGTGACTGTACAAAGGGATCCTTATGAGTCCCTATACAGTAGGCTATGTCTTTCACCAGTATGATGGTTAGTGGTAGGAGAGGAAGTGCTACTGGGTTCTTTTATTATTAGATATACGTTAGACTAGGTTTGTTTTATCAGGAATTGGATGTATAAAACTTCATATAAACATAACTCATATATCAATTTTCATCTTCAACCACTATATTTTTAGGTGTGGAGTTACATTTTCATGGAATGATTTTCTAGAATATGGAATATACAGATTCAGAAACAATAGAAGATATCTTCTTGTTACATCAGGCCTTTAATATTCTGGGGGGGTTGGTCTTGTAGCCTATTGTTTGTACTTACCCTAGAGGTACAAGAACATTCATGACACCGTCCACATATCTTAGCTTCTCTAATATCATTCTAATTCAGATCATATTCTCTATCATGATGTGGTTGAATTATAGGTATATGCATCCTTTTAGGATCATCCTATCTGTATTATGGATCAAGGAATGAATTTTCTATGAGGAAGGTTAGTTCCTACAGTTCAGGTGTTACGTAGGAACAACCGCATATAGGAGGAGTCTTGGGATATGGAGGCTGTTGTAAATTCCCAATGGCTGAAGTTATTTTTAAAGAATGATTAACCACCCTTGGATGATATATTTTAGGATGAATTTATTTAATGAGGTAAGATTATAAGAACACATATTTTTATTATGGTGCAAAACCTTTTTAATTCAATTACCATTCTTTAGTTTTATCCTTAAGAATGCTTTTGATGGAATAACAAAGGAAATGGGTGTATCTGAGGCTAATTCAAATCCCAGATCCAGTGTTTTTAGAGAATTTAGGTGGGCCACAAGGTTAGTAGAAACTATGTTTCCCATGCTGCATAGTTTGGCTTAGCAATGTGTGTTGGTCTAGTCCATTGTGTAGGGACTCATTATTAGATGAATTTATGAAACCAAATCCACATTTCAATGTGTTTTATGAAGAGTTTTTAACATAGGTAAAATATATGATCGGGGCATGGTTTTTCTAACCATGCTCTAAGACCATGCAGAGGGGTATTAAGGCCATGCATGGCACATAGTTGGCACACTATTTGGCCAACCATGTATCCAAACCCAATGATCCATTTATATTGGGTAAAATGATTATTTTCCCTTAAGTTATTATATATATAAACCCTTCATTCACATTAATTTTCTCCAGTTGTCGACACCCCTTTTCTCTCATTGTAGCTCACCCATATAATCCACCTTTGGATTTAAGGAATTCCATCATTTTATTTAAGATTTAAGAGTTCTTCATCTTATTGCATAGTCACTGATGAGTTCCTTGTGACATATTCTATGTAATATATTTTCATATATGTAGAAGATTCTATTTCCATGAATGATATTATGACGTATTTTCAGGGCATTGATCAGTTCTTTAATTTGATTTTGATCCAGGTCAAATCAAAGGATGAGAGTGTACATGTATTCCTCAATTGGAATATAATAGGTGGTGTCATTATTTTCCCTTAATGTCGATGTGTTTATTTATTACATCATAGTACCACACATCGGTTCTTTTGGGAGATGGTTATAAATTGAAATGGTATTTAAATTGATTATATGGTTATGACCTAGATAACCCTTAACAACCATTAAGGTTTAATTATTGTCTAAGGAACTTATATTGTAACCACCCCTTGGATGTGTGTTAAATTAGATTAAACCATAATGAGGGAAATTTTATTTTATTCACATTTTTCTTTGTATCCATTTCCCTATGACTTATGGATGAAATATTAGTTGATTAAATTTTAAATTGATTTTTTAGGGAATATAAGTCCATGTACCTATTCCTTTTTCAATTCTTCTTACTCTATTATGCTTGAAATTTATTTCATAGTTGAAATGGCCAATTAAAATGAATTTATGGATTTGTTTGATGTTAGGCCTTCTAAGACTATAGTATTGTTTAAACCACTAATTAAGGTGCGTTAATTGATTATAATTATGATGACCTATTGTATTAAAATTTGTGCTTGTATGAAATGCATAGACTGTAGACCCATGACCCTTCTTTTGAAATTAAAACATTCTTTTTTCAAGAAAACTACTTTTCATTGTGTTTTTTGAGTTTAATTTTAAATTAAATAATGAAACCATTGTGTTCTGAATTCATATAAATGGATTCCACATTTGTAATATGTTTTCCCAAATTTATAAAATAGGACCCCTTTATTTTTGGATAATATGAATAGTAAACATAGAAATATGATTTCCATGGTAAAGGATAAATTGGATAATTTACGTTAAAAATTAAATGATAAGAACCGTAAAATATCCAAAAACATTAAAAATCATACTTTATGAGTATATTTCGACTACAATCTTCCAAAGGTATAATTTATAACCATTTTGGACAAATTGGATGATATTATGAACTTTATTGTATTTTCTTCTTGAAAAGGCAAACATATCACACTCTTGTTTTCATAAAGTATAATACATTTAATATGGTGTTATCCAATATATATGTTAGAATATAAATATTATTTTCAATGATAAATGATTTATCTTCAACTTGGTAATTTATTTTAAATTTTTACTGAGGAAATAAAAAATTATAATTCTTATACGATGTTGATGGAGTAATTATTTAATTAAGGGAATAATAAAATAAATGATTTTAAAAGTATTAAATGTAAAATAATTTTATTTATTTTAGATTATCCAATAATTATATATATTACCTATAAGGCCCCATCCTTAAACCTTACTTAATCTTGAGTTATTACAAGATTACACATTGAGGATCTTTTCGGGTTTAGAGTTTTAGAGAATTAGATCATAAAACTTGCATTACATTCCACATATAAACAAAGTGGTTACATAAATATAGTATTCTTCATTCCCATCAATGGAAACACATTTAAAATAAAACATGGATTATTTCTTGACACATCCTTGACTCTATCATCTTATCATGTACCTTTCCCTTGACCTGTGAAAAACATTTCAAAAACTTGGGATGAGCATAAAAACTCAGTATGGGTTATAAAAAAAACATGGAAAGGAAACATGAGTTCATATATACATAAGAATGAAATCATACTTTACCCATAAAACATAGGCACTTTAACATACCTCATAAAATCATGAAAAAATCATAGAAATCATAAGACATAAAGCTAACTTGAGGCATTCATAACATTCTTACGTAGGGAGTAACCCTCTTGGTTACGTTTGGAATACCCATAACAGTATATTCCCTAAAATCTCTTCGGAGAAACCTTAACGTTTCACTCCTTCGCGTTACCCAATGCATTGGAGAGCTATAACGGGCTCACCCTCCCTTAGTTTATCACGGAACCACCCGTCTTTATAATAATGCCCAAGAACCATAACATAATCATATCACATAAAACATGCATAAAGGTAACATAAAATTTCCACATTTCAATCACGAGATATCAATACAACATATTGATATAAAAACATTATGAAAACCATTTTCAATACTAAAATAAAAGAAAAGTAAAACATGGTATTTATTTTTCTTTTAAAAAGAAGGTATGGCTTGTAGAGGAAGCCGAAACTCAAATAACGGTCACGACGGCGGAGAAGTCGTTGTCGCCGCATACGTACGACAAAAACATTCCCTTTTGTCATTTATTAAACGCTTCGTATAAAAAATATTCCTTTTGAATAAATGTAAAAGTCAAAGGGGTTTATACACCGTATAAAAGAAAGTTGTGTATAAAATAAAATATGCCTCAACGAAAGGAGATTGAGACGAAGTCCCATACCTCGTATCCGACATGATCCGACCGTTCTTTAATCTCCTGAATAATAAACTTGAGTTAATATCAACTTTCTTAAGAATATTTTTCAAGTTCATTATTCCTTTTATACCATGTTATGAACATCATGTAATCATTTAAGTTAATAATGTTCATTTTGTCGGTATTTGGTTCTTAAGTCAAAATAGACTTCTTACACTTACATGTTGTTAATTTGGTCATAGGTTTGTTATATCCAGAATTATATTAATGATTTGGATAACATATATATCATATATATTCATTATATACATGTATTTATTATATTACATCACATTTAGAGGTATGAAATGAAATGCACCGTTCATGGAGACGGTAAGCCGTACGTACGCATGAACGCTACTTCCATTTCTATTTCATATTTTCTGGAATGGAATCATAATTATATAAGAGTATATTATAATTCCAGTATAATAACATATATAATATCATTAACTTTATCCTTTACACATCCCACATATGGTATTAACGAATCAAATCACTTTCAGGGGGCGGTAGTCCGCACTTCCTAAAATGAAGATATCGTGTTTACCCATAATGGAAACCATAAAGGTATGCCCAAAATGAAAAAAACAGAAGCTTAAGGAAAACATAAACATATCATATATCATATACAAAAATAGTGACATCATAATGGCCACCTTTGAAGGTGTTAAATGAGTATTGAACAATCATCGTTTCGGGAGGCAGAATTTCGCCATCCACGGAAACCGTATGTTCTTTAACCATTTGATGTAGTTGTGTGAGAGTGTAGCTCAAATAAATCTTATAACAACATCCTAGTATATTTAGTATACTGTTGTTGTTACAAAAGGAGTAAATAAAAAGAGTTTAGGGGGTTGGAGAAGCAAAATAAAACAAATGAACATGAGAGAATGAATTACCTTTAAAAGTGTATCTCCTTTTGATTTGAGTATAAAGGATTCCTTTGAAAGGATTCTGCTCAAAGGGAATCCTCTAGGATGAGGATAGGGATGTGGAGAGAGTAAATGGGCAGGGGTTGGCCGAGCCAAAGGCTTGAGGAGTGTGTGAAATGAGGTAGAGGTGGGGGCCTTTTATAAGAGAGGAGGGGCACTTTTGGAAAGTAAAGAAATATTACTTTATATGAAAATGTGTTTAGGTTTCAAAAGGTCCCACATTGATATAATTCATGGATAAGGTGATAAGGCTTCGAAATCCACTCATCCAATAAGTTTTGGACATGTGTAGTTTATAGATTTTACATTATATTTCCATTTTATTTAAATCGTCAAATAATGATGTCATCACTGCATCATTATTATGTCATAAATAATTTAATTTATTTAATGTCTACAAATCATAAAAAAAATACTATGATGTAGGAAATATTTTTAGATTTCCAATGAATATTTATAATCAAAAATCTTATCTTTATAACCCCATGTAAAAATTGTTTTCGTAAAACATCTCTTGTTTGTGTCATTTTTACTTTAACATTTTATAAAAAGTTATTTATGTCATTTCCAAACCAAAGTGTCTCCATTGGGTCCCCAAGTTGACCCATGGCTTGTCTTGGTCGGCCATGACACAACCAATAAGGTTGGGACATGTTTCTAGGTCATTTCCTATTATTAAAGCATTATTTATACCTTAAACTACCCTAATTACCACTAATCGCGATTAAAAACTTAATAAGTTACTATTCACCAAAAAAATATTTTAATCTCATTGAACCACATTTTACTTCTTAATGACAACCATGTATGTCGGATTTTCAAAATTCAATACACATTAGTGGTAAACTTTCATTTAACTGAAAAATCAGTTTGCTTGATTACCACTTAGTGGTTTCACTATTCATCAAAAATTGAAGTTTTTTAGAAAATTACCAAAAATTCACCCTAAGATATATTTGATATTCCGAATTCAAAAATGAAGTCTATTTTACAAAATTCAAATCATACAAGTCACATTAATTAATTTAATAATTAATTCCCGCTGCCAGAGAAAATAGCGTGTTTTTACAAAACAATAAGTATCAAAATATTGACACCAGTTTAAGTCTAATTTCAAAGTGAAATTGATTCCAATGACCACCATTGGATTAAATGGTAAAAATATATTCTAATTTCACTTCAAAACCAATTCAAAACATAATCTAATCATATAAATAAATTAGGTTAAAAAGCAGTTTTGATGTAAAATGCAGTATTTTTCACTATTCATTTAAAAAATGAATATTGTCAGAAAAATACCAAAAATTCACACAAGGTAAATTTTGATGTCCCAATCATAAAGAATAAGTTTATTTTGACAAACATAGTCTATAAAATCATCAAAATATAGAATCAAAAATGGTTTTCCATCAAAAGGCTCTAAAATAATCTTTTAAGAATATTAGTGTATTCCATGCATAAGATTGGATTTATTTTCATTTTAAGCCTCTAAAACACTATCTTAATCATTAATAGACATAGATAAAAATATATATTATTCATTACTTACATGGGATGTTACATCCTTCCCCCCTTTAGAAAATTGCGTCCCCGCAATTTATTTACTTATCGAATAAATGGGGGTACTTATCCCTCATTGCATTTTCAGATTCCCATGTTGCCTCTTCAATCATGTGGTTTTTCCACAATACCTTTACCTGCTTAATCACCTTATTCCGTAACACTTGCTCCCTGTGGTCAAGAATCTGGACCGGTTGTTCCTCATAAGATAGGTTCTCTTCCAGCTGAACTACCTCTGGACTCAATACATGAGATGGATCTGGCATATACTTTCTCAACATCGAAACGTGAAAAACATTGTGTACCGGAGATAAACTCGGAGGTAAAGCCACTCGGTATGCAACTGATCCAACTCTTTCCAGAATTTCGTATGATCCAACAAACCTTGGACTCAACTTTCCTTTCTTACCAAATCTCATCACGCTTTTCCGTGGAGAAACCTTGAGAAAAACATGATCACCTACCTCGAAAGATAGATCCTTCCTCCGGTTATCTGCATAACTCTTCTGCCTGCTCTGAGCTGTTCTCATGTGTTTCTGAATCAGCTGAACTTTTTATGCCATCTCTTCTACCAATTCTGGTCCCATCAACTTCCTTTCACCCACTTCATCCTAGAAAGCTGGAGTTCCACATCGCTTCCCATATAATGCCTGAAATGGTGCCATCTGTATACTGGAATGAAAACTGTTATTATATGAAAATTCAACCAAAGAAAGATGTTGGTCCCAACTTCCCTGATAATCAATAGAACAAGCTCGTAGCATATCCTCCAATGTCTGAATTGTTCGTTCTGAATGCCCATCTGATTGAGGATGAAAATCTGTACTAAAATTTAATTCAGTACCCAACGACTTCTGAAGGCCTTTCCAAAAGTTAGAAGTAAACCTGGGATCACGATCTGATACAATAGAGAGAGGAACTCCATGTAACCTGACTATCTCTTTAAGATACAAATGGTAAAGTTGATCAAGAGAGGAAGTATCTCGTATAGCAAGGAAATGAGCAGATTTGGTCAAGCGATCAACAATAACCCAGATTGCATTATTACCTCGAGATGTCTTTGGTAATCCAACAACAAAGCCCATGGATATATTCTCCCATTTCCACTCTGGCACTGGTAAAGGATGAAGCATCCCTTTCGGTAACTGCCGCTCTGCTTTAACCTGCTGACAAGTCAAACACTTCACAGTAAAATCAGCAATATCTCTTTTCATTCCATCCCACCAGTAATACTCCCGCAGATCTCTATACATCTTAGTACTGCCCGGATGAACTGAAAACGGAGAACTATGAGCTTCACATAACAACTCTCTCTTCAACTGTGAATCACAAGTCACACACAATCTCTTCCCAAATCTCAAACCACAATCACTATCAATGTTGAATTCAGGCAACTTACCTTTCTGAACCAGCTCTACCTTTTTCTGCAACTCACTATCTTGCTTCTGTGCTTGCTTGATTCTATCTGATAGATATGATCTCATTGATACCTGAAACAAAACAGAAGGACTTCTTGCACCAACAACTTCTCTGCCAAAGTTCATCAAATCGTTAACCAAAGGATCACGTTCCAAACGCAACATTGTTAATGAAGCATTACTTTTTCGACTCAAAGCATCAGCCACTTTATTTTCTTTTCCCGGATGGTAATGAATTGTACAATCATAATCCTTGATTAATTCCAGCCATCTCCTTTGTCTCATGTTTAACTCTTTCTGAGTGAATATATACTTTAAACTTTTGTGATCGGTATATATTTCACACTTTACTCCATAAAAATGATGCCTCCAAATTTTTAAAGCAAAAACAACAGCAGCTAATTCCAAATCATGTGTAGGGTAATTTACCTCATGGGTTTTCAACTGTCGTGAAGCATAAGCAATTACCTGATCATTCTGCATTAGGACGCAACCAAGTCCTTTAAATGAAGCATCACTGTATATAACAAACTCACCATTCCTGGAAGGTAGTGCCAAAACTGGAGCATTCACCAATCTTCTTTTCAATTCCTGAAAACAATCATCATATTCTTTTGTCCAGATAAACTTAACACCCTTCCGAGTTAGCTTAGTCATTGGACTAGATAACCGTGAAAAATTTCTAACAAACCTTCGATAATAGCCCGCCAAACCAAGGAAGCTACGAATCTCGGTTACATTTGTGGGTCTTGGCCATTCTTCCACAACTTTTTTTTGCAGGATCAACAGTTATTCCATCTTTAGAAACAATGTGACCATGGAAAGAAATTTGTTGCAACCAAAACTCACACTTGCTGAATTTCCCATACAGTTTCTTTTCTTTTAAGGTTTTCCAGATAACCCTTAAATGTTTTTCATGCTCCTCTTTACTTTTAGAAAACACCAAAATATCATCAATGAAAACCACCACAAACTTATCCAAGAACTCATGGAAAATTCTATTCATTAAGTCCATGAATACAGCAGGTGCATTGGTTAGCCCAAAAGGAATTACTAGAAATTCATAATGGCCATATCTCGTATGGAACGTGGTCTTCGGAATATCTGCCTACTTTACCTTCAGCTGATGGTACCCCGATCTCAATTCAATCTTTGAAAAAAACTGAGCTCCCTGGAGCTGATCAAACAAATCATCGCTATGAGGCAAAGGATATTTGTTCTTAACAGTGATATTATTCAAGGCTCTATAATCAATGAAAAGTCTCATAGACATCTTTCTTTTTAACAAATAAAACAGGATCACCCCATGGTGATGTGCTAGGTCTAATGAAACATTTCTCTAAAAAATCTTGCAATTGCTCCGTCAAATCTAAAAGTTCAATTTGTTTCATTCGATAAAGGGGTTTTGAAATTGGCTTAGCATCAGGAACTAAGTAAACAGTAAACTCAACTTCCCGATCTGGTATTATTCCAGGCAACTCATCAGGAAAAACATCAGGATACTCATTTACCACTGGCACATCATTAATCTGAACAGTTCCTTTATTTTCAACGACGTGTGAAAGGTAACATTCATTTCCATCTTTTACAAGTTTCTCGGCCTCTTGATATGTTATCAAAAGTAAGGGTTCATTCCTGTAAACAAACTGAAAGTCTTTCTGAAAAAAAACTTCTTTAGATCTACAGTCAATCTTAGCATGGTAAATAGAGAGCCAATCCATACCCAGGATAACATCAAACTCTACTAGAGGTAGAACAATAAGGTTTGCAAGTAGGTTCTTTACACAGATAAGGATAAGAAGATTCTTATAAATTCTTTTTGCCTCGGAACTTCCCCCAGGTGTTTTTACCAAAAGTTCAGGAGTCATTTCTTGAGATGGTAATCCCATTTTACTAGAAAAGGTTTCAGAGATGAAAGAATGTGTAGACCCCGAATCAAACAACACACTGGCATAATCTGAAAAAACAAACAAAGTACCTGATACAACTTCATTTTATGGCTTGACATCTGCTGAAGTAGTTGCAAAGGATTTCACCCCCCCCCCTTTCTGCTTGTAGTCTAATTGCTTCCCATCACTCAAGCTCCTTGTCGGACACTCGTTTTCATAGTGACCCATCTCATTGCACTTATAACATTCCACTAACTGTAAATCAAATTTGTTCTTACCTTCACCTTGATCCTTTTCAGTGAAATCACGAGCCTTATGTCCCATCTTACCACATCGGTAGCACTTTCCAGAATTCATAAGACATTCCCCAGCATGCCTTTTGCCACATTTATCACAAACTGGAAACTTAGTTCTCTTACCATCAGACTTTTTTGAAGAATTCTTACCTTTCTCCTGCCACCTCGGTCTCTTCTTCTGCTGGTTGTTATAGAAAACTTGGTCATCAGCAAACTCCATTTCCACCTTCTCAGCACATCGAACAAGCTTTTCATAACTTTTAAACTCACGAGAAACTAATGCCCTTCGATATTTTGGCTTTAATCCTGAGTAAAAACGATTGATTTTACTATCAAGGTCTCGGATAAAATTTGGAGCATACCTTGCCAATCGAGTGAACCTTTCTTCATAGGCAGCCACTGAGTCTTCCTCTTGCCTCAATTCCAAGAATTGCTTTTCCATCCTAAGTCGAACAACCTTAGGAAAATAATTCTCAAGAAACATACCTTTGAATTCATCCCAGTCAAGAGAATCAATCTCATCGGCATCCCTGATATTTTTAACCATAGACCACCACTGATCTTCTTCACCCTCCAAACGGTAAATAGCAATACTAACCTTTTGATTGTCTGAACACCCCATGACATCAAAAATCTTCTCCAGTGCTTTAATCCACCCTTCAGCTAGCACATGGTCAGATGATCCTCTGAATTATGGTGGATGTTGCCTCATGAAATGTTCCACCACTGACTTGTTCCTCTGCGGTTGATCTGGCTGATCTCGTGCATGGATACCACCGCCATTTATCGCTTGAGTCAACTGCGCCATTACTACAACAAACTGTTCAGTTCCAATTCCGACCATTTCTGGATGCTGATTCGGAAGGTTATTTCCTTCTGTATGCTTTCCTAGCACTGCTTCCCTGTTTCCTCTGGGGAAAACCATTCTTAACAAACATGTCTTAGATGAAGCAACATGGTAATCTTTAAATGCTATATCATTTCGAAAAAAAAATATTTTTGGATAATCATTTAATAGAATTATAACTCCTAAAGTTATCTAAACCGACCCTTTGATACCAACTATAAGGCCCCAGCCTTAAACCTTACTTAATATTGAGTTATTACAAGATTACACATTGAGGATCTTTTCGGGTTTAGAGTTTTAGAGAATTAGATCATAAAACTTGCATTACATTCCACATATAAACAAAGTGGTTACATAAAGATAGTATTCTTCATTCCCAACAATGGAAACACATTTAAAATAAAACATGGATTATTTCTTGACACATCCTTGACTCTATCATCTTATCATGTACCTTTCCCTTGACCTGTGAAAAACATTTCAAAAACTTGGGATGAGCATAAAAACTCAGTATGGGTTATAAAAAAAACATGGAAAGGAAACATGAGTTCATATATACATAAGAATGAAATCATACTTTACCCATAAAACATAGGCACTTTAACATCCCTCATAAAATCATGAAAAAAATCATAGAAATCATAAGACATAAAGGTAACTTGAGGCATTCATAACATTCTGACGTAGGGAGTAACCCTCTTGGTTACGTTTGGAATACCCATCACAGTATATTCCCTAAAATCTCTTCGGAGAAACCTTAACGTTTCACTCCTTCACGTTACCCAATGCATTGGAGAGCTATAACGGGCTCACCCGCCCTTAGTTTATCACGGAACCACCCGTCTTCATAATAATTCCCAAGAACCATAACATAATCATATCACATAAAACATGCATAAAGGTAACATAAAATTTCCACATTTCAATCACGAGATATCAATACAACACATTGATATAAAAACATTATGAAAACCATTTTCAATACTAAAATAAAAGAAAATTAAAACATGGTATTTATTTTTCTTTTAAAAAGAAGGTATGGCTTGTAGAGGAAGCCGAAACTCAAATAACGGTCACGACGGCGGAGAAGTCGTTGTCGCCGCATACGTACGACAAAAACATTACCCTTTGTCGTTTAGTAAACGCTTCGTATAAAAAATATTCCTTTTGAATAAACGTAAAATTCAAAGGGGTTTATACACCGTATAAAAGAAAGTTGTGTATAAAATAAAATATGCCTCAACGAAAGGAGATTGAGATGAAGTCCCATACCTCGTATCCGACTTGACCCGACCGTTCTTTAATCTCCTGAATAATAAACTTGAGTTAATATCTACTTTCTTAAGAATCTTTTTCAAGTTCATTATTCCTTTTATACCATGTTATGAACATCATGTAATCATTTAAGTTAATAATGTTCATTTTGTCAGTATTTGGTTCTTAAGTCAAAATAGACTTCTTACACTTACATGTTGTTAATTTGGTCATAGGTTCGTTATATCCAGAATGATATTAATGATTTGGATAACATACATATCATATATATTCATCATATACATGTATTTATAATATTACATCACATTTAGAGGTAAGAAATGAAATGCACCGTTCATGGAGATGGTAAGCCGTACGTACGCATGAACGCTACTTCCATTTCTATTTCATATTTTATGGAATGGAATCATAATTATATAAGAGTATATTATAATTACAGTATAATAACATATATAATATCATTAACTTTATCCTTTACACATCCCACATATGGTATTAACGAATCAAATCACTTTCAGGGGGCGGTAGTCTGCACTTCCTAAAATGAAGATATCGTGTTTACCCATAACAGAAACCATAAAGGTATGCCCAAAATGAAAAAAAACAGAATCTTAAGGAAAACATAAACATATCATATATCATATACAAAAATAGTGACATCATAATGGCCACCTTTGAAGGTGTTAAATGAGTATTGAACAATCATCGTTTCGGGAGGCAGAATTTCGCCATCCACGGAAACCGTATGTTCTTTAACCATTTTATGTAGTTGTGTGAGAGTGTTGCTCAAATAAATATTATAACAACATACTAGTATATTGAATATACTGTTGTTGTTACAAAAGGAGTAAATAAAAAGAGTTTAGGGGGCTGGAGAAGCAAAATAAAAAAAATGAACATGAGAGAATGAATTACCTTTAAAAGTGTATCTCCTTTTGATTTGAGTCTAAAGGCTTCCTTTGAAAGGATTATGCCCAATGGGAATCCTCTAGGATGAGGATAGGGATGTGGAGAGAGTAAATGGGCAGGGTTTGGCCAAGCCAAAGGCTTGAGGAGTGTGTGAAATGAGGTAGAGGTGGGGGCCTTTAATAAGAGGAGAGGAGGGGCACTTTTGGAAAGTAAAGAAATATTACTTTATTTGAAAATTCTTTTCGGTTTCAAAAGGTACCACATTGATATAATTAGTGGATATGGTGATAAGGCTTCTAAATCCACCCATACAATAAGTTTTGGACATGTGTAGTTTATAGATTTTACATTATATTTCCATTTTATTTAAATCGTCAAATAATGATGTCATCGCTGCATCATTATTATGTCATAAATAATTTAATTTATTTAATGTCTAAAAATCATAAAAAAATACTATGATGTAGGAAAGATTTTTATCTTTCCAATTAATATTTATAATCAAAATTCTGATCTTTATAACCCCATGTAAAAATTGTTTTCGTAAATCATCTCTTGTTTGTGTCATTTTTACTTTAACATTTAATAAAAAGTTATTTATGTCATTTCCAAACCAAAGTGTCTCCATGGGGTCCCCAAGATGACCCATGGCTTGTCTTGGTCGGCCATGACAGAAACAATAACGTTGGGACATGTGTCTAGGTCATTTCCTATTATTAAAGCATTATTTATACCTTAAACTACCCTAATTACCACTAATCGCGATTAAAAACATAATAAGTTACTATTCACCAAAAAATATTTTAATCTCATTGAACCACATTTTACTTCTTAATGAAAACCATGTATGTCGGATTTTCAAAATTAAATACACATTAGTGATAAACTTTCATTTAACTGAAAAATCAGTTTGCTTGATTACCACTTAGTGGTTTCACTATTCATCAAAAATTGATGTTTTTCAGAAAATTACCAGAAATTCACCCTAAGATATATTTGATATTCCGAATTCAAAAATGAAGACTATTTTATAAAATTCAAATCATACAAGTCACATTAATTAATTTAATAATTAATTCCCGCTGCCAGAGAAAATAGCGTGTTTTTACAAAACAATAAGTATCAAAAGATTGACACCAGTTTAAGTCTAATTTCAAAGTGAAATTGATTCCAATGACCACAATTGGATTAAATGGTATAAATATATTCTAATTTCACTTCAAAACCAATTAAAAACATAATCTAATCATATAAATAAATTAGGTTAAAAAGCAGTTTTGATGTAAAATGCAGTATTTTTCACTATTCATTAAAAAAATGAATATTGTCAGAAAAATACCAAAAATTCACACAAGGTAAATTTTAATGTCCCAATCATAAATAATAAGTTTATTTTGACAAAAATAGTCTATAAAATCGTCAAAATATAGATTCAAAAATGGTTTGCCATCAAAAGGCTCTAAAACAATCTTTTAAGAATATTAGTGTATTCCATGCATAAGATTGGATTTATTTTCATTTTAAGCCTCTAAAACACTATCTTAATCATTAATAGACATAGATAAAAATATCTATTATTCATTACTTACTTGGTATGTTACATTACCATTACATTTTTATTATATAATAACATATTTGGTTTGAATTTGAATTATTTTATTGATGTTTTAATGTCTACATAATGAAGAGTATCAAAATTGAAAAAATGATATTTTATTGGAGTATTATTTAATTTATATATTCAACATTCATAAAAACATAAGTAATAATAAAGAGGATAATATAGGTTCTTAAATGTATTCCCATGTGCATTTATAGATCATTTGGAAGTATTGTTTGTATAATAGTCTTATTATATTTTAATATAACTTGAAATTCAAAAATTCACCCTCACCTTGATTATAAAAGGAAACTCCTTCCTTCACTTCATTACAAAACATTATCTATATATCTTAACTAAACCATAAAAATCCATATTCTAAACATCCTTACACAAGTTATATAGGTTATATCCCTTTAAAAATACCAACCCTGGATCCCTTAAAAAAGATCTAAAGGAAGTCCATCGAAGAAGAGGTACCAGTCTTTACCATGTCTTCCATGTTTATTTCTTCTTATACATCCTATTTGTGTGTTTTTTCATTCTAATATTAATAATTATCATATCATATAAATACTATGATGTTATTATGATTATAATAAAACCATATTCTACCTTTGATCCATCCTATGAAAAATGAATGCATCGTGCATGCATATATATATATTTCCATATTCACAAAGTGGTGTAATTTGTTTTTCATCGCCACTTTACATGGATGGTTATAATGATAAAAATTATGAATATATATTTTTTAATATCATTATTTAATTTCTTTATATGATTACTAATTGATCAAATTATAAGGATTAGAACTACTAAAGCAAAACATACAAGAAGAACGAAGTAGTTACCACCCGCAACACAAATTTTAATAATTAATTGATAATAAATAGACGGCTAATAAATATAAATATGTAATTTATAGTATGATCTATTTTAGTAGTATTTTGGAATAATTTTATAATAAATATATATTTATTATAAAATATGTCCCCACATTATAATGGTAATTAATCTTAAGGTATGTGTTTCTCATCTCAATTTTACTTTTGTGAGGCATTTGTCATATTCACCACTAATTTCTTTTTTTTTTTGTGATTTTTATACTATAACATTGACATATTATATCATAAATCTCATTTTATTCATGGAATATAATGTTATGTCACTTATGGTTAAATGTATACCCAGGTGGTAATGGTTTATCTCATAGTCTCATCATTATTCGGGATTGTTTATTTATGAGACTCCGCTTCGGAAAATTTCTATTTAATGTAAATTTTTTCTAAAAATATTCTAATAAAAATAATTCTTCAAAAATTATTGTTTAATGTCATTTTTATCCATTTTTAATTTTTTAAAAATGTTTTCAAAGGAATATTCCTATAATTTTTCAAATAAGGTACTTTTTTGTTTTCATACCAAATGGTGAAAGGAATATTTTTTATTCATATGGAATGAACAGAATTTCCGACCATCATGACCCCTCAATGGTTTGAAAAATAATTTACATTTTTAAATGGTTCTTTTTTAAGAAACATTTTTCATTTATAATTTCATATCTTTTTAAAAATAAGTGATTTCAAAGTAAAAATCGGTATTTTCAACAAGAATCTTCCAATGTTCTTATTAAAGTATTTTGATATATGTAAACAGACTTTGTTATTTATTATGATTCATTTATTGTGATCTATTATGATACCATATACCATATTTTATTTAATGGATTATGATCAGTTTGACTGGGATGTAAAATTTTTATACCCATGGCAATATTGATCTGGATAGTTTATAATTATGCTTATTGATTGGGTAAATAATTGTCATTTCATGTGATACTTTCAATATAAATGTTTATGCTTATTTTTATCCCCATATATATTATTTTTACTAAAATTTATGTTAATTTTAAATAAAAAGACACACTTTGAGTTATACCAATCACATTATGCATTGGATTGAGGTGGGGTTTATTCCTAGAATAAAAAAATTACTTATGGATCATTTTCTTAATGTATGAAAATAATTATAATGTTTTTTCTTGGTTTTGAGTATGTCAATTTCCTTTCTTACTAAAATAAATTTCAACTTTAAAAAAAACATGCACTTGAAGTCATACTAGTCACACTTTGTGTTAAATTGAGGTTTGGATGATTCCTACAGTTCCCAAATTATTTATGGATGATTTTCAGAATGTACCAAATTATTCGGAACTGTAAATTTTACCAGGATATTTATTGTCATTCTTTTTCAAACAGTCAAAACTTCATATTGAGTTCATACTCATAGTTTAAAAATATCCTTTACTCTATTATTTTTCAACAATGAGAATGGATTTTTTGTGATGAAAATAAACATAATTTGTAGTGTTGGAATTTATAAAAATAAATATAAAAGAACTTATAGTAACATTTAAAGAAACAAACATGTTATATGTTTTCTACCTTGTTACATAATTTTTAATGGAAAATATGACATCCCAGAATATCTATGAAAAACATGGAAATAAGTATTAGATAACAATGATAAGAAAATTAACTTACAAATAGTAGATAAAATAATGAAAAACTAAATTAAATAACTAGTAGAATTTCAACTATTCTTGATGGTTGTATACATTCTTGACCAGTTCCTTATTTTAATTTTCTTACTTTCAACCTCAAATTCCAATATCTCATGAGGTAATTTCATTATGAAATCTATGAAAATTTAAAACAAAATAGATAGAAATTATGATGAAATTAACTAATAATACATAAAATGGTGAGGAATTGACTTAATAAGAAATAAGAAGTCACATCTTCATGGTATATTTGTACATTTTTTTAACTAGGTATGCTTCTCATTCATTTCTAAACAACTCAATTTCTACTTGTGAATATAATGCTTTTCGATAATCATAGTAGTATTGGAAAATATAAATACACTTAGAAAAAAAATACAAATTTTAAATGAAATTGAACTATCTTCAAAAATACCTCTTCAAGGATGATGGTCTGTTGAAGGTATATTCTATCTCTTATAAATTTAAAAACATAATAACCACAATAATTTTCATTTATTTGTTCCATAAACTACATAAATATTGATAAAAATAACTGATTTTTTATATATGTTTGCATAGAGAAATATTATTATATATACGCTAATACATGTTCAATTTTATAAATTATCAAACCACTTATGTGTGTTGACTGTCCTCATGAAATGATTTTCAAAATATTTAAACACTTCCCTATCATAACATAATTCTCATAAAAATAAAATATATAATATATAACATGATTTTTAGTTCTAAGACATTGTATGTAGTGTATTAAAAATTCACAATCATCATTATTTTTTGTTTGTTTGTTGGGTATCCATGATGTGAATCTCAAAACTAAATCATTAGAGCATTCAAATTGATATAAATGAGTACCCAATGATGCCTGAAAAAAACTGAATAAGTAATAAAAGGAATGAAAATTCATTTAATATGATTACATTTTATCTTTTACAACATAATTTTTGGTATTAAGAAGATTCTGTCATTTGTAATTTTTCATTCAAACAATTTGGTCATTTTTTCCGCTATTTCATTCATTTATAGGATACTTGTATTTTCTTGTATAAGGGATATTTGGAATAATGAGTCCATATTTATTTTTCATCAGAAATAACTACAATTTTTATATGTATATACTCTTATAGAAAATATCAAGTATAATTAATCATAATTAACATTGTAGATATCCTATTGGAATAAAAAACATAAAAAACCCTCATGTATAGATTTACCACTAAAAATCATAGTATTTCATAGTTTAGGATTTCATTTACATTTTCAACATAAATGTAGCCTATCATGGCCTATATGTACATTTGTTCTTCAAAATAAAATTATGAGTACTACCACAATGTATCTCTGTATCCTCATGAACCCTCAATGTTAATAAATGTGGATATTGAAAGGGATGGGTAAAGATGTATTATAAATATCTTTTTGTTTGGTCAGTTGACACTTTAGTAGGTTTTTGATATGACCATTAATTTCACCCATTTCATTTGTCTGTATTTAATATCATTCCTTAGGTAAAACCTTTTTCATTATTGTTTAAGGGTACAACAGGAAAAGAAAATTTAAATGAATATATCCTTGCCAACATGGTTTTTACAATATCTGAAATACACACTACAAATATTATAATAGATTTCTTAATCATATGAGTATGTATTCCATCATGTGGAATGAGAAGTTCAACGCTAGACTCATGATCTAAAGTAATTCCCACTCTCACATGACCTATTGGAAGTGGTCTGTTTTGAAGAGTGTCTTCTTAGATATTTAACAAGGTAGTCCTCGCAATAAAGTGATAGATTGGTGTTGATAGATATAAATCATAGTCATTTTTACACTATATAATATCATTACAAGAAATGTATCCACATCTTTTGGTCTCACATTTCACATAAAAAATTATGAGAATATTTATTACCTCATCTAGAAAATATTTTTGAGGGGAATGGATGCCTGAAAGCTGTTGGGGGTGGGGTGAGATCTTCATGCAGTGGTTGTTTGTGAGTTGGTTCTTCTCCTTGTTTCCCCACATTATCATTTTCTATCAACTCATACTGGAAATGATATTTCTTTTCAAGGTAAGATAATCTTTTTATCAAATCGTCCATTCCTTTATCTGTATCCCCATGTACTTTTTTTTTCTCAAAATATTTTTAGGGTTTCTACCCAAAACCTGAACCTCTAACATGGAAAAACTGTTATATCCGCTTCAAGATCACCGATATTTGGTGATTTTCTGGGTAATTATGTTGATGATTTGTGTTCTTGTATTGGATATAAAATTTTGTAAAATAATTAATAAATTTTATTTAATTGTGATTTAAATCAAAAAAAATTATTATGTCATACTTTCACATGATTCACGCACTTTTTATGTGTTTTCATGAATTATTATCACATATTTATTAACAAGTTCCTCCTTCCATAGAACATGATCTGGGATAGAAGTGGATTTGGATTCCTCAATCCATTTAAAAACATAAGATCCTAAATATGTTGTTTTTTCGTTTCACATAGAAAATACTACTGTATCTTTAAAGTACATACTAATTTTTTCAAGTGAAGAGTACCCCATCATTACTTTACGGTAGGGGTATGCTAGTTTTGTTATATGTTCCTTATGTTTAGCACTCATTTTTTGTTTCATAAATTAAAAATACTTAATCAAAGTGGTCAATACATGTCTTTTCAAGAAATGTATTACCATTCACAATGTACATGAAAAGATAACTCCATGCGATGTTTAGTAAACACATCCCATGCTTCTTATATTATAAGGTGTACAAGCATATGTAGTTGGTACGAGTATATTTTTTCTTCAACATCATTCAAATGAAATTTCATTATAATTGTGTGAAATCCAATTTGGTTCTTTCCAGCTAGAATTAATATGTATTTAATATAGGACTCATCTATTATAAATGCTCTCTTAATAGGATAATGAAGTCAAAGTTAATGTTTCATTATTTTTTTAGAAAATTTATTAAAGAATACCATAATTTTACCATAATATCTTCTCAAATCAGTGTCTTAAGGGTGGTAATAACATGGTTCAATGAAGCTATATCAATCAGCATGTGCTACCAAGTAATTATCCCAACGAAACTAATGAACATTTCCTTATTATGAATAATAAGTTAGCAACATAAATTCTATCCAACCTCAAATTTTTACCTTTGAGTTTTTCATTAACAATTTTTTCTAACATAACCACTCAACAGCTCTCTTTTCCTTTAAGAGATAATGGTTATTCACCATCTACTATTTCTTTATGTTCAACATCATCAATATGGTATTACTCTAGATTGGTAGAATTATAATTTGAATAAGGTAATTGTTCCTCTTCATTGGGAGTAACATATAGTTGAGAAAGCTATTGTTTCTCTAGATTTGTAGCATGGTATTGTGTATATGTTCATTATTACTCTCTACTATGAGCAACAACGGGGTGAGAAACGTATTGTTCATCAAGATTATGAGCATCATCACATACATACGTCATTATCTAAATAAGTGCTTTAACATCTAATTTAGATTACATAAATGCAGTAGCGAATAGTTAATAACATTAGGTACCATAATGAATATTAAAAAAAGTATATCTTTATTATTGAACTCTTTATTTTTTTAAAGGATGAAGAGATTTGAACCTTTATATTGTATCACAATCCATTCATGTTCCCCTATGATAAATAACACCATCTATATTGTGTCCTCAATTAAATGATTGTTATATCCCATGAAAGGGCATTCCATAGTTTAATTTTCATCTAACCCTTTAGTGGTTTTGGTCTATGATAGAACAATTGATTTCTTTATATTTTTAGGACCTATAAAAAAAACATACTTATACTTCATTTTATTATCTTATAATTGTTTCATCTTTGTACCATTTCTTACTGAAATACACTTTCACATACCCCAATTCATTAATTTTAACAGCACTTCTATTATCAACCCCCATGCATCGAAAAATTTTCACTTAGAATTTTGAATAATAAAACTCCAATAATTTTTTTGATGATTTAAAAGGATGAAATATTCATATAAATTGGATTCATAACCTTAGTACCACAAACATGCATCACTTCAGCCACAACTGTAACTCAAATATTTATCATGGAACTGCATTAATCCTATTCATTTTAATATAATGTATAACCATTAATTACATAACAATTTTATGATAATACATACACACTTAGTCCTCTATATTTCCAACGAAATCATTCAGAAATTTAAGTAATATTTTTCAACTGAATCCTAAAAAATATAGTCTTTAAACTATCCTATAAACTATTAATTATATGTACATGATTTCCACCATTCATACCATGATGAATTGACATGGCTAACAATTTGATTGTGTGTTTAAACATATGAATAAACCTCTAAAATGTTATAAAAAATGTAAAGGTGGGCTTGCTCTTGATCTATAATAATTATTATAAAAACATCTATTCTAGATATTCATTCACCCATAATATTCTCAGTGAGATGATATTTTGGTAGACCAATTATTCCCACAATGGATAGGTAGTTGTAACATAATTCAATGTCTTCCTCAACAATATATCACTATGTAGTACAACCCATGGGATGACTTCGAATTTTGGAATACCCTTTCAAAATATTCATATATCGTTTAATGGGGTACATTCATCTACAATGTACAGGACAACAAACTTGAATCTATCTCACCAATTGAACCATCATATCAAAGAATGTTTGTGGGAAGGACATTTTCAATTTACCTAATATGTTGGACATTTTCTTTTAAATAGTTATAAATTTCTTCAGTTCTATAACTTGTTTACATATAGCAATGAAAAAGATGAAAATCATGGTAAATTTATGATATAAATTATTGGGAAAAATTCAACCTAAGGATACAAGAATTTGATTTTGACTCAAAACATGATAGTCATGTGACTTAGGTCCTTTTAACATGAAATAATTCATCAAAATGCTACTTTTTATATTTGATGAATACCCCTCTGTAACCTTTAAATCATTGAAGATGTTCTAGAACTAATATCTCTCCTACCTGGAAAGAGTTTAAGCCGCTGAAGGATGAAAAGCCTTTTTTTCACCCTTCATTGGCACAAAAGCTTCCCATATTCCCATGTCAATCATGTACAACTTAGACACAATTCCATGCTTTTTTTGGGAGAATTTTGTATGGTGTCAATGAAACTATCAGATTCATTTTTTTGACATGCATAACATCAGGAAAATGTCTAACATAAATAAAGTACTAGTGTGGTAATTCAAAAAAAATATCCCCTTTTTAATCTAGTAATCGTTTGGTTTTTCTAAAAAGTTTACTAAGAGAACAATCCATGTCTATTTCTTTTTCAAACATTTGATCACCTGTTATTGGGTATGGTTTTGTATGTTACTCTAAAATCCCATCAAAAGATGTGTTCTTTGACCAGTACTTATGTCATTACTGTATAATTTTTTTATTTCCTAGAAACATAATCTTCGATGAATGTTTCAACCTAATTGATAGTGTACTTTATTCACAAATGGGACACCCAAGAGTTACATTAATGTTATATCCTAAAAAGCTTCCATTATTTAGAAATTCCTTTTTCTTCTCATAAAACATGTCTTTCAAAGTGAAATCTTCATTTGATAATCATACAATGTAACTCCTAAATCCAACAATAATTTTTAATCTTAAATAAATAGATCCAAACAAACATCAATAATATTAAACCGTTGTTTTGGTCCTTGTATATGCTTAGATAACATAATTTATTTTCATTTTTTTCATATCTATGGTGGATTTTTATAATTTACCAACTTATCTGACAATGTACTATGAGTGCATCTTTGTAAACCAAAATGATTCACTCCATCTATAGATAATGTGTGCAAAAGGTTTCTCGGTTTGTTTCAAAATTCAAGATACTCATGATCAATTCTATTTTATTTAGGAGAGTCTTCCCGGTTAATAAGTTTCCCATATTTATTTATTTTATCTAAATTCCCCATCAATTTCCTTGTAGTCTCTTCACTTTCATATTGGTACCTAATCCTTGGGATGATTGTAAATTACCTTAAAACTTTCATATGACCCAGTTCATATTTATTGTATTGAGTTGCACCACATTGGGTATTTGTTAATTTATTTTTACTCTATTAAATATAGTATACACACATTTGTAAAATCATTTATGCTTTCAGATATCAAACCCATCAGACGTATCATTATTTTAGCATCATATGTTTCTCTAGGTGTCCCATTATCTTCAAGGAGTATATAATTAAATAGAGAAAGTAGTTCAGTAAAATAGGAATCACACCATATTTTTCCATGTTTTAAATTATACAGTTTGAGTATAGATGGTAGTGGTCTATATTTAGTGAAACCCACATAAAATGGTATCTTCTTACTATACAATAACTTCTTAAAAAAATTGGATTATCAAAAAGTTCAACTTAAACTATCATTTTCATTTCATCAATATGATCTTCATCATCATTAAAATTTATAATCACATCCTAAATAAATTCTTATTCATTGTCCATAATTTTAATTATATCAAATTATGCACAAAAAATGAACTGTTATCCCAGTCACTAGCTATAATCTCTTTTCCCCATATTTATTCCAACATTTATAATATCGATTAGTTACGTGACAGATCAAATGTTCTTAAAACTCCTATAGGATAATTTTATATGAATATGAATAGTGTAAACATGGAAAAAGAATTTTAGGAGGGTCATCTACATGATATTTTGTAAACTGATGAAATCTTCCACCCCATCATCATTCACATTCATCATACGATTGACATCCATCCACTCTCTATTCATATCCATCCAATATGTTTTGGTAATATTAGTATTTAACTAAATAAACACCTGAATGGGGCCTTTCAAAGAAGGGGAACTGGACATTTGAATGTTTCAAATAATTTAACCATGCTTTGAAAGAAATGGGTTATTGAATATATGAAAAGAATTACTCCAATAGGAGTAGTTTTTATCCATTGAATTCATTAACAATGCTCATAAATACCTAGTATGGGATGATTATTACTCAGATTTGTTCATGAAACATTGTTTAATGTACATAATAGATATAGGATAAGTCTCAGGATAAAAAATACTATAATAAATGTTCAAGAGATAAAGCAGATGATGATGATAGTAATTATGGAATTTTTTTTCCTAAGACTCCTCCCCTTAGAAGCTAACAATGAATCATAGAGAATATGTAGTTATGCATGAATCCTTTAAATTAAATAATGAAGGAGTTGTTTTTTGAAAATTAGGTTTATGATTTGTAATGGGTTTAAACATTAATTCACCTTTTGTGAGAGTGAGTCATGATTTAAATTTTATTGGTTGGACATAGTTATTGTTGTTCCCTTTCTGTGATGTTATTTTTTATATATATTAAGTATAAGTGAGATAATATTTTTCTAAGAGGTATCTGAAAGTTAATATGATCATATAAATATTGATATCTCTCTTTATGATTAAATCATCATCAATTGATTCAATTATAAAATGGAATTGAATAAGTTCCCCCTTAGATACATTGTTGAATAAGAAATCCAAATGAAACAAAGCTAATTTGAAAACTCAATGAACACTCAATTAAAACGATATATCCAACTTCTATCTGTTATGATTTAAAAAATAAAAAATTTCATATAATAAAATAAAATTTATTATCCAAATGTATTTTTTGAACAAATATTTGTCATAATAAAAAATTATAAAATTATATAAATTTAATTTATAGAAATAAAATTTATAGAAGCAAAAAAGTAATAAGTTATTGAAAAATTAAAAAATGTATACATGTATAAAACAATAAATTAAAAATTTATATATATATATATATATTAGTATATAAATTATAAATGTATATATAAGTAGAATATTATATATAATTTATAAATAAATATATATTTTAAAAAATATACATAATTTATAGATTTATAAATTTATTAATTTATGAAAATATTATAAATTACATATATGTTATCAAAGTATGCATAATTTATAGAAGTGTATAGGTTTAAAAATTTTCAAATGTATAAAATTATAATATATAAAAGTAACACATATGAATGTATAAAAGTATAATTATTTATAACTAATAAAATTGTAATGGTACATTAATTTTTAAATCTATAAAACTATAAAAGTGAGAATAATTAATTCAATATTATATTTAAAAAATATATGTAAATATCATATACTTTAAAATTTATAAAATTATATAAATTTATAAAGAAATAAAATTAGAAAAATTTGTAACCACACTAAGATATGTAAATGTGATTCTATACTTTATATACAGTTTATTGGGTGGTACTTAAGAGCCATTTCCACTAATAAGAGATGATATGTAAGATTCATTTTCTTGTGTCAAGAGTGATTCATAGGGTTTATTCCATTAAATATTTGAGGTGAAGAGTCATCCACACCTTGGATTGATGAACATACTGTAATAGAAAAACTTAAAGTTTTATCAATCATAGAATATGATTGATATTTCTGATAAAATTTCACGGTGGATCTAATTTAATTTGAGTTTACTAATTATTTTCATACGTTTAGAATGAATAACCTGATTTTAGGAATACTTAATAATGTTTTTTTCAAAAATTATTAAGATATTCCTTTATCAATAAAAATTATAAGTAAACTAGATTAAACGTTAATTTAGTATGATTGTTCATTATCAATTAACTTTTTAATATATTACTTATTCAACATACATCATAGTTTCAAAAATCTATAAGGTTCATCAAATACCTGTAAAAATTATTCTAAAATGAATAAATTTGTTATCGGAGGAAGCTCTTCGAACTCTGACACGATGGTAGGGAGGTTTGTGTGGGATCCTGGCAGTGATAATGGATTTTCCATTTTTCATTGGCAGGGTTAACTGATCAGTGGGATTGGATGTTTGGAGACAAGGTCATGTCACAAGAAGATGGTGATTGGTCCATCTAAAACAATCCTAGAAGGTGGAAGGTGATGACGTGGGGCCGTTTTTTCAAGTGTTATTGTTAGAATTCTGATGGAGGCTCTCTGAACGATATCGGTTGTCGGTGACGGTGAGGAGTGGGCTGAGGGTTTAGAAGTAGGACTTGTGATGACCTCGGGCTACCGATGTTCAGTCGTCATGGAATACCAGAAGAATTTTGGCTTCCTAGAAAGTGGGTAATGGGTTTCAGTGTAGGATTTTTCTTGATTGAATCATGGGCCGATTTAGGACTCTTTTGGGCCTTTAGAATTTTTTGGGTGACATTTCTTGTCCATTTTTAATTTTATTTTCTGTTGATGGGTATTTTACCACATGTGGTTGGGAAGGCTGTTGGGAGTAGACATGTAGTGGTATGGGGATGTTATTGGAGAAATGATCTCGGGTTCCACAAGATGTTCATGGTATGGGATGCTGGTAGTTATCATCTCCTTTTGATGACGTGCCGACAATGATACCGCCAACGAAAGGCTTTCGGTATGACCTCTATCACATGATAGATGATTCTGATGATCAATAAAACATATTCAATCTGAAATATCTGGCATCCGTGTTTATGAACTTGAGTGGATAGTTTTTGGTGAGACACATTGATGTGGTTGGGTGCACAAGATTTTTGGGGTTGGAATATATTGGCCAGATCATGACTACTTCTGAGAGTGATGGTGTTTCTTGGACTTTAGGGCAATTAATGTGGGCCTCTGTCCATTTTATATGGTCCATGGAGTATCTTTTATGTTTTTAGTGGTGATTTTCTCAATTTACATTTTGGTGACATTTCATTTGTCTCATTCTATGTTCTTGTTGTACTTTTATTTTATATAATAAAATTTTAGGGTCAGGCATGCTCGATACCTAATCATTCCTGGTATATTTATTAATAAATGTGTCCATTTTACTAATAATATAAAATATTTTTTATTTGAACATATCTATAATAATATTATAAATATTTTAATATATATTTATACATAATTTTTTATATTTATAAATATATTTTTATATTTTATTATAAATATAATAAATATTTTATTATTTTGGTCATGGTGAAGGGTAGGGAATGTGGGCGCTGGCATGTATAAAGGATGGGAGTGGAGGTGGGTCTTGGTTAGAGGGGTGGCTGGTGGGGGCTAGGGGAAATTTGTGGAGGTGGGAAGCGTTCAACATAAATGGAGTGGTGGTGGAAACTGATGGCTAAGGCCGGACCGCCACTGCCGGATAAGGCTGAACCGCTACCACTGAAGGCCGAATAGCTGGTACCTACATTGGACGAACTGACACTACTGAGTCAAAAGTTATGAAACAAATGAATAACGATACAATGATCTGTAAAAACCCATGAAACACAAAAGAAACATATATTTTTTAGATTTGGTTAATATTGGATCATTGATAGTGTTGGTAGTGAGAGAGGTTTCAACAGTTAGTTTTAGCGAGAGTAGTAGTAACAGGGGAAGTAGGGCTCCACAGGAGCTTTTTAGGTGTGAGAGGAGACTATGACATACGGTTATTTTTATTGGGAAATGAAATAATTTTGACAGAGCATTAATAAAATCACTAAAAAATATTATAGTTATCATTACTAAAAAGAAATCACAAATTAATCTAATCATTATCAACCATTTTTTAGCAATGGTAAAGATTTCACTCTATCAATGCTAAAAAAACACGGGTAAAATGAATATTTATCAGTTCTAGAATTGTATCACTGCTAAATATGATTTTTATTAGTGCATTTTAGCACTAATAAAAGGTAGTCTTCATTAGCACTAAACAAGAACTAATTAAACCCATCTTTATCAATGCAAGAATTTTAGTGCTAGTAAATATATAATCATAGTAATATGTATATATATATATATATTTAAAATTAGAATTATAAAGAAATATATTTATAAATATTTGTTTATAATTATACATATATATTTATATATTTATATATCGTATATGTATAAATTTATATTTCTATATTTCTATATTTCTATATTTCTATATATCTATATATGTGTATATATATATATATATTAATTTATATATTTTTATATATTTTTATATTTTTGTATTTTTATATTTTTATATTTATATATTTTTATATTTTTATATTTATGTATTTATGTATTTATATATCTATATATTTACTTATTTTTATATTTATATATTTATATATGTAAATATATATATAATTATGAATATAGTTAACAAATTAATTATTTTTTATATATTTATTACAATTATATAATTATTTTAAATAATTATTTATTTATTTATTTATATTATAATTATAAATAAATATATTTAAAAATTTATCTATATAATTAAAAATAGTTTTATATAATTATATATATCATATACTTGGTGTATAACTACAATGAAACATGAAAACACAACACACCCTCACATCCAATTTATATAATTACCAAAGTGGTTTGAGTTTGAGTTTGTGACCCAACACACACCCTCAAAATTTATTAGAAAAACTATAATACAAAGATGATGAGAATGTGAGAAACAATAAGTGACACACACAATGTCACCAAAACACTAGCCCAATGCATATTCTCACCATTTATTATATTTTTGACTTCTTACATGGGGATGCCTCGACCTCTATGGTGCCTACCTCTTCTCTATTACTTATGCGATAGGAAAAGATAACCTTTAACATCTGTGTATGATGATCCATCTTTCTCACTATGGAAAACAATTTTAGAGTTTTCTTGATTTAGAACATTCATATCACTATGTTCCTCTTTGTCATTATCCCTATATTTATTAGAAACAATATCATCTATATTGACTTGTTCACCAGTGGTGCCATCTTTCTAAATATCCTCCCTTAAAATAAACCCTTTAAAAGGTGAGGGTTAGATATCTGGAGGTACTGGAAAGTACACCATTTCTTTTAAGTTGGTTCTACAAGTTGAAATTCTAGAATCCAATTTCAGCAGATTTGAATCATCCCTCAACTGGTTCTGAAGAAAAAACCTATCAAATCTAGGGACATTAATAAAATGAAGATTATAAATGTAATAAATATAAGTTTAATGGGTCTCAATAGGTATGATTTCCCATAATGAAACATTTTTTTGCTTTCTATATTCCCTCTGTTTGACTAGGTCTCCATCCTTGTATCAAGCCTGATCAACAGGTCTAACAAAACTAAAAATGCTACTTTGGAAACACATTGGAGCCTCATAAAACATTGAGATTAGTTATTCCTCAATAGAAACATGTGGATATTTTTTCAATATATTCATTAGATTCTATAAAATAATGTTTTGAACGATGTAAATTATCTTTCATAGGAACTACCTCAGGATGATTGATTCCCGATTTTTTTTTCTAGGATCCAATCTATAGGAAGATGTATAAGAAGCATTGATGGAAAGTGGTTTAGGAGCATGAACCAAATCTTGATCAGCATCACTTCTAGTCCTAACACCACTTCCATCACCACATTTCTTATCATATGCTTTATTAAGGTGAGATAAATACTACTCCCAAACATAGTCATCAATTTCTCGATCAACAAAAGTACTAGAGTTATCCCTTCTACTAGAAAGAGAAATATCGTGTACAATATCATAGCCTTTTATGATCATGGGTGACATTTCCCTTCTCTATACCTTATTATAGATACCTAAAACGATATATTAAGGATCATATACTCTGTTTGACCTCTCATAGATTGATTTTTTAAACATGAAATTTTCAATCACGTGTTCATGTTTCTTACAGTTGGTATAGTTTTTTGTTCTACAAAATCCATCATCTATGTGACCAAAGTATTTAAAAAGCTATAAAAGATGAGTTCATTTCCAAAATTCAAAATTAGTTCAATTGTTCTTCCCATTTCCACAAAAATTACCATGATAACAACTAGAGAAAAAAAAGAAAATTTTGACCAAAACACTAACAAAATGGCTAAATTTGGCATGTTCGATCTCTTAATATAATTCAATGCGTATTCCTATAGTAGATTGAACAAAAAATGGGATTTCTGGGTGATAGAAAAACAATATTAATCTCATTTTCTAATTCCATAGATGGAAAATTAATGTCTAGATTGACTTGGGATTGAAAAAGGGTTCCAAGTCCAAGAATATAAGAATTCATGGCCATAGTGCGGTGAACCTCGTTCCTCAAGCCTTCAATTTGAGATATTCTTATGGGAATAAAATGTGAAAACACCTTGGCCAAGCTATGTGTTATTCCAACCATCAAACACCCAAATATGTGTTAGATGACATTTCAGATCCTCTAGATTCTCAGGGTTGTCTTTCTGAAAACCCATTAAATGAGAAGTGATGGATAACATAGATACTTCAAAATGTTGAGCATGAATTCCCCAAACATAATCAAAAAAAGGTGATGATTTCATTCATTGTGATTTACGTGGATAAAAGATCAGCACCCCCCAAAGATCTGAGAAAAATATCACATTAATATGAACAACAGTCTTCTTATCTGGGATTCTAGATTTTCTATCAGTAGCATAATCATCGGAAGAGAAGGGTTTTCCAATCTCATTGAAGATGTCAGACCCCCTTCCCATGATAGTCAAAACCTTCACGGGGTTTGTGATACATTCTCCTACTAAGGGATAAACATCATCAATGAGTCACATTGGTCCAATGAATAACTCAGTCGGATTGAAAAAACAATTCAGATCGAGATCCATGGAATCAGTACCCTAAATACCATTTATAGAGAGTCTCAATTCCATAAAATTCCATCTTCCCCTCACCCATTTATATAATTATATATATTTATTTAATTATGTACATTTATTTAATTGTACAAATATTTATTAATATATAAATATATATTTACAAAATTATAATAACATATTTATTATTTAAGTATATTTATTATAATTTTATAATTATTTTAAATGTTTATTTATTTTTTTCTAATATAATTATTAACAAATATATAAAAAATATCTCTACATAATTATAAATATATTTATATTTTTATATTTTTAATATATTAATGAATATATTTTTTAATTTAAAAAAATTATAATAAACATGTCTATGATTTTAATAAACATATCTATTATTTTAATAAAAATTATTTTTTTAATATAAAAAATGTAATTTTATTAAAAAAATAACTTTTAGAAATATCACTGGGAGAGATTAATCATTTATCAATGATGAAGAAATCCTTGATAACGGGTACACCTTTATCAGTGCATTTTTAGCGCTGATAAAATCGTCCTTTATCAGTGATTTTAGCTATCATTACTGATAAAGGTTTCTCATTTTATCAATGATTTTTATTTACTAGAAATAAAACTAGCCATTTCATTAGCACCAATATGTGGTAGTAGACAAGTATTTAGTCAAGAATAAATCGTATGTGTTGGGTTGGAGAAGATGGTTGGGATGGGGTAAAACTACGATCAAGGTTGAGAGGAATGGTATGAGAGAATTGATCATTTTATTCCTCTTATGGGTTATATATGACCGTGAGAATTGGTGGAAAAAAATGGGCAAAATAGGGTAATCAAAATAATTTAACATCATGTGCATTTAGTTTTGAGATATTAATTTAAAAGAATATTTTATTATTTTATGTTTTGATATTTCTTGTGTCAATGATAATAAAATATTTCAGTAATAATAATATATATGGGTGGTTATAGATAAACCCTTGTGTTTGGGAGTGACTAATTTCAATAAAATCCATGAAAGGTGATATATTGATTTAAATAGTGTAATACATTAATCAAATAAATTCCACTTTGGTAAATAAAAAATAAATTTGAGTTTTAATTAAGATGATGTGTGAATTGTTTGTCATAAATTTTTATGAAATTATGGGAATGTAAAGTTTTATATGTGGATATTTCAAATACACCAATTTTTTCCAATTATTAATGTATTTTAATACATATTTATTTTTCGGGAAATTGTAAAATTTAAATTTTTAGGTTCATTGTTATGTAACCCTAAAAATTAACATTTCTTAATTACAATCGAACAAGAGTTGTCATTTTTTTCTTACAAAGATCCCATGAAATTATATAATTAATAAATGAACATGAATTTGGATGTTATATATTGTTTAAAATGATTATTGTGTTCTTAAATTGTGGTTACAATATTTTAGTTTTTTCTGTAGAGTCGAAAATATGAGGCAATGCCACTAGATAAGATAAAAAAGTTTTTCAAGCGGATTAGTGTGGGAAAAAATTTAGGAAACCCCAAAGAGAAAAGCTAGTCATAAACTAATGACTGATTATAGATCCCATGTTCCAAGGATACCTACCAATTCTCTATGGATAATTCCCTTGCCTCCATGATTTGGGTTCCTTTGAGGACTTATGTTCATCATTTGAAGAGAAATATGTAGCTTCTTCCAAGATGGAGAATAAATTATACTTTCATGAAAGATATCATAATTTCAACCCTGTGTTAGCTCACAAGATTTCCTCTATATTGATGGTTAGTAATTTCACTGTTGCATGGTAGTCCTTGAATCAGAAAGTATACTATTCCATTTTGTCAAGAGGAAATTCAATCTACAAACCAAACCACTCAACTTACTATTTTCAAAGACTACTTGGTAATATTTTCCCTTCCAAGATCAAAGCTAGAATATTAATTTTGTTATTTCATGCTACAATAGAATTATTATAAGGACACAATGGAAATGAGATTCCAATAGTTGTATGGTTGGTTAGGATTAATTTCTTATTTAACTTTTCCAGATGGTTAGCTCCCCAAAATTTCATGATGATAGTTCATTAGAAGATCAGGTTGTGAAAACAATAAAATAATTAATAGTGTATTTGAATTTCTCTAACCATAATGATTTATAGGGATGTTGTAAGGAATATAAGCATTGATCATCTATCTGTGATTCTAAGTAATAGAAAATAAATCTATAAGGGATCCCGAATTTTGTAGTACAATGGAGGGACCCCCATGATTATTGGAATTTACTACAACCAAATTATTTAACAGACCCCACTATATATAAGTGAGGGACCACATGATAATGTGGATTTTGATCATTTAATTTCATGATCTAAAAGGCTAGAATCCCACCAAGTTATAATCTATGTACATTAAAATAAATAAAACTATCATATTATTACCCTATAAATGTAGGATAAAAATTCAATTCACATAAAAACCCGTGTTCTTTATATTTCTAAATATTTCTTTTCTAGAATACATTTTTGGGTTTGAAAGACCTTATGTGTGATAATTTAGGATACTTTAACACTTCACAAGTACCAGTTCATTAATTTTAGGAGGATCCGGATTCTACTGCATGTGAATACTATAGGTGTATGAATATCCAATTCACTACCACTGATCGATGCTAATGCAGCGCTAAACAGGAAATGATAAAAAAAACTGTAATTATATAAATGGGTTGTGAGTGTGCATTGAATTTTTCTATTTCATTTTAATTGCACAAATAAGTACCTAGTATATATATAATTACTTAAATATATTTATAATTATATAGATAAATTTTAAAATTTATTTATATTAAATTATAATGTAAATAGAAAAAAATTTCTTAAAAATAATTATAAAATTTCCATAAATATATTTAAATAACAAATATGTTTCATATATTTATAATTATATATTTATGAATATATTCAAATATTTTTAAATATCTCAATATATAAATTTATAAATATATTATTATATTAATATATAACTACATATCGATATATAGATGTATAGATATATAGATATATAGATTTATAGATATATAGATATACATATATATAGATATATAGATATATAGTCATATAGGAATATTTATAATTATATACAATTATTTATACAATTAATTATTTATAACTATAAAAAAATTATTAAGATTATATATTATTCAATGATATATTTCAAACGTTTGTAAAGATAAGTTTTTCAGCATTTTTTGGCACCAGTAATTACTTCCCATTATCAGTGGTAAATTAGAGGTGATAAAACATATGTTAATCAACGCTTAAATTCAATAACTGAAAAATATTCATTTTAATAGTTCTTTTTTAGCACTGATAAATGGAAATATTTATTAGAGCTAAAAAAGGGATGATAAATATTAGACATATTAGTGATTTTTTTATTAATTGATAAATCAAATCATTATCTGTGTGTTTTTAAAGTATTTTTAATAGTATTTTTCATTTCAATAAAAAGAACCAAAAGTTGTTATATCCTCTCACACCTTAAAATATCTTATAGAACCCTACTTCTGTCACTACTGGTGCTCTCGCTGAAGCTAACTACCGCCAGTGCTACCACTACCGCTGCTATCGATGAACCGATATTCTCCAAATCTAAGTTATATATTCTGATTTCTTTTGTGTTTCATGTATTTTTATTACTCATTGTATTTTTTTCCACTAGTTTCTTGGTTTTCAACTTCAATGGTGTCATATTATCCCCAATAGGTGGCGGTGTCGGCCCTGGTAGGTGATAGTTCGACCTCAGCATGTGGTAGATGATCGACCTTCGACGGCTGTAGTTCGGCCACAGCAAGCGGCGACGATTCAGCCTTGGCCATCAGCGGTCGTCGTCACTCCCTTACTATCATCTGCTTCTCCCACCCCTTCATGCCACCACCTACCACCCCTCCGGCCGAGCCCCCCCCCCCCCCCCACCCTTCCATACTATTGGCTACTTCCCACCTTCTTCGTCCTCCACAACTGCGAAAACAATAAATATATGTTTATTATATTTATTATAAAGTATACTCACATATTTATAAATATATATACAAATATATAAATATATAATAACAATTATAAAATTATAGTATAAATATTTAAATAATATATATATATATATAATAATATATAATCCAACATTAACAAATATCTACAATTATATATAACCAAATATTTATATATTATCAAATTATAATTAATATATTTAAATAATAATAAAATAAAATATACAAATAACAACATTTAGTAAAATTTTAATAAATTTATAGAATTATATAAAAATATATAATTATTTAATAATATAATTATCTAAAAGTCTTAGTTAGAAGCAGAATATTCTGACCCTTTATTCTACAAGAAGAAAGCATAACATGCGGAAAAGATGGAGGACATGATCACCAAACCCTCCTAATAAAAGGAAAACAATAGGCATCCCTCCCCATAATCATAATCTGAATCATCAACAGATTCACATTCAGATTGTGGGTGACTCTGATTAAGAATCACAGTATACATCTTCTTGAGCCTTTCTTGATCCAGCATGAGCATAGCCTTTGAGGGATACTTGGTGGACACTCCATGCCCCTATTAATCATCACACCCATGTCTACGACCATGACTTTTCGGATGCCTCCACCATTGAAAAGTCTACTGAGGAAGTTTTTTCATGGGACGACAAGATGTATAATGCCCAAAAAATGTTTCCTACAATCCTTCATAAGGTCCCTCATCCAGAGAAGGATGAGGGTCCGACTACTTCATGCCAAGAGTAGGCATATTTCCAGAGAAATATGATCTAGAAATCATGTACAAAATGAGTTGAAATCCATCTGTATCCACAGGATTGGATGAGGATGACTTTACACCTTACATAGATAAGCTCCCATGAAATGATTTATCATAACAGGAGGGATAAATACTTGTTGTTTCCATTAATTCGATACTATAATAGGCCATGGTTGTCCTGGAGATTCCATTTCTAGAGGATTTCAGGGAATATTCCTATAAAAGAACTTTTTTCATATACTGTTGAATGAAGTGTACAATTTCTGTGTCATTAGATTCTTATTGAGTCACATAAATGAATTCCCACGTTCTCATTATCACCATTAGGGAGTAATTTACCTTATCATCTTCTTGCACAGAAGCACCTGACATATCCAAATTAGGGGATTTTACCTTATCAGATGATTTCCCCATATCAGACACCCTCTATTCAGATGATACCAAACCAGATGCCCTATCAACAACTATTACTATTTATGTTTTCATCTTTTTTAATTAATTAATATTTAATTAATAAAGATAAATAATAATTTGTACCTAATAGAAATTATAACTTCATTATAAACAAAAATCAATATTTATTATTAGATAATTTATTAAAATATATATAATAACTATTTAGTAAACAAATTATTCATAATAATTATGAACTAATAGTTAATAATAATTAAAAATCATTAATCATAATTAATTATTAAGATGTAAATTAAAAAATATTATAACTATGGTAATTAATAATAATAAGGATTAATTAGTAATTTCTTATTTTTCATAAACAAATAACTAATTAATACGACAATAGTTAACAATAATAATAACTAATTAGTGAATTTAAATTATTTTTTATTAAAAATAATAAACATTTTATTCATTTATACATACATTTTCACATATAATTGATGAACCTTCTATGGTTGTGAAACATTTATGTAAGCTGAATGAAATAAATATTTTAAAATTTTATTTGATAATGGAATATCTGACAAAATTAAAAAATAATTAATTTTACATAAAAATTTAGTTAATAATGAAATATCTTACTAAATTTTCAAAACAAACATTATTAATGAATCCTAAATTCATGTTAATCTTTCATAGTATATGAAAAATAATTAGTAAACATGAATTCGCTTAGATCCTCCATGATCTTCTATATAAAATGTCAATAATATTTTAAGATTGATAAATCTTTATGTTTTTCTTTCATGGTATGGCCATAAATACATGGTGTTGATGAATCATAACCTCAAATATTTGAGGAAATTAACCATACGCATATCCCTTGAGTTCTGAAAATGAATCGTGCATATCATCCCTTATTATTGGAAATGACTCTTATGTACCATACAATGTCCTTTATGTTAAATCCAAATTCACATTCACATATCCGAATGTTGTTACATACATTGCTAATTTTATTCAATTATAACTTTATACACTTTTAAAAATGTTATAGTATATCATATTTACATATAATGTTTAAATATTTAATTTTATTAATTTTTCATAATTTTATAGTTTTCTAGATTTTTAAATTAATATATAATTATAGTTTTATTCATTATAACTAAGTGTATTTTTATACTTTCAAAAGTTTTTATTTAAAATATTGTAATTTAAAAATTTTATAAATTTATAAAACTATATACATCTATAAATTATGAATATTTTTATAACATATATGAACTTTTTTATAGTTTTATAAATTTATTTGGATTTTTAAATTTTTAATATTTCTTCAAAATATATTCTATTATAAATTATATATAATTTTATACTTCTATATAAATCTATAATTTTATATACTAATATAAATATATATTCATTTTTTATTTATACTTTTACACCAGTATAATTTTTTCAATTTATAAATAGTATCATTCTTTTATGATTTCATAAATTTTATTTCTTTAGATTATACTTTTGTATAATTATAATTTTGAAATATTATTTTTATTTTTACAAAAATTAAATTGGGATAATTAAAATACATTTTATTATATTAAATATTTTATATTTTAAATCATAATGGTTAGAAGTTGGATTTTTTACTTTTAATCGTGTGTTGAATGAGTTTCATAATTAGCATTGTTTTTTGGATTTCATGTTTGACAATGTATCTATGGAATTATATATTTGATTCATTTTTTATTGCATCAGTAGACCATGATTTACTCATGTAGGTTTATATCTATATTTATGTAATCACACTAACATTCAGAGACACCCTAGATGCAAATAATCTCACATTCAATATAATATAGATTTATAATTACACTATAGAAATGGAACATCACTAACTCTATCCAACCCATAAGATATCCATCATGGCCTCACTCTCAAAAAAGAAGAATTGACATTTAACCCTATTGAAACTCCTAAACCTACTTTGCATCCAACATTCCCTACATGGTTTAAATAAGGTTATCCCTTCACAACTATATCTTCTCTCTATTTTAGTGTTACACTTTAATGGGATGAGTCTCAGTCAAAAAATTGAAATAATAACTATCATCCTCGTCGGTTTTATCCTTTGTGCAGTTGTTATTTTTTTTTCTATGACTCATCCCACATCTATGTTGTACATGCACTTATATTGCTCGAAATAATCTGATTAGTAGTCATACCATATTGGGTAACAGTGAACATTGTGGATGAATTCATAGGATAACCCCTACCACCAATGGATTAATTCTTTCCTTAAATTTAGTTACCCATTTCATTCAAAGCATGATGAAATTATTTGAAACATTAAAATGTTGGGATCCTGTTGTTAGAATAGACCTTTAGGGTATTTATCATACAAAATATTAATATTTCCGAATCAAATAGGATGGATGTGAATAGAGAATGGATATATTCCAATCATATGAAAAACCAGTATGAAGATAGGGTGAAAGAGTTAATCAAGTTCACCAAAGATCATGCATACGACTCTTCTCAACTCCATTATCCATTTTTACAATGTTTGTATTCAAGAATAATTAATTTAGATGAGTATTAATAACACTTGATCTATCAATAATCTTATTGAAGTTATAAATGATGGAAGAAACATAGGGAAAAGAATATGTAGCTAGTGACTAGGATAACACTATGTTTTATAGATCGTCTGATATAATTACAAGTATTGTCAATAAAGAAGATTGTATCGAGGATGTGATTTAAAATGTGAATGGTAATGAAGATCCTTTTGAGGAAAATAAAATGATAGTTGATGATGATCTTCGGGATTGTCCTATTTTATGAGAAGTTAAAGAGTTTTTAAAAGACACCATTGTATGCTGGTTGAACTAAATATTAAACATTTTCAATTGTACAAAAGATTTATAATTTAAATGCTACAAATGGATGGATTGAAAATAGTTTTATGAAACTAATTTCTCCCTTGAATTATATTCTCAGTGAATATAATGAGCCTCCTATATGAACATATGTGTCTAAATAATTGTTATGTTTGATTTTTATGATAACTGAGAGAATAAATTCCTTCCAAACCGATTTTATGATATTCAAAAAGGATCAAAAATCACTTAAATAATTCCCATATGTGTGGTGATTATTTATACAATACATATGAATCTACTCCTATGAAAGTTGTATTGTACATTCAAATCATTCCAAGGTTTAGGCACTTATATGGACATGTATATACTACAAGTCAATTTACTTGGAATGGAGGTACTAAAAGTAAATTTGGGAAACAATGTCACTCAGTAGACTCTCCTTAGTAGAAGAGAGATGATCATGAGTATCCTTAATCTGGAAAAGATCTAAGAAAACTTCATGTTGTGTTATCTAAAGATGGAGTAAATCATTTTTTTTTTCAAAGAAGAACTCATAGTACATAGCTGGTTATAATGGTAAATTTTAACATTCTACCAAGTTTATGTATGAAATGAAAATATATTTTGTTATTTATGTGTACATTAGTTCGAAAACAACTAGGTAATGATATTGATGTTTATTTTTCTCCATATACCAATAATTTGAAATTATTGACGTATTCAGGTTTTATGTTGTATGATTCCTACATATATGAAGATTCAACATTGATATAAATGTTCTAAAGGATGATAAATGAATTTCATTGTTATTAAATTTTGTCTGAATACAACATTAATGGAACTCCAGGGTTTCCAATATATGAACAAGGTACACCACAAATTATGCTGAAACATTAAACTAAAACTAAATTTCATGGGAATTGAAAATTTCTCTCCCAATAACATATGTACAAATCTTCGAGTACATGATTCGATGGGTGTCCAAAAAAATGTACTACACTATATCCACTAACATGTGATCAAATCTATGGGAAATTAAAATATATGGACATTGATTTTGGTAAACCCTTTTTAGAATACCTTAAGAAAACTTGATGGAAAAATAGATCAGGTTTTTGAATTACTGTACTTGAATTGTCAGAATGTCATGCATTTTTTTGCTGTTATGATTGTGGAAAAAAATGTATGTGACAGTTTCATTGACACATTACTAAATTAATCCAGAAAAATAATGGTTGAAATTAAGTCTATTTTAGATATGATTGACATGAAAATACCAAAAGAGTTAGCACCAGTGAAAGGTTAAAAACAAACTTTTCTTCTTACAGCTGCTTACACTCTTACTAGGTAATGGATATATCAGTTTTGAAACATATTGAATGATATAAAGGTTCTAGAGGTGTATTCATATAAAATAAATAATATTTTTTCAATGACTGATTTAAATTTAATGGGTCTAAAATCACATGCCTGTCATGTTTTTATGTAAAATGAAATTCTTATAGCTTTACATTTCATTTTTTCCAAGACCGTTTCTCATACATTAACCATGATCTTCTTGTTTTTAAAATCTATATCTAGATATTTTATAGACCATAAAAATTTACCAACTATGGAAAATTAAATTGTCATCATATGATGTCAATATAAAATATTCTTCAAATAAGTATTCTTTTCATTAATGGTTCACATGATGGTTCACATGGTGATAGAGATTCAACTATCTGATCCTATACATTATATATGCATTTACACCTTTGACAAGTATATATATTTTTTGAAAAGGTACGTCAAAAATTTAATTCATCTAGATGGTTTAATTATGGATATATATTTTTTTGAGTAAGTAATTTAATTCTAAACCGACAACCTATTTCTTTTGGAATTCATTGTTCTACCGAAATCTCATCACAATGGGAGACTTATGGGTGAATGAATTTATAGAATATAAATTTTCACAATAAATATTATATATTTGTAGTGGGCCTAACTATACATTTTTTATAAAATTTTAGAAGCTTCCACATATTTTGAAACCCATATTTAAATGTTTAGGCATTTGAATCCATCAAGGGATGAAATCTGGATATCAAATAGACATAATCCTCAATTTATTGGATGGTCTTGAAATTATATTTTCTATGAGTCAGATAAAAATCCATTTTCAATTTCTGAACTACTTTGATGTCTAGCTAGAGGACAATGTTTGTATGTATTATCTCATAATGGTTATTTAATTAATGGTTATATGTTCTATAAAAATGACCATGATGAAGGTAGTAACATGAAAAATAGTAGAGTAACACTTATGGATGAAGCGATGCTTGTTTTTATTTCAAAGGATAAAAATCTAGTTTATATAAACATGTCATACTTTGGGAATTTTCAAAAAAATACATGAGTTCGATTATACAACATTCCATGTTCCTATTTTTAAATGCAAGTCGATTGATGACAGTAGTGTTATGAAAGTACATTAATTGGGATTCATGAAAGTGGATTTTAGTATGGAGGGGAACAAAGTTCAACAATTTATAATGGAATCTGAGGCATTAAAAGTATTTTATGATCTATATCTAGAAAATAATATGTGGTCATTTATTCTATTATCGACCAAAAACAATGAAGGGTTTGATGAAAATATAACTGTGTTTGACACTTTCATTGGAATGTTACAATCATTTCATAGTGTTCCCAATGTAGGTGGGGTTTTTTATGTCATAGTAGACCATAATGAATTGATTTTGATACTTGATATATGTGTCAAATACCATCATCCTTTTAATAAATAGAGTTGAATAAAAAAATTTGTAACATGCATTTCATTACCTCATGTTGTTACATATTCAAGAAAATTATTTATGTAATATAAATTAAATGTTAAACCATGTCTATAGATAATGGAATCTCTGTATGTTGATACTGACAATCCTGAGGAATAAAAGTTTTCTCAAGCTGCTGATGCTCTTAGTTTCGAGGTACAATAGCCTTTTACACATTTCCAAGCTACCAATATAGAGAAACAATAGGTTTCTCAACTTGATAAATCTCCCTATGTAACGACCTGAAATTTTGAATAAATCTTGTTTCCTAATTTTATGTTTTATTTTATTTTATTTTTATACTCAACAAAAATGTTTCATTTGATAACATGAGTATAATTAAAATGAGACCGTTGGGTTTTGACTATTATATGACCATTGGTCAATATGAACGTTGGAATCTAAACGTTTTGATTTTTGTCTCTAAATACAAGTAATCTTGGTTAATTATTATAGAAAGAAGATTTGATGGCCTCATCCTATAGTCTTCGACCGATCGAAGCCCAACTAACAGAACTTGGGAAGGAGGTAGCACCACTGGGCTTTGCTCTGGACCAAACCCAAGCCGAACTACATCGTCTGAAGCTAGAACGGAATCGCCTTCACGAGAAGTTCAACCTGATAGAAATTACTACTCGTGCGATGGTGGCCGAGCCTCCCTCAGATACTCTCACCTTAGCACACCTTACCCTTAGGTCCTATGCTGGCGTGATAAGGGGATGTTTAAGGAGACCGTAACTGCCTTGTGTAATCCTTTGTTTTAATTAAAAATTGGGATTTCTTCTTATGGTAATGTTTATGACTTTTCAAATGTCCGGATAAATATAGTATGCATATTTTTGGTGAATTTTAGAGAAAGGACATTTTAAAAAAAATGTTTATGTAAACCTTAAATAATTAAAAATGTGTAATGATTTTCAAAAGACGGTCTTCTACATTTATTTTCAGTACGAAATTTAGAGTCTAATAAGATTAACTTATTTTTGATGAATAGTAAATTATGAATAGTGATTTAATGATTAGGATTAGTAATGTGACCAAATGGATTAGTAATCTCACTTAAATAAAGTATAAATATAATCTAGGCACCTTGATTAAGTCATGTGATTCAATAAAATGGTTAAACAACGGTTTCATAAATTATTATTCAAGTATGAGTTTTTTAGGGTGAATAGTGTTTTTTAATTAAAAATTAATTAAAAATATTTAGAAAATTATTTTTATAAAATGGATTTTATTTTTGAACTCAGAGCATCGATATTATGTTAAGCTAATTTTTGGGGATTTTTCTGAAAAAAATGAATTTTCAGTGAATAGTGTATTTGTTCAAAAAAATAAATTAAAAATATTTAGAAAATTATTTTTATAAAATCGATTTCATTTTTGAAATCAGAGCATTGATATTTGATTAAGGTGAAATTTTGGGATCTTTCTGAGAAAGTTGAATTTTTAGTGAATAGTAAAAATACAGTTTTAGGGTTTCGATATGTTTAATGACATCATAACTGTGTCATGATGATGTCATGGGATATTTTAAGGGTTGTCCGACCAAAGGTGATGAATTATTGTATTGGGGGCCCCATGTGACCTAACTTCATGGGAAAATATCATGGGAGAGCACATAGTTTTGAGAAAACCACTTTTGAGGTGTCCCTTGGCCATTAATGCCTTCTCCCCTCACTTTACTTATAAATACCACACCATTCTCTCATCCTTTGGACTCCAAAATCATTCTCAACGATGTTCTGGTCTCCTTACCTCCCAAGGAGTCCTCACAAGGTTCCCCCAAGCCTCTCAAGGTCCCAACCTTTGAGTTTTAAGAGTTACGTTTAAGGTAAGGGATCCGACCTCTCTCTTTCTTTTCAAGAAATCTCTTTTATGTCATTTATTTTATGCTCCATGTTCTTATGTTAAAAAAAGTTATTTTATACTTCTCTTAAATTAATTTTCATGTTCATATAATGAGATATCCCATCTTACTCACATTATTTCGTTTTAGGATGTTTTAAGTGGCGTCGTTAGGCTGCCGATATTGTTGTAACAGATTCTTTCTCCCTTCTTAATTTTCACGATCTATTTTCATGAAAAGTATTTCAAGTTCCTTTTTATTATTTTGGGGTATGATCTCTAAATTTATCATACTGATATTTTATTATCATATGATTAGAGACCCCATTTGATCTCTTCAATTTAGTATTTTTATGTTTTAAGTGGCGCCGTTAGGCTGCTGAATTTTTAAGTGGTTCTGTCACCTTTCTCCTTTTTCAAAGTTCTAATTCCATGACAAGTCATGCAATTTCGTTTTTATTATATTGGGTTATGATCTCTAAATTTATCATACTGATATTTTATTTTAATATTATGAGAGACCGTATTTGATCTCTTCAATTTAGTTTTTTGATGTTTTATGTGGCGTCGTTAGGTTGCCGAATGTTTAAGAGATTCTTTCACCCTTCTCGTTTTCAAGATCTATTTTCTTGTCAAGTATTTCATGTTCCTTTTTATTATGTTTGGGTATGATCTCTAAATATATCATACTGATGTTTTATTTTTATATGATTAGAGACCCTATTTGATATCATCAATTCATTTTTGTTGATATTTAAGTGACGCTGTTAGGATGCCGAATTTCTAAGGGGGTTTTTCACCCTTCTCGTTTTCAAGATCTATTTTCGTATCAAGTATTTCAAGTTCCTTTTTATTATTTTGGGATATGATCCTTATATCTATCATACTGATCATTTATTTTCATATGATGAGATACCATATTTGATCTCGTCAATCCATTTTTGGAAGTTTTAAGTGACGTCGTTAGGCTGCCGAATTCTCATAAGTGAAATCTTATTTTTTTTGTCTTCCTTTCAAGTTCTTCATTTCATATAGTATATCATTCAAATTTCATAACCATGTTCTTAAATACTTTATATTCTATTCCCCTACAATTTTATGTATCATTTTTGAGTGGGTGACCCACGTCCCCTCTCTTTTCAATGTTTTCTAAAACCATGTATCATAGATGTTATGCTGCATAGTTTGCGTCTCAAAATGCCTCCCTCTTTATCTCAAAATTATTTTATGTTATTAAGTGAATACTCAAAGATCTTATTTCTACAGGGGTATTCATATATATATATATCAAGATTTTCTATTTTAAATTCTGGTATTTACATACATGAAACCTGTTTTCCCTTTTCCTTGGGTTTAAAGTGACATAAATATCATGTCTTTAAAGTAGTTTTTAAAACGTTATGATTATGAAATGAAACGCATTTATTTTATGCTATATGGGTTGTTTATGAAATGATTGATGATGATATATGTGGCTCACATGATAATAAATACATTTCAAGGGTGAGCCCAGATAGCGCTCCAATGCATTGGGTAAAGACTTAATCTCTAGAGATGACCATTTAGACTGATACCTTGGTGAATAACTTTCGTAAATTTTTTATGACACCTTGGGGATGGACCTTGGTGAAAAGAAATGATTGTCAATATTAAATGTTTTAGCCACATATTCATGTTATGAAAAATGTTATTTTTATTATGATATATCTCATGATTTCTTTCTCATGCCTTAAAGTAATTTTCATGACCTTATTGAAGTATCTCAAGTTCACATGTAAAATGTTTCTCTTGTTTCCCTTACTGGGCCTTCTTCTCACCCTTTCTTTTGATGTATGTCCCCAGGTTACAAGATGAAGTAATTAACCTAGGATGAACTTAAGGAGAAGCTTTTAAAGTGTTTAAGAAGAATTTTTTTTATGTTTTCATGTATTATGTTCCTAGTTTCCAAGACACTAAACCATAAAGTTCCTTAGTTTTGTGTAATGTAATGAAAGTTTATGTGATAAAAAGGCGGGATGCTATAGTTGGTATCAAAGGATGGTTTAGTTATTTGTGGAAATTAGGATATGATAACTTTAGGAAGAAGCCTATAGAAAAGTTTATATATAGTAAATCTTCCTGGTATTTTGGTGAGTATTGAGTAATGGATTTTCATGAAAGTACATCCCTCTCTGGATACGAGCAGGTAGAGGTGGCTCTGGCACAGATGTACATAGGGGTAAAACCCAAAAACACCGCTTTGAGCTAGACTCAAACGGGAACTGGAACACAACAATGGTCCTTGCTGCACTCTTGGTTACGACACTCCCGGGGGATATGCTTTGGTAAATTAATAATATTAGTATGATCCATTGTTAAAGGAACAAAGATTAAATAAAATAAAGATTCACATAAGAATATATGATCATGGATAACCTAGATGGGAACCTAGGGGATCACAAGTTATGGCATACTTTTCTTCTAAAAGTTATCCTTATATTCTTTAAGTTCATTTTCATGATTATTGGCTAAGCATTCAAGCCTCTAATTGTACTTTATTTTCGTGGTTAATAGCGGGAAATGGAAGAACATGTCCCAACAACCAATGTGATAGGGAATGTGACGATTTCCATATTAATATGACAGAGATGATTAGGGGATTAAAAATATGATTATTATTTTGGAAGACGTTCACTATTTTGGGGACCCTATATGATCGAGGTAAATAGATTAGTATGTTATTTTCATTGAGGAGTAAGGATGACTTATATTTTGAAGAATTGATGGATTTAAGGTGGACTTTTGGTAATATAGGTTACTTATGGAAATGATTAACCTATCTTGGGTAAAATATGTTTAGGTTAGGTACATTTGTTATAAGATGTTAGGATTGGTTGATGTTGTTTGGAGATGAACAATGAAGTTTATTTTGGAAGACCATGTTATCAAATCCTTCTTGTATTTCGGTTTCATTCTTAGTCTGGTTTATTTTTGAAGAATTTTAAGGACCGTTATTTACGGAATGGTCTATGATGAACTTTGGGTAGTACCATGGAACTTTGAATATTTAAATGTAGTTTCCATTCCTATGGGATTATTTATTTTTGAAGAGTTGTTTTACCTTACCCTTTCTATTTTTGGGATAATTTTTAAAGATAGAAGAAATAGATAGTTAATCTTTTTTGGATTATGTGATTCTCTAGAAGATGATTTTTGTGTTTTGATGAGACCAAGTAGTCTTGAATGCTCATCGTTTGGGGAAAATATTAGTTCTGGTAGAAACTTATTGAAGGATGAAACTCTTAATGAAGACAGGTATATTTTCTTATGTTTTTGTTCTATGTAGTAAATGAATTCCTCAAAATTATGAAAAGGAACGTAAAACAAAAACATTGTTGGTTTACGTTTCCTACTAGGTAATCAAAGACCATTTACACACATCATATGTTTGGGATTTTCTTATGGTTAACTTTCTCCTAATCATGTTTTCTATCACTCTCCCTTAGAACTTGACCCTTTGTTTTCTCCTCCATATCCATGTTTTCTTATATTGAATCCTAGTGTGGGTTAACTCGGGTGACCATTGTAATTCCCTTTCATTCTTTTAAAGTAATAGTTTTACTGACTCCTTTTCCGATGTGGGACTTTCAATGAAATTTAAAAACCCAATTTTAAAAATTGCGAGGACGTAATTTCTTAAGGGGGGAAGATTGTAACGACCCGAAATTTTGAATAAATCTTGTTTCCCAATTTTATGTGTTATTTTATTTTATTTTTATACCCAACAAAAATGTTTCATTTGATAATATGAGTATAATTAAAATGATAAGGTTGGGTTTGGACTGTTATATGACCATTGGTCAATATGATCGTTGGAAACTATACGTTTTGATTTTTGTCTCTAAATACAAGTAATCTTGGTTAATTATTATAGAAAGAAGATTTGATGGCCTCACCCAGTAGTCTTGGACCGATCGAATCCCATGTAATAGAACTTGGGAAGGAGGCAGCACCACTAGGCTTTGCTCTCGACCAAACCCAAGCCGAACTTCATCGTGTGAAGCTAGAACGGAATCACCATTGCGAGAAGTACAACCTGATAGAAATTACTACTTTTGTGATGTTGGCCGAGCCTCCCTCAGATACTCTCACCTTAGCACACCTTACACTTAGGTCCTATGCGGGTGTGAAAAGGGGCTATTTAAGGAGACCGTAACTGCCTTGTGTAATCCTTTGTTTTAAATAAAAATTGAAATTTCTACTTATGATAATGTTTATGACTTTTCAAATGTCCGGATAAATATAATATGCATATTTTTGATGAATTTTAGAGAAAGGATATTTTAAAAAAATGTTTATGTAAACCTTAAATAATTAAAAATGTGTAATGATTTTCAAAAAATAGTCTTCTACAATTATGTTCAGTACAAAATTTAGAGTCAAATAAGATCAACTTAATTTTTGATGAATAGTAAATTATGAATAGTGATTTTATGCTTAGGATTAGTAATGTGACCAAATGGATTAGTATTCTCACTTAAATAAAGTATTAATATAATCTAGGCACCTCAATTAAGTAATGTGATTCAATAAAATGGTTAAATAACAGTTTCATAAATTATTATTCAAGTATTAGTTTTTTTGGGTGAATAGTATTTTTTAATTAAAAATTAAATTAAAAATATTTAGAAAAATATTTTTATAAAATGGATTTTATTTTTGAACTCACAGCATTGATATTATGTTAAGGAAATTTTTGGGAATTTTTCTGAAAAAAATGAATTTTCGGTGAATAGTGTATTTATTTTAAAAATATAAATTAAAATTATTTAGAAAATTATTTTTATAAAATGGAGTACATTTTTGAAATCATATCATTGATATTTGGTTAAGGTGAAATTTTGGGATCTTTCTGAGAAAGTTGAATTTTCAGTGAATAGTAAAAATACAGTTTTAGGGTTTCGGTATGTTTAATGACATCATAATTGTGTCATGATGATGTCATGAGATATTTTAAGGGTTGTCCGACAAAAGGTGATGAATTATTGTATTGGGGGCCCCATGTGACCTAACTTCATGGGAAATATCATGGGAGAGCACGTGGTTTTGAGGAAACCTCTTTTGAGGTGTCCCTTGGCCATTAATGCCTTGTCCCCTCACTTTCCCTATAAATACCAAGCCATTCTCTCATCCATTGGACTCCAAAATCATTCTCAACGATGTTCTGGTCTCCTTACCTCCCAAGGAGTTCTCCCAAGGTTCCCTAAAGTATCTCAAGGTCCCAACCATTGAGTTTTAAGAGTTACGTTTAAGGTAAGGGATCCGACCTCTCTCTTTCTTTTCAAGAAATCTCTTTTATGTCATTTCATTTTACGCACCATGTTCTTATATTAAAGGATGTTATTTTATAATCCTCTTACTTCCCTTTTAATGTTCATATAATTAGAGATCCCCACTTACTCTCATTATTTCGTTTTATGATGTTTTAAGTGGTGCCGTTAGGCTGTCGAAATTGTTGTAACAGATTCTTTCTCCCTTCTCATTTTTCAAGATCTATTTTCATGTAAAGTATTTCAAGTTCCTTTTTATTATGTTGGGGTATGATCTCTAAATTTATCATACTGATCTTTTATTATAATATGATGTGATACCCCATTTGATCTCTTCAATTTAGTATTATTGATGTTTCAAGTGGCGTCGTTAGGCTGCCGAATTTTTAAGTGGTTCTTTCACCTTTCTCCTGTTACAAAGTTCTAATTCCATGTCAAGTATTGAAAGTTCCTTTTTATTATGTTGGGGTATGATCTCTAAATCTATCATACTGATATTTTATGTTCATATGATGAGAGACCCTATTTGATCTCTTCAATTCAGTATTTTTATGTTTTAAGTGGCGCCGTTAGGCTGCCGAACTTTTAAGAGATTCTTTCACCCTTCTCGTTTTCAAGATCTATTTTCTTGTAAAGTCTGTCATGTTACTTTTTATTATGTTTGTTTATCATCTATTAATATATCATACTGATCTCTTATGTTCATGTGATGAGAGAACCTATTTGATCTCATCAATTCATTTTTGTTGATGTTTAAGTGACGTTGTTAGGCTGCCGAATTTCTAAGGGGTTCTTTCACACTTCTCATTTTCAAGATCTATTTTCATGTCAATTATTTCATGTTCATTTTTATTATTTTGGGGTATGATCTCTATTTCTATCATACTGATCATTTATTTTCATATGATTAGATACCCTATTTGATCTTGTCAATCCATTTTTGGAAGTTTTATGTGACGCCATTAGGCTGCCGAATTCTCATAAAAGAAATCTTATTTTTTTTCTTCCTTTCATGTTCTTAGTTTCATATGGTATATCATTAAAATTTCATTACCATGTTCTTAAATACATTATATTCTATTCCCCTACTATTTTATGTATCATTTTTGAGTTGGTGACCCATGTCCCCTCTCTTTTCAATGTTTTCTAAAACCATGTATCAAAGACGTTATGCTGCATAGTTTTCGTCTCAAAATGCCTCCCTCTTTATCTCAAAATTATTTTATGTTATTAAGTGAATACTCAAAGCTCTTATTTCTACAGTGGTATTCACATATATATCAAAATTTTCTATTTTAAATTCTGGGATTTACATACTTGAAACCCGTTTACCCATTTCTGTGTGCTTAAAGTGACATAAATATCATGTCTTTAATGCAGTTTTTAAAATGTTATGATTATGAAATGAAACCCATTTATTTTATTCTATATGGGTTGTTTATGAAATGATTTATGATGTTATATGTTTCTCACATGATAATAAATACATTTCAATGGTGTTCCCAGATAGCGCTCCAATGCGTTGGGTAAAAACTTAATCTCTAGAGATGACCATTTAGACTGATACCTTGGTGAATAACCTTGGTAATTTTTTTATGACACCTTGGGGATGGACCTTGGTGAAATGAAATGATTTTCAATATTAAATGTTGTATCCACATCTTCAATTTATGAAAAATGTTATTTTTATTATGATATGTCTCATGATTTCTTTCTCATGCCTTAAAGTTCTTTTCATGACCATATTGAAGTATGTCATGTTCACATGTAAAATGTTTCTCTTGTTTCCCTTACTGGGCCTTCTGCTCGCCCATTCTTTTGATGTATGTCCCCAGGTTACGAGATGAAGTAATGAACCTAGGATGAACATAAGGAGAAGCCTTTCAAGTGTTTAAGAAGAAATTTTTTATATGTTTTCATGTCTTATTTTCCCGGTTTCCAAGAAACTAAACCTTAAAGATCCTCAGTTTTGTGTAATGTAATGAAAGTTTATGTGATAAAAAGGCGGGATTCTATACTCTATGTAGAGGAACAATGAGGTTATTCACATACTGATGCTACCTGTCTAGAGGAAATACATATTGAATATGTTGAACTTGGGGAAATGGTAGATGAGGAAAAACAAATGTCAATGAAAAAATTGGAGTGTCTTAGCATGATAGTGTAACAAAAAAGAATAAGATGAAACTAAAAGGTATCAAATTATAGGTTCTATATAATACAAGGTTTCATCATGTTTACACCAATAAGGCCATGTTCACTAGTTTTATTGGGCTCATCACATGACAGTGTGTGCCGATTGATATTGCATCATGGAACCATGTTGTTTTCACACTTAAGTCACTAGTTTGAAATGTAATAACAATAACATTATGACATCCATTCCTTATTTTAAAAAAATATAAAATAATGAAACATTTAATTGATCTTCATTAAAACTTGTTGAGTGAATTTATTATATATGACTCCTATAAAAAATATGTACTATTTCCTATTGGAAAGACCACACAATGGTTATATAAAATTATAACAAACTTTCATCTGAAATACAATGAAGTGAAAATAAACTTTCACCAACAACATATCTATGCACACCTGATAAGCTATGTAGTGTGGGATGGTTTTATTGTCCATCATGGGGAGATATCTTTTTAGGAATATTTTGGCCAGTAATACCCTTTTGAAAGCATATTTTGGATCACATTGATTGTGAATTTTCAATTAGTGAAATAGAAACTCCGTGATGAAAATAAGGAAAGATAAAAAAACAAATATACTCCTACAATAAATAAATGATAGTGTATGCTTCACTTGAAACAATATTAGTACATATTTTAATGCTACCAAAATACTTTTATGTGACATGAAAAAAAACATAATTATTTACCTATGTTTATATATAGATCGGTGAATTCAAATTTAAATCCACATCCATCCCAAATCATGTTCTATAGAAGGAGGCACATGTAAATAAATATAGGATACAGATATATGAAAACCAAAAATTGTGGGAATAATGTGTAACCATGCCATAATAATATTTTTGTTTTTCATTAAATCATGATTACATGACAATGATTACTTATTTTCCAATATTTAATATCTAAAATAGACACATGAATCATCACCACATTAACCATATGAACACCTACTATTGGTTTCCTTGAAGTGTCTAGAACTGTATAGTCATGTCAGAAATGTGTGTTATGGGGTGATACCTTAAACATATTTTGAGAAAAGAAAATAATTGGGTGACGAAGGTAATGAAATGGAATAATTAAAAGAAAGATTAGATTTTTTTGAAGAATAATTTCATTAGAATTATTAGTAGCTATAAAATGTTATGGGGTTGGAAAAGAGAAGAAACATCTCATGAACAACCACTGCATGAAGATCATGTTGTACCTCTACCAACATTGAGATGACGCATTCCCATCAAAGAGTTGTCTTATAAGAGTTAATAATATTATCTTACTTATTACTATTAAATGTGAATAAAATAGACCCTGATGCCTTTTCTACATTGATATTATAAATGGAAAAAATGACTATTATTTATATATATCGAAACCCATTAATCACCTTGTTGTGAGGGATAACATGTTCAATGTCCAAGATGATAGTATAAACAATAGACCACTTATAATAGGTCATGTGGGGGTGTGTATTAATGTGGATCATGATCCAAGTTTTCATCTACCTATTCCACTTGATGTTATATATATTTATATGGTTGAGAAATCTATAGAAATTTTTTAGAATGGCATTCAGATCTTATAAAAAACATGACAGCAAGGAGGTATTATTGTCTAAATTATTTTTCATTATAAACCTTTAATAAGTAATCAAAAAATATATGAAATGTTGGATGTTATTATAGATGAACAATGGTAAGGTGTTAATTGAAAGTTCAAATCAATAAAAAAAATATAAAGGATCAACCACCTGATTGAAAATAACTTTAGAAATAATTGTTATCCACCCCCATTCAATATCTGCATTTACTAACATTGAGGGTTTATGCAGATATAGAGCTACAATGTGGCGTACTCATATAGTTGATTGTGAAGAAAGAATTTTCATAGAGGACCTAATATATTAGGATTATCTTGATAATTTAAATAAAATACTCAAGTATCAATGGTTAGGATTCTTATTTATATATCTATACATGAGGTGTGTTTTTATGATTTTTTTTGCAATAGATTATATACTATATTAATTATGACTAAATAAATTTCATATTTTTTGAAAGAATATATATGAATAAAAATTGAAGGGATTACCCCTTAAAAATAAATATGGACTAATTAGTCCTCAAAAAACTTCTATAAAACAAATTGAAATAAAATAAAAAAAGAATGAAATAGTGGAAAAATGGATAAATCATTTGAAATAAAATTTATAGATGACATATTCTTCTTAATATCAATCATGTAGGGTTAAAACTACGATTTTTAATCATATAAAAAAATATTTTCATCCATTTCATTACATATTCCTTTTTTAGGCAACATTTGGTACTCATTTCTACCAATTTGGACACTCCAAATATTTATTTTCTAGATTAACTACATGGATACCCAAAAAACCAACCATATTTCATAACATTTTTCATCTTATAATACATTACATAAATCTATTTATAACTAAACACCATGTAATATATTTTATATTATTTGTTAATGATAATTATGTTATGAATTGGTGGTGTTTATATATCATGGAATGAGGAAAGTCAAGGCCCACAAGGATCCAGAAATATTTTACATGTGGAAAATATCAAGCTATATATAATAATATTTCCCTATAAAACTCATATAAATAATAATTAGATTTTTTATCAATTTTTTTGAAGTGTTAAAAATATGGAAAAGATCTTGGTTATTATGTTGGTAAATTTATAAGATACCTCGTATACTGTCATCAAACAAGAATCCTTGAAGAGATATCTTTAAAGATAATTTATATTTAATTTATAATATTTATTAATCCTTTGGGTATTTTTATTTTTCCAAACCACTATGACTATCAGAAATCCTCTTATTCACAAGATGAAATATATTAGTTTATAAATGAATAAGAAACAAACATAATGGAATAATGTATACATATATCATGAAAACGTGACATCGGATTTCTATTTTGGTGATTTTCTTATCATTTAATATAATTTTTAATAAATTTCCTCATAATTTATATTTAATTATTATTTTAGAAATTTTCATAAGGATCACAATTAAATGACGTTAAAAGTGATTGGAATCTGATGATAAAATTGATATAATGAAAATAAGGAAGTGGGTTTGGATTGTATAGAACCATCATGAAAAGGAGAATTCCTTCAGATTGTTTAATTATTTTTTTCATAATTTTATCTACTATGTATACGTTAATTTCCTAATCAATTTTATGTAATGATTATTAATTTTTAAAAATTCATTTGAAAACACATATTTTTCTTTCAACTGTCTATAACAAGACACAAGAGACTTAACATGTTCCTTTAAACAAATGTTACAATGCTTTCCATTTGCTTTCATTTTCAAACATCCAACACTAAAAATGAAGTCCATGTTCTTATCCAAAAATAACATTTGTTTTTTTTAAACAAAATATTAAAGGATGATTTTCTTTTTATGAACATTGAATCAATATGCAGTGATTGTAGTTCTACAAAGAAGAACAAATGGATTTTTGGTATCACTTATAGTTCGGATTATTTTAATACTTTATTAAAATGGTCCATAAACCATTTAAGATGTTTATTATTATGCCTCACCTCATTACGGCCCACAGTGTGACCTGTATGACTCCATGTTTGTCTCTTTATTTAAAATTGACATTAATTTTTGAAAAAAATACAACTAATATACTACAAATAGATAAAAAGATATACAATTTTGATTCTTTAAGAAGTTGATCTATAATTCATTTTTGACATATAGAAATAAATCCCACCTCAATCTAAAGCATGGTGTGACTGACAGAACTCCCAGTGTGACTTTTTATTTACAATTAACATAAATTTTAGTATAAAGAACAAGTGACATACTAGAAACAGATATATTACATTTTTATTGTTTTGATACATTATAAAAACTATATATAAGCCAATTTTGATGTTTATGAATGAATAGAAACAAAATCCAATGAATGGTGTGACCGGTATTACTGTAAATGTCCATTATCAGTTTAAAATTGACATTTTAGTTTAAACAATTTCCCTCAATAAAATCCAAGAAGACACACACATATCATCATGATAATTTAGTGAAAAGATTCATAAGTTAGTTGTGACATGTAGAAAGCAGTCACAGGTCAAATCAATACACGATGTTTATAGTATGAATCAATCTGTGTGTTTCCATTTTTAAAAGGAAATTTTTATAAAAAACAAAAGTGACATACTCAAAAACAATGAAATGTATTTAAATTGTTTTTGTACATTAGGAAAATGATGTATAAGTAAATTTTTATGTGCATTAATCAGAAACACCTCAATATGACACAAGGAATGACTAGTATAATTCAAATTGTGTTTATTTATTGAAAATTCACATTAATTTTAGTAAAAAAACAAGTGACATACTAAAAACCAAGAAAACGTATTAATATTGTTTTGATACATTAGGAAAACAATCCATAAATCATTTTTTATGTGTAGGAATCAACCTCACATCAATATGATTAAGAGTGTGACCAGTATAAATCAATGTCTGCATTCTTATTTATTATTGACTTTAATTTTCATTAAATGAACAATTAACATTATAAAAACATTGAAAACAAATTGGTTTAGTTTTTATGAATTATTAAAATGATCCATATGTCATTTTGGATGGTTATAAATCAACCTCACCTCAATCTGATGCACGATGTGATAGATATGACTCTATGTTTTAATTTTTATTAAAAATTGACATTAAAATTAGTATAAAGTTTACGTGACATTATGAAAACCTATGAAATTTATTTGAATTGTTTGTATACTTTAGTAAAAAAAATCCATAACTCATTTGTGATGGGTTGGAATCATCCTTACCTTAATCTGACATATGGTGTGACTATTGTGACTCAATGTGACCATTATCAGTTTAAAATTGACAATTTAGTTCAAAAAATGTGTAACTCACTAAAAACTAGTAAAATGTGCTCCAATTTCTGGACAATTTTTAAAAATTATTCATAAGTAATTTTTTGACGTGAATAAAGTAGTATCATGTCAAACCAACACAGGATGTGACTTGGATGAATTAAAGTGCATGTTTCGAGTTTAGAAGGAAATTTTACTAAAAAAACAATTGACATACTTAAAACTAATAAAATTCATTAATATGGTTTTGATACTTTAGGAAAATGTCTAAAAGTAATTTTTGATGTGCATGAATCATCCACACCTCAATCCGAAACATGGTGTGACTGGTATAACTCCAAATGTGTTTTCTTATTTAATATTGAGATTAATTTTATTAAAAACAACAAGTTACATGTTGAAATTGAAGAAACACATTTCAATTATTTTGATACTTTTGGAAAATGACCCATAAATAATTTTTTATGTGTAGAAATAAAAATCTCATCAATATAATGCATGGTATGACCAGTATAACTCAAAGTGTTTCTTTTTATAAAAAATTCATATTTAATTAATGTATTTTTTTCATATTAATTTTTATTTATTTATTTAATGTATTACTAACATAATATTTGTTTTATTTTATGGGTGGATTCTTTTTCTCAGGTTGAGGTTATTTTTTGGAATACTGGAAACATGGGAACAATTTTTTGGGAGGGGATCAATATAGTGACCCATACTTTACATACATTTTTAATACTTAAAAAGTGAATCATACTTATTACAACATATAACAAAACCATGAATGGACTGTATAGGTATAGTGTCTTTAGAAACTGGGAAACATAAACAACTGGTTCATAAATCATCTACACTGTCTCCGATTTATTTAATCATATATATAGTCACTTTTTGGAATATCTTACTTAATAACCTTCTTCCTGACCTAGGGAAAGAAAACATACAAAAGGGTGAGTTCAAATGCTCAGTAAGGGTAAACAAAAGAAATATCAATCACATCAAATTAATGAGAACATAACATTTTGGATATCATACCCTGAAAAAGAGATCATAATTTCATAACATGGGTTAAATCATGGTAGTGAAATGTAATCCCAATAATCATAACTTAAAACATGAAACTTTTTGTTATACACACATAATCATAGAGAATAATTTCTTATTAGTCAAGACTCATTTCCAAGACTATCTTAGTGGACAAAGTCCATTTCTGAACCGAGTTCACTCCTCGTTTCAGTCCTGTTCAACTGAACCGGTTTAACCTGCTGTTCCATCCATGTCTATCTCATGAGATTTAAAATCTTTACCCAATGCATTGGAGGGAGATATAGGTCCGACCCATCTCATAATGATACCATTCTTATGGGTTCCACAAAATCACAAACCAAACATCATAGTATAACCCATGTAATAGAAAATGGGAATCTTAAACATTGTGACATCATAAAACAATTCATATAAGATAAAGGAATTCATAAAAATATTTCCATCACAACATAATCAAATCAATGTAATAATAGGGTTAGAAATAGAAACCTATATTCTCTTATATGGAAAATAATTTTGATAATACACTTGAACTCCATTCTTGAGAAAAAATATCCTTTCTACTTCAAAAACATTTTTCCATTCTTAACATGTCATAAAATTTTAAACTAAAATAATTTGATTAAAAATAAACTTGAAAACTTGTAAAGGAATATTCTTGGAAATAATGTTTTAAAAATCCATTCATTCTGTATAATTTAAAAAAACATTCTTCTCGTACTTTTGTCGGAAAAGTCAAAAAGTACCTCGTACGAAAAACAAAAAATGATTCCTTTCATATCTTTCACTAAAAACTCACCGAAGGGTAAAATTAGATTTAAACAATTGAAGGAGGATATAAATAATATTACATATTGAGGAAACATGGATGTGGATGATAAATATTCCCCAGTAAATTCTGAAGTATAAACAATCTCAGATAAAAATTAAGATTTCAAGATTGTCCCTTACCTTAGGTCTGATTTGCTTCGTAAGTGTCCAATACTCTTGTATAGTGATTTAAATAATGTTATTGACTTATTCTAGAATCATACATATTGTTATTATATCATATATAGTCATATTCTTGTCTTCTTATTAGTAATATTTCATTACTACTTGTTATTTGAGTATCTATTACTTTTTGTTCTTATTCGTGTATTGTCGAATAAATTATTATTATTCTCTTTAGGTTATAAATACCTCATTTCCGGAATGGTATTAGTGTACTATATATCATATTTATTCATTCAATTAATTTATATAATCATTATGCAATGAAGATCATGTAGAACTAATAGCATCACATCATGGAGACGGTATTCCGTACGTACGCACGAGCGATGATATCATTCCCATGATCGTGAAATTGTATTGGAGTGTATGTATACTATTTCAGAATCAATACCACTTTACAATAATCATATATAGTTATTTATTTGCACCATTATGCCCATCCAAGTAAGGTGGTGATGGAAAATAAATTACACCACGGCGTAGAGACGGTATTCTGTAAGTACGCGCGCGCGGTGATTTCATTTTTCGTAGGATGGATAGATGGTGAAATAGGGTTGTTTCATACTTTTAATAACATATAAGTATATTATTGAACCTTGTGTTATTAATTCATAATGAAACAACTAAATAAGAAGAAGTGGAAGAAGAAATAAAGTTGAAAGAATCAGTAACGGACATTACCTCTTCTTTGAAGCGCCTCTTTGAGACCTCCTCTTAGGGCACTAAAATTGGTCTTTGAAGAAGACCAGGACCTCTAGGATGTTTATAGGGAAGTTGGGAAGTTAAATGGGTATGGATTGGCCGAGAATGAAGGCTCAAATTGGTGTGAGGAGGAGAGGGAGCATGTGCCCTTTTATAAGGGATGAGAGGGGCACCTTTGGAAATATAAGATATATTAGTTTATATTAAATCCCATACCCATATAAAAACATCCAAAATGACTCATATCCATAGATTAGATGATATATGGTTGTAATATCATCAACCAAAAAAATTTATACATGTTATTAATTTATTTTAAACATTATCAACTTGATTTATCCTTATATATCAATTTAATTTTATTTGTGGTAATAATATTCTAAATTTTAAATTATTATAAATAATCACATATGTGTTGTGAATTTTCCATATTTTGACACTTTATGACGTTTTAGACCATATAAATTTTAATTTATAATTTTTAAATATTTTTGTGATTTTTAAACAATTTAATAATATGTTATTTTTATAAAATAACAATAGTGTCAATTTTGACACTATTCATTTATTTGAATTTAAATAAAATATATAGAGAAGATATGTTATAAATAAAAGCTTTAATAGATTCATACAATTTCATTTGTATTTTGAAAATTAGTGTAGCACATTAAATAGTTCATATAAAATTTATTTCAATATTTGTAAAACCATTTATTTGATATTTTAATTAATAAAATAATTTCAACATCACAATTGTGTCATAATTATTGATAATTATTTAATCCCTAAAAATTTTAAATAAATTTCTATGATGTAGATAATTTTATTAGATTTCTGGACACAATTCATGTTCGAAGTTGCATTAATTTTATCACTAAATTAAAATTATTATACTTATAGGATTTAATAAAGTGACATGTTGTCACATTCTTTGATTTTTATAATAATTAAATTATTTTCATGGAAAAAAGTCCATTAAATGAATATAAGCCGAACCTTAGGTGATATGGGTCTACTTTTAGTCATCCAATAGGATTTTGGTAGGTGTTAGGGTAATTTTATAATCTTATATTTACCCTTAATTACCCAATTTACCTTTAACTATGGTAAATAAAATTTACCGTAGTTATTATTCATAATGCCAAAAAATAAAAAGTAGCCTATTGACATAATTTGGACCCACTAATTACAAATATGGAATCCATTTTTCAAAATTCAAAACACATAAGTTGCATTAATTAATTTAAAATAAATCTTGTTGTTAAGAAAATGGGTTTTAGAAGTTAAAACAATGCCAAAGATTGAAATGTTTTTACCTATGAATTCAATGTGAAATTAATGATAATGACATAAATTATATTAAATGGTAAATATATATTCTATTTATACTTTAAAACAATTAAATATTATAATTTAACCATATAATTTATCTCAATGGAAAAAAAATTTAATTAAAAATTTGAGTATTTTTACTATTCATCAAAATATGAAAGTTATCAAAAAATATCAAAAATTTATCCTAAGTAAATTTTTATATCCTGATTAAAAAGAAGAATTTTATTTCTTCAAATAGAACTTATAAACGAGTCAAAAACTAGATTTAATGTGGGTGTGCCATCAAAAGGCGGCAAAACTACATTTTTTGAAAAATACTTATTTTACCTAAAAAATTTATTTTTTTCTCTTAAAATGTTATAGAAAATGTGTAAGATGAATAATAATGTTATAACATTAAAAATGTAGTTAATAATATTGATAATGGCTAGTCCTTAATAATATATCTCTGTTTAGTGAAACTCGGTATTGCGTACTACACACGCTATCGAGGAAGGTCGTGATTGTGTGTAATGAAAACCAAGTCTGTATTGTGTACTGTGAAAGATTCCTTTGGTGTTGCGTATAACATAAGACATAAAAAAATATTTCTCATAATATCCCAGGGTGTTACATTCTACCCCCCTTAAAATTAATTTCGCCCTCGAAATTCTTCAATTCATTACAAACAGATGAGGATAACTCTCCCTCATAATATTCTCAAGTTCCCATGTAGCTTCTTCTAATTGGTGGTTCCTCCATAAAACTTTTACCAACCGAGTGGTCTTGTTCCGTAGGATTTTTTCGCTACGATCCAGAATCTCTATCTGCTGTTCTTCATAAAAAAGATCTTGCTCCAGCAGTAAAACTTTTGAGTTGAGTACATGTGAAGGATTAAGTATGTACTTTCTTAGGAGAGATACATGGAAAACATCATGAACTTAAGAGAGATTCGGTGGAAGTTCCAATCGGTAAGATACCTTCCCAGCACGATCCAGAATTTCAAAAGGACTGATATATCTAGGGATCAACTTTTCCTTCTTTCCAAATCTCATGACCCTCTTCCAGGGAGATATTTTTAGGAACACTTTGTCACCCACATCAAACTCTATGTCTTTTCTTCGGTTGTTGGGATAACTTTTTTGTTGAGTCTGAGCTACTCTTAGGTGTTGTTGAATAGATCTGACCTTTTCTGCCATTTCATCAACAAGATCTGGTCCTAATAGCTTTTTTTCCCCAACTTCATCCCAACAAGTTGGAGTCCTGCATTTCTTTCCATAGAGAGCTTCATAAGGATCCATCTGAATACTGCAGTGCAATCTATTATTATATGAAAATTCCACCAAAGGTAGGTGATTTTCCCGACCACCATTGAAATCTATAGAGCAAGCTCTCAACATATCTTCTAGAGTTTGAATTGTCCTCTCAGACTGACTATCTGTCTAAGGATGATAAGTAGTTCTGAAACTCCACTCTGTATCTAGAGTATGCTGAAGACTTCGCCCGAACTTTGAGGCAAACCTCGGATCCCGATCAGATATAATGGAAAATGGTACTCCATGCAATCTTACCACTTCCTTTACATATATCCTGGCAATATGATCTAGAGAGAAATCCTCTCTAATAGAAATGAAGTGTGCAGACTTTGTAAGACGATCAACTATGACCCAGATATCATTATTTCCTTTGGATGTTTTAGGAAGTCCAGTGACAAAGTCCATAGTGATGTTTTCCCATTTCCATTCTGGTATGGGTAATGGTTGTAACATCCCCTTAGACTTCTTTCTCTCAGCTTTAACTTACTGAAAAACCAAACATCGAGAGAAATATTCAGAAACATCACTTTTCATGCCATCCCACCAGAAGTACTCTTTTAGGTCCCTATACATCTTCGTGCTTCCAGGATGAATAAAGAATGAAGAACTATGAGCCTGATCCAGTAGCTCCTTCTTTAATTCGGGGTTGTGAGAAACACAAACCCTATTTCTGAACTTTATTATCCCATCACAATCAAGGTTTAATTCAAGAACATTTCTCACCTTCTTTTGTAACTCGACATCTTCTCTTTATGCCTCTTTAATCTTCACATGTATAGATGGTTGAACATTCATTTGAGAAAGATAATATTTCTCTCCTTCTATTAAAATTCCAAGATCCAACCTTTGTAAATCCATAAATATTGGATATTTTTTGATCCTCATCATGGATAAGCTAGCACAGTCTTGTCGGCTTAATGCGTCTGCTATATTGTTTGCTTTCCTAGGGTGGTAATGAATTGAGAAGTCGTAATCCTTAATCAACTCCAACCATCTTCTTTGACGCATATTCAGCTCCTTTTGTGTGAAAATATACTTTAATCTTTTATGATCAGTATAAATATCACACCTTTCACCATAAAGGTAATTCCTCCAAATCTTTAATGCAAAGATTACCGGAGAAAACTGAAAATCATGAGTTGGGTAATTTTTATCATGGATTTTCAACTGTCTTGAGGCATAAGCTATCACCATATCATTTTGCATGAGAACACACCCCAGTCCCTTCATGGATGCATCACTGTAGATCACAAACCTTTCTCCACTGCAATGTAGTGTGAGCATAGGTGCACTGGCTAACCATCTTTTTAGCTCTTTGAAATTCTCTTCACATTCCTCCGTCCAAGCAAACTTAACTCCTTTTCGAGTCAACTTGGTGAGTGGGTTAGATAACCTTGAAAAATCATTCATAAAACTTCGGTAATATATATCCAAACCAAGAAAACATTGGATCACAGTTACTGTTGTTGGTCTCGATCATATTTCGATAACCTCTGTTTTTGCTGGATCCACAGATATCCCCAATTTTGAGATTATGTGACCCAAAAATGCAACTTTTTGAAGCCAAAAATCGCACTTGGTAAATTTGGCATAAATCTTATCCTTTATTAGGGTCTTTAATACAATTCTCAAGAGATCGTCATGTTCTTACTTTCTCTTTGAATAGACAAGAATATAATCTATAAAGACTACCAAAAACTGATCAAGATAGTTTTAAAGACTCTACTTCATCAGATCCATGAAGATAGCAGGGGCATTAGTAAGGCCAAATGGCATTACTATAAAATCATAGTGTCCATACCTTGTACGGAAAGTCGTCTTCGGTATATCCTCCCTTTTGACCCTTAATTGATGATACCATGAACGAAGATCAACCTTGGAAAAGTATTCATCTCCGTGTAGTTGGTCAAATAGGTCATCAATGCGTGGGAGAGGATATTTGTCCTTGATAGTGATCTTGTTAAGTTCTTGATAATAAATGCAGAGTCTCATTGATCCATCTTTCTTCTTAACAAATAGAACAGGTGCTCCCCAAGGTGACACATTAGGGCATATGAATCCTTTATCAAGATTATCTTGGAGTTTCTTCTTCAATTCCTGAAAATCAATTGGGGACATTCTATAAGGTGTCTTTGAAATAGGCAAAACACCCGGTACAAGTTCTATTGAAAACTCAACTTCAAGATTTGGTGGAAGACCTAGAAATTCCTCTGTAAAGACATCATGAAATTCCCGTACAATGGGAATATTATTAATTTTGCATTTCTCTCCAACCATTTGAGATAAATAACCTTCATTTAGTGGAATAAAGACCCATAAGATAGAAGAAATTTCCACTAGAAGGTTATGTTCATCCTTGCATCGATAGACGATCATAGATTGATCTGGAATATGAAATGTGACTCCCCTTATTTGGTAATTGATATGAGCTCTATATAAAGAAATCCAATCCATGCCAAGAATCACATCCAATTCCACTATAGGAAGAATCACAAGATTTACAGGATGCACTTTCTAACAAACTTCAATCGGAGAATAATTGTAAACTTTTGATGTGACTGTTGTGCCATTAGGAGTTGTCACAGCCAACTCAACATCTAATTATTGAGGTAATACGGCGATACCCTTAGAATATTCTTCATAAATAAAAGAGTGGGTGGATCAAGAATCAAATAAAACATTTTCTACTTTAAAGTGGATGGTAAGTGTACCTCTCACCACTTCGTTGTCGTACTCCACATTGCCAATAGTAATTTCACGTGACTTTCCTTTCTCTTTGGCCTTAAGAGTTTGTTGGTGTCGATCATCATCATCAACCCATGGATTTGAGCACTCATTATCATAATGCCCCATCTCTTTGCACTTGAAACATTGAAGTGTAGTAGGTTCATTATGTGTATCCCTTCCTTTTTTTGCATCATTAGACATCTTCTTCCCATTATTTCGACATTCAATTGCCCGATGACCTTCTCTTCCAAACTTATAAAATTTTCTTGTCCCCTTAAGACAATTTCCACCATGTTTCTTTCCACACTTTGAGCATGAGGGAAAACTCATCTTCTTTTCAGTGTGGTCTTTAGAGTTTCCTTTTAATTCCATTTTCCTCTTCTTATCAAAACCATGTGATTGATGGGTTACACCAATATCCATCTCAACCTTGAGAGCACATCGAACAATTTCCACATAGCTATTGATGTCCCTTATGGCTAACGCCCTTAGAAGACTTGGTTTTAAGCCACTAAAGAATCGATCGATCTTACTCTCAGGTTGGATAATAATTCTGGAAGTGTACCTTGCAAGTCTTGTAAAATTTTCTTCGTAGGTACCAACAGATACATCATATTTTTGCTTCAGTTCATGAAACTCCTTCTCTATCTTTATTCGAAGAGTACAAGGGAAATACTTATTGAAAAATAAGTTCTTTAACTCGTCCCATTCCATGGACTCAATTTCATCCCTTTGCCTCGTATTCTTAATAAGAGTCCACCACTGATCAACATCACCTTCCAAACGACACACTGCTAAGATGACTTTATCATGTTCAGAACATTGAAGAACTGAAAATATCTTTTCAGTGGTACTGATCCATTGTTCAGCCACTAATGGTTCAGAAGACCTGCTTAATGAAGGTGGACGCTGCCTTATGAAGGATTAAACAGAATGTTGCTCCTTCCTTTGCTCATTTGGAAGTCCTGCCTGATTCATAGCTTGAGAAAGTTTTGTGAGCATGGCTACAAGATATTTCATTCCAGCTCCCATAATGTTTGGTTGCTCAAGGGGACAATCATTGCATTTCCTGTCGCATTCCACATTAACACGGTCCTTTCGGGTTCTAGCCATTGACTAAAACAAAGAAAAATAGTGGGAGAAACACTAATTATAATAGGAAAACCACATAATCAAGAATAAAATTTCACACTTGAGGTCTTATCATAGGTTGTTCATGTCTATTTCTAAAACTCTAAGATTGGGTTCTATGCTTAGACATATCCATAGGTTTCTTACTAAGGCTTTCACATCCTAGTTTCTAAAGGTTGACTATACCTTTCCTCTGATACCAAATATAGAGACCCATACTTTACATACATTGTTAAAACTTCAAAATTGAAGCATACTTATTACAATATATAACAAAACCATGAAAAGACCGTATAGGTATAGTGTCTTTAGAAACTGGGAAACATAAACAACTGGTTTATAAAGCATTTACATTGTCTCCCATTTATTTCATCATATCTATAGTCCCTTTTTTGGAATATCTTACTTAATAACCTTATTCCTGGCCTGGGGAAAGAAAAAATACAAAAGGGTGGGCTCAAATTCTCAGTAAGGGTAAACAAAAGAAATATCAATCACATCAAATTCATAAGAACATAACATTTTGGAAATCTTACCCTGCAAAAGAGATCATAATTTCATAACATGGGATAAATCATGGTAGTGAAATGTAATCCCAATAATCATAACTAAAAACATGAATATTTGTGGCACACACACATAATCATAGATAATTATTTCTTATTAGTCAAGACTCATTTCAAAGATTATATTAGTGGACAAAGTCCATTTCTGAACCGAGTTCACTCCTCGTTTCAGCCCTGTTTTACTGAACCGGTTTAACATGCCGTTCCAGCCATGTCTATCTCATGAGATATAAAATCTTTACCCAATTCATTGGAGGGAGATATAGGTCCCACCCATCTCATAATGAGACCATTCTTATGTGTGCCACAAAATCATAAACCATACATCAAAGCATAACCCATGTAATAAAAATGAGAATCTTAAACATCGTGACATCATAAAACAATTCATATAAGATAAAATAATTCATAAAAATATTTCCATCACAAAATAATAAAATCAATGTAATAATAGGTAGAAAAACAGAACCTTATATTATCTTAGATGGAAAATAATTTTGATAAAACACTTCAACTCCATTCTTGAGGAAAATATCCTTTCTACTTCAAAAAGATTTTTCCTTTCTTAACATGTCATACAATTTTAAAATAAAAAAATTTGATTAAAAATAAACTTGAAAACTTGTAACGGAAGATTCTTGGAAATAACGTTTTAAAAATCCATTCATGCCGTATAAGTTAAAAAAACATTCTTCTCATACTTTTGTCAGAAAAGTCAAAAAGTACCTCGTACGAAAAATGACAAAAGATTCCTTTCATATCTTTTACTAAAAACTCACCGATGGGTAAAATTGGATTTAAACAATTGTAGGAGGATATAAATAATATTACATATTGAGGAAACATGGATGTAAATGATAAATATTCCTCAGTAAATTCTGAAGTATAAACAATCTCGGATAAAAATTGAGATTTCGAGATTGTCCCTTACCTTAGGTCTGATTTGCTTCGTAAGTGTCTGAACCTCCTGTATAATGAATTAAATAATTTTGTTTACTTATTAAAGAATCATACTTGTTGTTATGATATCATATATGGTCATATTATTAGCTTCTTATTAGTAATATTTCATTACTACTTGTTATTCGGGTGTTTATTACTTTTTGTTCTTATGCGTGTTTTGTCGAATAAATTCTTATTCTTCTCTTAGGGTTATAGATACTTCATTTCCAGAATGGTATTAGTGTACTATATATCAAATTTATTCATTCATTTCATTTATATAATCGTTATGCAATGAAGATCATGTAGAACGAATCGCATCACATCGTGGACACGGTATTCTGTACGTACGCACGAGCGATGATATCATTCCCATGATCGTGGAATTTTATTGGAGTGTATGTATACTATTTCAGAATCAATAACACTTTACAATAATCATATATAGTTATTTATTTTAACCATTATACCCATCCAAGTATGGTGGTGATGGAAAATAGATTACACCACCGCATGGAGATGGTATTTCGTACGTACGCACGCGCGGTGATTTCATTTTCCGTAGGATGGATAGATGGTTAAATAGGGTTTCTTCATACTTATAATAAAATATAAGTATATGAGTGATACTAATTTTTTTAATTCATAATGAAACAACTAAATAAGAATAAGTGGAAGAAGAAATAAAGTTGAAAGAATCGGTAACGGACATTACCTATTCTTTCAAGTGCCTCTTTGAGACCTCCTCTTTGGGCACTACAATTGGTCTTTTGAAGAAGACCAGGACCTATAGGATGTTTCTAGGGAATTGGGAAGTGAAATGGGCCTGGATTTTCCGAGCATGAAGGCTCAAATATGTGGGATGAGGAGAGGGAGGAGGTTCCCTTTTATAAGGGAGGAGAGGGGCACCTTTGGAAATATAAGAAATATTAGTTTATATTAAATCACATCCCCACTTAAAAACTTCCAAAATGACTCATATCAAAATATTTGATAATATAGGGTTGTAATCTCATCAACCAATAAAATTTAGACATGTTAGGAATTTATTTTAAACATTATCAACTTGATTTATCCTTATTTATCAATTTAATTATATTTGTGGTAATAATATTCTAAATTTTAAATTATTATAAATACTCAAATATGTGTTGTGAATTTTCCATAATTTGACACTTTATGACATTATAGACCATATAAATTTTAATTTATAATTTTCAAATATTTTTGTGATTTTTAAACAATTGTATAATATGTCATTTTTATAAAATAACAATAGTGTCAATTTTGACACTATTCATTTATTTGAATTTAAATAAAATATATACAGAATATATGTTTGAACTAAAAGATTTGATAGATTCATAAAATGAAATATGTATTTAGAAATTTAGTGGATCACATTAAATAGTTCATATAATATTTATTTTAATATTTTTAAAACCATTTATTTGATATTTTAATTAATAAAATAATTTCAACATCACTATTGTGTCTTAACTAATGATAATTATTTAATCCCTAAAAATTATAAATAAATTTCTATAATATATATAATTGTATAAGATTTCTGGAGACTATTCATGATCGAAGTTTCATTAAGTTTATCACTAAATTAAATTTATTATACTTATAAGATTTAACAAAGTGACATGTTGTTACATTCTTTAGTTTTAATAATAATTAAATTATTTTCCTGGAAAAAAGTCCATTAAATGAATCTAATCCGACCCTTAGGTGATATGGGTCGACTTTTAGTCATCAAATTGGATTTTGGAAGTTGTTAGGGTAATTTTATAATCTTATATTTACCCTTAATTACCTGATTTACCTTTAACTACGGTAAATAAAATTTACCGTAGTTATTATTCATAATGCCCAAAAAAAGTAGCCTTTTAACATAATTTGGACCCACTGATTTCAAATATGGAATCCATTTTTCAAAATTTAAAACACATAAGTTGCAGTAATTATTTTAAAATAAATCCCTTTGTTAAGAAAACGGGTTTTAGAAGTTAAAACATTGCCAATGATTGAAATGTTTTTACCTATGAATTCAATGTGAAATTAATGATAATGAAATACATTTTATTAAATGGTAAAAATATATTCGATTTATACTTTAAAACCATTAAATATTATAAATTAACCATATAAATTATCTCAATGTAAAATATTTGTTTTTAATTAAAAATTAGGGTATTTTTACTCTTCATCAAAATATGAAAGTTATCAGAAAAATATCAAAAATTTATCCAAAGTAAATTTTTATATCCTTATTAAAAAGAAGAATTTTATTTTTTCAAATTGAACTTATAATCGTGTCAAAAACTATATTTAATGTGGTTGCGCCATCAAAAGGCGGGAAAACTGCATTTTTTGAAAAATACTTATTTTACCCGAAAAAATTATTTTGTTCCCTTAACATGTTCTAGAAAATGTGTAATATGAATAATAATGTTATAAAATTCAAAATGTAGTTAATACTATTCATAATGGCTGGTCCATAATAATATATCGTTGTTTAGTGAAACCCGGTATTGCGTACTACACACACTATCGAGGAAGGTCGCGATTGCGTGTAATGCAAGCCAAGTCCATATTGTGTGCTGTGAAAGATTCATTTGGTGTTGCGTATAACATAAGACATAAAAAATATTTCGCATAAAATCTTAGGGTGTTACAATCAACGGTGCCAAATACGATGATACAATAAATTTTTTATGTGTTTATGGATAGAAATTGTAAATGTAATAAAAAAATCATTTTATAAAATGTATGTAGTTGTTTTTTCTGTATTCATTATGTAAACATTATTTCAAATAAATTATATATTTTTAAATAGGTTGTAGGTATTTTATGCAATATGATTTTATTCAAACAGCACAATATAGTAGTTTGGGATTTTTTCATCACTAAACTATCTCTGATAAAGGCTTACCTTTATGAGTGCTTTAATTAGAATTGATAAAGGGTACCCTTTATCAATAATTTTTTAGCATTGATAAAGGGGACACGCCCTCACCCCCCCCCCCAAATCTCATAGAGGACAACAATTCTTTTTTAGAGATATTAAAGTTTTTTCATTGAATTAAAATCATATATGTAGTAGTGATTGATTGAATAATCATAATTTTAGTGGTTTAAATTTAGTAAACTCGTGATGTGTAGGTGTATCCTCCCAACCAGATACATAAAATATTGGTTATATGTCTTTGAATTACTACAAGAATATCATTTATCATTTATTTATTTTAGGGATTAATATTATTTTTATTCATTGGGAGTTACTTCATCAGTGTAATGAAATCAAAATATGAATATATGAGGGTTGATAAGTTTTAGGGAAGGTACATTGATATCAAGAGGATACATAAGGATGGTTATCTCATCTGAAAGGATAATGAAATTCTACGAATTAGTGTCAAACTATATAATATAAGAAAATATTAATATGAATGGACAGATATTAAGGAACATGAATTGATTAATATATCAATTACAAGAAATTATTCTTTTACTATCCATGAAATGAAAAGGAAAACATATTTAATGAATTCCCATAGAGACATGTATGAATAAATGGAATCATTATTCCATTTTTTTTATGATGCATAGGTTGTTCGACATGTGGTTATTAGAAGGAAGACTAGTTGTGTGGCATGTTTACAAATTTTACATGATCTAAATACATCTCTGGTAATTGAAATTCACTCCCATCTATAATTTCAGAAATTTACATATTTATCATCACCATCAGAGATTTGGGAAGTGATGGTTACTTTTGTTAATAATTATAATAGAAAAAAAAAGACATAGTGTTCAAAGATGTCAGAAATTTGGTCTTCAATAAAGATCGTAGATGAATACAAATCCATCCACCAACCAACAATGTATTTAATACAAAAGTTAATGTACAATAACCTAGCCAATTGATGAGTTTGATGAATAGTAAAAATGTCCATAGAATAGTAGAGGTAAATCAATCAGACGTGGACTAGTGTGTTATAACTGTAGTAAGTTGGGGAATGGTATAAAATATTACAAGGATTTAAAAGAATTATTTAGAAGAATAAACATTAACTTTTACAATTATTTAAATTCATTATAAGATAAAAAGATGATATTGAGTGTCAAATATCCAATAGAATTAGTGGTAGTTGATTCTAGTGCATCATTACATTACAATTCAAAATAGGTTTGAATCTAAAATTATATATCCGGATTACTCATCAAGGTACACTGGGTGTATAATAAGGATATTTAAGTTTTTGGAAAGAGTGTTGTTAATAAATAGTGATTGGGTGGATTCATGTTGATATTGAGGTGATTTCATTCTATCTAATGTTTTGGGAAAACATTATTTTCCTTGGATGGATGTTTGAGGATGAATCAGGTAAAACATTTTCTAATTGTATATGGAAAGTTCACAAAGGATTATAAGATATGAAAAAGGATTTATTTATGTAACCTTGTATCTAATATGATGTTTATATGGATTTCCAGTAGATGGAATACTGCCTACAAGAATTCCAGAGTTATTGAACAATTGGCTTAGTCATATTAGTGACATAAATATGAAAGATTTTTTGTAAAATGTTGTACAAAATCTATATCATACAATCTTGAGAACATGATATATTTTTTTACATCAGAAATACTAGATAGATTCATTTAATTTGAATATAATGAAGACTGATAACATGAATACTGTACTTGTTCGTTAGGATGTATAGAGACATTCCCCAGTTCTGTAACATCCCTCCCCTTCTCATTATCTTATGATGGTTGTGTAAGGTTAATTGACCTTAAGAGACTTCCCCATGAAAGAAAAGGCTGAAAATATATATTGAGGGATTATTTTACAATTAAGTGGAAGATTTTAACTTTTATGATAAACAACCAACTCACAATAATAACCTTTTAAAACACTACTTGATTCATGATAAAATGAAAGATAATTGAAACATTTCATTTATATCAAAACCAAATCTAGACTTCCACAACTAAAGACGCACTAACATCAAATTAAACATATGAATACAAACTAATAAAACATCACAGACAACCGTATAAATCAAAAGATCCATATTATCCAAGATCTAAATCCCCCAAACATCCCAATTATAAAGAATTAGTACTAATGATGTGTGATAAATTAAATTTTCTCGTGTCTCAATAGATGATGTCTAATAAGAACCAAAGTTCCAAAGAAGATGTGATTACTAAAATTCAATATGTTTTTCCAATAACATTATAACTCATTCCACTAGGATAAAACATGTTATCAAATTTAAATAAAATTGTTTATTTAAAAAAAATTCTAAAACACTTTATATTAAAATATATACAGGTACCACAGTAAATAGTTTTCCAAGGAAAGAGCATAAAAAATTTAGTAAATCATTTTACATTTTATTTTGGAATAAGCATTCCATGTTTCAAAACACACCCACACATGCATTCTTTTTTGATGGTTTTGTAATCAGGATTGATATCTTGTCCAATCACCATGTACACTACTAACACCCACCCCTGATACAGGGTCGCATACATTTTATCCCATTGGTACATGTCCCTTATTCATAGGTACATCGAACATGAACTCACACATAACCCATGTATACCAAAACCATTTCAACCAAACCATTTCCATCCATTTCAATTAGACTTCCATTTCAATGAAACAATTTCCATCAATATAATTTAAAAATCCATAAAATCCATATTTTTAAATAAACATTTAAAATTAATGAAACCAAAGCACTTCTTACAACCAAACACCATGATTCCACAATTTCACCAAAAACAATAAAATGCATCTAATGAGGATTTATGACATATTTTAACAAAAATTTTATAATAAAAATCAAACAATTAAAAAAATTTGAAACTAAACCATCAAATTCTAAATAGAGTAGTCGATATATAAGCCCCTACGTAGAGTTTTGTTGTGAAAATGAAGAACGATAATCAAAAGTCAATGAAACTATGTTAAATTTCCATCAAACCACCATATATCTATTCCTATACCAAAAAATGACCAAATATAAACATATTTGGCATCCAAGACCCATGATCAACCCACAAAGAGCATATATCTATGAAATTGAGATAAAGGGATACCTATATCTAACAAAATATCCAAAAACTATCATGAATGATCACATATTGCAACAATATGGCTTCAAATCATTTAGGGGAGACCTTGGATCACATATAGATTCATGGGATAACCTCTTATGACCTTTGGGAATATATAATATTGAGTTAGAGGTACATAGAAAGGAAATTGGGAGGTTTTAGGGTTAAATGAGTTAGATCTACAATTTTTGGATATCACTTTTACACAGTCCATAATTAGTTTCAAGGTTAGTCAACCAATTCTTTAACTATGCATTAGCCACTGCATCAAGAGTGGACCTCACATGTCTAGCTTGAATAGTTACCAAACCATGTACCATCCATGCCAAAGCCCATTTTCCAACAAATATTTTTTCGCCTAGGCTTCATTATGGTTTATAGAAACCGTGTGGAGCCCATGTGCCTTCCCTATTTCCCCGATCTCAATATGTACAGTTTTCTATATGTGTTTCAAGGTTTTCCAAAAATATTAACTAAATGTGAATCAATAGTGAATCATGAAAACACTCAATATGTTCTTGAAACATTCCCAAACTTATAAAGAAACCTTTATATACATAAAATATATAATTAAAGGGTTAACTAACTAAAACTGCGGGTGAAACATTCTCCACGCAAATGGCCTTTCCATCCTAGAAAAGTATTAAAACATCAATACTGTGAAATAGTTCTGGCTGTTTCACTTTCATTTACATCTTGTGTTCCAAAGCCTCTTCCTGAATCAGACAATGGTTCTTGAAAACATGAACTAGACTGATGATTTTCTTTATAAATACTTTCTCATGATTATAAAAAAATGGCACTATCATTTGAATCAATTAATCATTCGTCTCAACCTCAAAATGATCCCATCTGATCTCATGGTTATGATTAGGTCATTACTTTTTCAATTGAGATACAAGAAGCACATTATGCACCACACTAAACCATGGTGAAAATTCCAAAATATATTCCACCTCACCAACCCATTCTAGTGTTTCAAAATGTACTATGTATCGAAGAGATAGATTTACATTCTTCCAGAAATGAAGATATTCAAGCATTTGAGAGATCTTCAAGAACACGTGGTCATTAACTGTGAATGACAAAGACCATTGACAATGATCCTCATATGATTTATGAGGAATCATTATCATTTACATCTATATCCTAATTGACTAAATATTATCCATTATTTCTTGGACATATCTCAGACCAACTAGTGAAGTCTCACATATTTCAACCCAAAAAAGTGGACAACGAAAACGATTCCCTTAAAATTCTCCAAATAGGGCCATCTGTATTGAGTCCTGATAATTTTTGTTTTATGATAACTACACTAACGGAATGTGATCTACCCATGAGCCACCATAATCCATTAAACAATCCTGTAAAATGTCTTCCAGTGTTTATATCATCCTTATGGATTCCTATCTGTCTGAGGAAGATATGTCATGGTCATGGGTGGCTGAGCCCCAAGGGTTTTCTATAAGGATTTACATAAATGAGATGTGAACACCAGATCTATATCTGATATTATTGAAATTGGTATTCCATTCCTTTCTACATATAATGGAAATATATTTTTTACATGTCCTCCAATATATGAGATTCATGAATAGGAATGAAATGAGTTGACTTCGTGAGCCAATCCACTATCACCCATATTGCATCGTGTTTCTAAACGATTCATAGTAGTACTATTACAAAACAATTAGCTATCTGCTCCCATTTCCAAACATGTATGGGTTATGACTATGAACTACTTGCTTGTCGCTGATACTCTGCATTAACCTCCTTAAAATTTAAGAACCATGGAACAAACTCAACCATCTTCGGTTTCAAGTCGATCCAACAAAATTGTGATTTAAATGCCTTGTACATATTTTTTATTAAATGTTTAACAACACATATTGAATAGTGGTATGCATGAATATGTTATTCCTGATAATCAATAGCATGGACTGTCCAAATCTTGAACCACGACACTGAACTCTCAACCAGATTCCATCCCTCAATGGTCTCTTCAATATTTTGTTTTGAACTCATCAAAATAAATTCTGAATCAGATGTATGTGATGTGTTAACCATCCTAAATAGATTACGATTCAATGAAACGTGATAGAAAACTACAACAGTACCTCGATTTTCACATTTCAAATTCCTATCTTCTAAAACCAATATAAACAACCACTCATCTTATTATTCTTTTCCTAACATAGTATATGACTTCCAGCGTATTTCATCTACCACTGGGTTTCCATTCCCTAGTGTGTACATGAAGACAAATTATAACATTTTGTGATAGTACATTCGTCTTCTTTTTCAAACATTCGAATCCAATTTTGACCCAATATTTTTCAAAATTTTATGTTTTGTAAATGTAGAAAATTTCTCACCAAAGAGGTAATTAATCCATGTATTCAAAGCATTCATGACTAAAAATACCTCCAAATCATGTGTTGGGTAGTTTTCCACAAGAAACCATACATGATCTATAAGAAACAACAATTTCTCCTTGAATGATAAATTACCCCTACCTAGATCCCCAATTCATCGCAATACACCATGTACCCATGTATTGATTCCAGAATTATGAAGATCGGTGTGGATTTAAGGCAATATTTCATCTCTAGAAAAGTTTTTTGGCATTCCCTTGTCCATTATAATTGAACATTATTCTTTTTTCAGGAAGTCATAGGTGAAACTAGTCATCAAAAATCACAAAAAAAATCATCAATAATAACCATCTAGACCAAGAAAACATTGTATCTCAAATATATTCTTCAGTGGTTGAAAAGAGATAACAACTCCAATCTTTTACAGATCCACTGAAACACCTAATTCAAAAATTACAAGGTCACGAAAGTATACCTCTTTTATCAAAAAAACATGCTTAGAAAAATTTTCATACAAATGATGATCCCTAAAGAATCTCGACACTGTTTCCAAGTGTTTCCCACGCTCAACCATTTCCCAATATGTCATCCACAAACTCCACCACAAAAAATCCAGATATCTATAAAATATCTGATTCATCAATGCCATAAATTCCATTGGTTAATTTGTAATACCAAAAGGAATTACCACATATTCATAATCGCCATAAATTCTTTATAAATTTGTCATCGGAGTATCCTTATTTTGGAATTGTAATTGGTGATATCCTGATCGCAATCCAATCTTAAGGAACCACTGAGATCCCCTTAATTGATTAAACATATCATCAACGTGTTTATGTGGAAATTTACTATTTATCTTAACTTGATTATTCTTATGATAATCCACACACAACCTTAGAGTTCCATATTCCTTTTTCGCAAACACGACTAATACTTCCCATGAACATATTCTCAGTTGAGTGAAACCCTTTCCTTACATATCATCCAACTACAATTTCAACTCCCTTAATTCTGTTGGTTTCATTTGATAATATTTATGTGATATAGGGCTTTTCCTTAATAGGAGATCAATAATAAAGTCAATTTCCCTTACCATTGGTAACCCAAATAAATTTTTTGGAAACACATCTGGAAATTGTTCCACCGCTACTAAGAAATTGTTATTCTATATCTCTTCTAGCGATTACAAATTCCATTCCACCAACTGGTAGGTGATCATTCCAACTACTACTATCAACAATTATTTTTCTATTTCCATTGTATTCATTTCTCCTCTAAAGAGATGCTCGACGCCATCCTTAGTCATGAAACTCATTGTTTTCCTATAACTGTTGATGAGAGCATCGAACATTGAAAAACAATACATACCTAGGATTACATGAAAGTCATCCATCTAAATCACAATAAAATCCCATTTCATATCATCTCAATCAATGGTTATAGAAAATTCTCAATACACATAGGCTCTACATTATCCTTCACCAAAAAGAGTTTGAAATTTTATTGCAGAAGGCATCATCTCAAGTTTTAAAGTTAAAAAATAAATTGTTCAAGATGAAATAATGGAATAAGAAGTACCAATATCATTGATAGATTGCGTAAGGGTAGAATTAAAAAGAATTATACCTCATATTGTTGATGGTTTAGATTGATCATCTATAATCATCTACTCATCACCATACAATTTCTTCAATATTATACTACATTCCGTATCTCCCTATTGATATTGAACTATCTGAGGATTCATGATATTACTAGAATAAACATGTCTAACACTATTCTTCTGATATGATTTATTCTTCTATTCTCATACAATCATAGAATACAAATTTCTTCATCTAAGAAGTGTCTTGAGCACCAGACCTCAGAGCACTATCGTAATAGCTGTAAAAATGACCCATCTTGTTGTAATTGTGGAATTCCCTCAGTGTTTCATGACACATTCACATGATGTGACGCAGTGACCCAAAATAAAAATGTACAGTCTTAGCCTTTGTTATTTTATAATGGGTACATCCTGTTGTAGTCTGATTCTGATGGGTTTCACCACCTTAAGAATAAGTGTCCCTCTTACTCTTTACCTTAGTGCTAGAGTTCTCACCTCCTCTCAGGAAGAAAATAATTCTTCCACCACCTGGATTTTCATTAGTGTCAGATATTTTGAAAAGAGTATCTTGTTTCATTCCTGACTCAATGGTTTGAAAATCCGAAGTAATGATTGGGACCAACTATTAGTTCACTTATGGCTCAGGTTAAACCACATTCTCAACAACCTCTTCTGACTGGTTCCAATGAGGCCTACTAAGTGTCATTCTCTAGAAACATAAAAACATCCATAATTACCACTCTCAATGAACTAATGTCTTCTAATTTCCAATTCTACCACATCATACTATCACAACAGTTCTTTCCAAAATCAACCTTTTCCAACTTTCTAACATTTTTGAAAAAATTCAACTGGTTTTTGAAAATCAAACTATTCTCAAAATACTAGAACCATGCTCTTTTCCAAAATCATTCATTTGAAAACAACTTTCACATATTTTAAAAATCCACACATTTACAACAAATCATCAATCACTAAACAAAGCGAATTATGCACTTCTGTTGGGAGGTCATTCATCTAGTTTATGTGACGCTCATCTCATTGGCTAAACCAATGACAATGAGATTAAAAATACTACATGTGTCTCCAAAACACTTATGTACCAAAATATATGTTAACATTTAAGTCAAATTAAAAGGTTTAGCTACATATGATTATGCTCTACATTCCATGTCCTGACAACACTACTCCTTTCAATAATCCCAACATAAGGATTAGAAAAGAATGAATTTCAACTCTGGGACCAAGAAAATTGATGATGACTTCTTCCACAAGGAATGACCAAGTTGATACCACTTTTCCCAAATAAGTTTTTGGACTGAATATACTTATACCACTTGTATCATTCCGCAACTTCTCATTGACTTGAGAATGTTATGTATGGTTACATGGATATAAGTGACATTCCCAATATACCAATGGCTGAAAACAAATACCTAGGGCTTCATTTACAATTCGTGGGATAATTTTCCCTTTTATGATTAACAACATACCAAAAACCATAAAAATATAAATAACTATATGTTTAGTGATAAAATAAAAGAAACTCAAAATTTTCATTTATATCAAAAACAACCAATGAGTTCCACAATGGAAGACATGTTGACCTCAAAGTAGATAGTATAAGACAAACTAATAAAACTAAAATACAACCACAATACTAAAAATATCCACATTCTCAAAGCTCCAAATCAAACAAACATACCACGTATCATGATGTAGTACAAAAGATAAGTAATACATTACCTTTTATCGTATCTTGATAGATGATATCTCCAACATCACTAATGTTTTTAAGTTTTGGTGAGTAATAAAACATAGTAGGATTTCCTCCAATGACTTCCCAAATCATGCCACAATGATATGAAATTTAATCCCATTTATATAAAATAGTTTTTATAAAAAAATTCTAAAATACTGTATACTACAATATAAAAAAATTCTACAGTATGGATTTTTTCAATGAAATCACACACACAACTATTTAAATCATTTAATATTCTATCTTAGCATACTCATTCAATGGTTCAAAACACACCCACACAAGAATTATTGTTTGATATTTCTATACTCTTGATCTGTCTCTATTCCAATCACCTTGAGTACCAATGACACACAACCCCAATTTAGGGTCACATACCTTGGACCCCACTGGTACACATCCCATAGTTTTGGGAATGATCAAACATGAACTCACATAAAACCCACGTATTCCAAAACCATTTCAACCGAACCAATTCAATAAAACATTACTTTTATTGGAAACCATTCCAATAATCCATTTCAAGAATTTAGCAAATCCATATTTTAAAATAAACATTTTCAAATTATTAAACCAAAGCACTTTGAAAAACCAATTACCACGATTCAACAATTTTACAACAAAAATATACATCTTGAATAAAGTGTAGGATAGAAATAAGAATTTAGATGATCAATTACGAGAGGGGGTGAATTGTAATATTAAAAACTTTAGTTTTTATCCTTAAGAATAAAAATATGTTTAACAAGGTTAGACGGGGTAAATTTTCAAGGTTTCTTTTCCTTCTACAAAATTTCTATATTCCAGATATATGGTTCCAGAAATGAAACATAAGGAATGTTTAGAAGGAAAAGATTATACTTTAAAGTGTATAGAAGCTTACTTATCAGAGTACACAAAAGAACAAGAACGTATTAGAAGGATATAATTTATTCTTATATCAAAATGCAACCGAAGTAAACTTGAAACAAAACAATTATCAAGTTTTAAATCTTTTTACCCAAAGAGAAGGGTATAAAACAACCATGGATAAAGGTCCCTTGATTTATACTTTCAATAAATTCGATCTTACCCACACCAGGGTAATACATCGAAAGGAATATCAGAATCTGTCTTGTTATCCCCGCACGCCCTCGAATATTATTTTAGTCGGAACCTCTGTCTTCCTATCCACATAAATCCTCAAACATTAAGGTAGTCGGAACCTCATTCTTCCTATACTAAGAAGCCCTCGATAATACACTACAAAAATCAGAGTCGCACAAAGAAAGTTGAACAAGATGTTAAGCACACACAATGCATGAGAGTCACTCTCTCTAGAAATCACTTCAGCAGAATGAAATCTCTAGAGTGATCGATCAGGTTAATGACCTTGTTCAAATGAGCTCCTATTTTTTAGTATTTCTACAACGGTTGGATCCCTCCTACAATAGTTATATTTTTTCTTGAATTTTGGAGGGAAATATACACATGTCACTCAAACAATGGTTAGTTAGAAATAGATTGTACGACATCATTTCATAATAATAACAAGTGAAAGAAAAATATGGTTTCTTAACCAAATATATTGTTCAGAGTCTATGGAAAAAAATAATGTTTAGTTTCAAACAAAATAATAATTTTTAGACTATAAATGACGGATATTCAGATTCTTATTTCCAATGAATTTAGAAAATGAATTACCTAGATTTTGGAATCTTAATTCTAATGAATTCAGAGTATGAATTCTTAAGAATTTAGAGTCTGAATTCGGAGGAATTCGGAGTTGAATTTTGAGGAATTTAGAGTATGAATTCTGAGCAATTTGGAGTCTAAATTCTAAGGAATTTGGAGTCTGATTTTTAGTGAATTCCAAGTCTGAATTTCAGAGAATTCAGATTATGATTTTCATAGAATTCAAGGTCTGAAAATAGAATACTCTATAACCAAAGATTTATTGGATTCTGATGTTTTAGATGTGAAACCAATTTTTACCCTTAGTAATAAAAAGATTTATATTTAGAGAAACTAAAAAATGTACAATGAACACATAGTTAATGATAAAATTTCTATTGATAGGGAATTTTTTGCCATATTAAGATAATTATTAGGGAAAATAGATTTTTCCTTAAGATAGAGTGTCTCTGATTTTCAAAATATAGATGAATGGAAAAGTCATATGGATCATTATTGACTCAACAATCTCCCCCTTTTTTGAAAGCATAAACATCATTAGAAAAAATAATTTAAGAACATAGAATTTATCTTTATGGACATGAAAATAAATACTTGTCTCCCTTTACTTAAGAATCATTGTAAATACGACTAACTCCCCCTTAGGTTTTGATATCCCTAAGGATCGTATTCTTGACATATTTAAAAAGTTTTTTGGATTTTTTATATAAGGAAAACCTCTTTGATGAAAATACCCCTTAGATAGACTCCCCCATACTTAGGGAATTCACTTCTATACATAGTATTCGTTTTAGAATTCCTTTCTCTTCCTTTGTGATTTTCCAAAAGGAATTAAGATAATGGAAAAAATTAGTACCTAATAAATTAGTACTAAACTACCGAATATATGAAGAACAGAAAAATTCCATTATGATTGAAAGAATTTGTACAAAGAATAAAATACAATAGAATATCGGAATGGGGTAGAATTATCCTTCTTTTTTCCTTCGGCATTAACTACATTACAATAGTTTTAAGCTTCTCTATCTCCTTGTGATCTTCTTCCACAAGCTTGAGTAGCTGATCCTGATCTTTATTTTTCTTCTCAATGGCTTTGATATTTTCTTCTTGATCCTTAATAATATCTTCCTAAGACTTCAAAACCTTTTCTTTCTTAACAATAGAAACATCAAAATCAATTCTGAGTTCCCTTTCCTTCTTCCAATTCATAGCCACGGGATTATGCTTTCCATTCATGTCCTTGACTTCTTGCTTCCAAGTTTTCTGTTCGAGAGTCATCTTTTCCTCAAAACTCTTAGTGAGATCAGTGAAATTTCCATCTTCAGTGCTAAAATAATCCTTCAAACATTCAATGAAATCATCAAGAATCCCTATATCTTCGATTGTTTTCATTGACAACTTAGTGATTTCCTTCCATGATCTTTTGTGGGCTTTGTATCCGATGAAGAAGGTTTTAAAATTAGCCTCAAGCCTGAAAAAATTATCCATAAAAATTGTATGTGAATGTAATTTCTAATTAATAAAATATTGAAGCATTTGAAATCTCGAGTCTATACTCAAAAATAAGGGAATGGTATCAATCAGCTTCTTCAAAGATTGAAAAAAAAAACATGTCCAATAGAGGATGATTCTGAATTGGAGTGTTTGTTTGGTGAGAATTCTTTTTCTATCTCTCCAGCTTTCCAATTCAATAAATCACCAACATCTTTCTTTTTCACCAAAGATTTCATAGGTGTAACAATCAACACCTATTTTCCCTTATCAAATCTCAGAATTATCTCCTCTACTTTGGGTGATTCATGCTCACTATCTGATAATTGAACAATATGGTCTTCCTCAATGTTTTCTTTTTCGGCATCTGCCACAAAATCCTCAAGATGAATTAAGTCATGATTATTACTCTCTTTTTTATATATTTTATTGTCTTTTTCATAACCATTTACTTCTTTTACTAGTGTATATAGTTTTTAACATTCTTCTTCAGAGGTTTGGATAGATAGTTCCTCAAAAGGACACTCCATCTCATGATAATCATCTACATGCCTTATCATGTCTTCGGTATAAACACTTCCTTCCTCATCTTCTTCTTCCACTTCTACCACTTGAACTATTTCATCTTCTTATTCTACTTATGAAATCACTATCTTCTTCCCCAAAGTCACAGGAAGTTATTCTTGAAAAAATGATTCTGGTACCTGGATTTGTTCCATGTATTTCTCAGCAGCCTTGAGAAGGGAGTGAATTATATCAGTATTAGACATCTTCTTCTGTTTTTTCTTTTCTTTTTCTTACTTCTCAATATCTTTAACAACCTTCAAATTCAAGGTGTTTTCCTCAGTAGGGTCCTAGCCAAAATTTCTATCTTCTTCCTTCTTATTCTTCTTATCTTCTCTCTAATTAGAAACCACTTCATCAGGGTAAGTCTTTTGATTCTTTGTTTTTGGGGGTGATGATTGAGTTTCGTTATCTATAGTGATTTTTTCTTTCTACTCGGGTTCTTGCACCTTCCTCTTCCTTCCACCCTTCTAGTATGTTTCATCCACTTCCAATTTCTTTTAAAGTACATCAAATTCGGATTCAGAAAAAAAATATAAATCTTCTGATTTATGATTGAATCCAAACTTTATCCTTCTAAGAGTATCATCACTCAAAAACATTACTTTGAAATTCATTGGCATAGAACTACGATGAATTTTGAAAGACTCTAGACAAAGAACTATAATCTTGGAGAGAATGGTTGCATAAATAATTACTGGAGATATCAAATTTTCATTATTGATATTCTAACTTGTAATCAAGATATACTTCACCAAATTTATCTTCTTGAGGTTCACCACAAAATCCAGAATGTAGATGTCACTTTTCATAAGGGAATCCTTATCTTCTTTTCTATGAATAATAAAACCTTGAACCATAATTAAAGAATCCATATGTTTTTATATAGATGAACAATCTTTGGAGCCTTCACCATTGAAAGTCCATGAAATTCTATAGATTTATACTTATAAAAATATCTGGCTACTTCTGGTAGCTTGTGGGTACAGAACTCTGCTTCTCCGTCATATGGAATTATAATATGTTTTCAGCCTTAGTGTATGAAAGGAAGTTGGTATTTACATAACTCTTGAAGGAAAACTTGTCTCTCCCTCCTTCATTGAAGAAAATTACTATATTATAGAAATAAATCAAAAACTCTAGATAAACTAGATCCTGTGCCTTTGATTTTGATACATGTAGGCTCTCTCAGCCATTCATCTTGATATTCTATGAATTAATAAAATCATATTTAGAAAAGAATTTTGTATCGACTATCCTTTCTTTTTATATATTTCATTCATATATTTCCTTTATAGATGACATTTCTTTTGGAGGGGAAGATTTCACATATATTCGAAATTGAGGAAATCAGAAAGATTCGTAACAACCATATGTAGAGAAGCTGTGATTCAACATGCTAAAGATTTGAGAAACGATTTGGTAAAACAATCAGGGGACCTTATATAGGTGTCTGAGGTGACTATTCATCTTCCTTGATTAATCCAATGGTTGAAAAACTCTTGTTCAGATCTGATGGTTGAGATGATAGCCAAAGAAGGATTTTTTTTATGTTCTAATTTTTTGAGGTTTATTATGGTAAAAATTTGGATTTTAGGAAAATTGAATCATAAATATTTTAAATAAAATACCAACATGGAAATAGATAACTAAGAAAATTAAAAAAGGAATCATACCTCCCAAATTTCTTGGAAAATTATCCATAATAAGGAAAATTTTTCTTGATGAACTTTAGATTCTGAATATATATATATATATATATAAATGGTTTTGAAAATTTTATTATGAAAATTTTTTTCCAAAATTTTGATTATGAAAATTTTGAATAAGAAATTTTTGATTACAAGAATTTTGATTATGAAAATTTTAATTAATAAAATTTTGAGAAAAGAAAAAAATTGTAAAGGAAAAAAAATGACTAACAAGAAAATGTACTTCCCTTATGAAAAGAAGTTTCATAATATAAAGGGATATGTTTCAAAAAAAGTTAATATGGAATATTACCTTATAATTTTTATTCCTAACTTATGTTAAATATATTTAAATCTATCATATGGTAAAAATTTTGTGAAAATGTCAGCAAGTTGATCTTGCATTCTGATAAATTGAACAATGATATCTCCTTTTTGTGTGTGATCCCTAAGAAAGTGATGAATAATATCAATGTGTTTTTCACGTTAGTGATATGCATGGTTTTTTATTAAGGCAATGGAACTAGTATTATCACACAATATTTTTGTTTTGGTAAAACTCATACCATAGTCTGTGAGTGTGTGTTGCATCCACAACACTTGGGCACAACAACTTCCAGCTGTTACATATTGAGCTCCAGCAGTGGAAAGTGATACAGAGTGTTTCTTTTTTCATGAACAAGAAACTAATTAATCTCCTAATAAATAAAAACTTCCATATGTACTTTTCCTATCCATTCTACATCCAATAATTCCAGCATCCGAAAAACTTTTTAAAACCAAATCATTTCCAAAAGTATAAAAGAGTCCTACATCCATAGTTCTCTTTAAGTAGTGAAAAATTCTTTTCATTCCCTTTATATGAGATTCCTTAATATTGGATTGATATCTTTCATGTAATCATACTAAATAAATTATGTATGTATTACTAGGTGTCATGTATAGTAGAATTGCTATCGTACCTTTAAATGATATTTAATCTGCTGGTTTTTCAACTTCATCAAGATCAAGTGAATTTGGGGAACCAAGGGGAGTACTTATACTCTTTATGTTGTCATATCCATACTTTTTAAGAAGATATTTAATATACTTGTGTTGAGATATATATGTTACTCATTGTATTTGAAAAATTTTAAAGCCTATGAAAAATGTTAACTCACACATCATATTCATTTTGAACTCATATTTAATTAAATATGAAAATAAATCAGTTAAATATTGTTGAGTTGAACCTAATATAATTTCATCAAAAAAATTTAAACAATAAAAACATTTTTCCAATTTTTATTTATAAAGAAGTTTGGATAAGAAATTCCATTAACATAATTGTTTTGTAACAAAAATCATGTAACTCTATCATATCAGACTCTTGGAACTTGTTTTAGTCCATATACTTCTTTGGTAAGTTTGAAAACATTTTCAGGTTGTTTTGTGTCTTCAAAATTTAGAGGTTGTTCATCAAAAACATACTCTTGAACGTTACCATAACCATTAAAGAAAGAACATTTAACATCCATTTGAAAAACATTGAAATTAATGACTACTATAAAGGTAAGTAAAATAATAATAGATTCAAGTATAACTACTGAAGCAGATGTTTCTTCATAGTCTAGTCTTTTATGTTGATTACTTCCTTTAACAACTAATCTAGACTTATTTCTTACAATGACTCCATTTTCATCACACTTATTTCTGGAGAGCCATTTCACTCCAATAATAGATTTTTCCTTTGGTATTTAGACCTAGCTCTAGACATTATTCATTTCGAATTAATTTAGCTTATCCTGCGTGGCTTTTATCCAATCATCATCAACTGAAGCTTCATCAGTGTTTTTTGGTTCTAATTTAGAAAAGAATGCTAGATTTTATAATTCATTTCATAAGGAACTTCTAGTCCTTATAGGTTTATTTTCATCACGAATGATATTATCATTATGATTATTCTTAAGAAACAACTGATTTGGGTTTTATAAAACATGTTCATCAACATATAGTAGGAAATATTCTGGGGTAAATTCTTTAGAATCATTTTCCTGAACATTTTCCTTATCAGAAGGATCCTCTCTCAAGAGTTGATAAACATTTTTTGAAAACACATCTGAATATGTATGTTGAATTTGTTTAAAAAAAAGTTCAGTTTTATCAAATTTAACATGTATTTTTTCCTCCACAGTACAAGTATTTTTTATTAAAAACTCTACATGCATTAGAAGTTTTGGAGTAGCCTATGAAAATTCATTCATCATATTTGGGTGGGAATTTATGAAAATTATCTTTAGTATTCAGAATGAATACTTAGGGTCTTAATACCATCAAGTAAGAAAGTATAGGTTTTCTACCATTCCATAACTTATAGGGGGTTTTATTAATAAATGTTCTAATCAATACATGATTTATAATATAATAGGTAGTACTTAAAACATAAATGCAATAATTTTTAGCTATCAAATATTCACTTCACATGGTTCTAGTTATCTCTTGAAGAATTTGATTTATTATTTCAACAACATCATTCTATTGGGGAGTTCTTAGTGCTAAAAAATTATGACTAATACGTTTTTTACTAGAAAAAGTTTCAAAGTTAGAGTTTGGAAATTCTCCCTCATGATCACTATGAATAGTAATCAATGAAAGATTTTTCTCATTTATGAATTGGTCTCTATAGATTTTTAAATAAGAAAAATCTTCATATTTATTTTCTATAAAATGGACTCACGTAAATCTAGTGTAATCATCAAATAAGACAAATACATAATAATTTCCTCCAATACATCCTATTTTTGTTGGACTGAAAATATCTATATGCACAAACTATAATGCATCAGTTTTTGAGAATTTACTAATTGATTTAAAACATGATTTATGTTGCTTTCCATATTGACAAGGATCACAAACTATTAAAGAATCATTTATAAGCTTCACTAGATCCTTAACAAGTCTTTTGGTAGAGTGTTTTCAATGGTTTCTAAGATTACAATGTAATAATCTTCTATTCTATAACCAAGATTGATATTCCATTGCACTAATTCAAGGTAGATCTTGCGACATATATTGTTCTATGTTTAGTGTGTATATATTCTCTTGCCTATGGGTAGAATGAAAAAACTCTTCCTCGGAATTGTGTTCTAAGAACTTGTCATTCCTAAAGTTCAAAAGGTAAACTTCATCACATAATTGACTTCTGCTAATGAGGTTGTGCTTAAGACCCTTAAAAAATAAAATATTTTAAATCAATGTTTTTTCAATAAGGACAATGTTACCTATACCAATAATTTTTCCAGTAGCATTTTCTCCAAATGTTACTTTTCCTCCTTTCGTCTTGATAATATTTTCATATAATTTTTTGTTAACAGTAAAATACCGGGAACATCCACTATCCATGTACCATGTATTTCTGTTGGTACTTTTTTTATTTTCCTGAAAATAAATGTGTGAGACTTTTCGAACAAAAACTTTATTGAATCTAGAAATTTCAAAAAGTAATATTTTAAGAGTCCATATTTTCCTAGAAAAATAAGCTTTACGAAAACCTAAAGAAAATGTTTTGTTTAAAAAGAAATTGTTTCCCAATGTCCACCACAATGACATTTAGTTTAGAATGGGGAACTTTGAGGAAAAAATTATTTTTTACTGAACACAGGTTTAAAATTGGTATAACCAAAACCATAACGATTCTTTATAGGTTAAATTTCGGAATACATCTTATCAAATATTTTTTACCTGAGGTAATTTTTTACAAACACTTCCTCAAGGATAATATTTCTAACATTAGTTTAATAACCATGTTTTTATCCAAAAAAATTATTTTTAGAACTACAGTTAATATCTATAATATTTATCTTAGAAATTACATTTTCAAGAACCTTAGAAAGTTTATCCTTCTCGGAATTAGCTTCCTCGTGGTTTTTGGAAATACTTTCAAAATCATAAATTTTATTATCAAGATATTTAGGACTATCTTATACTTATTTAATAAAAATATAAATTTTAAAATTTTCCATATAAATCTTTTTCTTGAGTTTATAATTTTCAATCTCAAGAAGTTTAGTAAACCAATATACTTATAAAAAAGTAGTAATTTATAATCTTCATCTGAATAAGATTATTCATCTGAAGACTTATAGTATTTATAATCTTTATAATTTGAATTCAAGGATACATTTTTGATAGATTCAGCATTTTGTACCTTAGCCATTAGACAATGATTTTCAATGGGTAATTTTGCTAGTAGGCCAAGATTCTTCTGACCCAAAGATTTATACTCTGAGGATTTGTTAGAAGAGGAACCACCACTGGCACTCCAGGATTAATATTCATTCAAAACATTCTTAGCTTTATCATTTCAGTACTTCTTTATATTCAACTTAGAATGCTTTTCCATTCTATCATTTTTCTTAAGCATAGGACAATCCGACCTTATATGCCCTGCTCTTTTTCATTCATAACAAGTGACTTACGAGTCTTTATTTTATTTTCTTTATTTTTTCTTTAATATATAATGAAATTCATTCTTTCCAACTATCTTCTTCATCCTTAGAGCAATATTATAAATCTAATTCTTAGAATGTTAAGTTTCACTAGATTCGGAAAAAACAATGACTTTCCTAGACTTGTATCTTGTAACACTTTCAAGAGTATTGGATTTAATATTAGTAAAGGACAGACTTCCATTTCCATTATTTCTTCTTATTCATATCAGCATATATTTTCATCCTTGAGTCATTTTGAAGAAGAGTTCCAAAAATTTCATCAAGGGTAATTTGATATTCTTTTCTATTCTCATCAATAGATGTTCTATTAGATTCCCACTCACTAGGCATGATATCTGTAATCTTGTCCACGAGTGCCTTATCATCTAAACTTTTCTCACCCATAGATTGTAAACTATATACAATAGTTATAAACCTTTTTTGTACCTTGAATACTGGTTCTCCATAAGGAAATAGAAATCCCTGATATTCTTCTCTAATCATAGCTCTTCAATTTTCTATAACCTGGGATGTACAAAAATGATTAACCTCTAATTTCTTCTAGATAAAGTTAGTAGCATCAAAAGAATAAATTTGACTATATAAATTCCTGGTCATGGAACAAAACAAAGTATTGTGTACCTTTTAGTTTAGTTGATATTTTGACTTTTCTTGATTAGAATAATTTCTGTGTTCCTTATCAGGAATCTGGTAATCACCAGTAAGCATAACAAAGTTTTCCACTCCAGTATTAGTAAAAAAAGTCTTCATATGATCTCTCCAATATTTATAATCACCCCAACAATAAATAGGTGGTCTAGTATGATTTAGATTTTCAATTGAATCGACATTAATTCCTTCCAACTAAATGAAAATATCATTCCACAAAACCTATTAATAGTAAATGTTTGTAAACAAGGATCAAAATCCTAAGCTACTAAAATATTTAGAACAATAAAAATTGAGAATGAAAAGTTATATTTGAATATAATTATTTCAGATACAAACATTGATTCAAATTATAGGATTGAAATAGGAATGTAGATTCTCAATTTCAAGAGGGGGTGAATTGTGAATTTAAAAACATTCGTTTTTAACCATAAAGAAAAACTATATTTAACAATGTTAGACAAGGTAAATTCACAAGATCTATTTTAGTTCTACAAACATTCTAGGTTCAAAAAATATGTTTCTAGGAATGAAACATAAGGAATGTTTACAAGTTAAATATTCTACCTTAAAGCATATAGAATCTTACTTATTAGAGTATACAAAAGAACCTGAAAGTATAAGAAGGTTATACTTTCTTACATTATCAAAATGCAGCGTAAATAAATGTGAAACAAAAAAAATTAACAAGTATGAAATATTTTAACCCAAAGAGAAGGGTATCCAACCACCTTGGATAATGGTCCCTTGATTTATAATTTAAAAAATTTCTATTTTACCAACACTAGAGTAAGGCCTAGATAGGATTATCGAAATATATTTTTCTATCCCTTCAAGCCCTAGAACATTAAGGTAGTCGGAACCTCTGTATTTCTATCCACATAATTCCTATAACATTAAGGTATTCGGAACCACTGTCTTCCAATCCTCGGAAGCCTTCAATTTAACTCAGCAAAAATTGGAGTCGCATAAAACAATCGGAACAAGATGTTCAGTATGAACAAGGCATGACAATACCTCTCTCTATAAATCAATTCAGTTGAATAAAATCTCTAGAGTGATCAAATAGGTTAATGGCCTCATTCAAATGAGCTCTTATTTGTAGGAACTTCTCCAACGGTTGGATACCCCCTCTAATGGTTATATTTTTTCTTTTAATCTCAGAGAGACCTATACATGTGTCACTCAAAAATGGTTAGTAAGAAACAGATTGTAGGACATCATTTCATAACAATAACAAGTGTAAGAAAAATAATTTTTCTTAACCAAATATATTTTTCAAAGCCAATGGAAAAAAATAATGTTGTAAGTCTAACCAAATAATAATTTGGAGGCTATAAATCATGGATATTCCAATTCTTCGTTCCAAAGAATTCGGAACCTGAATTCCATAGATTTCATAATCTAAATTCTAATGAATTTGGAGTCTGAATTCTAAGGAATTCAGAACCTGAATTATAAGGAACTCGTTGTCTGAATTATGAGGAATTCAGAATATGAATTCTCAGTAATTCGAATTCTAAATTTAATGGAATTTGGAGTTAAAATTATGAGGAATTCTGAGTCTGATTTTCAGAGAATTCGGATTTTGAATTTCAGATAATTTAGATTCTAATTTTTAGAGAGTTTGGAGTCTGATTTTCATAGAATTTAATGTCTGATTTTCAGATAATTTAGAGTCTTAAAACATAATACTCTATAACCAAGGATTTTGAGGATTCTAAGGTTTTAGATGTGAAAATGAATTTTACCCTTAGGAATAAAAAGAGTCAGATTTAGAGAAACTAAAAAATGAACAATAAAAATATAAGTAATGATAAAATTTCCTTGGGGAAGGTAAATTTTTCTTATTAAGATAATTCTTATGGAAAATATAATTTTCCTTATGATAGAGTGTTTTTTATTTTCAAAACATATAGGAATGAAAAGTCATAAGGAACCTTATTAACTCAGCATAAAGAAGATTTATAACATGATTTGAACCATAGCTTCACAATCAAAATCAAGTAATTAAACAAACTTGAAACTAAACCTTAAATTTCTACATATAGGAGTCAATATTGAAGCCACCTACCTCGAGTAATTAGAGAAAATGAAGAAAGACCCTCAGAAGTCCACAAAATTTGGTTATGTTTCCTTGAACCAAACTTAGATCTCTTCACCTCCAAATAAAAAGACCAAATATAAAGATAATATTTATACACAACCCTATATCTACCCAAAGAGGAATTAGATCAAAGAAACTAATATAATGGGTGAATTATATCAAAGAAAACTAGAAAAAACCCACCATGAACAATCATATATTGTCAGAATTCAGCTTCAAATCACCATCGGAAGACTTTGGATCACCTCCACACTGATGGGAAAACATTCCATAACATTTAGGAAGAGAGAATATTCAGTAAGGTCCACATAGAAAAAAAATTTGAAGGATTTATAGGGTATGATGAGTGAGATCCACGATTTTAGGGTCTGAATTTTATCTTATGCAAGGTTATTTTCACGGTTACTCTAACTATACACTAACTATTCATTAGCCACTACCTAAAGGGTTGACCTAGCATAGTTGGGTCACATGTTCTGCAAACCATGCACCAGCCATTCCAAATATTTGGGTCCAAAATTATATGGTTTCTCCTAGGAATCCGCTTGGTTTACTCAAAACGTGCATAGATTGTGCTCTATCCCTTTAGACCATGTCTCATTGTGCACGGTATCCTGTAGGTGTTTCACTATTTTCCCATACCGTGCACCAATTGGGAATCTATGGAGAAGATCAATAAAATTCAAAATGTTATTAAAACAATCCCAAACATAATCCAAACACTATATATAATTAAAATATATACAATAACGGTTAATTACTCAAAATATATGGTGCAACAAGTTCAGTATCTTTGAGTTTATTTATACCTTTTCTTGTTTATTAATGACTAAATAAGAAAGGTGTGGATATACATCCTTAGTAATAATTACAAAGTATATATTATTTTAACTATGTGGATGTACTTGTTGGAAATAGAGATCAAAATAAGGGTCCAATGTTTAGGTTTGATAATAGTGATGAATACTATAGAAGGTACTTAAAACAATACTACTAGAATAATGGAATTTTTCGGGAGAAAAATATTATGGGTACACATAGAAAAAATGGTGAGGCTAAAAGAATAAAAAAAATTAATGAAAAATAACATAACATGATATTTAATTCCATTATGTACAAAGAAATGTATGTGAAATCCAAAAAAATCATTATTTAGTCAATAGAATTCCATAAGTAATAATGAGATAAGAAATTACTAAGTAGGTCTGGTTTGGAAAATAAACAAAAATTTGTCATCTAAATGTTTTCAACAGTCTATAATATATTCAAAATTATTCTTAAAAGATCAATAAAAATAATTCTATGCCCCAAATCAATTGTTTCATGGGATATGGTGATGAGAAAAAAAAATTTATCTTTTGGATGATAATAAACAAATGATCATAAAATATCCAAATGATATCATTAATGATAGGGACCAATACAAGGACAATAATTATGAGGAGGTTAAAATTGAGAATAATAAATCAATAGGACATGGTAAATTTCACCTGGATATGAGCATTTTATTTTCATGTGTTTCGTATATTTTTTTATTTTTACATAATTTTTCTGCAAATAAGGTCGGCGAAAGATATATTTAAATGATCTAAGTCTACTAAATCACAATTGGAAAACCTTAATGTTTGGTCTTCAAAAAATAAATCATTTTCATGAGTTGAACTAGAAAGAGAAGAATCACATGTTGAGTTATAAATATCTTCTAATGTCTTAAAATTAATAGATAAGTATGGCAATAGCTTTCACTGCTTACTTCAAACGAATGAAAGAATAATTGAATTTATAGAAGATGTGGTTTCACGCAGTTATTCCAATAAGTGTAAGTTAGATAAAAATAAGTAATAGATTCTCTATTTTCAAATGAAACTTGTGAGATAATAAATTTATGCAATAGAAAATGTTGTGCTTAGGAATAAATGGTTTTTATGGATGAAGGAAAAAGTAAATGGAAGTAAAATATATAAATCTAGGTTAACGATGTGCGGATTTCAATATAATGTGGGAGTGTATTTCTCCATGGTATTTTTACAAACAGTAAGACATAGAAACATATGGATGAACTTATGTTTAGTTTTAATAAATTGTAATTTTTAGAATAAATAAATCTTAATACTACTCTTCTTTAAGGTGTTATAGAAGAATAAATTTAAAAATACATAGACTAATGATGTGTATGATTGGAAGAAATACATGGTGTGTTTGACTAAAAATAGTATCTATGACTTGAAATAATCCCCACATCAATAGAACCATAAATAAAATTAATTCAAGGTCGAAAAGTGTTTCATTTTATGCAACATAGATAGCTTTTGTAATTGAATGGTATGGAAGGGTGGTTGTTTTATCAACCTAGTTATATATGTTTATGAAACAATTTTGGTGGTTACATCAATTAAATGAATCCTGGACATTAAGTGTGTGTTCCCCAGAAATTTTCAATTGATCGATATTAGTTTTACAAAGAAGATTCATGGAATGAAGATTTAAGGAGATAGGGGAACCTGAGGTTTAGTGTTGTTCCAAAATGAGTACATTCATATGCTCAATGAGTGGTATTCTATGATTGGATGTAAATTTTCCTCTATGTATTTATATTTATATTGATTATAAGTTATTTATGGTTTTAAATACCAAAAACCCTTTAATTATTTTGTATAAAAATTTATTTTAAAAATATTTCTATATTTTAATTATAAATTATTTTGTAGTGATCATAATTTTGTAATTAATATTTTATATGATGGATAAGAATTTTTTGTAACTTTTATTAAACTAAAAAATTTTATAATTCTTTCCCTACAATGTTCTCATTTAAGGAAGAACATGATTCATTTTTTTTCTCTCAATAAATGTTTTAAATGTAAACTACATTAATTTTTTCTTCATATTTTTAAATTATAACGTACACTATACTAATCGGATTCATTAAAAACATATCCCTCTTAAAATACAATAAATTTATCTTAATTTCTTTATAATAAATGAATGTATGATTTTATTGTTTATGGGGTGATTCGTATGTCCGTTGATAATACAAAAAATCTGTAATTCTGAATATTTCTGAATTGGAAATATTTTATGTATCATTGACATCTCATTTGTTTATATTAGCAATCCCTCAATTTTTATTCATTTGAAAGATAAAAAAATTATTCATTTCATTCAAATACATGAAAATATACAAATTTCATTTATATACATTAAAAAAGGTAACAATTAATGTAATGGCTTCAATAGTGTCTAAAACATGTTTTCAATGTATTTTGATCATATATCATTAAATAATTATGAAAATTAAGATATTACTGATTATTTGGAATGATAATGATATTAAATTCACATTTTTATTTTGTAATGACTTCAAATTCATTCATTTAGGTGGATTAATTTTTTTAAAAAAATTTCATTTTCAAAGTGAATGGTGATTTGTTTATTTCCTTTTCCATTTTATTCAAGGGTGGGTTATTTCATTCATTTGCCATTTTTCGATGGTAAGTAGTTTCTTTACTTTACCAATTTCTTCCAATAGTGTGTAATTATTTCAATTTCAATTTTTACCAATGGTGGATCATTTATTTCTTTGTCCAATTTTTTTCCAACAGCTGTTAATTTCATTATTTTTCCATTATATTTTTAAAGGTGGGTCATTTATTTCATTCACCAATTTTTTATCAAGGATTGGTCATTTCATTACACTGAATTTTCTTATGTGGTTATTTTCTTTCCTTGGTAATGTTTTCCAAAGGTGCGTAAATTATGACAAACGGTGGGTAAATTAATTCCAATAGTGTGTAAAATAATTTTTCAATATCGAATAACTTTTTCAACCACCAATTATTTTTCTACCACCAGTAATGATTTCATTATACTCATTTTTCATCATTTTTTTATTTTTAGGAATTGCATGATTTTTATAATTGTTTTAATTTTTTATTAATTTAAAAATTTATAATATATTATATTTAATTCATGAATGGTGTTATTATAATATTTTAATGTGTTTTAAAATTTTATTGATTATTTTGTTTCATTATTGTTATGTAACTCTTATAACATATTAAAGGAAAACTTATGATTTAATATTCAATTGACTAATTATATTCTAAATTTTTATTTCAGGAAATTGAATATATTCTAACACATTTTCGGATATTTAAAGCTATATAATTATTTTGAAATTACACACTAATTTAAATTAAATTGTATTTAATATTTTTATTAAATAGTCTTATAATTTTTAAGGGATTTCTTGGAATTATTATTTTTATTTTATGGGTTATTCAGATATGTTTGAATTGTTCTTCAGGTTTTAAATTTCGAGTAATTTTTATACTATTATTATGGAGGATAATTTTATCCCTCCTGAATAATTCAATCATCTTTGTATTTGAATTTCATTACTCAAATATTGGTTTATTAGTTATATTTACATATCAAATTTAAAGGTGTCATGATTAATCCAGGATGACATCATCTAACCCTTTGTTTGATACATTTTTTCTCCTTTAGAAAAAAGCTGTGAACATTTCAACCTACAGTACAAATTTGTAATTTCATGTGATACATAGTTTCATCACCTAAAAATTCTCTAAAGTGTTGGATTACTTATTATTTTACTTCTACCAAAATTATTAGATTTTTCATTTAAATTATCAAGAACATGTAACTGAAATTTCATTTTTTTATCTTCTCTTTCATCTGGATTCTTGATTCTATAAAAAAATTTCTCATCTCTCACATGAAACCTCTTTTTCCTATTTTTCACATAAAAGCATTAGGTTTTCTTATATTACTCAGATTGTGACTCATGGATACTAAATTCATCATCTAAGGGTTGGGACTCTTTGTTTCTAAATTTAGGATAGTTTGGGTAGAGGCTCCTTATGTCTAATGTCAGAAATTATGGGTCATGACTCTCCATACAAAAGACCATGTTGTTGTTATACCTTCACAAGAAAAGGATTCTATAATTTTGATATGAATCCACACTAAAAATATTATTATTTTATATGTTTCTCTCACTGAGTAGATAGGTATTAGAGTATATTATGCCCACATTGGACCAAACTACTACAAAAACATTTTTGGTTTCTTTATTTTTTCTACTTATAATTTACTCTGACAATTATTTTTTATAATTAATTAAATTAATCAATTTATTTGATAAAACATTTTAATCTGGTCTATTCACCATGTCGAGACCAAATTCCATTAACCTATCCTTCCAAATAATTGGTATTAGAGGGAGGTTTATTAAGAATATTTTATCTCCATCATTCTATTACTCAATATCATACAATGGTATCGAAGGTTGTTCCTTTTGGAATAATCCAATCCCTCTTCAGTGTCTGTTTTTATTATATTTTTGATAACCAATTCTTAGAACTCAGTGTCTAAGGAAAATATCTTTAAGATGGAAGGATTGAACCCAAATGATGCTTGTATTCCATAATATTCACCGAACATTTATTATAACAATTATGGCTATTGGAGATCTTTAACGGAGTCATACCTCAAATAGTTGAGCATTGAACACTATTCATTCATGTAAAAATTGTAAACGATTACTGAAGAAAACACATATACACTTACTATAATTCATTCTACTAGATAAGTTTTAAATTAAAATGTTTATAATAATTAATATTTTTCTTTTAGAATAAGTGTTTTTAGTCATGTGTTTTATTGTAAGATAGCTAATTGAATTTGGATGATATTACAATTCACTCACATTGTCTCAGAAAAATTGATACAAACCAAACATTCAATTATTGGTGTTGAGTATGGGGAATTCAAGATGGGGGAAGATGAAATAGTAAACCAAATATTCCATATATTTAAAATTATTGTGAATAGAATGAATTAACATTGAGAAGAATTAAGAAGACCTAGTACATATTGAATGAGCCCAATTATCCTTCCATTGAAATGGAATCCCAAGAATATTTCTATGGAGGAAAGTAGGAACAATTGTTGGGATTACTGAATTAGTATGAAATAGAAATAGTGAACATAGCTGAAGTGGAGAAAAACAATGTTTAGATCCTAAATCTATAAATTTTATTACTACTGGATCTTATTATTCTTATATACAATACACTAGAATGGAAGAAAATTCATATTGTAAAAATTGTTTATAAAAGAATGAATAAGAAATTATTCAAGAACCGGTTTAGAGAAAACCCTCAAAAAGAAAAATGTAAGGGATATAATAAATTTGGTACGAATTAAAATTTTTAGATATAATTTGATATGAGTACAAGAATAATAGCCATATTATCATGAAAATACTAAACTAAATAACAAAAAAAATGAAAAAGTGGGATAAAATGGAATTGACCACCAGTTAGAGTGGTATAGAAGAATCTGATTCCAATGGTAAATCTAGAAATGAAAAAAGAAACTACTAACTTTTGCTTCATTTTATCACTGGATATAGTCAATGATTCTGGTTTTTATTCTGGATGTTTTGATTCTGACTATGAATCAAAAAACCGTAATGTTTCTAAATAAATAATGAAATTGAATGATTATAAATATATATTTTTAAAAATGGTGATTTATATAATAATCATAAGGAAAATAATGAGAATAATGTTTATGAAAACAAATTTATTTTAAAATAAAATAAAAAGTAAAAAAATATTATTCTCTTTATTATTCTACAGTTTATGAAAATTTTAAATCTACACAATATTTAAATGAAAAAATGAAAAATGAAGTTGAATGTTATAAATAATTTTTATATTTATTTATTGAAGGTTATGAAAAATATCATAATATTATGTCTCTAAATAAATTAAATAAAATTAAATACGGTTTTCTTTGTGATAGAAGATTGCCTTAAATTTTTTAAACCCACTTTGATAAAAGATAAAATTGTTGTACTTCTATTGTTACTTGTTTAAAATGTGGAAATAAAGGTTAATATATGAATGATTATTCTCTTAGATTCAAAGAATATTTTTTATTTACAAAAAAAACTAAAAAATTTACATAATTGTTATCAAGAGTACCGTAAGATACTTGTTTAAATTTTGTACAGGTACCTATAAAATTTATTACTATTCCTATTGAACCTAAATTAGCTTGGGTACAAAAATTGTCAAGAAAATGATTTTTGTAGAAAAAAATGACTTTAATATCTCAATAATGACATATGTTATAAGGACAGTGGATGATCTTTGAATATGAATGGAGATCCATCAATTTTTACCAATTACAACACAAGTTTTGAAGGCACTATTACTTTTGAAGATAATTGAATAGGTAATGTAAGTGTTTTTGACAATTTTCATCTTTCTAATTATAATTTTATTTGTAAATTTTTATATGTTTAAGTATTAAAAAATAATTTCTTTGTATTACACAATTATGTGATGGAGGAATGGATGTTAAGTTTCAAAATGAAAAATGTTTTTAAGATTATTATTCGTAATTTTATGAAAATAGAAAACAAAATATTTATAATATTGATTTTGATGATATAATTATTCAACATGTTATGTTTTTTAATGATATATAGAATGAAATAATTTATTTTCATCAATTTTTATGTCATGTTAATTTCATAATGATACATAAGCTCTCAAAATATGAGAATGTTTTTCAGATACCTTCCATGAAGAAAGAATATCTTCATGTTTGTGACACTTTAAAGAAGGATAAGAAACAAAATATTTCATTTATACCGATCAATAAGATAAATAATGATAGAGTTTTACATTTAGTAAATCTTTAAATACATGGCCCCACTAAAATTTCTAGTCTTAGGATTAAAATTAGAAATTCTATTTAATTTTTTGTGCCAATTCTATTTTAATTTTTAATTTTGTTCTTATTTATATTAATAATGTTTTAAATGATTATTAATGGAATGTTTCCATGAAAAATGAGTGGAAAAAAATTTGTTAGAATCAAAATTTCCCCTTTTTTATAAATTTTTAAGGATATGAAAGAAATTTGAACCAAACAGATATTTAGAAACATGCTAGATGAATCTATACATATTGTCAAAAACAAATCTAGACTTCTTTGCGGAAGGATAATCTCAGTAAGAAGGTATAAACATTGAAGATCTATTTTTACATATTTCAATGTTATGGGATATTATAATTTTTTCAATATTTTTCATATTTTAAAGGTTTTAACTTATATCAAATGGATGTGAAAATTTCTTTCATAATTTTTTTTATAACTACATATGTTTTTTTTCAACCACCTGGTTATAAAAATGAAAAACATATTATTCATTTTTTTTAAATTATCTAATGCTTTTTACGGTCTTAAATAATCATCTCATTATTGGTTTCAAATATATTTTTTTATTATTATTAAATAATGGTTTCATGAATGGAATTGTTGAATCTACATTTTTTATTAAAAGGAATTTTTAGGATATTTTAATTGTAAATATATATGTTGATGATATAGTATTTGGTTCATCAAGTGAAATGATTTGTAACTATTTTTCTACTTGGATATCTTCTATGTTTGACATGAGTTTAATGGGATAATTAATTTTCTTTCATGGACATAAAAGTTCTCAAAGAAAATATGGAATTGTTTTAAATAAATCAATGCTTACTAAAGATTTTGTTAAACAATTTTTTTTGATTCATCTAAAACTACAAAAACTGTTATATGTATGAATTTTAAATAAAATGTTGATATATCTAGAAAATCTATTCATATTAATGTTTGTATAGGAATTATAGGTATCCTATGTTATTAAATTACATCGAGAGATTATATAATTTTTAGAGCTTGTTTATATTCTAGATTTCATTCGGATCAAAAATAATGTCATATTAATGTGGTAAAAAATAATTAAAAATGTTTACAAAACATTTTATTATAGTTTATTTTATCTTAAATATATCTATTTTTATTTAAAATAATATTCTAACTATAATTTTGGTTGTTTTATTGTTGACATAAATTCACATCCGGAATGTGTCATTTCTCTCGGAAAGGTTTAATTTATTTGTCACTTAAGAAGAAATTATCTATTTCCCTATATACTGCAGAATCTGAGTATATCACTGCTATAAGTAGGTTTACTATAATTTAACATATAATTTATTAATTGTGATATTTTTGTATTTATATTGAAAAATTTCCTATTTATTTTCGTAACACTTATTCAATTTTTATTTCTAAAAATCCCATATAGTATTCTAGAACAAAGCATATCAATCTTAGATATCATTTTATTAAGGATCATGTGAATAAAGGTGATATTATTTTGGAATATATCCCTATTAAAAATAATCTATTTGATATATTTACTAATCCATCAGACTCTGATGAGTTTGAAGAAAATAAATTTCAACTTAGAATGTTGTAAATTTTATTATCTATTTATTGCATTTCTTTAGGGGGGGTTATTTTCTATTTTTTAATTAAAAGTTGGGGGATTGGTTTTCAATGTTTTGGTTTTTTAATAAAAAAAATGGAGGAAATTATTTTCCCATGTTCAATAATGTAACTTTTTATTTTGGATTACATGTTATTTTATGTTTTTAAATACCCAAATACCTTTTATTATTTTATGTGAAAAAAATATTTTTAAAAACTCTATATATTTTAAAAATAACATCTTTTTTAGTGATAAGAATTTTTAATTTTTGTATTATGAAATATAACAAGTTTATATAACATTTATTATGCTAAATTATTTTCTAATTCTTTCTCTAGATTTTTCACATTTAATCCCAAATATGATTCTTTTTTTTTATCTTAAGAAATTGTTTCATTATAAACTACATTAATTTTTTTTTCTATTTTTTCATTATACATTACAATATAATAACTGGATTATTTAAAAACATATACCATTTAAAATCCAAATCAATTGTATAAATTTCATTATAATAAATTAAGGATTGATTTTATTGTTTAAGGGGTGCATCGTATGTCAGATTATATTTCTAATGATATACCCTTCTGAATTTTAAATAATTAGAAACATATTTTGTTTTGTTTATATCTCGTTTTTTTCTTACTGAAATCGTCCAATGATGGTTAGTTTCTAAATATAAAAAATCAGATAATTTAACTAAATGAAACTCTAAAAATATCATTTACTGACCTTAAATAAGGGTTGATGTACTCTTGTGGTTACTATAGTATTAAAAAAAATTTAAAAGTATTTTGATCCTATATTCATAAATACTTATTTGAATTATGTGATTCTTTATTTATAGGAAATATTGTGTAATCATATTCAAATAGATATGTTGGACAAAATCAAAATTCAGTAATTTATTTGGATTAAAAATTCATTTAGTTTTCTATTTCAAAGTGAAATGTTGAGTTTTTTTGTAATTAATTTTTTTTTAAAATGGTGGGTTATTTAATTACTTTCTGATATTTTCCAAAATGGTTCATTTCCTTCCATTTCAAATTTTTCCTGAGTGTAATTTCATTCATTTTTCAATTTTTTCTAATGGTGGGTCATGTGGGTTATTTCATTTATTGGATAATTTTATTCAATGCTGGATCATTTCACTCATTTGCCATTTTTTTAGAATGGGGTCCATTTCATTACTTTTCTAATTTTTTCTAATGGTGGATCATTTATTTCCTTTTCCAAATTTTTCTAATGGTGGGTCATTTCTATCCTTTTCCAATTATTTTCTAACAGTGGGTTATTGGTTTTCATTTCCAATTGTTTCCAATAGTGGTTAATTTCATTCATTTACCAATTTTTTACAATGGTGGGTCATTTCTTTTTTATTCAAATTTTTTCCAATGGTGTGCCTTTTCTATTCTTTGCCAATTTTTTCCAACACTCGGTCATTTCTTTCCTTTGCTAATTTTTTCCAATTTTTGGTTATTTCTGTCTATTTCAAATTTATTTCTAATGTTGGGTCATTTATTTCCATTTTCAATTTTATTAAATAGTGCGTAAATTATAACTAACGGAGGGTAATTTAATTCCAATGGTGGGTAAAATTATTTTTCAACATTATATCATTTTTTACACAGTTATTTATTTTTGATACCACCGATGCAGATTTCATCTAGCACTATTTTCTATATCTTTTTACATTTTGATGAACTGTATTATTTTTATAATTATTTTAAGGGTCTTATTAATTTATAAGACCAATATATATTATATTTAAGTCTAGAAATTTGTTATTATTATATTTTAATGTGTTTTACGTTTTTATTGTTCTCTCATTTTTTTATGAAACACTTACAACATATTAACAAAATATTTAGGCCTTAATATTTTATGTTAATTTCATTAATTAATTATTTTTTAAATTATTATTAACTAACATTGAATATATTATTTCACTTTTTATTACATTCAAATTGGTATAATTAGTTCTTAAATTACACAAAACATTACATTAAATTGTATTTGATATTTTTTAAAATAGTATGATGATTCTTATGGTATTTCATTGAATAATTATTATCATTTATCAAGTTATACAAATAGGTTTGACTTAGTCTTCATGTTTTAAATCCAGATGAATTTTTTTACTAGTATCATGGGTGGTAATGTTATCCCTCCTAAATAATTCAATAATATTTAAATTTGAATTGCATAACTCGAATATTGATTTATATGTTCTATTTACAGATCCCATTTAAAGGTTGCATGACATTTCTAGGATTAAATTGAATAACCTCTTATACGGTAATCTTTTTCTCCTCAAGAAAAAATATTTCACCATTTCAACCTATTGTACAATATTGTAAAGTATTACAATGCGTAGTTTTATCACCTATACATTCTATCTTGTGATGGATTACTTCTCATTCGACTTAAAATTCCTTGATAAGATGTGACAATTTAATAATCAATAACCGCTACCTGTTCATTTGTTTTTTGTCTTCTTATTTGTCTTCTTTGTTGAGTCTGTAACATTATTTCTCATCTATCTCACATAATTTATTTATTTGTTTATGATTTTACACACAAATAATTATTTCTTCTCCTCTTCCTTAGGTTATGACTCCCATATTCTAAATCCAGGATCTGATGGATGTGGCTCCCAATATCAAAATTCAATATTTTTCGGGTTTTGACTCTCACTATCTCATGTCTGGTTGTAAGGGTTGTGACTCCCCATACAAGATTCAATGTCATGGGTATCCCTTCACTAGATAAGGATTCTGTAATTGGGGTAAGATTTAACCCAAAAATAAAATTAGTGCATATGTATCTCTCACTGAGTAGTGGTGTATAAAAGTAGAGTGGGCCCACTTTTGACTAAACTGCTATAAAAAAATACTTGGGTTATTTTATTTTTCTTCCGGTAGTTAACTTGAGAAATTTTATTTTATAATTAATCTAATTAATCAATTTATTTGATTAACATTTTTAATATGGTATATTTATCAACCTCTAGACCATCTTCCATGACCCTATTCAACTTACGAATTCGGTTTCAACACCTCTATTATAGTGCTTTAGGCTTTCAAAAGGTAAATCTCTACAATAAAAATGTTCACTGAAATATATAGAAAACGCTTGTAATGATTTCGATATCATAATTTTAATTTTTTCCATGGAATTTCAATGCTCAAACATTTATTTTACAATTAGATTCATTAGTTGGTTTATGTGGAATCCAAGGAAGGAACATTGGGAATCTATTAATGATATTATAGGATATCCCAAATCAATGGAAGATGTTTCCTTATTCTAAATAAATTATAATCCTTTAAAAGGGTGTGTGGATGAAGATTTTTTGGGTCACTCTTGTACTTTCAAGAGTATAATAGGATTTTTGTTTACTGTCGTACATATGATAACCTATTGGATGTTTGGGATTTAGTTACTAGTCTCACTCTCTATAATGAAAGTTGAATATATATATTTGATTGATGTACTAAATGAATTTTTTCTTGATGTGTTTATTTTTTAAACATGGGATATATCAGTAATGAAAATTACTTTACTCTAATATTCAAAATATGATATACATGGATAAAATTAGTTGTTTCATCCACTGATAAAAAATATTAACCTAAAGTAACAACATATTCATATGTTTCTATGGGATAGAGATTTATAACTCTAACAACAATGTTTATTTTATAATAATGAATTATTATTCATTAAGTATAGATTTATATTCATTTTAGTAATAATGGGAAATTTTTTAGCCCAAAATGAAAAAAGAATTATTTCTAAACAAATTGGTATTTTTAGGAATTATAAGGTTTCATTTATAATATTTATTTAAAAATTGTATAATTTTAAATTCTTAATCCCACTGTCTAATTTCTGGTTGTAAGGGTTGTGACTCCAAAAACAAATTTAATTGTCATGGTTATTCCTCCACTAGAAAAGGATTCTATAATTGTGGTATGATTACCCCATAAAAAATTAGTTTACATGTTTCTATCAATGAGTAGAGAGGTATAATAGTAGAGTATTACCACATTGGAAAAAAGTTCTATAAAAAAATTGGTTTCTTTACTAGTTCCACTTCTAATTAAGTCTAATAATTATCTTTTATAATAAAGTTAATTATTCAATTTATTTTATTAAAATTTTTATCTGGTCTATTCAACACCTCAAGACCATATTATAATAACCTATCCTACCAAACAATTTGTATCTGATTGAGTATTATTTTGAATAGTTTATCTTTATCATTATCTTTCTTGTTACCATACAGTGGTATCAAAGGTTGTCCCTTTTGAAATAATTCAATCCCTCTTTAGAGTGTTCTTTTATTATATTTTTGTTAACCTATTCCAAGACCTCAGAGTCTAAGGAAAAACATTAAGAGGGAAGGATTGAACCCAAATGATTCATGGATTCCACAAAATTCACCATACATTGATGGTAATTATTATGGGTATTAGAGATTGTGAATAGAGGCATACCTCAAATAGTTGAGCATTGAACACTATTCTATCATATCAAAATATTAAACAATTCCTAAATCTAACCCATATACAATTACAAAAAATGATTCTAATAGATATGTTTTAAATTATAATGTTGTCAGTATTTTATATTTTTTAATCAAAAGAAGTTTTTTTAGTCATGTGTCTTCTTGTAAGATAGATCATGAAATTTTTGAGTTTCTACATGTCACACACATTTCCTCTTAAAATAATTAATCAAAACCAAGCTTTTAATTTTTTTTGTTGAGTAAAAGAACATCAAGATGCAAGAATATGAAATAGTAAAACAAATTTTCCATATATTAAAAATCATTATTAGTGTAATTTATTGACATGGATGACCACTAAAAACCCGATAGTCACGGAATGATTCAAAAAATCGTTATGAAAGAAATGGCGTGAAAAAAATGTTTTCATTGAAGAAAGTAAGAACTTAAATGAGTACACCCTAGATGAATTTATTGGATCACATCTTCATTATGAACTAAAACTGATGGACATAGTTGAAGAGGAGTCAAAACAAAAGAAAAAATTTATCTTTTAAATCTATGAATGTTATTAGTATAGACTCTTCTGATTCTTTTCTATAATATAGTAAAAAATAACACATTGAACAAATTTTGGATATAGTTTAAAAAGTAATGAAAATAAAAATATTCATGAACTAAATTGAAAAAAAAACCATCAAATATATAAACACAATGAAAATAATATATCTACTCTATCCTTTTACACACAAAATTACATGATTTTAAGCTTAATTATACATCAGAATACATTCTAAGGATCATGAATTCCAGTTTCATGGATGTTTAGGTACATAAAACATAAAACATGGAACTAAAAAACTCTTTGTTACTTAATATTCATAACTATATCCTAACACCCATTAAACTCATACATCTGAATAGGGTACTTGGGTATCACATAAATTAAGGGATGAGCTAAAAGACCAGTAATGAAAAGAAATAGTAATTAACCTCCAACACATGGGTTAAAAGGCATGGAATAATGAAAATTAAAAGTCATGGAACACATAGAATCATAAAATATAAAAAAAAAGTATCATATAAACATGAAATATGTTTAATGTGGAAGAAACATAAAACATGAATTTTTCAGTAGTCATTTATTGTTGTAGATAGAGGATCAGAAGTAATGGATAACCACCAAGACAGTTTCAAATTATAGCACGAGTCGAGGCTAACCGCCATGACAGTTGCACATAAAATATAATGAGACTAAAATTTACCCAATTAATTAGAGTTATATCTTGTAAAAAATATCTTAACTTGTTCATGAATATGATTTCCACATGAAAATTCATACATGAACAATCATAAACATAAGGGCATCCATGGAATGAAAAGATAATCATAATCATGTCATAACACATAATGAATGGGTGTATCATAAAATTTTCCATGAAATACATAAATTAGAACATATATAGAAATTCATAAGGTAAAATAGGAAAATATCATGTTATTTGATTCCAAACATAGTAGAAAACATTTAAAAAGAGTATATCAAAATTCTTAGTATTAAAACATTTTAGTGTGATTTTAAGGAAAACACTTACAAGAATTTAAAATAGACAAGGGAATAATATTATTTACAAAACTAGAAGTGACACAAGAATATTTTCATAACAAAAACACTAGTTTTTAAAATAAAATGGTCTCTTAAAACATTTGATAATTTTCACATGAAATTAGGTATGAATTTGGGACTTTCCCTTAAAAAGAGTTTGCTTATCAAAATGTATTGAGGAGGGAATCATTTAAAAATATGTATATCCAGGAGATATAATGATTGATGGATATTGAAAAATGAGTTTGTAAATATAAAAAAAATTATAGTGCATACCAAAATAGATTATAGTATTTCATTTGGTTAAAAATAGTCAGAATAACCTGAAAGAATAATGGAGGTTCGGGTAGAATACCTTACAAAATATCGACATGGTATCAGGTGTATATAGGAAAGATTAATGAGAGAGAAATGAGTTTTTCATATTTTATAAATCATGAAATATGTATGGGGAAGGTGAAAATAATACTCCATCAATAGTAATTACACATAAAATGGCATAACATAGAGTATATTCTAAAATAAATGTGAGAAAGAGAAGATAATGTACATTAAGTCTGAGAGTGTTCTTAACTAGATCTTAATAGAATGAATAATCAATTTAGGTTCATTAATTAATAATTCCAGTACCTCAATTAGACTTCATTTATTTATTATAACATTATTAAGATCATTCATGTCCTATTTGATGAGTTAAGAGGTTCAATTTCATTGTTTGGGAGCATTTTCTTCCTTAGTTTTAATGATTAGTTCACAAATATTCATGTTCAGATAAACAAGTTTGATGAGAATTGTGGTCCCAAAATGAATTCATATGACATTAGAAGACATAAATATTATTAAATTTATATAAAAATCATTTTTTTCTTTGTAGTGAAGGTGACTCATTATATAAAACATTAATGATAAACGCTTGGATTAATTTCATAATTTGACTCATAATAAACATGTTTTGTATAGTTATATTACATCATGTGTGAAAATTGATTATAAATCATCAAATAAGATAAGAAAACATATCTAATAGTTTGTTTTGACCATAAAAATGGTTTCATTCCCATAATTGAATATGGTAATAGAAATTGATAACTCGTCGACCTTCAATGTGGTAAATTTACACATCTCAGACGGTGTTTTCGTTTCCTTCTCATAAAAGAATGGGAAAGGGGATATGATAATGAATTATACCATTAGAATAAAAAATTTAATTTACATTAATGTTACTATATTTTTTATACCATTTGGATGAGTATAAGTTAGGAAAGAAAAGATAATAGAGGAACCTGAAAAAAAAATGAATAAAAAAAGATGAATTAACCTCTTGATTTAATCATCCTTGAGAGCCTCCTATGTAGATATGATTTGGTATTTTGAGGAGACCAAGGCCTATTGGACATGGGGAAGTATCTTTGGAAAATATATGGGTTTAACGTTTGGAAGGAACCAGGATTTAGAGGTGTTAAGAGAATAGGGGAGCGTGGGTGGTTTTGATAGTTGATGGGAGGATGGTTTTCTTAATATTCTAATCATTAGTTTATTACTTTTCTATAAAAAAGAAATAGTAATGATTATTGTTAAAAAATAGTAAAATGTTCTTTTGTGTTCAATCCAATTTCCCATTATATAATACATGACTCAATCGTGATACATAAATTCAGGTTTTAGCATTTATCTTGAATTATTTTATTTTACTATTCATCAAAAAATGCAAATATTCTCAAAAAATCCCAAACAATCACCAGATTTTGTTTTCAAAAAGTATAATCCAAAAATGAAATCCATTTTCCAAAAATAATTTTAAACATGTGATTAATTTAATTTTAAATTAGAATCATAATTTAATTAAAAATTACAGATTTTAAAACTATAACCGATTTTATAATGCTTTCAAAAATTACTTAAGGTCTTATAAAATTATATTAAAATATGAATACATAAAATTTTTAATTTATAAACATCTTTTTGGAAAAAAAACATTTATTTTAAATTAAATAATTAATTTTAATTATTTATTTATTACTTACAAAAATACCAATATTTTTACTATTATCATATGATCACTTATAAGATGCCTAAATTTTATTTATAAATTCAATTGTGGGTATGTTAATATTCATAAGGTTGGGTTACTATTAACAAAAAAATTATGTTCCTCTTATTAGACTTATAACAGCTTACAGATCGCAAAATTGTTAGTCAGATTTTTTAAATTCAAATCACAAGATTTACAATATTATGATTAAATGTCATATAGTACTTAGTAGTTCATTGTGTTGTGAATTCATGTAATTATATGAAATAATTATAAAAAAGTAATTTCTATTGATAAAACATTGGGTTGTTACAATATTTCCCCCAGATTAAATTCACCCTTGGAATTTTGTTTTACATTCTAAGCCATTATCATGTGCGGGTACTTCTCCTTCATTGCCTCATCCACTTCCCTTGTTGTCTCTTCATACTTATGGTTTTCCAATAGTAGTTTGACCGGTTCAGTATTCTTGTTATGTTGAACTTTATCTCTATGATCCAATATCTTCACTTGGAGAACCTCGTAAGAAAGATAATTCCCCAACAGTACCACATCTAAAGAGAGTACATGTGAAGGATATGGTATATACTTCCTTAAAAGGGATACATGGAAGACATAGTGTACCTTAGACATGGTAGGTGGATGTTCCAGTCCATAGGCAACAACCCCATCATTATCAAGAATATCAAAGGGTCCCATGTACATGGGACATAACATTCCTTTATTACAAAACCTTATGACCATCTTCCATGGAGATATGCATAGAGATACAATGTCTCCAACTTTGAAATCAAGGAATCATCGACAATTGTCTACATAACTCTTTTGTTTACATTGGGCAGCCTTGATGTGCTTCTGAATGGTTTTTACCTTCTCTATTATTTCTTAGACAATTTCGGGTCCTAGAAGCTTATGCTCAATAACATCATCCCTAAATGACGGTGTTCTATGCCATTTCCCATAAAGGGCTCTGTGTGGTTCTATTGGGATGATCGAGTGAAAACTATTATTAAATGATAATTCAACCAATGGAATATATTGGTAGCATCTTCCCTTGAAGTCCATAGAATATGATCTCAACAATTCTATTAGTGTATGAATAGTTCGCTGAAATTGGCCATCAGTATGAGGATGATAGGCCGTACTGAAGTTCATTTTAGTGCATAGAGCATGTTAGAGACTATTCTAGAACATTAAGGTGGATCTCATATATTTATCAGATACATGAGAAGTGGTTCTCCATGAAGTCTTACAACATCTTGGATATATATCCATATAAGTTGATCCAATGATAAGTTCTATTTAATCGTGGTAAAAAGAGTTGTCTTTGTACAACGATCCATAATAACCAGCATAGTATTGTTTCTTCTAGATGTCTTTAGATGTCTAGTGACAAAGTCCATGGTGATGTTCTCACACTACTATGTTTGGATGGGTAGTGTTTCATCATCCCCATAGATGTTTATCTTTCATCCTTCACTTGTTGACATACCAGGCACTTTGATGTATACTCAGAAATATCCTTCTTCATACTATCCCACCAAAGTTTATCTTAGATGTCTCAATACATCTTTATGCTCCATTGGTGAATAGATTATTTCAAGCTATTTGTGTCATTCAAAATATCTATATTTATCTCTATATTTTATGGTAGACATAATCGTGACCCAAATCATAATACCCCTTCCTCATCTATCATAAAATTAGAGGATTTCCGATTTCTAATGGATTCCACCATTTTTTGAATTTTGACATCTTCTCTTTGACAATCATTTATTATCCCCATGAGGTATGGTTGAGAAAAAATTTAAAAAAGGATTGATGTTGTTCCTCCATTAATGATTCCCTTGTATATCATCTGTAAATCTAAGAAGATAGGATCCTTTTCCATTCTCATCATTGATAAAGATGCAAGTTCCTTCCTACTTACAACATCTTCCACCTTGTTTTCTTTACCGGGATGGTAGTGGATTGAGCAGCCATAATCCTTGATGATCTCTCTTCATCAATAATGGAGCATATTAAGCTCTTTTTGTGTGAATATATATTTTTGACTCTTTTGATTAGTATATATCTCACACTTATCCCCATAGAGATAATTCTACCATATTTTTAATGCAACAATCACAAAATCCCAATCCATATCATGTGTACAATAGTTCTTCCCATGTATTTTCAGCTATCTTGAGTCATAGGCTATCACTTTATCATTTTTCATCAGCACATAGCCTAATCCCACCTTTTTAGAATGATTGTACACCACAATGAGTTTTCCCCTTATTTGGACTATGAGTACTGGCCAAGAGATAAACCTATTTTTCAACTCCATAAAACAGTTTTCACATTATTGACTCAATAAAAACTTTAATTCCTTCAATTTAAGCTTCATCATTGGGTTTGAAAATCAAGATAGGTTCTTAAAAAATAGTCAATAATAACTATCTAGACCTAAAAAACTATGGATATCCTTTACAGATGTTGTTTTGGGCCACTCTTCAATTACCTTTGTCTTAGAGGGGTCAACAGATATCCCTCTGTTAGTGATAACATGCCCCAAGAATGATACTTCCTCCATCTAGAAATCACATTTACGTTACATTGCCTACAACATATCTCTTCGAAAAGTCTTCATCAATGTATTCAAATGGTCCTCATGTTCTTCCTAACTATTGGAGTATATCAGAATATCATTGATAAAGACTACCAAATTTTTTTGAGGTACTCTCTAAAGACTCTATTAATTAAGTCTATGAATAATTCTGGAGAATAAGTGAGTCCAAATAAAATTACTATGAACTCAGTGTCCATACCACATTCAAAATGCAATCTTGGGAATATCTTCCTTCCTCACATTTAATTGTTGACATCTCGATTGAAGGTTCGCCATAGAAGAATTACCAGCCCCCCGAAGCAGATTGAATAAATATTCTATCCATGGTATGGGATACATGTTCTTTATCATAACTTTATTGATCTTATGTTATTAAATTCAGGGGTCATTGAAATATCCTTTTTCTTGATGAAAAGGATTGGAACATCCAATGGGGAATCACTCGGGCATATAAAACACTTCTCCAGATTCTCCAACAACTACTTATTCAACTCTACCAATTCTAAAGTGGACATTCTATAAGGTTTTATTGATATAGGTGGGGATCCAATAATAAATTCAATTGAGAACTCAACCTCTCAATCAGTATGAATACAAGGAAACTCTTCAAGGAATACATCAGTGTAATCCCTTGATATTTTCATATCTTCGAGGATGTTTCTCTCCTTTGTCTCAATCATTTATGCTAGAAATTCTTTCCATTAGGAATTAATATCCACACCTGAGATAATGATTAAATAGGAGATTAATCTACCTCATTACACTTGAAAATAATTGTAGGATGCTTCCGGATGTGAAGAGTGATCTCCCACTCCCAGAAGTTGTTGTTGGATTTGTATAAATATAGCCAATCCATGCCCATGATAACATCGAATGCCACTAAAAGAAGTATGAAAATATTTTCTGGGAGGTTTTGTCTAGAAATATTTACTAGGGAGGAGTTATAAACCATGGATGTGGTAATTTCCCCATTCAATGTTCTCAAAGATAACTTGTCCTCCAAATTTTGAGGTGCTTTTTGAATAGTTATACTAAACATGAAAGGTATGAAAGAATGTGTTGAACTAGAATCAAATAGTATGTTCGTTGTTCTTGATTGAAAAAGTAGTGTACCTATTACAACATCATTTTCCAGATCCACATCAACTGTAGTGATAGCATGATTCCTTCCTTGTTACCTTTGAAGTTGTTATAGATTTCCTCTGATAACCATTTTATGAAGGAAATTGTTCAAATAATGCCAATTATCCTTCCAGTTATAACACTGCACCCCTACTTGACCATGAATCTCAAACCACCATTCTTCTTCCACATTTGCAGGATTATTCATACCCCGTCGATATCTTTTAGCCAGTTCCCCATCTTTCCAAATTTGAAGAAATTCATGGTTCCCTGTAGATAGTTCCTAGGCTGATTATTCCCATAAATATGACATGTGGGATGGTCGGTCTTCTTTCCATCATGTAATTTAATTTTTTTAACTACCCACATTAAATTATATTTTCTTCTTTTTTCACTTGTCCCACAATACCATTGAGAGTCTCTGATCAAAATTTTAACCTTAAGCGCACAATGGACAATCACATCATAGTTGTTGAAGTTTTGAATCACCAATGCTTTTCGTATACTCAAATTTAGTCTACTAAAGAAGTGGTCTATGTTGATTTCATTGTACATGAAAAATCCAGAGTCATACCTTTCAATCCTTGTAAAGTTTTTTTCTTACACCCCGATTGACTCATTATCCTTCTGCTTGAGCCCGAGGAACTCTCTTTCCATCTTGAGATGTAGGGTTCGGGAAAAATATTTATTGAAATTCATTCACTTTAATTCCTCCTAATATGTGGGATACATTTCTTCATGGGATTCATATTCTTGATTAGTTTCCACCACTAATCATATTCCCCATCAAAATGATAGACCTCCAACACAATTTTAACTTCTTTTGAGAACTAGAGTATAGAGAATATATTTTCAGTGGAGTTAATCCACTATTCCATGAGGAGTGGTTCATAAGATCCTATAAACATGGGGGTAGTTTTTGCATGAAGGATTATACAAAAACATGTTCATTCCATTGGGGAGGAGGGTGTTCCATGTGATTCAAGTTATTATTCATAACATGATCCAACTGCTCAAGTACTGTCATAATGTTTTGAGCACCCGCACCCACTATATTGGAATATTGTTTAGAAAATCATCACATTCCATATCACATTTATTGTTGGTTGTGTTCTTCTATTTCACTCCATTAACTACGAAAAGTAATGTACAATTATAGGTCTTGAATACATAGCTATTGAGCATAAAAAAGGAAGATTGAAACATAAAAGGATAAAATTGTAAAGGATAAGTATATCCTAACTTGTGATTCTCTAGGTTTTAATCTAGGTTATCCATGATGTATTTCATAACATATATTTTTATGGGATTATTTTTTCCCTATAATAATGGTTTGTACTAAACTAATGAGTTTAAAAAATCATATCCCCAAGGAGTGTGAAGAAAATAGTGCAACAAGGCCCCCTTGTCAACCTCCAGTTCCCGTTTGAGTCTAGCTCAACGTGGTGTTTTTGGGTTTTACCCCCAGATAAATTTTTTCCAGATCCACCTATACATGTTTGTGTCCACACAGGGATTTATTTTCTTGATAAACCACTTAATCCATACTTAACAAAATTAAGGGATGTTTTCTTATGCTTTTTCTCATCCTTAGGGTTCTTACTAAAGTTCTATGTTATTAATATCAATAAATATCTAGACTATCTTCTGATACAAACTATGGTGACCCTATCCTTTTACACATAACATTACATGATTTTAAGAATTATCATACATCAGAATACAAGACAAGGATCATAAAGGCTAGTGTCTTGGAATAATATGAATATAAATCATGGGAATAAAATAACTTCATTATTTAATCATACAAAATATCCTAAATTCCATTGAGCCTTTACATCTTTATAGGGTACCCTGGGGATCATATAAATGATTGGATGAGCTAAAATCCCAATAAGGTAAAAATCATAGTAATAAAACTTCAACACAGGGGTTAAAACGCATGGCATAATGAAAATGAAAAACATGGAACACATAGAATCATAACATATAAAAATTTTATCATATAAAAATGAATTCCTATTATTGTGGAAGAAACATAAAACATTATGTTATCATGAGTCAAGGCTCATTGCACATGTAAGAGCACATTCCAAGGTTAACCACCAAGACTGTTGCACATGGTACCACGAGTCAAGGCTAACTTCCATGACTGTTGCACATAACGTCGCATGAGACTCAACTTTACCCAATGCATCAAAGTGATTTCTAGAAACACACATCATAACATGTTCATGAATATGATTTACATATATATAATCTTACATAAACAATCATAAACATAAGGGAATCCATGGAATGAAATGAATATCATAATCATGTTATAAAGCATAATGAATGGTTGTATTGTAAAAGTGTCCATGAAAGAAAGGAATTAGAAAATTCATGGAAATTAATATGGTAAAATAGGAATATATTATGGTAAGTGATGTCAAGAAAAAGTGACAACATTTAAAAAGAGTACTTAAGAATTCGTAGCATTAAAAACTTTTACTACACTTTTAATGAAAACACTGACAAGCATTTAAAATAGATAATGGAATATTTTTTTGTACAAAACCATAAGTGAACCAAGAAGGTTTCAATAATAAAAAAACTGGTTTTAGAAAAATAAATGTGGCATAAAACATATGGTAGAGTTCACTTGAATTTGGGTACAGATTTGAGATGGTCCCCGAAAACCGTTATTCTTATTGAAAATTATTGAGGAGGCAATAATTTAAAAAAATGTATATCCCAAAGAGTGTGAGGGATGGATCATGAAACATGAGTTTTGAAATATAAACAGAAATTAGAAGACATACCTAAACATAATATAGGATTTCATTTAGGTAAAAATGAGTAATAAACCCCCAAAAGAATATTGGAGGTTCGGGTACAATCCTTTACGAAATATCAGCATGGTTCTGGGTGTACTTAGGATAAATTAATGAGATATAAATGGGTTTTTCATATTTTACACATCATTAGGGAAGTATGGAAAATTTTATAAATCATACCCCATCATTAATAATTATAGATAAAAGGCCATAACAGAGAGGATATTCTTAAATAAATGTGAGAAATGGAAGATCCATTACCTTAAGTCTGATAGTGTAATTTGTTTGATCTTAAAGGGATGAATAATCTAATTAAGATCATTAATTAATAAATCCAGAATCTCAAATACATGTTATTGATTTTTTATAAACTAATTGAGTTTAATAATGACCTTTTTTATGAGTTAAGCAGTACAATTTCATTGTTTGGGAGTATTTGCTTCCTCAGTTTTAATGATCGGTTTACTTATATTCATGTTCGGATAAACATGTATGATGAGATGTGTTGTCCATAAATGAAGTTATATGACATTATCGAACATATAGAAGATTAAATTGTTTTAACATTCATTTGGTCATTTGTATTTAAGTTGAATCATTATATAAAACATTAATGATAAATGCTTAGATTAATTTTGTTATTTTGCACATAAATAACTTGTTTTGTATTATTATTTTACATCATATGTGATAAAGGATTGATGAACATAAAATAATATAAAATAAATATTTAATAGTATACTTCAACAAAAAAAATTCATGACCATAATTAGTGATGGTAATAGAAATTGATAACTCGTAGTCCTTGATTGTGATAAATTAACACATCTCAGACGGTGTTTTCATTTCATTCGCATAAAAATAAGGGGAAAAGAGATATGATAATGAATTATCTCATTATAAAAACAAAATAAAATTACATGTATGTTCCTATATTTTTCATACCATATGGAGGAGGAGAGGATATGAAATAAAATAGAACCAAAGAACATGAAATGAAAATTAATGAAAAGAAATAAGGAATTTACCTCTTGATTTAATCTTCATTGAGATCTAATTAAGGGGAGAGGATCTAGGATTTTGAGGGGGAACTTTTTGTTGGACTTGGGGGGGGGATTTTGGTGAGGGATTGGAGCAGTATTTAGGTATGGCCCAAGTCTTGAGAGGAGTGAAGATAAGAGGGTAGTGTTGGTGGTTTTTATAGAGGAGGGGAGGAGGGTTTTCTTTAACATTTAATCATTAGTTTATTATTTTTCTATAATACAAGCATTAGTAATGATTCATGTGACCAATAACTGTAATATGTGAATTTTTGTTCAAACCAAGGGCCATTTACATCATCCATCACTCTACCATGATGCAGAAATTCAGGTTTTAGCATTTGTCATTAGTTATCGCATTTTACTATTCATAATTTTTTTTAGTATTTTAGAAAAATCCCTAAAATTCATCCTAAACATTTTTCAACGTATAGTATCCGAATATAAGTTAAATTTTTAAAAATTAATTATCTACAGGTGAATAATTTAATTTTTAACTCAAATAAAAATTTACATGAAAAATATGGATTTTAAAACTATAACTGATTTTATAATGCTTTAAAAAATTAAATAGGTTCTTATAAATTTATATTTAAACAAGAAGACATAATATTGTTAATTTATAAATACATTTTAGGAAATTAAATTTTTTTTATGTTAATAAATTTATTATAATTAATTATATTTGACTTATAAAAATACCAATAGTTTTACTAGGGACATATTATCAATTATAAGATGCCTAAATATTATTTATACATTCAATGGTGAGGTTACTATTATTTTAGATGATGAACTATTTATAAGGGTCATATTACTATTCATAAGGGTATGTTAATATTTATAAGTGTAGGATATTATTCGCAAAAAAAATAATTTTGTCTTATCGAACTCCAAACATCTTACTAGTCGCAACGGTGTATGTAACATTTTTGATATTCAAATCATAGGAGTGAAAAATATTAGGTTTAAAGGTCTCATAATACATAGTAGTTCATTGTGTTGTGATTTAATGTGATTATATGCCATAGTTATTAGAAGGGAATTTCCATTGGTAAAACAATGGGTCATTACAGATAAGAAAGGTGGTATGAATTACAATTCCATGGATGTAACATGATATGATTACAAGAATAAAAGGCATATAATCCCAACTATCCTAAACTAAAGAAAAAGACAAATACAAAAAGAGGGATAAAAAGTCATTGATTGCCAGTTTGAGTTGTATAGAATAATTTGTTTATAGAGATCAATCTTGAAATAAAAAGGAAACTAAAACCTTATTCTTCGTTGCATCATCGAATAAGGTTTGTGATTCTGGTTTTTTTTAGATGTTCTGATTCAAACTATGATTTTGAAAACCTAAATATTTCTAAATTTAATTATGACATTTAATGATTAAGAAAATACATTTTCAAATATACTAATTTATATTATAATATTATAGAAAATAATGATAACCACGTTTCTGGAAATAAATTAATTTTAAAGGAAAATGATAAGTTAAAATACCATTATTTTTCTTTTGATTCTGTATTTTATGAAAATTTGAAATATGATCATGATTTAAATGAAAATTTGAAAAATGAAGTTGAAAGTCTTAAATAAAATTTTACCTTATTTTATTCAAGGTCATAAAAAATACCACAAGATGATGTATTTAAATAAATTAAATGAAAATAATGATTGTTTTGGTTAGGATAGAAGACTACATGAAAATATTAAGACCCATTTTGTTAAAAGTAAAAATAGTTGTAATTCTAGTGTTACATTTCTAAATTTTTTTAAAAAATGTCACACCAAAAATAATTGTTCACTTAGTTTCAAAAACTCTTTTGGATTTACAAAAAAACCTTTATTTCTAAATAATTATGATGATATTACGATAAAATATTTTTATAAATTCTGTATGGGTACCTAAATATTGTATCACTAATCCTGTTGAACGCAAAGAATCACAGGTACCAAAATTGTCATGTAATTGATTTTTGTTAGAAAAATGACTTATATGTCTCAAGAATGACATATAGTACACAAACAGTGTATTATCTAGAAATATTAATGGATACAAATAAATGTTTTCCACTTACAACACAAGTGTTTAAGGCATAGTTAATTTTGAAGATAATTCTAATTGAAAAGTAAAATTTTTTGATAAGGTGCGTATTTTTAATTATAATTTAACTTCTAAAGGCTTATATGATGACGGGTTATAACGTAATTTAATTAGTATATAAAAATTGTGTGATGATGTTATAGAAGTTAAATTTAAAAATGATAATATTTAGTTTTTAGTATGATTCTGTATTATTTTATAATAATATAAAAAGAAAATAATTATACTGTAGATTTTGACGAACTAAATCTTCAATATTTTATTTCGTTGAAATATATATAAAATTAAATACTCATTTGGCCTTAATTTTTAGGTCATGTTAATATTATATAGTTACAAAATCCCTCAAAACAAGAGAATTTGTTACTATTGTATTCCCTGAATAAAGAAAATCTTCATGTTTGTGACACTTTAATGAAATAGAATTAACACAAAATTTTGTTAATACCTATCAATTAGATTAGTAATAATAGGCATTTACAGTTAGTACATCTTGATCTATTTTTCCCCACTCAAATTTCTAGTATTGGGGTTAAAACTTGAAATTTTGTTTTAAATTTTTGTGCCAATTCTGTTTTCATTTCTAATTTTGTTCCTAATTTTATTAATATCATTTTAAATAACTCTAAATTTATTTTTACTCTAAAGGATAATTTTATTCATGTTTTTAGAAACAAATTTTCTCCATTTTTTATAATTTCTAAAATATAAGAAGATAATTTTATCAAAATGGATATTAATAAACATTCCTGAAAAATTTGAACATATTTTCAAAATTTAATCCAGACATTTTATTGAAGGATACTCTCAAAAAGAAAGGTTTGATAATTGAAGATTAATTTTCACATATTTCCAATTTATAGGATTTTATAATTTTATTGTATTTTTCTAATTTTCACTTTTTGAAATTATATCAAATGTATTTGAAAATATATTTATTAAATTGTTTTACAACTAACGAAGAATATGTTTTTAAACTCCTAGTTATGAAAATGAAAAACTTCGTGATCATGTTTGAAAATTTTTTAAAGGTTTTTATGGTAATAAATAATCACCTCATTCTTAGTATGAAATAATTTATTTTTTATTATTAAATAATTGCTTCAATAATGGAATTTTTGATCCTATAATTTTTCTTAAATGAAATTGTTAAGATATTTTAATTTTAAAAATATATGTTGAGGAAATTTTTTTTCTTCTAGAGAAATGATTCTTAATGATTTTACTACATCGATATCTTTTGAGTTTGAAATTAGTTCAATGAGAGGATTAATGTTCTTTCTTGGAATTAAAATTTCTCAACGAAAAGAAGATATTATTCTTAATAAATATATGTATGATAAATATTTGGTTAAACAATTTTGATATTGATTTATAAAAAACTATGAAAACTCCTATGGGTATGAATTGTAAATTAGATGTTGATACATCTAGAAAATTTGATGATATTAATTTTCCTAGAGACATAATATGTATATTAATTTATTTTACTATATCACCTAGATCTGAAATAATTTTTAGTCTTTGGTTATCTGCTAGATTCCATGAAAATCCTAAAAAAAATTAAAGCTATAAAAATAGTAAATATAAATGTTTGCAGAAATTTTGATTTTGGTTTATTTCATCTTAAATATAACTATTTTTATTTAATATCATATTATTACACTGATTTGGGTGGCATTATAATTCACAGAAAAAAACCTATCAGGTATGTGCCAATTTTTGGGAAAATGTTTAATTTATTGGTCTTCTAAGATGAAATTATTTATTGAACTATGTACTGTACAATCTGAGTATATCTATGCTGTAAGTATTTGTGCTCAAAGTTAATGAATTACGAAAATTTTATGTGATTTATTATTTATCTTGATAAATTTCCTATTTATTATTATAACACTTCGGAAATTTCTATTTCTAAAAATACCATACCTCATTATAAAAAAATTATATCAAAATGAGATTTAATTTTATTAATGATCATGTGAATAAAGGTTCTATTTTTTTATAATTTATCCCTATTAAAACTAATAAAGTATATATATTTACAAACCCTTTGGGCTCTGATTAGTTTGAAAAAATTAAATTTGAACTTGTAATGTTAGAAATTTAATTATTTAGTTATTGCATCCCTTTAAGGGGGTTATTTCTATTTTTATTTATTTTTAAAATGGGGAGAAATTTTATATTAAATGTTGTGGTTGTGTTATAAAAAAATTGGATAATTTATTTTATGCATGTGAATTAATTAATTTATTTGTTTGATTAAATTTTATTTTGTGTTTTTAAATAACCAACACCCTTTGATTATTTTATGTGAATAAACTATTTTTCTAATCACATTTTATTTTAAAAATATATTGGGTTTTACTGATAATAATTTTAAAATTTGTATTTATTGTTAAATATAACATGTTTATATAACTTTTATTAAACAATATCATTTTCTAATTATTTTTCTAGCTAGTTTGAAATTTACGTCCAATCATGATTCATGTTTTTACCCTCAAGAAAATTTTTCAGTATAAACTACATTAATAATTTCATCTTTATTTTAATTATAAATTACATTATACTAATTGGATTATTTGAAAACATATCCCTTTATAAATAAAAATAATTTTTATTAATTTCATTAGAATAATTTAAGGTCTTATTCTCTTTTTTATGGGGTGGGTCATATGTCTGATGATCTTTCAACATATCTGAAATTTTCAATTTTACAAAATTTAAAACTTTTTATTTCATTGATATCTCATTAGTTTCTAACCGAATTTTCATATATATGGTTAGTTTATAAATATTAAAATAAATTTAATTCAACTAAAGGAAACTCTAAAAGTATCATTTACATACCTTAAAAAAGGAATGAATTACTTCAATGGTTTCTATAGTATTCAAAACATATTTTCGAAGTATTTTATCTAATATCTTTAAATTATTGAAATTAAAGTGATTATTGATTGATGGGAAAGATCATGAAATTATATTCAAATAAGTATACTGGAAAAACTCCAAATTCAGTCATTTATATATCTTAAAAATTAATTTATGTTTCTTTTCTAATATTAAATGTGAGTTGTTTTTTTTAATTTTCTAATTTTTTAAAATGGTGGTCCATTTAATTATGTATTAATGTTTTCCAACATGGGTCATTTCATTAATTTTCAAATTTTTTCTAATAGATGGAAATTTCATTCCATTGTCAGTTTTTCTAATGTTGGGTCATGTGGGTCATTTCAGTCCTCTACCAATTTTTTCCAACAATGGATCATTTCATTTATTTATGAATTTCTATCCAATGGTGGGTCATTTTTATTATTTTATGATTTTTTCCAATAGTCCTTCATTTATTTCATTTCCCAGTTTTCTCTAATGGTGGGTCATTTTTTTTCCTTTGCAAATTTTTTTCTAATGGTAGTTCATTTCTTTCCTATAACAATTTTTTCTAATAGTAAGTAATTTCCGTCATTTTCCAATTTTTTCCAATGTTGAGTCATTTTTTTCATTGAAATTTTATTCCAATAGTGGGTATTTTCTTTTATTTTCCAGTTTTTTCCTATCCTATGTCATTCCATTACTTCTCCATTTTTTTACCATTGTGGGTCATTTCTTTCCATTGCCTATTTTTTCCCAATATAGGGTCATTTCTTTCCATTGTCAATTTTTTCTAATAATGGGTAAATTATAACTAACGGTGGGTAAATTATTTCCAATGGTGGTTAAAAAACATTTCAACGGTGAATTATTTTTCCCACCACGAGGTATTTTGTGAACAACCAATGAATATTTCATCACATTATATTTTCCATCTCTATTTATATTTTGAGGAAGTGAATGATTTTTTCTAATTATTTTAATTGTTTTATAAATTTATAAAATTATTTTCTATTTTATTTATAATAAGGAAATTGTTTTTATAATAATTTTATAAGAATTAAAATTATTTTATATTTTCAGTATTTATATAACACTTACAACATATTTAATGAAAATTTATTCATTAATATTTTATGTTAATTTCATTGATTAATTATTTTCTAAATTATTATTTTATAAATTATTATTTAGTGACATTAAATATATTTTATCACTTTTAATTCAATTTAGATTGTTATAATTAGTTTTAAAATTACACTCAACATTTAATTAAGTTGTATTTTATATTTTTTTAAGAGTCTTATGATTTTTATGGGATTTCCATTAAATAATATTATCACTTCTTAGGTTATTCAAATAGATTTGAATTGGTCTTCATGTTATAAATTTAATTGAATTTTATTAATATTATTAAAAAGGATAATTTTGTCCCTCTAGAATTATTCAATCATATTTTAATTTGAATTGCATTACCCAAATTTTGGTTTATGAGTTCAATTTACAGATCCAATTTAAAGGTACCGTGACACATCAGGGATTACATCAACTAAAATTTTCTAAGATAATTTATTTTTCCTCAAGAAAAAAGATTTGAGCATTTTAACCTATTTTACAATATTATAATGTCTTCAAATACCTACTTTTATCACCTACACATTCTCTCAAGTGATGGATTACTTCTAAATCAACATTAATATTCTCGAAAATAAATGTGAGTTCAATTCTCAAGAACTAGTACATACACATTTATTATTTATCTTCCCATTTTTTTGGTTTCTTGAATCTGTAAAACAATTTTTCATCTCTCACATAAATTCAATTTTTTATGCTTCTACACACAAAGAATTATTTCTTATTCTATTCTTCAGGTTATGACTCTTAGATTATAAATCCACGATCTAAGGTTTTGGATCCTTATATCTAAATTCACAAATATTCGGGTTATGTCTCCCACTATCCATTATTAGTTTGTAAGGGTTGTGACTCCCCATACATGAGTAAGTTTCGTGGTTATCACTCTACTAGAAAGGATTCTATAATTGGGGTATGATTCACCACTAAAAAAATTGTATTGCACTTGTATCTCTCACTGAATAGATATGTATAAGAGTAGAGTGGTCCAAATTTAAACTAAACTACTATAAAAATTCTTCTACTCTTTAATTTTTTCAAGGATAATTAACTATAATAATTATCTTTTATAATTAATTGAATTAATCAATTTATTTGATCAACATTTTTAATCTAGAATATTCACCAACCTCTAGACCATCTTTAATGACCTTATCTGAACTAACAATTTAGTTTCAACTCCTCTGGTATGGTGCTTTATGTTTTAAAAGGGGAAATAACTATAATAAAAATATGTATTAGAAGATATAGAAAACATTTATTATGATATTTATATCATAATTTTTTTTCCATGGTATGTTCATGCTTGAACATTTTGTTTACAGTCAGAGTCATTATTAGGTATATTGGGAATCCAAGGAAAGAACACTGGGAAGCTTTTAAATAGATTATCAAATATCCAAAATTAAAGGATGTTGTTTCCTTATGCTAAATATTTTCAAAATGTTTACAAGGGTATATGGATGAGTATGTTATGATAGAATCTTATACATGCAATAGTGCAATAAGATTTTTGTATACTGTCAGAGGAATGATAATTTTTTGCATGTCCAGGCTTTAGTCGATGGTCTCACTCACTATAATGGAAGTTGAATATATAGATTTAAATGAAGTAGTATATGAAATGGTTTGTTTGGAGTGTTTATTATTTTAACTTGGGAATTATATAAAATGTGGTTTAATTTACTATGATAGTCAAAATGTGATAAACTTGGATAAAAATTAGGTGATTCATTCTAGGATTAAACATATTACCCTAAATTAGCAGTACATTCAATGGTTTCTAGGGGATGGAGATTTATAATTGTAAAATCCATATTTATGTTAGAATAAATAATTTTTAGTAATTAATTATAGATTTATATTAATTTTATAAAAACGAGGTAATTTTTTATTCAAAAAGAAATATATTTATTTCTAAACAAATTTTGTTTTTATGCATTATATGGTTTCATTTAAATGAATTATTTACAAATTATAGAATTTTATATTTAAAAATAGAATAATATTTAAATTATCATTGGAATATTTTTTTTTGATTTTTTTAAAAAAAATTGATATTCTGGTGAATAGTGAAAATATATATTTTTAATAAAACTGTCATTTATTTTCATTAAATAATGCAAATTAAAAGTCTAATTGAGCATTGAATTTGATCTCAAATAAACATAATTATTGTTTTAGTTATAAATAATATAATTGACTACATTTAAATCATAATTATTCATTTTTTGGCAAAGTAAATATTTTGGCTTAAAAAACATTTCTTTAAAGCTATATTTTCATTACATTTTCTGTGATTAATTTTAAATTAAATTATTTCATTTATGTGAATTTAATCATATAAAATTTATTCCATATTTTTAATTATGGTTTAAAAATTTATTAAATATTTCCATTTTAATTTTGGTCGTTATGAATAGTAACTATAATAAATAATTATTATCATAGTAATGGAAAATGAGGTAAATAAAGTTAAAAATAACATAATAAGGACTAAACATTGACTCTTAAACTTTACTTTATCCTATTTGATGATATTTCTTAATCATTGTAAATCTATTTTTCCAAAAAAAGGCATCTTGGTACCATATATCATTGATTTTGACCTTTATAATATTTAACTAAAAAATAATGGTTAAAGGTCACTTTTTTGATTTTATTATCAATAATATTTTGTGAATGGGAAAAAATTATGTTTGTTTATAAATATTATTTTAACAGATAAATGATTTTTAGGTCACTTTGTTTATAGTTTATGCTGAATAAGTTATTAACTTAAATTCTTATGCAATGCCGACACAATATTTATTCAATTAATTGAGAAATAAAATACATGATTTTAAAATTTTAAAAGTAACATAATTTTAATTTATTAATGGGTTATAAGTATTTTTTAAATAAATATAACATTTTATATATTTTCTAAAGATTTATTTTGTAATTTATTTTATGTCATGTTTTTTCTAAATTCAAATTAAATGAATAGTACAAAAGTTGATGTTAATGATATAAAATAATAAATTATGTTTTCTTAAACGATTTTAAATTCATAAAAAAAATTTCTATAACTAAGTAAATGAGATATGGTCTATAATAACATCCATAGTTCATTTATTGGTCAATTCTCTTTTTATAGTAATTTTCTCAGCACATTAGTGTAAAATAATTTGATATGACAGTAAATGTCAAAATGGTTAACGGGGTGTTAAAACCAAAATATAAAGATGAAAAAATCACCAAAACATATCAATTTTTTATTATATGAAATTATTTCCACATGTAATCATATTATCTTCTAATGAGATTAATTTTTAGCTATCTTTGAAGGGAAAGTAATTTTTATTAATTTAATACTTTATGAAATTCCAAGATTATCCCACCCATCTCTTATAAAACGGAACCACTTGTCCAATTTTATAGACACATAAAAAGCCTCTGGGTTTAGAAAATTCCTAAAAATTACCTTTCTAGAATCCATCCCCTATTTCAATACAAATTGTTTTTGGAAAAATACAAATCTTATAGGGATTATGATATAAGTAAAATGATATTTTCCAAAGATGAGGTATAACTTTAAAATCATAATATTTCAATTAAAACCCATAAAATCAAAGATAAATCATATTGTCAATTTTAGACCTCATATTCAAATCACTATTACTAATGTAATATAATCAATGACTACACAATGAATAACCTTAATTATTACAAATGGAATTACCTTCATAATTACCCATGGAATACTTATCATAGTTACAAATGGAATAACCATCACATTAAACTTCCTATATAAATCTTAACAAATGAATTAGAGGGATATCACGGAACCACTCATTCTATGGTTTATAACGGAACCACTGATCATCATTAATATTACATAAGGACCATAACATAATCCTAACATGTCACTACCCGACCTCGGGGCCCGTGCCGTGACTACCCCAAGCCCGCCTTCCATAGGCCAGGGGCTGGCGACTAGCACCATGGCGTAAAATCCCAGTAAACAGGGAAGGCATTGCCTTTATAAGTAACAACCACACAGAGTCAGCAAGCGGAAAGTAAAGTGCAGAAAAGTAAAGGGGGCCGGAAATACAAGCCCAACTGTAAAGTACAACTGAAAAGTAAAGTACAACAACTGAAGAAAAGACGGCGGCCTCGTGTCGTCCACTGGCAATCCCACCTGAAGGGTGGGTACAGATAGCCTCCAGGCTCCTCGGGTCCCACGTCCGCTCCGAGCACATCCCGCCCAGTGGTCCACCTCCAGGTACCGTCCTGCTCCACGCCCCAACCGTGATCAGCGCTGTCCGTCGTCTGCAACCAACACAACAAGGTGCGGGCATAGCCCGTGCAGGGGTGAGTACAAGCTACTCAGTAAGGACCCCGAGACCCCCGAAGGTCTCCCGAAATCCACAAAGGATATAGCACAAAAGAAAGATGCAATCACGAAGTAACATCTGACTCGACTTAGGTATATGCCCATACATATACCTAAGTCCCCAATTCTAGCTCTGCTCACGAGCTCAAGAACAACTCAATCCACAAAGGAAAGCAAGACTCAAATCCACAAGGAGAGTAAACAGTAAATCCACAAAGGATAGTTCAACACAATCCACAAAGGAGAGTAACATAAGATTCAGCTCAACCAGGTATACTTTTTCAGATGACGTCAAAGATGATCACTGATCCATCTAAGTCGTCGGACCCACGAAGGATCGATAGGTACTAACCCCCGCAAAAGACCCACACAGGATCGGGCTCACACAGAACCTGTAGGCAGTGGCTCACACAGAACCGGTAGTAAGGACCCACATAGGATCGGGCTCACACAGAACCTGTAGCACTAATCCACATAGGATCGCTGAGTGCAGTAGTCGACGCAGTCCACTGAGGATCTCTGCTCTGTCGTCGCCGCAGTCCACGAAGGATCTCTGCTCTGCCATCGTCGCAGTCCATGGAGGATCTCTGCTCTGCCGTCGTCGCAGTCCACGGAGGATCTCTGCTCTGTCGTCGTTGCAGTCCACGGAGGATCTCTGCTCTGTCGTCGAAGTCACAGCCAGCGCTAGGGTTCCCGCACAAAGCGAGCTCGTTTAGGAGGGTCCGCTCCACGAGCCGAGAGGCTGATACATCAACTGACACGTAGTCCGAAGTTGATGTATCCAAAAGTTCCGTATCGACAACAGGATCTCAACGCAACAGACGGCGCGTCAATCGGACGCCCGGTCTGAGAGTTATTGGCATTTTCGTCCCAGGGGCCCGGTTGGTTTTTAGGGAAAAACCAACCCGACCGTACTCCGCCTGTATCCGATCCTCGGGCGGAGTATGCCAAATGTTCCTTCTCACTTAGAGAAAACTACCACAGCTGACGGTACGTCGATCGGACGTCCGTAGCTCAAGTTATGAGCGTTTCCGCTCCGAGGGCCCGGTTGGTTTCGTGTACGAACCAACCCGGCCGAACACAAAGTCTTCCGAAACCTTGAGTGTAATATACCGAAACGACCTTCTCGATCCAAGGATCGCGTAGCCGCTGACGGTTCGTCAATCGGAGGTCTCAGGCCCAAGATATGGGCGAAAGACCGAAGAGGGCCCGAAACGGGGGTTCTGGGCCCGGGGCGACCCGGCCCGAACCCCCCCCTGGGGTCGGCCGAACCGGGTCGGCCCGAACCGGGTCGGCCCAACCCGGCCCGAACCGGCTCTGCCGGGTCCGGTCCGGCCTGGGCGCGGCCCGGCCGACCGGACCGGCCGGCTCGGCTTCGGCCGCGCGGCCGAAGGAGGGCGCCGCGGGCTTGACCCGCGGCTCAAGCGAAACGCGGCCCCGCGGGGGGGGGGGGGGCCGCCTGTCACGCGGACGCGGCCGGGCCGCCGCGTCCGTTCCCGGTTCTGCGCGGCCGCGGAACAGGCCGCCGCCGCCGCGGCTTCAGCCGCGGCGGAAGTTCTCCACGGCGGCGCGCCGGGCGCCGCCGCCTCCGGTCGCCGGCACCGCCGCGCCGGCGACCCGCGCCGCCGCCGCCTTCCGCGGGCCGCCGGAGTTGCTCCGGTGGCCCGTTTTGCCTCCCGTCTGCGCCATTGTTCCTCCCGGGACGCGTCCTCCACTGCGGAATCAACAAATGGCCCTTGCGTCGTGCTTTTGCCGTCGCCCGCCAAATCCGCACAAAAAGGAAGATCGGCGGAGGGTTGCCGGGTCTTGTTCGTTAGACCCGCACCCTCCGCGTTAGTCATAAACAACGGGAGAAACAAGAAATGACCAAATCAACAATTTTAAATAAATTTAAAATTGTTCCGTGATCGGTTCCTTATTTTAAAAGAAATAAAACCACGGGAAAGGAAAATATTTCAAATCAACCCTTACCTCGCAGCTGTCGTTGCCGAACGAGGGATCGTCGCGGGATTGCTCGTCGCGGAAGAAGGGGGATCGTCGCGTCGTCGCGGTATCCGGCGTCGCGTCTCCAATCTCCGGATCAAGAACAAACGGATTTAATTAATTAAATCCGTTGCCATGAAATTAAAAAGGGATAATTAACGATCCAGTTCTTACCTTAGTTGCCGAACGAGGATCGGCTGCGGAAGAAGAGGCGTCGCCGAAGAACGTCGTGGGTAAAGCTCGTCGACGTCGCAGATCTCGGTGTGCGTCGTCGAATTTCGGTCACCGGCGTTCTTCGTGTTCTTCGCGTTCTTCGCGTTCTTCGCGTTTTTCGCGGGGAGATGAAGAAACAAGATCCTCTCAAATCCTTTCAAAGGATTTTTAGGTTGTTCTTATTTTATAAACATGCCAACACACGAAACCGGTTAAGAAACGATCCATCAATTCGAAAGAAACGACCCATTTAATTCACGAAAGAAACAGTCCATTTAATTCACGAAATAAACCGCCCAATTAAATGGTCTGTTAATAATTAAAGAAAACGCGTCGGTTGACTTTTCAGTTACCTTGACGGGTTTTCGCGGGTGCGTTACTTAGCGAAAGAAACGGCGGGGCTCGTGCGGGCCCTGCCTCACAAATATCCTACCAAGGGGGTAGGATATTTCTGGATAGCATCCTATCCAGTTCAACTTAGTTCAAGCCGCCTTTAAGTGGCTTCAAGTGGCTTCCAAGCAGCTTAAGTGAAATAAAATAAAGTTGTCGCACAAACTTTATTTTATTTCTGACTTAAAGCCGCAAAATTTAAAAACCACGTCTGAGCAAACGCAACTCCGGAAGAGGCGTTTCTAAGCAAATACCGGCGCTGCGATTTCATCGGTGCCCTCAGAATTCAATTCCGGGCACCGGTTCAAAAGATAGAAAAACCCGCTCGTCCGTTCACTGAACGTACCCGAGCCAAACTTCGGAAATTGATTCCGGGCACACCGGGCCTCGGAATCAGGTGTCGTCTGAAGCTGCGCTCTTGAAAAATTCCAAAGAAAATTAAGAAAAAAATTTCCTTGAAATTTTCGGGTCTTTACATTACTCCCACCTCAGGGCTTTACGTCCCCGTAAAGATACATCAAAAACTAGGGGAACAAATGGGGGTACTGAGCACGCATCTGAGCCTCCCGCTCCCAAGTGCTCTCCTGGAGGTTCCCGTGCTGCCATCTGACGCGCACAAGAGGAATCGACCGCCCACGTAGGACCCGCTCCTGTCGATCCTCGATCTCCACTGGGACCTCCGCAAAAGTCGCCCCATCGTCCACGTCCAGCTCCCCAAAGTCGATGATGTGCGTCGGGTCGTGCACGTATCTCCTCAGCTGAGACACGTGGAAGACATCGTGCACCCGGTGCAACTGAGGTGGTAGAGCCAGGCGATAAGCCACCTCTCCTATCCTGCTGAGGACCTGGAAAGGCCCGATGAAGCGTGGAGACAACTTGCCGCCTCGGCCAAATCTCCGTAAACCACGTCGAGGTGAGACACGCAAAAAGACGTGGTCGCCATCCTCGAACTCTAGTGGCCTCCGCCTCCTGTCAGCATATGACTTCTGCCGGCTCTGAGCTGTCCTCATCCTCTCCTGGATGATCTGGACCTTCTCTGTCGTGGCTCGGACCATCTCTGGTCCCACGAGTGCTGACTCCCCAGGGTCTGTCCAGCACAACGGTGATCTGCAGGGTCTGTCGTACAACGCCTCGTATGGTGCCATCCCGATGGTGGAGTAGTAGCTGTTGTTGTACGCGAACTCCACCAAGGGTAGGTGGTCCTCCCAGCTGCGACCAAAGTCGAGAACACATGCACGGAGCATGTCCTCGAGTGTCTGTATGGTCCTCTCCGTCTGACCATCCGTCTGAGGGTGGAAGGCTGTGCTCAGATGGAGCCGCGTCCCGAACGCCTCCTGCAACCCCTTCCAAAGCCGGGAAGTGAAACGAGCATCTTGATCGGAGACGATAGACGATGGCACACCGTGAAGCCGTACGATCTCCTGAACGTAAAGACGTCCCAAGCTCTCCACTGAGCCCTGCTCTCTGATGGGTAAGAAGTGTGCCGACTTGGTGAGTCGGTCAACAATCACCCAAATGGAGTCGTGACCTCTGGAAGTGCGTGGAAGTCCAGTCACGAAGTCGATAGATATGGCATCCCACTTCCACTCCGGGACCTCCGAGGGCTGCACCAAGCCTGCTGGTACCTGATGCTCTGCCTTCACCTGCTGGCAGGTGAGGCATCGCGAAACGAACTCTGCCACAGCTTTCTTCATGCCCGGCCACCAGTGCTGTCGTCTGAGATCCTGGTACATCTTCGCCACTCCGGGATGTACCGCCAAGGGAGAAGTGTGAAACTCTCTCAGCACCTCCTCTCGTAAAGCGACTGGTACGAAGGTACGTCCTCTGAAAAGGATGCCGTGCTCTGCTCCAAGGGAGAAACCATCAGGCGCCTGACCTGAGGATATCAGTGCACGCCGGGTCTCACAGTCAGCGTCCCCACGCTGAGCCTCTCTAACCCGCTGTAGAAGTGGAGGAGAGACTATGAGAGACTGAAGAAAGGCTGCTCCGTCTCTATCCACGAAGGATATCTGTAAGGAGGCTAGCTGCTCTGTCGCCTCCTCAAGTAGCTGAATGCCCGTCCTCCTGCTGAGGGCATCGGCTACCACGTTCCCCTTCCCATGAGTATAGACTATCTCAAAGTCATAGTCCTGGAGGAACTCAAGCCATCTCCACTGTCTCAGGTTCAGGTCCTTCTGAGAGAAGATATACCTGAGACTCTGGTGGTCAGAAAAGACTGTGAAGCGCTCGCCCATCAGATAGTGTCGCCAAGTCTTCAGAGCGAAGACCACTGCTGCCAACTCCAGGTCATGAGTGGCGTAGTTCTGCTCATGCGGCCTCAACTGACGTGATCCGTAGGCGATCACGGCCCGCTCCTGCATCAGGACGCACCCGAGTCCAGTCCCTGATGCATCGCAGTAAACTACATACCCAACTCCCTCCTCAGGCAACCTCAAGATAGGTGCGCTGGTCAATCTCTGTCTCAGCTCCTGGAAGCTCTGCTGACATCTGTCTGACCACACGAAGGGTTTCCCCTTCTTCGTCAAAGCTGAGAGTGGTGCCGCAACTCTGGAGAAGTCCGGCACAAATCTCCGATAGTATCCGGCTAGGCCCAAGAAGCTCCGCACCTCTGTCACGCTCCTGGGTGGCTCCCAAGCTAGCACTGCCTCGATCTTCGCGGGATCCACTGCAACTCCCGCCTCAGAAATGACGTGCCCCAAGAAATGGACCTCACGTAACCAGAACTGGCATTTTGAGAGTTTGCCATAAAGCTGGTGCTCTCGGAGAGTGTCTAGCACAACTCGCAGGTGGTAGGCATGCTCCTCCTCAGTCGTCGAGTATACCAAAATGTCGTCAATGAAGACCACGACCAATCGGTCAAGGTATGGCTGGAAGATCCTGTTCATGAGGCTCATGAACACTGCTGGTGCATTGGTTACGCCGAACGGCATAACCAAGAACTCATAATGGCCATACCGACACCTGAAGGCCGTCTTCTGCACGTCCTCGTCTCGAACTCTGAGCTGATGATAGCCTGACCGGAGGTCTATCTTCGAGAACCACCGCGCTCCCTTGAGCTGATCGAAGAGGTCATCAATCCGTGGCAGCGGATACTTGTTCCTCACTGTCACCTGGTTCAGGCGACGATAGTCGACACACAGTCGCAAGCTCCCGTCCGCCTTCTTGGCGAACAATATCGGGGAAGCCCAGGGTGAAACACTGGGTCGGATAAACCCCTTGCTCTGCAAGTCCTCCAACTGTACCCTCAGCTCTCGAAGCTCGGCGGGGGCCATCCGATATGCTGGAGTAGATATCGGGGTTTTCCCGGGGTACAAGTCGATGTAAAAGTCTACCTCTCTACGAGGAGGTAGCCCTGGAACGTCGTCGGGAAAGACGTCCACGTACTGGTCCACCACTGCAGGAAAAGCTGGACTCCGCACGTCCACTGCTCCTAGGATGAGGCTAGCCAACTGATGAGAGATGGGCTGCACTCTCCTCCGCGGAAGTCCATCCTGTGCTGCAAAGGTTCCCTTCTCGCCGGTGAAGGTAAACCTGCTCCCGTCGGTGCGAACACATCGCACCTTGCGCCTAAAACAGTCGATCTGGGCATGAACCGTGGATAGCCAATCCATGCCCAAGATGACGTCGTAAGGCCTCGACGCCGCTACAAGGAGATCCCAGCCGAAGCTCTCGCCTCCTAGAGTAAGCTCACACTGCCGGCACCAGTGCATAATCGTCGAGTCTTCTCCCGTAGGAGTCTCTAGCCGTAAGGATCGAGCCAACGGCTCAGTCGGAATCTCCGAGCTCCGAACAAGGGCAGAGGCTATGAAAGAGTGACTCGCTGCTGTGTCTATAAGTACTGCAGCAAGGGTGGAATAGACACAGATCGTACCTCGAATCATCTCTGGCATGTCGGGGTCGTAGGCCTCCACTGCCTGGAGCTGGGCCTGCCCCTGCCCACCAGCTCCCTGTGGTCGAGGTGGCCCTCCTGGTGGTGGTGGGGGTAGAGCCTGGAAGCGTCGCCCACCACCCGCTGCTCGGCCAGCTCCTCTGCCTCGTCCGCCTCCTCCCTGCGGACCGCCACGGTCGACCCTCTGCCTCTGCCTGGGTGGCCCCTCCACCGTCTGCTGCTCCTCTGATCGGTGAGTCGGGCAGTCACGAGCCATGTGACCCTGCCCGCCGCAGGAGTAGCACAGCCTGCCTCTCGGAAGGCTGGCACTCCGCTGTGTGCCTCGTACTGCTGAGCCGGTGTCCTGAGGCCGTCTGCGTGGGGGTCTGGTCTGCCTGGACCCGAGAGTCATCCGTCGGCTACCTGCTACCGAAGACTCAGCTACCTGTCGCCCTGCGCTAGGTCTCGCCGCTGAAGAAGGCTCTGCCAGGAAGCTCTCGATCAGGAGGGCTCGCTCCAGCACTCCCGCCTGGGTCGGAATGCTGAGGGAGATCAGCGACGCCCGAATCTCCTGTCGCAAGCCCTGCTCGAAGGTCCGGGCCCGGAAGAAGGGGTCCCGTACCATGTCGGTCGAGTAGCGAGATAGGTCAGTGAACCTCGCCGCGTACTGAGCGACCGTCATGCTGCCCTGGCGCAGCTGGAGAAGCTCCTGGATGTGCACCGCTCGGAGGGTGGCCGGGACGAACTCAGAGCGGAAGAGGCTCTCGAAGTCCGCCCAGAGCAAGGATGCCTCATCGTGAACCTGGAGCATCAGGCTCCACCATCGTCCCGCCGCCGCCTGCAGGAGGCTCGCCGCGAGGATCACCATGAGATCCGCTGGTGTCCTCACTAGCCTAAAGATCCATACCACCGCCTCTAGCCAGTCCTCGGCGGCCTGGGGGTCCGCCTCACCGCGAAACCTGGGCGGTCGCTGGCTCTGAAACTCATGCAGTGCCCTGAGGCGACGTGCATCGTCAGCGTCTGGTACTGGTAGCATCGGTGGCTCGGCGGGTAAAGCTACCACTGGTGCCACTGCTGGCAAAGGGCCCTGCACCGAGGCCTCGTCGCTCGGTGGGCTGCCGCCGCGCCCTACACTCGGAACCCTAGCTGGCTGTCGTCGCGGGGCCATCCTGAAAAGGAGAACAAGAGCACTATAGTCAGAACAGTATACCTGGTGAGCTGGCACAAGTAATCACAAGGAAAACTTGAGACTTTCATAAAGCTGATTAGTATACCCGGTGAGCTGACATTAGTAATCACAAAGAAAACTTGGAACACACACGCAATCAATGTTTTCATGCATTAAGTCGGAAATCAGGAGTCAGGGTCCTGGTGTACGGATACGTCGGCCGCCGCACCAACACTGGGCTCCCTAAACTGATAACCACACTCAATACACTAAACACTATTGCTTCATATAGAAAGAAAGGACGATCAGAGTCTGCGGTAGAACCGACCACCTTTGATACCAATTTGTCACGACCCGACCTTGGGGCCCGTGCCGTGACTACCCCAAACCCGCCTTCCATAGGCCAGGGGCTGGCGACTAGCACCAAGGCGTAAAATCCCAGTAAACAGGGAAGGCATTGCCTTTATAAGTAACAACCACACAGAGTCAGCAAGCGGAAAGTAAAGTGCAGAAAAGTAAAGGGGCCCGGAAATACAAGCCCAACTGTAAAGTACAACTGAAAAGTAAAGTACAGCAACTGAAGAAAAGACGGCGGCCTCGTGTCGTCCACTGGCAATCCCACCTGAAGGGTGGGTACAGATAGCCTCCAGGCTCCTCGGGTCCCACGTCCGCTCCGAGCACGTCCCGCCCAGTGGTCCACCTCCAGGTACCGTCCTGCTCCACGCCCCAACCGTGATCAGCGCTGTCCGTCGTCTGCAACCAACACAACAAGGTGCGGGCATAGCCCGTGCAGGGGTGAGTACAAGCTACTCAGTAAGGACCCCGAGACCCCCGAAGGTCTCCCGAAATCCACAAAGGATATAGCACAAAAGAAAGATGCAATCACGAAGTAACATCTGACTCGACTTAGGTATATGCCCATACATATACCTAAGTCCCCAATTCTAGCTCTGCTCACGATCTCAAGAACAACTCAATCCACAAAGGAAAGCAAGACTCAAATCCACAAGGAGAGTAAACAGTAAATCCACAAAGGATAGTTCAACACAATCCACAAAAGAGAGTAACATAAGATTCAGCTCAACCAGGTATACTTTTTCAGATGACGTCAAAGATGATCACTGATCCATCTAAGTCGTCGGACCCACGAAGGATCGATAGGTACTAACCCCCGCAAAAGACCCACACAGGATCGGGCTCACACAGAACCTGTAGGCAATGGCTCACACAGAACCGGTAGTAAGGACCCACATATGATCGGGCTCACACAGAACCTGTAGCACTGATCCACATAGGATCGCTGAGTGCAGTAGTCGACGCAGTCCACTGAGGATCTCTGCTCTGTCGTCGCCGCAGTCCATGAAGGATCTCTACTCTGCCGTCGTCGCAGTCCACGGAGGATCTCTGCTCTGCCGTCGTCGCAGTCCACGGAGGATCTCTGCTCTGTCGTCGTTGCAGTCCACGGAGGATCTCTGCTCTGTCGTCGAAGTCACAGCCAGCGCTAGGGTTCCCGCACAAAGCGAGCTCGTTTAGGAGGGTCCGCTCCACGAGCCGAGAGGCTGATACATCAACTGACACGTAGTCCGAAGTTGATGTATCCAAAAGCTCCGTATCGACAACAGGATCTCAACGCAACAGACGGCGCGTCAATCGGACGCCCGGTCTGAGAGTTATTGGCATTTTCGTCCGAGGGGCCCGGTTGGTTTTTAGGGAAAAACCAACCCGACCGTACTCCGCCTGTATCCGATCCTCGGGCGGAGTATGCCAAAAGTTCCGTCTCACTTAGAGAAAACTACCACAGCTGACGGTACGTCGATCGGACGTCCGTAGCTCAAGTTATGAGTGTTTCCGCTCCGAGGGCCCGGTTGGTTTCGTGTACGAACCAACCCGGCCGAACCCAAAGTCTTCCGAAACCTTGAGTGTAATATACCGAAACGACCGTCTCGATCCAAGGATCGCGTAGCCGCTGACGGTTCGTCAATCGGAGGTCCCAGGCCCAAGATATGGGCGAAAGACCGAAGAGGGCCCGAAACGGGGGTTCTGGGCCCGGGGCGACCCGGCCCGAACCCCCCCCCCCCCCCTGGGGTCGGCCGAACCGGGTCGGCCCGAACCGGGTCGGCCCGACCCGGCCCGAACCGGCTCGGCCGGGTCCGGTCCGGCCTGGGCGCGGCCCGGCCGACCGGACCGGCCGGCTCGGCTTCGGCCGCGCGGCCGAAGGAGGGCGCCGCGGGCTTGACCCGCGGCTCAAGCGAAACGCGGCCCCGCGGGGGGGGGGGGGGGCGCCTGTCACGCGGCCGGGCCGCCGCGTCCGTTCCCGGTTCCGCGCGGCCACGGAACCGGCCGCCGCCGCCGCGGCTTCAGCCGCGACGGAAGTTCTCCACGGCGGCGCGCCGGGCGCCGCCGCCACCTTCCGCGGGCCGCCGGAGTTGCTCTGGTGGCCCGTTTTGCCTCCCGTCTGCGCCATTGTTCCTCCCGGGACGCGTCCTCCACTGCGGAATCAACAAATGGCCCTTGCGTCGTGCTTTTGCCGTCGCCCGCCAAATCCGCACAAAAAGGAAGATCGGCGGAGGGTTGCCGGGTCTTGTTCGTTAGACCCGCACCCTCCGCGTTAGTCATAAACAACGGGAGAAACAAGAAATGACCAAATCAACTATTTTAAATAAATTTAAAATTGTTCTGTGATCGGTTCCTTATTTTAAAAGAAATAAAACCACGGGAAAGGAAAATATTTCAAATCAACCCTTACCTCGCAGCTGTCGTTGCCGAACGAGGGATCGTCGCGGGATTGCTCGTCGCGGAAGAAGGGGGATCGTCGCGTCGTCACGGTATCCGGCGTCGCGTCGCCAATCTCCGGATCAAGAACAAACGGATTTAATTAATTAAATCCGTTGCCATGAAATTAAAAAGGGAGAATTAACGATCCAGTTCTTACCTTAGTTGCCGAACGAGGATCGGCTGCGGAAGAAGAGGCGTCGCCGAAGAACGTCGCGGGTAAAGCTCGTCGACGTCGCAGATCTAGGTGTGCGTCGTCGAATTTCGGTCACCGGCGTTCTTCGTGTTCTTCGCGTTCTTCGCGTTCTTCGCGTTCTTCGCGGGGAGATGAAGAAACAAGATCCTCTCAAATCCTTTCAAAGGATTTTTAGGTTGGTCTTATTTTATAAACATGCCAACACACGAAACCGGTTAAGAAACGATCCATCAATTCGAAAGAAACGACCCATTTAATTCACGAATGAAACAATCCAATTAATTCACGAAATAAACCACCCAATTAAATGGTCTGTTAAGAATTAAAGAAAACGCGTCGGTTGACTTTTCAGTTACCTTGACGGGTTTTCGCGGGTGTGTTACTTACGGAAAGAAACGGCGGGGCTCGTGCGGGCCCTGCCTCACAAATATCCTACCAAGGGGGTAGGATATTTCTGGATAGCATCCTATCCAGTTCAACTCAGTTCAAGCCGCCTTTAAGTGGCTTCAAGTGGCTTCCAAGCAGCTTAAGTGAAATAAAATAAAGTTGTCGCACAAACTTTATTTTATTTCTGACTTAAAGCCGCAAAATTTAAAAACCACGTCTGAGCAAACGCAACTCCGGAAGAGGCGTTTCTAAGCAAATATCGGCGCTGCGATTTCATCGGTGCCCTCAGAATTCGATTCCGGGCACCGGTTCAAAAGATAGAAAAACCCGCTCGTCCGTTCACTGAACGTACCCGAGCCAAACTTCGGAAATTGATTCCGGGCACACCGGGCCTCGGAATCAGGTGCCGTCTGAAGCTGCGCTCTTTAAAAATTCCAAAGAAAATTAAGAAAAAAATTTCCTTGAAATTTGCGGGTCTTTACATAACACATTAAATATTGTATAAAAATATTATTTTTACTCATAAGAAAATAAATAGTTTTTCCTCCATCAAAATCATTATTTTCTATTTTTATAACATTATAATATTCTATTTTTTCTCCAATGAAAAACCATCCTTCAATTTTTTCTAGTAATTTTAATTTTAAAAATCTAGATTTAAAGGAAAGGGATAAATCAATAATTGAAAATGTTTTCTTATGAGTAAAAATAATATTTTTATACAATATTTAATGTGTTAGGATTATGTTATGGTCCTTATGTAATATTAATGGTGATTGGTGGTTCCGTTATAAACCATGGAATGAGGGGTTCTGTGATATCCCTCTAATTCATTTGTTAAGATTTATATAGGATGTTTATTGTTATGGTTATTCCATTTGTAACTATGATAGTTATTCCATGGGTAATTATGAAGGTAATTCCATTTGTAATCATTAAGGTTATTCCATGTGTAGTAATTAATTATATTAAATTAATAATAGTGATGTGAATATGAGGTCTCAAATTGACAATATAATTTATCTATGATTTTTATAGGTTTTAATTGAAATATTATGATTTAAAATATATAATTAATAATTTTTTTAAAGGAAGGTATATACTAATTATTAATCGGGATGTATAATTTTATTTAAAAAATTTCTTGATTTTTTTATGATTGTAAAGAAATTTTTATAAGTATTATTTTTCCATTAATATTTCGATGAAATTATTTGTGAAAATATTTGGAAAGATATTTTGATTTATTGGGTAAGAAAATGATTATTTTGAACCAAAATAATATTTTTAAAAATTAAAATATTTAAGTATTTTCATTCACTAACGAAATATTTACATCTTTGTATATACCTTTTTGAGTTTTTTGAACTCATCCCAAGTTTTACATTTTTTCAAATGTTTTACGGATGATTACGGATAAAGAAGAGGCCAAGATAAAAAAATTAAGGATATTTCATGAAACAAAAACTTATTATACCATAATTTTATTTTGTAAAAATGGTTATACAGTTGAAGTTTCAACTAAGGATTTAATATTAATTTCTTGTAAGAGTGGTGGCTTAAGTTTTTAAGTACCTAAACCCTAAATATCATTAAATTTAAGAGAATGAATTTTTGAATTAAAACTTTAGATTATGTAGTGTTTATAGAAAAATCCTTATAATAGCTATGAAAAAACATTGGATAGAAAAATATCGAGGACATGTAAACTAAGGTTCTAATATAAACAATATGAGGAAAATATTAGACTCTATGGTATTTGGATAATTAAAATTTGTGTAATAACTATGATCTATATATTTTATGTAAGGGTTGTGATAATTTTGAATTTTTCAAGTTGTTCATGGTTTACCAAGGAACGTTGATGTAGCCTTTGAGTGGGAGATTGTTAGAATTTTAAGGCTCTTTTAGTCTCTATATTAAGTTACCTATAAGGAGTCACTGTAAGTGAGACTTAAATATTTGGAAAGTTGATTATAAGGAATTTCCTATATATGTTTTTTAGTTGGTCAGTTCGTTATAATTTCTAGAAGAAAGTTCACTAGAGGTTTACCTTATAAAATTACCATATTATAGAGTGTTACATTTAAATTTTCTTATTTCTGAAGATATGTGGTAAGGGATTAATGAATGGAAGAACCGTTTGATGAATGATGACTGGTGGTCAATTTAAGAAAACTACAAGGGTTCAATAGTTACACAGTACAATAGATGGACCCCTGTAATTATAGGATGATAGTGAAATCAAATAACGGACCGGTTACTATTATATAAAGGTGGGGTCCACCTACTAATGTATCTTATGATCATTGAATTTTTATTATTTGGATGGATAAAAATTCACCATATTGTAATATTTTTACTTTTTAATAAACAAATTATTTTACTGTCTTCCTATGAATGTAAGATGAAAATATGAACAATGTAAAAACAGACAGTCTGTAATTTTTTTATATCATTCATTGATTGAATCCTTTTGTGTACATTTATTATTTTTTGTCTGATGATTTAGGGAGATTCATGTCATCCAATATTTTATGTCATTTTGTCAGTGAGGTTTTCTGTACCACTATAGATGAAATCAAGAGGTGGGAAAAAATACATTGGATTTAATAATTAGGTTTCTAGTGGTTTATAACTTGTTAAATCCTCATATGTACCTATATCCTCCAACATGTTTATAGGGACTTACTTTATTTTCTTTCAACATTTCATGGTGAAACTTTTGTTCCTTGTGTGGTTTTTTCCCTAAAATATTTGAATGGGATTTTTCTTGTTCAACATGTTTTTTAAAGGTTGATTTTATGTCCTATAACTTTTTCATGAGTGTTATTCTTCTCATATCTTGAAAAACAATTCATGTGTATTTTAGTTTAATGTACATTTTTATAAATTTGTAGGTGTCTCTAAGTATAATTACATAGTTAATACATGCTTAATGTTGTTATATGTTGGATAGGTATGTCAATCTACTTAGTTTCTATGTATTCGATAAACTTTTTTTCAATGATAAATATAACGGTTATCGAAATTATTATAAAATGTAGTGATTATGGTCCAAAATTTTAAAATATGATATAATAGTGGATTATATAAAACAACATAGACCTTCATGTCCTGTTACATTTCATTTTTTGGCTGTTAGATATATTGAGAGAAGGTTTGAGGGAGGAAAGGTCTTGTTTAAGGGAAAAATTTCAACTATAGTTCATTTTTGTAGTGTTGTTGTCTTTGTTCCACCATAGAGGTTTAGTCTAGGGGTTGGTTTTGTAGTGTGGATGTGTAAATTTCATCATGGATGGTTGAGTTGGAATTTATTACTATGTGGTGTGATTGGTTACATTGTAGGAAAACAATAGCGATTTCTCCTTCCATGATAGACCCATGACATGGCCCAGAATGTTATGTCATGGATCCCTCTGGGTCATGATTCCTTGAATATGAAATATAGAGGACCCATGTGTAATAACCCTTCGGTTTCACCATTGTTTTGTATTTAGTCGATCATGATAAAAAGAAGGCTAGTGTTTTCATCATGATTATCATAGCTAAGGTGTGGAGATTGAAGAGGTTAGGATTAGTGATCTTTTCAAGGGGGTGTCACAGCATTTTGGATCCTTAGTTTCACTATGGTTTGGTTAAAATGTTTCGAGTTTGTGATATTTTTAGGAGCCTTTCAGTATGATTTTCACTAAGTTTTATCATATTTATTGTCTTACTAAATTTATTGGGTATATTTTATGGATGATTTATTTAGGTTCTCTATACCAGGAACCATTATGGTGAGCCATATTTGGATACACCATGGTTATTTGAAAACTAGAACCTTGTATTGTGGTCTGTATCCCTACATTGTAGTTTGTTTAATTTCAAACCTGGTTATAATTTAAAGAACACATTCAAAACCTTTTATATTTTCCTTCATTCCCTGGATTCTTGGCCAAATCCAAGGATTTTTTAGAGAACATTTGGTTCCATAATTCATGGTATTTTTTATTGTCATAGAAGGTTGATTCTTTGTGATATGACTAAATGGTATTCTTCTTTTTCTTCATTTTATCCCCACTCTTCCATCTTATAGTTGTTGTCTAGCGGGGTTTATTAGGTTTTTATGGGTTCCATTATGATTTAGGTTTATTGGAGGTTACTTTCAAATAGTTTGGACTTATGTTTAATATCTTATCCTTATCCTTTTTAGGGGATTTTTAAACAGATATTTTATCTTATGGAATGATTTGAACAATTTTCTAGTTTTAATCCTTTATAAATGTGATATTATACTCTTCATCTTTATTGATTTATGTGTTCTATCATGGATGATTAGAAACAGATTAACCTATATAAAAAATATTTAAATAATAATGATATTAAATGAATGTGATAAAATAAATAGTAGGAGTATTGGAAGGGAATCGGGGTGTTATGTGCTTTATAGTTGCAATTCTATTTGATTTGTGCTGATTCCTATTTATTGATGCTTTCTATTAATGTTTTCTTGTTTCTAAAATCATTATAGAACCATGATAACTTCATAATTTTATAATTACTTAAATATGGTAATAAATAAAAAATTTACTAGAATATGAAACCTATAAAGAATATATTTTTTATGACTTTTATGATTATTATTCTGATAGTAGTGACTAGGGATGAACCTATTGGTTTAAAATGATGATTTTAAATTGGGATTTATGTGCTATTATTTTTTATATTTTCATTTGAATAAGTAACAATTATTTTAAATTTTAACCCAGTTATGAGGAAGTGGTGTAAATATATGAGTAATTAGTTAAATATATGAGATGAATAATAAATACATTTATTATGAACTATGTGATTAATGGATGGTGAAACCAAAAATAAATAAATAAAGTTAAGGATCATTTGATATGAACTTGTGAGTGATGGATAAAATGTGGATCGCATGAAAAAAATGGTAAAGGGGAGTGGGTTGTTGATAAACTATTAATAATTGAATCAAATTTTTATGGATAAATTAAAAGTGATGGAAGATATATAAAATGTTGGAAATGGTATTTGGTAGATTAATGGAAAATTATATTTAATTAGGATAATAATCCATAAATGGTGGGAATGGGAACAATGTGTAAATAAGTAATTATTAGCTATCTGGGTTTTTTCATGAAACTTGGATGTGAAAATTATAAAGATGTTACATTTTGAAATGTGTTTTTTAATGTTCTATATGAAATATTATTTTTATGATGTTATAGAATTTATTGTTGGAGGATGATGTGATAAAAAATGATGAAATGGTGTAATGAATCTTTATTAGTTGTATTGGTATAAAACAGGTGCGATATTAGTGGCTATAATGGCTTAAAGTGTATTATGTGGTATACTATAAGAACCTAAAAGGTAATTATATAATCATTCATGGTGGGTTTCACAAATTAAAGGGGGAAAGAATGAGGATGTTGGAATATATCTTCATGGTATGCTACTATGGTGAGGATGATGTGGTTTTGTGGTTATCATTGGGTGATGTAGATAGAAGGGGAAGAGCATGAGGTTGATTTCCATCATGTATTTATTACCTTGAAAGTTTGTGGTTAGGAGGGTTGATATATATTGTTGTTTTATATGGTAATGGATGGTGGATATAATGATTATGTTGTGGTATATATATGTAGATGTGGTTATGGTTGGATGTCAATAATATCAATAAGAAATGTAAGACTCCATGGGAGGTTGGGGTAGGTAGGACTATGGTCCAAACCATGTCAAATGATATGTATGTATTTAGATATGTGATATAGTGGACATTTATAGAATGGGTGATGATTTATAGTATATATTTTTTGTTGTGGATTCATTATCTTGTTCCAGATTAGATTTGGAAACTTTCATTCCTTCATCTCACAACTCATTCGAGGCGTAATTAAACTACTGATAAGTGAAATTCATGGATGTAACTAGAACCAAAATACATGGTGACTAATGAATTTTTTGAAATTCATTATATTTATCAGTTTTGGTTATTGAATATTTTTCGGTTTTTGGTTGTGGAAATTATTTACAATGTTATATTAAATATTAAAAATTATGGTAAAGGATATGGGATGGAGAGTTCAATGATTATACTTCATGTGATTTTTTAACTATATCAATGATTGTCTTGTTTTTTTGTTTAAGATTACTCATTAGAAATATTTCATATTTATTTCATAATTATTTTTATTTCTTTAGAAGTATGGTCTTATTTAGTAATCTCTATTTCTCACCCCACTATACTTTTCTAGGTGTTTTTAAGACAGACTAAGAGGTATTAGAGATAAATTTTTCATAGATTAAATTGATCATTAGGGATATTAGTATATGAATTATCTAAATGTTTTTATTTGAAATATAATTAACATTCGTTTTTTGAAATACTATCTTATATAATGTAGTTTCTATCATATTTACTAGTGGTTGGTTCATTATTCCTTCGATTTTATAAAGGTAAATCCTTTCATACTTCTATTTTATACCCACAGTGTACTTTATTACCTAAGGCTAATTGGAGGAAGTTTCTAGGGATTACTATCACCATTGATGTAGGCATGGAAGGAGTCCCAATGGGGTAAGGATGATACAAAGTGGTATTAGAAATATAATTTGAGTGTTACGGTGGTGTTTGGATATAGTTACTGGTTAAGATTTCCTGATATTTTTATAGAAGTTGTGAAACATGATCCTAACATATGATGTAGATTAAAGTGGCTAGCTATGACATTGACTTTCATAGGCCCCTATGATCCGATGTATGAAATTTATTATCCTACTGAAATATTTAAGGGTAACTACAGTGTTCAATGTTAGAAGTCATAGAGATGTTACTCCTTCATCATCATTAGCTACATTAGTAAATGGATTTGGGATATTATATTTTTTTATATGATTATTATTTTTTTGTTGATGATTATTTTTCATTCACTTTTGAACTGATTATATACCTTTTATTGAGAGAGTAAAATAGTAAATTTCAAGGATTACATATTTAATTAAAAACATTGTTGAATCTCTATGTGTTCCCCCTTTCTAACTATATTTTTTTCCTTGTGAGTTGATTTCTCTTATTTAGTTTAAATATGTATAATATTTTTCTACTTCATTGATGTTTATATTTTTTTTAAAGAATTCTTAAGGTATTCATGATTTATATAAATGATTATTTTTTAGAGATATTATAATGAATTTTCTTCATAGTAAAATTAATTTTGATAGGTTAAAATAAATTATTTTGGATCCATGCATTAGAGAATTTTAATTTCCATGAAAATTTTTATTCCATGTGTTACCTTTCACGCATGATATATTATATGAATGTGTTAATAATTTAATGTAAAAAATACATGAAATCCACTGCATAATGGCAGTTTCTTAGTAATAGTGGTGGTTTATACCATCGCCATATGATTTTATAGCGGTTTCATAAAACTGCCTCAAAATTGGGTGTTGGTGTTCAATACCTTATGGTTTCTTTAATTTAGTGGTAGTTTTTGGAAATTGTCATATTAAACACATATAGCGGCAGTTGATGTGGTTTTGGTGGCAGTTTTATAAGAAACAAAATTTAAAACTTTTTAAGCAGCAATCAAAATTGCCGCCACAAAATGTATCATTGTCTCCTAGGGAAAATGCAGTGAAAACCACACCAAACACCACTAAACAATAATAGAAACTGAGAAGTGTTTAGTGGAAGTTTTAACCACTTATTATAAATATACATTGTTTTTACAAAAATCCCTAATAAAGCACCAAACTGTCTCGAAATTATAATTTGAATGTATTTAGTGGTAGTTATAACCACCACAGATAATAAAATTCCAAATTATAGTGGTTGTTTTAACCACTGCTAAATATCTTCAATTTAACTAGTAGTGGATTAAACCATCATTAAATGTAAATTTAGAAATAAAAAAATCTATTAATTCTACCACCTCAGTACCAGTACCCTATAAAAACCAGGTGCAGAATTCATATAACACCTAGGATGGGCGAGGTATATATAGAAATAAAAAGACACATACAATGCACACACACACACACAAATATATATATATATATATATATATATATATCACGATATATTCCTATCTTAGGGGTTCACAACAAGAGTTCCAACCAAATAAGAACATCACCACCAAAGTTCATATAACACCTGTAATGGGCGGGGTATATATAGAAATAAAAAAATAACATCCAATGCAAATATATATAAATATATATATATATATATATCTACACACATTCCCATCCTACGTTTTACCCACAAGAGTTCCAACCAACTCGAAATATCTCCACCAAACCTCACAACCTCCACTACATTTACAACGACCGCTAAATTCATAACACCATAAATGCAATCCAAGAGCCACAATTTACATCCAACTTTATTTTCACTTTGGCACCACTCCAAAATATCCAATCATCATACCTAATTAGAAGGAAAACTAGCTCTGCTACCAGCTGGCCTAGAATCTGGCCATGTAATCATGTGGCATCATCCTTTGGGACCCCGTAGGAATCAAACGGGACAACTATCATCTCTCCGATTAGATTCCGTACATTTTTAACTTTTCATATATATTTTTTCATACATTCAATGTTTCTATATTTTATGAACAAACAGTTCGTTTAAAAAATTGCAATAAATTTATTCATATTAAATGTTGTTCCTATAACAGTAACCATCCATTATCCCTGCGAAGAACATGAAGTAGTGCCCCGCTTCCTTCTTGGAATTCCAATCATTTATAAAATAAAATTTAGTTCAGAACATATATTTCGAAAATAATATACTACAGAAAAATTAAAAATTATAACAATTGCACAATAATAGAAAACAAAATATACATAACAATTATAATGAATTACTACAGAAATGAAATAAGTGGTTGCTTAATGAATTCATAACAGTACATACAATCATTTTCCCTGTAAATAATTTCCATTTCCTAATCCATTACATAATACATTTCATCCACCCTTTATAGAGTAATATTTTCAATATAATCATAGAAAAATAAGTCAACTTCTTGCTATTAATGAGATTCAATGTTAGAGGTCAAATCTTCCACTTCATCACCCATATCATAAAAATCTCTTTATTTTACGTAAGGAACAACATTCCACCCTTTATCCACAAAATCATTCACCTAATATACCAATTATTCTTATCATGTTATGATATATAGATCATTCAGTTCATGATCACCAACATCCATTGAGAAAGAGAAGTTCATTGAAGTAAATTTCAATGAATCTCTTTTAACACCTCTGATAATATCGTCCCAATTTCATTTGAATGAATGAAATGAAAAATTCCAATGGTAATTTAATTTAATAATATTTGTCATATTTTCATGGTAACTCACTTAAAAAATGTATGTATACCACTATTTTATGTTTTCATACCCTCTTCTCGGTCAACTATGCGAAAACTAAATCCATTCACATTGTAAGCATCGAACATTTTTACTTTTTTTAGAGGACCTCAAGTAAGAAACAACAAATATTCTGACAACTCTACTCGAGTATCAGTATTCATGATTTAAAAAAAAGAAATATACATTATTAGATTAACATAATATATGTTTCAACTTAACATCCATATTTATTGTAATATTTATGAAGTTACATGTCATGCAAACCATTCTACAAGCTCTTTATTAACATATTTTTTTTATATATTTCTCATTTTTTGTTTAGACCCTCATTATTATCTTTGTTTGAATCATAAACTCTTCAATAAATGGATATGAAATTTCACTATTTAGAAACACATTTCTATGTGCCTATAATAATTTCATTTATGTTTGTGTAACATTTGATGTCCTCCCAACTAATCGGCCAACAACATGAAATATTTTTTTATAGGGTATCTGAGATGAGTTGATGTGTCATCAACACGTCCAATTTGATTAAATCTTGTCTCAATATCATCCATGTTTTTAGAAAAAAAGGTCAGATACTTCTCTTTTAAATAGCCTTCAGAAATAGAGCCTTCAGGTTGAGATTTATTTCTCATATATTATTTAAAATGCCCACAATATTTGTGAATTAAAAAAAGATAATTATGTATTTAATTAATTGAAAATAATTGTTTAATTAACTGAAAAATATATAAATAAAGTACCTATCAATTGTATACATCTCTTGATAATCTATGGGGCCTCTTAACTTAGCTTCATCAACCAAATGAACAGTTAAATGCATCATGACTGTAAAAACAACAGAGAAAATATCATCTCTATTGCACAAAGTGTAAATAAAATCTACCCATAAGGTTTTCAAGCTCAAATGGATGTAGACAACTCTTATATAGATATCTGAGAAATGTATGGAATTGTAGAATAACATTCATAACCTTGTAAGGTAATAATGTAGCCAATTCCAATGATAATATTTGATGTTACAAAATATATTAATTGTGACTTGTCAATCCATGTAACCTATGATTAATTAAATCAACACAACTTGAGATGTTACTTTAATACCCATCAGATACCTTCACAATCATTTAAACTCAAAGGAATGTATCTTAATCCCTATTTTTCATTACAAAAATTTCCAGAGCATACATTTCATTCTCATTTGGCCAGATATACTGTTTTATGTTCATTTATTGTAATACATTCCTAGAATGGAGACAATCATTAAAATTATCATGCTCACTAAACAATGTGAAGATCAAATTATCACATACATTCTTCATAATATACATCTCATCAAGATTATGCTACAAAAAATTAAATTCACAATATGGATGTTTGAAGAATATACATTTTTTCTTCAATTGTTACATTCCTATTTCATATGATGATGCACTTAAAACTAATTTCCCACTATCATTCATATGATGCACCTTCCAAAGTTTTGTTTCAACATTTCCAAGTAGTTCCAATATTTCAGAACCAGTTAACAACTTTGTAGGTGGTTTACAATCAATGAAACAGTTGAATTTTCACCTCTTCAGCCAAAATCTATGATATGCATCATGAAATCATCGATGGCACAAGAATCACTATTTTCTACTATGAGGAAGCCATTTGAGCGCAAAATCGAAGTTACAAATAGGACAATCCAAACCCATGTATGTTTTCAAACCAGATAAAATTGCAAGTCTACTAAAGACACTAATAGTCCACATTATAGTATCATGAATTATGAACATTGTTTTAGAAGAAGCATCATATGTCTCAACAAAATTCTTTCATAACCCATGTAATTATAAAATTAAATGCTGAAATTATACTTCCATATCATTTCTAGAGATTTTTTTAGCAATAATCATCTAAATGATAAAATATTTTTTTCATACACATTCACAGAGCCAGATTGTAAGAGATAAAAATAACTGGAAAAATATTATAACAGGTACTCAGAGTCCAAAATGGGTTGAATCCATGAACAACCAATCCTAATTAAAAATTCCAAGGATCCGATGAGAAATTTGGATTTAATGAATCAAATTTCTTCCACTATTATGAATCTCTTTGATGTCTCATTAACCCATCATTGTTATTATCTACATAATTCCACATCATGTGTTCAGCAGTTTTTGATGACATGAATAATCATTGCAATAATGGATTTAAAGGAATGTAATGCAAATCCTTACTAGGTTTGTTCCTTTTATTCTTATTCCTGGTATTATGTTGATTCATACATCAAACATCACACATTGACTGCCATATATAAGAATAAATTTTTTCAATCCTATCTACTTGAATCATCTCACCAATAAAGTGTATATTCCTTGGGACAAATATGTATTTTTGTATAATTCAAACCATGCCAGTTAACAACTCTTTTTTATATCATAAAAAGACTCAGGGGTGTTTTCTTTAAAAAATTCATTATGCAAAAATTCCAATATCATGTACATTTCCTTATTTTGAGTTCTACATAAGCATTTGATACGGCAGAACATTAATAGAAAATAATGGTTTTAATATTTCAAACATCTACAATACAACTCTTGATTTTCATCGTCAACTAAACCATGGAAAGAATCTTCGCTCTCAGTGAGGTTTTCTCTTACATTAGTCTCTATAGTATCAAAATGAGGATCCAATGATATGTTACAATATTGATCTAGTTTTCCTATATTCTCAAAACATCACTTGTCACAATGATATTTATATCAACCCCAACTAGTTGTTCAGATATGGTTTGATTTTGATTTTGGTGTTTTGCAATGCTGAATGCATCATTTATAAGGTTTTTCATTTCAGTTTCCATTGTTGAGGATGTTGGGAGTGCATTATGTGGATTGAAATTCGTCCCCACCCTTTATGTAACATTCAATTCTCTGTTCCAAATCCAACACAAATATTTATGTGGGAATTGCTTCCATATCATGTTTTCATAAACTACATCTATCTTAAACCATGTTATAGATTTATAATCTGGACATGGAAATATTATTCTGCCTTCAACAAATCAATTGGAAATTAAAAATTCTTAAAAATCCTCCAGACCCATTGCATACAGAGGTGTGTTCCACAGTAATGTGATCAATCTTTTATCTGTGTATATCACAATTTACCTACACAATATTAAAAAAATTAAAATACATTACTATTAGTAAGTAAGGAATTATATTTATATATACTAACCAATAAATTTGAATGTTTTAAATATGGGTTTCCTATATAAATATATATGGTAAACAATGAAAAATATTAAAAGAGATAAATGAAATCTATAAAGTCTAGTTTTGAGGAAAATTTTGTGTAAAAGAGTTACATTTTTTATTCAAAAACAATTAATAAACCCAAGAGAAAAAATACATGTTGAAATATATTTTTAATAAAAATATTCATTTAAGAAATCATTTAAAAATGTATCACAATCCAATTTCTATAATTTATTAGAGGTTCTCCCTGGTCTCAAAGCTTCTAAGATACTATCTGGATACACTTTTTAATTTAATGGATACATTTTGTTACATTTTTTTCATTTAAAGAATCGGTGGATTGATGATTATAATGGACGTGTTCTCCAAATTGGGTAGAGGGGATGAAATTTTTGTGGATACTATTTGGATAAAGTGTTTTGTTATAACAATTAATTTGTTCAATATTGAAGTTATAGGTGGAATTTCATTATTTGTAAAAAATCCTTTCAAATTTGTTTTAGCAATAACGATGCTAATCAAAATTTTGATTTCAAGGTAATCCATTTATGTGTATTTGTTCTTGGATATACTTTAGTACATTTTGATTTTGAACGACTAGTTTAGATTCCTTTATGAAGACACTTATGATAACATTCCTATGTTTTATAATATATTCATGAAGTCATAACATGTATATTCCATATATAGTATTTCATAAGAAATAACCCTCATCATAACAAAACTCAAGGTTAAATCCATTATTGTTAAAGGTGCGTGCCTTAGGGTGCCTTGGAGAGAGGTTCCGTGAGGCATAGCTGGAGTGCCCGGTCATAGGTGAGGCAAGGTGACCTCACTGAGAAATTCTAAAGGTACGCACCTCGTGCACCATCATAGTAGGTGCTATGGTGTAAGGTTCTGTAATGACGCACCCCCTGAAAAAAAACCAGACCTCCTTTCTAAAATTCAACTCATGCACAAGGCCACCAATAAAAAACACACAATAATATAGTTCCAAACAACATATTTTAAAATATTTATTTTAAATGGGGCATTCACATTATATCATTTTCATACACATGGGTATTTTTACACATTTTCAATATTAACATGGAAATAAAATTCATTGAAAAATATTAATATTAAAAATTTTATGAATTGTGGGTTTAAACAACAATTCAAGGGAATGTTATCAAACCACCAAAATAGTTTACAATTCATAGAATCCACAACATGAATATCACAACATGTTAAAATATTTTAGAGAAAATAGTCAGAAATAATGATGAAATTGATAATACCATGTGATTACACCCATTTCCTTCCAATTAATTTTAATTAGGATAATTAAAATCATTAGATATTCCATAGAACCCACCCACTAGAAATACAGTTCATTCAAATTAAAAAGATCCGTAAATGAATAGGAGAACAAGGATCTCATCCCTATAGTTTTTTATGCCATGCTACACCAAAACAGATGAAAAAACTGATGATGCCATAACATTGATATCACTAATGTAAGGGCTTGAAAAAGTATATAATAATTGAATAGATGTTAAGAATAATAAATGGAAACAAACCCCTACCTTAATCATGACTCACTACTTTAGAAAATGCATGGGGATCCAATATGTAGAACTATCCATGAATCATCATGTGAAAGGATTCATGACTATTGTAGATCAATCAAAGACTTATCAGTATGGTATATATTTTCCTAGACTCAAAACAAACATGAAATTCCAAAGATAAATGAAATCATTTATATTAAATTTCCCAAAACATATCATGGAATAACACTAAAAATTATTTCTATCAATATACCTAATTAATTTCCATTTAATTTTGATCCAATTATAGAAAGTGGGATATCTTATTAAATCCATAGTTTTATGTAATTCAAATTAAATATTCAATCCCCAAAAAATAAATTTTAAATTATATTTGTAATAACATAATTTCACATTTTACATTAAAACCATTTTTCACATCATTTTGTAAAAAAAATTGTTATTTTTAAGAACTCTATATTTTAAAAAAATGTTGAACCGATAATGAGAATGGATCAACCACCTAGATTCAATAAATTATCCTAACGAAGGTACTAACAAACTATAATAAATAACCATCAAACTATATTATGGAGAAATTGTTTGCCAGAAGAAATAAACCAAATCAATAAAGGAACCAATCAACCGCAAGATAAAACAAACTGAATGAATGAAAGAATATGTGACAATAAGAAAAAACCAACCAGCCGCATAAAGGATCGAGTGACTAAAAAAATAAACCAACTAACTATAATAAGGAACAAAGTGACATAATAAAAGAAACAATAAACTACAAGAAGAAACCAACTAGCTATGTGAAGGAACCAACAGACCACAAGAAGGAACAAACAAACTATACTAAGTAATTGATCGACCGTACCATGGAAAAAACTAATCGCACATAAGGTAATGTGATAAAACTATTGGTCAAGTGAACATGTATCAAAATATATAATTTTCAAGTGATAATTTCCTTGAACTCCACCTGATACTTCAAATCCTTTGGAAATCAGAAAGGAATGGTTTTATAAACCCAAGATATTATAATAGAAAACATAAGAATTAAATAAGATCAAATTATTAGTATGCTAAAAATTTATCAATATAAAATTAATGGTTAGATCATAAGCATATGGTAAACATGATCATATAATAAATAACTTATTAAAAATTTCATGGATTCATAATAGTTGATCACATGTCATGATAAAAGTACATGTAATCTCAAATGACCAAACATATATCATAGTGTAAGATTACAAAAACAGAATATAATAAATATGATCCATTGATCATAACAGAGTAATTTAAGAGTTTGGCATTAAATTTTTAGATAGAAATAATAATAGTATATCATAATATAGCGAATCAAATATCACTACATGTTTCCCCTAATATTGTGGAGTATGCATTTAAACTTGATTCCCATAACATAGTGAATAATCAATCATTACCTAAAATCATGATATAACCTAATATCATTAATTAAATACTAATGAATCAAACTATAATTATTTTTATTTACACACTTCATGGAACACATTCAGAAATAATAAAAAAGAAGGCACACATGAAAACTGACCAATTTCATTTTAAAAATCATCTTAAAACCCATACACAGATCAAGACCTTTTGAAAGCATATTTCACTCCATTCACACAATTCATAAAACAAAATTAATAATCACATCAAGAATACAAGATTGATTTAATAATTATAAATTATGGAATGACCTACCACATTCTTGGGAGCTTCCATAATCTTGTGGAAAACCACAACCACGCCACAATGGATACCTATAAATGCAAGATCATACCCTACTTTAGAGAAACCAAACAAATATCATACCACAACTGCACCACAATGGTATAGAGACCGATGCCCATGGGTGGAGAAGGTAGTGACTGGTGGCGATGGGTGGAGAGGTGTGGTGAGGGGCGAAATGATGTGTCGAGGGGCGGTGAGGGTAAGGACCGACAGTAAGGGAGGTGAGGTTCAAGACTCCTAGAGCTTCGGGGGGTCATGGGGGTAAATAGGATTGGGGGGATTCAGGGGGAGAAGTGTCGAGTTTGTAAAAAAATAGGTTTAGCGGTGGATTATTAAAGCATCCACTAAATTATTAAAAAAAATTGCAGTGGTTTAATAAACCTCCACTAAAAGAAAACTTTTTGTAGTTTAAGAATGAATTTTGTCCATTAATATGGAAAATTATTAGAATATGGAAATAATTAATTATGGAACAATATTCAAATTTTGAAATATTGGAATGTAAAATCCTATCCCTTGTTTTTCAATAATGAATAATGTTTTGTTATGCTGAAATATTATATGTTACATATAGAAAAAAGATTTTTATTACAAGTGTTATTTTTTGATTTTATATAAACACACATAAAGAAAGTATATGGGTATTTTATTGGTGAGGGATTTCTAATTTGAAAGATGTTTTTAGGAATTTTTATGGAACATTATGATGTATATTATAAAGCATGTTGTGTGTCAAGCATGTTGTACTTATGTAAGGAAGTTGAATCATGTCCCTTTTATATAATAATAAATCACATTGCATTGGAAGTATAATTTCATAAATAATGTTTATCTTGATCATATAAATCATTATTCATAGTTACCAAACATGTGAAGCTCTCATTTATAATTCAAAAGAAGACTAAAGTTATTAAATTAGAATTTATTTTGATTACCTGAAACATGACTTCAATAAATTTGAGTGTTGTTAATGATATATTGTTTGATTATTTATTTACTTGTGGTAATATTTTGATTTTCTAAAACGCAATTTATGAAATAAAATTTTATTTATAAATGATTTCTTTGATGAACTGTTGACATAATAATACATTTTCCATGAATCTTATTCCCATTAGTTTAAATTCAATGTGAAGTGATTTTTTATATGATGTTTTATCTTATTAGGACTATGTGTATTTTTGGGTATTTATTTTATGTAATCACCTACCATAAAAGGCCAATAAATTATATTTAGTAACAAAGAGTTAGTTTAGAATAATTAATTTATTTATTATGTTAATTTTCTTAACACTTAATTATTATGAAGATATTATTGAAAATGTGATTGAATATTTTGTGAGTTTTTTGGGTTTTATTGTGGTTAGTTAGGTTAAAATTTTTATTTTTTTGTGTTGTTTTAGTTTGGAAACATTAGAGATGGTTCGGTTAATGGAATTTTTATTTAGTGTGTTTTTTATTGTTTCATTAGTAAATTTGAGAGGTTTTTATTTTTGATGTGGTAGTGATAGATAGTTTATTGTGTGAGTTATAATCATGTAACATGAAAATTTTTGTGAGAAGGGGGAAAAATTAGAGGTTGTGGTGAGGTGGGTTTTGTGGTTATAATTTTTGTATGTTATGTTGAGCTTCCATGGTTTTCATGATGACAAATTGTTTTTGTGATAGAGGTTTTATTATTTTGATATTGATGGGAAGTGGTGATGTGGATGTGTGGTGTGTGGTGTGGGTGGGTTGGTTGGGAAGTTTAGTTTATAGGTTGATGTTATATCCTATAAAATTTTATTTCAATTTTTTTATATTGATGATTTTTTGTGATTTATACTGAAATTTTATGATATTATTGAAATATATTCCATCAAATATGCATTGGTATATTAGTTAATGAAAGGGGGAAGAAAAATATTTGGATAGAACATTAATAAAATTTAAGTTGTAGGGGGTATCAAAGTTATTTGTTGAATCATTTATCTCTTATGATGAGTATTTCTTAGATGAAGTTGAGGTTGTCTATGTGTTGGTGACAACTCTTGATAAATTCTGAGTTGTCTTAATGGTTGCCTTGTTTCCAAAGATGGATCAGATATGATGTAAGAGGAATTATGGAGACCTCGAAGATATTTCTTGGTAAGTTTCTCGAATAATTCATGAATTATTTTTTATTATTAAAAAATATGATTGATCATCTGAAATTAATTTAGGAGATTCGGTGATGGATGAGAGTGTGTGTGGATTTGGGAGAAAATTCATAGATATGATTAGTTGGATTCTATGTTTTCTTCTGGATTAGTGAGAGAGCTCATAACATTTAGAGTCCACCTTGAGACCAATGATTTGATGATCAGTTGCGAATGTTCCGTTTTTTTACTTATAAGTGATGAGATATAGAGAAGAGTTTTTTTAGAGATATTTGTATCTATAATAGGGGAAACTAGTGAATGTTCCTCTCATTCAGTTTGGACGGTTTATATGAATACAATAAGTTTTAACATATGGAGTCTGGAGGTAAAAAAAATTACTTTGGAATTTATTATCTTGTGGAGTACTATTTATGGTGATCTTTGATCATTCTAATATATTTTTTTGGGGTACCATTAGTATAAATAACCTAGTTTTCAGCATGTTTCCAAGTATTTGCTGGAGATTTGACTGTGGTAATGTTGGTGGTGGACCTTCTCATTTCACTAAAAACGTTTGGTGGATTTTAGACCTAATTTTAAGTGTGCGAATGTTGATGTAATTTTTCCCTCTTTCGTATTCTAGAAATTGTTTTTACAAGGATTTTAAATGGATGGAAGATTTGTTTTCAAAGCATAATTATTTTCAAACATGATCAAGGTCGAAGGCATAGATAATGATGAGTGGATTATAAATTGATGTGGTTGATCCTCTATTGGGGTCTTATCTATGGTTGTATTCTTTTATGAGAGTTATCTTCATAGGGTCATGCTGTTCATCAATTGTTGTTCTTAATTGTAAATTGTGAATCGGTTCATAATGAGGGTTTTTGTGGTGCATTTTTCTATTTGAGAGTTATCTCTCAGGGGGGTGTTGGGCTAGTAGTTATTCTTTCCTTATTTAGGTTCAGTTTTGATTATTATGGATAAGAATAATTCAAGTAATATCCAATGTAAAGGAATTAACCTTATCATCCCATTTCATTGCATGTTTTTTGTTTTGGATATGTCAAGAGGTATATTGAGTTATCGAAGGTGAAATTAAAGATAAAAATTTGGTTGTGGGAATTTTCTGTAGCATGGAGTTTCATATTACACCATGGAGGTTTTGTATGCTTTTTGGTTTCGAGATAAAGAGGTATGAATTATGTTTTGTGTGGATGAGTTGGAGTTAACTACAGTGTGGTGTGACTTATTTCAGTGTAAGAAAATTTTAGGGGTTTAATTTTCCATGATATCTTTGAGGAGTATCCCTAGGTTCTCTTTCATGAATCCCTATGGGTCAGGATTCCTTGGATCTATAATTTTAGTTCCTCTTATATCTCTTCTCATTAGCATCACCATTTTTGTGCTATAGGTTTGAGTGTGATGAAAATAAGGTCAGTGGACGTGCAGTTGTTATCATTGATATAGCATGGAGATTGGGGTGGTCAGTATTAGTTGAAATGAAAATAGGGTATCATTGAATCATGGTTCCTCAGTTGACTTATGTTTTGGTTTTTAAGTTTATAGGTTATGATGTGGAGATGAGATTTACATCATTTTCTTCCCTTGGTTTTATCAAATCTATAGTTTGACTATGTTTAAGGGGGAGATATGTGGTGTGACATTAAAAGATTATATTGACAAAAACCCATTGAGTCATGTCCTATCATATCATTCCATTTTATTTTGGGAACATCAAAACTATTGATGTGGAATGTATCCTTGTGTTGTGGTATTTTAATTTCTAGGATGGGTATAAATTGGATGGCCCCTTAAAAACTCTTCTTATTTACTTTCTTTCCCTCAACTCTTTGGAGACTCCAGGGTATATTTTTGAGCCTATTCAGTTAAATTCTTTGTGTTATTGATCCATGGATTAATATGTTGATTCCTTTCAATATAAGGTGAGATTCTTCCCAATTTTCTTTCTTCTCTCCCATTCTTCCATATTTTAGGGATTTTATAATGGATTGTCTTCAATTTTAATGGATGAATTTTAATTTTAGGTTTATTTGAGATTTTTATCACATGGTTTAGTCTTGTGGTTGTTATATTATTCTTTTTATTCGTTGTGTGGTGGATTATAATGTATCAATTAAGGTAGTAGATTTATAAAAAAATATTATATCTTCTAAAATAATATATTTGACTTTCTTCTTATGATCCCTTCCAAAATATTATTGTAATCTACTTCTATTTTCAATGATGGGTTCAATTTTTCTTATGGGAGATGTAATAATATATTAAAATAAATCTTTAAGCATTAATTAAATAAAACTAATGTGGAAAAATAAATAAGTGGGAATTCTAAGGGAAGGGGGTTGTATTTTAATTAAAGATTCCATGATTTTTCTATGTTTTTGTACTTATTAAATGAATGTTTTATATATGTATTTATTATTTTAAAAGACATTATAGAGTCTTTTAAACATCATAACTCGATAACTACTTAAACATGGTAATCAAAAAATTGTATCATGAAATCTAGGAATTATGAAGTCACTATATTTAATTACAGTTATTCTCAATATTCTATTGGTAGGGATTTAGGGTTACCCTTGTTGGGATAGATTGATAATGGGAATGTTGGGTTAATGGTATGTGACTTTTGTATTCCTTGCATTTAATAACTAACAACTTGTTTATGGATTTAACATGGTAATATTAAATTGTTAAATTGGTGAGTTGAAAATCAATGCATTTGTTAGTAGTAATATGATTGACGCCTCTTAAAACCTAAAATAAAAGAACAAAGGGAAGGATAATATGAAATGAACATTATGGTGAAAAATATAATTTGTTCAACATGATGAATATGTTAAAGGGGAATGGGTCTTTCCTTTTTTTTGGCCCCATAAGGGGTTTTAATAGAGGTGGGTAACAACATTAGTGATTTATATAAGTATCGACTATAAATATGAGAATACCATCACTTTTTTTACCATGAATATATCTAGGCAGTGTATTTTTTTTAATAAAACTATGCTTATAGAAATCCTATATCAATATTACTTAGAACTATGACTAAAAATACACATTATTATAGTTACATAATAAGTATAATTATAACCTCCATATAGTCACAAATTTAAAAATTGTGGCAATAAGATAAGGATGAATTTTATAAAAAAAATACATCACTCCATTCTATTCATCCATAAAATAAAAAAATTAAATGGAAACTAATATAAATTCAAGTAGTATGTATTAAATACATCATTTTATAAAAATTCATAATATAATTTTATATTTCAAACACAATGAATAGAAAAAATCCCATTATTTAAATAACAACTAACTTCCAATAGATAGATAGAATATCATTACATTGAAAATAAATAACCATATAAATTGAAATAAATAAGAGTTCTTGACTTATTAATGTAAAAATTAGATAAAAAAATAATTTTATAAATAGATAGTGTTCCTTTATTATAACATTTTCACTTTTTAGGATTTATAATTCATGTAAAAACATCTTAATCAAATATAATTTAAGATAAACAAATATTATTTTAACACCACCAAATATGGCATTATAAGGGAATTTGTTTTACAACAATTATTCTTTACACTAAAAACACCATTATATATCCACTGAGAACATTAAAAATCTATTAAATTGTAATAATACATATAAAAAATATATAACTAATTTCACCAAAATATCCTCACAAACAAAAAAATGAAGAATATTTTATTTAACTAATGAGTACAATGATATGTTTGGTTTTAAAAAAAGATAATTTTTAGTGAGGTAAGTCAATTATTGACCAAAAATATTTTAACAAGAGAAAATGGGTAATTTATAAATTCTATGTCATATTTTCCACCTAAAAACAAGAAAAATTGAATATAAATACTAAGATAATGAAACTATCCACACAAATAAAAAGACAAACTGATAACATATGGTATTACACCAAATAAAAATGAATCATCAAATATTCCAAATAAATAAAAACAAAAAATGTTCATGGAACATGATTTTATATAAAAAATATCTATAATAAACATAGTAAAACATTCCAAACTATATTTCTTCTTTTACTATGCCTCATACTGAAGGGGGTCTCAATGAACTCACATTTAATGGAACTAAAATAATAAAAACATATCAATGTATAATTAAAATTATAATGAACATATATATGAAATAAGTGATAAGAAAAATATTTTTCCAATAAAAATTAAAATCATCCACCATCTTGGTACACAATGATCAGGTCGACATTATACCAACAACATTATTATTTATAAATAATAATATAATTCATTAAAAAATGTTAATAATATAAAATATTACATGCAACCAGTATTTTGAAAAATAAATTGCATCATATTTAAAAATGACTCAGAAGTAGTTATTACATACAAGAATAAGTATCAAGAGATGTGACCCTACTGAAAAAATAGTGTATCCCATAAAAACCATGTGATAATATAAAAAATAGTAAATTATGGATGCATAAAAATAGAAATACTTACTAAAATAAAAGATATACAATTTCTTATTAAAATTTAACAACATAAAAACGATTTTTTTATTAAAAAAAAGTAATTTAATAATGCAGAGTAGTATGTAATGAAAAATTTAAATATTGGTTTTCTTGGACACCACCATAATCAAATTCATTATTTTTTATAACACCATTATCCTCATCTACAACAATGCTACAGTCATCATCACAATGAAGTGGGTTATTGGCAGAATGTAAACCGCTGAGAGAAAACGATGATAGTATAGAGTTCGTCCAAGAATTGAACTATTATAACATGTCTCATATAATCAAGGAACCTATAATATTAAATATTTTTGTAATTTTTTAATGAATATGTTCCATTAGTTTTTCTATCTCAAACAAGAATTACACTATAATAGATACAATGGATGAATCAGTGTTTCTAATGTCCGCTTATACTTTGTTTCTATAATATTATTTTCAATTCCACATCAATCCATATCAGGGTTTCCACGAAAAATAATTATTTAAAATTACCCTAAGGACCTAAATGGTCCTTACATTATTTATCAAGATCCATTAAATAATCATCTGAAAATAATTATAAAGTTAGTATTGTATTATTAAATGCATGGATAAGTTAGTTATATTTATAGAGTCTCTAAAATAATCAATATTTATTATCATAGACTAAATTAACTAAATTATAATCAATTTTATTATATATGGATAAATAATTTGGAATAAGGTACCCAACCTTTGATATCTAATGATTTTTTCTATAAATTACATCGTAGTAAATAATAACATATAACAATGTTGGATATATATGTATGAATGAATGAATGTGGGTATATATTTATGTATGTATGTATATTGATGTATGTACTTATAGATACATAAAAACTAAATAAAAACTTTTTTTATTTTTAACTTTATCAGGAAAACTAGAGTGTCTAAGAGTTTGAAAATACTGCATCATTAACTAGTTTTTAATTAATTTTTTATAATTCCCAGATAAAAATATCATTAATAGATATTAATTTTGAAACTAAAATTTAATTATTAAATATAATATATAAAAATAATTAAATTATATACTTAAAATACAAGACATAAATTATGTGAAATTGTCATAGAATATTGAATCACAAGAATATCATGACAAAAAAGATCAAACTCATGTTGGGGGAAACCCTTTCCCTCCATCCTTGATAATGATAATTTTTTTAACAAGCTCTAATTTTCTATTAGATATATAATGTGATTTATAATATCATGTTTACCACCATGTAGATTCTAATGAGATAGTACAAATTAAATAATTGATTATTTATTATAAGTTATAATATTTTTACAGAATAATAAATAAATATTAATATATAAATTCTCATCCAACATATATATTTGATTGAAAAATCAAAATTAAGACATGATACAATCTAAATAAGAATGATATCTGAATATCTAACAATTGAATCCATGAAATTTTTTCATTATTTTCCAGTTTTACCGATTATTAATAATCGTTACTATTATCCATTGTGATATATGCCTATTTATTCCCAATATAATTCATATGTATACAACCACAGTTCATTTTATAAAAATTTGAATTATGAAAACCTATAAATAAGAAAATATTAGTAATTAAATATATTTTTGAATAAAAATTACTAATATTAAGGATTGACATAACAATTTACCTAATAAATGAGGTTGATCCAACTTTATATTAGCAAGTGTATTAGTATCATTGAAAACCAATATTTTAGGGGGGGTCTTTACCCTTAATAGTTATAAGAAAAATATAAATCATGGGAGAAAAGGAAAAGTGGTAGATCTTAATAACCTAGGAGTATGTGAAAGAATGTATGACATGATAGGAATCATGGGAAATGGTTATTGAGGGATGTACGGATTCAGGGTATAAAAAGTACCACCTTGTAAATAACGAATTCCTGACCCATTAATCCGTAATGTAGGTGGTGTGGTTATAGGACCAAATTAAATAGACATACAAAAAAGATGAAATAATCTGGAGTTTTAAAAGGATACCCCTATGCTAAAAGTCCTAGAAAAAATATAAATATTAGGATATAAAAATATTTGTAAATGAAAAATTATATAAATATTAAAATTTATGCTCACATGGGTGATAAAAGGATTCATCACATCCCCAAGTATATGATTCTCGAGTCAAGAAATCGTTCCCCTTTTAATGTCATCATAATTTGGTAAAATCAATGAAATGGACTGGAAATTATATAACATAATATATATTAAATAAATATAAACATCATTATGAATTTCATGTGACATTACGGAAAATGATCTTTATTTTTCAACAAAACATTAGGTTTGTAATATTTTATAACTATTAAAATTATTTCATCATTATATCAAACAATAGGGAAATCACATATACAAACATTATATAGAAAAATATTATCTAAACCATTATCAAAAACATTTCAGGGAAATTTTTTTAAAACAATGAAAAATTAAATATTTTATATAACTATTATATAAAATAATTTTCTTATAATGACATAAGAATAATTTACAAAGACATTACATCATATTTCTGAATATTCCATACATTACATAGACACATGACCAAATACCATATCTGTTTAGGGCCTTTGGAAACATGGAAACATAAAAAACAAGTTTATAATTCATATATATCTTCTCTCACCTATTTCTTCTTTACTATAACCCTTTTTACATATCGTAATTGATACCTTACTTTGTATCCTAGGGAAAAGAAACATAATATTTGGTGATCTTAGATTCCCAGTACGGGAAAACAAGGTAGATACATAATAATTACAAGAATATAAGGGTATGTGAACATAAGCATAAAATTTTAAGATCAACCCTTCATTATCAAAGATCATATACACAAGTCTTGTAATAAATACTAGAATTTAGTAAGTCATTAATCATAATGGAGTTAAAAGAATAAAACATGAAATTATAAAATAAAAATAATTCATGGAACTGTCGCAAATACATAAATATATAAAATGGTTTCCGTAATTGTAAAGGATAATGGAAAAGGCTATCTTAGTGGAATGGGTTCATCCCTGAATCATTTTAGTAGTCAAGGTTCACTACCTAGACCATATTTAGAGTCAATTTTTACTCCCAAGATCATCTAATAGTAAAGGTTCACTCCCAACACCATCATAGATTACAAAGTGTTTTACTAAAATGGTTTCACTTTCCATTTAGTAGTGTATATCTCATGAGATATACATAATTACCCAATGCATTGGTGGGAGATATATTTACCACGTATAAAATAATGAAAACCATATATATGTGTTCCACAAGAACATAAATCATTCATAATAAACATAAAATAATCTTAAAAATAATAAATATAGAATCCATAAATCAAAACAATATTAAATCATATGTATTATAAAATAATATTATCCTATATGGAAAATGATTTTGAAAGATCTTTTGAAATAATTCATGAGGAAAATATCCTTTCACAGTTTCTGAATGAGGTATCGGATCAGTTGGCCTCATTGTAGATTTCCTTTATTGTTGGGGATGGAGTATATTACCTCTAGTCGATGGTTTTTACCCCTCCTCTCTTACACCAAGTCAGGTAAGCACATCATGGGGATACCTACTGTGATTTTTTATGTTCTAAACTTTCCATAGGTCATGCCTCTGATTGATATTCAAAATCTGAGGAGAACATCATTCTTTTGAGAGGTCACACAATAGTACTTGTTTCATTATGGGAGGAGGCTTTTAGGTAGTTACATACATCCCATTTGGTGGTACATGAAGTTCTGGTGATTATATACCATAACCTCCAACATCAGTTTTGGTGGTCATGGATAAAGAAGGGAGTTGCAGAGTTTGTTTCTCAATGCCTCACATGTCAGTAGGTGAAGGCCAAAAATCAGGTTCCAGTAGAATTTACCCAACCCCTTATGTTTCCTAAATACAAATGGGATGGTATATTGTTAGACTTCAGGAAATTTTTACCCTATACTTATAGGGTACACGATACCATCTAGGTGATCATTGACTGATTCACCAAGTAAACCCACTTCATAGCTGTTTAGGATCCAAGTTTAGTAGAGAGCTTCAAACACCTATACATGGAGAATATAGTTCGACTAAATAGAGTTTTATTGAAGATAGTCTCGATTTTTTATTCTATATTTACATCATGATAATGAAAGGGGTTGTAAGAGGTGTTCGGGACTCATTTATGCTTGATCATATCATTTCACGCACATACGGATAGCCAAACAGAAAGGACCATAAAGGTTATGGATGACATGATATGGGATTTATTGTTTGATGTTGGATGTGGTTGGGAGAATCACCTACCCCTGGTGGAGTTTGTGTACAACAATATCTACCATTCCATCATTAGTAATAAACTATTTTAGGTATTTTACAGGTTACCATATAGGTCACCAAATTGTTATGTGGGCCTGCTGGAGTCAGCACTCATGGTCCTGGAGTTGGTGCAGGTGACTACAGAGAAGGTATAGATCATCCAGGAGCAGATGAATACTACACATACCCATTATATATCTTATCTTGATAGATGATGGAGGCATTTTGAGTTCATGGAAAGAGACCATGTGTTCCATTGTGTCTCACCTTAATGAGGATTACATATATTTGGCTGGGTGGCAGGATATCTCTAAGAATCGTCAGACCATTTTTGATATTGTGTAGATTTGGTGAGGTGGTGTACCATTTTGATCTACCACTGTAGCTAGATCGAGTACAAAACATCTTCCATGTGTTGCAATTGCGGAGGTACATGCATGACCCATCACATGTCATTGACTTCAGTGAGATGGACATCGAAAAAGGGGAAACGTTTTCAGAGTACCCAATGGAGGTCGAGGATTGGTATGAGAGGATCCTTCCCAGGCGATATATTCCTTTGGTGTGGATTTGGTGGAATTGCGATAATCTATTGGAGAACACATTGGAGTGGGAGGATATGATTTGTGCTATGTACCCTCATTTGTTTGAGTAGCCCTTGGTTTGGAATTTTAAGGATGTAAATCCCTAAGGTGGGGAGAATTTAATGTCTTGGATTTTCCCAATTTTATTTTTAGAAATTACTAGAGGAAATTATGAGACCCGGAAATGAGACGGCATGCGATTCCGTGGTCTGGTTTTCCCAGATAAATTCAGTAGAAAATGTTATGTTTTTAAAAGTAAATGCATGTGGATTTCCTGAAAAGTGTAATATTTTTTAAATGGTTTCTCAAATCTTAATTATGAGGTAACCTTTGAGCTCAGAATGGTAGCATTACCCAAGGTGAAACCTAAATTTTGTCACCACAAGTCATCTGATGAAAATTCACCAAGGTCGTAACCGTCAATAAAATAATTAAATGATATTATTTTATTTTAAAATACTAATAACTTATGAACGGTCACTCAGATTTTAAATCTAAAACCACCATAGACTTTGTAATTTGGTGTTTTTCAAAGGTGATTCCTTACATCGGTCGACGCAGGCTGGCTATGAAAAATAATTTTTGGAAGTTTTAATGAATAAAATAATCTTTGATTTTATTTTATTCTAAATTTACATCAATGCAGTGACACTATTTATTTTTAATTAATGGAAAGGAAGGGACACAGTGTTAGAATCATAACCTTGGAAATTATCTGGATTCTCTAGACAGAATACTCAAATATTTATCTCGGTAGCAACAAAAAATATGTGGATCAGAGATTGTTCTTGATGGATCACCAGTGGAAGTCAATCCCCGACAGCTAAAGATCTATATAATAGGTAGGTTGTTTTATTTATGATTTATTTTCCACATTATTGTTTACCATAATGAATGCAGTTCAATTGGAAAATAAATTGATCCATTATTTTATAGTAGTTGCGGGAGGAGTTATTGATTATGGATTATCGAGACATTAGTTTATCTTCTTCATTTATCCTTAAAACGAGAATGAATCGAGGTCTACGGGAACAAAGGACATGGTTAATATTTTTAGTTTTCTTGTGATTTATCTCACCCATTATTGGATATTTTCACTGTTGGATCCTTGTGATCATTGCTCGACTTGTCAAGATGCTCTAAATTTGATCATACCCCATGATTGGATGCAATACAAAACATTGTTCGGATCAGTGCAGCTTGGGACCCAAGGATCACATAGGTGTTTTTATTTCAGATAATGGAGCATCATAGTAATAATGGTGGACCATGGATGGAAGTTCATAGTGGATCATGGTGGCGTGGGGTGTACGGCACCACATGGGATGTAGAGGGGTGGCCATGTACACTAGCGGAATTCGTCGCTGGTGACCGAGTGAGCTAGACTGAACCGATAAGTGAACCAGGTCAGGCAAGCAGGCTAGGATTGCATGATGATTCATGCGGGAGAGGTTGGTTGAGCTCATCCAGAGTTGGTTGGGCTTAGTGGTATGGGTCAAACTGATGGACCGAGTAAGATCCGGGTCATACAAGGGGTGTCCGAATAGGACCACAGTCGATCGTGAGCTGTTGTTTACCATAGTAGTCGATCATGCACTACGGTTGACCAAGATTCCACATGGCCATGATATCTGGTGTTTTTGTCAACTATCGTGGTTTCTCATGCAATTTTGGCATGTTCGACCATGGGATTAGTCGAACCGGGTGGTGGACTAACCGCCTAGTCAGTCCACGACCCAGTGAAACCCCTTCTGGAATTTTTAAATGGCCATAAATTTCAATTCGGACATCCTTTTGACAAGTCGTCTATGACGTCAAGACCAATACAACGAGATAGTCATTTAGAGATATCCTAAGTGGGTTTTTTTTGGAGTGTGAATATTACCTAATGAATTGAGGAGTGAGTTTTATCATGATGAGCGATCTTCGAGAAAACATTTATATGGATTGTTGTGACATAGATAATGTTTTCCTTATAGATTCTATGTGTCTTATAGATATTTTGTGTATTATATAGACTATGTCTACTATCTATACTTTGTGTCTTATAGAGGCAAAGTTTCTTGTTGATAGTGTGTGTCTTATTGAATTTAGTATTTCTAGATGTTCTAGATATATTTGTTGTAGACATATATCTTTCTGGAACTGATTATGAATTCCTTTGTGGTATTCATTTATGGTATTCCTTGATGGTATTCCTTGGTGGTATTCATTGCTGGTATTTCTCTTTTGGTATTATTTCAGTGCAATTCCTTTGTGATATTCCATTATGGTATTCCATGTTTGTATTTCATGGTGATATTCCATCGTTGTATTTCTATTGGGTTATTCATTCATGGTATTTCTTTCATGGTATTCTTTTGTGGTTACAAGGTGTCCTACTGATTATTGATTTACTCACCAATGCATGGGATTTTCCTGTATGTTTTATGCCTTGTGCAGATGATATACTCTTTGATGGATTTCTAGGAAGACTATGACCAAGCAGTTCCTTGTGAGACCGGATGGACTGAGGTGTTTTTCAACATCATTTTTTATGACACTCCTCGTACCTCTTTCTTTTTAGGTTGGACTTGCTGGTGTAGAATATTTTCTTTTGGTAGGAATGTATTGGACATTTTTATTTTCCTTAAATTCACTATTTTACTCTAGTTGTGGTATATAGTGGTTTCCATGCACTATTTACTTAGTGATTTTACATTTCAGCAATGGTGGCTTGATGATGTGTGTGTGTGTAAAGGAACTTAGTAAAATGCCTCCCATTTTTGGATAATTCTACTCAGTGCTAGTCACCAACCCCTGGGCTATTGGTGCATGTCATGAGGTAGTGGTCACATGGGCCCCTCTAGGATGGGTCATGATATTATATTGTATTTGGGTATAAAATATTCTATTTTCATGAAATGGGTATTTTTATAAAAAACTATTTTTTTATGTTTCGCACACTTCTATTTACATTAAATTTTCTTAATTATATAAATTATATCATTTAAATCGGATTAAAAATTTGAAATTTTTATATTCAAAATATTTAATAAGGAAATGTTCATTTTTATTCATTTTTAATAATAACTGTGGTAAAAGTTTACCACCAGCAAAATGGGTAAAACGGGTTAATTGTGGTTGAAAATAAGGGATAATGATTAAAATTTACTCAAAATCATGACTTAACGTAACATCCTTCTTCTCACCCATTATCTTGGGAAGAGGATGAGGTGATACTTTTCCATAGGTGATATCTCTATGACACCAAAGGCTATAAATAAATTTCAAGGGATTCAGAAAAAATTAGTGTATGGTTTTTTATTTTAAAATGAAACAACCAAACCAAAAAAATTAACAAAAAAAATATATATATGATGCATGAGAAAACAATACAACTCAAAAATTCAAAACAGCAACAATATGATAGTACAAAGTAGGAAAACCCCAATAAATCTAAAAAACACCAAATACACCAACCAATATCTCCCAATCTACACCAATCTATAAATCCACATTCTCAGCCCTAGGTATCATGAATCATTACTAAAAAACTAGGAGGCCATTCCTTTTACCTATGTCTCGATATATAATATCTGGAAACACATGATAATTCTTAATAAGGGGATAATTTTATAACTTATTATGATTTCCCTAATTACTTACCAACTCATGAAACTACTGGAAAATTATTAGTTCATTTCATAAAACAATTTAAAAGAAATTTAAATTAGTTTATATCCATCCAAAACATTTCTCTATGGGAAGAAATATAATAATCCTTTAAATAAATTTTCAAAGGAATACATAAAAAAATACATTAAACTAGTTATTCATTTTTCATTAAGAATATACATTTCCATGTCCACATTATTGGCACCGAAATTTGTGACGGGAATAAGTTGAGGATGTCCAAACACATTTGTGGGAAATTCAAGCCTCGTGAGTCCAAAAATTACCAAAGGGGTCAATTTTTTTAAACCACTTAACCAAGCCCTTTTCCACCATGATTGATGTGTTTCTTTGTTGATGCAATCCTCCATTATTCTGATGACCTCTGTGAACTCCATGTATACTGATTGAAGGGATCCTCCTGGTGTCTGAAGAGCTACATGACTTCCACTAATCCACTTGAATGAATACTTCGTGAGTCTGACAGATCGTCCTCCATTTGCGAACATCCATTTACCTCATGATGAACCTCTGATAATCGTGATTCCCGGTGCTTATAAATATGAAACTCTCCCCCACCTCGTATAATTGTTACCCTGAACTTTCTCCTTCCAACTCCCATTTTTCAAAGCATTTTGTGCTTTGCGAACTAGTGATAAAAATTCATCTCCCAATGTATTTGGGCATCGTGAAACAACATTTGTTTTCATATTTTCCACCAATTAATGTGGGGGTGACCTTCAAACAGTTCCATGGCCATTATGAATATAGGTGTCCCTCTTGAGTAGTTGGTATTTCACAAATCACTCACCCTTTTTAAAGCAGCCTCCAAATATATAAAGACCCCCTTCTTAGACTGCATCTCCATGTTTCAAAAACCTCCTACCTTCATGGATAAACTTTTTAAATTATTTGAAATGAACCTATCTTTCTGAAGCTTCCTTAATTCTAAAATCACAAGATCTTTACAAATCTACTATCAGTGAGGCCTCTTACTTTACAAACCCCTTTCTTGTGCGGGCCTCCAAGAACCAATGTTGTGATTTTTAAATTCCTCATGTGGTTTACATTATTTTTTTGTTTTTCATTCTTATATTTGGGGTAGGTATTTTAATGGATCTGGATTTTTGGCATATCCATGATAACGTGGACCCAACGAGTGACTATTCCTCAAAACCCTGCATGTGAGGTCTTACTAGTGCCTTCCCTTCCCCAAATGTGGGTAGGTATCAGTCATCTAAGTCATGGGGGTAAAAAGTTAATCCTCCTTGTCCAAATTATGGGACATTAAACTACCAGGAACCATTGTCCTCAACACATGATGTTAAACTATAGTCTCTCCCCATGCAATTCACAAGGGGTGTTCTGCCTTGGGCATTCTACACATCCACTAGTCTCCATAGGAGTGATATCTTACTCACTCTACAATAAATTGAATGTAATCCTCCTCTCATGGGACTAGATCCTCCTCAGGTGTCTCTCATAAATTATGTCCCAATCTTCATCTCTTTTCAATGACACCATTAATAATCCCCAAAACGTCTTTGGGCCCCTAACCATGTGTAATTTATAGCATGCCTTTGGGGTGATAACCATGCATAATCCCCCACATGTCATTAGGATTCTAACCCTACATAATCCCCAAACCATATTTGGGATGCTAACCATGCATAAACCCAACATGTTTCTAGGTTGTTTTCTATCTGTACAACCCAATATTATGCACGTATTCCTCAAAATATGTGGATGTTGAACCCTATCTTCAATATAGGGTATGTAAGAAGCCTCTCGGAGGTTCAAGCCCATTAATCTCTACAATAAATTTGATCCATATATTTCACATCATTTAACTTGTCCTGCATGATGTTAAACTACATGATCGGAACTACATGGGGTTGGATCCCTTTTGAGAACATAGGAAGCCTATTTTTGGTTTAATCCCAACCAATGCTAAACTCTTGTGCTCCCTCTGAGGAAAGTACCCACCCGATATGACATCTTCCCTTTTTTGAACACATATCCTTGGATCTACCCCATGAAATTTTTTTATCCATCCACCTAAGAAGCTAACTATATGTATGCCCCACACAAATCACATCCATCCAAACAAGGTTGATCCTATTATGAAGGCTGCTGACCTTGGGTCGTCCCATGAATTATCTTGGGGAAATTTTCCTTATGTATGCCCTAATTCTATGCCTCCATCCTGAAAAATGTGGACACTCACTTCTATATTCTAAATAGTATATTTCGGAAGTCTCTCTGAGGTTCAATCCCATCATCTATTCGCATCCTATCCTTTCCCAAGTTCTGTGTGCCTCGAGAGGGTCATTATCAAACCTGGATGTCCCTTTTTCTTTTGGTCCCTATCACTACATTCATTCTCATAGGCCACCTCTATAGGTCACTCACCACCCCACATCCCAAGCTACATGGACATTGATTTACATATACAAAAATATAAAGAAGAGTCCTTGATGTTCAATCTCATCTCTCTCCAAACTCCATCCATTTCATCATCACTTCATCCATACCTATCTTGATTCTTACCTAGACCACCACTTCTATGTGAGCTCATTCCAACAACTTCATTATTGATTCTAGAAACACCCGATATGCTATCCATGCATAATCCCCACACATTTCATCTTCCACCAAACAAGAGAACCACTCTTGTGATGGGAAGATAGCCATGTGTAATCCCCAAATTAAACCCCTTTAAAATTTGAGGGTTTTTATACCTATATTCTAAACAAGGTATGTAGGAAGCCACCTTGAGGTTCAATCCCAACCAATGGTAAACCTTTGTGTCCACCTCATGGGTCTTTCTTCCACGATCCACCCTCAGTGATTTCCATATCAACTTCCATACTGTGAAACCTCCCTTTTACTTAAGACACAATTCCTATATCTATCATTATTGGGAGTTCTGATCAACACATCTAATATACACACCAGGTTCTCTTTCCTTGGTATGTTCTTATCTGATCCACCTTCACAAGATTTTTAATGGGTCCGGTCTATCCCCACTTGATGTTAGAATCGTGGCATACGCTGTGATAAACATGGGATGCTGAGGGAAACCTCGGAGACATTCCATATGAATAAGATACCCTGCGATTGACATGGGAAGCCTTGGGTTTCTATAACCATGATAATCCCTCCTATGAGGAGTAATATAGTTCTTCCAGTGTTTTAGTGTCAAGAAATTATATTGATTCCCAATATGAATTCTCTTGTGACTAAATTTTTCTAACCAAGCTAGACCCTTAATAATTTTTAGACTGAAGAAGAGTAAGTAAATAGTGTCCACCAAGAGATGGCATTAGGAACGAGGTTTATGAACAATTTCATAATCTATGAGGGATACACAGACTAAGCAACGAATACCAAGGAGGAATACATGGAAGGATAGAACTATATCCCATCATCCTGTTTCGATCAAAGGATCATACGTCTCTGAATAAGTGATGAATTCCTCCCACCTTTGGAAAGCATGAATTTGGGGTGCAATTCACATGCTAGTGATCATTGAAAAAGATGACCTAGGTGTGTGCACCCTAGTTAAAAGCATCAAAAACATAAATGGTGAACCCAACATGAACTAGTTCTCCTTTAACAATGGGGATTTGTAGTGGTCAAGACACCAGAAGAAGATCATGACACCAGATCCAAATTTCCAACACCATGTCCCACCAAGAAAATAGTGGGCCTTGCATGAGACACACCATAATTCAGGGCAGTTTATTGTTGTACAATCCGGACCCAATCTATAAAAAACCAATCACCCCTACCGACATACACAGGGTCGGGAGGAATGGTAATGATGAATTCCTGCACAGCTCCACCTCCACCATGATGTTATCCATGACCATACCTATCGGGAACCCATACCCCGTATCACCCTCATAAATTGTTCATAGAATGGTGGTAGATTTTCTCATCTCACAATATGAGAAAGATGTGGACATTCCCATGAGGGATATGGCCCATCGGGACCTAGAGTATTTTGCACCTCGTTGTCACCACCACCCCAAATGGCCATGCAAGGAGCCACTACTCTTTACTCCAACATCAAAACATTTATAGAGACTCTTCCTAGAACTATCCTATTACTTACTCCCCTACACTAATGAGGTAAGGGATGTCTAATTCATCCCAACGATGAATACCACCTGAGAGATACAATGTATGTCACACACATGGCCTCATTGGCACCACTAGTTACCGGTCTCTTAGGATGGAGAACAGGTGGCTTATGCCTCTACTCAGCTAGCCCCAGTCAAGGTGAACAGATTCCAATGTTGGAGAAAAGTAAAAGAATATGCATTATAGGGGGAATTAGCTTCTATAAATTTAGTTCCCCTTGTCACTAATAATGTGTACAACAATTCCCTAATATGTTAGAGTAGGGAAACATTAATTTCAAATCTATATTCAGACCTTAGCCACCCCACGTGCCAGCTTGGTGGACTCTTTTGTTCACTACCATGATCATCAGCCATTACAATCCTACCCGTTACAATAAGATTCGGTTCATAGGTCCTCCATATACAATCTCCATCCATAGATAAGGTCCTCATCACTCTCACTCCAAGCATGGTGTTCCTCCCTATGCATATAATCTGAGATATAGAGGTGCTACCCTTGTTTGAGATCGTCAATGTGAAGGCCCTCATCAATTCATTCATGTTTCGAGTGGTGGTCCTCCTCACTCCTCCAACCATCCAAGAGGAGGTCCTCCCCGCTTTATCGATAGTCAATACAGAGGTCTTCACTATTTCCAATTCAATCAGTATGAAGGCCCTCCATGTTCTATCATTTCCAATTAGCAGAGAGGTCCTCCCCATTCCATCAATGGCCGACATGGAGCTCCACACCTTGTTCACACCAACATCAGTGGATGTCCTGCTCAAAAAAACATTAACTATAGTGAAGTTCCTCCTCTCTCTATTACCTATTATCATGGATTTCCTCCCCATGTTCTCATGAGGTTTAGTGGAGTTCCTCCCCATTCTAGAACTCCCCACTACTGGTTTCCTCCCTGTGTCCATCAATTTTCATGGAGGTCCCCCTAGGTTCTGTTCGACATATGCCTAGGTTATCCTCACACCTCATCTCATCACATCGTAAGTTCATCGACTCTAAAAACTAGATATAAAGTTCATCCTCATGTCACAACTACCTTAAGATAAGGTCCCCACTGCTCCATCACTAACCCACATAGAGGTCCTCTCAATTTTTTAGATCGACATTTCCCTGAAGAACCATTCTGGGGAAGAATAAAACTCAATTATGGAGAATTTTTCATGATCCTTTGCATCATTGTCTAGAGAATGAACTCTTCTTGTGAGATTAATCCTACAAAAAAGAGAGATGTACCAGATCCCCAAAACCATCCATAGGTACATGTAGGAGGAGGCAGATATGGCTCCCTTTTATGGTCTCTCTATGAAGTCTTCTCTGTCATCACCAGGATCATTATCTACCTTGACAAGAGATCACTAATAGTTTTTTTGGGGATTAGTAGATGATGAGTGTCGGGTAGATACTCCAACAAAAACTTACACCCTCACACATGAAGTTTTGGTCAACACCTCATCCTATAAAGACATTATGATGAAGTTAGTACCATCCCTGGTAGACGACCCAGCCTACATCAACATGTTAGATCATGAAATTTTCTCTCCACCAGCATGTCTATTTCTGAAAAATTCCACATTATTTTCATTGTTTCTTCCATATAAGACCTTAGTAGAATAATTGGGAAACCAGGAGCTAAGTCCTGATTATGAATGAAGAAGTCTTTGGGATATTCGTGCGGTGAACCAATTATCATAGATAATCTGGCCAATTACAACTTTAGACATTTCCATTCCAGAATCTCTCACCTAGGATGATGTAATGATCTTCTTCTAGACCATCTATTAAATGTATTTCCATCTATAAAACCATCGTTTTGTATATCCTAAGATTCGGGAGCTCTTCAATGGCATCGAACAGCAGTGGTGACCTAGTCGCGCTTCTTGTGGATAAGAATCATACATGTCTTGGTTATTATTGATATCGTAATCAGAGATGAATTAAAATATTTATTGTTCTACATAGAATCGTCATGTAGGAATCCTCGTACATGATTACTAGGTAAGAGGGCAGTATCATACTCTCCACTTTATCCCAATCGTACTACAGCCATACATACCGGGTGAAATCGAGGACATCACATTGGGCATGGTCAAGGTCAATATAATTGATCATGGAACACATAAAAAGAGATACACTGAAGCGGGTTCTAAAGAAGATGATGCACCCTCTGGGTAGCACATCATCTTCTAGATCCCCTAGGAATTTTCACTCACCAGCAAAGGTTGATCCATATCCCTGAAGAGCCCTCCAACTCATTATACTTAGGTTGAGACCCCAACTAGGATAAAGGACCATCTAGGACTTCAATGCCTTTTGAGTTGTCTGGTTCATTGCTGAAGACAGTGGTCGACCCCACCACAGTTTCCCTGCATCAACATCTTGTCGAAAAGAAAAGGATCATTGATGATCTTCTTACAAATCACCTTGCAGGACGACGTCCAGATTGTGGTGACCCATAGTACAATCATGTACCTCCTCCACTAGGGTAGAAAAGGAATCCATAGGCATTCCTTAGATAGGTTCCCCCATTAGTCAAAAAAACCCTTCACACCCTCGAAAGTTTAGAGGTCATAGATTATGGAAAAATTTAATGGTAAGCATCATCAAATGAGAATGAACCGTGAAATAATCATTATTAGGACCTATCTCAGTCCATTCCCCTAGTGGTTCCTCATATTATTCCTCCAGTGGAACCATTGGCCACTCCAATTTCTCCCTGGTCAGCTGAGCCTACCAATCATTTTGAAGAGCCTGCTAATGCACTACTGGTTATGAATCCCCATAAGGGGGATCTGATGGCCCCACTCATTTCCCACCTTGAGGCCCTTGAGACACTATAGGTGGAGATACCACCTGATGGAAGGCCTTATCAGGCATGGGTGGATGATTTTACATCACCCACAGATTTCTAGAACCCTAAATTTTCCCCATTCAATGAGATGGGTAACCCGCTGCAGCATCTAGCCCACATTATTTCAAGGTGTGGCCCAAAGATAGGGACTCAAACACAGCAAGAATCCTCCATGATCTGGTGTTTCAAACAGACATTGGAAGGGTCTATGTTTGTATGGTACAATATGTTACTCATTGGGTCTATTTCTATTTGGGAAGATCTCTACAGGTAGTTCATTTATCAATTCTACTCAACCACTCACAAGTCCATCATTTTTTACCTCTTAATGTGAAAAAATTTCTAAATGAGCGAGTCACAGACTTTGTCTCTAGGTGGAAGGCCCTCACTTATTCAATCGATATTTCATTGACTCATGAACAACTTCGGATGATGTGCATTGAGAATGTGAATATAGATTTTTTTCACTCCCTCATTACTCAGAACATCCTATGTGGACTCTGGGATTTTTATAACAATGCTCAGTGCCTATAGGGGGCCTTGCACCAAGCTAAACAGGCATGCTCTTTCCTCCCATAGCTTCATCTAGAAGAGTCTACAAGGATGATAATACTTCTTCCACATATGTATAGGCCACTAAAACATTAAAAATAATTACTAGAAGATCCTTATCCACAGCCTCATTGAGGAAAATATCTTTAGGCCCATCCTCAAGCCCAGCCTCAAACATAGCATCATTTGCCTCAAAATCGATCTATCCACCTCATCATGAACTGTCACCTGGGAGATAAATTTAGGATCAAGCCCCCAAGAGGCTCCAACCCCTCTTTAGTGATAGTATTCCTAGAGTTACCTTTCTATACAGAATAAAATAAACCTACTCATTTTATGCGAATTATGTTATTGGTTATTTATGTAGTGTCTTGGATCAAGGAACCCTAAATCTTCCAAAATGCAGGTAACCTAAGGAGGCTGATCTCACTAGTCCCCCTAACAACTACCCCTTCCATTGATTCTATGGAAACACCATCATATAGAGTTATATATTCAAGGAAATCCTATAGAACAATATTGACATCAATGTGGTCATATTAAGTCCAGATCAATCACATGTGGTGTGTGTTTTGGAAAATCCAAACATCGACAATGAAGGTTAATGGTAGTAGGTATCTAACAACAATTCTAAAAAGTTTGATTATTGGTTATCCCACATAGTATTAGATCATTCACATGGTGTCATTCATGCCCATCTGAATTGGATTGAGCCTACTAATTTTTTTTCTCCCCTTCCCACTACCGCTCCGACATCCATATATCAGCATGTCACTTATTAGAAGAGAAGGCTCTAACAACACAAGGAAAATTAGATCCCCCCACCCAAGACAAATCCAGCCAACACTCTTTCCAATTTCATGCTCCTATAATGAGATTCCCCACCATATTTTTCCCACTAATATAGTATTACATAAAAGATGATAAATAGTATGTATCAGTGAATACTTAAGAATTGGTGGACACTTACATGTTTCCCAGTGATGATGAGTGTCCAAAAGGTCCTCCTAAAGTTCCAAGTTGATACCATAATCAATAATCCTATGGAAATATAAACTGTTAGAATGCTTAGGGTAGTTCTCCCAACCATTCCAGGCATGATACCGAGCCCAGACAGCAGGTTAAATGTAGAGCTCAACATTTGTAGTCCTCTCATCAAATCTCACTAGATTTTATACCACCACCATTTATTTTGATTGATCGAGAAGAGTTTTTGGGACAGTGTCAAGATCAGCCACTCCCAGTTGTGGCCAGACCTCCATCATCTAACTGTCAAATAGTAATAGTCTTACTTGGTTTCGCTAGTTAGAAATAGGATTTTCTGAGAATGAGCTAGAATCTTCTGATTCAACTAGCCGAAACACCTGTCATACCTCCTTCCATAGAGAAACTTAATGGAGGAATAAATATGCCTATAGCATAAAATTATGATGTGTTTAAACATCTTTTTATAATTCCTTTAAATCTCTCGACACATGTGGCCCTCTGTCTATTGGATGAAATGCTTGAATACCTAATAGATGATTTGAGAGTCCCCCTCCAGTATAAAATAGAGGTATTAATTGTAGAGGTCTTCCATGTTGATGAAGCCGATAAAGTAGAATGCCAATACATTATCTAATTCTCATAAGATTATGAAGGCTCCCTTTTATAGGGGATCATCCACCTATTGTATATTACTATCTAGCTTAATGTACTGGAAGTCCACTATTTCCTTATCGACATAGGTTCTAGGATCAATATCATCATGAACTATATGATTTTCATGCTAGGAATTTCTAAAGCAGATATGAGTCCCTATGACCTGAAAATTCCTGGTTATGATAGGACAAAGGAGAGGCTATATAGAAAAATTCACATAAAGAACCAATTTGGATGCCTGATTTTCAGCACTGAATTCTTGTTCGTCTCGTAGTACACCACGTACAATTCATTGATGGGTAGACCCTAGCTTCATATGCACTAAATATTTCCTATTAATATCACTAATGCCTCAAATTATTCCTAAATGGTTGAGTGGGTGTGCTCCAAGGTGATTTTTCTTCCTTTTCCTCTTGTGAAGCCCTCTATTTAGATGTCGACTATTACAAGATCAGGGAAAACAGAGTTCAAACCAATGAGGTTGAGGACCCTGCTACTATGGCCGAACCGTGGATGGCGTTGGACAATTCCTTCATTCTTCTGATACATTAGTCGGAGGACACAACCATAGAATTTGGACATTGCTTCATAGTCTTCCAGGTGAATGGAAGGCATGTTCCCAGGAACATGGAATATTGAAAGATTACCATGTACTCTTACAAAGGGTAGTCTAGAGTGATACTAGAGCCTCTTACCCCTGTTTGGTATTGTGTTTTTCCCCTGGGGCTAAAGAAATATTCCACAACTTCTTTTTCCACCATGTTAAGATAAGTCGACACATACCAACCCTCCACCCCTACTTCGAGATCATCAAGTGTAGGACCCTTAGTCAAAAGCCTAATAGAATAATGTCGTCAGCTTTTTTCATCATGGTGTCAATATTGTAGTGGTCTCCTTGTGGATATTCCACCACCATTCAAGTCAGCCCTAGTGTTCTTCTAGCGGAGTCGACTCAGAATAATTTCCGCCTTCTAATGATCCTCCCACCTTATCTAATGAAAAGAATTTGGAATATTCCCATACCACATTAAAATATAGAATCTATACCACCATTTATGAGTTGGTATAGGTAAATACCAATACGTAGGAAAACCCATGGCCAATTTTGATCAATTCAGTTATTCCCACAGAAAAACAACAAACATTTTTAGACTATTGGATGAATAATTGTGATGTGTTCACCTAGAGATTTAACAGGATTACAGGGTTGGATTTTTGGGTCACCATCCACTGTCTTGGTCTCCTAATAATCAATCACATGTTCAAAAGTCTCCCTAAAAGATTCACCCCACTCATGGTTTCAATGTTGAGGCTGAGGATGATAAGATCATGAAATACAGTTTCATCAACAATGTACAATACCTCTATTGGTTGGAAAACATCATTCCATTCATTAAGAAGAATGTATAGATTAAATCCTTCATCAACTTTTGGTATATCAACCATCGTTGTTTGAAAAATGATTTTACCCTTATTGTAACAGAGCTGTTGATCGATGCCACTGCAAGATTCCAGGCCCTCCCTTTCATGGATTGATATTCTGGGTATAATGAGATCCAGATGGCCCCTAAATATGAGGATTCCACTACATTCAGGTCCCCACAGTAGACCTTTTCTCTGAGGTAATGTCGTTCAGCTTGAAGAATGAAAAATCCACTTATCAGTGTGTTATGGATCACATGTTCAAACCCATTCTCAGGATTATAGTGGTATACCACGTAGTTGATTTGGTGGTCAAATACCACCATCATTAGGACCATATCAGATATCCTAAAAAGGTTTTAGGCTTCCTATTATCCCTATATAAGAACATGAACCCCTTGAATTTTTCCTTTACTATCACCTTTAAGAATTTTATTACCTTCATTAACAAACATAGAGGGATTGATATCGACCTGGAGAAGATCGAGGCCATTAGTCATATGCCTCCACTGAGAAACCATTGAGAGCTTTGAGTCTTCTTAGGCCACCTAGCCTATATACATTGATTCATTGTGTATCTAGTCAGACATTGTAATCAATTTTCCAGACTCATGAATAAAGGTTACATCTACCAATGGGATGAATAATTCTCGACTGCTTTTGAGTAAGTCAAGTAGTCCAACATCTAGTTTTGATGCCCCTCGTATCTGGAAATCTACTGGTCCTTTATGTGGCTATGCTAGAGTGATACCTTGACACCCTACAAATCTTGAAGAATAATGAAAGGATATAGAACAGTATGTACTATCTCAATCATGTTCTCCTTGATAAATATACTAGATATTATTCTACTGAGAAGAGTTACCTTGGATTGTTTTTTGTAGTACAGATGTAGTGACATTATCTGCAGCACCATGAGATACATCTGGTGTCCTGCATGGATTTGAAAAAGAAAATCCTAAATTCTCTATGTTGATAGACCATCTAGCTTGTTTTGAAGTGATCCATCAGCATTTGGACATCAGGTTTATCTCGTAGATAGCTATCAAGGGACAGTTGATGGCATATTTTATGGTCACCCATCAAACACCCAAAGAGTATTCCTTGTACCTTGATTTTACATATGAGGCCATTCTCTTAGTGGATGAATCAATTACATGTTGGTATATTCACTTCAGTGGTTCCTCCAGAAGTCCAACTAGTAGGAGGCTCAATAATCCACGACTCAATAGTGTAGGCATGGGGGTTGTCTTCATCACACTCACACATTCTGTATTTCCTTATTCATTCTTGTTGTTAGAAGGATAAACCAAAAAATAGGTGGGGAATCAAGATCTAATCACTGGTCTTAGGCTAGCCCTCAATATTTATGATCCCCTTCTACATGTGAATGGGGACTCTGTTCTAGTCATCAAGCAGATAAATGGTGACTATATCATTAGTAATCTAGAGCTTGTTCCATTGTTAGAGTGAACTATCCATCTTTTGTCCCAATTACCTTCTCAAACATAGGTTACTCGTGTTCCCCAATAATTGAATGGTCCAGTAGATTCACTATTTTATTTATCCACATTTCTCGTAGAACCTGAACATGACGATTTGATTGTTCATCTTGTGTAAAAAAGGTTCATCACCCACATCTCCCTTGATGATGATCATAACCAGTAGTGTAATCATCTTACTATCAATTATTTCACATCAAGACCTAAAAATACCTCTTTTATCATTCATTGATAACTACAATTAGACAAATCCTTTTGTTGAGTATCACTAGAGTGGAAATCTCTCGAGAGACAGAGCCGATCATGATCAAATCTATCGGCGTGCAACATAGTTCACCCACCAGATCATCCCTAGCCTTGAACGGATCCTCTAAAACTGTGGTTTCGATGGAATTATGCTCTATTGCATTTAGGGAGATGATATTACACATTATATTCAATAATTTCATACCAGCTCAGGTAGAGCCCAATAGGTAGGGTCGAAACTCTCTCTCCATATTTGATGGTTGGGGGACTCTTATCCCACCATAGTCCATTACTATATTGAATTCACCAAGAGGTTCCACATATGTAATATCTAATCTAGCATTGTGCATCTCCCTCCAGATCCACTCTATACCACCATGTATTCATGGCCTTTTGTAGTCTGGGAACTCGATGTTGTGGGACCATATCCACCAGTGATAGATCGCCAGTGAAGGATTATTCTGACCGAAAAATATTTCATTCCTAGGTAGGAAGAGGTGATTATACTCAAGTAATTCAAGGACCATTCTATCATTGATTTTTTGAGCTCCAAAATCATCCATAGATTCAGTGTTCCTCTAACTGTTCGTACTGATAATGATAACAACTTCCAAAAAGTTGAGCTGAATAAATTGTACACCAAGTGAAACAACCAATCCAAACATAATTCTCACTACCATGCATATGAAAATGGAATGATTTATGAATTAAAAAAAACCATCTATTATATTATGTAAAAGATGTTTTTTCATCATAAAAAAGGTTTTTGAAAATTTTCCCCAATGCTCTCTTGGTTTATCATATGATGACTCAAAACTCCACCAATGTGAACCCATATTCCCTATTATACATAATCAAGGCATTCATGACCATTTAGTATTAGTTTTTATCACTCCATACAACATTATACGATAATAATTCCTCTGAAAGAGTAGCTAAAACCTATTTGGCCGAATTGGAATCCCTCGATGAGAATGTGTTCTAGGCCTTGTACAATATAGATAGGAACCAAAATAAGATATCCAGAGATTTCAATAAGAAACATCATCTCTTCTCCTTCCTCCAAGGTGATATTGTATTGTCTATGAGGACATCAATGAAACCTATAAGGATGTCACTAAAGTTGGATCCCAAATGGGAAGGAACTTATATAATTCACAAGGTGTATCCAAATAGTGCATACTCTTTGGTCACTATGGATAGAGAGTGTGTTACTCCTCCCACCAATTCCAAGTTCCTTAAGAAGTAATTTTCATAAATATACCCATAATCCTATATACATGATGTTAAATTTCATAACAACTCACATCTATCATGGAATAAAACTACTGTTATGTCCCACGTGATGATAAACTGTGCATGGTCAGATCCCTTTGGCCATAACCTAGTATCTCCCTCATCTTTAATACATGAAGTTAAATAGCACGAATTTCATGAACTATGCAAGGATTGATTCTCATTCTTATATGATACAAATCAATTCCCTAAGATTTAGTCTTTTGGACCGGCCACATTTTCATCTATTCGGACCCTTATCTGAGATCCCTCTCAAGACTGCATAGTGTGGTGGGGATTTCTAAGATCCTCATTCAGGTCTAGTTTATTTCACCATTACATGTGCTTCCTTTTTGGACAACTTTTCCCTAGAATTCTATTTTCACGTTGTAAAATTTTGTAACATCCTTCTTCATTACTGCATGATGTTAAACTTCACGATGTTCAAGAACTACATATGTCTTGATTCCCATCCTAGTAAGATACGTAAGAATTCCAGGACATTTTGTCTTTTGTCCCATCCTCGGTTTAACAACCCTTATATTAGGGATATGTGGTGTGGCAACGAGCCTCCTTATCCCTCATTCATATTGGATTTGTTAACTCACCATTCCACATATCATTAAGAGGTATTTATCAGCTGTTCTAAGCCCTATTACCAAAAACCAACATCCTAGTGTCCTAGTTACATTCTTGTAAACTACGTGACACAAGATTCATTACCTCATGATGTTAAACTACAAGACATTTGATAACTACATATAGATTTATTTCTATCCCAATTAGATACACATGAACTCCCATGCGTTTCTTCTTTGGTTCCATCCCATGGATTATTAATCCCCCTTTTCTCCCTATGATCTTTATTTGTCATTGGTCCATTAGAAATATCATGTGTGAGAACCCTCCCATGGATTCTACAGTTAATAATGGATTTAGATCCCTCTATCTGGTATGTCTCACCAACGTTCTTAGATGTACTATGGTGTAGGACTTATAGTGTTGGGTTCTTCATGTACATTCCCTTATTTTGTCTCCACACTTCACGTTCCCCTTTGTATGGGTCTCCAACATTTTTCTCGCCAGAAGAGACCCCTTAGTGGCCTGGATTTTGACCTCATCGATCACATACCATCTTAGTAGAACACCTCGAAAGATTTTGAATGGAATTTTAAGATAGGTCCATCATTTCAAACAAGGCCAGTAGTGGACCCTCATTTGCATTATCTAATTCCAGTTTTCACGATACAATTTTTGTGTTTCAAATGAGGTTATCATTTATCCACCATTGTTAGGCCACCCACATTGAATAAAAAATATTTTACATTGTTATTCACATCCCTTTCCACATCCTTATATCCTTAGTTAACTTTAACACCCTCGATGTTACCCCTCCTTGCACATTTTAATGTTGAGAAGATAAATCAACATCATGGTAGGGTTTATACCTGAATGGAAAATTCACACAATATTATGGTCCAAACTCTATGACCATTAACAATGAGTTCACATCCTAATCTCATGATTTCAATCTAGGTGTCTATGTCCAAGCTGAATGACTTCAAACTGGGCACAATCTTCCATAGGAATGAATATGTGGAGTGTGTAATCCTCTTGTTTCCCATTCACGTTGGGTTTTTTATGCCACCACTTAATGCATAGTCCTCTTGACGTACCCCTCTATGGTCCAAACTCAGGGACCCTAAACAATGAGCTTATTAATCTTATTCTCTTATGGTATTGATGTTTGGAGTGTGAATCATTATTCCTCATTCACATTGATACTGTTAAGATTCCACATAAGGTGCACCCATTGTTATATTGCTTTATGTTCTAAATTCTATGACCTTAAAATATGATCTCTTTCAACCATGAAAAATGATGATAAAATATGTTGTCCTATTCCAAATGAAATTATAATGTTTATTCCTTGTTGCAAAATGTTAAAATACATGGGATAGTCCTATCAAACAACATTGAACTGTGGCGTCATCTTCTGGGCTACATGATGGAAAACAACAAATAATTTTGGTGTTCTCCCTTGAGAGAAAATCACCCTTTGCATTGGACATCCAGCATGCCACCTATCAAAACAAGTACACTACATGATTCCCATAGATATTCCCAATATTTTTTTCTGGGTCTGACCATTTGAAAAAAATATAAATAAGAACAAATTAACAAACATGAAATATCTAATGCCTCTTCTCTCTATGCATGGTTCAGACCTGCATGGAAAAATTTCACTTTAATAACTACATGTGGCCTGATTTCCTTCATTAGTATATACATAGTGATTCTGAAATTATCATTTTTAGGTCCATACACAACATAGATTCTACTTTTCATGTCAAATTATCTTCATCCATATTGCATGATGTTTAAATGCATGGGATTCTTGAACTATGTGAATCTTGATTACCCTCCTTACAGGATAAATTTTGATGCCCAAACACTATGTCTTTGGGCCATACAAAAAACACTATGGTCCAATATCTATGACATTAGACTAGGATCCCTATCTTCTAATCTCTATGACCTTAAACTAAGAGACAATATCATCAACACATGACCTTAAACTATTAAACTACCCTAAGAGATTTCAAGATGCCCCTTGTTGATTATGGGATGCTTTATATTACTCACTAGAGAGGATTTACCCATAAAACGTTGGTCTCTCACAACACTATGCTGGAAGAAAAATAGGAGTCTTGACTCCCATCCTTATAGGATATGGAGTGACCCCTAGAAAAGTTGTATTTGGTCACAGCCAGAGGTTTATTAACCTTTTGTCCCTTTGGCCCCAGTTATGATCATAACTCTATGACCTTAAACTAAGATCCTCATAGGGATATTTATTATGGTAGTATGTATCCATTACTTCGTACATGTTGGGATTTTTCCCTCACCACATCATAGGTTCCTCCTTTATGTATGTTCCTTGGTTTTTTATGGTGCACAAGACTCTTTTGGATCATTCACATCGAGTTAATCTACTCTATACCATGAAAAAATTATATTAATAGAGATAATAGTTCATGTAACATGACTTCAAATTGTTGTGTAGGGTTTAGGAAGTATGACCTTAAATTTTGTGCAACATCCTAGTCAGAAGGTGTGAGTGCTGCCAGAGGATTACCTTTTTGATTAGCTACTTACATGATATATGAAATAGAATGCTTTGAACTGTACGATTGTTTACTACTGAGTACCTCCGCGTTACTGCTTCTGTTTCTTATTGCCTACCATATATATTCACTGACTGTTAGGCACAGATCTTCTGGGGGTTGCCTACTGAGATTAGTCTCACACCCTGTTTGGGTCATGATTTTGGGCGCAAATAGATTATATTACTATAGGTATATATAAAGGAAATCACCCTTCTACTTCAAGTACTTGACTGTTGTGGAGCTTGAGATAATGGGACCAAACTGAGGCTTGCGATGCTGAGGAGTTTTATCTGCTTTATTTTTTACTTTGGTTTAGTAATTTATTTTTTCATTTCGACTTGTTTGGATACATTCATAGACACATTTATCATGCATTATTTATATATGTGCTCCAGTTGTTTCTTCTTTTCAGTTTTCCAATGTTTACTATTCTATGGTATGTTTACTACTTCTGTTATTGTTATCTATTTCTTTTCTACAATGTTACCCAGCCAATGAGGTTATTATTTCTGCACAAGCAAACCCAAGGCCCCCACTGCTAGTTAGAAACCTCTAGAATTATGGGAAATGTGCTTGAGGCCGTGTGACCAACCGGGAATGGGGCGCCTCTGGGTGGCTTCCGAAACTGGGACGTTACAAAGTTGTATCAAAGGAATTATTTTATTCCTGACATACTATTTGGAACCTATAGCTAGGGATAGGATGAAATTGGTACTTGGTAATAATATGTTTCTAGGAGTAGCTAACTTGTGTATATGGAAAATCCAATCTACCTCGTTATTACAATTTTTATAGTCTTGCAATATTATAGTTGGTTTGATTTTCAAAGTTGGGTGATTCACATGTTTTGTGCAGTTATATTTGATGATTATTGAGGTTCTATTTCTATTCCAACACGATGAGATGAGGGTATTACATATCTTGCATCATATAGGCACATGATATACATCAATTTTCATGCATTTTTTCCATTCCATTTAGGGTGCATTAGTGATTACATATTTTTTTGATAGATGTTGTGCTAGATATGCATGTTGTTGTGAAAGATGTCTTGATAGAATACCTTCGTTTGATAGGGTATTGATTTTTGTAAAGTTAGTTTGAATGAACACCAAACTTTTATTATTGAGGTGTTATGGGCCCTCATGGACCGGAATTTGGAATATCGTTGCCTTATTTTCCTTGTAATGACAATTATAAGATGCCAAGATTTGATTCGCGGGGAGTATGGTCCCCCATAGATTGGAATTTGGCACTTTCAATGTCCATTTTAGTGTTTTTATGAGTTCCGGAGTAGTTTCTGAGGTTTACTATCTGTAAAATCCCAGAATAAATAGCGTTTAATGTTGAATACATGCATTGTGTTCTTCTGTTCGGTAGGAAACTTTTTTTCATAAGTACATGTCGTGTATTGTATGTACACGTCAAGTAGTCTATAACCGTGTCATTGGCTGTGTGGGCAGAAACATAGGGTTGGAAATCATTGGTAGGACACACCGTGTACTGGATGTACATGTCGTGTTATAGAATCGTGCAACCGGCCGTGTTACTAACAACACGGGATGGTTGACTCTATTCTAATACATGTCGTATCCGGCTGAAACACACTGTGTAGTTTAACCCGAGAATCTGGCCATGTAACGAACAACACAGGTCAAAAAAATATTCCTAGTATACTCCATGTCCGTATGGAATTATCCGGGTAGTTTGAGCCATGTATCTGACCGTGTCGCTAACAACACAGGTCGGTGAAGCTTGTCTAGTACATGTCATGTTTGGTACGAACACGCCATGTAGTCTTGTCTCAGGAGAATCGTGTGGGTTACCCATGTTAGAGAACTCAGGCAGGGGAATAAAATTCAATTACATGTCATGTTTTTGGACAACACGTCATGTTTTTGGGGTGTTACATAACCAGTTGTGGTAGGAGTACACGCCCATGTGAAAGGATTAAGGTAACACACCATGTAATCATTATACACATCATGTATCCATGTTTTGGAAAACATGAAGACATTATTTCTTTTGTTCCCTCCTCACACTTCTAGTTTTCAATTCTTGATAATATTAATCTAAGGTGTGACCTTGACCTTCCAGAGTCATTGCACCAGGACATCCTCTGGTTGTACGCTAGATACAGGGTGGTGATCAGACACCAGATATGGATGATCAGGTACTAACAGAAGATCCTACATTTGTGCCAGCCTTGGAACCAGCCATCATCCCAGAAAATGGTGTCGATGGACAGTTTCAAGGGGGCTTCATGAGGTTTATGCAGACCTTCTAAGGATTCCCACATCCTGTCCCATCAATGGAAAAGCTGATGCAGGTCTTTCATCAGCAGCGTCCTCCAAAATTCACTAGGGAAGGAGGACCTCAAGCTACAGAATCATGGTTAGATTCCATGTTGCCTATCTTTGATCATATGAAGACGCCTTCTGAGAGAAGGGTGAATTTTGTTACATACATGCTTCAGGATTCCACCAACATATGGTGGGATGTGATATCTTAGGAGGGAAACCAGCAGGTCAAGGCTTGGGATGAGTTCCAATGAGCCTTCTATGACTACTTCTATCATGAGACTTTGAGGGTTGATCGAGCCCAATAGTTCATGAGCCTGGTGTAGGGTACTCTTTCTGTTATAGAGTATTCTTCTCACTTCATAGATCTGCAGCGCTTCACGCCTATTCTAGGAGGTGATGAGTTATTCATGGCAAGGAAGTTCGAGGATGGTCTTAGGCACAACATCTGATCACAGGTGAATATATTTTGGTTGACTTCCATCACTTCTATAGTCAACCAGGCGCTGATCAAGGAGCACAATCCGATGGATTCTGGGGTTGTGATCCAGATCAGTTTGACATCTGAAGTTAGTATCCTACCTATAGACAATAGGAAATTTTATAGGGAGTCTATGTGCAGTGATCTGAGGTGGTGAGAGGCTTATTCGGGTAGCCAGGTGGTGTTCTACCAGTGTGGTAATAGAGGGAATATGAGGCCACATTTCATGAGAGACCTAGTGGAGTGCAGATCTTGCAGCAAGGTGGATCACCTTTAGAACTTATGTCTGATCTTCTCACCAGCAGTTGGTGACAGAGGTTCTTTTATGACTTCACATTTAGGAGCAGCACCACCAGTTACTCCTCAGTCAGGTAACTGGAGTTCTTCTGGCTGTTCAGGCCGAGGTGGAGGTCATGTTCGTGGTTGTAAGTCGCCAAGATTTCAACAACAACATGGTGGATCACCCCAAGGTGGTCAGTCAGGGTCACAGGGCTGCAGTGTAGGTCAAACTTTTTCAGTGGATCAGACACATCAAGAGAAAGATCTTGGACCCTCTAAAGTTCGAGGTACAATCCTAGTTCCCTCAGTTTAATCTTATGTTTTTTTTATATTGGCCCTTCTCATGGATTTATATCTATTTCTATTTTGGAAAGACTTGGGATCTGTATCTTTTCTTCTGTTGATATCTTGACATTAGATACTCCATTGGGGTCTAGAACGGTTAGTGTACATCAGTGCAAGGAGTTCCCTCTTGAGGTTGGTGGGTGTCACTTATTTTGGGACCTCTATTTCTTAGAGATGATAGGCAATGATATCATTATTGGAATAGACTAGTTAGTTCCTTTCAAGGATTTTGTCGATTTATATTGATGTTGGGTGAGTTTTACATCACCAGAGGGAAGATAGTTTCTTCATAAGGGCGAATGGGATGTCCAGCCGAGCAGAGCAAGACCCTAGCATCATGGGATGGGAGGAGTTACAACCTAGATCACTTTTCTATATCTGGATGACCAGGGGACCTCACAGTTATACTTTTCTCCAGTGGTGGATCATTTCAGGGACACCTTTCTAGATGAATTTTCAGGTTTTCCTCCAGAGTGTGAGGTAGACCTGTCTATTGAGCTTATTCCAGGAGCGGCATGGGTGTCCATTCCTATTTATAGGATGGATACACCAGAGTTGTAGGAGGTCAAGAAGTAGTTGGAGGAGTTACAGGAAAAGTGTTTCATCCGACCTAGTACTTCTCCTTGGTTTTTTCCAGTCTTGTTTGTGAAGAAGGAAGATGTTACCCTCAGAATATGTGAGGATAAATAAAAGTTTAACTAGTTGACAGTCAAGAACCGATATCCCTTACCAAGGATTTATGATCTCTCTGATCAACTTTAAGGATCTCGGGTGTTCTTGAAGATTGGATTGAGATTCAGTTACCATCAGTTGCGTTTTAGACCATCTGATATACCTCTTAAATCCTTCCAGGGCAGGTACAGTCTATATGAGTACATGGTTATGTCGTTCGGTCTCATGAATTCACATGTAATTTTCATGGCACTAAAGAACCAAGTGTTCTATCCATACATGGATTCTTTCATGGTATTCATTGTTGAAAATATCTTAGATGGACCAAATTCACTTCTTGGGTCATGTTATCATAGAGACAAGAGTATCAGTATACCTAGAGAAAGCGTGAGTTGTAGTTTTATGGGAGAATCCGAAGAACATATTTGAGGTACAAAGTTTCATAGGGTTGGATAGGTACTATATACATTTCATACATGACTTGTCACACTTAGAAGCACCACTGATGGGTCTAACTAAGAAGGGTGAAAAGTTCTTCTGGTCAGATTATTACGAGTGAGCCTTTCAGGAGATGAAGGGGAGGTTGACTTCACCACCGATACTAGTATTTATAGAGATGGGAAAAAGAAATAATGTTTATTGTGATGCTTGAGATATCAGGATGGGAGCAGTGCTTATGCAGGGGGAAGGAGTCATTGCGTATGGGTCTTAGTAGTTGAGGCCAAATGAGGGGAACCACCTGACGCACAATCTTGAGTTGGCTGTTATTGTTCATGATTTACACTGTTGGATACAAAATTGTCTGGGAGAGCACTTTTTGGTTTTCACTGACCACAAAATTCTAGAAAACATATTCACTTAGCATGACCTGAATTTGAGATAGCGAAGGTGGGTTGAGTACCTTTAGTCTTTTGACTTTGAGTTGGCCTATACACCTGGGAAAGGAAATACAATAACTGATTCATTGAGTAGGAGGAATCAAATACAGGCAGTTCAGAAGGACAGAAGTGAGTGACAACTTATGGATCTATTCTTGGAGATGCATTTGGAGGTGTATGACAGACAAGAGAAGACTTTTCTTTCTTCTATAGTTGTTACCTCTACTCTTCATGATCGAGTGCAAATGATGTATCCATCAGATTCCGAAGTCCTAGCCCTATGAGAGAGTGTATCTGGAGGAGACTTTATTCATGGATGGACCATAGGTGAGGACAAAATCTATTGTTTTCATGGGTGTGTATGGGTGTCTGTAGACATGAACGAGGACCTGATGCGGGACTTTCATTCCTCTGTTTGGGCAGTTCATCCTTGTGTCACCAAGATGTATCATGATCTACACCATCAATATTGGTGGTCAGGTATGAAGAGAGATGTTGATGGATTTGTCATGAGGTGTTTCAATTTTCGGTAGGTGAAGGTGTAGCATCAGCGACCATCAGGGATTTTACAGCTGTTACCCATTCCCAAGTGGAAGTGGAAAGATCTCGTGATAGATTTTGTGAAAGGTTTTTTGAGGTTGCCTCAAGAGAGTGATGCAGTATGGTATTTCATTGAAAGACTCACGAAGGTTGCTCACATCTTGTGGATCAAGGAGACCTTCAGTGTCAATGGGCCATGACGGTTGTACATTCATTAGATTTTTCACTTAAATGGAGTACCAAAATCCATTGTTTCAGATAGAGATGCATGTTTTACATATCAGGTCTGGCAGGGGCTTTAGAAAGCTTTGGGTACATAGGTACTTTTGAGTACATCTTACCACCCCATGACAGATGGCCAGTCTGAGCATATGATTCATGTACTTGAGAACATGCATAGGTCATGAATCCTTGATTTTTGAGGTTCTTGGGAGAAGCACATACCCTTTATGGAGTTTTCATATAGTAATAGTTTCAAGAAACTATTCATATACCACCTTAGGTGGATTTGTATGTTGGGTCATTACTATCACCGTTATATTGGCTGGAGGTAGGAGAGACATTTATGATGGGACCTTGTCTTGTCGAGGAGACCACAGAGCATATAGAGTTGATTTGGAAGAGGATGGCTACTACACAGTCTTGATAGAAGTTTTATGCTGATCAGTGGAGATGACTTCTAGAGTTTGAGGTCGGAGATTTGGTTTTCTTGGGTTTCACGTCGAGGTTGAGACATAGTAGTATTAGGAGACATGGTAAGATTTCATTGAGATATGTCAGGCCATTTAAGGTGTTAGAGAGAGTTGTTCCAGTTGCCTATCGGTTAAAGTTACCTCGGAGGTACCAGGTGATGCACGACGTTTTCCACATTTCTTAGCTTCGAGGTAACTTCTCAGAATTGTCTCATGTTTTTCAACACAAGGAGGTTGAGTTAGAGATTAACACCTCATTCAAGGATCATCTCATATGGATTTTTGATCGAAGTATGAAGGTTTAATGTGGCTGTTCTGTTCCTCTAGTATGGGTTCTATGGCAGCATGAGTGACTACAGGATGAGACTTGGGAGAGGGAGGCCGATGTACGATCGTAGTGGCCATAGCAGTTCAGGGATTATTATTCTACACGGCCTAGCTAGAGAAATTCGGGGACAAATTTATTTAATGGGGGTAAAGTTTGTAAGAACTCGGATCTACTTTTCAGGTATGTTTTCCCTTTTCTATTTTCTTTAAGAAAAGGGGGTTTTTTGGAAAATTTTTAAGTACACACCCAGTATGTTATTAGTACAATCGTGTACTCGGTTACCACATGTAGTTGTTTGATGGTAGTGTAGCAGCCTTGCACATGGCTGTGTGTGGTGAACTGGAGTCCTCCTAGAGTGGGGCTTGGTAAGGGCAAGTACATGTTGTGTACTTCAAAATTACACACATGTATTTTCTTTTTTTCATTAAACGTATCGGGGTTGTGTCTAACAGACAGAACTATATCCTTCTTGGTCTGGTTCATTCAAGAGAGACCGTATGACCACGATCATTCTCTGATCCCCAATCGAGCATCTTTTCTCAAAATCTACCGTTGTTGATTTCGTTCGGATCACCTAGGTAAGCTCTTCCTTCTTCTAGAGCCTCGTTTCCTGATTCGTCCTCTTTCAAGAGTTATCCTCCATTGAATGTTTTATATGTTTTTTTAGATCTATGGTGTTCTTGGACGATTCAATGCTATAGGTTAACGTATATCATTCCTACTACACTAAGGTAGGTGGTTTGTGCCTTTCTATTAAAATACTTTCAGTTATATGTGCAAATTTTTCCAATACCCTTGAACACGGTGCTTCATGTTTACTCTTTTAGCTCAGTTAATTTCCTGCTATGTTTGTACGCCTGGGTAGAGGTTAATTGAATTTGAATATGGTTAATTGCCATGATTTGGAAGTGTTTTCCCACGCATGTACCGCTTACACCCTTTAAGTCTTGTTTAGCCAATTAGGTTGCCCTGTCTGTTTCCAATACCTAGTGTTCTAGGATAGAGTGTTTATATTTCTTACATGTTGTTATCCCGTAGACTGTTATCCAAGTAGTTCTTGAGGTTTACTATGTCCGATATGATTTTTTGTACTTGTTGATTTGCATAGGTCCATGAGAACCTATTTTAGTAGAACATAGAGAGAATAAACATAAGGGCTTCTCCAAAGTGTTTTTTTGTTGTTACGATGTAAGACCATATAGGGGAATTGACATAAGTGATTTATCAAAGTGTCTGTAGTTCCTCAACATGATCCAAAAGGGTATTGTGAGGTTAGTGCATCCCTAGAGTGCCTTTAGTTACCGATATGACACTTTACGAGGAATTGACGGTGATTGATTCCTCATAGAGTCAATTATTTTGCTGAACCAGAGGGGTTAGACTGCGTGTACTTCCCAGAGGGTTGCTTGTTCTTAATTGGTTGAACTAGAGGGGTTAAGCTGTGAGTAATCCCAAAGAGTTACCTACTTTTATTAGCTTCTTACATGATATATGAAATTTAATTCTTTGAACAGTAGGATTGTTTACTATCGAGTAATTCATTGTTACTGCTTATTTTTCTTATTTCATGCCATATATATTCACTGACTGTTTGGCACAGACCTTCTAGTGGTTGCCTGCTGGGATTATTCTCAGACCCTGTTTGGGTCATTCATTTAGGCCTAAATAGATTATATTAATGCAGGTATAGATAAGGGAAACTTCCAATCTACTTCAGGCACTTGACTATCGTGGAGCTGTAGATCATGGGACCAAGTTGAGGCTTGCAATTCTAAGGAGTTTTATCTTCTACGTTTTCTACATTGGTTTAGTACTGTATTTTTTCATAGTGGTGTGTTTGGATGCTTACCTAGACACATGTATCATCCATCACTTATATATGTTCTCTAGTTGTTTCTTTTTTTCAGTATTATGCTATTTAATTTTGTATGGTATGTTTACTAGTTCTGCTATTGATATCTATTTTGTTTCGGCTGTGTTACTCTTCCAATGAGGGTATAGTTTCCCCACTATCAAACCCAAGGCCCTTGCTTCTAGTTGGTATCATCTAGCGTTCGGGGAAATATGCTTCAGTCCATGTGACCAACTGGGTATGGGGTACCACTGGGTGGCTATCGGAACCGGGATGTTACACGTTATATTTTTTAGTCATTCGATCTCCCTTTATTCCTTGTTTTCCTTAAGTAGAATCCCATCGACACTTATCTTCCCTCTGACCTTCTCATTATATAGATTAAAAACTTCATAGGATGCTTTCCTCAGATTCTCTTCAGCCTCTACCAACTGGACACTCAATCATGATATGAGTTCGGATTGGGTGTTAGTGACGGAGTAGTGTTTTTTCATTCATTATTCCAAGTAATTGCCCTCCTCTTCAGACTCCTAGAGGTTCTGTGTGTTGAAATTATTATTCTGGTTCTAGGAAACATCCAAGTGATTATCACTATCCATTGTTCATTCACTGAGGTAATCCAAGACAAGAAGATTAAATCCTCGTGCATCCACTCATATAGCTCATAGATTCTGTATCTGAGTGAGAAGTGATCCCATTCAGATTTTCCAACTGTATTATATGATATTGTTGATTAAATTATTGATAATCTTCCATGACTGGTGATGGATAGCTTGACTTTCCTCAATGTCAGAATTAGAATCGTCCAGCTCTTCTAGGTTAGTAGGTTTGTACTTCAAAAATATGGCAAGTAGTTCGACAACATGATCCTAATATGTAATTATATAATAAGGGATGGGCTTTGTATCATGTGGTTGATCATGATTAATTTATCCCATTTCGATTATATTGTTCTTCTAAGTTCCCCCCCCCCACCAGTGGCTCTACACTCAGCCATTATTTTCATGGTCTGATCATCTTGGGTGCACGGTTCCATGTAAATTTTCATTCCTTTAGGAATGGAGCCTCGGGACCCCTAACCATACTCACCAATAGTACTCCTACTAATTCGAGGACTATCTAGATATATATTTTATAAGTTAACCTGGTTAAGTAAACAACATGTATGACTCTATGGGTGAATATTCTTATAGAGGTCATGAAATTAATTTACACATATTCAGGTTATTATGGTTGGAATTCTAAGATGTTCCCCCCATATATGGTTTGGAGTTCTATAAATCCTAGAGAAACCACCATGGTTTTTACAACAGTACTGGACTTTGATGCCATTGTAACTTGGTCATAAACACACATCATCACATTTTTTCCTTGTGGGAGGGGGTCCTCCAAACAAGGATTTTCTATACACAACAAATGTCAGTCGAGAAACCTGAGTAAACACCGAATAGATTATACAATAGAATGGATTAGTGTTTACCTCGAGAGATTTAGAGAATCCTCCAAAAAGGATTCCTCTATGGTCCCAACATCACCTTCTTCTAGGGGCCTCCCGCTATTATCATCTTCTACCCAGGATCCTACTGAATCCTCAGCGATAGGAAAGCACTCCGCCAGCTCAGAACAAGACAGTTATGGTGGAGATGTCAGTTCTACTGGTACATTTACCTGATCTATCATTGGATGTGATGTTCCCTGAAAGTGCACTATGTTCTCCAGCTTGACCACATATCGCACCCCCTCTACCAAATATAACATAATGTCAACCCAAAAATGACCAATGCCTAGAATATCTTTTCCTAACCAGTTAAGGAGATCCAACATTTTAGAAGGACTGAGATATTTCTTGATAACATCCCAAAACTCCCAATACTCAGTGTATATGGAATCCTTAAGTATATCCAAGAAACTCAACCGTTTCCCTGGAAATTGGGTAGGTATTCTATAGAACCCTCTATATGTCTCCGCTTCCTCCCTAGTCATCCCAATTATAGCTGTTGGGTCCACTATTGATTCTTTTCTTTCACATTTGGCCATTCATGCCTTGGATCAATCAGCCCCGATGATACTTCTCTACCACCATGATGTGAAAAACCCCTACCACCCCAAAGTGCTTTTGTCATTATTAGGATTCTTTCTATAGGTTGAGGGGGTAATCCATCGTTGGCCTGCTAAGTACATTATTTTATCATCTCTCTTGGGTGGACTGCCTCCAATATTTTCATATACTCTTAAGGTCTCCCAAAAGCTGTATTAGGTGGAGGTATCTCATTCCGCATAATCCCATAATCCTGTGTGAATATGATCCATAATTTCCTGATCATGCACGGTTGATCTTCCAAACATACTCTTAGGTAGACTTTCAGGTTCAATATCTACAAAAACTGAAACTTCATTGTGAATCAATGTAGGGTGTATGGCTCATAGATAGGATTGCAATCCATATGTGTTATGAGTACTCTACCTTGAAAGTCTAATAGATACAACTAGTTATCTTCATTTCCCTTTCCATCATCAGTGAACATCCCCATTAGAAAAGGGAATGGTTGAATATTGAATTTATCTTCCCTATATTTTTTGTTCATCACCACTTTAAGGTTCATATTGAATGGGAATATTCCTACCACATTCACAATTGTTGGTCAAAATTATAAATCCAAACGGAATAAGAGATTCATGTATTCATATCCCCCATGTGTGCCTTGACACATCTATATAGAAAATGGATAATTCTGTGAATGTGTTCTGTCTTTTTCCCCTCACTAATATTCCAAATCACCTTATACATATTTTCCAATACTAGAACCACGTGGTTGATACACATCCCCATTGTCATCATGTATTCCGTAATGAATGTTATTTGTCGTGCACCCATGGGTGCGTCTCTGACCGGCAGCATCCATCCACATATGAGCACTGATATGAATCCATCCAACCAAACAACCAATTCATTATCAGTATTGATGTGGTACCCCCATATATTCCATTCAATATCCTCCATGATTTTACAATGAGATCCTTATTTTCAATGATAATCCCCTCATGTAAAGGTACGAGGCCTCACGAGAAATTTCATGGATGCCTCCTCCCCCTCAGCGGGACTCTCTAGAGGGAAATTCAGAAAACGGCTAAACCACTACTTAACGGAAAGGAAAAAACCACCTATCTCATTATTGTAGGATCAATATAAGTGATCCTTAAGCATTGAATCGCCCAATAACATGGTATATCTACAAAAATTTCTCCAAACATTCAACAGAGGATAACCTGAGAAAGAGGAGGAATCTTGAAATGAAGATCTAGAAGAAGTAAGATCTTACTGATGTGATTCCAACACAACCAACACAGTTCGATTCAGAGAATGGATGCTAGATCGAGGGCTTAATGAAGATCCACATCATACAAATGCACTCAGTCGAGTTCAGTTGAGAAGAAGACATTTATGTTGATTAGATGTGACCCATGTCCATTTAGTGAAAAAAATAAAATAAAAGGTGTGTAATTTAGAAGTACACGATGTGTACATGCCATTTTTGTACTCCACATTAGTCAGCCTCCAGGTCACCCAAACATGGTCGTGTGTGTGGCCATCAATCATCTAGCACACAGTATCCTACGGTGACCCAGTACACGGTGTGTACTCATAAAGTACATGATGTGTACTTCAGAAATTTTAAAAATTCCCCTTTTTCTAAAAAATGGCCGGAAGAAAAAAACATACTTGTAAAGAAAGTTCAGGTTCTTACAGGAGTTGATCATTGAAGTTCTTATTATAAATAAAAACTCATTCAAATGAGGTCTTTATCAATAAATCTATTGACTCATTATCCTAGATATTACATGATGTAAAGTGACTTCTACATAGAGAAGGACTCTCAGTCCTTACGAATTTTATGAATATATTGCTCAGCCATGAACATCTTGTTTAGTTTGCTTCATACGACTCTGATTTTTGGTGAGTACAATCGAGGGCCTCTAGGGATAGAATGAAAGATGTTCTGACAACCTTAAAGTTAGAGGGATTTTGGTGATAACAAGACATACTCTGATATTCTTATCAAGGGATTACCCTGGTGTGGGTAAGACAGACATTCTTGAAAGTATAAATCAAGGGACCTTTGTCCAATGTTTTTGGATACCCTACTCTTTGGGTTAAATCATTATCTATTTGTTTACTTGATTTTTGTTTCATGTTTTATTTCCACTGTATTTTTTTAATGAAATAAAATATGACATTATTATACTTTCTATACTTTTATACTCTCATAAATAAGATTATATCTTCTTTATGATAGATTCATTCTCCAAGTAAACTGTTATAAAGTTTCATTTCTGGATTCATTTTTTGGACCCTATGCAATTTTGTTTAATAGTTTAGAACTAAAGAGGGTTTTTCAGTTTACCGTGCTTGAATTTTCTAAAAAAAATGCCCTTACGGTTAAATATTATTGTTTCTAAACCTAAAATTCACCCCAACTATTATAATTGAGCATCTACATTTAAATTTTCGAACTTAATTGGGACCCTCATGATGAGGTGGTCGTTTTGGGATACTCTACATGAGTTTGTGCGGAGTTTGTATTATGACCCATTGGCTCTAATTGTAGGTGATCCCAAAGCGAGCACACTATGGATGGAATCTTATGACTATATATGACCTATACGGAGTGTGTCTCTTTCACCAAAGGGGGGTGTGTATCTTACAGAGTGTGTCTCTTATGACCTTATGGAGTGTGTCTCCTACAGAGTGTGTCTCATGCGCCTACACATAGTGTGTCTTCTATGGGGTTTGTCTCCTATGCATAAACATAGTGTATCTCTTTTGCCTATACAGAGTGTGTCTCATGCACCTACATAGAGTGTATCAATTGCACCTATGCAGAGTGTGTCTCTTAAAACTATGTGGAGTGTGTCTCTTATGTAGACCTGAAGTGCGTCTCTTTGGATTGGGATATGCCTAGAATTTCTTTGTATACATATCCTGGTGTAAGCTGACTCTAGTTACTCTCTTGATTGTATATCTTATAGGCTACACTTCATGTGTCTATTTTCCAGTTTTCCTTGTGTCTTTCTTTGTGGTTTACTTTTGTGGTTTAGGGTCCCTACTGAGTATTTTTTACTCACCCATGCACAAGAATTTCCAAAACATGTCATGTCTTGTGCAGATTATTGAAATATTTTATGGAGTCCTTCGTGGGCCAGAGATAGTGTTTCTTCAGGGTGACCCAAAGGACGTGGAATTCTTCAACGACATTTAGAAAAATTATTATACCTACACTTTAGGTAGGGTTTTCTGCAGACAAGACCTAATATATTGTACTTTTCTATTTCAGTTGGTCTTTTATTCTAGCCTATTTAATTTTTAGTTTGTACTGTTACTCTCAGTTTTTGTCCTAGTGGATTACATATCTATTTAATCAATGTTGTTAGTTTCATTACATTTCTTGGTGATGGGTGTGTGTGTGCAGGTTTTAAGGAAAATTCCTCCCCAGTGTGGAAAATTCCTACTCAGTGCTAGTCACCATCCCCTATCCTATAGGAGGAGTTCTTGGGGTAGTCACGACATAAGCCCTAGCAGATGGGTCATGATAGAGTGGTATAATAGAGTGGTAAGTTTATATTTTGTTTTTAGTAAATAGTTTTAAGTGTTTTGAGTTTAGTTTTTAGGTGAGGGAACCCAGTTTTTGTGCGGCGTTCAACATATCTATACCCTAGTGCATTTAATTATGCTTCTCCAAATTGGTATATGAAAACACTACTTTCACTGGAAAATAGTGGTTCATTCTTCATATAGGAATTGAGTGTGTTCTCAAATCCTTATTGAGTTAAAGTAAGATCACTTGGTGTTCTCTAATGACCATGGTACATCTTGTTCTATTTCAGGATGCTTCCATACACACAACCAGCCAAGATTCCATGGAATGACAACAATGATGGTCTTACAAATGATGAGGAACTACTACAGGGACCATTTATAGAGATATAATTTTTTGGTGGTGTATTAGTGATACCACCACCCATAGAGAAGCAGTTCCATTAAACATTACAATTTGAGGTTTCACACAGGCTCAATACATTGAATAAGTTCTAGAGATAGCGACCTACCTAGTTCTGAGGGGTGATGGATCCTAAGGTAGCTAAGGACTACCTGGAGGTGATGACGAGAGTTACCTTCCAAGTGAGTATGCCTTCTGATTAGATGGCAGTCCTAGCCATGAGTCTTCTATATAGATCAATGGGGAGATGGTTGATCTTGATGATCTAGATGCATGAAGAGGAAAGAATCTCATGAAAAGACAATCAAAATCTCTTCACGGAGGAGTTATTTCTTGTGACGTTATGTTCTGTGTGAATACTGGAGCTCTCGTATCTGCAGTAGCGCAGCTAGATGGCGGAAGAATACTTATTGGGATTCAGAGATCTTTCTCCCCACTCTACAGACACGGTGTGAGACCCATTATTCTGCGCCCATACCTTAAAGTGGTGAATAAATTGGGATATAAGGGTGTCGATGATATCCCTTATCATACCTACACATATAGGGGTTATGGAGGAATATCCAGTAGTAAATATATTTTATGGAGTAGGCACTGATGGTGGGAGAAAACACCGAGTTCTCAGTAGTTGGGTCTTCGGTAGTTTGAAGACGGTAGGTGACACAATATTCTAAGAGGACCAGACAGTCCATGGGACATGCCTGAGACATTGGAATAGCGATGTGGGGCTTCCAGGGCTGAACAGGTTAGCTGAAGGAGAGGCTGCTCTATGGGTGTGGCGACTAGGGACATATGGATAAAGATTTTCCAACCATCCATACAAATGACCAAGATATGGTCAAGGGAAATCCAAGGTATTGGTGTAGGTAGAAACATGGAAGTCATACAAGTAGAGGATGTGGAAGTTGATCGGGATGAGTGGAAGGAGGTGTAAATTGGTTTGAGGCACTACCACCAACACCCTCAGGTGGTCCACTCAATGCTTTGGGAGCTGGAAGAAAGGGGTGAGGCTAGCCCCAGGTGATGGGGTCTTATGATCTCGTGACTCAAGAGATTATTAGATGTAACATATATATCACATAAACCCTTGAATTTTTTTTGATAGACACGAGATCTAGACTCTCTTTTCTCACAACAACCCTTGTTCGAGATAAGAAGATTCCAGTTGAACTGCTGACTCAATCCCTACACATAGATACTCCTACCGGATGAGATTCAATGATTAAACACTGGTTCCAACAATGTATCCTTACTCTTGGGGGTGATATTTTAGTTGGGATATATTATTGGAAGCATCAATTCCTTACGATTTCATTTTGGGTATGGACTATTTATCCATAGTTCATGCTTAGATCGACTATTTTAGGCACATATTGTGGCGTGTCTGTGGATATGGGACCAGGTTTTCCTTTGTCAGTGGAAGGGAAACACAAGTTGGGTAGGGTGGAATACCACATAAGAGGGTGTATCCAGCCACACATCTGTACTCTAGCATGACCCTCAGTGCAGTGGATGAGACAAGTCCTTATATTCCTACAGTGGTGAATGAGCATAAGGATATCTTTCCACAATATGTTTCATGTCTACCTCTTCATAGGGAGGCATACTTACGCATTGACCTATACACTAAAACAACATTGATATATACACCGGCATATCATATGGATCGTATAGAGCTTTGTTAATTGAGGGTACAATTGTAGGACTTGCAAATGAAGGGTTATGTGAGACCTGGTGTTTCACCATGGGTAACCCCAGTTTTTTTTCCAATAAGGTAGATGGGAGATTGAGGTTATGTGTGGACTTCCGGTGCCTAAATCAGGTGACCTTGAAGAATATGTACCCACTGATGAGGATTTATGAGCTATTCGATTAGCTGAATAGTGATAGATGGTTCTCAAAGATAGAACTCATATCAGTCTATCACCATCTTTCGGTGCGGGATTGGGAAATTTAGAAGATGGATTTCAGATGTCTCTATGACCACTATGAGTACTTATTAATTCCCTTTGTTAGTAATTACTCCCCATAGGTGTTCCTAGGACTCATGAACATGATATTATATCTTTATCTAGACCAGTTTGTAATGGTCTTTATTGATGGCATCCTGGTGTACTCTAATTCCTAGGAGGAGAACGAGATACACTTGAGGATGGTCCTGGACATACTCTGAGATCACCAACTTTATAGGAATCACTCAATGTGTCATTTATGGATACAGGAGGTCTAATTTTTTGATAACATCATTTAAATGGATGGATTTGTAGTATATACAACAAAGATAGAGGAATTGTTTGCTTGGGAGCCACCCAAGAACGTTACTGAGGTGTAGAGTTTTCTTGGGATGGATGGGTACTATCAGAGGTTCTTGTCTGAATTTTCCAAACATGTAAAATCCATGATATCCTTGACATTAAGGGGGAAACCATTTGTATGGATGGAGAAGTTCCAAGAGATATTTTAGAAGCTGGGGTATAGTTCTAAGAGAACTCACATCCTGAGATTTATAGATAAGGGTGTTGAGTATGTGGTGTTCTGCGACACATCAAGGACTGGGATTAGTTGTGTTTTGATTAAGGATAAATTAGTGATTGCCTATGGATAACATAAGTTGATACCACATGAGAAGAACTATGCGACACACAATCTAGAGTTGGTATTAGTAGTCTTCACATTAAAGATGTGGCAACACTACCTTATGAAAGAGCAGTTTATCATCTAATCAGAACAAAAAAGATTCAGGTATATTTTTTCTCAGAAGGATCTAAACTAGAGATAAAAGCATTTGCTATAGTTCCTCTAGGAAAATTACTTCGAGATAGTATATACTTATAGTAAGGGGAACATGGAAACAGAATCTCTCAACCATAGATTGAGTTCACATATACTTAACGAGGCATTAGAGAGGTTGGCCTCACTTCCAATATCCATCATGGATGGATATTATGTAACTTATCTCTAGTCGATGGTGGTTCCCCCTCCACTCATACATTGTGTGTGGGAGGCACAACTCAGAGATATCAGTTGCAAGATCTCATGTGCTCTGATGTCCACAGGGAAGGCCTCTGATGGATATTCAAAAGGTGGGGATCATGTCATATTTTTTAGAGGATGTATAGTTGTACCAGAGATGTTATGTGAGGATGTGTTGAGGGAGATTAATATATCCCATTTGGATATACATCCAGGTGTGGAAACTGTGTACAAGAACAAACAATGTTTGTTTTGGTGGTTGGGGTGAAGAAGGTAGTTGCAGAGTTTGTGTCTATATGCCTCACATGTCAGCAAGTGAAGGGTGAGCACTAGGTACCAAGGGGTTTGACTCAACCCCTTGAGGTGCCAGAGTGGAAGTGGGATGTAATATTGATGGAATTCGTGATAGGTATACCACATACATCGAGAGGCAAAAATACCATCTGGGTGATTGTTAACAGACTCATCAATTCAGAACACTTACTAGCGATTTGAGAACATGGTTTAGTAGAGAGCTTGGGATACATCTACATACAGAAGATAGTTCGTCTCTATGGGGTCCCAATGATGATAGTCTCAGAATGTGATTCTCATTTCAAATTTTAGTAGTGAAAGGTATTTCATGAAGAATTTTGGACACAGCTGAGGTAGATCATAGCTTTCCACCCATACACATATGATTAGATAGAGCATACCATTCATGTCCTAGAGGACATGCTATGTTCTTACATCCTCGATTTTGGTTGTGGTTGGTAGGATCACCTATCTCTGGTGGATTTTTCCTATAACAATAGCTACAACTACACCATTAGAATTTCACCATTTGAGGCCTGTTATGTGAAACATTTTATGTATCCACATTGCTAGACTAGCCCCAGAGAGTCAGAATTCATGGGCATTTTGTTGGTGCAGGCTACTGTGGAGAAGGTTAATGACATCCATGAGAGGATGAAGACTGCACAAAGCTACCATAATTCCTATTCCAAAAGGTAAGGGATTCCCTTAGAGTTTAAGTAACAGGACCATGTGTTCCTTCATTTCACTCCTCGTGGTGGGATACATAGATTTTGATAGGGAGGAAAGTTATCTCTGAGTTTCATCATACCTTTTTTGATACTTCATAGATTGGGTGAGGTGGAATATCTCTTGGATCTAACTCCATAGTTAAATCATGTGTATTACATCTTTAATGTATCCCAGATGAGGAGATGCGTACATGTCCCTTCACTCTCCATTGACTAAGGTGAGCTGAACATTGATGAAGGGGAGACTGTTGAGGAGTTCCTAGTAGATATTGAGGTTCGAAAAGAGAGGAACCTCTAGGGGAAATCAAATCATCTAGTGCACGATTGGTGGAAACATGATAATATCTAGGAAATCACATTGGAGAAGGAGAATCAGATTCATGCTCAGTATCCCCATCTGTTTGTTTAGCCTTTTTTTGGCTTTTAGTGATGTTAATCCCTAGGGTGGGGAGAATGTAAGGTCCCTGATTTTCTTTGTAATTTTTTTTTGAAAATTTCATGGGATTATTCTAAGACCAGGATTTGAGAAGACAAGTGATTCTGAGGCATGGGGGTCTTGAAAAAAAATGTTCACAAATTTTTTATTTTTATTAAAAATATCACAGATGCTCGGTTTAAGAAAAGTTTAAATTAGTGCTCGGATTTGAGGTCTAAGGGCACCGTTATGTTCATAGCAATGGGTCCTGCTTAGGATTAACCTAATTTTAATGGTGTGGGTCTAAAGTGGAAAATATTTAATGGGTGTTTTAAATAAGAATAAAAATAAACATAGAAATTTTATTTTATTTATCTTTTAACATTTCGTGACGACGCAACATTGCAGCGACGCAATGAAAAAGTAGTGGCTTCCTTTCTTAAATGAAACAACATGGAGACACTGTTTCAATGTGAAACAATAATGTTGAATCACATCTTTCACCTTTATAAGATATTTAGGATTAGGATTATTGATCCTTCCGTATGAACTTTAGAGGAGAGCTTGGCAATTTCCTCATGATGGAAATTGATGAACACCGATACACACCGATAGATTGCAGATCATGATCTGATGGTTGAGGATCAATGAAAGTCAATTATGCAACTCCATTCTTCTATAATGACATATCCAAACTTCTAGGTAGGGATTTATTGTCTGAGTGATTTATTTCTCCATTCATAAGTTTAACATTGAATGTGGAGAAAACCACAAACAAGTTGATCTGTGGTTTGATTGTTCTTGTAGGATGGATAAAATTGTGGGATTAAAGGCATTAGATATTGGTGATTATTCTTCTCCTTTTTTTTTGATTCTAATGGAACAAATTCAATAATACCAAAAATTAAGGAAATTTTCTGTTCTAAGGGGTGTTCATGTGATTCTTTATTACCCCCGTGCATACGTTCTTCGTCGGTGGACCCTTGTTGTCGGTCCATTAATATTTTTGGAGGTTTAGAACATATCCAGACCCCTGGATTGATGGAGGGACGTTTTGAATCCCAATTAATATGGTTTCATAACCCGAGGATCACACATCACCTTTCAGTTCGAATAGCGGACCAATACAATATTAGTGGCGACCTGTATAAGAGGAGTTGTAGGTGGCGGCGCAGTGGCCAATTCTATGACCGATGGTAGGCTTGACTGAACATGGTATGAAGTCGCTTCACATGGTAAAGGGGCCTTAGTCCAGTAGGACCTCTATGAGACCCCTCAGTGACCTCCGTGGTGTGGTTCACGCAGCAACTGTCCACGTTGAATATGGTGATTGGCCGCGTTGACCAGGTGGGGATGTGGCCCCTATCGTGTCAGTGCGGACCGAACCGGACCAAATTCATGTGGGATGGGATGACACCAGTAGTATGGGCCAGTTCTAGCTAAGGTTGGATGGATCGACCCAAAGTTTCAGTTCAGACTCGACAGTTCATGTCTGACCTGGCGGGTCGGGTCAGGCAAGACCCATGCCGGGTCAGGTCGGGTCGGTTCAATTTGGTCGGACCAGATGAGGACCCAAACTCCACATTTTTACTTAATCACCCATAACTCTCAAATAGTGTGTCTGTTTAATTAGCCATTTTTAGTGTTGGGACCCTCATGAAGAGGCGGTCCTTTTATAATACATTACTTGACCTTTCGTGGAGGTTTGAATATGACCCATTGGCTCGAGGAGTAGGTTCTCCCGGAGCAAGCACACTAAGGATTGAATCCTATGATAGGATGTGACCTATAAAGAGTGTGTCTCATATTCCCATATGGAGTGTGTCTCTTTTTCCCATATGGAATGTGTCTTTTATGCATATATGGAGCGTGTCTTCTTCAGATTGTGGCTTCTACAGAGAGTGTCTTCTATAGAGAATGCCTCCTATTCCTACATGGAATGTGTCTCATACGGGCTGTTTCTCCCACACATGCAAAGAATTTATCTCTTGTACCGACATAGAGTGTGTCTCTTGCATTAAATTGGAGTGTATCTTTTGCGCCTATATAGAGTGTCTCTCTTGAAACTATGCAGATTGTGTCTCCTATGAAGACCCAGAGTGTGTCTCATTGGATTTGGATATGCGTAGACTTTCTTTGTATATTTATCCTGGTGTGAGATGACTCCAGTGATTCTCTTAACTGTACTTATTATAGGATAAACACCATGTATGTATTTGGTAGTCTACATTTTGTCTTGATTTGTGGTTTGCCTTTGTGGTTTGGGGTCCTAAATAAGTATTGTTTTACTCACCCCTACACGGGATTTTACTACACGTGACATATCTTGTGCAGATGATCACTATCTTTTACGGAGTCCATGGTGGGCCAGAGATAGGGGTTCTTTAGGGTGACCTGACAGACATGGTATTCATAAGAAAAAACTACCTTGATCGAAGATCTCTTTGGAAGGATATCTCTGACATCAATAACATGATTCAAGATCCCTGGGTTTTGATTGGTGACTTTAATAATATTTTTTCTCCCTCTGAAAAAATTGGCTACTTCTTATCCTCTATATCTGCCAGATAATTTAAATCTTTCATAGAAGGATATAATCTCATTGAGATTAATCTTACTGGTGCTCAGTTCACTTGGTATCGACATCATTACAATCGCGTGGTGGCGAGAAAACTTGATATAGCATTCATTAATGAGCCTGCTCTTGATAAGTTTAAACAGATCTTGTGTGCTACCCTCACTAAACATGCTTCTGACCATCATCCTATCTTATTCAGTTTTCCCCAAAACTCTAGAAAACCCTCCTTTCCTTTCAGATTTAATTTGGCCTGGTCTTCGGACCCGGATTGTGTTTCTCTTATCAATTCTTCCTGGACTAATATGCGAAATCACAAGGATTACTTTGCATGAACCACTAAGATGAAAAAACTTAAAAAACATTCTCAAAAAGTGGTGTTCTAATAAAACTAATTTAATTGACAATGATATCCAGGGCTTGGAAAAGGACTTGTCTCTCATTCAAAATAATAACACTTTACCTAGTTTCAATTCTGATCACCAGGAGGAAATCAACATCTCGACTAAATTGATCTCTCTTCTAAACTTCAAAGATAACTTAAAAAAGAAAATTTTCAAAACTAAATGGCTAAATAATGGAGATAGAAACACCAAATTCTACAACTCTCTTCAACGGGTTCGGAAAGCTTTTAAACCTCTCTCTTTCTTAAGAGTTGAGGGAAATCTCATTGATTCGGAGGAACAGTTTTCTAATCATGTTGTCTCTTACTTATCTGACATTTTCAAGGGTCCTAACATCAACAAAGATATTATCCCTAACATTATTCCTTTCATGGTCTTTGCTGAGGATAATCGTCTGCTCAACTGCACCCCCCTTGATTCTGAAATCAAGGCCACTATCTTTGGTCTAAATCCAGACAGTGCCCTAGGTCCTGATGGTTTCAACAATCGTTTCTATCAAAAACATTGGGATGTTCTTCAAAATGATGTCTGCAAATTAGTGAAATCTTTCTTTGAAAAGGGAATTATTCCCCACGCTCTCAACTCACAATTCCTCACGTTAATTCCCAAATTTGAAAATGCTGATGAAATTCACCTCTTCCGTCCCATTGCTCTCTTAAATTCTCTCATTAAACTTATTACAAAGATCCTTGCCAATAGAATCTCTAATATTATCAACAAAATTGTCTCTTGGAATCATTTTGGCTTTATCAAAGGCAAATCTATACAAGATTGTATTTTCCTCGCCTCAGAATCCACTAATTTATCGAACAGAAATACCAAAGGTGGGAACATTGCTCTTAAACTGGACATCACTAAGGCCTTTGATACGATTGAATGGGTCTTCATCTTTAAGGTCCTCGCCAGTTTTGGCTTTAATGATTCCTTTATCAATAAAATTATAATCATCTTCATCTCAGCCAATATCTCCATTCTTATTAATGGCTCTCCTAGTGGATACTTCAAATTCTCCAAAGGAGTTAGGCAAGGATACCCTCTCTCTGCTTTCATTTTTTCTATCACTGAAGACTATCTTAGTAGACTCCTCTCCCTCAATGTTGAGGGAGGCTAAATCAAACCAGTCATTTATTCTAGAAATCTTCATGCTCCCTCTCATCTTCTCTATGCCGATGATATCATTCACTTTCTTCAGGGAGACAAAAGAAATGTTAACAATATTAAATCCATCATTTCTCACTATGAGGAAGTTTCTGGCCAACACATTAACTGGAAAAAATCTTTCATTTACTTTGGTAAAATCTTCCCCTCAAATAGGAAAACGCTTATCACCAATGTCTTATTTGTTAAGGAAGGATCCCTTCCTTTTACTTATCTTGGTGTCCCCCTTTTATGGGGCTGACCTAAAGCCTGTTTTTTTCTTAGCATCATTGATCAAACTCAAAAGAAACTTTCTTCAGGGAAAGTTAAATCCCTCTCAATGGCTGGAAGAATTTACCTTGTTAAATCCAATATTGTTTCTAAGCTAGTTTACTCGATGATGGTTTACAAATGGCCTTTGGGGATGATAAAAAAATTAAATACAGCTATAAGAAATTTTATATGGAGTAGAAGAACTCTAGAAAAGAAGCTGGTAATGGTCTCCTAGGACACTTGCTGTAAAACTATTGAAAAGGGAGGAATCGGTATTAAGAATCTTAAAATCTTTAATGAGGCCCTTCAGGCCAAACTCACATGGTCCCTCATTCATAATAACTCTCACTCCATGAGATTCCTCAAAATCCGATTTCTTGATAAGCTTATGTCCGGTTCTTCCAATTACATGACTTCTTCTATCTGGCCTTCGATTAAAGCCTCTTTTCACTCTATCATGGAAAATTCTAGATGGCTTGTTAGTAAAAATTCTTCATTAAATTTCTGGTTTGATAACTGGACTATCTCCCCCCTCATTTCTGATATGCCTAATACCTTTTCCCCTAATCCTTAGAACTGCTCCATTAAAGAGATGTTCAACTCCCCTGAACTTCAACTTTCGAATCCTATCAAGGTAATTGTGGACAATTACTATTTAACCCCCAATGAGGATCTCCTCGTTTGTGAACCTGCTCATAATGGTCTTTTAGACTCAAATTTTTTTTATCACTTTCACTTCCCTGATGGGGATGAAAATTTTAATTGGCTGTCCAATTTCAATAAATCCTGGATTAAGCCTCCTCGTCTCACTCTTATGTGGTGGATTGCGCATAAAAAAATTCCAACTGATGTCTGCTAGCAATCTTATGGTTTTAATCTTTTCTCTAAATGTATATTATGCAATCAGCATCGCGAGGACCTAAATCATTTCTTCTTATCATGTGATACTAATATGGCCCTTTGGCATTACATCTTTGACCTTTTTGGATGAAGATGGCGTTTAGATTCTTTTATTTTCTCTCTGCTGAAAAGAGAGGTGGAATTCCCAAGATCTTCCCAAATCAAGAATCTCTTTCTTATTGTTGTTGCAGAACTTATGCACATAATATGGTATGGTAGAAAGGACTCTTTTTTCAACAATAACACTTTTTATATCAATACAGTTAAAATGAGCATTCAGCTGGCTATAAAGGAAGCGGCTACGATCCAAACAGCATGCTGTGACAATTCTGTCATAGATTTTGAAACCATTCGCCGAATTGGTGTCAAAGGTATTTTCCCGAAGACATACTACACAATTGAAGTTTTCTAGTAGGCACCCCATCCTGGATGGATTAAGGTAAATGAGGACGAAGCCTCTAAATGAAATCCTGGAATTGCTGGATGCGGTGGAATTTTCAGAGACCATCAAGATCAGATCCTTGGATGTTTCTTTGGAAGCTGTGGAAATGCTTCTGCGCTGGAGGCAGAAATGCTTGCTACCATTCATGTCATCTCCTATGCAAAGCTATTCAACATGAAGAATATTTGGATTGAAAGCGACTCCACAATTATTGTGCAAGCCATCTGGAAGGGTGATGTACATCTTTCATGGTCTCTCACTCCCAGATGGATGGACTACCTAGCTGCACTCACCGACCTAAATTTCATTGCCACCCATACCTATCGGGAGACGAATATGATCGCTGATGGACTTTCCAACATGGGAGTTTCTCATGAGATTACCTAGAAGAATGAACTCCCGACTGAGTTGCCTTCTTCTTTTATTAAGGATTATAGAAAATTTCCCCCTTTCTTTTTGTTGTAACTTGGTTTTGACTATTTCTCTTTGAATAAATTCCTTTGCTCTGGTCTTTTGACCAGAACCCACCTTTAAAAAAACATATTGTACCTACCCTTTAGGTCGGGTTTTATGCATATGATACCCATAATCTTGTACTTTCCTATTTCATATGGGATTGTATTATGTCCTGTTTACTTTTTTGTTTGTACAAATACTCTTAGTGGACGTCATAGTGGATTTCATATTAGTGTACACATTGGTTTTAGTTTAAGAACTTTTCTTGGGGATGGGTGTGTGTGTGTAAGTTTATAGGAAAATGCCACCCCCTTTTTAGAAATTCCAACTCACCACTAGTCGCCAGCCCTTGGCCTATGGGGGTGGGCATGGGGTAGTCATGACATGAGCCCCGAGGTATGGGTCATGATATGGTGGGGCTGAGAAGCATATTTATTAGAACTAGGAATTGGAATTCATAGAGGTCCGCTGTGAATGAAATAGAGCTTTATGAATGAAGGCAGATCCTTCATACTTGTGAATCATTCTATCAAGTGGGTTGGGGTTATCACAGAGCTCTTCATACTTGAATAGGCTCTATTAAACTATTCTTTGTGACATTCATAGATGTTTTTGGACTCATGAAGGCTTCCATCAACTGTGATTCAGGGTGTTCGCGATGGTGAGGTGATTGGTGAAGGGGATTCACGATATAGACCCCTTTAGTGTTTTTTTGGAATTGTGAGGATTATATTTCACCTCAAATAGTTTTGGATATCCTAAACATATTGCCATAATGAATTTTAGTGACAAAAAATGACCCCCATAGAATGGAAGCTTTGGGAAAAAGGAGAGTTGGATTCTAAGGGAGATCATCGAAAACCTACTGATCGAGAAGTCGGATTGAGATGACGGTGTGCGGGGTGCATGGGTAATATCATTATGAATCTCATGACTACCAAGGGCTCCGTGAAGCTCAAAGGGTCACCACCTATAAATTTAGTTTGAGAGGCCCCCTTGCAAATATTTTTTCCTTTGAAAAATACAATTCTCAAGCTCTCAAATCATTAAGCTCCAGTACCACTTTGAATACTCTCAATGAACCTAGTTCCTTAGATAGGTTCTCAATGAATGCTATATAAAGAACCTGTGCATCACAATCCTTTGTTTCATTGAGAAATGTGATGATTCCTAGACATGGTTCTCTAAGAATGATCTTTATAAATGAGCTTCATCAACAGAGAAGAAAACATCTAATTCCTAGAACAATGGGAAATAAGAATGCTACCCTAAGCAGTTCATATAGATGGTGCTCGGAGAGAAACAATTATGAATAAAATCTTGATAGCTGAGTATGTGTGGAGTCATTCATACCACAATTTCTTGTTGCATATATTTTTTTGAAGGGGAAAAGGATTAACACAAGTTCAAGATAATTTTTTGGGGATTTGGTCTAAGGGATGATGTTTTTATCCCCAAGGAAAGTTGGGATAAACCAGATTAACAGTTCAAGTGAACTCTGTGTCAATACTGGTGGTTCAGTACTATCAATGGCCATATCCGGAAGGATCACACACCTGTCATTTCTGATTGTCTTTACAACCATACCTACAACGTTGATGGGAAGGAACTGTAGTGTGAGGAATGTCCACCAAAACATCACAAAATTTTCAAGAAATCATTAAGGAATCTAAAAAAGTATGGACTAGTAATTGGGACTTATACCCGGGTGGAAAATTCATGAAGGAGTGGGCCTAGGCCTACTGGGTTTATTCATCTTGGGTAGGATTCAGAGAAGATATAAGGTGAGTAGGACTGCATAAGGCTATGTGGGCTTCCCAATTCCACATCTAAAAACTGAAAGAATTCATGCCTAATTTGCTAGTTATGTGTTCATTGAGGACCAATACATTTTACCACCATCATGGGGAGGTCTGAATCAACCTTTTGGACCTCCACCATATCTCTGGGATTCTCAATCTGGGGGTGATGTACGATGAATTTCTACCTGTGGGGAATGCATGGGGGGATCTAGAGTAGATTCAATGGCTAGCTAAGGAATTGTTAGACCGGGTTCCAAGTTCAGATAAATATAATTAGACAGTTAGGTATGTCCACTTCAAGTAGTTGTTTATCCGTTTTCTGAATTTCCCTCCAGAGAGTCCCGCTGAGGGGGAGGAGGCATCCGTGAAATTTCTCGTGAGGCCTCGTACCTTTCCAAGAGGGGATTATCATTGAAAATAAGGATCTTATTGTAAAATCATGCTAGATATCCAATGGAATATATGGGGGTACCACATAAATACTAATAATGAATTGGTGGTTAGGTTGGATGGATTCATATCAGTGAAAATATGTGGATGGATGTTGCCGGTCAGAGACGCACCCATGGGTGAGCAACAAATAACATTCATGACAGAATCCATGCTGACAATGGGGATGTGTATCCACAACGGGGTTCTAGTATTGGAAGATATGTATAAGGTGATTTGGAATATTAGTGAGGGGAAAAAGACACAACACATTCGTAGACATACCCATTTTCTATATAGATGTGTGGAGGCACACATGGGGGGATATGAATACACAAATCCCTTCTTCCATTCCGATTTATAATTTCGACCAACAATTCTAAATGTGGTAGGAAGATTACCATTCAATATGAACCTTACTGTGGTGGTGAAAAAGAACTATAGGGCATATAAATTCAATATTCAACCATTCCCTTTTCTAATGGGTATTTTCAATGATGATGTCCAGGGAAATGAAGATAACCAGTTGTATCTACTAGCCGTTCAAGGTAGAGTACTCATAGCACAGATGGATTGTGATCTTATCTATGAGCCAAATAGCCTACATTGATTCACAATGAAGATCATGTTTTTGTAGATATTGACCCTAAAAGTCTACCTAAGAGTATGTTTGGAAGATCACCCGTGCATGATGAGGCAATTATGGATCATGTTCACACAAGATTATGGGATTATGCGGAATGAGATACCTCCACCTACTACCTCTTTTTGGCGAGTTTAAGAGTATATGAAATTATTGGAGGTAGTCCACCCAAGAGAGATGATAAAATAATGTACTTACCTAGCAAACTATGGATTACCCCCTCAACCTATAGGAAGATTCCTAATAATGACAATAACACATTGTGGTGGTAGGGGTTTTGCACATCATGGTGGTAGAGAAGTATCATCGGGGCCGATTGATCTAAGGCATGACTGGCCAAATGTGAAAGAAAAGAATCAATAATGGACCCAACAACTCTAATTGGGAATACTAGGGAGGAAGCAGATCCATATAGAAGGTTCTATAGAATACTTACCCATTTTCTTGGGAAACGGTTGCGTTTTTTGGATATACTTAAGGATTCCATATACACTTAGTATTGAGAGTTTTGGGATGTACACAAGAAATTTCTCAGTCCTTCTAAAATGTGGGATCTCCTTAACTGGTTAGGAAAATAAATTCTAGGCATTGGTCATTCTAGGGTTGAATTTATGTTATATTTGGTAGAGGGGGTCCGATATGTGGTCAAGCTGGAGAACATAGTGCACTTTCAGGGAACATCGCATCCAATGATGGATCAGGTGAATGTACCACTAGAACTGACATCTCCACCATAACTGTCTTTTTCTGAGCTGGCGGAGTGCTTTCCTATGGCTGAGGAATCAGAAGGATACTGGGGAGAAGATGATAATAGAGGGAGACCCCTAGAAAAAGGTGATGTTGGGACCATAGAGGAATCCTTTTTAGAGGATTCTCTAAAGCTCTGGAGGTAAACACTAATCCATTCTATTGTATGATCTAATCTGTGTTTACTCAGGTTTCTCAACTGACATTTGTTATGTATAGAAAAAAGCTTGTTTGAAGGACCCCCTCCCACGAGGACAAAAATGTGATGATGTGTGTTGAGGACCACGTTACAATGGAAAAAATTCCAGTACTGATGTAGCAACCATGGTGGTTTCTCTAGAATTTATAGAACTCCCAACCATATATGGGGGGCACATCTTAGAATTCCAACCATAATAACTGGAATATGTGTAAAATAATTTCAAGAACTCTGTAAGAATCTTCACCCTTAGTGTCACACATGTTGTTTACTTAACCAGGTTAACTGATAAAATATATATCTAGATAGTCCTCAAAGTAGTAGGAGTACTATTGGTGAGGATGGTTTGGGGTCCCGAGGCTCCATTACTAAAGGAATGACAATTTACATGGAACTGTGCACCCAAGCTGATTAGACCATGAAAATCATGGCTGGGAGTAGAGCCACTAGTGGGTGGGGGAAAATATAGAGGAACAATATATTTGAATTGAGATCATGTAATCATGATCAACCACTTAATACAAAGCCTATCACATATGATAGAATTACATATTAGGATCATGTTGACAAACTCCTTTCCATATTTCTGGAGTATGATCCAACTAACCTAGAAGAGTTGGACGATTCTAATTCTGACATTGAGGAAAGTTGAGATATCTATCACCAGTCATGGAAGTTGATCATGAATTTCATCGACAATATCATAGAATACAGGTGGTCAATCTGAATGGGATCACTTCTCACTCAGATAGACAATCTATGAGCTATATGGGTGGATGTATGAGGTATGAATTTTCTTGTCCTGGATTAACTCAATGAATGAATAATGGATAGTGATCATAAATTGGATGTTTCCTAGAACCAGAATAATAATTTCAACACACAGAACCTCTAGGAGTCTGAAGAGGAGGGAAATTACTTGAAAAAATGGATGAAAAAACACTACTTCGTCACTGACACCCAATCCAAACTCATATCATGATTGAGAGTCTATTTGGAAGAGGCTGAAGAGAATATGAGCCAAGCATCCCGTGAAGTTTTTAATCTATATTATGAGAAGGTTAGAGGGAAGATAAGTGTCAATGGGATTCTACTTAAGGAAAATAAGGAATAAAGGGAGATCTAATGACTAAAAAATATAACATGTAACATCCAAGTTTCGAAATCCACCCAGTGGTGCCCCATACCCAGTTGGTCACATGGACTGAAGCATAATTCCCCAAACGCTAGATGATGCAGACTAGCAGCAAGGGCCTTGGGTTTGATAGTGGGGAAACTATGCCCTCATTGGAAGAGTAACACAACCGAAACAAAATAGATATCAATAGCAGAAGTAGTAAACATACATTACAAAATTAAATAGCATAATACTGAAAAAAAGAAACAACTAGAGAACATATATAAGTGATGGACGATATATGTGTCTAGGTAAGCATCCAATCAAATCACTATGAAACAATACAGTACTAAACAAAAGTAGGTTAGGTATAAGATAAAACTTCTCAGAATCGCAAGCCTCAGCTTAGTCCCAGGCTCTCCAGCTCCACAACAGTCAAGTACCTGAAGTATATTGGTGCTTTCCCTTATCTATACCTGCAGTAATATAATCTATTTCGGCCTAAAAGCATGACCCAAATAGGGTTTGAGAATAATCCCAGTAGGCAACCACTAGATGGTTTGTGCCAAACAGTCAGTGAATATATATGGCATGAAATAAGCAAATGAAGCAGTAACATTGAATTACTCAGTAGTAAACAATCCTACAGTTCAAAGAATTCAATTTCATATATCAAGTAAGAAGCTAATAAAAGCAGGTAACCCTCTGGGAGCACTCGCAGCCTAACCCCTCTAGTTCAACCAAAAAAGAAAAAGAAATCCTTTGGGAAGTACACACATTCTAACCCCTCTTGTTCAACATAAGAATTGACTCTCTGAGGAATCACTCATCGTCAATTCCTTATAAAGTATCGTATCGGTAACTAAAGGCACTCTAGGGATGCACTAACATAACATTCCCCTTTTGTCCAGTTTTGAGGAACTACAGACACTTGGATAAAGCGCTTACGTCAATTCCCCATATGGTCTCACATCGTAACAGAAAAAACAAACACTCTGGATAAGCCCTTACATTTATTCTCTCTATGTTCTACTATAGTAGGTTCTCATGGACCTGTGTAAATCAAAAAGTACAAAAAATAATATCAGAAAAATTAAACCTCAAGAACTACTTGCATAACAGTCTACAGGATAACAACATGTAAGAAATATAAACACTCCATCCTAGAACACTAGGCATGGGAAACAGGCAAGGCAACCTAATTGGCTAAACAGGACTAAACGGGTGTAAACAGTACATGCATGGTAAAACACTTCCAAATCATTGGAATTAACCATATTAAAATTCAATTAATCTCTACTCAGGCCTACAAACATATCAGGAAATTAACCGAGCTAAAAGAATAAACACGCAATACCGTGTTCAAGGGTATTGGACAAAATTACACATATAATTGAAATTATTTCAACATAATGGCACAAACCACCTACATTAGTGTAGTACGAATGATATACATGAACCTCTAGCATTGAATCATCCAAGAACACCATATATCTAAAAAACATATAAAACATTCAATGGAGTATAACTCTTGAAAGAGGGATAATCAGGAAACGAGGCTCTAGAAGAAGGAAGAGCTTGCCTAGGTGATCGGAACGAAATCGACGACGGTAGATTTTGAGAAAAGATGCTCGATCGGGGGCTTGGATAATGATCTTGGTCGTACGGTCTCCCTCAAATGAACCAGACCTAGAAGGATACGGTTCTGTCCGTTAGACGCAGCCCTGATATGTTTAATGAAAAAAATAAAATACATGTGTGTACTTTTGAAGTACACAACATGTACTTTCCCTTACCGAGCCCCACTCTAGGAGGACTCCATTTCACCACACACAGCCATGTTCAAGGCTTCTACACTACCATCACACAGCTACTTGCGGTAACTAAGTACATGATTGTATGAATAAGATATTGGGTGTGTACTTAAAAAATTTCCAAAAACTCCATTTTTCTTAAAAAACAACAGAAAATGAAAAACATACCTGAAAAGAAGATCCGGCTTTCATACAAACTGCCGCCCCTTAAATAAATTTGTCCCCGAATTTCCCTAGATAGGCGGTGTAGAAGAATAAACCCCGAACCTCTATGGACACTATGATCGTACATCAGCCTCTCTCTCCCAAGTCTAATCATGTACTCACTCGTGTTGCCATAGCACATGTACTAGAGGAACAGACCAGCCACATAGAACGTTCATACTTCGATAAAAAATACATATGAGATGCTCTTCGAATGAGGTTTTCATCTCTAACTCAACCTCCTCAGGTTGAAAAACATTAGATGATTCTAGGAAGTTACGTCGAAGCTGAGAAAAGTGGAAAAAGTCATGCATCGCCTTGTACCTCAGAGATAACTTCAACCGATAGGCAACTGGAACAACTCTCTCCAACACCTCAAATGGATTGACGTATCTTGATGAAAGCTTACCTTGTATCCTAATACTACTATGTCCCAACCTCGATGTGACACACAAGAAAATCAAATCTCCAACCTCAAACTCTAGAAGTCATCTCCACTGATCAGCATAAAACTTCTATCAAGACTGTGTAGTAGCCATCCTCTTCCGAATCAAATATATCTTCTCTGTGGTATCCTCGACAAGACAAGGTCCCATCATAACTATCTCTCCTGCCTCCAACCAATATAAGGGAGATAGGCATGTCCCAGCATACAAATCCAACTAAGGTGATATATGAATAGTTTCTTGAAACTATTACTATAGGAAAACTCCATAAAGGGTATGTGCTTCTCCGAAGAACCTCCAAAATCAAGGATGCATGTCCTATGAATCTTCTCAAGTACATGAATCATACGCTAAGACTGGCCACCTGTCTTGGGGTAGTAAGATGTACTCAAAAGAAAATGTGTAACCAAAGCCTTATGAAGCCCCTTCCAGACCTGATAGGTAAAACGTGCATTTCTGTCTGAAAAAATGGAGTGTGGTACTCTATTTAAGTGCAAAATCTCATGGATGTACAACCGTCCCAGCTCATTGACATTGAACGTCTCCTTGATCCTCAAGAAGTGAGAAACCTTCGTGAGTCTCTCAATGACAACCCATACTGCATCACTCTCTTGAGGCGACCTCAGAAAACCTTTCACAAAATCTATCGGGAAATCTTTCCACATCCACTTGGGAATGGGTAACTGCTGTAAAATCCCTGATGGTCACTGATGCTCCACCTTCACCTACTGAAAATTGCAACACCTCATGACGAAACCAGCAACATCTCTCTTCATACCTCACCACCAATACTGATGGTGTAGATCATGATATATCTTGGTGACACTAGGATGAACTACCCAAATAGAGGAATGAAAGTCCCGCATCAGGTCCTTGTGTATGTCTACAGACACCCATACACACCCATGAAAACAAAAGATTTCGTCCTCACCTATGGTCCATCCATGAATAATGCCTCCTCCAGATACACTCTCCCATAGGACTAGGTCTTCGAAATCTGATGGATACCTCATTTTCACTCGATCAAGAAGAGTAGAGGTAATAGCTATAGAAGAAAGAAAAGTCTTCCCCTATCTGTTGTACACCTCCAAATGCATCTCCCAGAATTGATCCATAAGCTGCCACTCACTACAGGCCTCTTGAACTGCCTGTATCTGATTCCTCCTGCTCAATGAATCAGCTACTGCGTTGCATTTCCCAGGTGTATAGGCCAACTCAAAGTCAAATGACTAAAGGTACTCAACCCACCTTCACTAACTCAAATTAAGGTCATGCTAAGTGAATATGTTTTTTAGAATTTTTTGGTCAGTTAAAACCCAAAAGTGCACTCCCAGACGATAATGTATCCAACAGTGTAAAGCATGAACAATAACAGCCAACTTGAGATCATGCGTTAGGTAGTTCCCCTAATTTGGCCTCAAATATTAAGACCCATACGCAACGACTCCTTCCCCCTGCATAAGCACTGATCCCAACCCGATATCTGAAGCATCACAATAAAAATTATATCTTTTTCCCAACTCTATAAATACTAGTATCAGTGCTAAATTGAACCTCTCCTTCACCACCTGAAAGGCTCACATGCAATAATCTGACCAGAAGACCTTTTCACCCTTCTTAGTTAGACCCATCAGTGGTGCGGCTAATTGTGAAAATTCTTGTATGAAATGTATATAGTATCTATCTAACCCTAGAAAAATCTATACCTCAAATATGTTCTTCAGATTATCCTAGTAAACTAAAACTCTTGCTTTCTCTAGGTCTACTAATACTCTTGTCTCTAAGATAACATGACCCAAGAAGTGAATTTGGTCCATCCAAGATATTTTCAATGATAAATACCATGAAAGAATCCATGTATGGATGAAACACTCGGTTCATTAGTGCCATGAAAATTCCAGGTGCATTCGTGAGACCAAACGACATAACCATGTACTCATATAGACCATACCTGATCTGGAAGGCTTTAAGAGGTATATCAGATGGTCTAACACGCAACTGATGGTAATCGAATCTCAATCCAATCTTCAAGAACACCCGGGATCCTCAAATTTGATCAAAGATATCATAAATCCTCATTAAGGGATATCGGTTCTTCACTGTCAAATGGTTAAACTTTTATTAATCCGCACAAATTTTGAGGGTAACATCCTCCTTCTTCACAAACAAGACTAGAAAACCCTTAGGGGAATTAATGGGTCAGATGAAACACTTTCACTAAAACTCTTCAAACTACTTCTTGAGCTCCTACAACTCTGGTGTAGCCATCCTATAAAGAGGAATGGACACCGGTGCCTCTCCTGGAATAAGCTCAATAGAAAAGTCTACCTCACACTCTGGAGGAAAACCTGAAAAGTCCTCTGGAAAGGTGTCCCTGAAATGATCCACCACTGGAGAAGAGTATAACTGTGAGGTCCCCTAGTCAGCCAAATATAGACAAGTGATCTGGGTTGTAACTCCTCCCAACCCATGATGCTCAGGTCTTTCTCTTCTCGACTAGACATCCCATTCTCCCTTATAAAGAAACTATCTTCCCTCTAGTGATGTAAAACTCACCCAACATCAATATCAATTGACAAAATCCTAGAAAGGAACTAACTATTCCATTCCAATAATGACATCATAGCCTATCATCTCTTGGACATAGAGGTCCCAAAAGAAGTGACACCCACCAACCTCAAGAGGGAACTCCTTGCACTGACGTACACTAACTGTTCTAGTCCCCAATGGAGTTTCTAATGTCAAGATATCAACAGAAGAAAAGACACAGAGCCCAAGGCTCTCCAAAACATCAATAGATATAAATACATGAGAAGCCCCAATATCAAAAAAACATAAGATGAAACTAAGGGAACTAGGATTGTACCTCAAACTATAGAGGGTCTAGGATATTTCCCTTGCTGGGTCTGATCCACTGCAAAAGTTTGACTTACACTGCAGCCATGTGACCCTAACTGACCACCTTGAGGTGATCCACCATGTGGTTGCTAAAATCTTGGCGACTTACAACCATGAACATGACCTCCACCTCAGCCTAAACAGCCAGAAGAACTCCAGTTACCTGACTGAGGAGTAACTAGTGGTGTTGCTCCTAAATATGAAGTCATAGAAGAACCTCTGTCACCAGATGTTTGTGAGAAGATCTGACAGAAGTGCTAAAGGTGATCCACCTTGCCGCATGATTGGAACTCCACTAGGTCTCTCAGGAAATGTGGCCTCATATGCCCGCTCTTCCCACACTGGTAGAACACCACCTGGATACCAGAATAAGTCTCTCACCTCCTCAGATCACTGCACGTAGACTCTCTACGAAATTTTCTACTGTCTATATGTGGGATACTAACTTCAGATATCAAACCGCTCTTGATCACAACCCCAGAATCTCTCAGATTGCGCTCCTTGATCAATTCTCAGTTGACTATATAAGTGATGGAAGTAAACCAGAATATATTCACCAATGATTAGATGTTGTGCCTGAGACCATCCAAAAACTTCCTTACCATGAATAACTCATCACCTCCTAGAATAGGCCTGAAGCACTGCAGCTCTGTGAAGTTAGAAGAATACTCTATAACAGAAAGGGTACCCTACACCAGGCTCATGAACTCTTGGGCTCGATCGACCCTCAAAGTCTCTCGATAGAAGTAGTCATAGAAGTAACATTGGAACTTGTGTCAAGCCTTGACCTGCTGGTGTCCCTCCTATGAAATCACATCCCACCATATGTTGGTGGAATCCTGATGCATGTATGTAACAAGATTCACCCTCCTCTCAGAAGGCTTCTTCAGATGATCAAAGATAGAAAACATTCCATCGAACCATGAATCTATAGCTTGAGGTCCTCCTTCCCCAGTGAATGTGGGAGAATGATGTTGCTGAAAAACCTGCGTCATCTCTGCTATCGATGGGGCAGGATGTGGTACTCCTCAAAAGGTCTGCATAAACCTCATGATGCCCTCTCGAAACTGTCCATCGACACCATTTTCTGGGATGATCTCTAGTTCCAAGGATGGAACAACTGCAGGATCTTCTGGTAGTCCCTGATCATCCATATTTGGTGACTGATCACCGCCCAATATCTAGAGTACAACTAGAGGATGTCTCGGTGGAATGACTCTGGAAGGTCAAGCGCACACCTTAGATTCAGATTATCAAGGATTGAAAACTAGAAGTGTAAGGAGGGAACAAAATAAATAATTCCTTCATGTTTACCAAAACATGGACACATGATGTGTATAATGATTACATGGTGTGTTACCTCAAGCCTTTCACATGGGCGTGTACTCTTACTGCAACTGGTCATGTAACACCCCAAACACACGACGTGTTTTCCAAACACATGACATGTAATTGAATTCAATTCCCCTTCCTGAGTTATCTTACATAGGTAACCCACATGATTCCATTGAGACAAGACTATATGGCGTGTTCGTGCCAGAAACAACGTGTACTAGACAAGCTTCACTGACCTTTATTGTTAGAAACACGGTCAGATACATGGCTCAAACTACTCGGATTATTCCAAATGAACATGGCGTATAGTAGGAAGATTGTTTTGACCTGTGTTGTTCGTTACATGGCCAGATAATCGAGTTAAACTACACAGTGTGTTTTAATCGGATACGACATGTATTAGAAAAGAGTCAATCGTCCCGTGTTGTTAGTAACACGGCCGGTTGCACGATTCTACAACACGACATGTACATCCAGTACACTGTGTGTCTTACCAATGATTTCGAACCCTATGTTTCTGACCACACAACCAATGAAACGGTTAGAGACTACATGACGTGTATATACAGTACACAACATGTACATATGAAAAAAAAAATTCTTCCCAAACAGAAGAACACAATGCGTGTATTAAAAATTACACACTGTTTATTCTGGGATTGTACGGATAGTAAACCTTAGAAACTACTTCGGAACTCAAGAAAACACTAAAACAGACATTGAAAGTTCCAAATTCCAATCTATGAGGGCCCATACTCCCCACGAATCAAAGCTTGGAATCTTATAATTTTCATAACAAGGAAGATAAGGCAATGATCCGCCAAATTCCGGTCCATGAGGGCCCATAAAACCTCAATAATAAATGTTTGGTGTTCATTCAAACTGACTTTACACAAATCCATACCCTATCAAAAGAATGTATTCTATCAAGACATCTTTCAAAAAAACATTCATATCTAGAACAACATCTATCACAAAAACATTCAATCACTAATGCACCCTAAATGGCATGGAAAAAATGCATGGCATGTGATGTCTAGCAAGTTCCTATATGATGCATGATATGGAATACCCTCATTTAATCGGGTTGGAACAGAAATAGAACCTCAATAATCATCAAATATAACTGCACAAAACATGTGAATCACCCAACATTGAAAATCAAACCAACTATAAAATTGCAAGACTATAAAAATTGTAATAATGAGGTAGATTAGCCTTTCCCTGTACATGAGTTAGCTACTCCTAGGAACATATTATTATCAAGTACCAATTACATCCTATCCCTTGATATAGGTTCCAAATATTATTTCAAGAATAAAATAATTCCTTTGATAAAAATTTGTAACGTCCTGGTTCCGGAAGCCACCCAGAGGCACCCCATTCCCGGTTGGTCACACGACCTCTAGCACATTTCCCAGAATTCTAGAGGTTTCCGACTAGCAGTGGGGGCCTTGGGTGTGATAGTGCGGAAACTATAACCTCACTGGTTGGGTAACATAGTAGAAACAAAATAGATAACAATAACAGAAGCAGTGAACATACCATACAATGTTAAACATCAGAAGACTGAAAAGAAGAAACAAATGGAGCACATATATAAATGATGAATGATACATGTATCTATGAATGTATCCAAACAAATAAAAATGAAAAAATACAGTACTAATCCAAAGTAAAAAATAAAGAAGATAAAACTCCTCAGCATCACAAGCCTCAACTTTCTCCCATTATCTCAAGCTTCACAACAGTCAAGTACTTGAAGTAGAAGGGTGTTTTCCCTTATCTATACCTATTGTAATATAATCTATTTGGGCCCAAAATAATGACCCAAATAGGGTGTGAGACTAATCTCAGTAGGCAACCACCAGAAGATCTGTTCCTAACACTCAGTGAATATATATGGCAGGCAATAAGAAAAAGAAGTAGTAACGAGGAAGTACTCATTAGTAAACAATCGTACAGTTTAAAGCATTGAATTTCATATATCATGTAAGAAGCTAATCAAATAAGGTAACCCTCTAGCAGCACTCACACCCTCTGACTAGGATGTTGCACAAAATTTAAGGTCATACTGCCTAAACCCTACACAACAGTTTAAAGTCATGTTACATGAACTATTATGTCTATTAATATAATGTTTTCATGGTATGGAGGGGATGAACTCGATGTGAATGATCCAAAAGAGGCTTGTGCACCATAAAAAACCAAGGAACTAACATAAAGGAGGAACATATGATGTGGTGAGGGAAAAATCCCAACTTGTACGAAGTAAAGGAGACATACTACCATAATAAATATCCCTATGAGGCTCCTAGATTATGGTCATAGAGTTTATTTCATAAACGGGGCGAAAGAGCCAAAAAGGTTAATAAACCTCTGGCTGTGACAAAATACAACCTGTCTAGGGGTCACTTCATATCCTATAAGGATGGTAATCAAGACTCATGTTGTTCTTCCAGCATAGTGTTGTGAGAGACAAACGTTGTATGGGTAAATCCTCTCTAGTGAGTAATATGAAGCATCCCATAATCAACATGGGGCATCTTGAACTCTCTCAGGTTAGGTTCATAGTTTAAGGTCATGTGTTGATGATATTGTCTCTTAGTTTAAGGTCATAGAGATTGGAAGATAGGGATCCTATTATAATTTCATAGATATTGGACCATAGTGTTTTTGGAAGGGCCTAAAGACGTAGTGTTTGGGAATCAAAACGTATCCTGTATGGAGGGTAATCAAGATGCACATAGTTCAGGAATCCCATGCAGTTAAACGTCATGAAATATGGATGAAGATTGTTTGACATGAAAAGTGGAAACTATGTTGTGGATGGACCTAAAACTGATAATATGAGAATCACTAGGTATATACTAATGAAGGAAATCAGGCCACATGTAGTTATTAAAGTGAAATTTTACCAGGTAGGTTTGAACCATGCATAGAGAGAAGAGGCATTAGATATTTCATGTTTGTCCATTTGTTCTTATTTCTCTTTTTTTCGAATGGTCAGACCCAGAAAAAAAATATTGGGTATATCTATGAGAATCATGTGGTGTACATGTTTTGATAGCTGGCATGCTAGATGTCCAATGAAAAGGGTGATTTCCTCTCAAGGGAGAACACCAGAATGACCAATGCCGAGAATTTCTTTTCTTAACCAGTTAAGGAGATACCACATTTTTGAAGGACTGAGAAATTTTTTGTTAACATCCCAAAACACCCAATACTTTGTGTATATGGAATCCCTAAGTATATCCAAGAAACGCAACCATTTCCCATTAAAATGGGTAGGTATTCTATAGAACCCTCTATATGGCTCCGCTTCCTCCCTAGTCTTCCCAATTAGAGTTGTTGGGTCCACTATTGATTCTTTTCATTCACATTTGTCCAGTCATGCCTTGGATCAATCGGCCCCGATGATACTTCTCTACCACCATGATGTGAAAAACCCCTACCACCCCAAAGTTCTCTTGTCATTGTTAGGATTATTCCTATAGGTTGAGGGGGTAATCCATCATTGGCAAGGTAAGTACATTATTTTATCATCTCTCTTGGGTGGACTACCTCCAATATTTTCATATACTCTTAAACTCTCCCAAAATAGGTAGTAGGTGGAGGTATCTCATTCCGCATAATCCCATAATCTTCTGTGAACATGATCGATAATTGCCTCATCATGCACGGGTGATCTTCCAAACATACTCTTAGGTAGACTTTCAGGGTCAATATCTACAAAAACTGGAACTTCATTGTGAATCAATGTAGGGTGTATGTATCATAGATAGGATCTCAATCCATCTGTGCTATGAGTACTCTACCTTGAAAGGCGAGTAGATACAACTGGTTATCTTCATTTCCCAGGCCATCATTAGTGAACATCCCCATTAGAAAAGGGAATGGTTGAATATTAAATTTATCTGCCCTATTGTTCTTGTTCATCACCACTGTAAGGTTCATATTGAATGGGAATCTTCCTACCACATTCAGAATTGTTGGTCGAAATTATAAATTAGAATGGAAGAAGGGATTCATGTACTCATATCCCCCCATGTGTGCCTCCACACATCTATATAGAAAATGGAGAAGTCTACGAATTTGTTGTGTCTTTTTCCCCTCACTAATATTCCAAATCACCTTATACATATTTTACAATACTAGAACCCTGCGGTTGATACGCATCCCCATTGTCAGCATGGATTCTGTAATGAATGTTATTTTTCGTGCACCCATGGGTGCATCTCTGACCAGCAGCATCCATCCACGTATGAGAACTGATATGAATCCATCCAACCTAACCACCAATTCATTATCAGTATTGATATGGTACCCCCATATATTCCATTGGATATCCACCATGATTTTACAATAAGATCCTTATTTGCTATGATAATCCCCTCTTGGAAAGGTATGAGGCCTCACGAGAAATTTCATGGATGCCTCCTCCCCCTCAGTGGGACTCTCTGGAGGAAAATTTAGAAAACGGATAAAGGGTTACCTTCTTGTCATTAGGCTATAAGTGCTGCCCGAGGGTTACCTTATTTTATTAGCTACTTACATGATATATGAAATTGAATGCTTTGAACTGTATGATTGTTTACTACTGAGTACTTCCTCTTTACTACTTCTTTTGCTTATTCCCTGCCATATATATTCAATGACTGTTAGGAACAGATATTCTGGTGGTTGCCTATTGATATTAGTCACACACCCTGTTTGGGTCATGATTTTGGGCCCAAATAGATTATATTACTATAGGTATAGATAAGGAAAATCACCCTTCTACTTCAAGTACTTGACTGTTGTGGAGCTTGAGATAATGGGACCAAGCTGAGGCTTGCGATGCTGAAGAGTTTTATCTGCTTTATTTTTTACTTTGGTTTAGTACTGTATTTTTTTCATTTTGACTTGTTTGGATACATTCGTAGACACATGTATCATTCATCATTTATATATGTGCTCCATTTGTTTCTTCTTTTCAGTCTTCTGATGTTTACTATTGTATGGTATGTTTACTGCTTCTGTTGTTGTTACCTGTTTTGTTTCTACTATGTTACCCAGCCAATGAGGTTATATTTTCCGCACTATCACACCCAAGGCCCCCACTGCTTGTCGGAAACCTCTAGAATTCTGGGAAATGTTCTTGAGGCCGTGTGACAAACCGGGAATGGGGTGCCTCTGGGTGGCTTCCGGAACCGAGACGATACCAGGTTGTATCAAAGGAATTATTTTATTCTTGACATACTATTTGGAACCTATAGCAAGGGATAGGATGGAATTGGTATGTGGTAATAATATTTTCCTGGGAGTAGCTAACTCGTGTACATGGAAAATCAAATCTACCTCGTTATTACAATTTTATAGTCTTTAAATTTTATAGTTGGTTTGATTTTAAATGTTGGGTGATTCACATGTTTTGTGTAGTTATATTTGATGATTATTGAGGTTCTATTTCTGTTCCAACCCGATGAGATGAGGGTATTCCATATCATGCATCATATAGGAACTTGCTATACATCACATGTCATGCATTTTTTCCATTCCATTTAGGGTGCATTAGTGGTCGCATGTTTTTGTGATAGATGTTGGGCTATATATGCATGTTTTTGAGAAAGATGTCTTGATATAATAACTTCATTTGATAGGGTATTGATTTGTGTAAAGTCAGTTTGAATAAACACCAAACTTTGATTATTGAGGTGTTATGGGCCCTCAAGGATCGGAATTTGGTGGATCGTTGCCTTATTTTCCTTATTATGACAATTATAAGATGCCAATATTTGATTTGCGGGGATTATGGGCCCTCATATATTGGAATTTTGCACTTTCAATATCTGTTTCAGTGTTTTTCTGAGTTCCGGAGTAGTTTCTGAGGTTTACTATCCGTAAAATCCTAGAATAAACTGTGGGTAATGTTGAATACACGCATTGTGTTCTTCTGTTCGGGAAGAAACTTTTTTTCATAAGTACATGCCGTGTATTGTATGTACAAGTCATGTAGTCTCTAACCGTTTCATTGGCTGTGTGGGCAGCAACATAGGGTTGGAAATCATTGATAGGACACACCGTGTACTAGATGTACATGTCGTGTTATAGAATCGCGCAACCGGTCGTGTTTCTAACAACACAGGATGGTTGACTCTTTTCTAATACATGTCGTATCCGGCTGAAACACACTGTGTAGTTTAACCCGAGTATCTGGCCATGTAACGAACAACACTGGTCAAAACAATCTTCCTAGTATACTCCATGTTCATATGGAATAATTCGGGAAGCATGAGCCTTGAATCTGACCGTGTCGCTAACAACACAGGTCGGTGAATCATGTCTAGTACACGTTGTGTCTGTAATGAACACGCCATGTAGTCTTGTCTCAGGAGAATCGTGTGGGTTACCCGTGTATAAGAACTCAGGTAGGGGAATATAATTCAATTACATGTCGTGTGTTTGGACAGCACGTCGTGTGTTTGTGGTGTTACATGACCAGTTGCGGTAGGAGTACACGCCCATGTAAAAGGCTTAAGGTAACACACCATGTAATCATTATACACATCATGTATCCATGTTTTCGAAAACTTGAAGGTATTATTTCTTTTGTTCCCTCCTTACACTTCTAGTTTTCAATCCTTGATAATCTTAATCTAAGGTGTGCGCTTGAACTTCCAGAGTCATTCCACCGAGACATCCTCTGGTTGTACGCTAGATACAGGGCGGTGATCAGACACCGGATATGGATGATCAGGGACTACCAGATGATCCTTCAGTTGTGCCAGCCTTGGAACCAGCTGTCATCCCGGAAAATGGTGTCGATGAACAGTTTCGAGAGGTCTTCATTAGGTTTATGAAGACCTTCTGAGAGGTGCCACATCCTGCCCCACCGATGGCAGTGCTAACGCGGGTTTTTCAGCAGCAGCATCCTCCCACATTCACTGGGGAAGGAGGACCTCAAGCTACAGAGTCATGGTTAGATGCCATGTTGTCTATCCTTGATTATCTGAAGACGCCTTCTGAGAGGAGGGTGAATCTTGTTACATACATGCTTCAGGATTCCACCATCATATGGAGGGATGTGATCTCATAGGAGGGACATGCGCAGGTCAAGGCTTGGGACGAGTTCCAATGTGCCTTCTATGACTAATTCTTTCAAGAGACTTTGTGGGTAGATCGAGCCCAAGAGTTCATGAGCCTTGTGTAGGGTACTCTTTCTGTTATAGAGTATTCTTCTCGCTTCATAGAGCTGCAGCGCTTCACGCCTATTATAGGAGGTGATGAGTTATTCATGGCAAGGAAGTTCGAGGATGGTCTCAGGCACAACATCTGACCACAGGTGAATATATTATGGTTTACTTACATTACTTCTATAGTCAACCAAGCACTGATCATGGAGTGCAATACAAGGGATTCTGGGGTTGTGATCCAGAGAATTTTGACATCTGAAGTTATTATCCCGCCTATAGACAGTAGGAAATTTTTTAGGGAGTCTACGTGCAGTGATTTGAGGAGCTGAGAGACTTATTCTGGTAGTTAGGTGGTGTTCAAATAGTGTGGGAAGAGCGAGCATACGAGGCCACATTTCTGGAGAGACCTAGTGGAGTGCCGATCTTGTGGCAAGGTGGGTCACCTTTAGCACTTCTGTCAAATCTTCTCACCAGCAGTTGGTGACATAGGTTCTTCTATGACTTCACATTTAGGAGCAGCACCACCAGTTACTCCTCAGTCAGGTAACTGGAGTTCTTCTGGCTGTTCAGGCCGAGGTGGAGGTCATGTTCATGGTTGTAAGTCGCCAAGATTTCAGTAACAACATGGTGGATCACCTCAAGGTGGTTAGTCAGGGTCACAGGGCTGTAGTGTTGGTCAAACCTTTTCAGTGGATCAGACCCAACATGAGAAAGATCCTGGACCCTCTAAAGTTAGAGGTACAATCCTAGTTCCCTCAGTTTAATCTTATGCTTTTTTGATATTGTGTCTTCTCATGGATTAATATCTATTGTTGTTTTGGAGAACCTTGGGCTCTATATCTTTTCTTCTATTGATATCTTGACATTAGACACTCCGTTGGGGGCTAGAATGGTTAGTGTACATCAGTGCAGGGAGTGACCTCTTGAGGTTGGGGGTGTCACTTCTTTTGGGACCTCTATGTCCTATAGATGATCGGCTATGATGTCATTATTGGAATGGACTAGTTAGTTCCTTTTGAGGATTTTTTCGATTGCTATTGATGTTGGGTGAGTTTTACATCACCAGAGGGTAGATAGTTTCTTCATAAGGGTGAATGGGATGTCTAGCCGAGCAGAGTAAGACCTGAGCATCATGTGCTGGGAGGAGTTACAGCCCAGATCACTTATCTATATCTGGATGACCAGGGGACCTCACAGTTATACTTTTCCCCAGTGGTGGATCATTTCAGGGACACCTTTCCAGAGTAATTTTTAGGTTTTCCTCCAGAGTGTGAGGTATAATTTTCTATTGAGCTTATTCCAGGAGAGGCACCGGTGTCCATTCCTCTTTATAGGTTGGCTACACCAGAGTTTTAGAAGCTCAAGAAGTAGTTAGAGGAGTTGCAGGAAAAGTGTTTCATCTGACCCAGTACTTCTCCTAGGGGTTTTCTAGTCTTGTTTGTGAAGAAGGCGGATGTTATCCTTATAATATTTGTGGATTAATAAAATTTTAACTAGTTGACAGTCAAGAACCAATATCCTTTACTAAGGATTTATGATCACTTTGTTCAACTTTGAGGATCCCGAGTGTTCTCGAAGATTTTATTGAGATTTGGTTACCATAAGTTGTGTGTTAGACCATCTGATATACCTCTTAAAGCCTTCTATAGTAGGTACGGTCTATATTAGTACATGGTTATGTCGTTCGGTCTCACGAATGCACCTGCAATTTTCATGGCACTAATGAATCGAGTGTTCCATCCATACTTGGATTCTTTCATTGTAGTCATCATTGAAAATATCTTGGATGGACAAAATTCACTTCTTGGGTCATGTTATCCCAGAGACAAGAGTATCAGTAGACCTAGAGAAAGTGAGAGTTGAAGTTTAATGGGATAATCTGAAGAACATCTTTGAGGTAAACATCTTTCTAGGGTTGTCTAGATACTATATATGTTTCATACATGACTTTTCACACTTAGCAGCACCACTGATTGGTCTAACTTAGAAGGGTGAAAAGTTATTCTGGTCAGATTATTGAGAGTGAGCCTTTCAGGAGCTAAAGGGGAGGTTGATTTCAGCACTAATACTAGTATTTATAGAGCTGGAAAAAAGCTATAATGTTTATTGTGATGCTTCAAATATCAGGATGTGAGCAGTGATCATGCAGGGGGAAGGAGTCGTTGCGTATGGGTCTTAGTATTTGAGGCCAAATGAGGGGAGCTACCTGATGGACAATCTCGAGTTGGCTGTTATTGTTCATGCTTTGCCCTGTTGGATACATTATCATCTCGGAGAGCATTTTTTGTTTTTCACTGACCAAACAATTCTCAAAAACATATTCACTTAGCATGACCTGAATTTGAGATAGTGAAGGTGGGTTGTGTACCTTCATTCTTTTGATTTTGAGTTGTATTATACACCTGGGAAGGGCAACGTAATATCTGATTCATTGAGCAGGAGGAATCAGATACATGCAGTTCAGGAGGCCAGTACTGAGTGCCAGCTTATGGGTCTATTATTGGAGATGCATTTGGAGGTGTATGACAGACAGGAGAATAATTTTCTTTCTTCTATAATTGTTACCTCTACTCTTCTTGATCGAGTGAAAATGAGGTATCCATCAAATTATGAAGGCCTAGTCCTATGGGAGAGTGTATCTGGAGGAGACTTTATTCATGGATGGACCACAGTTGAGGATGAAATGTTTTGTTTTCATGGGTGTGTATGGGTGTCTGTAGACATATAGGAGGACATGATGCGGGACTTTCATTCCTCTGTTTGGTCAGTTCATCCGAGTGTCACCAAGATGTGTCATGATATACACCATCAGTATTGGTGGTCAGGTATGAAGAGAGATGTTGCTATTTTTTTTCATGAGGTGTTTCAATTTTCAGTAGGTGAAGGTTGAGAATTTGCGACCATCAGGGATTTTACAGCAGTTACCCTTTCCCAAGTGGATGTGGAAAGATGTCACGATAGATTTTGTGAAAGTTTTTCTGAGTTCGCCTCAAGAGAGTAATGTAGTATGGGTTGTCATTGACAGACTCACGAAGGTTGCCCACTTCTTGCAAATCAAGGATACCTTCAGTGTTAATGAGCTGGGACGGTTTTACATCCATTTGATTTTACACTTAAATGGTGTACCACACTCCATTTTTTCAAACAGAGATGCACATTTTACATATCAGGTCTGGCATGGGATTTAGAAGGCTTTGGGTACACAGGTGCTTTTGAGTACATCTTACCACCCCAAGACAGATGGCCAGTCTGCGCATATGATTCATGTACTTGAGAACATGCATAAGTCATTCATCCTTGATTTTGGAGGTTCTTGGGAGAAGCACATACCCTTTATGGAGTTTTCCTATAGTAATAGTTTCAAGAAACTATTTATATATCACCTTAGTTGGATTTGTATGATGGGTCATGCCTATCACCTGTATATTTGCTGGAGGCAGGAGAGATAGTTATGATGGGACCTCGTCTTGTTGAGGAGACCACAGAGCATATAGAGTTGATTTAGAAGAGGATGGATACTACACAATCATGATATATGTTTTATGCTAATCAGTGGAGATGACTTCTGGAGTTTGAGGTCGGAGATTTGGTTTTCTTGCATGTCACATCGAGGTGGGGACATAGTAGTATTAGGAGACATGGTAAGCTTTCATCGAGATATGTCAGGACATTTGAGGTGTTGGAGAGAGTTGTGCCAGTTGCCTATTGGTTGAAGTTACCTCTGAGGTACCAGGTGATGCATGACCTTTTCCACATTTCTCAGCTTCGACGTAAGTTCTTAAAATCAACTCATGTTTTTTAACCTGAGGAAGATGAGTTAGAGATGAACACCTCATTCGAGGAGCATCTCATATGGATTGTTGATCAAATTATGAAGGTTCTTTGTGGATGGTATGTTCCTCTAGTATAGGTTCTATGGAAGCATGAGTGAGTACATAATGAGACTTGGGAGAGGGAGGCTGATGTACGATCATAGTGGCCATAGCGGTTTGGGGTTTATTCTTCTACGCCGCCTAGCTAGAGAAATTCAGGGACAAATTTATTTAATGCAGGGAAGTTTGTAAGAACTCGGATCTTCTTTTCAGGTATGTTTTCCTTTTTCTGTTGTTTTTTATGAAAAGGGGTGTTTTTGGAAATTTTTTAAGTACACACCCAGTATCTTATTAGTACAATCGTGTACTCGGTTACCACAAGTAGCTGTGTGATGGTCGTGTAGTAGCCTTGCACATGGTTGTGTGTGGTGAACTGGAGTCCTCCTAGAGTGGGTCTTGGTAAGGGCAAGTACATGTTGTGTACTTAAAAAGTACACACATGTATTTTCTTTTTTTTCATTAAATGTATCGGGGTTGCGTCTAACGGACAGAACCGTATCCTTCTAAGTATGGTTCATTCGAGAGAGACCGTATGACCACGACCATTCTTTGAGCCCCCGATCAAGAATATTTTCTCAAAATCTACCATCTTCGATTTCGTTCGGATCACCTAGGTAAGCTCTTCCTTCTTCTAGAGCCTCATTTCCTGATTCTTCCTCTTTCAAGAGTTATCCTCCATTCAAAGTTTTATAGGTTTTTTTAGATCTATGATGTTCTTGGACAATTCAATGCTATAGGATCATGTATATCATTCCTACTACACTATGGTATGTGTTTTGTGCCTTTCTATTGAAATAATTTTAGATATATGTGAAAATTTGTCCAATACCCTTGAACACGGTATTGCGTGTTTACTATTTTAGCTCGGTTAATTGCCTGCTATGTTTGTATGCCTGAGTAGAGGTTAATTGAATTTGAATATGGTTAATTGCAATGATTTGTTTGTTTTTTCCCATGCATGTACTGTTTACACCCGTTTAGTCATGTTTAGCTAATTAGGTTGCCATGCCTGTTTCCCATGCCTATTGTTCTAGGATGGAGTGTTTATATTTCTTACATGTTGTTATCATGTAGACTGTTATCCAAGTATTTCATGAGGTTTAATTTTTCCAATATTATTTTTTGTACCTGTTGATTTACACAGGTCCATGAGAACTTACTCTAGTAGAAAATAGAATGAATAAACGCAAGGGCTTCTCTAGAGTGTTTGTTTGTGCTGTTACAATGTGAGACCATATGGGGAATTGATGTAAGTGATTCATCCAAGTGTTTGTAGTTCCTCAAAACTATCCAAATGGGGAATGTTATTTTAGTGCATCCCAAGAGTGCCTTTAGTTACCGATATGAGACTTTATGAGGAATTGACAGTGAGTGATTCCTCATAGAGTCAATTCGTATGCTGATCCAGAGGGGTTAGACTATGTGTACTTCCCAGAGGGTTGCTTGTTCTTGTTTGGTTGGTCTAGAGGGGTTAGGCTGTGAGTGCTCCTAGAGGGTTACCTACTTTTATTATCTTCTTACATGATATATGAATTTGAATTATTTGAACCGTAGGATTGTTTACTACTGAGTAATTCATTGTTACTGCTTATTTTTCTTTTTTCCTGCCATATATATTGACCGACTGTTAGGCACAGACCTTCTAGTGGTTACCTACTGGGATTATTCTCTGACCCTGTTTGGGTCATGCTTTTAGGCCTAAATTGATTATATTACTGCGGGTATAGATAATGGAAAGTGCCAATCTACTTCAGGTACTTGACTGTCATGGAGATGGAGATCATGGGGCCAAGCTGAGGCTTGCGATTCTAAGGTGTTTTATCTTCTACCTTTTCTACTTTGGTTTAGTACTGTATTTTTGCATTGTGACATGTTTGGATGCTTACCTAGACACATGTATCATCCATCACTTATATATGTTCTCTAGTTGTTTCTTTTTTTCAGTATTATTCTATTTAATTTTTTATGGTATGTTTACTACTTCTGCTATTGATATCTATTTTGTTTCGGTTGTGTTACTCTTCCAATGCGGTCATAGTTTCCCCACTATCAAACTGAAGGCCCTTGCTGCTAGTCGGAATCATCTAGTATTCAAAGAAATATGCTTTAGTCCAAGTGACCAACTGGGTATGGGGCACCACTGGGTGGATTTTGGAACAGGGATGTTACACGTTATATTTGTTAGTCATTCGATCTCCCTTTATTCCTTATTTTCCTTAAGTAGAATCCCCTACACTTATCTTCCCTCTGACCTTCTCATCTTATAGGTTAAAAACTTCACGGGAAGGTTGCCTCAGATTCTCTTCAGCCTCTTCCAACTGGACTCTCAATCATGATATGAGTTCGGATTGGGTGTTAGTGACAGAGTAGTGCTTTTTCATCCATTCTTCCAAGTAATTTCCCTCTTCTTCAGTCTCCTAGAGGTTCTGTGTGTTGAAATTATTATTTTTGTTCTAGGAAACATCCATGTGATGATCACTATCCATTATTCATTCATTGAGGTAATCCAGGACAAGAAAATTCATACCTCATGCATCCACCCATATCGCTCATAGATTCTGTATCTGAGTGAGAAGTGATCCCATTCATATTTTCTACCTGTATTATATGATATTGTCGATGAAATTCTTGATCAGCTTCCATGACTGGTGATGCATAGCTCGACTTTCCTCAATTTCATAATTAGAATCATCCAACTCTTCTAGGTTAGTAGGTTCATACTCTATAAATATGTCAAGGAGTTCAGCAACAAGATCATAATATTTAATTACATCATATGGGATAGGCTTTGTATCACGTGGTTGATCTTGATTACTTGATCCCATTTCAATTAGACTGTTCCTCTTAGTTCCCCCCCCCCACCAGTGGCTCTACTCTCAGCCATGATTTTCATGGTCTGATTAGCTTGGGTGCACAGTTCCATGTAAATTTTCATTCCTTTAGTAATGGAGCCTCGGGACCCCAAACCATCCTCACCAAAAGTACTCCTACTACATCGAAGACTATCTAGATATATATTTTATCATTTAAACTGGTTAAGTAAACAATATGTATGACACTATGGGTGAAGATTCTTACAGAGGTCATGAAATTATTTTATAGATATTCAAGTTATTATGGTTGGAATTCAAAGATGTGCCCCCCATATATGGTTGGGAGTTCTATAAATTCCAGAGAAACCACAATTGTTGCTACATCAGTACTGGACTTTGTTGCCATTGGAACTTGGTCCTCAACACACATCATCACATTTTTGTCCTCGTGGGAGGGGGTCCTTCAACCAATGTTCTTCTATACATAACAAATGTCAGTCGAGAAACATGATTAAACACAGAATAGATCATACAATAGAATGGATTAGTGTTTAGCTCGAGAGCTTTAGAGAATCCTCCAAAAAGGATTCCTCTATGGTCCCAACATCACCTTCTTCTAGGGGACTCCCTCTATTAGCATCTTCTCCCCAGGATCCTTCTGATTCCTCAGCCATAGGAAAGCACTCTGCCATCTCGGAAGAAGACAGTTATGGTGGAGATGATAGTTCTAGTGGTACATTCACCTGATCCATCATTGGATGCGATGTTCCTTGAAAGTTCACTATGTTCTCCAGCTTGACCGCATATCACACCCCCTCTACCAAATATAACATAAAGTCAACCCTAGAATGACAAATGCCTAGAATTTCTTTTCCTAACCAGTTAAGGGGATCCCACATTTTAGAAGGACTGCAAAATTTCTTGTCAACATCTCAAAACTCCCAATACTCAGTGTATATGGAATCCTTAAGTACATCCAAGAAACAAAACTATTTCCTAGAAAAATGGGTAGGTATTCTATAGAACCCTCTATATGGCTCCTCTTCCTCCTTAGTCTTCCCAATTAGAGCCATTGGGTCCACTATTGATTCTTCTCTTTCACATTTGGCCAGTCATGACTTGTATCAATCGGCCCCAATGATACTTCTCTACCACCATGATGTGAAAAAACCCTACCACCCCAAAGTGCTCTAGTCATTATTAAGATTCTTCCTATAGGTTGAGGGGGTAATCCATCGTTGGATAGGTAAGTATATTATTCTATCATCTCTCTTGGGTGGACTACCTCCAATATTTTCATATAATCTTAAACTCACCCAAATGAGGTAGTAGGTGGAGGTATCTCATTCCGCATAATCCCATAATCTTGTGTGAACATGATCCATAATTTCCTCATCATGCACAGGTGATCTTCCAAACATACTCTTAGGTAGACTTTCAGGGTCAATATCTACAAAAACTGGAACTTCATTGTGAATCAATGTAGGGTGTATGGCTCATAGATATGATCGCAATCCATCTATGCTATGAGTACTCTGCCTTGAAAGGATAGTAGATACAACTGGTTATTTTATTTCCATGGCCATCATCAGTGAACATCCCCATTAGAAAAGGTCATGGTTGAATATTTAATTTATCTTCCCTATAGTTCTTGTTCATCACCAATGTAAGGTTCATATTGAATGGGAATATTCCTACCACATTCAGAATTGTTGGTTGAAATTATAAATCGGAATGGAAGAAGAGATTCATGTATTAATATCCCCCCATGTGTGCCTCCACACATCTATATAGAAAATGGAGAATTCTGCGAATGTGTTCTGCCATTTCCCCTCACTAATATTTCAAATCACCTTATACATATTTTCCAATACTATAACCCCGTGGTTGATATGCATCCCCATTGTCAGCATGGATTCTGTAATGAATGATATTTGTTACGCACCCATGGGTGCATCTCGGACCGACAGCATCCATCCAAATATGAGCACTTATATGAATCCATCCATCCTAACCACCAATTCATTATTAGTATTGATGTGGTACCCCCATATATTCCATTGGATATCCACCATGATTTTACAATAAGATCCTTATTTGCTATGATTATCCCCTCTTAGAAAGGTACGAGGCCTCATGAGAAATTTCATGGATGCCTCCTCCCCCTCAGCGGGACTCTCTCGAGTGAAATTCAGAAAATGGCTAAACCACTACTTGAAGTGGATATCCCTCACTGTCTAATTATATTTATCTGCACTTGGAACCCGGTCCAACAATGCCTTAGCTAGCCATTGAATCTACTCTAGATCCTCCCATGCATTCCCCACAGGTAGAAATTCGTCGTACATCACCCCCTGATTTAGAATCCCAGAGATATGGTGGAGGTCCAAAATGTTGATTCTGACCTCCCCATGAAGGTGGTAAAATGTATTGGTCTTCAACGACCACCTATCTAGTAGATTAGGCATGACTTCTTTCAGTTTGTATATGTGGAATTGGGAATCCCACATAGCCTTTTGTAGTCCTACTCACCTTATCACTTATATGAATCCTACCCTAGACGAATAAACCCAGTAGGACTAGGCCCACACCCTCATGAATTTTCCACCCTGTTATAAGTCCCAATTACTATTCCATCTTTTTTTTAGATTCCTGAATGATTTATTAAAAATTGTGTGATATTTTTGTGGACATTCCTCACACAACAGTTCCTTCCCATCAATGTTGTATGTATGGTTGTAAAGAAAATCATCAATGACAGGTGTGTGATCCTTCCTGCTATGGCCATTGATATTTCTGAACCACTAGTATTTACAAAGAGTTCACTTGAACCATTAATCTGGTTTATCCCATCTTTCCTTGGGGACAAAAACATCATCCTTTAGACCAAATCCCAAAAAAGTATCCTGAACATGTGGTAATCCTTTTCCCCTTCAAAAAAATATCTGCAACAAGAAATTGTGGTAACAATGACTCCACACATACACAACTATCAAGATTTTATTCATAATTTTCTCTCTCCGATCACCATCTATATGAACTCCTCAGGGTAGCATTCTTATTTCCCATTGTTCTAGGAATTAGATTTTTTCTTCTCTATTGACGAATCTCATTTACAAAGATCATTCTAAGAGAACCATTTCTAGTAATCAGCACATTTCACAATGAAAAAAAGGATTGTGATGAACAGGTTCTTTATGTAGCATTCACTGAGAACCGGTCTAAGTAACCATGTTCATTGAGAGCATTCAAAGTGGTACTGGAACTTAATGATTTGAGGGCTTGAGAATTGTATTTTTCAAAGGAAAAAATGTTTTCAAGGGGGGCCTCTCACACTAAATTTATAGGTGGTTACCCTTTCATATTCACGGAGCCCTTGGTAGTCATGAGCTTCATAATGATATTACACATGCACCCCGCCCACCATCACCTCAATCCGACTTCCCGATCAGTAGGTTTTCGATGATCTGCCCTTAGAATCCAAATCTCCTTTTTCCCAAAGCTTCCATTCTATGGGGGTCATTTTTTGTCACTAAAATTAATTATGGTAATATGTTGAGGATGTACAAAACTATTTGAGGTGAAATATAATCCTCACAGTTCCAAAAAAAACTAAAGGGGTCTATATCGTGAATCCCCTTCACCAATCACCTCACCATCGCGAACACCATGAATCACAGTTTATGGAAGCCTTCGTGAGTCCAAAAAAATCTATGAACATCACAAAGAATATTTTTCTAGAGCCTATGCCAGTATGAAGAGCTCTGTGACAGCCCCAACCCACTTGATAGAATGATTCACATGTGTGACAGATCTACCTTAATTCAGAAAGCTCCATTTCATTCACAGCGGACCTCTAAGAATTCCAATTCATAGTTCTAATAAATATGATTCTCAGCCCCACCATATCACAACGCATACCCCGGGGCTCATTCCATGACTACCCCATGCCCACCCCCATAGTCCAAGGGGTGACGATAAGTGATGAGTTGGAATTTCCAAAAAAGGGAGGCATTTTCCTATAAACCTGCACACACGCACCCATCCCCAAGAAAAGTGCTTAAACTAGAACCACTGAGTACACTCATATGTAATTCACTATGACGTCTACTAAGAGTATTAGTTCAAACAAAAAAGTAAACAGGACAGAATACAATCCCAACTGAAATAGGAAAGTACAAGATTATGGGTCTCATATGCAGAAAACCCTACCTAAATGGTAGGTACATAAAGTTGTTTAAATATTGCTTAAGAATACCATGTCTGTCAGGTCACCCTAAAGAACCCCAATCTCTGGCCCACCAAGGACTCCGTAATAGTTAGTGATCATCTGCACAAGATATGCCACGGGCAGTAAAATCCCATATAGGGATGAGTAAAACAATACTTATTTGGGATCCCAAACCACAAAGTAAAACCACAAATCAAGAAACAAGGTATACTACCAAAGAGATACATGGTGTTTAGACTATAATAAGTATAGTTAAGAGAATCACCAGAATCATCTCACACCAGGATAAATATACAAATAAAGTCTATGCATATCCATATCCAAGGAGACACACTCTAGGTCTTCATAGGAGACACAATCTACATAGTTGCAGGAGACATACTCTGTATAGGAACAAGAGATACACTCCATGTTAGTGCAAGAGACACACTCTTTGCTGGTTTAAGAGATACATTCATTGTATGTGTTGGAGACACAGCCCATAGGAGACACATTCCATGTATGAATAGTAGAAATTCTCTGTAGAAGACACTCTCTATAGAAGACACAATCTGAAGAAGACATGCTCTGTATAGGCATAAGAGACACACTCTATATGGGAGAAAGAGACACACTCTATATGGGAATAGGAGACACACTATTTATAGGTCACATCCTATCATAGGATTCAATCCTTAGTGTGCTTGCTCCGGGAGAACCTACACCTCGAGCCAAGGGGTCATATTCCAACCTCCACAAAAGGTCTGGTAATGTATTATAAAAGTACCACCTCTTCACGAGGGTCCCAACACCACAAATGGATAATTAAAAAGACACACTATTTGAGAGTTATGGGTGATTAAGTAAAAATGGAGAGGTTGGGTCCTCATATGGTCTGACTGAGTTAAACCGACCCAAACCGACCCGGCATGGGTCCTGCCTGACCCGACCCCCGAGGTCAGACATAAACTGTCGAGTTTGAAATGAACTTTCAGGTTGACCTAATCTACCATAGCAGGAACTAGCCCATCCTACTGGTGTCATCCCATCCGACATGAATGTGGGCTGGTTCGGTCTGCACGGACATGGCATGTCCCATGTCCCCATCTGGTCAACACGGCCAATCACCATATTCAACGTGGTTAGTTTTGCGCGTGAACCACCCCACGGAGGTCACTGAGGGGTCTCATCGAGGTCCTACTAGACTGAGGCCCCATTACCATGTGAAGAGCCTTCGTACCTTGTTCATTCAAGACTACCATTGGTCGTAGGATTCGCCACTGTGCCGCCACCTACAACTCCTCTTATGCAGGTCACCACTAATACTGTGTTGGTCCACTATTTGATATGAAAGGTGATGTGTGATCCTCGGGTTATAAAACCATCTTCATTGGGCATCAAAACGTCCCTCTATCAATCCAGGGGTCTGGCTATGTTCTAAACCTCCATAAAAATTAATGGACCGACAACGAGGGTCCACCGACAAAGAACGTATGCATGAGGGTAATGAATAATCACATGAACAACCCTTAGAACAGAACATTTCCTTATTTTTTGGTATTATCGCATTTCTGTCATCAGAATCACAAAATAACAAGAGAATAATATTCACCAAGATCTAATGCCTTTAATCCCACAATTTTATCCATCCTGCAAGAACAATCAAACCATAGATCAACTTGTTTGTGGTTTGGTCCACATTCATTGTTAAACTTATGAATGGTGAAATAAATCACTCAGACAATAAACCCCTACCTAGAAGTTTGGATATGTCATTATAGAATAATGGAGTTTCATAATTGACTTTCATTGATCCTCAATCCTCGGATCATGATATGCAATCTATCGGTGTTCATCGGCGTTCATCAATTTCCATCATGAGGAAATTTCCAAGCTCTCCTATAAAGTTCATATAGAAGGATCAATAATACTTATCCTAAATCTCTTCTAAAGTTGAAAGATGTGATTCAACATTAATGTTTCACTTTGAAACAGTGTCTCCATGTTGTTTCATTTATAAATGGAAACCACTAAATTTTCATTGCGTCGCTACAATGTTGCGTCGTCATGAAATGTTAAAAGAAATATAAAATCAAATTTCTATGATTATTTTTATTCTTATTTAAAATACCCATTAAATATTTTCCATTTTTGACCCACACTATTAAAATTATGTTAATCCTAAGAAGGACCCATTTCTATGAACTTAACGGTGCCCTTAGACCTCAAATCCGAGCACCCATTTAAAATATTCTTAAACCGAGCATATGTGATATTTGTAATAAAAATAAAAATTTTGCGATCCTTTTTTTTCAAGAACCCCATGCCTCTAAATCACTTGTCGTCTCAGATCCTGGTCTTAGAATAATCCCATGAAATTTTCAAAAAAAATTACATAGAAAATTAGTGACATTACATTCTCCCCACCCTTGGGATTAACATCACTAAAATCCAAAAAAATTGCTAAACAAACAGATGGGGATACTGAGCATGAATCTGAGTCTCCTCCTCCAATGTGATTTCCTAGAGATTATCATGTTTCCACCAATCGTGCACTAGATGAGTTGATTTCCCTCCGAGGTTCCTCTCTTTTTGATCCTCAATCTCCACTAGGAACTCCTCAACAATCTCCCCTTCATCAATGTTCATCTCACCTTAGTCAATGAATTGTGAAGGGACATGTACGTTTATCCTCATCTGGGATATGTTAAAGATGTAATACACCTGATTTAACTATGGAGTTAGATCCAATAGGTACGCCACGTCAACCAATATATGAAGTATCAAAAAAGGTATGATGAACCTCAGAGATAACTTTCCTCCCCATCCAAATCTATGCATCCCACCTCGAGGAGTTACATGAAATAATACATGGTCCTGCTCCTTTAACTCTAAGGGTATCCCTTGCTTTTTGGAAAAGGACTTCTGGCAGCTTTTTGCAGTCATCATCCTCTCATGGATGACATAAAACTTCTCTATAGTATCCTGCACCAACTACAGGCCCATGAGTTCTGACTCTCTGGGGCCAGTCTAGCAATGTGGAGACCTACAGGGTTTCACATAAAAGTCCTAAAATGGTGAAATACTGATGGTGTAGTTGTAGCTATTGTTATAGGAAAACTCCACCAGAGATAGGTGATCCTCCAAACCACAACCAAAATCAAGGATGTAAGAACATAGCATGTCCTCTAGGACATGAATGGTCTGCTCTATCTGGTCATATGTCTATGTATTGAAAGCTATGATCTACCACAGTTGTGTCCCAAATTCCTCATGAAATACCTTTCAATACTAAAATTTGAAATGTGAATCACAATCTGAGACTATAGTCATTGGTACCCCATGGAGTCGAACTATCTTCTGTATGTAGATGCATCCCAAGCTCTCTACTAAACCATGTTCTCCAATCGCTAGTATGTGTTCTGAATTGGTGAGTCGGTTAACGATCACCCAGATGGTATTTTTGACTCTCTATGTATGTGGTTGACCTATCATGAAGTACATCAATATTACATCCCACTTACACTCTGGCACCTCAAGTGGTTGAGTCAAATCCCCTGGTACCTGGTGCTCAGCCTTCACTTACTGACATGTGAGGCATATAGACACAAACTCTGCAACTACCTTCTTCACCCCCAACCACCAAAGCTGATGTCGTTGGTTCTTGTATATATTTTCCACACCTGGATGTATATCCAAATGGGATATATTAATCTACCTCAACACCTCCTCTCATAACGTATCTGGTACAACTATGCATCCTCTAAAAAGGATGACATGATCCCTACATTTTGAATATCCATAAGAGGCTTTCCCTGTGGACATCTAAGCACATGAGATCTTGAAACTGATATCTCGGAGTTGTGCCTCCCACACACTATGTACGAGTGGAGGGGGAACCACCATTGTCTAGAGATAAGTTACATAATCTCCATCCATGATGGATATTGGAATTGAGGCCAACCTCTCTAAGGCCTCATTAAGTATATGTGAACTCAATCTATGGCTGAGAGAATCTGATTCCACATTCCCCTTACTATGAGTATAGACTATCTCGAATTAATTTTCCTAGCAGAACTCTAGCCAATGCTTCTATCTCTAGTTTAGATCATTCTGAGAAAAAATATACCTGACCCTTTTTTGGTTTGATTAGATGATAAATAGGTCTTTAATAAGTTAGTGTTGCCACATCTTTAATGTGAAGACTACTACTACCAACTCTAGATTGTGTGTCACATAGTTCTGCGCATGTGGTCTCAACTTATGTGAACCATAGGCTATCACTATATTCTCTTTAATCAAAACACAACTAATCCCAGTCCTTGATGTGTCGAAGAACACCACATACTCAACACCCTTATCTATAAATCTCTGGATGGGAGTTCTCTTAGAACTATACCCCAGATTCTAAAATATCTCTTGGCACTTCTCCATCCATACAAATGGTTTCCCCTTAATGTCAAGGCTATCATGGATGTTACAACTTAGGAAAATTCAGACAGGAACCACTGATAGTACCCATCCAACCCAAGGAAACTCTACACCTTAGTAACGTTCTTGGGTGGATCCCAAGAAAACAATGATTTTATCTTGGTTGTATATACTACAAATCCATCCATGTAAATGAAGTTATCAAAAAAATAAGACCTATTGTATCCATAAATGACACATTGAGAGCTTCCCATGAAGTTGGTGATCTCAGAGTATGTCCAGGACCATCTTCAAGTGTATCTCGTGATCCTCCGAGGAATTCGAGTACACCAGGATTCCATCAATAAAGACCATTACAAAACGGTCTAGATAAGGATATAAGATCATGTTCATGTGTCCCAGGAACACCTATGGGGAGTTATTCTTACCAAAAGGAATTAATAATTACTCATAGTGGTCGTAGATACATCTGAAATCCATCTTCTAAATTTCCCAATCCCGCACCCAAAGATGGTGATAGACTGATATGTGGTCTATCATTGAGAACCATCTATCTCTATTCAGCTAATTGAACAGCTCATCAATCCTCATTAGTGGGTACTTATTCTTCATGGTCACCTGATTCAGGCACCGGAAGTCCACATATAACCTCAATCTTCCATCTACCTTATTGGAAAAAAACTGAGGTTACCCATGGTGAAACACCGGGTCTCACATAACCCTACATATGCAAGTCCTCCAATTGTACCCTCAATTAACAAAGCTCTATAAGATCCATCTAATATTCCGGTGTATATTTAACTTTTGTCCTGGGGTATAGGTCAATGTGTAAGTCTGCCTCCCTATGAGGAGGTAGACATGAAACATATTGTGGAAAGACTTCATCATGCTCATTCACCACTATAGGAATCTGAGGACTCGTCTCATCCATTGCACTGAGGGTCATGCTAGCGTACTGATTTGTGGTTGGATACACCCTCCTATGTGGTATTCCACCCTACACTACTCGTGTTTCCCTTCCACCGACAAAGGAAAACATGTTCCCATATCCACAGACACGCCACAATATGCGCCTAAAATAGTCGATCTAATCATGAACTATGGATAAATAGTCCATACCCAAAATGACATCGTAAGGAATTGATGCTGCCACTAATATATCCCAACTAAAATATCACCCCCAAGAGTAAGGATACATTGTTGGAACCAGTGTGTTATCATTGAATCTCCTCCTGTAGGAGTATCTATGGGTATGGATTGAGTCAGCAGTTCAACTGGAATATTCTTATCTCGAACAAGGGTCGTTGTGAGAAAAGATAGTCTAGATCTCATGTCTATCAAAACAAATTCAAGGGTTTATGTGATATAGATGTTACCTCTAATAATCTCTTGAGTCTCGGAATCATAAGACACCATCACCTAGAGCTGGCCTTACCCCTGTCTTCCAGCTCCCAAAGCATGGAGTGGACCACTTGAAGGTGTTGGTGGTAGTGCCTCAAACCAATTTACACCTGCTTCCACTCATCCCGATCCACTTACACAACCTCTACATAGATGACTTCCATGTTCCTACCTACACCACTACCTTGGAGGTCCCTTGACCATATCATTGTTGGTTGTATGGATGGTTGGAAAATATTTATTCATATGTCCCTAGTCACCGCACCCGTAGAGCACCCTCTCCTTCAACTAACCTGTTCTGCCCTGGAATCCCCACATCGCTATTTCGATGTCTCAGGCGAGTCCCATGGACTTTCTGGTCCTCTTAGACTATTGTGTTACCTACCATCTTCCAACTACCGAAGACCCAGCTACCAGGCACTCGATGTTTCTAACCAACCTCGGTGCCTACTCCATAAGAAATATACTTACTATTGGAGCTTCCTCCATAACCCCTATATGTGTAGGTATGCTAAGGGATATCATCTACAACCTGATCTCACAATTTATTCCCCACTTTAAGGTATGGGCCCAGAAGAATGGGTCTCACACCATGTCTGTAGAGTGGGGAGAAAGATTTGTGAATCCCACTGAGTACTCTGCCACCATCTAGTTGCACTATAGTAGTTGCAGGAGCTCCTATATTCGCACAGAGCATAACGTCACTAGAAATAACACCTATGTGAAGAGATTTTGAGTGTCTATTCCTGATATTTTTGCCTCCTCGTTCATCTAGATCATCAAGATCCACCATCACCCCATTGATCTCTATAGAATACTCATGGCTATGACTGCCATATGATCAGGAGGCATACTCACATGGCAGGTAACTCCTTTCATCACCTCCTGCCTATCCTCAGCTACCTTAGGATCCATCTCACCTCAGAAATCGGTAGGTCGCTATCTCTAGAACTTATTCAATGTACTCAGCCCGTGTTAAACCTGAAATTGTAATGTTTAATGGAATTGTTTCTCTCTGGGTGGTGGTATCACTAATACACCACCAAAAAATTATATCTCTAGAAATGGTCCCTGTAGTAGTTCCTCATCATTTGGAAGACCATCCTTGTGGTCATTCCATGGAATCCTGACTGGTTGTGTGTGTGGAAGCATCCTAAAATAGAACCAGATGTACCATGGTTATTAGAGCACACCAAGTGATCTTACTATAACTCAATAAGGATATGAGAACACACTCAATTCCTATATGATTAATGAACCATTATTTTCCAGTGAAAATAGTGTTTTCATGTACCAAGTTAGAGAAGCATAATTCAAGGTACTAGTGTATAGATATATTGAACGCCACACAAAAACTAGGTTCCCTCACCTAAAACCTAAAATCAAAACACTTGACACAGTTTACGCAAAAAAAATTAAAACTTACGAACCTATTTTACCACTCTTTCATGACCCATATTCTAGGGCTTATGTCATGACAACCCCAAGAACGCCTCCCATAGGTCAGGAGATGGTGACTAGCGCTGAGTAGGAATTTTCCACATTGGGGAGGAATTTTCCTTTAAACCTGCACACACACACCCATCCCCAAGAAAAGTACTGAAACTAACAACATTGATTAAGTAGAGATGTAATCCACTAGGACAACAACTGAGAGTAACAGTACAAACTAAAAATTAAATAGGCTAGAATACAAGACCAACTAAAATAGAAAAGTACAATATCTTAGGTCTTGTATACAGAAAACCCTACCTAAAGTGTAGGTACAATAATTTTTCTGAATATCGTTGAAGCATTCCACGTCCTTTGGGTCACCCTAAAGAAACACTATCTCTGGACCACCAAGGACTCCATAAAATACTTCAATAATATACACAAGACATGACAAGTTTTGGAAATTCTTGTGCATGGGTGAGTAAAAAATACTCAATAGAGACCCTAAACCACAAAGAAAGACACAAGGAAAACTACCAAATAGACACATGAAGTATAGCCTATAAGAAATACAATCAAGAGAGTAACTAGAGTAATCTTACACCAGGATACATATACTAAGATATTCTAGGCATATCCCAATCCAAAGAGATGCACTTCAGGTCTACATAAGAGATGCACTCCACATAGATGTAGGAGACACACTCCGCATAGGTTCAATTGATACACTCTATGTAGGCGCATGAGACACACTCTGTATAGGCACAAGAGATACACTATGTTTATGCGTAGGAGACAGACCCCATAGAAGACACACTCTGTGTTGGTGCAGGAGACACACTTTGTAGGATACAAACTCCATAAGGTCATAGGAGACACACTCTGTAAGAGACACACCCCATTTGGGTGAAAGTGACACACTCTGTATAGGTCATATATAGTCATAAGATTCCATCCATAGTGTGCTTGCTTCGAGATCACCTACACATAGAGCCAATGGGTCATACTCCAAACTCCTCACAAACTCACGTAGAGTATCCCAAAACGACAACCTCATCATGAGGGTCCCAATTAAGTTCAAAAATGTAAGTGTAGATTCTCAATTACAATAGTGGGGGTGAATTTTAGGTTTAAAAACAATCATTCTTAACCATAAGGAAAAAAATGTTTAACAAATTCAAGCACGGTAAATTGAAAAAACCTCTTTAGTTCTAAACTATGAAACACACTTACTTAGGGTCCAAAAAAAGAATCTAGAAATGAAACTTAAGAACAGTTTACTTGGAGAAAGATTCTATCATAAAGAAGATATAATCTTATTTATGTGAGTATAAAAGTATAGAAAGTATAATAAAGTCATATTTTATTTCATTAACAAAATACAGTGGAAATAAAACATGAAACAAAAATCATGTAAAAAAATAGAAAATGATTTAACCCAAAGAGTAGGGTATCCAACAACCTTGGATAAAGGTCCCTAGATTTATACTTTCAAGAATGTCTGTCTTACCCACACCAGGGTAATCCCTTGATAAGAATATCATAGCCTGTCTTGTTATCCCTGCAATCCCTCTAACATTAAGGTAGTCGGAACATCTTTCATCTTATCCCGAGAAGCCATTTATTGTACTCAGCAACAATCAGAGTCGTATGAAGAAAACTAAACAAGATGTTCATGACTGGACAATATATTCATAAAATTCATAAGGAATGAGAGTATTTCTGTATCATGAAGTCACTTTACATCATGTAATCTCTAGGATCATTAGTGAATAGATTTATTGATAAAGACCTCATTTGAATGTGTACCTATTTATAAGCAGAACTTCAACGATCGGCTCCTATAAGAACCTGGACTTTCTTTTCAAGTATGTTTTTTTTTCTTCTGGTCATTTTTTAGAAAAAGGGGAATTTTTAAAATTTCTTAAGTACACATCGTTTACTTTATGAGTATACGCCGTGTACTGGGTCGCTGTAGGAGGCCGTGTGCTAGATGATTGATGGCCACACACACGGCCATGTTCGGGTGACCAGGATGCCGACTAATGTGGAGTGAAAAAATTTCAAGTACATGTTGTGTACTTCTAAAGTAAACGCCGTTTATTTTATTTTCTTTCACTAAACGGACAGTGGTCATGTATAATCAACATAAATATCTTCTTCTCCACTGAACTCGACCGAGAGCGTTCGTATTATGTGGATCTTCATTGAGCCCTCGATCGAGCATCCATTCTCTGAATTGAACTACGTTGGTTGTGTTGGAATCACATCGGTAAGCTCTTACTTCTTCTAGATCTTCATTTCATGATTCCTCTTCTTTCTCAAGTTATCCTCTATTGAATGTTTTGAGTTTTTTTTGTAGATATACCATGTTCTTGGGTGATTCAATGCTTAAGTATCACTTATATCGATCCTACAATAATGAGATAGGTGGTTTGTTCCTTTCGGTTAAAAGTTTTTGAGTTATATGTGAATTGTTTTCCAATACCCATGAATGGGGTATTGCGCGTTTACCATTTTATTCCACTTGTTTTACTTCTATTCGTGTATGCTTGAGTAAAGGTTAATTGAATCTGAATAGGGTTAATTTCTAGGCTTTGGATTTTTTTCCCATACATGATTTCCTATTTTGACCGTTGGGTCATGTTTACCAATTAGGCTATAGTTTACATTCCCATGCTTAGTTGTAGGATTGTGTGATTGTTTTGATATGCTGATATGTTGTAGAATACTAGCCAAGTTGTTCTTGAGGTTTACATTGGAAGATAAGAATTACTATACCTACTTGACTTAAAATGGGTTGTGAGAACATGGTGTAGTTGACAATAGGGATAATGGACGTAAGGGCTTCTCCAGAGTGACTGTTTTACTTACGATGTGAGACCATAGAGGGAATTGACGTATGTTCTTCTTTAGAGTGTCTGTAGTACCTCGACGCAGTCCACAAAGGGAATGTGACGTAATTGATTCCCTATAGTCCATTTAGTTAATATATGAGACTATAGGAGGAATTGATGGTGGGTTCTTCCTTAGAGAGTCTATGCTTAAGCTGAACAAGAGGGGTTAGACTGAGTGTACTGCCCAGAGGGATGCTTGTACTTTTTAGGTAGGACAAGAGGGGATAGGCTGTGAGTAATTCTCAGGGGATTACCAGTTTTGTTATCCATTTGTTTAAGTTTCTTGGTAGGAACAGAGGGGATAGGATGTGGGTACTTCCCAGAGGTTACCTTTTGTGATTATCTTCATTGATTATTTTTTTCTTGATATTTTAAACTGTGGATTTTTTACTTCAGAGCACATCCCTGTTTACTACTTTATGGACTTATTACATGCCATATATTCACTAACTGTTAGGCACAGATCTTGTGGTGGTTTCATACTAGGATTTAGTCTCACACAATGTCTGGTCCATGATTTTGGGCCCAAACAGATTATATTGTTGTATGTATAAATAAGGGAATGTGCCCTTCTACCTCAGGTACTTGATTTGCTGTGGAGATGGAGAGCATGGGACCAAGTTATTTCTTACGATGCTGAGGAGTTGTTAATAAATTTTATTTTTTTTACTTTGGATTAGCACTATTTTATATTCCATCATTGGGATTTTTTTGGATACTTTCCTACATGTATGTATCATGCATTATTCATATATACGTGTGCTCCAGTTTAATATCTCTAGTCTTATGCTGTTTAGTTTTGTATGGATTATTCCTTCTTCTTCTATTGCTATGTGTTTTACTTCTGTTGTGTTACTCTGTCAATGAGGGCCTAGTTTCCTCTCTATCACACCCAAGGCCCTCACTTCTAGTCAGAAACCTCTGGCGTTCGGGGAAATGTGCTTGAGGCCATGTGACCAACTGGGTACGAGGCACCTCTGGGTGGTTTCCAACATCGGGACATTAAAAAGTGGTATTAGAGGTATTTTTTCTCTTTAATTACTATTTGGAGCCTATATCCAGAGATGGGAAGGAATAGTTACTTTTTAATAAGTTGTGCCCGAGAGTAGCTAACCCTTGTACAGGGAAAATCCAATCTACCTTGTTATAGTAATTTTTCTGGTTTTGCAATTATTATAGTTGATTTGATTTAACATTGAGTTATTCACATGTTTTATGTTTTTATTGTTGATTTTATTGAGGTTCTATTTCTTTTGAAACCCAATGAGATAAGGGTATTCCATCTCATGCATCATATAGTCACTTGCTAGAAATCACGTGTCATGCATTCTTGCAATGCCATTTTGGGTGCATTAGTGATTGCATGATGGTGTGATAGATGATGTTCTTGATATGCATGCTATAGTGATAGATGCCTTAATTAAATACCTATTGTTTGATAGGGTATTGCTTTGTGTAAGGATTTGTTTGAATGAACTCCATACTTTGGTTCTTGAGGTGTTATGGGCCCTCATGAATCAGAATTTGATGGATCTTTGACATGTTTACCTTGTTATGACATGTATAAGATTCCAATCATTGATTTGTGGGGATTATGGGACCTCATGGATTGGAATTTGGGAATTTGAGGGTTTTTCTAGTGTTTTCTAGGTTCTGGAGTTGTTTTGGAGGCTTACTATCCTTAAAAAACCCATAATACACGGCGTGTAATGTTAACTACACACCATGTTTTCTTCTGTTCATGAAGAAACTATTTTTATTATGTACATGATGTGTACTGTATGTACATGCCGTGTAGTCTCTAACTGTGTCTTAGCCTGTGTGGTCGGGGACACGGGGTTTGGAATCTTTGGTAATACATGCCTTGTAGAGGATGTACACTTCGTGTCGTAGAACCGTGTAACTGGCCATCTCACTAACAACATGGATCGGAAAAATCTACTTAGTACAGTTCGTGTTCGTTTAGAACATGTCGTGTGGTGTAACCCAGGTACCTGGCCGTGTAACTAAAAACACTGGATTTTGTTATCCTTTCTCGTACACGTCATGTCCACCTGGAACACGCTGTGTAGTGTGAGCCATGTAACCAGCCGTGTATCTAACAACATGGTTCGGTGAGATTCGTCTAGTACACATCTTGTTTGGAACTAACATTTTGTATAGTATCATTCTATGTATAACCATGTGGCATAGCCATGTCGAAGGAATCAGGAAAGGGAAGAGGATTCAAGTACACGTCGTGTGTTAGGTGAATACGATGTGTGTATGTGTTGTTACATGACCAGTTCTGGAAGGTGTACATGCCCATGTAAATGGCTAAAGGGAACATGCCATGTAGGGGTTATACATGCCGTGTAGTCATGTTTTGGAAAAAAACATGATTTCTTTCCTTCTCTTGTTCCCTTCATAGGCATTCATTTTTTAGTCATTGATAATCTTGATCTAAGGTGTGTGTTTGACCATGAAGAGTCATGTCGCTGAGACGTCATCCAGTTTTATGCCAGTCGTAGGGTAGTGATCGGACACCAGATATGGCTGATCAGGGAAAACCTATATATCCTCCCATTGGTCCATTCATGGAACCACCCATTACACTGGATGTAGGTGTTGATGCACAGTTTAGGGAAGGATTTATGAGAATGATGCAGACCTTTCAGGGAGCACATCATCCTACCCTGTCGATGGCAGAATTTAAACAAGTCTTTTAGCAGCAGCATCCTCCCACTTTCTCAGGGGATGTTGGACCCCAAGCTGCAGATTCATGGCTGGAAGACATGCTGGAGATCTTCGTGCATCTAGAGACGCCTCCAGAGAGGCGGGTTAAGCTCACTACGTATATTCTTTGGGGTTCTGCCAAGATATGGGGGGATGTGATCTCACAAGCAGGACACCAGCAGGTTATGACATGGGATGAGTTCCAACGACTATTCTATGATTACTTCTACCTGGATACATTGAGGTCCGATTGAGCCCGAGAGTTTATGAGTCTGGAGCAGGGTACTCTTTTGGTTGTGGACTATTCCTCTCACCTTACAGAGCTGCAGCGTTTCAAACCTATTCCATGAGGTGATCAGTTATTCCGAGAAAATAAGTTCGAGAATGGTCTGAGGCATGACATCCGATCATAGGTGAACATCTTTCGGATGAATTATATAACTTCTATCTTCAATTAGGTGCTGATTACAGAGTGAAATCTGAGATATTCGAGAGTTGTGATCTAGGGAGGCTCGACATCTTGAGTTATTATTCCTCCTACTAACAGCAAGAAGCACCGTATGGAGTCTATGCATGGAGATCCAAGGAGGGGAGAATATTCTTTTGGTATTAAGGTGGTGTTCTACCAGTGAGGGATGAGTAGGAATACGAGTCTTAACTACATGAGAGACCATGTAGAGTACTGATCTTACAGCAAGATGGTTCATCATTAGCGCTTCTACCAGATCCTCTCACCAGAATATGAGGACATGGGTTCTTCTATGACTCCTCATTCAGGGGAAACAAAACTATTTTCCCACCAGTTTGGGAACTGGAGTTCTTCAATCCGTTCAAGCTGAGGTGGAGGTCGTGGTCATGGTATCCAGTCACCCGGTTTTTAGTGACAACCGGGTGGATCAGCTCAGGGTGGCCAGATAGTTTCACTGGGCCGCGGGGTAGGTCTGACTTTTGTAGTATAGAATACCCAATAAGATTAGGATCCCATACCCTCTACAATGTGAGGTACGATCTTAGTAGCCTTAGTTTTATCTTCTTTGCCTTTCGATATAGGGGATTACCATAGCTTTATATCTATTGTGGTTGTGGAGATCCATGGGATCTACATCTTTTCTTCTGCTGATATCTTGACACTAGACACTCTGATGGGGACTAGAACAATTAGAGTATTTCATTGCAAGGAGTTCCCCCTATAGGTTGGTGGGCGTCACTTTTTATGGGACCTATATGTCCTAGAGATGAAAGTTTATGATGTCATTCTCAGAATGGACTGGCTAGTTCCCTTCCAAGAAGTCGTTGACATTTATCACTGCAGGGTGAGTTTCATATCACAAAAGGGTGGATCTTTTCTTTGTAAGGTCAAATGGGATGTTTGGGAGAGCAAATCTAGACCCGAGCATCATAGTTTGGGAGTATTTAATGACCACATTGAAAGTCTATATCCAGATGAATAGGGGACTTCGCAGTTATACTTTCCCCCAATGGTGGATCATTTTAGAGATGTCTTTCCAAAATAATTTTCAGGTTTTCCTCTAGAGCGTGAGTTAGACATTTCTATCGAGCTTGTTCTAGGAGTGGAACCGGTGTCCATTCCTCCTTATAGGATTCCTACCTAGAGTGACAGTATCTCAAGAAGAAGTTGGAGGAGTTATAGGAAAAGGGTTTCATCCAACCCAGTAGTACTCCTTGCGGTTTTCCTGTCCTTTTTGTGAAGAAGGAAGATGGTACCCTCAGGCTTTGTGTGGATTACCTGAAGTTGAACCATTTGACGGTAAAAAACCGATATCCATTACCAAGGATTTATGATCTATTTGATTAGCTCTGAGGAGCCTGGGTGTTCTCGAAGATCAAATTGAGGTCTGGTTACCATCAGTTGCGTGTTATACCATCAAATATACCTCTCAAAGCCTTCCGGAGAAGGTATGTTCTATACGAGTTCATGGTTATGTTTTTCGATCTCACGAACGTGCCTGCAGTTTTCATGTAAATGATGAACCGAGTGTTCCATCCATACTTGATTCCTTCATGGTTTTTTTGTGGATGATATCTTGATGTACTCTCACACTGTACATGACCATGCCACATATATTGATTTCATTTTGAGTACACTGAGAGAGCATCAGTTATCTAATAATATCTCAAAATTCCACTTTTGGATGGATCAGATTCACTTCTTGGGTCATGTTATATTAGAGACAAGAGTATCAAAGGACATATAGAAAGTGAGGGAAGTAGTTTCCTAGGAGTAGGAGAAGAATGTCTTTGAGGTACAGAATTTTATAGGGACGACCGGATACTACAAACTCTTCATTCAGGACTTTTCTCAGTTTGAAGCACCACTGAAGGGTCTAACGAAGAAGGGTGTAATGTTCTTTTGGTTAGATTCTTTTGAGTAAGCCTTTCAAGAGCTAAAAGGGATGTTGACTTCAGCACTGATACTAGTGTTTTCAGTGTTGTCCAAGAGCTATACTGTGTAATGTGACGCTTTAGGTATCGGGCTAGGAGCTACGCTTTTTCAGGGAGAAGGAGTCATTGCGCACAGGTCTTGGCAGTTGAGGCCACATGAGAAGAATTAATAGACGCACAATCTCGAGTTGGATGTTGTTGGTCAAGCCTTATGCTGTTAGAGACATAATCTTCTTGGAAAAAATGTTGTAGTTTTCCCCGACCACAAGAGTCTTAAGTATATCTTCACACAGTTTGATCTGAATATGAGATAGCGATGTTTGGTTGAGTACCTTCAGTCTTTTGACATTTATCTTGCCTATATGCCTGGTATAGGCAACACAGTGGCAGATGCATTGAGCAAGAGGACTCAAATACAGGCAGTTCAGGAGGCCAGTACAAAGTGGCAGCTTATGGATCTACTCTTTAAGATGCATTTGGAGTTTCACGACAGATAGGGAAAGATGTTTCTTTCTTCTGTAGTTGTTACCTCTACACTTCTTGATCTAGTTTGAATGAGGTATCCATAAGATTTATAATTCCTAGTCCTATGGGGGAGCGTGTCTGGAGAGGATCCTATTCTGAGATAGACCATAGGCAAGGATGAGATCTTGCGTTTCCAAGGGCGTGTATGGGTGCCAACAGACATACGCAAGGAGTTTATGTGGGGTTTTCATTCCTTAGTTTGGGTAGTTCATTGTAGTTTCACCAAGATGTATCATAATCTACACCATAAAATATTGGTGGCCAGGTATGAAGAGAGATGTTTCTAGTTTCATCATGATCTTTTCCACCTTTTAGCAGGTGAAGTCTTAGAATCAGTGACCATTAGGGATTTTACAATAGTTACTCATTCCCTAGTGGAAGTATAATGATGTCGCGATGGATTTCGTGATAGGTTTACCGAGTCATATCCAGGGAATGGTGAATTTTAGGTTGCCATTGACAGACTCACGAAGGTTTCTCACTTCTTGCTGATCAAGGAGACCTTCAGTGTTGATGAGATGTAATGGTTTTACATCCGTGAGATTGTGCGCTTACATGGAGTACCACACTCTATTGTTTCCGATAGAGATGCATGTTTTACTTATCGGGCCTGGTAGGGGATTCAAAAGGCTTTGGGTACACAGGTACATTTGAGTATAACTTACCACTCCCAGACAGATGGCTCATCCGAGCATATGATTCAGGTGTTAGAGGACATGCTATTGGCTTTCATTCTGGATTTTGGTGGTTATTGTGAGAAGCACATATCTCTTGTGGAGTTTTCCCACCACAATAGGTTTCAAGAAACTATTCAGATGGAACCTTATGAGGATTTGTACGATAGGTCAAGACGATCACCATTATATTGTCTGGAGGTAGGAGATGCATCTCTGTTGGGACCACATCATGTTCATGAGACCTCAGAGATGATAGAGATAATTCAGAAGAGGATGGAAACTGCATAGTCTCAACAGAATTCTTATGCTGATCAGCGAAGAAGACCTCTAAAATTTGAGGTCAGGGATCAGGTTTTCCTACATGTCACACTGATGTTAGGACACAAGTGGATTAGGAGACAGGGTAAGATTTTACCAAGTTACGTTCGGACGTTTTTATTGTTGGAGAGAGTTGGGCTGGTTTCCTATCGGTTGCATTTACATTAGAGGTATCATGTTATGCATGACGTTATCCAAATTTCTCATCTTTTGCATTTCTTCTCAGACACATCTCATGTATTCCAACCCGAGGAGGTTGAGTTAGACATGGATGCATCGTTCGAGGAGCATCCTATCTGGATTTTTGATCATAGTACAAAGGTTCTCCGTCGCTGGTCTGTTCCTCTGGTATGAGTGCTATGACAACACAGGTGAGTACAGGATGAGACTTGATTGAGGGAGGTAGACGTATGATCACAGTGGCTGGATCTATTCGGGGTTTCTTCTTCTATGCCACATTTCTAGGGAAATTTGCGGCTTAATTTCTTTAAGGGGGGAATTTTTTATGGACTCGGACCTTTTTCATTCGTATGTTTTCTTTATTCTGGTCGTTTTATAGAAAAAGGAGAATTTCTAGGAATTTCAGAATTACACACCGTTTACTTTATGAGTACACGCCATGTACTGGGTCACCGCAGGAGGCCGTGTGTTGGCTGTGTGATGGACACACACATAGCCAGGTGGAGGTGACCTGGATGCTGCCTAATGATGGGTATGAAAACAGTAAGTACACACCATGTACTTCCTAAGTACATGCTATGTATTTTCTTTTTTTTTCATTAAATGGACTGGGGTCGCGTCTAATCGACAGAAACATCTTCTTCTCCACTGAACTCGACTGAGATCATTCGTACAACGTGGATCTTTTTCGAGACCCCGATCAAGCATTCATTCTCTAAATAGAACTTCGTCAGTTGCATTAGAATCGCATCAGTAAGCTCTTACATTTTCTAGAGATTTGTTTCATGATTTCGCCTCTTTATCATGTTATCCTTAGTTGAACGTTTTGAGAATTTTTGTATATATACCATGTTCATGGTAGATTAAACACTTGAGGTTCCCTTATATCGATCGTACAACAGCGAGGTAGTTGTTTTGTGCGTTTCTGTTATAATTCATTGAGTTATATGCGAAATTTTTCCCAATACCCATGAACGGGGTATTGTGCGTTTACCATTTTAGCTCTATTGTTTTCCTTTTATGCTTTTATTCTTGTGTATTGGTTAATTGAATGTGAATAGGGTTAATTTCTATGCTTTAGAAGTTTTTTCCCTTGCATGATTGCTTGTTCTGATCGTTGGGTCTAGTTTACCTGTTAGGATGTTGTTTACTTTCCCATACCTAGTTGTAGGATGGTGTGATTGTTCTGATATGCTGATATGTTGTAGACTTCTAGCCAAGTAGTTCTTGAGGTTTACTTTGGCCGATATGCATTTCTATACCTACTTGACTTACATAGGGCTGTGAGAACCAGGTGTAGTAGACTATAGGGAGAATGGATGTAAGGGATTCTCTAGAGTGTCTGTTTTACTTACGATGTGAGACCATAGGGGTAATTGACTTAAGTACTTCCTCAGAGTGTATGTAGTTCCTTGACATGGGCCACATAGGGAATGTGACATAAGTGCTTCCCTAGAGAGCCTTTAATTATAATATGAAACTATAGGAGGAATTGATAGTGAGTTCTTTCTGAGAGATTCTTTGCTTATGTTTAACTAGATGGGTTAGACTGAGTGTACTTCCCAAAGTGTTGCTGGTACTTTTTAGGTAGGACCAGAGGGGATAGTCTATGAGTACTTCCAATAGGGTTACCTATTGTGTTATCTGTTTTCTTATGTATCTTGGTAGGACCATAGGGTATAGGCTATGGGTACATCCCATAGGGTTACCTTTTGTGATTATCTGCTTTGATTAGCTGTTGCGTGATATTTGAAATTGTGTATCATTTACTACTGAGTACTTCCTTATTTACTGCTTTCTATACTTATTACCTACCATGTATTCACTGACTATTAGGCATAGATCTTGTGGTGGATTCATACTAGGATTTAGTCTCACACCCTATTTGGGTCATGCTTTTGGGCCCAAATAGATTATATTGTTGTAGGTATAGATAAGGGAAAGCGCCCATCTATGTGAGGTACTTGATTTGATGTAGAGCCAGAGAGCATGGGACCAAACTGTGGCTTGCGATGCTGAGGAGTTGTATATATGTTTTCTTTTGTACTTTGTCTTAGTACTGCATTGTATTCCAGTATTGTGATTTGTTTGGTTGCTTTCCTAGATGTATGTATCATGCATCATTCATATATACGTGTGCTTCACTTTATTATTTCATGTCTTCTGATATTTATTTTGTTTGGATTATTCCTGCTTCCGCTATTGCTATTTGTTTTACTTCTACTGTGTTACTCTGCCAATGAGGGCATAGTTTCCCCACTATCACACCCAAGTCCCTTTCTTCTGGTCAGCAGCCTCTGGCGTTCGGGAAAATATGCTTGAGGCCATGTGACCAACCTGGTACGGGACACCTCTGGGTGGCTTCTAGAACCGGGATGCTACAGCTCCCTCCTCCTACAGTAATATTTTTCCTTGAATCTTGGATAGAGTTGTACATGTGTCCTTCAAAAAATGGTTAGTTAGAAACAAATTGTATGACATCATTTTTTGTAGTAAAATATTTGAAATAATTTTAAAGCTTATGAATCAATAAAACGTAATGAAAATAATGTAGCTTAACCAAAACTCAATTATCTGAATCTTGGGAAAAAATTGAATTTAGAATCAAAAAATATAAAAAATCATATTCTAGAAACATATATATTAGTATTTGGTTTTTCAAATAATTCAACGTATGAATTCTGATGTATTCAGAGTATGATATTATGATGATTTCATATTCTGAACACTAAGGAATTCAAAATCTAGATTTTGAGTTAATCGGAGCCTGATTATTGAGGAATTCAAAGTCTAAATTCTGATGCATTTATAGATATAAATCATATGAATTCAGAGTTTGAATTTATGGAAATTAGGAGTCTAAATTCTAAGGAATTGAATGTCTAAATTTTGAGGAATTCAGAGTTCGCATTTAAGGGAATTCAGAGTCCAAATTTCATAGAATTATAAGTCTGAATTTCATAGAATTCAGAATCCTAATTTCATAGAATATGAAGATTTAATTTCAGATAATTCAAAGTCTAAATGTCATAAAATATTGAGACTAAATTTCAAAGAATTTGGAGTCCTTTTTAGAGATTTTGGGATCTGAATTGTAGGGAATTCAGAGCCTGAATTTCAGAGAATTTGGAGCCTAAAAAATAATGTTTTTTATCAAATATTCTGAGTTTTTAAATAAGGATCCAAATTTTTGACTTAGTAAAAAAATAGGTATACTTGGTTTTGAGAAGACACTGAATTAGTAATTGAAAAATAAGGTAAGGATAAAACTTTTCTTCATTAAATAAAATTTTCTATAATTAAATAATTATTAGAGAAAGATAATTTTTCTTCAAAAAATCTGTTTGTTATTTTCAACACATATAGAAATAGAAAAGTCATAAGGAAATATTCTTGACCCATCAATCTACCCATTTTTGGAAAGCACAAACAACCTTTTGAAAAATAATATAAGGAATAAGTATTTTTATTTTTGGAACTATAAAATAAAAACTTATATCTATTTACTTATGAACCATGAATAATACGACTCACTCCCCCTTACGTTTTGAAATCCCTAAGGATTTTATTCTTGTATTTATTAAAGAAGGGACTTTTTCTTACTTAAGAAAATCTTCTTTATGATTAATACTTCTTTCTTAAGATCCCCCTTCATAGGGCATTACTTTCTTTATACATAGTATTCTTTTGATCATTCTTTTCTTCCCCTTTCTGATTTAAAAAAAGAAATAGAGGGGAAAAAATTGTACCTGAATGGTTAGTGATATAAAAGACCAAACAATTTAATGATTGAAATATTTTCATTATGATAGAAAATATTGATATTGGGTAAAAATAGAAAAAATATCTTATTGATATAAAAAATCATGCATCCTTATTTTACATTGACATGATATTTCTCTAGGTAGATTTTAACTTCTTTAGCTCTTTATGATCATCCTAAAACCACTTGAGAAGCTAATATTGATCAAGATTATTCTTTTCCAAATATTTGGTCTTTTATTCTTGAGACTTCAATATTTTGGACTGAGACTTTACTACCTCTTCTTGCTGATTTAACATTTCTTCCAAATATTCCCTGAGCTCCCTTTCTTTATTTAAATTTTGTGCAACTGAATTAAACTTCTCATTCATGTATTTGTCCTTTTTCTTTTGAGAAACTTACTGAGGATTTAGCTTTTCTGAAAAACATGTTCAATGGATTTTTATTCTATCAGTTGACTTATCAATAAAATATTCTACTAAATCCTTGAATTCATCAACGATTCTCATGTCTTCAATCATTATTTTAGACGATTTTTCATTTCATTACATGATCTCCTTTGAGAATAATAAAGAATATTAAAATATTTTAAATCTTCCACAAGATTGATATTATTTTCCATGAGCATGCTTATGGAATCTGAATTTTCAATTACAGAATTTTGATGTAACTGGAATCTGGAATCAATACTGGGAAGAAAAGATATTGTATTCACTAACTTCTTCAAAGACTGAACAACAAAATCCTAACCCATCGAAGATGAATATTTGAAATATGATTCTATTTTAGGGGAGGATAATTATTCTAGATCTTCAAATATTATCTTGGATGAACCACAAGAATCCTTCTTATCGTTCAGTAAGAGATATTTTTTAGGTGTATCAACAACCATCTGGTTTCTATTATCAACTTTGGAAATAACCTTCTTAGCCATTGGAGACTCATGATCACTATCAGAGAGTTTGATTATCTTATCTTCATAATACTATTATTTATCATCATCTTCCTTAACATTATTAGGGTGGATGAAATCATGGTTTCTACTCTCATCATCAGTATGTTTGTTAACCTCTTCATATCCATCATACTCTTTCCCATTAGAAATATTTTTTATTGACTCAACCTGGGATGTTCATATTGATAGCTTATCAGAAGGACTCTTTTTCTCATGGCATTTTTTAACTTGATTAGTCACATCATCACTTTAACCTTTTTCCTCATTTTGTTCTTCTTCTTATTCTTAAACTTCCTGAAATATTGCTTCTTCCACAATAGGTCCCAGAATTGACATTTCCTTTCCCGGGGTTTCTAAAGAAAATTTTTATTGGAGAAAATATTCGGGTACCTGAATCTATTCAGAGGCCTTCTCTATATCTTAGAGTAATGTTTAGACAATTTTATATTCTGAAATTTTCTTCATTAACTTATTTTATTTTTTCTTTCCTCTCATTTTCTTCAATATTTTTGTTTTTCATGTCCTTTTTTTTAGCAAGATCTAACCCAAATCTTGGATCTCCCTCCTTCTTTTTCTTCTGCCCCTCCACATCTCTACCACTTCATCAGAGAATGTATCTAGTTTTTTCGTCTTTAGTGGAGAAAAATATGTTTCCGGAACTATATATTTTTGTGTGGTTTTTGGTTCCTTATCTTTTTTCTTGTTCAAGGATTTCTTTGATGTTTCTCCAACTTCCCCTATCTTAAGTAAATATTGAAATTCACTTTCTTAAAGATCATAAAATTCTTTGAATTTGGAACTGAATCTGACTTTCTTACAATTTAATATGTCATCACTCAATAACTTGATCTTGAGGGATCTAGATTTATAACTATAAGAAATTTTAAAGGATTCTAGAAAAAGAACTATGATCTTTTACAAGATCACTGGATACATTATTATCTAAGACTTGAGAGTTTCATTCTTCATGTTGGTTATTATCAGAAGGATGCACTTCACCAGGTTTACCATTCTGAGGTTAAACAAAAAGTCGAATATAAATATATTAAGGGGTCCTTATCTCCCTTTCTTGTAGTAATAAAACCTTGCACCCACTAGGCTAACATCCTGAAGTTCGTTGAAATATTGTTGATCTTTTTTGTTTTTATTCCCTTTAGTCCAATGCCCTCAGTTTACTTTTCTTTCTCCAAGCATCCTAAATTGTTAGAAAACTTGTGAGAGAAAAATATTTCCTCAACTACATATAGAATACCAAGAATATTTGAGGCCATTTTGAAAGGCATAGAATAGGTTTTCCCAATGCTCTTAAACAAAAAAAATTCCCTTCCCCCTTCTTCATAAAAACTGACTGTATCATAAATCTCAATTAGAAGATAATGATAAACCAGATACTGACTCTTTAGCTTGGAAACAAAAAAAATGTTCCATCCATTAAACTTGATATTATTCATAATCAATGAATTATATTTAGAAACTAAATTTGGGCTAACAAACCTTTCCCTGTAGATTTTCAAATCCTTGATTTCCTTTTTTGAAGATATATAATTCTACTGGGAAGCATCAAGTGACATCCAGAATCTAAGAAAACTTTGAAAAATAAACCACCAATTTGAAGAGGAGCATATAATTGGTTTACAAAGACATGAAAAACTGATGTGTGAAAAGAAATATGGAGGCCTTTAAATAGGATTCTAAGTGACGGTTCAAATTATTGATGTGATACAATGGTTGGAATAAGAACAATCTAATATGAAGGGAGATATGGATGCAAAATAATGATTTGGTAGGTTCTGCTCTTTGGAAATTTTAAGGATAATTGGATTCAAGAAAAGTGATTCAGAAATAATTTTCTTAAAATAAGATAAAAATACCAAAAATAAAAAAAATCAATTACAATGATTTTTGTAAGGAAACATTCCATTATTATTACATAGAAGAATTTTTAGTATTGATAAGTTTAATAACCTAGAATCCAGAAATTGTTTTTAAGGAAAAGAAATATACGATTCTGTAAATTATTTGATACCAAAAACAATTATATTGAAAGAAAATTTTGGGTTATGAATTTTTTTTTAAGAAAGAAACATTTTGGGGTATGAAAATTTTGATAATGAAAGATGATTTTTCGGTTCCGAAAAATTTTATTAAGAAATAGACTTTTGGTGAACAATAATTAAATGGACTCCCCCTATGAAAATAGAATTTATTAATGTAAGGATATAGGTTTCAAAAAACGTTAATATGGAAGATTACCTTACAGTTATCATTCTTAACTTTTGTTTAATGTATTCAAATCTATCATAGGGTAAATATTTTGTAAAAATTTCATAAAGTTGATCTTGCATTTTGATAAATTGAAGAATGATATCTCCTTTCAGTGTGTGATCCCTAGGAAATTGATGCCTAATATCTATGTGTTTTTCAACAAAGTGATGTGAAGGGTTTTTTCATAGGGAAGTGGAACTTGTGTTATCAGACAATATTTTTTTCTGGTAAAACTCATGCCATATTCTATGAGTGTGTGTTTCATCCACAACACTTGAGCACAAAAACTTCTAGCTACTACATATTCAGCTTCATCAGTGGAAATTTATACTGAGTGTTTCTTCTTGCATGACTCATAAATTGAAGAATCTCCTCAGAAATGAAAATTTCCAGATGTAATTTTTTTATTGATCTTATATCCTCTGTAATCAGCATCTAAAGATCATTATAAAAAAATCATTTCTAGAAGAATAGAAAATTCTTAAATCCATTGTACCCTTTAAATAACAAAACAATATTTTAACTGCTTTAAAATGAGATTCATTTGGATTATATTGATATCTTTCACATAAGAATACTAAAAACATTATGTCTGGATGACTAGCCATTATGTATAATAAATATCCTATCATACCTTTAAAAGATGTTTGATCTACTGGTTTCCAAGTATCATTAAGATCATGTGTATTTGAGGTTCTGATTGGAGTGCATATACATTTAGTTTTTTTATATCCACACTTCTTAAAAAGATATTTAATATACATATGTTTATATATATATGTTCCTTATGGTTTTTGAGAAATTTGAAAAGCAAGGAAAAATGTTAACTCATCCATAATACTCATTTCAAATTCAGATTTCATTAGATTCTCAAAGGATTCGGTTAAATATTTCTATGTTGATCTGAATATAATGTCATCAAAAAATATTGGAACAATAAAAACATTTTTCTTCTCTTTCATTATAAAAATAGTTGGATCAAAAGTTCCCTTACCAAAATTGTTTTGTAACAAAAATCATGAATGTCTATCATACTAGGATCTAGGGGATTTCTTCAGTCCATATAAATCTTTGGTATGTTTGAAAACAAGTTTAGGATATTTTTTTACTTAAAATACAATAGGTTGTTTAACATAAAATTCCTCTTGAACATATCTATTAATTAAATCACACTTAACTTCCATTTTAAAAATTTTGAAATTAAAGAATTTTACAAATGCATGTAAAATCAGAATAGATTAATGTCTAGCTACTGGATAATAGGTTTTTTCATATCCTATTCCTTATTATTGATTATAGCCTTTAGTAACTAATCAATATTTATATATTTCTATTATTCCATTTTCATCACATTTATTTCTGAAGACCCACTTCACTCCAATTATAGAATATTTCTCAAGTCATTCAACCAAAGACCAGACTTTGATCCTTTTGAATTCATTTAGCTCATCTTGCATGTAATTAATCCAATCATCATCACATAAATATTAATTAGTGATTTTTGGTTATAATTGGGAAATAAATGATAAATGGTCTACTTCATTTCCTAATGAACTTATTTTCCTTACAGGTTGATTTATGTCACCAATGATACTATCACTAGAATGATTAATAAAAAACATCTGATTTGGGTTTTGTAAAAACTTTTCATCAACATAAGGTAGAAATACTTCTGGGGTAAATACATTATAAATTTATAACATGTTTTCTTTATTTGAAAAATATTCTATCAAATGTTGATAATCAGTTTTTGAAAACACATCTGAGGATGTAGGTTGGGTTTGTTTAAAAACAAACAGATCATTTTCATCAAATTTAACATGCACTGTTTCTTCTACAGTAAAATTATTTTTCATAAAGACTCTATAATCTATAATAGTAGTGGAGTATCCTAAAAAAATACCTTCATCAGATTTGGGTGAAAATTTATGTATGTTCTCTTTAGTATTCAGGATGAATATATTACATCCAAATACATTGAATTAAGAAAGTCTAGGATTTAGACTAGTCCACAATTCATAAGGTGTTTTATTAAGTAAAGGTTGGATTGAAACTATATTTATAGTATAAAAATATTATTAACAGCTTCATCCCAAAAGTTTTTAGAAATAGAATATTCAATCACCATGGTACTAGTTATTTCTTGAAGAACTCAATTTCTTCTTTCAAAAACACCACTCTGTTGATGAGTTCGTGGGGATGAGAAATTATGAGTAATTTGTTTTTTTCTACAAAATGTTTCAAAATCTGAATATTGAAATTCTACTCCATGATCACTATAATTATTTATCAATGGAAGGTTTTTTACCATTTCAAAACGGGATCTAATGGTATTAAAATAATAAAAGGTTTTTATATTTCTTTTCTAAAAAATAGACCCACATAAATATGGTGTAGTAATTAATGAGAACAAATACATAGTATTTTCCTCTAATACATACAGTTTTTGTTGGATCAAAAAGATCCATATGCATTAGCTGTAATGAATTAGAATTTGAGAGTTCACCAATTGATTTAAATATTGACTTATGTTTATTTCCATATTGACAAGGATCACAAACATTTGAAGAATCAAATTTATGATTTGGTAGATCTTTAACAAGTCGTTTATTTGTGAGTTTTCATAGGTTCTTAACATTACAGTGTCCTAGTATTCTATTCCATAACCATGATTGATCTTCCATTACACTAAGTCAAGGATAATATTTTCTCCTACGATCTTCTATATTTTGCGTATAAACATTCTCATGCCTATGGGAAGAATGAATAAACTCTTCCTTGGAATTATGTACTAAGAATTTATCATTCCTAAAATTCACAAGGTAACCTTCATCACATATTTTGATTATTCTCAGAAGGGTTTTCTTAATACCCTTAACAAATAAAACATTTGAAATCAATGTTTTCCCAAGAAGAAGAATGTTACCTATACAAAAAATTACTCATAGAGAATTATCTATGAATGCTACTTTTACGCCTCTCATCTTGATAATGTTTTCAAAGAATTATTTTTACCTGTCATGTTCCGGAAAAATCCACTATCCATGTACCATATATTTTTGTTGGTATATTATTTATTTTAATGAAAATAATAGAGATAGGCATTTGGAATACAATCATTCTTAGATCTGGAAATTTCATAAAGTAAAATATTAGGAATTCACATTTTCTTTGAAAATTAATGTTTAAGAGAAGGTAAAAATTGGGTTTTATTTAAAGAAAAATTTCCTTCCCAATATCCACCCCATTGAAACTTAGTATAAAAGAGAGCACTTTGGGGATAAAATAGTTGTTATTAAAAACTGGTTTTGAGTGAGTATAACCAATTCCTAAACTATTACAAAGAAGACAATTTTGAGAATAATTATTTTAAAATTATATCCTTCCATTTGTAAAATTTGATAAAAAATTATTTAAGTAAAATTTTATATATTTTAGTCTAATGACTAAATTCTTATCCTCAGTGTCATTATTTTTTGATGTTGGGGTATTCTCCAAAATATTTTTCTTATAAATTACATTTTCAAGATCCTCAAAAATTTCATCCTTGTCCGAATTAACTTCCTTAAGGTGTTTAGAAACACTTTCAAAATCAAAAGTTTTTTGATCATGATCATTGGAAATATCTGATACTTAATTATTTAAAACATAAATTATTGAATTTTATAACATCTTTTTTATCTTATAATTTTCATTCTCAAGTAGTTTAGAAAATATATAGATTTCATAAAATTAAGGTAACGTATTATCTTCTGAAGAAGAATATTGTTTATCTAATGATTTGTAATATTCATCATTAGAAAAATTATCATTTGAATAAATATTTAGTAAGAATTTAGTATTGTGAACCTTATCCATAAGACAATGATTTTAAATTTGTATTCCAGCTATAAGACCAATATTCATTTGACAAGAGGATCAAAATTTTGATGATTTTTCTGAAGAGTCACCACCACTGGAACTCCCAGTGTCATTTTCTTTTAGGGAATTCTTATACTCAAATTGGTAATACATATTTCTATTTCATTCATATTTATTCTCTTTCTTGATTTTTCTCATAATCATGGGATAATCAAATCTGATATATCCATCACTTTTTCATTCATAAGAGGTTACTTTAGAATATTTCTTGTCCAATCAAACATTATTATTATATATATACAAAAAATATTTCATTCCCAAAATCTTGTTCATCCTTCGAGAAATATTGGATAATTCATTCCCAAATTGATCACTATAATTGTATTCTATTATAACAACAGCTTTCTTAGCTTTAGATATAGTTACCATTTCCAGTGTCTTGACTCTTGATCTAGTAGTGAAAGGTACACTTCCATTAACATTATTGTTTTTTTTTAAATTAGCATCTCTCATAATTCTTGTTTCAGGTTGAAGAAGACTTTCAAATAATTCATCAAGATTAATGTATGATACTTTTCTATTATTTTCAATAGCTTTCCATTTATATTCCAACCCGTTGGTCATGATATCAATTATCTTATCAACAATAACTTCATCATCAAGACCCTTTTCTTCCAGTGATTGAGGAATATTGAAAATGGTTATACATTTTTGTTTTAATTTTCAAATAGGTTCTCCATAAGTATATAAGAATCCATGACAATCATCTCTTAACATAGATCTTCTAGTTTCTATCACATTAGAAGTTATAAAATGTGTACATTCCAGATTCATCCAAATGCAGTTTGAAGCATCACCAAAATATATTAGACTATATATATTACTGTTCATAGAACTCCAAAATGTATTTTATACCTTGTAATTTAGTTGATATTCTATTTTGTCTTGATTGGTGAAGTTTCTGACTTCCTTGTCTAGAATTTTGTAGTCTCTAGTGAGCATTACAAAATTTACTACTTCAGTGTTAATGAAAAATGTATTCATTCTATCTCTTCAGTACTAATAATCAATACCATAAAAAATTGGTAGTTTTATAGGATTAATATTATTAGTGGAACCAACATATATACCTTCTATTCTATAAGAAAATATCTTTTCCACTGAACTTTTTAATAGTAAAACTTTATATAAAAAACATTAAGCATAACATCAGTAGGAAACGTTATGAAAGAAAAACATGAGCAAGAAAACATATATGTAAGTATAATTATTTTGGAGACTTTCCTATTATAATAATTGTAGGATCGAAATAGTAAATGTAGATTATCAATTACAATAGGGGGTGAATTGTAGGATTAAAAACATTGGTTTTTAACCTTAAGAAAAAACAATTTTTAACAATGTTAAACAAGATAAATTCACAAAACCTCTTTAGTTCTTTACTATGATACAAAATTTATTAGGGTCAAGAAAAATTATTCTTGACAAGAAAATTAAAATTATTTTATATTGAGAAATATTCTACCTTAAAATTTATAGAATCTTTTTTATCATAGTATAGTAGTATAAAAAGTATACTAATGTTATAATTTCTTTCATTAACAAAATACAGTGAAAATAAAACGTGAAAAAAAAATCAAGTAAACAAGTAGGAAATTTTTTAACCCAATGATTAGGGTATCCAACAACCTTGGATAAAAATCCCTTGATTTATACTTTCAAGAATGTCTATTTTACTCACACTAGGGTAAACCCTCGAATAAAAAAATCAAAGTCTGTCATGCTATCCCCACAATCCCTCAAACATTAATGTAGTCTGCACCTCTGTCTTTCTATCCCCACAATCCCACGATTATACTCCGCAATAATTGGAGTCGCATGAAGAAAACTGAACAATATGTTCATGGCTGAACAAGATGTTTATAAAATTCACAAGGAATGAGAGTATTTCTCTCAGTATAAATCACTTCACAAAGTGTAATCTCTAGGATCATTAGTTGATATATGTATTGATAATGATCTCATTCTATTACGCTCCTATTTATAGATAAAACATCAAATTTCATATCCCTCCTCCAACATTCATATTTTCCCATGAATCTCAGAGTTACCTATACATGTTTCACTCAACCAAAAGTTAGTTAGAAACAAATTTAAGGACACTATGTATATAGTAAAATCATGGAAATCAATATCATTCTTAAGAATAAATAAAATTTAAGGAAAATAAAGTATCTTAACAAAAACTCTATAATCATAATCTAGGTAAAGAAATTTAATTTGGAGACTAAAAATATAAATAGAAGTCTATATTCTGAGGAATTCAGAATTTTAATTATAAGGAAATTTTGGAGTTTGAATTCTAAAGAATTTGGAGTCTAAATTTTGAGGAATTTGGATTCTGAATTCCAAGGGATTAAATGTCTGAATTCTAGAGAATTCAAAGTCTAAATTAAAGAGAATTCGGAGTTTGAATTTCAGATAATTCAATGTTAGAATTATAGAGAATTCAGAATATGAATTTCATAGAATTTGGATTCTGAATTTCCATGAATTTATAGTCTGAATTTCTAGGAATTTGAAGATAGAATTTTAGAGAATTTAGATTCTGATTTTCAGAGAATTCGGAGTTTGAATTTCAGAGAATTTAGAGTCGGAATTTTAGAGAATTTAGAGTCTAAATATCGAAAGATTTGATATCCAATATTCCGATGATTTAAATAAGGATATAAATTTTTGACTTATTAAAAAAATAGTTAGACTTGTTTTTTAGAAGGCCTTGAATAAGGAATTGAAAAACAAGATAAGAATAAAACTTTTCTTAGAGAAAGATAATTTTCTTTAACAAAAAAATTCTTAGAGAAAGATAATTTTCCTTTTGAAAATGTGTTTGTGATTTTCAATTTATAGGGGAATGGAAAAGTAAAAAGGAAAACTTATTGACCAAACACCAATGCTACAAATGGCTCGTCAACTGAACAGACAGTTTCATAGTTATGGGCATTTAAGTAAAAATTGATCAGTTGGGCCTAAGTCCGGTCCAACCCGATTGAACCGACCCGGGTCCCATCTAACCCGACCTACCAGTTGACCCAGCCTACTGGGTCATACATACCCCAATTGGGCTCGACCTGCAGGCTTCCACCCAGATGCAACAGGTGATGTGTCCCTTCCTGGTCAACGTGGTTGACCATTGTGTTCAATGCATTTTTCCTCCATGTGAACTGCCCTGCTGTAGTTGACATCGGGTTCTCACAGAGGTACAAATGGACCTCAAACCCTTAGTCACGGGAAGAAAATTTTTGCAGCATATGATCAAGCCTTCCACCATCCATCATGCAGGCATCGTTATTCACTTTCGTATCCACCGTTCCACCAAATCCTCCACCACCAACAATAGAGTTAGTGTCCTCTTAATACTGGATTGCCATGCTATTGTACACCTCTGCTAGCACCACAACACACTGTTGTGCATCAATAGAGGTAGTAGCTCTACTTCTATGGGTCACCATAGCGGTTATGGTGGTCTATTATTCAAACTAAAAGGTTCTACATGATTATCGGTTCATAAAATCATCTTCTATGGGCTTCAAAATGTCTCGTCATTGCTCGAGGTGTAACAGCCCGAGATTTTATGAAAAATATTCTTTTTATTTCACTAATGTCTTGTATTGTACGCTACACCAAAAGGAGCTTGCACAACACGCATCCTTGACTTGCCTTGCATACACGCAATCGCGACCTTCCTCGATAGCGTGTGTAGTACGCAATAACGAGTTTCACTAAACAACGATATGCTATTAAAATATTATTAAAACTAGCCGTTATGAATAGTAATAACCACTTTTTAAAATTCTGTAAATCTTATTTTTCAAAATGAACTTCATTTTTGGATTCGGGTATCGAATTTAGCCTAAGGTGAAATTTTGGTACATTTCGGATAACTTTCATATTCTGATGAATAGTGAAAATTACTAAATTATAATTAAAAAACAACTTTTTTAAATCGAAATAATTAATAGTGATAAATTATTAATTGGAGTAGTTTTAAAGTATATTTAGAATATATTTTTACAATTTAATACAATGTTGGTCATTGGATGTAATTGCACATTTAAACCAGACATAAACAAGTGTCAATCTTTTGATAGATATTGTTTCTTAAAAACACGCTATTTGTTTTAACAGCGGGATTTAATTATAAAATTAATTAATGCAACTTCTATGTTATGAATTTGGTAAAATAGACTTCATTTTTGAATTCGGAATATGAAATATAGCTTAGGATGAAATTTTGGCATTTTTCTAAAAACCTTCATTTTTTTGATGAATAGTGAAACTACTAAGTGGTAGTTAAAAAATTGAATTTTTCATAAAACTTAATTTTACCGCTTCTGTGAATGGAATTTCAAAAATCCGACAGACACGGTTGATATCAGTAAGTAAAATGTGGTTCAATGAGATAAAAATAATTTTTTGGTGAATAGTAACTTTTTACTATTTTTACCGCAGTTAATAGTAAATAGGGTAACTAAGGGTAAATATGATATCAATATTACCCTAACACATGTCCTAATTCTATTGGACAAGTGTAATTCGACCAAAAACAAACTTAGGAATAAAATGTGACCATTTAGGCCCACTTGTATTAGATTAGGACATTTATTATTAATTTATTTAAAGAAGGGTTAAAATAGTTAAAATCAAAGTTTAATAAGTAAATAATTTTTAATATGGGGTTATACATAAGATAAATTCGACTATAAATATTCATTAGAAATCTAAAAATATTTCCTACATAATGGTATTTTATTTGTAATTTTTAGACATCAAATAATTTAATTAATTTATGACACAAAGATGATGCAGTAATTATCTTATTTATGAAATATTGACATAATTGATGTTATAAACACCAAAATAAATGTAATTTGAGAATTTTTATGAATTACACTAATTTTCTAGGTTACTATGATATATTATTGTTGATTTAATCAACTTGGTTCGAACATATAATTCTGTTATGACTTTCACAAAAATCATATATCAAATAGTGTCAAAATTGACACAAAATAGTTTTTAAATCAAATATTATATTATTAATTGTTATTGTATTCCAAAAAATCTAAGGTTCATCCAAATGACTTAGATAAGGATATATATTAATAATAAACAATTTGGGGTTCGTTTGTCATGTTATAGTAAGTGTATTAATCATATAGTGAAAGAAAACAAAAAGACACGGTAAAAGTTAAATTATTTAACTAAGAGTTAAATCTAATTGAAAAGGTTAAAATAAGAACCTAAACTTGTCTAAATCCTATTGGTTGATAGGATTTCGACCCATCCCCACTTTATCTTCGAAATAAGACCCTTTGTAACCATTATAAACCGATTTTTACTTTAATATAAATTAATATTTTGAGATATTCCTAAGGTGCCCCTCTCCTCCCTTATAAAAGGACACCTCCTCCCCCTCCTCCTCACACCAATTTGAGCACTCAAGCTCGGCCAACCCCTGCCAAAATCTCTTCTCCACTTCCCTAGAAACATCCTAGAGGTTCTGGTCTTCCTCAAAGACCAATTTTAGTGCCCTAAGAGGAGGTCTCAAAGAGGCGCTTCAAAGAAGAGGTAATTACCGTTACCAATTCTTTCATCTTTATTTCTTCTTCCACTTCTTCTTCTTAGGTTGTTTCATTATGAAGTAATAACATCAGTATCACTCATATACTGATATTTTATTATAAGTATGAAACAACCCTATTTAACCATCTATCCATCCTACGGAAAAAGAAATCACCGCGCGTGTGTACGTACGGAATACCGTCTCCACGCCGTGGTGTAATCTATTTTCCACCACCACCTTACATGGATGGGTATAATGGTGTAAATAATAACTATACATAGTTATTACAACATCATATTGATTCTGATATATTGTATAATCCACTCCAATTCAGTTCAATATTTATGGAAATGATATCATCGCTCGTGCGTACGTACGGACTACCGTCTCCACGACGCGATGAGATTCATTCTCCATGTTAACCATTTAAGAATGATTATAAAGTATATATAAGAAATAATAATGAAATATATGACATTATAAAGCTACTGGATTTATGTATATATATATATATGTATTTCATCTACTTACTTCCGTTTCAAGACAATAAGGAAAGTAAAACAGCGTTCATGCGTACGTACGGACTACCGTCTCCATGAACGGTGTTTTTCATTTTATTTATCTATCTATTATATATATATATATACTGAATATATATGATATATAAATAGTATTTTATATTCTGGAAGTAAGTAAATCATGATATAAGTAATAATGATGTCAAGAACAACAAGTCAAAACACCTAAGATAAATGAAACGATTTTACCCAAAACGCTTCTTTAACATGGAATTTACAAAAGAACGGGTAATATAATGTCATAAGTGAACCATATATGATATCATAACAATGAATATGATTCTGGAATAAGTCAATAACATGATTTAAATCATTATACAGGAGGTTCGGACACTTACAAAGCAAGTCAGACCTAAGGTAAGGGAAATATCACAATCTCATTTTTATCCGAGATTGTTTATTCGTAAGTATTTACTGGGGTGTATTTTATCATCCACATCCATGTTTCATCAATCTGTAATATTATTTCCATCCACCTAAAATTGTTTAAATCTATTTTTACCCTTCGGTGAGTTTTTAGTAATATGTATGAAAGGAATCTTTTTTCGTACGAGGTACTTTTCGACTTTTCCGACAAAAGTACGAAGAATGTTTTTTTTAACTTATACGGCATGAATGAATTTTTTAAAACATTAAATCCAAGAAGCTTCCTTTACAAGTTTTCAAGTTTATTTTTAATCAACTTCTTTTATTTTAAAGTCGTATGACATGTTATTAAAGGAAAAATGTTTTTGAAGAAGAAAGGATATTTTCCTAAAGAATGGAGTTCAAGTGTTTTATCAAAATTATTTTCCATCTAAGATAATAAAGGGTTCTGTTTTTATCCCTATTATTACATTGATTTTGATCATGTTGTGATGGAATTATTTTTATGAATTCCTTTATCTTATATGAATTTATTTATGATGTCATGATGTTTCAAGAATCTCATTTTTGTTACATGTGTTATGCGATGATTTATGTTTTATGATTATGTGCCACACATAAGAAAGGATTCATTATAAGATGGGTGGGACCTATATCTCCCTCCAATGCATTGGGTAAAGATTTTATATCTCATGAGATAGACATGGCTGGAATGGTAGGTTATACCGGTTCAGTGAAACAGGACTGAAACGAGGGTTACTCGATTCAGAAAGGGACTTTGTCCACTAAGATAGTCTTGGAAATGAGTCATGACTAACAAGAAATGATTTTCCATGATTATGTGTGCATGCCACAAAGTTTCAAGTTTCATGTTATGATTATGGTGATCTCATTTTCACTTCTATGATTTGTTCCATGTTAAGATATTATGATCTCTTTTGCAGGTTATGATTTTCAAAAAGATATGATATGATTTTTATTTCTTTTGTATACCCTTACTGAGCATTTGAGCTCACCCTTTTATGTTTTCTTTTCCCCAGGATATAAAGAAAGGTTTTAGGTAAAAAAAAGAAGATCTTTATGGGAGATATTGAAGATCTTTCACCACGATTAGAAAATTATAGTCCGAGTTTCCAAAGACACTAAACTATTATGATCCTTGTGTGTGTGTTTTTGTTATGTACTAAGTATTCCGCAAAAGTAATGTAATGTCAATGTACGTCAAGCTTCGGGTCTCTACAGTTGGTATCAGAGGAAAGGTTTAGTCAACCTTTGGAAACTAGGATGTGAAAACGTTAGTGAGATCCCTAGAGATATTTCTAAGGTATGTCTAGGGATGTCCCTAAGGATACGTATACGTATAGGATAGTCCTAGAACTATGGTAACGATCTTAGAATTAAACCTAAGATGTTAGATATTGAAGGTACTCCCCCTTTATTATGTTGTTTTCCCTAGCATGATTTTTGCCTTTCACACTATTCTTTTTGGGTTTTAGAAAATGGCTGGAAACAAGATGATTCACAATAATGGAGGATATGATGGACAATGGAATGATATTCTTCATAATGAAATGGGATTTGAATGTCCAAACATAATTATTATGCCGAATCAGCAATCTCATAATATGATCAATAATGTAAAATTTGGTAAGTTTCCTGACTCGGCTAATAAGAGAAAGATGGAGTTTCATGATGATCATAGAGGAAAGAAAGTTCAATTTCCCCTATGTAAATCATGTGGGAAGAGGCATCAAGGAGAATGTTTCAAGGGAACTGGAAGATGCTTTGGGTGTGGAAAAGAAGGACACAAATCAAGTAAGTGCAAAGGAAAAGGTTCAGTTAACACCATGGATGAGGATAATGGTATTGCTACGACATCAAAAATGGTTATGTGTTTTAAATGTGGAATGTATGGGCATTATGTAAACCAATGCCCTAAGGGAAAGACTCATGACGAGAATCAGTATGGTCGTATGGGTAGTATTTATGTGGATGATGATGAAGAAACTACAAATGATATGTGATGTGAAAGAATTGTTGAAGCTCGGTTAATGGTTTAAGAATGTAGTGAAATGATTACATGTTTATCGTGTGTAATGTTGTATAAGAAATATCATGGTACTATGGAATAAAGAGACATCTAAGGATTGTTACATTATTGTCTTTTCTTGAGTTTTAAAAGTGTTTTATTAATGTTACCAGTATCCAGGAAAGGTTATTCAGATATTTTTAGAATGCAGATGATATGGGCATAATGAAGGGATAAGGAGAAAATTAAATGTTTAACAGTATTCATGAGCTCATGATTGATATAAGGACTAAGTGATATCATGGTTTGAGTATATAGAATTTTGAGGATTTTGGTATGTGGAAAGTGTTAACTTTTAACTGCACTCATGTTTTCACTAAGGTATTCAAGAGAATACACGATTAAGGACTTTGAATGTTTGGAATGTGACCAACAAGACATATCTTATGATATGTGGGGATCAACGACAGTATTAAATCTCTGGTAATCGTTGTCACTATATTATGAGAGTGGACTGCAGTATTATGTATAAGCCTAAAGATTAGACTGGATTATGTTGGACATAACTTAGTATTGTTTAAGGATAGAAGATTTTCGATATTATTGATGGGATGTTATAGTAACGTAGTTTTAGAAAAAGGACAACCTGCAGGACGGGCGACAGCCCATCGCTTCGGACAAGGCTGTAGGAATCGAACCCACAACCAAAGTGCGACTGGCCTTTATCGCCTACCACTGACCTACAGGAAGTCCCTGTTTAGTAGAAACTAGTGTTATTATATTAAGAAGTATGATATATGAAGTATAATCCCATTTTAGGAACCATATATGATTAATCCCACTATAGATCGACTTATGTATATAAATTTTGCTAACCTTTTGAGACAGATGGAATGACCCGTCATTCTATCACATGATCTTCTAACACTTCACGAATAACAAATTCAACTTCATTTATTTAAGAGATGAAGTGGAAATTGTTAAAGGCATGAAAAACAGTGAGATTGTACCAAAATAAAGTAAGTATTTATTCTAATTCAAATTCTTTAACTTTAGGGAAATGATCTTGAAAACCAAAAATGTTGTCCTAGTTCTCTTATACCTGATGAATCAGATGGTACCTTAGATCGTCACAAATTTATGGATTTGTGATTACTGGCTTTTCCATAGCCATGTTCTCTACCACTCTCCATCAGAACATGATGGTTAGATTTCTCTTCCATATCCATATTTTCACCTATGTGGAAACCCAGTGATTAGGTTATTTGGGTAATCGTTACATTTCATACTTTAGTTTTTAAAGCCAAGTTTTGGTATTCCTTTTTACGATGTGGGTTTCTATTAAAGAATCTTTCGAATAGTAAACCATTTATAACCCCGATGAATTTTGAGGGCGAAATTCATTTTAAGGGGGGTAGAATGTAACAGCCCGAGATTTTATGAAAAATATTCTTTTTATTTCACTAATGTCTTGTATTGTACGCTACACCAAAAGGAGCATGCACAACACGCATCCTTGACTTGCCTTGCATACACGCAATCGCGACCTTCCTCGATAGCGTGTGTAGTACACAATAACGAGTTTCACTAAACAACGATATGCTATTAAAATATTATTAAAACTAGCCGTTATGAATAGTAATAACCACTTTTTAAAATTCTGTAAATCTTATTTTTCAAAATGAACTTCATTTTTGGATTCGGGTATCGAATTTAGCCTAAGGTGAAATTTTGGTACATTTCGGATAACTTTCATATTCTGATGAATAGTGAAAATTACTAAATTATAATTAAAAAACAACTTTTTTAAATCGAAATAATTAATAGTGATAAATTATTAATTGGAGTAGTTTTAAAGTATATTTAGAATATATTTTTACAATTTAATACAATGTTGGTCATTGGATGTAATTGCACATTTAAACCAGACATAAACAAGTGTCAATCTTTTGATAGATATTGTTTCTTAAAAACACGCTATTTGTTTTAACAGCGGGATTTAATTATAAAATTAATTAATGCAACTTCTATGTTATGAATTTGGTAAAATAGACTTCATTTTTGAATTCGGAATATGAAATATAGCTTAGGATGAAATTTTGGCATTTTTCTGAAAACCTTCATTTTTTTGATGAATAGTGAAACTACTAAGTGGTAGTTAAAAAATTGAATTTTTCATAAAACTTAATTTTACCACTTCTGTGAATGGAATTTCAAAAATCCGACAGACACGGTTGATATCAGTAAGTAAAATGTGGTTCAATGAGATAAAAATAATTTTTTGGTGAATAGTAACTTTTTACTATTTTTACCGTGGTTAATAGTAAATAGGGCAACTAAGGGTAAATATGATATCAATATTACCCTAACACATGTCCTAATTCTATTGGACAACTGTAATTCGACAAAAAACAAACTTAGGAATAAAATATGACCATTTAGGCCCACTTGGATTAGATTAGGACATTTATTATTAATTTATTTAAAGAAGGGTCAAAATAGTTAAAATCAAAGTTTAATAAGTAAATCATTTTTAATATGGGGTTATACATAAGATAAATTCGACTATAAATATTAATTAGAAAGCTAACAAGATTTCCTACATAATGGTATTTTATTTGTAATTTTTAGACATCATATAATTTAATTAATTTATGACACAAAGATGATGCAGTAATTATCTTATTTATGAAATATTGACATAATTGATGTTATAAACACCAAAATAAATGTAATTTGAGAATTTTTATGAATTACACCAATTTTCTAGGTTACTATGATATATTAGTGTTGATTTAATCAACTTGGTTTGAACATATAATTCTGTTATGACTTTCACAAAAATCATATATCAAATAGTGTCAAAATTGACACAAAATAGATTTTAAATCAAATATTATATTATTAATTGTTATTTTATTCCAAAAAATCTAAGGTTCAGACAAATGACTTAGATACGGATATATATATTAATAATAAACAATTTGGGGTTCGTTTGGCATGTTATAGTAAGTGTATTAATCATATAGTGAAAGAAAACAAAAAGACACGGTAAAAGTTAAATTATTTAACTAAGAGTTAAATCTAATTGATAAGGTTAAAATAAGAACCTAAACTTGTCTAAATCCTATTGGTTGATAGGATTGCGACCCATCCCCACTTTATCTTCGAAATAAGACCCTTTGGAACCATTATAAACCGATTTTTACTTTAATATAAAATAATATTTTGAGATATTCCTAAGGTGCCCCTCTCCTCCCTTATAAAAGGACACCTCCTCCCCCTCCTCCTCACACCAATTTGAGCACTCATGCTCGGCCAAACCCTGCACAAATCTCTTCTCCACTTCCCTAGAAACATCCTAGAGGTTCTGGTCTTCCTCAAAGACCAATTTTAGTGCCCTAAGAGGAGGTCTCAAAGAGGCGCTTCAAAGAAGAGGTAATTACCGTTACCAATTCTTTCATCTTTATTTCTTCTTCCACTTCTTCTTCTTAGGTTGTTTCATTATGAAGTAATAACATCAGTATCACTCATATACTGATATGTTATTATAAGTATGAAATAACCCTATTTAACCATCTATCCATCCTACGGAAAAAGAAATCACCGCGCGTGTGTACGTACGGAATACCGTCTCCACGCCGTGGTGTAATCTATTTTCCACCACCACCTTACATGGATGGGTATAATGGTGTAAAGAATAACTATACATAGTTATTACAACATCATATTGATTCTGATATATTGTATAATCCACTCCAATTCAGTTCAATATTTATGGAAATGATATCATCGCTCGTGCGTACGTACGGACTACCGTCTCCACGACGCGATGAGATTCATTCTCCATGTTAACCATTTAAGAATGATTATAAAGTATATATAAGAAATAATAATGAAATATATGACATTATAAAGCTACTGGATTTATGTATATATATATATATGTATGTCATCTACTTACTTCCATTTCAAGACAATAAGGAAAGTAAAACAGCGTTCATGCGTACGTACGGACTACCGTCTCCATGAACGGTGTTTTTCATTTTATTTATCTATCTATTATATATATATATACTGAATATATATGATATATAAATCGTATTTTATATTCTGGAAGTAAGTAAATCATGATATAAGTAATAATGATGTCAAGAACAACAAGTCAAAACACCTAAGATAAATGAAACGATTTTACCCAAAACGCTTCTTTAACATGGAATTTACAAAAGAACGGGTAATATAATGTCATAAGTGAACCATATATGATATCATAACAATGAATATGATTCTGGAATAAGTCAATAACATGATTTAAATCATTATACAGGAGGTTCGGACACTTACAAAGCAAGTCAGACCTAAGGTAAGGGAAATATCACAATCTCATTTTTATCCGAGATTGTTTATTCGTAAGTATTTACTGGGGTGTATTTTATCATCCACATCCATGTTTCATCAATCTGTAATATTATATCCATCCACCTAAAATTGTTTAAATCCATTTTTACCCTTCGGTGAGTTTTTAGTAATATGTATGAAAGGAATCTTTTTTCGTACGAGGTACTTTTCGACTTTTCCGACAAAAGTACGAAGAATGTTTTTTTTAACTTATACGGCATGAATGGATTTTTTAAAACATTAAATCCAAGAAGCTTCCTTTACAAGTTTTCAAGTTTATTTTTAATCAACTTCTTTTATTTTAAAGTCATATGACATGTTATTAAAGGAAAAATGTTTTTGAAGAAGAAAGGATATTTTCCTCAAGAATGGAGTTCAAGTGTTTTATCAAAATTATTTTCCATCTAAGATAATAAAGGGTTCTGTTTTTATCCCTATTATTACATTGATTTTGATCATGTTGTGATGGAATTATTTTTATGAATTCCTTTATCTTATATGAATTTATTTATGATTTCATGATGTTTCAAGAATCTCATTTTTGTTACATGTGTTATGCGATGATGTATGTTTTATGATTATGTGGCACACATAAGAAAGGATTCATTATAAGATGGGTGGGACCTATATCTCCCTCCAATGCATTGGGTAAAGATTTTATATCTCATGAGATAGACATGGCTGGAATGGTAGGTTATACCGGTTCAGTGAAACAGGACTGAAACGAGGGTTACTCGATTCAGAAAGGGACTTTGTCCACTAAGATAGTCTTGGCAATGAGTCATGACTAACAAGAAATGATTTTCCATGATTATGTGTGCATGCCACAAAGTTTCATGTTTCATGTTATGATTATGGTGATCTCATTTTCACTTCTATGATTTGTTCCATGTTAAGATATTATGATCTCTTTTGCAGGTTATGATTTTCAAAAAGATATGATATGATTTTTATTTATTTTGTATACCCTTACTGAGCATTTGAGCTCACCCTTTTATGTTTTCTTTTCCCCAGGATATAAAGAAAGGTTTTAGGTAAAAAAAAAGAAGATCTTTATGGGAGATATTGAAGATCTTTCACCATGATTAGAAGATTATAGTCCGAGTTTCCAAAGACACTAAACTATTACGATCCTTGTGTGTGTGTTTTTGTTATGTACTAAGTATTCCGCAAAAGTAATGTAATGTCAATGTACGTCAAGCTTCGGGTCTCTACACGAGGGTCCAACAACATTTGGAACCTCCTGAAAAATTAATGGTGTGACCACGGGGATCAACATATAAAGAACGTATGAATGGGGAAAAAGAAGAATCACATGAATAACCCTTATAATAGATCTTGTCCTTTTTTTGGTCTTCATTCATTCGTGTCTAAATAATCAAAGAAAATTAGAGAAGAATAATCACCAAGATAGATTCCATTGAATCCTGCTGTTTTAACCATACCGTAAGAACAATCGAACCGTAGATCGACATGTTCATGGTTTAGTCTACGTTTACTGTTAAACTTAAGAATAGAGAAATAATTCAATCCAACAATAAAACCCCTACCTGTATGTTTTGATTTATCATTGTAGAAGAATAGAGTTTCACTACCATCATTCATCGATCCTAAATCCTTGGTTTGTTATCTGTGATCTATTAGTGTTCATTAGCTTTCTTCAGTTCCCAATGTGAGTAAATATCCATGCTCTCATATAAAATTCAAAGGGAAGGATGAATAATCGTAATCCTGATTCCTTTCCAATGGTCAAAGATGCATTTCAGTATTACTATTTCTCATTGAAACAGTGTCTCTGAAATATTTCATTTATGAAATTAAACATCTTGTTTGTCACAACATCACAACTTTGCTATGTCATCAATAAACATTAAAAACAATAAATTAAAATTTTTATTTTTATTTTTATTCTTCTTTAAAACAACTGAAAGATATTTTTTGTAGTTCACCCATGTCGGTCGAAGGTATCTCCTTCCTAAGAAAAACCTACTTCTCTAAACAAAACGGTGCCCTAGAATTTCAAATCAGAACACCTATTTAAAAGTTACTAAAACTAAGAAAATTTTCTATATTTAATAAACTTAAAAATAGTTCAAACATTTATTCTGAGAACCCGAGCCTCAGAATCACAAGTCTTCTCAGCATCTGGTCTCAGATTAATCCCATAAAAATTTCGATAATTTTACATGGAAAATATATGACATTATATACATCACATCATCATTACCCTGACCTTTCACCTTCTAGATCATGTTTTGCAACGATCCATATCCTCTATGAACCATTAAGAAAAATACATCACCCTACATATTTGAGCATCATGAAACAACTTTCCCTTTGTTCCTATTTTCCTCCACTTAATGTGGGGATTCCCTTTGCAAAGAGACACGAACATCATAAAGGTTGGAGTACCTCTTGGGAACTCAGGACTTCACAGAACATTCAACCATAATAAAGAACCCTCTGAATACACAAAGACTCCCTACCTATGATGGGTCTCCATGCTTCATGAAGCCCCTCCCACTGTGGAGACCCTGTTTTCAATGCTTCAAAAAGCACCTTTCCTTGTGTTTATCCCTTTCTTCACGAAGCACTGGATCTTTGCGAATCTCCTCTCGTCGAGGCATCCTGATTCACGAACCCCTTTCTTGTGTGGCCCTATACGCTCATATGTGTTTATTATTTGATTCTTCATGTGGTGTTCTTTATTTCATTGTCCTACATCTTTTTTTTGGTATAGGTACACTAATGGGTCATTATTTTTGGAATATCCATGCTAACATGGACCCCATGAGTGACCATTCCTCCAAACCATACATGTTAGAACTTTTAGATGCCTTATATTCCTTATGTGTGGGTAGGTATCAATCATGTGAGTCCAAGGGGTAAAGAGTGCATCATCCATATGTAAGCTATAGGATGTTAAACTTCCTGGCACCATCATCCTTAGCACATGATGTTAAACTACAGTCTCTCCTCGTGCAATGCACATGGGGTGTTCCACCTTGGGTATTCTCTACGCCCTCTATTCTCCATGGGAGTGAGATCTTCCTCACCCTACTTGAATGGAATGACATCATCCTCTTATGGGAATAGATACTCCTCAGGCTTCACTCCTAGAGTAAGTCCCAATCTCCATCTTTCTAGGTTGTTAACCATCTGTATACTCTATAACGTCTTTGAGCTTCTAACCATGCATATGACCCAACACGTCTTTGCTCTTCTAACCATGCGCAATCCCAAAGACGTCTTTGGGATTCTTACCATGTTTAATCCCCAACACATCTTTTTTATCCTAACAATTTTTAATCCCCAACACATAATTGGGCCTCTAACAATGCGTAATCCCCAACACATCTTTGGGTATCTAACCATGTGTAAGCCCCAACATGTTTCGTGGTAATTTTCCATGTTTACATCCTGATACGATACCCCTATCCACCTAAATATGTGGACTTTGATCCTTATCTTCTAAACAGGGTATGTAGGAAGTCACTTTGAGGTTCAATACCATCACACTCCACAATTCATTTGTTCCATTTATTTCACATTGGTTCACTCATCCTGCATGATGTAAAAATACATGCTCTAAACCACATGGTTTTTTAACCCTTTAAAGTATGCAAGAAGCCACTTTAATGTTAAATCCCAACCAATGTTAAACTTAGGTTCTCACTCTTTTGGAAATAACATCCTGATGTCACATATTCTCTTGTTGGGATACATCTAACATTATCCACCCACTTAGGTGTTATGATCCATCTTCCTGGGAAGTTTACCATGTGTAATCCCTAAAAATATCACCTATATCCAACTAAGATTGATCCTCTTGTAAAGGGATTCTTATCATGCATAAGCCCCTGGAATATCTCTGAGTCATTTTCCATGTGTACACCCTGATTCTTTGCCTCCAACCTAACTATGTAGACTTTGATCTATATCTTCAAAATAGGGTATGTCAAAAAGTCTCAATGAGGCTCAATCCCATATTCCATTATCATATTAACCATTCCCATATGACTCTATGTCTTGGTAGGGTTATGCCCTAACCTTGAGGTCCCTTTTCCTTCAGTTCCATATCCACGTGTTCACTCTCACGGGTTACATCCTTAGGAGAATCACCATCACACTTCCTGAACAATGTGTTCTTTGATTCCCATATACTATGATATCTAGGATGACTCCATGAGGTTCATTCCCCTCTCTCCCCACATTCTGTCTATTTCATCATTACATCATCCATAACAATACTGATTATTACCCTGGCCACTACATCCCAATGAGATCATTCAATCCACTTAATCACTTCTTCTAGCAGCACCTGGGTATCTAATCATTCATAAGACCTGAAAGACTCATATTTCTCTAACCAAGAGTGCCCCTCTTGTGATGGGAAGCTATCCATGTGTAAGTCCAAAATCTTACCCCTTTGAAATACATGGTCTTTGTTCCTTATTTTATAAACAAGGTACATATGAATCCACCCTAAGGTTCTATCCCAACCAATGGTAAACCTTGGTGTCCCCCTCATTGGGGTCAGCCTTCCCAGATCCATCCTCAGTGGTGTCCAGATTATCGACCATAGTGGGAAACCTCTCCTGTACGGGACACAGAATTCCTGGATCCATTTTCATTGGGAGTTCTGATCCACACATCTCATAATCCCTCCAAGTTCTCCCTCATTGGAATGTACTTATCTGGTCCACCTTTACATGTGTTATGATGAGTTTGGTATGTCCCTGCTTGATGTTAAACTCGATTCATACCCAATTTTAAACATGGGAATATGAGGAAAACTGTAACAACCTGAGATTTTATGAGAATTATTCTTTTTAATTTCATTGATATCTTGTGTTGTACGCGAAACCAAAATTATCGTGTTCTATACGCAACACTGTATACGCAACACTATTCTTGTCTCAAGTTACACAAAATTTCAAGTTCGATTGATAGAAGTTATTCTACGCAACATTGAGTGTGTGTGTGTCTATATATATATATATTCAATGTATAAATGAAATATGGTTGGATTCTATTATACACAACAAAAAAAGAATACTGAACTACACTCAACATTGACTTGGCTTACTTTACACGCAATCGCGACCTTCTATGATAGCATGTGTTGTACGCAATACCAAGTTTCACTAAACGAGATATTATTATAATATTATTATGAACTAGCCATTATTAATAGAAATACCCACTTTTTGAAATTTTATTTTTCAAAATGGGCTTCATTTTTGGATTCGGAATATCGAAATTATCCTGGGGTGAATTTTTGGCATTTTTCTGAAAACGTTTAATTTTTGATGAATAGTGAAAACACTAGGTTACTATTTAAAACCCAACTATCTATTTTAATAATTATTTATTTTATTTAAATTTATTTTAGGTCATAATTGATACATAATACCTATATAAGTTCAATGTAATTCATTTGATTCATTTTATAATAATTTTAGATATATAAAAATTTTATTGAACTTTTCACCGTCTTTTTCCCACCTTCTAGGAGAATTTGAAAATTTACATAAAAAATAATTTTGCCACTTTTGTGGGTGGAATTTTGAAAATATGAGAGACATAGTTAATATAAAGGAGTAAAATGTGGTTCAATAAGATAAAAATAAATTTTTTGGAATAGTAACTTTTTACTTTTATTTACAACTGTTAAAAGTAAATAGTGTAATTAAGGGTAAAAATGATATTATTATTACCCTAACACATTTCCTAATTTTTTTGGATAAGTGTAATGAAACCAAAAAACAATATTAGGAATAAAATATTACCCTTTATGTCCACTTGGATTAGATTAAGACATTTATTATTATTTTATTTAAAAAAGAATAAAAATAGTTAAAATCAATGTTTAATAACTAAATCATTTTTAATATAGGGTTGTTCATAAGATAAATTCAACAATAAATATTCATTAGAAATATAAAAGGATTTAATAAATAATGGTATTTTATTCATAATTTTTAGAAATCAAATAATTTAATTTATTTATGACACAATGATGATGCAATAATTTCCTTATTAATGAAATATTAACATATTGATATTATAAATACCCAAATAAATGTAATTTGAGACTTTTAATGAATTACACTAATTTTTTAGGTTAATATGACATGTTATTATTGATATAATTATCTTTTTTCGAACAAATATTTCTATTATGAGTTTCAAAAAAATCAATTACAAAATATTGTCAAAATTGACATAAAATACTTTTTAAAACAAATATTATATTATTAATTGTTATTATATTCCTAAAAATCCAAGGTTCGGCCAAATGGCTTATATAAGGATATATATATTAATAATGAACCGCATGGGGTTATTTTGGCTTGTCATAGTAAGTTTATTAACCATGTAGTGTAAGAAAACAAGAAGACACGGTAAAAATTAAATTATTTAACTTACAGTTAAATCTAAATGATAAGGTTAAAATAGTAACCTAAACTTGTCTAAAACCTTTTGGTTGAGATTATTTCGAGCCATTTCCACTTTATCTTCTAAGTAAATTAATTTGGATCTATTATAAACCGAATATGACTTTATTATAAAATAATATTTTAAGTTTTTTCAAAGGTGCCCCTCTCCTCCCTTATAAAAAGGGCACCCCTTCCCTCTTCTCTTCACACCCTTTTGTGTCTTTATGCTCAGAAAACACCTTCCAATTACTCTTCTAAACATCTCTAGTTATATCATATAGGTTATGGTCTTCTCAAAAGACCAACTCTAGTGCCCTAAGAAGAAGTTTAAAGGAGGTGTGTCGTGGAAGATGTAATCTCTTCTACCGACTCTTTCAAGTTTATTTCTTCTTCTACATACTATTATTTAGTTTCTTAATTATAAAGTAAAAACATCAGTATTAATTATATAATTATATGTTATTATAAATATTAAACATCCCTATTTCACCTTCTATCCATCCTACATAAAACGAAATCACCGCGCGTGCGTACGTACGAAATATCGTCTCCACACCGTGGTGTAATCAGTTTTTCCACCACCACCTTACTTGGATGGGTATAATGGTGTAAAGAATAAATATATATGATTATTATGACATCATAATTATTATAAGATATTATATTATCCATACCAACTCCATTAAATAAATATGGGAATGACATCATCGCTCGTGCATACGTACGGATTTCCGTCTCCACGGCGCGATGAGATTCATTTTCCATGTTAACAATTAAAGAATGATTATAGAGTATATATAATAAGTAATCATTAAATATATGAAATAATAATGCTACTGGATTTATTTATATATATATATGTATGTCATCTACTTAATTCCATTCAATTTAATAAGGAAATAAAAAACAGTGTTCATGCGTACGTACGGCCTACTATCTCCATGAACGGTGTATTTCGTTCCATTTATCGATCTATTATATATATGTATATTCTGAGTATATATTATATATTAATCATGTTTTATATTATATAATTAATTAATCATTATCAAAGTAATCATATTAATAATTACAAGTCAGAACACATACGATAAATGAAATGATTTTACCCAAAATACTACTTTGACATGGAATTGACAAATGAACGGATAATCTAAAGTCATAAGTGAATCATTTATGATATCATAAATATTATTATTATTATTTTACAAGTTAATAATATGTTTAAACCCACTATACAAGAGTCTCAGACACATATGGAAGAAATTGGACATAAGGTAAGGGATAATTCTTCCAATCTCATTCTTATCTGAGATTGTTTATTCATAAGTATTTACTGGGGTTATTTTTATTATCCATGTCCATATGTTCTCAAATTTTTTTTCATAAAATGTATAAATTTATTCCATGTATGTTTAAAGTCATTTTTACCCTTTTTTTAACTTTTACCACATCAAATAGAAGGAATCTTTTTTTTCTTACCATACGAGGTACTTTTTGACTTTTCTGACAAAAGTACTAGAAGAATGTTATTTTTAACTTATAAGGCGTGAATGGATTTTTACGGTTTCATAACGCCTTATCTGAATAAAGCTTACTCTTCATGATTTCGTGACTATTTTCATAAAAATCCTTTTCTTTTAGAATTGCATGCCATTTTGGGAAAAGAAAATGATTTTGAAGAAGAAAGAATATTTTCCTCAAGAATTCATTTCATGTGTTTTGTCAAAACTATTTTCCATCTAAGATGACATTATTCAGTATGTTTATGCTTCAAGTATCATTTATATATTATTTAAATGGTTTTATTATTATTATGATGAAATGATATCCATTTGTTTTATAGGTATTATGTTATGATGGGATGGTGTTTATGAAACCCATTTTATTCTTTGGGTTATGATGAATTATTTATGTTTATTTTGTGGCACAAGTAAGAATGATTTCATTATGAGATGGGTGAGACTTTTATCTCCCTCCAATGCATTGGGTAAAGATTTATATCTCATGAGATAGACATGGCTGGAATGGTTAGTTAATCTGGTTCAGTGATATAGGACTAGAACGCGGAGTGAACTCGATTCAGAAAGGGACTTTGTCCACTAAGATGGTCTTGGCAGCAATGTGTTGGCTACTATGAAAATCATATCATGTTTTTAATGGTTTACACAATTAAATGTTTTATTCCCATGCTATTTTATCATTATTAATGTTCTTTTATGACCTATGCCTTATGTACTACCAAGATTTATTTCACAAATCGGGATTTTGATGTGTTAACTTTTTGTTCATGTTTTGAAGTTCAAATGTATATGGTTTGTTTTATTTTATCCATGATTACCATTACTGAGAATTTAAGCTCACCCTTTATATGTTTTCTTTTCTTTAGGATATAAAGAAAGTTTTTAGGTATGAAAAAATAGGGAATATATTTATGGGAGATGTTGAAGATCTTTCACCAAGATTAGAAGATTATTTATCCGAGTTTCCGAAGACACTAAACTATTATGGTCCTTGTGTGTTTGTTTTTATGATGTATTAAGTATTCAACAAAAGTAAGGTAATGTCTATGCATGTCAAGCTTTGGGTCACTGGAGTTGGTATCAGAGGAATGGTTTTGTTAACCTTTGGAAACTAGGATGTGAAAACTTTTGTGAGATCCCTAGAGATATTTCTAAGGTATGTCTAGGGATGTCCCTAAGGATTAGTATAACTATAGGTTACAGTCCTAGAATTATTTTGATGATCATGAATACCCTAGGGTGAACCTACGGTGTCATGGATTAAAGAATTTGTGATAAGTTATACAACCCATAAGTGACTTTTTATGATTATGTGGTTCCTTATTATTTTAAGAGTTTCTTACACCATGGTTTTTGGTTTTAGTCAATGTAGGGAACAAGAAGGAATTTGGTCAACATTGAATCCAACGGACAAATTGGTGGCTATGAGCAACAAAATTGCATAATTAATAGAAATGATTATTTTTTGATTATGCTGAATCAATCGTCGTGATATATGATTAACAAGGTGAACTTTAGTGGTATTCCTAATTCATCAAATAATAAAAAGATGGAATTTTATGCATATTCACATGGTGAGGATCATAGAGAAAGGAATATTGATATTTCTAAAGAAGGGAAGAATAACCTTGATGAATACATCAAATGGTGGGGAAGATGTAATCTGTGTGGAGAGAAGGGTCATTGAGTGACAGACTATTATGGAGTTCAATGTCTTATTTTTGGTGAACATGGGCATTACCCAACTCAATGACATGACCTAAGAGGTTACATCTAAATCAAGGAAGGAATTATTCTATGGCAATCATTGAAGAGTATTGATTGAAGTGTTTATGTATTGGTATTCCAGAATAATGTTGTTGAGGAACTTTTATGGTATATTGGAATATCTATGTATTGGTCCATTGTGGTTTTAAATAATTATATGGTACCGGTAACCATGAAAAGTGATTGAAATATTTTTGGAAAGTAGATGATATTCGCATACTGAAGGGATAAGGGGAAATTAAAATTTTTGGTAGTATTCATTAGATCATGACTGATACAAGGACAAAGTGATATCATGGTTTGAGTCTATAGAAATTTTCGGATATTGGTATGTGGAAGGAGTTATCTTTTGACATCATTCATCTTTTCACTACGGTTCAATGGGTATTCATTTTACAAAAGAATACAAGATTAAGGTATTCACATGTTTGGAATGTGACCAACAAGATATATCTTATGATATATGGGGGATAAATGATGTTATTCACGTGCTTGTTATGTGACCTTTCAAGTAATCATTTTCCTTATACTATGAGATTGGATAGATTTATTTTGGATAAGACTAAAGATTGGAATGGATTATGTTGGAAATCAGATAGTATTATTTATGGATAGAACTTGTTTTTTAATATTATTTCTGGATTGTTATAATAGTATAGTTTTAGAATAAGGACATCCCATATGATGAGTGACAACCTGTCACATCGGACAAGGTTGCAGGAATCGAACCCACAACCGAAGTGCGACATGCCATTATCGCCTACCACTGGCCTACAGGAAGTCCCTGTTTAGTAGGAACTAGTTTTATTGTATTAAGAAGTATGATATATGAAGAATTAGTCCATTTTAGGAACCATATAAGATTAATATCACTATAGATAGACTTATGTATTTTTAATAACTTTTGCTAACCTATTTTTTGAGACAGATGGAATGAACTATCATTCAATCGCATGATCTGCTAACACTTCACAAATGACAAATTTAACGTCATTTATTTAAGAGATGAAATGGAAATTGTTCAAGGAATGGCCAACGGTGATATTGTACCAAAATCAAGAAATTATTTCTTCTAATTCCAATTTTTTTTTCAATTTTAGGGTAATGATCTTGAAAAAAATGTTGTCCTATTGGCCTCATATCTGATGAATCAGATGGTACCTTAGATCATCACAAATTTATGGCTTTGTGATTGTTGGCTTTTTCATAGCCATGTTCTCTACCAATATTCATCAGAAGTTGATGGATATATTTCTCTTCCATATCCATATTTTCACCTATATTGTCCTATGTTGAAACCCAGTACTGAGTTACATTGGGTGACCATTATGATTCTAACATTCCTTTTCAAAATTAAGTTTTAGTGTTTATTTTTACGATTTGGGTTTCTATGAAAGAAACTTTCTAGTAGTAAATCATTTAGAACGCCGATAAATTTCGAGGGAGAAATTAATTTTAAGGGGGTAAAATGTAACAACCTGAGATTTTATGAGAATTATTATTTTTAATTTTATTGATGTCTTGTGTTTTACGTGACACCAAAATTATCTTGTTCTATAAGCAACACCATATACTCAACACTATTAATGTCTCATGTTACACAAAATTTCAAGTTCATTTGATAGAAGTTATTCTATGCAACATTGAGTGTATATATATATATATTCAATGTATAAATGAAATATGGTTGGATTCTATTATAAACAAAAACAAAGGAATCCTGCACTACACACAACCCTGACTTGGCTTGCTTTACATGTAATCACTACCTACTACGATAACGTGTCTTATACGCAATACCATGTTTCACTAAACGAGATATTATTATAATATTATTAGGAACTAGCCGTTATGAATAGAAATACCCACTTTTTCAAATTTTATTTTTCAAAATTGACTTCATTTTTGGATTCGGAATATCGAAATTAGCCTAGGGTGAATTTTAGGTATTTTTCTGAAATCTTTCAATTTTTTATGAATACTGAAAAAACTAGGTTACTATTTAAAACCCGACTTTTTATTTAAATAATTATTCATTTTATTTAAATTTATTTAATTAAAAAATTGATACATAATACCAATATAAGTTCAATGTAATTCATTTGAGTCATTTTATAAAATTTTTAGATATATAAAAATTTTATTTAACTTTTCACCGTCTTTTACCCACCTCCTAAGAGAATTTAAAAATTTACATAAAACATGATTTTACAATTTTTATTGGTGGAATTTTAAAAATCCAAGAGACACGGTTAATATAAAGGAGTAAAATTTGGTTAAATAAGATAATTTTTTTGGTGAATAGTAACTTTTTACTTTTATTTACCATGGTTAAAAGTAAATAGGGTAATTAAGGGTAAAAATGATATTATAATTACCCTAACACATGTCTTAATTCTATTGGATAAGTATAATTCAACCAAAAAAATATTAGGAATAAAATATTACCCTTTAGGTCCACTAGGATTAGATTAGGACATTTATTATTATTTTATTTAAAAATGAGTTAAAATAGTTAAAATCAGTGTTTAATAACTAATTTTTTTTTAATATAGGGTTGTATATAAGATAAATTTGACTATAAATATACATTAAAAATATAAAAAGATTTCCTACATAAGGGTAGTTTATTAATAATTTTTAGACATTAAATTATTTAATTTATTTATGACACAATGATGATGCAGTAATTACCATATTAATGAAATATTAACATAATTGATATTGAAAATACCCAAATAAATGTAATTTGAGACTTTTTATGAATTAGACTAATTTTCTAGGTTAATATGACATGTTAGTATTGATTTAATTATCTTTTTTTAACTAATCATTCTGTTATGATTTAAAAAAAAATCAATTACCAAATAGTGTCAAAATTGACATCAAATAGTTTTTAAAACAAATATTATATTATTAATTGTTATTATATTCCTAAAAATCAATGGTTCGGAAAAATGACTTAGATAAGGTTATATATATTAATAATTAACCACTTGGGGTTCGTTTGTCTTGTTATAGTAAGTTTATTAACCATGTAGTGTAAGAAAACAAGAAGATGCGGTAAAAATTAAATTATTTAACTTAGAGTGAAATATAACTGATAAGGTTAAAATATTAACCTAAACTGGTCTAAAACATATTGGTAGAGATTATTTGGACCCATACCCACTTTACCTTCGAAATAAATTAATTTCGAGCTATTATAAACTGAATATGACTTTATTAAAAAATAATATTTTATGTTTTTCCAAAGGTGCCCCTCTCATCCCTTATAAAAAGGGCACCACTTCCCTCTTCTCTTCACACCGTTTTGAGCCTTGAAGCTTGGCCAAAACCTGCAAATTCCTCTTCTAAACCTCCATAGTTATATCATATAGGTTCTCGTCTTCTCAAAAGACCAACTCTAGTGCCCTAAGAAGAAGTTTAAAGGAGGTGTGTCGAGGAAGAGATAATCTCTTCTACTGACTCTTTCAAGATTCGTTCTTCTTATACTTCATCTTCTTTTTTTTATTCATTATAAAGTAATAATATAAGTATTAATTGTATAATTATATGCTATTATAAATATGAAACAACCCTAATTCACCTTCTATCCATCCTACGGAAAATGAAATCACCATGTGTGCGTACGTACGAAATACCGTCTCCACGCCATGGTGTAATCAGTTTTTCCACCACCACCTTACTTGGATGGGTATAATGGTGTAAAGAATAACTATATATTATTATTATAACATCATACTGATTCTATGAAATTATATCATCCACTACAATTCCATTCAATAAATATGGGAATGATATCATCGGTCGTGCGTACGTACGGATTACCGTCTCCACGACGCGATGAGATTCATTTTCCATGTAAACAATTCAAGAATAATTATAAACTATATATAATAAGTAATCATGAAATATATTACATAATAATGCTACTGGATTTATGTATATATATATATATATGTATGTCATATACTTAATTCCATTCAATTCAATAAGGAAACGAATAACGTCGTTCATGCGTACGTACGGCCTACCGTATCCAGGAACGGTGTATTTCATTCCATTTATCAATCTATTATATATATGTATATTCTGAATATATATTATATATAAATCGTGTTTTATATTCTTGAATTAATTAATCATTATCTAAGTAATCATATTAATAATTACAAGTCAAAACACGGACGATAAATGAAACGATTTTACCCAAAATGCTGCTTTAACATGGAATTGAGAAATAAACGGATAATCTAAAGTCGTAAGTGAATCATATATGATATCATAAATATTATTATGGTTATATTACAAGTTAATAATATGTTTAAACCCACTATACAGGGGTCTTGGACACATATAGATGAAATTGTACATAAGGTACGGGATAATTATTCAAATCTCATTCTTATATGAGATTGTTTATTTGTAAGTATATACTGGGGTTATGTTTATTATCCATGTCCATATGTTCACAAAATGTTTTCATAAAATGTTTAATTTTATTCCATGTATTTTTAAAGTCATTTTTACCCTTTTTTTACTTTTACAACTTTGTATGCAAGGAATCTTTCTTTTCTTTACCATACGAGGTACTTTTTGACTTTTCCAACAAAATTACGAGAAGAATGTTATTTTTAACTTATACAGCATGAAAGGATTTTTACTGTTTCATAACTTTTTTTATTAATAAATCTTACTCTACAATATTTCATGGATATTTTCAAAAAAATCCTTTTATTTTAGAATTGCATGGAATTTTGTTAAAAGAAAATGATTTTGAAGAAGAAAGGATATTTTCCTCAAGAATTCATTTCAAGTGTTTTATCATAACTATTTTACATCTAAGATAAAATTATTCAGTATGTTTATGCTTCATGTATAATTTCTATATTATTTAAATGGTATTATTATTATTTTTGATGAAATGATATCCATTGGTTTTATATGTATTATGTTATGATGGGATGATGTTTATGTAACCCATTTTATTCTTTGGGTTATGATGAATGATTTATGATTATTTTGTGGAACATGTAAGAATGATTTCATTATGAGATGTGTGTGACTCATATCTCCCTAAAATTTATTGGGTAATGATTTATATCTCATGATATAGTCATCGATGGAATGGTAAGTTAATCTGGTTCAGTGATACAAGACTGGAATGAGGAGTGAACTCGATTCCGAAAGGGACTTTGTCCACTAAGATGGTCTTGGCAGAAATGCCTTGGCTACTATTGAAATCATATCATGTGATTAATGGTTTCCAAAATTAAATGTTTTATTCCTATTCTATTTTACCTTGATTAATGTTCATTTATGGCCTATGCCTTACGTACTGCCAAGATTTATTTCACAACTCGAGATTTTGATGTGTAAACTTTATGTTCATGTTTTGAAGTTAAAATATTTTTGGTTTGTTTTATTTTCTCAATGCTTACCCTTAATGACCATTTGAGCTCACCCTTTATATGTTTTATTTTGCCCAAGATATAAAGAAAGGTTTTAGGTAAGAAAAAAAGGGAATATATTTATGGGAGATGTTGAAGATCTTTCACCAAGATTAGAAGATTATTTTTCCATGTTTCCAAAGACACTAAACTATTATGGTCTTTGTGTGTTTGTTTTTTTATTTATTAAGTATTATGTAAAAGTAATGTAATGTCTATGCACGTCAAGATTTGGGTCTCTACAAAAACCTCATATACATGCCTTTGGAAAAAAATACCCCATGATCGACATGGGATGCCTTGGGTTTATGTTCCCTTGAGATTCCCTTTGATGAGGAAGAATACAAGTGTTCCAGTATTTCAGTGTCCACACATGCCATCGATGCTTAGTATGACTACTCTCTTGATCAATTGTTAATGCCCTGGATATACACTTTGAAATGTCTTGACTGAAGAAGCATAATTAACCGGTGTTCAAAAGATATGGAACTATGAATGAGGTTCATGAATGTTTTAATCCTTGAGGGAGGCCTATACTAGGTGATTAATTCCATGGAAGAATCCATGGATAGAGGGACCGATGTCCCAACATCATGTTTAGATCAAGGAGAAGACATCTCTAAAAAGTGATGAATGTCTCCCACCTTTAGAATGCAAGAATGTGGGATACAATGCACCCATTACCGATTGTCGATGATGAAAACTGTAGTGGGCACACCCCTACAGAAAGAGTCAGAAACACACACAACCACAACACACACACAATCTTGGTGTGGCCATCGATGGTGTAACTTCACATCCACACCGCATCCCATTGATGGTGGTACTTCATGACCATTATTTATCCCATTCAACTCATACCCAACCATTATTCCCAAATCCTTTCAACCCATTACAATAAAATCATTTCCACAAATACATTACTGGCATCGACCTACTATTATTTTAAAATCTCAATTTTAAAATTATAAGAAATTATTTTACAAAGATTTATACGTTTCCCGTAATTCCAAAAACCAAAATTCAAATGTGAATTTCCCCAAAATCACACAATAATTTTTTGCAACAATTTTATGTAATTAAATAAATTTGAAATCAATCCTTCAAGTTCTAATTAGGAAGAGTTGAGAGATAATCAACCTACTTCTTCAACTTTAGAGAAAACAAGGAACTATAAAATAACTTCAAAAACTCATCTTAAACTCCTAGAAAAGTCCATATATCTCATTCCATTCAATAAATAACAATCATATCACATCAATATTAACATCACACGGCAGGGATATATACCTAATGGATTAGATCCATGATTCTATGAGGGGGAATATGAATATATCTAAAGAAAATTTTAAGTATGGTCACTTATCGATAAATATGGGCCTCCAACATACTTTGATTCATTTAGGAATCACTACCTAGTCAAAAGGAATAGTCTATCCATCCTTTTAAATATAATTAATTATTTTTTAGAGTGTTTTATTGGGAAATGGGAGTTTTTGATGGTATATAAGATTATATCCATGATTTGATGATCTTTATTTTCATGGAGTATAGTTAGGGTGCATGGTTTGAAAAATTGTGCAGTAACCATGCATGACACACTTCCATAAACCACACCTCACATGGTTGGATTGAATAGTTAGACAAACCATGCAACATCTATTCTATTTATATCTATTCAATTGTCCATAGTTCTCTTGGGAATCTGTACAATTTGGACAAACCATACACCTAACTATTTGACTACCCAATAACCATTGTTTATGTTGCACGTTTTCCTGGTGGTTGTTTTTACAGTTTCAACCGACCACATTCAAACAATGAACCTCCAAAAAATCCTAAAAACATGCCAATACTCATATGAAGTAATCAAAACAAGACCCAATCACATTATATAGATAAAATACATAAATAAAAGGTAGGGATCTTGAACATATTGGTGCTAATTTCTCCAAAACATTTCCCATTTCATCCCTGAAAAGTAAAAAAACACCATTGTCCTGAAAGAGTTCAGGTCATTTCCACACCATTTTTTTCTGACCCTCCCACATTTTTTCTTAAATCAAACCATATTACCATAAAACCCACACTAGATTGACGAATTTTTTCATTAATGAATTTATATTCCCTATCCACTGTTTATATCAACATATGAACCAACATTGAATCCGACCCAAGGTCAATGTGATTCCATTAAATCACATGGTCAAGATCTGGTTGATACTTATTCAATTCAGATACATGAAACCCATTGTGCACAAAACTAATCCTTAGTGGAAATGAAAACTGATATTCCACATTACCAACTGGATCATGTATCTCAAAAGGTCTTGTGTATATAAGATACAACTCTCCGAAATTACCAAAATAATGAAGCCGAAGCCTTGGAGAGATTCTTAAGAACACATGACCACTAACCTCAAATAACAATAGTCATCAATGATAAATCTAATATGATTTATGATGACTCTAATAAATCTCTATTCCAAATTAAATTTTTTGTTTTGACATTTTAGGAAAAATGGAAAAAACAGATAACACAAACAGATTACCACTACGTGCTAAAAGAGCGTACAAAATGGTTAAACACAAGGCTGATATTACTTGACTTAGCTACACTGTAGAGTTCCCAATGCAGCATACCAACCTGGATGTCAGGATCCTCTCTGTTAAGATCTTCAAGGTGGGTAATCATCCTTTCCATTGTCTGAATATATTCCATTTAGTTGATTTTATCCTGATTGAATCCTCAGTCCATAATTCTATCTTTTTTATCTAGCCACACTTATTGCTCCTTTGTGGCATCAACTTGCAGCCTTCATTCATAAATTCTGTAGAGATATTTTTCTGAAACATTGGTTCATATGGATTGCTCAATCATTTCTTCCATGGAGTGCATGATAAGGTTCAAGAACTCCCCATCCTCGTCTTCTTTGTCTCCAGTAAGCCTACTTGGTTCTTCACTTTCCCCCTCCCAAAGGATTGTGCATACTTTGTTCCTTTCCTTCTTGGCCGACCTAGTCTCCATTGGTTTTGGAAGGTGAGAATAATCCTTGCATCCCTTAGTTTTTTTCCCTTGAACCACAATACATTTAACTGAATCTCTAGTGACTTTTTTCCTTTTCTTTCGTCAAGGGTTGGGAGGACCTTTTCCTTTACATCGGTCTATGCTATCCACTGAATGAGGAATATAGTTTTCATCACATGAATTATCATCCCCCTAAGACAATGGAGGTTCACGGACTTCGAATCCATCAAAGTGATTCTCTAGATTTAACTAAGTCCCTTCATTGCAGGGCCTCGGCTTACAAAAGGGTTGCTCCTGATCTGCCTTATTCTCCAAGCCTTTTTCCCTCCCCCTGGACCCAGCCTTCAGGTGGGTATCACTGAGGGTGGTTGAATCTAGGGGCCTCAAGACATTCACATTGTCCAACTTTACTTGTCCACTAAAAGATGTTGCAGTAGACAAAAAATATTTCCCCTAAACCAAGGTTGATCATGTGAATTGATTATATCCCCTGACCATGAATTGTGGTTTCTTGTTATTGTCCATCCATCCTCTCCTAAGAGAGCCACCGAGACCATGAAACTCTCCCTCTAACAAGCTGCCCCTGCCTTCCTCGGTTGGGAGGGATGAGACTGGAGGATTCCCCATAGCCATGACGGATGACCTCTCCATGCCAACTCCCTTGACACCCAAATCTTGCTTCAACCTGCCACAAATATCAGCAAACCATGGGACTGCCTCCTTTTGTTGCCCAAACATCACAACCCTCAAAGAACACAGGGGAGGCCACCTCTTCTTCTCCAACCAAGAACTGACCTCCGCAAAAGGAGAATTATGGATCACCAGAGCCATTCCCCCGGGAACCTCCCCGTAGGCCACCTCGTTCTCACCCAAATCCTCACTATCACATGAATGATGTTCCACCACTGGAACCACCAACTCCTTCGATGACCTATCCCGGTTCATGCGGTGACATCCTGAGGGCACATGGTCGAGCCTACTATATCCTGAACAGAACACGGGCCATGAGTCGAACACCACCCGCTGCTTCCACCTCAACTCTTCTCAAACTGAAATCCACAGCCACTCGTTTGGAGGTTTTGAAACATCAACCTCAATACAAGCGCAGGGTAGAATGGGGTGACAAACAGTTGAGGTTATATTATCAGAACATAGGTAGCGTCCAACTAAAATCTCGAGAATACAAAAAATAGAAGGATTCTAGAAAGGTAGAGGAAGAAAAACTAACCCAAATCGCGGGTGAAGGCGGATCGCGATTCATGTTGAAATAAAACGACCATCGTAGGAGGAAAATACTGCACCCATCGAACACCCGAAGAGCACTAGACCAGGTGACGACCAAATCCTCCTCTGGTGCAAAAAAACCCATCAATTGAAACTTGTCGAGCAAACCCACCACCGCTCAGTTTTGAAGACACCAAGTATCGAAGACAAATCTTTCAAAGGCATCAACAGAGGGATGAAGTCCTATGAAGCGAGCCATTAGCGTTGATCTATGCAGATCTGAAGCTCGGTTGAACTCCTTTAGTGAAATCAAGAGTTGAGGAGATCCTTCGTGGAGATAGGGAACCTTAGGGCTAAGCAAAATCGATGGAAAGGGAGGAAGGTAGGCTGGGATGGTGAAAGGGGTGAAAGGCTGAGCCACCGAGGAGAGGGTCCCCCCTCCACCTGTCGGGGAGGAGGGGGTCAGAGCCTCAGGAAACTCTGATCTAGGTCATTACAACAAGCATGAGAGAGAGTCCCCATAGGCGTTACATCTCTATTCACTTTCTAATCAATTTAATCTTCCCAGATGCCTCTTACAAAAGGATTTCTCTAACTAGTGAATTATCACATGTCTCCACATAACAAGGTGGAGAATAAGAAGAAATACCATAAAATGATTCAAAATAAACCATGTGGATTGAGGCTGGATAACTGTTATTATATGAGAACTCCACTAATGGTATCTGGTCCTCCCATGTACCACCAAAATCCATTTCACAATCCCTAAGCATATATTAAAATGTTTTTATCATCCTTTATGATTTTCCTTCCATTTGAGGATTATATTTTGTGATCATAGTCAAATATGTCCCAAGTTATTTCTTTAAGGATTTTAAAAAAAGATATATAAACCTAGAATCTTGGTTTTATGCTATCGAAAATGGTACAACATTCATTTTTACCACTTCACAAATTTAGTTTTTTGAAAAGTCTTCCACTCTATTAGATTGAAAATTATGGATTAAATTGGAAAAGAAATTTATTCAATCCAATATCACCAATATGGAATCATGTTTCTGAACCATCCTTCATAGACCGGTTACAAAATCCATATCTATCTTCTCCCATTTTCACATTGGAATTAGTAGAGACTACAACATACATTCTGGATGATGGTTCTCTTCCTTAATCGACTTATATGTGATATATCTCAAAACAAACTCAGCATCATTTCTTTTCATGCCGAAAAAAACTATCCTTGAATTAGCATATACATATTCGATATTCCATGATAAACAATCCATATTGGAAAGTGGTAAGAATTAAAAAATTTCTCATGAAAATACATAGGTGAAAAAATACAATCTTGAAACCACAATACTAATCCTATATTAATCTTTCATACTTCAATGATCTCCCACCATTGAGTTTTGAACTCATAGAAACATATTATGAATCAGACTTTTGTGGCTCTTTATCCTTATCAAATAAATCATGAACAAAAGAAACCACAAAAAAATCATAGCACTAACTCATTTATTATAATCAATGTGCATGTTCCTTTTCACAAAAATTATCATCTGTTGATCAAAATCCTCTTTTCAGACTAACTATATTAATTATTTCATAAGGAATTTGCCATAGAGTTTCCTTTTGTATCAACTTGGCCCCACTGACTACATAGATACCTCACCTAAACATGGTCTTCTGGTCCTGGCCCGTAAGGTACAACCAGTTTCTCTGTAGAAATGTGGTCTCTACCCTTGGGCCAACGCATATGCCCAAACGGGTCATCCCAATAATGATTGTCTCCATAGGGCAACACATGTTCTTTCTAGTGTTCTTTTTCCTCACTCATACACATCCTATAAAACATCCTAAAAGGTCATACGTTCTAATCACTAATACATACCAAGAACACCTAACTGTGGAGTTCTAATCAGGTAGGATCCAAAAAATAAAGATACACCTTTTTTACATGATTCACATAATTTTTTTCTTTTAACCTCCAATGTCCGGAAGGCATTCAATTTTTATTAATTTTTTATAATCCACCTTTCAAGTGGTGAGTTGGAACCCTTACAAGGCCCATTGGCATAATTATTACATGGCCCATAGGCCTTAGAGAAATTCAGTGCCTTTAGTATTCAAACATTACATACAACCCAGACTAACTACTTGGAACTTCTCCTCCCCAGCTACTTTATCGTGAAATTAGCTCTCCACCTTGGCATGGATATTCGGCTAGGCTTTCCCATGCAAGCATAGGCTTTTACTGATGGTAGGTTCCATACCCTCTCATTCTTGCAATCTGTTTAGCTTCTGCACCAGTGAAAGCTCTTTGCTCATTCTTCCTCTGAAGCTTGTTCCTTGTAGGTTGACTGATTTGTATCTGCACTTATGGTGGCCCGAAGGCCTTGAGGTGGCCTGAAGGCCCAAACAGTGCCTACTACAATCCCACTACAGTACCTGCTAAAGTATTTCATTGATCTTGATATGTTACTCATTATAGTACTACTATAGTGACGCTAATGTACCGAAAATTCTCCTCCTCCTGGGTACCCAACATCTCAACACATGCAGTGCACCTCACTTAAGGTTGGGTTATTACTCTTACACAAAATGTACCAACTAGGCCCCAATGATAGTACATGAAGCCCTTCTTTACATGGTTGTCGAGTCCTAGCGCACGAGGTACCACCAGTTTCCCCACAGATATGTGGTCCCCGCCGTAGGGCCCACCCACATGCCTGAACAGGTCATCTGACTAATGGTTGACACCATAGGAAAACACATATTGTTTTCAAATTTCTTTTTACTCACCCACACACATCTTGAGAAACTTCCCAGAAGGTCAACCGTCCTAGGAAACGTCCCAGAAGCTCACCTATCGTGATCACTACTCCAATCCATGTATGTTTAACTGTGGAGTTCTAATCAGGTATACTACTGAAATGAAAGGTACATTTTGTTTACATAAGTCGTGTCATTTATTCATTTAACCCATTATCATTATAGGGTGTTACACCATTACTATTTTATTACATTAAGTAAAATTCAAACATTTGAATGCACTCAATCCATATTCTTTTTCTTAGATTCAAATCACTTTGAGTGAAAATATTCATCAGGATCTTATGATCCTTAAATACTATAAATTTCTCACCAAAGAGTTAATTATGCCATGTCTTCAAATACGGGAACATAGAATCCAATTTAAAATCATTTTTTTGGTAATTATTCTCATGAAATACTAACTTTTATTCTCCATAAGCAACAAAATGATCTCCCATCATGAGAAAACACATGAACCCATATCATAAAGCATCATAATACACCACATAATTGTTTCATGATTTTTGAAAATATCCTGATTGGTGATAATGTAAGTTGACCATTATGATCTTGAAAAGATTTATAACATTAATAATTCCATTTTAATGAAACATTTTATCTTTTCAAGGATATAATTGCTGAATCTAGTCAGGATAAGTCATTGAAAAATGTCAGTAATAACGAGACATGCTGAGGAAATTGTGTATCTCAATAACATTATTTGGTTGTTTCTAAGAGATCACAACCTCTATCTTTTTTAGATCCATAGAAAAAAAATCATAGATAACATTTCCATGTAACGATTCCTCTTATAAAAAAACACACTTTGAAAGTTTGGCATAAAGATGATGATCCTGCAAGATACCCAACACTACTACTAAGTGTTTCACATTCTAAACCTTTGTACTAGAATGAAATAGTATGTCATCCACAAACACCACCATAAAAGAATCTATATACCTTTGGAATATATGACTCATGAATTCCATAAATGAAACTAGTGTATTTTTAAGAGAAAAAGGCATAACTACATACTCATAGTAGCCATAACAACTCCTAAAAGTTGACTTCAGAATATCCCTTTTCCAAACCCATAGTTGGTGATATACTCAATGTAATTAAATTTTAGATAACCAATATAACCCCATGAATTTATCTAACATATCATAAATGAATGGGAGAGGATACTGATTCTTTATCATAACTTGATTAAGATTACAATATTACACACAAAACTGAAGAGTTTCATCTACCTTTTTCACAATCAAATCCAGTGCTTCCCACAACTATGTACTAGGCCAAATAATCCATTTTCATTGAAAATATTCTAAATGGACATTAAATTCCCTTAATTTTGTTGGTTACATCCAATAATAATAAATTGAGATAGTACCAGTCCCTGGTATGTGATCAATCATAAAATACACTACTTTTGTGGGTGATAACCCTGAAAAATTATAGGAAAAAACATCTAGAATGTTATCAACAGTTGTTGGAAGAAAACTATTCTCAATCTAATCTAAATAATCTAATGTTTAGGAGGAATACTGGTATGAGATAGTTCCAACTTCAACTTCCAAGAATCATGTTCAACTTCCCTTTACATTCTTATCTCCTCTAAAGAGATGATCGACTCTCTCCTAATTATTAAAACTAAATCATCAGGCATAATGGTCAATGTGGGCTTTAAACATTGTAAACCAATTCATGACTAGGATAAAGTCATATAAATCCACAATAAGAAAAAATAAATCCCAAATAAATTTAGCCCCATTGAGAGTTTGAGAAAGTTATTTTGAGATTATGAATCCACATTATCTTTGGCCAAGATGAGTTTGATGTTTTAAAATAGAATGCATTCTGTCAACATGTATACCTAGAAGATAAAAAAAAGAAAAAAACGAATGGGACAAACCTGTATCAAACAAATATTTCATAATTGTAGAATTCAAAAGAATCATACCTTTAAACATAAAGGGTATCGATTGATCATCCATGACAACTTTTTCATATCCATACAATTTATTACTCACTGAAATTTTATGTTTATTATTTTGTTGATATTTCACTGCTTGAGGAGTCATGGTATTCTTAGAATCACCATTTCTTCATTAGTTTTTCTAAATTGATATATTATACTTCACCAATACTATTGAGGAATATTATGCCTAAGAAGCATGATATGATTCTCTTGCTCCCATCCTTGAAGCACTACAACAATTTAAATAAAGATATCCTATATGGTTTCAAATGTGACAAGATCTATGTGGTTTTGTACAGTCTCGATTCATGTGATCAGAATAAACACATTGAAAACAAATAGTTTTGACCTTTGGTTTATACAGCTGATTTAATTATCCTATATTTTGATTATGAGTCATATTACCACATTGGAAACAAGTTTCCCTATTTTTCTTACTCTAAGAGTTATAGTTACCATCAATTCCCATTGGTATCAACATTCTTCCTCCACCAATATTTTCTGTGATATACCTTTCTTATATAGTTGATCTATTTATCATCTCTGTATAATTTTACATTCAATAAATGACTATATTTGGATAAATATTTGGCCTCGACCCTGATTCAAAAGTTTTTGTCTTCAAGGTTTCACCTACAACAACTTCGGTTGGAAAGTGAAATAACTTCATGAATTTAGCCACATACTCTATCAATGTGACATTATCTTCCTTCAAAATAGATTAGTACAATGTTCATGTAATCTAAAAATTATGATGATGGATTTTTTTGATAAAAAATTCTTCAAAATCCTCACATGTAATGACTTGGACTGATTTAACCTAAAATGAAAAATACCACCATTGGTAAGAATGATCTTCTATCATGTAAAATTCAAACTTGACCTTCATCACAACTGGTGTGCTATGGAAATTTAAGATTTGATTCATCCTATTGAAACAACATTCTGATTTTTAAGTTTTGAATCACCCTGAATAATGGGAGGATTATACATTTATCATTAAACCTAATGATCAAATTTTCTTGCTTCATACCTTTTTTTCAATCTATACATTACTAAAAATACCTAGAAAACACTCTGAACTAACTTTTAGTTCACCTGTGGCTTAGGTGCAACCACATTCTCAGTAGCTTGTTCTGTTCGGTTCTTGGGATCCTACCTAGTGCTATTTTCTATAACAAAAATAAAATTTCATTTATTAATAGTCTCTACAAACTGATGGATTAGATATTTCAAATTTAGCACATTACATATATCACAACAAGGATTAACAAAATTCACATTTTCCTCTTTCAAACCATTTTTGAATATTTCACAACTATTTTTTAAAATCAAAAAATTTTCAAATATTTTCAAGAATAAATTTTTTTCCATAAAATCATATATAATTACTCAAAGAAAATTATTAACTCCTTGTGAGAATCCATTTCTATCGATTCATGTCAGAGCCTTATCGTCGGCAAAACCCATGATGATGAGGTTACAACTCATGGAAGTACCTCAAAACACTCAATTACCCAAAATCACAGGTAACATGAATTTAAATGTAAATAGGTTACCTATGTTTTTCTCTCTACATTTTCTGTTTGTTTAATCCTACTATTTATTCAATTCCAATAGACAGATTGACAATGGTACCCTATCAAGGATTGAACAATTCAATACCATTTGGCGTAAAAATATATTTTGAATGACCAAGAATTATGTCATTTGTGACATCATGACCATCACCTCTAGGAATAGGAATAGGCGGAGATGATACTAGGCCTTAGGGGACATCCCTAAGAGAACAAAGGATTTAAATAGATTCCAAGGAATTTATAAAAATTTGAAGGACTATTTTCCCTTTGAAAATTAAACAACCATACCAAGATAACAATAACCAAAGAAACCTCTATATGATTCACGTATAAAAACTAATTCTCAAAAATAATGACAAAAAAATTATTAAAGTACATAGTGAAAAACCAAAACCAATAATTCTCAATGATACTAAAGATACCAAATACACTTACCAACAACTCCCAATCCTCACCCAGATCCAAATCCAAATGCCCCGCCCAATGTATAATGTAAATGGTTTTAAAAACAATAAAATTAACAAATTTTGGGTGAATTATGTTATAACAAAAAATATATGGATAATTATAAAGGTTATGTGGTGTTAAAATTTTTATATTAAAGTTATATTGACATCGGTATTACTTTTACGTAAATTGTTTGGAATACTCTATAATGAAAATTTGAATGGTATTTATTATTTAAAAATTATTTTCAAATTACTATATAATAATAAAATAATTTCATATTAAATTTTTCAGTATATTAAGAATGTTCCATTTATTTTCCACTTGTAATTTTTGAAATTATATTCCTGAACACTATAGTTTATAAAATTTGTTGTAATGATTAAGGTAAAAAGTGTTAATGTGGGGGTTAAACTAAGAGATAAGGTTCAAAATACAATTAAAACATTTCTAAATTTTATTTAGTGAATTTAATTTCTCCATAGAATCGTTATATTAAAATTTATGGAAGTTGTTATTCATTTTACATCAGTTTAACGTATATTATATATTAATATTTCATATATTTACAAGATTTCCACCCTTCTAAATTATAATAGGGTGCCTTACATCCTCACTTATCCACACAACATAATACACTTTTATAAAAAAATACCCGAAAATAACTTATAAAATTCCCTAAACACGTCCTATAGGTCCTGATCTTATAAAAATACCACTTCAAGAAGGCTTGAGGTGTAATCCAAAAGAGGTTACCAAAATATGAGTTATATTTTATACCGATATTTTTCAAGTTACATTCTTCTTAAACCTCATAAAAATCATCAATTACCATGCTAAAATTATTAAATAAGTATATTAAACATAATTATACATTGGTATGTTAATAGGTAATCCATTTTATATCTTCTTTCCATCTTATGGACAATGAAAACATCGCTCATGCATACATATAGTCTATTACCTCCACATCAAAATTTAATTCATTTTTATCACCAATTAAAATGTATGTATATAAATATAAAATTAATTAATATATATGATCTTCATAACATAAATAAGATTCTATAAATATAATAAATATTCTACTTTGTGATGTCCAATACTAGTACTCTCAGATCCAGTTCCATAAACACGTACTTTACAACCTAAAATTAATACTAGTTGTAAAAGCATGGATAAAAGAATACTTAATTAAATAGAAATAATAATTATGTTATATGTTAGTCCCAAGTATCTTTTTAGGTTTATATATTTATATAATTAGTACCAAAAAATTACTAAAAAATCCCGTGTTATTTGTATCACATAAATATTTTCCCCCTATTGTATACAAAACTTCTTAGTTCTTAATGATTCTTCAACATCTACCATAAATTCATTCACTTGTGATATCCCTCTAAACATGTCACATGTGGTAATTTTATTCATAATAATTGGAATTAGAAAATATTATTATGGATATGTAGTCACCGATGATTTCAATAATTTGTTTTCCTTAATTAAATATTATGTGATAAGTTTTTATTGCATAAAAATACTAAATTAAAGATATAAAATGATGTTACCTTATTTAAATTATTTCCATCATTTTATAGGAGTTAATTTGGTGGGTAACACTAGATTTAATCAATTTATAAAAAAATTTAATAAATTTTATAATTAAACAAATGCCATATTGCGTTTAAAAAATATAAGTTTCTAAAAACAATTTTACATGTATTTATATTAAAATTAATTTAATAAATCTTCAAAACAAAAATAGATAAAATTATTACCATGTTTTTTAATTATAATTATAAAATTTAGTAACGTGTTCAATCCCTTATTAAGAATAAAAATAAGATACCTAGAAAAGTTTAAATTATTACAGTAAAAGAATTATTCTTTAATAAATAAAAATCTCTAAAATATGGTGTATTATTTAAAAAAAATTAATTAATATGTTGTAAATTCAAAATGTTTTGTGATTTTTTTTAAAAACATGAATGTTAATTAACACTAATTTAATTTTAAATCAATTTCAAATAAGATTGTGAATAGTTAAGGATTAAAAAAAATTTATATAAAAAAAATTTCTACACATATATGTATAAATTTAATAAATTAATTTTTTCATAATTATAAAATTTATTATGTTAAATGGATCCAATATTCGAATTCATCACATTAAAATTGGTTAATAAGGTCTATAATATATTTTTATTAATAAAATAATTTCTAGGATTAATTTTTTTAATGATTAATAAGGTTAAATCTATGTAGGTAAAGTTTCTCAAAATGTTAATAATTAAAAGGACAATTAAAGTATCTAGAATGAATTAATTTTTGTTAAAGAATTATCAACATGTCTCACAATCCATTTCTCCACCTAATTCACCAAAACCACCTAACACCACATGTGATTATATTCTTACCATATACCTAACTTTAGTTTTCCATGAGAAATCCCCTCTTTTAACCTTTAAGAGGATATCACTCCCACGCTTTCTCTCATACAACTTGATATGAAATCGCTAGATAAGAAACATTTCTCCCCAATCCATAACTAATTATCTTAAAATGAGTATACAAATTTATAATGGTTCCTCTCAATCATTAAGAATCTACTTTATAAGGTAAGGTTTTTCGTATTCCTCTATTTGATTCAATTAATTCTTCTATGAGAAGCCCTTTGAGTGTAAATTTATTAAGACTTAATATGTTACTAATTTAGCCTTTACTATAGAAATGATTCACTATTTATTATATACAACCCATCCCTATCATTGAACCCATTATATAAAAACTTTTCCTATTGTCATTATACTGTGGAAATCAATTCGGAATTCTCTATCACCTCCTCTCAATTCAAGAACATCATTTATTATAATACTCTAGTTTTCCATGTGATTATTCATAAACATGTTCATAATCAATCATTTATGGTATAAATTAGTTCTTATTAATGATATACTATCTTTTAAACTCATTAAACCCATTTCATAATCCATTTTTTATATTCATCATGATACCAAATTCATTCCTAGATTTTCCATCTTTCTGTTAGGAATATTCAACACTAATTTAAAAAAATGGTATCCATATGAAAAAATTTATAAAATTATGTATATATGAAAAATGTTCTTAAATATTCAAGTAAGATTCTTTTTTTTATACAGGATGTTAGAACACCGTTGAGTTAGAGGAAACTGAAGGTACAGGTTTTGATATCTCAACTAGATTTCACTAAGTTATACTCCTATTTATAAAATCATAAATATAAAAGTTGGTTCTAATCATCCATATCATGATTTTATGTTAGTACCCCTCCATATTTTCAAGGTAATTATTTCCTCTATTCATTCCTCCCACCATGTTGATTTCATTTAGAAAATTTGAGAATTTAAAAATAATTCCCATACATTATAATGATCCTTCATTTTCAATGAAAATATTTCTCCTTTCAGAAAATGTTTTCCTTACAATTTGGAAATATATTATGTTTATTCACTTTAAACCCTCATATTTTTATTACAAATTTTTAAAAGGATGTTTTTTCAACTCTTAAATTTATGTGGGTTTCTAAAGAAAATTTAATTTTTGATATAATGGGATTTTAATATCAAGATCCTATATTTATATTTTAACCAAAATTATTATATGGAAGAAATTTATTATATAAATATTATTTATTCAAATAAATAATGTTTTCATTGTATCTTTGAAAATTGTGAAAAATATTTTTGAAATTATTTTAAATTTTTTTTATATGAGCAATTTATAAGGGTTTTAAAGAAATGATTTTTAAAAGTTTTACTTCCAAATTTTTTAGGCTCTAAAATATTTAACTATGATAGTGTTGTGATTCATGATACACCTTATATGATATATTATAATTTATTTAATTTGGATGATCATGTTTTGGTATCACTCGATTTTTTTAAAGCTAGTTTATTAGATACCATTTGATAATTTCATGAAACGAATTTTTATTTCTATATGTTATTTTATGATGTGATGATTGTTTTATTAAATAGAAAAAATTTATGGATTATTATATGGTTGGGACATGTATATTACTCCAATACATTGGGTAAGGTCTTATGTATAATGAGACAAAAAATGTATGTGAACAAGTTAGTGAGTATATAGGTTCAATAAGGGTGAGTGTAATAGAATTTAGCACTAATCACAGTTAAACATGTTATTAGGTTTATGAGTAGCTACATTCGCAATGGGTGAGTGTAAGTGTTTTTTCTATATTCTAGATTTTAAATGTGAACATGTTTTTAGGTAACCATGTTTGTAATGATAATAAATCCTATGTTTATGATTGTGTCGGTATCTTTCCTACATTCCATGGATCATGTTATATGCCTCATGTTTTATTTTCTCATTCCATGGTAAATATTTCTTTCACTTGATATGAAATATCTATCATTCATTATTATGGTTGATAGATAATGATTTATGTTCATTTAAATAATATATTTTTCATTATTCATTGTTTTACACATGCTTATGATCGAACCATTACGGCCATGCATATGTAATCAATTACAAATAATTTGAAATCACCCCTTCTTTTGTTTTACCTTCCCCAATTTTTGAAAATGATTATGTATCATGTAATTTCTAAGAGGATTTTTTGTTTATAAATAAATTTTAACAACATATAAAATAATTGTTTTAATGTTTCTAGTCTTCAAGACACTAAATATTTCAGTCCTCGGTTTTTGTGACTATTTATGTGATGTATTTTTTAAATCATGAAATTTATATATTATTTTTAATGTTTAAATTAGGTCAATTCCTTTGATATCAGAGGAAATATTTAGTATTTTTATAGATTATGATGAGAAAACATTAGGGACGACAATAAAAATATTTCCAAGATAACATCATTATATTTTGTAAAGTATATATTATGTGGTTTTCATAACATATGAATCCATGTCTGGATATAGGAAAGTGGTTGTGGGTCTAGAGTATTTGTACCTAGGGGTAATAACCCTAAAAAAGGTAATGTTGGTTTGTAACTAATCCATGAATTAGTTCATGAAAAATAATCCTAACAAAAAAACATGCCATCCACCATCGGTAGATATGTTTTGAATAATTCACATTCTTTTCGAAGAACCATTATAAATGATTTGTTATGTTAACTAGAAAAGTTATAAAATACCTAGTATGGAAATAGCCATGGAAAACCCAGATGGAAAATTAGAGAGTTGTTAAGGAAGAATATAATCATTATTTTTGAGTTATTTATTCTATTAAAATATTTTTATTCTTTATACAATTACGAATTTATGTATCTTTTCTATGAACTTTGCTCATTCGAAGTTATCATTGGAACCAAAAGAAACTGAGATACTGATGGATTTAATGGAAAATGTGGTGATATTCCGAATGATACAAGAAATGAAGTACAAAATTTCATGTAAATTCTCATTCAACTCTCTAATGTAATCAATAATAATATAAATAATGGAGATCTCTGAAACACACTGATAAGAGAGATGCTTGATATTGAATCTTTTGTGTGTCAACATACTCCATCCTTTAATGGGACATCCAATAAATTAATTTATGATAAATGAATTAATTTTATATAAAATATATTGTGTGCCTTCAATTATTAGAGCATTAGAATGTTTTTTTCCATCTATTATCTAGAAAGTGAGGCTGAAGAACCGTGGAATCTAATTTGGAATACAATTATAAGTGATGAATTTTTTTCAATATAGTGGGTGTTTTTAAAGTGAATATACCTCACTAAATATTTCTCATAGACTCTTGTCACTAATAAGTAATGATAATTACATGAACTAAAATAAAAATAATATGATCTAGTTGAATATTATTAGGAAAACTTCACAAGACATTCAAGGTATTCCTCAAATATATCTAGACCTAAAAAATAAAATTGATTGATTATTTTTTGGAATAAAAATCACTATTTGAAATACATTTGTTGTAAGATAAATTAGAAACTAAGATATATTTTCCTTATATAGTATTAATTATGAAATGAAAAATGGGGTCCCACATGATTCTCGATCAATGAAAATAAATACAGAGTGTCATTGAATACTTAATGAAAAGTCTCATGTTGGTATAAAAGTCCCACTACCCACAAGTAAAATATTTTGGTGCAAACATGTAACACCCTGAGATTTTATGAGAAATATTTTTTTAATGTCTTATGATATACGAAAAACCAAAGGAATCTTTTGCAGCACATAATACAGTCTTGGCCTGCATTACACGCAATCGCAACCTTCCTCGATAGCGTGTGTAGTACACAATACTGGGTTTCACTAAACAACGATATATTATTATGGACTAGAAGTTATGAATAGTATTAACTACATTTTTAATTTTATAACATTATTATTCATCTTACACATTTTCTAGAACATGTTAAGAGAACAAAATAATTTTTTTGGCTAAAATAAGTATTTTTCAAAAAATGCAGTTTTGCCACCTTTTGATTGTGCACCCACATTAAATCTAGTTTTTGACACATTTATAAGTTCAATTTTACAAAATAAAATTCTTCTTTTGAATCAGGATATAAAAATTTACTTTGGATAAAATTTTGATATTTTTCTGATAACATTCATATTTTGATGAATAGTAAAAATACTCTAATTTTTAATTAAAAACAACTTTTTCCATTGAGATAATTTATATGGTTAAATTATAATATTGAATGGTTTTAAAGTATAAATAGAATATATTTTTACCATTTAATATAATGTATGTCATTAGCATTAATTTCACATTGTATTCATAGGTAAAAACATTTCAATCTTTGGCAATGTTTTAACTTCTAAAACCCGTTTTCTTAACAACGAGATTTATTTTAAATTAATTACTGCAATTGATGTGTTTTGAATTTTTAAAAATTTATTCAATATTTGGAATCAGTGGGTCCAAATTATTTTAATAGGCTACTTTTTTTTTGGGAATTAGGTATAATAACTACGGTAAATTTTATTTACCTTAGTTAAAGGTAAATTGGGTAATTAAGGGTAAATATAATATTATAAAATTACCCTAACACCTGCCAAAATCCTATTGGATGACTAAACGTAGACCCATATCACCTAAAGGTCAGATTATATTCATTGGATGAACTTTTTTCCATGAAAATAATTTAATTATTATTAAAACCAGAGAATGTGACAACATGTCACTTTCTTAAATCTTATAGGTATATAATTTTAATTTAATGATAAACTTAATGAAACTTCAAACATGAATATTCTACAGAAAGCTAATACAAGTATCTACATTATAGAAATTTACTTGTAATTTTTAGGGATTAAATAATTATCATTAATTATGACACAATAGTGATGTTGAAATTATTCTATTAATTAAAATATCAAATAAATGGTTTTAAAAATATTAAAATATTTACTATATTAACTATTTAATGTGATAAAATAATTTTCAAGATACAAATGACATTTTATGAATCTATTAAAACTTTTTTTCTGAACATATCTTCTGTATATATTTTATTTAAATTCAAATAAATGAATAGTGTCAAAATTCACACTATTGTTATTTTATAAAAATAAAATATTATAAAATTGTTTAAAAATCACAAAAATATTTAAAAATTATAAATTAAAATTTATATGGTCTAACATGTCATAAAGTGTCAAATTATTGAAAATTCACAACATATATGTGATCATTTATAATAATTTAAAATTTAGAATATTATTACCACAAATAAAATTAAATTGATAAATAAGGATAAATCAAGTTGATAATGTTTAAAATAAATTCCTAAAATGTCTAAATTTTGTTGGTTGATGAGATTACAACCCTATATCTTCTAATATTTGTATATGAGTCATTTTGGACTTTTTTAAGTGGGGATGGGATTTAATATAAACTAATCTTTCTTATATTTCCAAAGGTGCCCCTCTCCTCCTTTATAAAAGGGCACCTCCTCTCTCTCCTCCTCACACCAATTTGAGCCTTCATGCTCGGCCAATACCTGACCATTTCACTTCCCCACTTCCCTAGAAGCATTATAGATGTCCTGGCATTCTTCAAAGACCAATTTTAGTGCCCTTAGAGGAGGTCTCAAAGAGGCGCTTCAAAGAAGAGGTAATGTCTGTTACTGATTCTTTCAACTTTATTTCTTCTTACACTTCTTCTTCTTTAGTTGTTTAATTATGAATTAATAACATCAGTATAAATCATATACTGATATGTTATTATAATTATTAAACAACCTATTTCACCATCTATCCATCCTACGGAAAACGAAATCACCGCGCGTGCGTAGGTATGGAATACCGTCTCCACGCCGTGGTGTAATCTATTTTCCATTACCACCTTACATGGATGGGTATAATGGTGAAAATAAATAACTATATATGATTATTGTAAAGTGTTATTGATTCTGAAATAGTATACATACAGTCAAATACAATTCCACGATCATGGAATGATATCGTCGCTCGTGCGTACGTACGGAATACCGTCTCCACGATGTGATTTGATTCGTTCTACATGATCTTCATTGCATAATGATTATATAAATGAATTTAATAAATAAATATGATATATGGTACACTAATACCATTATTTAAATGGGGTATCTATAACATAAAGTGAAGAATAAGAATTTATTCGACAAAACACGCATAAGAACAAAAAGTAATAAACACCCGAATAACAAGTAGTAATGAAATATTACTAAAAAAAGCTATGAATATGACCATATATGATATCATAAAAATAATTAAGATTCTTGAATAAGTCAATAACGTTATTTAAATCGTTATACAGGAGGTTCGGACACATACAAAGCAAATCGGACCTAAGGTAAGGGACAATCTCGAAATCTCAATTTTTATCTGAGATTGTTTATACTTCAAAATTGATTGGGAAATATTTATCATCCATATCCATGTTTCCTAAATATGTAATATTATTTATATCGTCCTACAATTTTTTAAATCAAGTTTTACCCTTTGGTGAGTTTTTAGTAAAAGATATGAAAGGAATCTTTTGTCGTTATTCGTATGAGGTAATTTTTGACTTTTCTGACAAAAGTACGAGAAGAAATTTTTTTTAACTTATACGGAATGAAGGTATTTTTAAAAAATTATTTCCAAGAATATTCCTTTACAAGTTTTATAGTTTATTTTTAATCAACTTCTTTTAGTTAAAATTTGTATGACATGTTAAGAAAGGAAAAATGTTTTTGAAGTAGAAAGGATATTTTCCTCAAGAATGGAGTTCAAGTGTTTTATCAAAATTATTTTCCAACTAAGATAATATAGGGTTTTGTTTCTATCCCTATTATTACATTGGTTTGATTATGTTGTGATGGAAATATTTTTTTGAATTCCTTTATCTTATATGAATTGTTTTATGATGTCACGATGTTTAAGATTACCATTTTTATTACATGGGTTATGCTATGATGTATGGTTTATGATTTTGTGGCACACATAAAAATGGTATCATTCTGACATGGGTGGGACATATATCTCTCTCCAATTCATTGGGTAAAGATTTTATATCTCATGAGATAGACATGGATGGAACGGCAGGTTAAACCGGTTCAGTGAAACAGGACTGAAATGAGGAGTGAACTCGGTTTAAAAATGGACTTTTTCCACTAAGATAGTCTTGGAAATGAGTCTTGAATAATAAGAAATGATTCTCTATGATTATTTGTGTATGACACAAAGTTCCATGTGTTATGTCATGATTATTGGGATTACATTTCACTACCATGATTTATCCCATGTTATGAAATTATGATCACTTTTTCAGGGTAATATTTCCAAAATGTTATGTTCTTATGAATTTGATGTGATTTATATTTCTTTGGTTTACCCTTATAGAGCATTTGATCTCATCCTTTTGTATGTTTTCTTTCCCCAGGTCAGGAAGAAGGTTATTAAGGAAGATATGCCAAAAAAGGGACTATAGATATGATGAAATAAATGGGAGACAATGTAGATGATTTATGAACCTGTTGTTTATGTTTCCCAGTTTCTAAAGACACTATACCTATACGGTCCTTTCATGGTTTTGTTATATGTTTTAATAAGTATGCTTCAATATTTATGTATTAAAAATGTATGTAAAGTATGGGTCACTATAGTTGGTATCAGAGGAAAGGTATAGTCAACCTTTGAAACTAGGATGTGAAAGCCCTAGTAAGAAACCTAATGATATGTCTAAGCATAGAACCCAATCATAGTGTTTTAGAAATGGCCATGATCAACCTATGATAAGAACTTAAGTGTGAAATTTTATTCTTGATTATGTGGTTTTCCTATTATAATTAGTGTTGCTAACACTGTTATTCTTGGTTTTAGTCTATGGCTGGAACCCGAAGGAACCGTGTTAATGCGGAATGCGACATGAAATGAAATGATTGTCCCCCTGAGAAACCAAACATTCTGGGAGCTGGAATGAAAAATCTTGTAGTCATGCTCACACAACATTCTCAAGCTATGAATCATGCAGGACTTCCAAATGAGAAAAGGAAGGAGCAACATTCTGTTGAATCCTTCATGAGGCAGCGTCCACCTTCATTCAGCGGGTCTTCCGATCCATTAGTGGCTGAACAATGGATCAGTACCACTGAAAAGTTATATTCAGTTCTTCAATGTTCTTAACATGATAAATTCATCTTAGCAGTATATCTTTTGGAAGGTGATGTTGATCAATGGTGGAATCTTATTAAGAATACGAGGAAAAGGGATGAAATTGTTTCCATGGAATGGTATGAGTTCAAGAACTTATTTTTTAATAAGTATTTTCCTGGTCTTCTTCGAACAATGATGGAGAATGAGTTTCTTGAACTGAAGCAAAAGGATGATGAATCTGTTGGTACCTACGAAGCAAATTTCACAAGACTTTCAAGGTACGCTTCCGGAATTATTATCCAACCTGAGAGTAAGATCGATCGATTCTTTAGTGGCTTAAAACCAAGTCTTTGAAGGGAGTTAGACATAAAGGACTTAAATAGCTACGAGGAAATTGTTCGATGTGATCTCAAGGTTGAGATGGATATTGTTGTAACCCATCAGTCACTTGGGTTTGATAAGAAGAGGAAAATGGAATTCAAAGGAAAATATAAAGACCACACTGAAAAGAAGATGAGTTTTCTCTTATGCTCAATGTGTGGAAATAAACATGGAGTAAATTGTCTTAAGGGGACAATAAAATGTTATAAGTGAGGAAAAGAAGGTCATCGAGCAATTGAATGTCGAAATAATGGGAATAAGATGACTAATGATGCAAACAAAGGAAGGGATACACAGAATGAACCTACTACACTTCAATGTCTCTAGTGCAAGGAGATGGGGAATTATGCCAATCAATGCCCAAATCCAAGGGTTGATGATGATGATCGACATCAACAAACTCCTAAGGCCAAAGACAAAGGAAAGTCATAGGAAATTACTATCAGCAATGTGGAGTATGACAACGAAGTGGTGAGAGGTACACTTACAATCCACTCTAAAGTAGAAAATGTTTTATTTGATTCTAGATCCACCCACTCTTTTATTTCTGAAGAATTTTCTAAGGTTATTGCCATATTACCTCAACAATTTGATGTTGAGTTGGTTGTGACAACTCCTAATGGAACAACAGTCGCATCAAAAGTTTACAATTCTTCTCTAATTTATGTTTGCGGGAAGTGCTTCCTGAAAATCTTTTGATCCTTCCTATAGTAGAATTTGATGTGATTCTTGGAATGTATTGGATTTCTTTATATAGAGTTCATATCAATTTCCAAAGAAGGGAAGTCACATTTCATATTCCAGATCAATCTATGATCGTCTATCGATGCAAGGATGAACATAACCTTCCAGTGGAAATTTCTTCTATATTATGGGTCTTGATTCCACTAAATGAAGGTTATTTATCTCAAATGGTTGGAGAGAAACTCACGATTAATAATATGCCCATTGTACGGGAATTTGATGATGTCTTTCCAGAGGAATTTTCAGGTCTTCCACCAAATCGTGAAGTTGAGTTTTCAATAGAACTCGTAGCAGGTGCTTTGCCTATTTCAAATCCACCTTATATAATGGCCCCAATTGAGTTGCAGGAATTGAAGAAGAAACTCCAAGAGAATCTTGATAAAGGATTGATACGCCCTAGTGCGTCAACTTGGGGATCACCTGTTCTGTTTTCTAAGAAGAAAGATGGATCAATGAGACTCTGTATTAATTATCGAGAACTTAACAAGATCACTATCAAGAAAAAATATCCTCTCCCATGCATTGGTGACCAATTTTACCTACTGCGCGGAGCTCAATACTTTTCCAATATTGATCTTCGTTCAGGGTATCATCAATTAAGGGTCAAAAGGGAGGATATACCAAAGACAGCTTTCCATAAAAGGTATGGACACTATGAATTTATAGTGATTCCATTTGGTCTTACTAATTCCCCTGCTATCTTCATGGATCTGATGAATAGAGTCTTTAGAGACTATCTTGATCAGTTTGTGGTAGTCTTTATAGATGATATTCTTGTCTATTAAAAGAGCAAGGAAGAACATGAAGATTACTTGAGAATTGTATTAAAGACCCTAAGAAAGGATAATATTTATGCCAAATTTACCAAGTGTGAATTTTGGCTTCAAAAAGTTTCATTTTTTGGTCACATAATCTCAAAAGAGGGGATATTTGTGGATCCCGCAAAAAACATAGGTTTTCGAAAGATGGTCGAGACCAACAATAGTAACTGAGATCCGAAGTTTTCTTGGTTTGGATGGATATTACCGATATTTTGTGAAAGATTTTTCAAGGTTATCTAAACAACTCACCATGTTGACTCAAAAAGGAGTTAAGTTTGTTTGGATGTAGGAATGAAAAGAGAATTTAAAAGAGCTAAAAAGAAGGTTAGCCAGTGCACCTGTGCTCACACTACCTTACAGTGGAGAAAGGTTTGTGATCTATAGTGATTCATCTAAGAAGGGAATGGGATGTGTTCTCGTGCAAAATGATATGTTGGTAGCTTATTCCTCACAACAGTTGAAAATCCATGAGCAAAATTACCCAACTCATGATTTGGAGTTAGCTGCGGTAATCATTGCATTAAAGATTTGGAGGGATTACCTTTATAGTGAAAGGTGTGATATTTATACTAATCATAAAAGTTTAAAGTATATTTTGACACAAAAGGATATGAATATGAATCAAAGAAGATGGTTTGAGCTGATTAAAGATTACGACTGCTCAATTCATTACCACCCTGGGAATGAAAACAAGGTAGCAAACACATTAAGTCGGCAAGACCATGCTAGCTTATCCATGATGAGGATCACAAAAGATCCAATATTTATTGATTTACAAAGTATGGATCTTGGAATTTTAATGGAAGGGGAGAAATATTATCTTTCCCAAATGAATTTTCAACCATCTATACATGTGAAGATTAAAGAGGCACAGAAAGAACATGCTGAGTTACAAAATAAGGTGAGAAATGTTCCTGAATTCAACCTTGATTGTGATGGGATAATAAAGTTCATGAATCGGGTTTGTGTTCCTCCCATCCCGTAATTAAAGAAGGAGCTGGTGGATGAGGCTCATAGTTCTTCATTCTCTATTCATCCTGGAAGCACGAAGATGTATAGGTACCTGAAAGAGTATTTCTGGTGGGGTGGAATTAAAAGAGATGTTGCTGAATATGTCTCTCGATGCTTCGTTTGTAAGCAAGTTAAAGCTGAGAGATAGAAGTGTAAGGGGATGTTACAACCATTACCCATACCAGAATGGAAATGGGAAAACATCACTATGGACTTTGTCACTGGACTTCCTAGAACATCCAAAGGTAATAATGCTATTTGGGTCATAATTTATTGTTTTACAAAGTATGCACACTTCATTGCTATTAGAGAGGATTTATCTCTAGACCAGCTTTCCAGGATATATGTAATGGAAGTGGTAAGATTGCATGGAGTACCACTTTCCATTATATCTAATCGGGATCTGAGGTTTACCTCGATGTTCTGGCGAAGTCTTTAGCATACTCTAGATACAGAGTTGAGTTTCAGCACTGCTTATCATCCTCAAATAGACAGTTAGTCTGAGAGGACAATTCAAACTATAGAAGATATTTTGAGAGCTTGCTCTATAGATTTCAAAGGTGGTTGGGATCAACACCTACCTTTGGTGGAATTTTCTTATAATAATAGCTTTCAGTCCAGTATTTAGATGGCTCCTTATGAATCTCTTTATGGAAACAAATACAGGACTCCATCTTGCTGGGATGAAGTTGGGGAAAGAAAGCTATTAGGACCTGATCTTGTTGATGAAATGGCAGAAAAGGTCAGATCTATTCAACAACACATAAGATCAGCTCAGAGTCGACAAAAAAGTCATGCCGAAAACTGATGAAAAGACCTAGAGTTTGAAGTGGTTGATAAAGTTTTCTTACGAATATATCACTAGAAGAGGGTCATGATATTTGGAAAGAAAGGAAAGTTTAGCCCTAGATATATCAGTCCTTTTGAAATTCTAGATCGTGTTGGAAAGGTAGCTTACCAATTGACGCTTCCACCGAATCCCTCTCAAGTTCACGATGTGTTCCATGTATCTCTCTTGATAATTTACATACCTGATCCTTCACATGTACTCAGCTCAGAAGTTGTACTGCTGGAGAAAGATATTTCTTATGAAGAACAGCCGATAGAGATTTTGGATCATAGGGAAAAAGTCCTATGGAACAAGACCACTCGCTTAGTAAAAGTTTTATGGAGGAACCACCAATTAGAAGAAGCTACATGGGAACTTGAGGGTATGATGAGGGAGAGGTATCCTCATCAGTTTGTAATGAAGTGACAAATTTCGAGGGTGAAATAAATTTTAAGGGGGGTAGAATGTAAAACCCTGAGATTTTATGAGAAATATTTTTTTTATGTCTTATGTTATACGTAGCACACAATATGGACTTGGCTTGCATTACACGCAATCGTGACCTTCCTCGATAGCATGTGTAGTACGCAATACCGAGTTTCACTAAACAACGATATATTATTATGGACTAGCCGTTATGAATAGTATTAACTACATTTTTAATTTTATAACATTATTGTTCATCTTACACATTTTCTAGAACATGGTAAGAGAACAAAATAATTTTTTTGGGTAAAATAAATATTTTTCAAAAAATGCAGTTTTGCCGCCTTTTGATGGCGCACCCACATTAAATATAGTTTTTGACACGTTTATAAGTTCAATATGAAAAAATAAAATTCTTATTTTGAGTCAGGATATAAAAATTTACTTTGGATAAATTTTTAATATTTTTCTGATAACTTACATATTTTGATGAATAGTAAAAATACGCTAATTTTTTATTAAAAACAACTTTTTCCATTGAGATAATTTATATGGTAAAATTATGATATTGAATAGTTTTAAGGTATAAATAGAATATATTTTTTACATTTAATATAATGTATGTCATTAGAATTAATTTTACTTTTAATTCATAGGTAATAACATTTCAATCTTTTGCAATGTTTTATCTTCTAAAACTTGTTTTCTTAACAACATGATTTATTTTAAATTAATTATTGCAACTTATTTGTTTTGAATTTTGAAAAATGGATTCCATATTTGGAATCAGTGGGTCCAAATTATATTAATAGGCTACTTTTTATTTTTGGGCATTATGAATAATAACTACGGTAAATTTTATTTACCCTAGTTAAAGGTAAATCGGGTAATAAAGGGTAAATATAAGATTAAAAAATTGCCCTAACACCTGCCAAAATCCTATTGGATGACTAAAAGTCGACCCATATCACCTAAGGGTCAGACTATATTCATATAATGGACTTTGTCAAATGAAAATAATTTAATTGTTATTAAAACCAAAGAATGTGACAACTTGTCACTTTCTTAAATCTTATAAGTATAATAATTTTAATTTTTTGATAAACATAATGAAACATCAAACATGAATAGTCTCAGGAATGATAATACAATTATCTACATCATAGAAATTTATTTAGAATTTTTATGGATTAAATAATTATCAATAATTATGACACAATAGTGATGTTGAAATTATTTTATTAATTAAAATATCAAATAAATGGTTTTAAAAATATTAAAATAAATATTATATGAAATATTTAATGTGATCCACTAATTTTATTGATAAATAAGAAATTTTATGAATCCATTAAAACTTTTAGTTTGAACATATCTTCTGTATATATTTTATTTAAATTCAAATAAATGAATAGTGTCAAAATTGACACTATTGTTATTTAATAAAAATAACATATTAAAAAATTGTTTAAAAATCAAAAATATATTTAAAAATTATAAATTAAAATTTATATCGTCTAAAATGTCATAAAGTGTCAAATTATGGAAAATGCACAACAAATATGTGATTATTTATAATAATTTAAAATTTAAAATATTATTACCACAAATAAAATTAAATTGATAAATAAGGATAAATCAAGTTGATAATGTTTAAAATTAAAACCTAACATGTCTAAATTTTATTGGTTGATGCGATTACAACCCTATATCATCTAATCTTTGTATATGAGTCATTTGGAAGTTTTTAAGTGTTGATGGGATTTAATATAAACTAATATTTCTTATATTTCCAAAGGTGCCCCACTCCTCCCTTAAAAAAGGGCACCTCCTCCCTCTCCACCTCACACCAATTTGAGCCTTCAAGCTCGGCCAATCCCTGCCCATTTCACTTCCCCACTTCCCTAGAAAAAAACTATAGGTCCTGGTATTCTTCAAAGACCAATTGTAGTGCTCTAAGAGGAGGTCTCAAAGAGGCGCTTCAAAGAAGAGGTAATGTCTGTTACCGATTCATTCAACTTTATTTCTTCTTCCACTTTATCTTATTTAGTTGTTTCATTCTGAATTAATAACATCATTATCACTCATATACTGATATGTTATTATAAGTATGAAACAACCCTATTTCACCATCAATCCATCCTACGGAAAACGAAATCACCGCGCGTGCGTACGTATGGAATACCGTCTCCAAGCTGTGGTGTAATCTATATTCCATCACCACCTTACTTGGATGGGTATAATGGTGCAAATAAAAAACTATATATGATTATTTTAAAGTTTTATTGATTCTTAAATAGTATACATACACTCCAATACAATTCCATGATCATGGGAACGATATCATCGCTCGTGCGTACGTACGGAATACCGTCTCCACAATGTGATGTGATTCGTTCTACATGATCTCTATTGAATAATGATTATATAAATAAATTTAATGAATAAATATGATATATAGTACACTAATACCATTCTTTAAATGAGTGATCTATAACCTAATGAGAAGAATAAGAATTTATTCGACAAAACATGCATAAGAACAAAAAGTAATAAACACCCGAATAACAAGTAGTAATGAAATATTAGTAATAAAGAGCTAAGAATATGAAAATATATGATATCATAACAATAAGTATGATTCTTGAAGAAGTCAATAACATTATTTAAATCATTATACAGGAGGTTCGGACACTTACGAAGCAAATCAGACCTAAGGTAAGGGACAATCTCAAAATCTCAATTTTTATCTGAGATTGTTTATACTTCAGAATTTATTGGGGAATATTTATCATCCACATCCTTGATTCCTCAATATGTAATATTATTTATATCCTCCTAAAATTGTTTAAATCCAATTTTACCCTTCGGTGAGTTTTTAGTAAAAGATATGAAATGAATCTTTTGTCGTTTTTCGTACGAGGTACTTTTTGACTTTTCCGACAAAAGTATGAGAAGAATGTTTTTTTAACTTATACGACATGAATGGATTTTAAAAACATTATTTCCAAGAATCTTACTTTACTTGTTTTCAAGTTTATTTGTAATCAACTCCTTTTAGTTTAAAATTTTATGACATGTTAAGAAAGGAAAAAAAAATTTGAAGTGGAAAGGATATTTTCCTCAAAAATGGAGTTAAAGTGTTTTATCAAAATTATTTTCCATATAAGATAATATAGGGTTATGTTTATATCCCTATTATTACATTGATTTGATTATGTTGTGATGTAAATATTTTTATTAATTCCTTTATCTTATATTAATTGTTTTACGATGTCATGATGTTTAAGATTCCAATTTTTATTACATGGGTTATGCTATGATGTATGGTTTATGATTTTGTGGCACACATAAGAATGGTATCATTATGAGATTGGTGGGACCTATATCTCCCTCCAATTAATTGGGTAATGATTTTATATCTCATGAGATTGACATGGTTGGAACGGTAGGTTAAACTGGTTCAGTGAAACAGGACTGAAATGAGTAGTGAACTCGGTTTAGAAATGGACTTTGTCTACTAAGATTGCCTTGGCAATGAGTCTTGACTAATAAGAAATGATTATCTATGATTATGTGTGTATTCCAAAAAGTTTCGTTTTTTATGTTTTTATTATTGGGATTACATTTCACAACCATGATTTATCCCATGTTATGAAATTATGATCTCTTTTGCAGGGTATGATTTCCAAAATGTTATGTTCTTATGAATTTTATGTGATTGATATTTCTTTTGTTTACCCTTACTTAGAATTTGAGCTCATCCTTTTGTATGTTTTCTTTACCCAGGTCAAGAAGAAGGTTATTAAGTAAGATATGCCAAAAAAGGGACTATAGATATGATGAAATAAATGGGAGACAGTGTAGATGCCTTATGAACCAGTTGATTATGTTTCCCAGTTTCTAAAGACACTATACCTATACGATCCTTTCATGGTTTTGTTATATGTTGTAATAAGTATGCTTGAATTTTGAAGTATTAACAATGTATGTAAAGTATGGGTCGCTATAAAACACTTGGCTAATTAAGTAAGAGTTTCAATAAAGTATAATGGGTGTGGTAAAAGAGTTCACCAAACTCTTGAAAACTAAAGTAATGGAAATAGGTAGAATAAGACCAATGGGTGGAGATTCCATAATGATGCTCCAACTACTATCCAATGCTTCAAATTCCATGATTAATGGAATTATATTAATAAATACCCTAAACCTATAGTTAATTAAGGGAATGGTAGCAACAAAATTTTAAACGAAGTGATAAAGGGAGACACTCTACAATCATTGTTGTATAATTGGACCATAAAAATGATGTGTTCAATTTTTACTTATTCCCCATTATTGAATCACAAATACCATATTTGATTCTATTCATTCATATTCATTAATATCTTGTAGGAATTTTATGAATATGGATTCACCACTTCAAAATTTGAATAATGATCTATCTGTGGAAACACCTAGTGGCATGCTGAAAGAATATAAGGTGTGAAACTCTTATAAATTCATGGTTTATGGGGTAATACTTACAAAAATATAGTTATTATTCTCATAGTTTAATTATACATAATTTTGGATATGGATTAGTTTTCATTTTATAATTCTAATATCAATTAGTGAGAAAGAGAAATCTCCATTCACATTTCTAATCATATAGTTTTCAAATATCAATGCATATGAGATATTATAACTTCATAAAATTTAAATTCTATAATATAAGGATGGATACACAAAGATAATGGGTTCCTATCTCATATTATAGATGTGGATGTTAAAACTAAGAATATGGGTATTGTTTGGGAATATCAAAATATCTTTTCTGATGAATTTCCTAGTATTCCCCTATAACATGAGGTTGATTTCTCAAATAAAATCATCCCCCTATCTTTTCTTATCTCCAATACTCCCTATATAACGAATTCTATTAAATTAGTGGAATTTTATAAGTGAGTAAAAAAGAATCTTGACATGGGCTTTATACACCATTGTGCTTCACTATGGGGTGAGACAACCTTTTTGTAAGGAAGAAGGATAGATAAATGTTTATTTTCATTCATTGTCATTAGCACAATAAAATCTTGATAAAAAACAAGTATCTTCTCCCCATATTTATGACCACTTCAATTAACTTATTGGATCTCAATTGTTCAAAAAAATTTACCTCTGATTCGGATACCATCAAATGAGGGTTAAAATGTATGATATTTCAAAGACAACATTCCAGGCATGGTATGGACACTATGAGTTTATATTGATTCCCTTTGGACGAATTAATTATCAGGTTATATTCATTAATATATTGAATAGATTCTTTAGATACAACGTTGATAAATTTTTTTGTTATCTTTGTATAGGATATTATCATATATTCAAAGAGGAAGGAAGGTAATTAATATAATATAAAAAAATTAAAGACCCTGAGAAAAGATAAATTTGATGATAAATTTTTAAAGTGTTAATTATAGATAAATAAATATTCATTATTTGTTCATGTATCCATGGGAAATTTTATATCAGTAGATCCATCAAAGATTTATGTTTTCAAGGAATGGCCCGTAACAACAACTGTAACTGAGATCCATGGTTTTCTTAGGTTAAATGGATATTGCTCATGATTTTTGATAAATTACTCATGGATATAAAATTTAATGACCAAGTTACCATAGAAAATAGTAAATATCTATTCCATATAGATATGAAAAGATGTTTTTTATGACTTAAATAACAGGTTTAACATTGATCTTATCGTTACATTACCATGATGTTTGCATGGGTTTTCAATACACTATGATGCTTCAAAAAATTCTTTGGTTTATTTACTCATATAAAATTATAAAGTCATTTCTTATGATTAATGAAAATTAAATTCTAGTGATAAAAATTACCAAATATAAGTTTTAGAGTTGGAAATAGTGGTATATTTATTAAACATTTGGTGTCATTATGTATGAGGGGAAAAGTATGATATATATATACCAATAATATGGTCTTGAAATATATTTTTACATATAAATAATTAAATATGATCCAAAGGAGATGGTTTGAATTGTTAAAATATTATAAATACTTAGTACATTGCCTCCAAGGGATGGAAAATAAGGTGGATGATCATCTAAGAAGAAAATACCATGGTACACTATCCATGAAGAGAATTGAAAAAACCAAATACTCATGGATTTTCATAGGATGAATCTTGATTTCATAATGGGAGGAGATAAATCCTATCTTACTCAACTGATCAGTCAACCTTCATTTCACATAAATATCTATGAAGCTTAGAATGATAATCTGAATATAAAAAAAGGGTAGACAATATTCTTTAGTTCAAATTTGATAAGTATAGAGTCATATGTTTTGGAAACTATATATGTGTCCCATAAAATCATGAGTTGGATAAGTAACTTTTTGATGTTTCATATATACCATCCTTCTCAACCCATCCTAGAAGTACAGAGATGTATAGATATCTAAAAGACGACTTTTGGTGGGTTAACAAGAGGATTGAAATCAGGGTTTATATATCTCGATTCTTGTTATGCCAGAAAGTTAAGGATGAAAAAAATGTATAAGGGTATATTGAAACCATTACCCACACCTATATATAAATGGGAAAACATCACCATGGATTTAATCAAATAACTCCCAAACATATATAAATTATATAATTTTGTTTATTTTATATTGGATCAGCCTAAGATGTCAATTAATATAACTACCATTAAATAATATTTATCCCTTGTCCAAATGTATATGATATTCATAAGGGATGTGGTGAGGATGTATGGAGTGGAACTATCCATTTTTTTGATTGGCATCTACGGTCTTTTTCATGTGTCTAGAGAAGTATTCAAAAATTATTTGAGATAGAGTTGAGTTTTACCTCTATTATAATCCTAATATATATGGCCATTCACAGAGGTTAATTTAAACTCTAGAATATATAATGATAAGTTTTTTGAAAAATTTACATGGATATTGGGATCAACGCCCCCACCTCCCTAATAGATTTCTTATATTATAAATGTTCAAATTCCAGAATTTATATTTCACCAAATGAGCATCATAATGTGAAGTGATGTTGGACTCCAATTTATCGTGATAAAGTTGTAGAGATAATGTTGATATGACCAAACATTTTCCAAGATATGATAGAGAAGGTTCAAAATATTCAGTGGCATCTGAACATGGAACAAAGTTGATATAAGAGTTATGCAGACAACCATCAGTGAGATGTTGAGTTTTAATTTGGTGATAAGGTGTTCATTTGAATACCTCCAAGGAACCATGGTATTGGATTTAGGAAGAAAGGGAAGTTGATCACTAGAAACATTGGTCCCTTGGATATCCTTAATTTTTTCAAGATCATATCTTTTCACTTAATTATCCTTCTACACCTATCATAAATGTATAATTTGATCCACATATCTATATTGAGGAAGTATATACCAGATCCATTATATGTACTAAATTCAGAAGTTTTACAACTCTAGGATGACCGTTAGTACAAATAAAAACCTAAAAAACATAGATCAAGGAGACATGGTTCGGAGTAACAAGACCTCCCATCTAGTTACGGTTATGTGGTAGAATCATAAATTTCATGAAGATACATGGGAACCTAGAGATGTGATTATGGTTAATTACCCTCAATTTTTTCTTATATGTAATAAAATGTTGAGGATGAAATTATTTTAAGGGGTTATAATGTAACAACCCATGATTTTAGAATTTACATTCACTTAATTAAATATTGTGTCTATAGGTTGTCTTGCATTGAACACTGAACTAAACCAAAAAAACTGCATTACCTTAATAATATTATTATCGTTATATTATATCCATTAATTTTTCATGTATCAATTGAAGTAACCACTTTATAAAAACAATAAAAAAGAGTATAAGACGATAATGTTTATTTTATTCTGTCAAAATATATGTTTATCAAATTTGATTAATGCACGTTTATATAAAATTTTATTTTATCACTTTTAAAAATTATCTTTGTTAAAATGGTTAACATGTTTTTTAATCATAATTATCAAATTATGTAATTTGGTCGAACTATTTTTGGGCATTAACATATGTTACCAAGGTAAATATTATTTACCCAGGAAAAAAGATTGTTTTTCTAAAAATAATTAATTTCTAAATATTTATATTTAAAAAAATTAAATATATATATTTCAAATTAAGACTCTAATTTTATGTTAAAATATATACTAAAATTAATAAAAACACATTTAATTAATAATCAATTCCAAATAATATTAATAAATCTAAATTATTAAAATGAACTTTTTTTATAAAAATTAATTTTTCAACCCATTATATATTTTAATATAAAAGATAACATTCTCATACATACAAATTTAATTAGGTTAAAAGGAGAAAACTTTGGGATTCCAAATGTCGAAATTGGGTAACATGTTTCATATAATATTTTTAGTTATAAAATAATTAACATGATTAATTTCTAATCATGATTAATAAGGGAAAAATGGGTATGTAAAGTATCATGATTTTTTGTTAATTAAAATTCCACTTACACCGTTAAAAATACATTTTAGGTATTAAAGTCATACCCACTTGTCTCAACATCCATTTATCTACCTAATTTATCTAACTCACCAAACCCCCAAACACCCCATGTGATTCCATTCTTACCCATCACCAAAATCTACTCTTCTTATTAAAATCATCTCTTTTCACCAATCAAAGGAGATCAATCCAACCATTTCTCTCATCCCACTCCACTCTAAAGGAATTTATCATGAATTTACCTTTCCTATCACTATCTAAATATCTATTAAGGAATTTATAAGATTCTAATTATTCCTCCCAATCTTTAAGAATCTACTTAGAAAGGTAAGGGTTCTCCTCTACCTTTTTTATTCAAGTACTTATTCTATGATAATAACATTGATTTTAAATTAATTATGATTTCATATGTTCATAATCAACCCTATAAAATCCAAATTATTCCCTATGTATTAGATACTAACCATCGATGTTATTGTACCCATTCAATTAAAACTTTTTTGTATAGTTTTTATACTATCGAAATTCCTCCATTATTCTATCCCTCCTTTCAATTCCAGCAGTACCAATTTTATATGACTTTAGTAGGTGTTTATATGTGTCATGAAACGTCCCCCAAGGCCCGCTCTGTGACTACCCCAATCCATTATTTTATATTCCTGGGTCTTGTGACTAGCAGTGACTATGAATATCCTACAAATGGGAGGAATTTACGTATGAAATTGAACACATGCACCCAACTCCAAGCCACAGTGGCTGGAGAGCGAAGACACTAATTAAAAAAATGCATGAATACCACTGTATCCCAAAAAAAATTTATGTTATAAAGACAAACAGTAAATTAAAACCAGGCCAGAATACAATCTCACTAAAAGAAAGACAATCACAAAGTCTTACTATAAACATATGTACAAAATCTTCTTTAAGAAATTGTCAGAAATAACTCATCCAGTCTGATATCACAATGCACCTTTCATTACTAGTTCTGGTCATGCGTGTAACACCATCATGATTTGATCATATTCATAAATCATGACACATGTGGGAATATCTTGTGCAGGGGTGAGTAAAACAAAACTCTGTAGGGGTCCTCAAAACACAAAGTAAATGATCACAAAGAAAACACCATGAAGAAGATACAATCAGATCAACATAGGTATGTGTGAACAACACATATAGCAAGAACATCCAGGTATACTCATAAAGGATTATTGACGCAATTTCTTATCCACTTCCAGCCATATGGTTCTCCTCATAGCATGATCGATTATGAGAGATACCACCCCTCAAGATAAATGATATTAACCATGTAGAACGAGACTACCAAATATATCCAAGTGAAAATATGGTCTCAATATGTCAGAAATTATCCCTGACACATCTTCTCTCTTAGATACAAGATGTCTCGATATCTCATCCAAATCCTTGGCAATAGGATTCTTCTCAAGGATCACTGATTCTAGGAGAACATGCTTGTTGATCTATGAAGTCATCATAGAAACTTACAAGAGGAGCTGCTGAACCTGGGACCCCCCCCCCAAAGAGAAAATTTTATCAAAGGTCATTAAATACATATAGGGTATTCTGAAGAATGTCCTGAAACCATTATTTATTACCCCGCATTGTAGGGGATTCTAATAGAATACCATGAACCCTATGATACTACTCATAATGTAAGGAATTCCAAAACAAATACTATGAACCCTTCAATACGGACCACTAGATAGAGGATTAACACCCTGTTCTTGGAGGTCATGTCAATACCCAATGAAATCCATACAGGGTGATAGAGTATCACTCTAATTGAATGGAGTATTTTGTACTCTATCTGGGACTCATCACTCAAGGGGATTGTCATGAAATGTCATACCAAACCCTTGAAGGAAGAACAAAAGAGAGACACTTCACTTATACTGGTCCATAATAACAGCAAAAAAATCAATCTTAAAAGGATTGCATCGTCACAAGGGTCTCAATGCCGCAAACTGTTCACCAAAGGGACTTATAGTTTGAATGTTATGGACCCCTTTCTAAAAAGGGTTCGGTTAGGTATGGGTCTGGTCCGACCTGGTCATTCTGACCCAGGCTAGGGTCGGCCGACCTGCTTGGCCCGGCTCGGACCATTTAGGCCCAATCTGGTCCTCTTTTTGGGCTCGGACCGCTAAAGCAGCTTGGCCCACCGGCTGTTGCGTCCGCTCAGTGTCAGGTGGTTGGATTAGTCGGCTACTTATCCACACACACAGGTGGTCAATGAACCGCATGCCACTGGTCTAATGTAGAGTATCTACGTTGCCATCCCGCACAAGCCACGACCCGCTGTGCTACCCGTGATTGAGCCACATGCCTCCTCCACTGTTGTGGTACGCCACCAATGCACACTGTCATGGTTGTCTCTTCCACCATTTGTCGATCTAGCAGTCATTTTCCACACTCGCAACCCTCCACACCGAATCTCCTTCCACAACCTCTTGTTCCTTCTCCAGTGGTCAAAAATTCTATTTTGTTACAGATCTGAGATCCTCGGATCCTGATCTACTCTACTTAATTCGCAACTGTTGAATTTCCTTCGATATGGGGGTCCGATCAAGATCAAAACACCCCAAAAATCACCGATACAAACCCATGGGGTTTCAATATAAAACCACCATCAATGGAAAAAAGAAGAATAAAAAAGAAAACTAAATATGGAAGGATCGTGGCATTGTTTGTGTTGGCATCGATAAATTTATTTTAGATAAAGAACAAAGGCAAAGAATAATAAAATTTATAAACTTCATTAAGTCGGTTATATCCCCACAAGTTTCTCCCATCCATCAAAACATTCACGATTCGTGAATCAATTCATTCGTCGATCGATTCACATTCATCGTAGGAAGAAGAATGAATAACTGGAAAACAAAACCAGATAAAACAATGACCTACCTTGAGTTGGATTGCTTGTAGATGTATATTGAAGTCACATCTCCACGTCGATCCTTGTTTCACTGGCGTTCGTCTATTCATCATTGCTCGATCAAATCATGACTTCTAATCATTCTTCCCTAGTGAGAGAGCCTCATCCTCCTTTCCGTAAGGAAAATCTTGTGTTCCAGAGAAACCTCCTGTGTTATGAATTCTAAAACTAGAAACAATCCCTAAATAATTGATTAAACATGTTAACGTGCTTACATGTTTCAGTGTTACTATTTCTCTTTGAAATTTCGTCAACATGTTGCTTCATTTATGAGAGGATAATAGGATACCCCATCACTACATTGTAATGTCACCATACTTAGAAACATAAAAATAAAATAAAATAAACTTCTTTAAGATTATTTTAATCTCTTTTAAAAATTCCAAATACTAACTTTTACCATCAACCTACACAGATCAAGGTTAGGCTCCGCCTAAGTAAATAACATCCTCAGTATCTCAACGTTACTCTTGTATTTCCAATCCAAGTTTCAATTTATGAGATATAAGGATTTTAAAATTAAAATATTTTTTATTTAATTATTTTATTTTCGGTCACATCCCAAAAACTACTTTCCATAGTTAGCCCACACCAGCCAATGTTTGGCTATTAATAATGAAATCACTCCCTCCTGAGATCAATGATGGTATCAAATTTTCAATCCAAGTCACATCTCAAGAGTTAAAATGGCTTGAAATAATATAATAATTTCATTTAATTATTGTATTTACGGTAATTCCATATTTCGGTTTTCTCAAAATAGACTTATGTAGACTAAACTAAAGTCGCTCCTAGGGTAAGCCCAGTTCTATGAACACAATGATGCCCTCATATTTCTGATTTCGGAAGCCTTTTAAGAGTTATTATACTTTTCAAGTAAAACCACACACACGTGCTATTTAATAAAATATCATTTTTTGACAGATCGTTCCTGATACTCTGGGCCTCAGAATAGGATGTCATCTTGGCTCTTGGTCTCATATTTTTTTCCAAGAATTTTCTATTAATGGAATTGGGAAAATATGATTTGTTACCTTCTTCCCACCTTATGGATTTACATCCTCAAAAATTTAAACATGGTTTACTTGAACATATGGTGAGATAACCAAGAACAAATGTGTGCCTCTGGCCCCCTTGTGCTTCTCTTGACAACCTCATACTGCCACCAAATACGCACCCAAGGAAAATATCATCCACAAAGTTCCCTTGATCTTCATTGGTAATTTAACCCAAAACAAATCCAACATCAATGTCCATCTCTCCCCAGATTTAAATGTTTTGGGGGTATATTCTCAAATCACCTCAGTTGAGTCATGTGGAAGACGATGTGCACGTAGTCCCACTACAGGGTAGAGCCAACTAGTAAATTACCCTTACAAATATACATATCCCTTGAAAGATGGACTATTAACTTTGGAGATATCTTACCACCCCAGGAAAAATCTATTTCACCCTTGCCAGGGTGAGACCTAAAGGAAGACACAGTCTCCTTTCTCGAACTTTGAAGGTATCTTCCATTTTCCAGCACAAAAAATCAGATGGACATGTGTGTTTTTTATCTGCTCCATGATGAACTGCACATTTTCTAAAAATTCCTCCTTCAATCCCTTCTAGAACTGGGATATAAAAAAAGAATCATGATCTAAAACAATCATCGATGAAACTCAGTTGAGTTAAACTATCTTCGGCACATTGAGGAATCCCAATACCTCTTCTAAACTCTACTCCTTGGTAGTTAGGAAGGGGGACGACTTTGTGAGTTGATCAATGCTCACCCTAGTGGTATCATGTCTCCAAGACCTGTGTGGTAAACCCTTCATGATTTCAATTCACATCCATTCCTAAATTCTTCTAGGTACCCCAATAAAGAGAACGAACAACTCATGAAATTGATTCAAAATAGATTTGAGATATCATAACAATAGGTAATCCCAGCATCAACCTATTCCATTATCCCCGGTGTCTACCTTGATACCCACATGCATACCCCGATGCATCTTTTCACTTTAGGAGTCTATTTCTACAAATTCGCATCCTCTGAAAAAACAATATTCCCCCACATTTTGAATATCCATCAGGGGTATTCCTTATGGACAATTGGGCATGTAGAGACACACAGTCAGTATCACCAAGTTCTACCTCCCTAACTCATTTAAGAGTAGATGGGTAACAACCAATGAATGAAGATAAGATGATCCATCTCCATCCACAAAGGATACCCGCAATGAGGGAAACCACTATGATGCCTTGTTCAGTTACTACAAAATGGATTCTTGCTGAAAGAATCTTCTTCCACATTCCTCTTCCATTGAGTATAGACAAACTCTATGTCATTGTTCTGTAGGAACTTTATACATCTCATATAACTCAAGCCCCAGTCCTTCTAAGAGAATACATACTTGAGAATATCAAGGGTGAAGTAGGTGATGTATCGCTTTCCCAATAGGTAGTATCACCTCATATTCAATATAAAGACTACCACTGCTAACTCAAGAATATGGGGTATGCAATTCTTTTCATCAAAACCCATCTCAATCCTCACAAGATTCACTATAACTCTAGCCTCTAAGGTGAAATTTCTTATAACCATAAGACCTCTTGAATCCAATACATACACTTTAAGAGATTTTTGTGTAGTCGGTGTTCACAACGTGGGTCCACGACCATATCCAAGTGTCCAACGTGTTCCTCCTCAGCCAACGAGTACACTAAGATGTCATCAAAAAATATCTCCTTGGGCTTCCCATGGTGGAACAATGGGTCTTACTAAGACCTTTATCTATAGGTCCCCCATCTGCACCCCCAGCTCATGAAGTTCTTCAGGATCCATCCAATATACTGACATAAATATTGGTGCCACCCCCGGGTGTAGACCAATTCATAAGTCTAACTCTCGACTAAGAGGTAATCTGGGAAAATATTCATGGAAGACGCCCCTATACTCTGAAACTTGAGGACTCATAACATCCATTGCACCAAGCTTCGGACTATCCAAATGAATGGAAATCAGCTACAACCACCTCCGACTAAGTCTATCAAGAGTTTTAAGGATTTTCCCCTTTGTCGATAAATGGAAATCTAGTCCCATCACCATGGAATAAACCACATACTTTTTCCTAAAACAATCAATCTGAGCATGAATTTAGGATTTAGTGAATACTGAGAATGATATTGTAAGGCCTCGATGCCACTACCAAGAGATCACAACCAAAAATATTGCCTCTAAGATTCAGGTCGCACTATTGTCACAAGTGTGTGGTCATTGGGTATCCTCTAATAGGACTCTCTAAATGTGAGGATCAATTCCACGGTTTAACTAGAACCTCAAATTATCAAATAAGAAAAGTGGTAGGAAATGAAATCACAATTACAAGTGTCTATCAATATTGAAACTAAAGTATAAAGACATATACCATGCCTTGAATCATCCCTAGAGTCATGGGGCCATAAGCCTCGACATCCTTAAATTGTCTCTTCCCTTCTCCCCCAACTCCCATAGTATGGTATGGACCACTATGAGGTGGTGGTGGTAACACATCAAAATGTCGGCCACCCCATATTGTTTCCCCGGTTTTCCTGCCACATTCAACACCCAACGGGTCTGCCTTCCCTCACTATTACATCTTTATTTGTGATTAATTAACCACCTATATGACTTCATCATTAATAGTGGGGAAATATCACATGATATTCCCCCTTTTACGATAGGTTTAGTAGAGCCCTTTCTTCTAGGAACTAGCACATCCTAGAAAAATTTGACGAAACCTTTGCTCCTACAGCTTACGTTGTGCACCAGATATCATTAAGTCTTTCGGACCCTGCTTCTTAGGTGATCCCTACCTTGGAAGCCTATGATAAATGCTCAAACCCAACGTTTCAACATATAGTACCAAAAGATCCATCCATGACTCCGTCTGGAATGTTTCATCCACCAAAACCACTAGATGTGGTTCTGTTAACGTATCATTAGAAGAAACTGTCACATGATGACCATCCTGAAGAGAAACTTCTCTATGACTGAATCCCATTAGGGATGCCTCATCAAGGATTGGACCAAATTCCATATCCCACTTCGGAAGCCTCATAGGCTAGCATCATAAACACATCCTATAGAGAACAAGATATATCATAGTTAAAAGAGTATAACAGGTGAGTTGATTCAAAAGGGACATGGAAAACACAAACCATTCCAATATGGTGCATATACCTTTAATTCCCCAAAACTAGTTTTTTCATGTGCTGAGTCAGAATACAGGTGCCCAGAGTCCAGTTTTATGGATATGTTGACCGCCGCACCAACATTGTAATTCCTATCCTCAAGGTCTAGCTCGAGACAATTAACATTATTTCACCAAACCAATATCACAGACACTCAGTTCTAGGGAGGAAATGAAATCCTCTTATAAAACTCTATCACGAACCATCCCCCGAGGTCTATGTTAGGACTACCCTAAGCCCGCCTTAGATAGGCCTCTGGCTGGCGACTAGCATCAAGTAGGCATATCACACAAATGGGAGGCATTTTCTTATCAAAATGTACACACACACCCAACTCCAAGCCACTGTGTACGGAGATAAAATACAATAAGTAATGAAGATTCATGCATACCACTACAACACAACAATAGAGTGTGAGAAAAAAGTAAAGCAGTAATGTACAACTAGTCCAGAAAAAATTCCCACTAAAAGAAAGATAATCACAATGTCTTACTATAAACACTAGTATTGAAGATACTATATGAAACTTCCAAAAATACCTAGGCTCATTTGATCTTACATGGAACTATACAATCTTGGTCCTTGTCCATCCTGGAACACTGTCAAGAGTCAACCATATGCACAAGACATGTCACATAAGGGGAATGGTCGTGCAGGGGTGAGTAAAAGAATACTCAGTAGGGGAACAAAAAACAAAAAGTAAAAGAACACAAAGGAAGCATCACTAAGAAGATATAGTCAACTCAACAAATGTATATGTCAACAACAAATATAACAAGAACATCTTGGTACAATCATAATGGATTCCAAGCTACAACATATTATCCACTATGAGATATATGGTTCTGCTCGTAGCACGCTCGATTTGAGGAGATCCCACCCCTAGAGAAAAGTGATATTGACCACATAGAATAATTCTACCAATAGTATCCTGAGATAACATCTGGTCTCGATACATCATGAATATTCTCTAAGACCTCTGGTCTCACTAAGATAACGATTCTTGATATCGTAACCAAATACTTTGTCACATGATTCTTCTCATGGAATTCTCATTCTGAGAGAACACCCTCCTTGAGCTATGAATTCATCAGAGATTCTTACATGAGATTTTGCTAAACATGGTCCCCTAACAAGGAGAAAAAATTTGTCAAAAGTCATAAAATACATATATGGGGTTCTGAAGAATACAACAGAACCAATTTTTATTATCCCACACCATAGGGGATTCTCATAAAATACCACAGACCCTACTATGCGGCTCGTGACGATGGGGATTATGAAAAATACCAAAACCCTATGATACAGACCATTAGATGGATGATTAATTCCATGTTCTTGGAGGTCACATCAACAGCCAACAAACTTGATCTAAGGTGATAGATTATCACTCCATTCTAATGGAGTATTTTCAACTCTATATGGGACTTGTCTCTTGAGGGGATTTCCATGAAATGTCTTACCTAACCCTCAAGGGAATAACCAAGGGGAGACTCCACACTAATAGTGGTTTTTACAAACATCCCAATAATCCATGTTAAAAGGACCACCCCATCACAAGGGTCCTAATTCCACAAACTGTTTTTCAAAGGGACTTAGGGTTTTAATGTTACGACCCTAATTCTGAAAAGGTGTGCGTTGGTTCTTGGTATCGTCTGAACCAGTCAGACCGACCCAACCTGACATGGCCTAGGGTCTGTTGACCCAACAGCTACATCCATCCCACTCAAATGTGGGCCAGTTCATCCACCCCAAACATGCAGGATTTCTCTTCTACTCCATGTCACATGGACGGAACAACTAACCACTTCTTTGCGCATACACGCAATCAACAAACCGTATGCAATGGGTCTGTCATGGAGAAGTTGTGTCGTCGGCCAACTCATCCATGGACTACCCTATCTGGGGCCCCCTGTGCTACCTATGGTGAATCCACATGCATCTTCCACCACCATAGTGCGCCACCAGCACATTCCACCTCCTAGACCTAAACGTAAATTGAGATGGGACCCTCTGTTCACTACTTAGGGATATGGACCTGGGTGCCTCCACCACCGGTCATCCGACATGGCACAGCCTGCTTGGCTGCAGCCCTGCGCATCACCGCTCACCACCTCCTCATAACGGAACTCTATCCAAGACCTCTGATTCCTTCACCACCAGTCGAAAAATCCATCCAGGTATAGATCTAGGATCCTAAGATCCCAATCAACTCTAATACGGTCTCTACAATCGAATTGCCTCTGATCTGGGGTTCTGATCACATATGGAATGACTCAGAAATCATCGAGTAGCATCCACAGGGTTTCAAAAGTGAAGAATGAATAATAGTGGAAAAAGAAGAACCATGAATGCCCAATATTGGTGTATCATGGCCTTGTTTGAGTCAGCCTCGATCCATCCAAGATAGATGAATAACAAAGAGAAATAATAATCAAATTTATAAATTGCTTTAACACGATTCAATCCCCAAATGTTTAGACCATCCCTCAAAACATGCACGAATCAGGAATCGATCCGTTTGTCGATCGATTCATGTTCATCATAGAATGAAGAATTATGAATTGGAAAACAAAACCAGATAAAACAATGACCTACCTAGAGTTAGATCACTTGCAGATGTAGATTAAAGTTGCATCACCACATCGATCCTTATTCCGCCATCATTCATCGATTCATCATTGCTCGATAGAATCCCACCCATTAATCCATAGTTTCTGGTGAGGGATCCTCCGACTAATTGCCTTATGGAAACTCCATGGCTATAGAAAAATATTCAGTAACATGAATTATAATGTTGGATCTACCCGTGAATAAAAGAGGTAACATGTTAACATGTTTACGCATTTCATCCTTACTATTTTTCTTGGAAACAGCGTCGCCACACTGCTTCATTTATGAAAGGAGGCCAGGTTGCTCTGTCGCTATGTCGAAGCATCTCCACGATGCGAAATGTAAAAAATAAAATAAATTAAACTTCTTTAATTTTATTTTATTCTAAATTAAATGTTCCAAAATTTACGTTAACATCGACTTGTGTCGGTCGAGGTTAGGCTCTACCTAAATAAAGAACATTTTCACGAGCTCAACAGTACACTTGGATTTCCAATCCATGTTACTATTTATCATTTATAAGGATTTCAAAAATAAAATAAGTTTTATTTTATTATTTTATTTACAGTCATGTCCCAAAAACTACATTTCATTGTTGGGTTGTGAAGGACAATTTTAGGCTTTTCCTGAAAAAAGAACAACCTCACAAGCTCAAAAGTGGTATTGATTCTCAATCTGAGTAACCATTCATGATTTAAAAGGACTTAAAAAAATAAAATAATTTTATTCAATAATTTTTTATAAGCTCATTACACTTTCAATTTTTCTCACTAGAGGCCTGCATCGACTAAACTTAATCCACACCTAGGGTAAACCCACTACTTTGAACGCAACAGAGCCCTCAGATTTCTGATCTAAGGAACTATTTAATACTTATTTCGCTTTTTAAAGAAAACCACCCACATGTGCTAATTAAAAACATAACAATTTTGGATGGAATTTTTGGGGAACTCTAGGCCTCATAATCGCACGCCGTCTCAGCACATGATCTCAAAATTTTCCCAAGAATTTTCTAAAAATAGAATCAGGAAAATATGAGTTGTTCGAATGTGATTATTATTCCACATGATCATAAGTAATCCTTTAATACATTTATTCATTCATATTAAATATATTCTATCATTCTCACTCATTAAACCCATTTCATTATCCCTTTTTATAGCTATCATACTGCCAAAATAATTCTTTGATTATGTATCTTCATGTTTTGAATTCTCAACACTAATATCCTTCATGTTTATCCATATAAAAAAATTTATAAAGGGTTTTGGATATGAAAAGGTTATTTTAATAAGTGACAAAGTTAGTTATATTCTGTATACAGAATATTTGAGTAAGGTCGAGATACATGAATTGAAGCTAAGGGTTTTGATAACACAATTACATTTCATTGAGTTGTACTCCTATTTATTGAAACTTATCAATAAAAGTTAGTTATATTCATTTGTATGGGGATATTATATTATAAAACCTTATTATTTTATAGGGAATTTTGTTTATCTCCTTTTATGCCTCCAAGATGGTCTCATTTTTAAGATGTGAGATTGCAAAGAATAATTCCTATATAATCTAATGAACCATTATTTTCTATTTCTATATTTTTCCTTTCCAACAATTTTTCAATATTACTTGGAAATATATAATGTTTTATTTCCTATGAATATCATATTTATAATTAAAACATTTTAAATTTTTTCTTTATCAACTCTTAAAATGATGCGGGTTTCCAAAAAAAATTCATATAAATAGATTTTAGTTTCAAGATCATATATTTTATTCAATGTCAAAAAATTTGTTATACAAAAAAAATTGTTAATTGAATAATAATTTTTTCAAATTTTTTTACCCTCTCCTATAAATTTTATGAAAAAAATAATTTGGAAATGATTTGAAACACTTTTTTGTAAACACTTTACAAGGGTTTTTATCGTGAACCAACTGGGATACCCTTGTACGCTAATACCTCAGATGGTCCTAAGATAGCCCTAAGGGTATTCTTGATCCACAAAGGTTAGAGGCTAGAAGCTAGAATAATATAAAGATCAAAATTTTAATTTTATTCCAAAAAATATTGAATGGTAAAATATATAATGTGGTTTTATAACACTCCTCATGGATAATGTACTAGAATAAAATAGGTAAAACAATACCCAAATAGTACAGCATCAAAAAAACTATCAAAGAAAGGATTAGAAATCCCATCTAACAAGTGGATCACATCTACACCATTTAGCTCTAGTACTACATGTCCCATGAATCAAGAACACCTTCCACCTCAAAGTGGTGTTTTCCCTTTTCTTGTACCCAACATAAGATAATTTATAAAATACTGAAGCAAAAGGTAGGGTGAGATCAAAATACTCTAGTATGGCCACACAAAGTGTTCTATAATAAATTCCAAACCAATAACCAATTAATTATTCAATTTAAATAAAATAATTAATTACAATGTATTTACATATTTTCAACCAAAAATGATTTCATCTAAAATTATGGAAAATATATCAAAACATTCATAAATTAACATTTTATATAAATCATTTGGAATGAATAAAAATAATTCTATAAATATTTTCATTTAAAATCATGTCAAACAAAATAAAGCATTGTACTAACCCAGAGTTACATTAGTTTCTTGAAAAATATCCTTACACTTCTCATTAATCATCAAATATTAAGATATGTGTGCACACTTAAATAAAAACCCCAATGGTTGAGCCATGTGGTAAATAAAATCACCCCCAATTAGGGGACCCATTGTTGGAAATCATGTCTAACATGGATTACTATGTGTTTTTATCATAAATCCAATACTATGGAGTTAGAGTACCTGTGTGTTGGTCCTCATCACCCATTAAATACCCTTTCTCTCATGTTATTTAAATAATCAATCAATCAATAGTGGGAAAATAAATCATTTTAGATCATTTTTTCATTAATAGTTTTATTTCCCAAAATCAGTTTCAACATGAATTTTTATATCAAAACCAAATCACAGGTTTTCATCAAAATAATTCTATTTCAAATCATCATTTGTTTTAAGATAATTTTTTCAAGAATCAACATCAAATCATTTCATCACATCCACTTTCAATTCAATCCATCATTTTATATAAAATCCCCACAGCATTTCAAATTCCTTTGATATTGGGGGTTTTCAAAATTCCATGCCCTTTATAAAAGAGTCATCAAAATCATATATATGTATATATTTATAATATAAACATAAAACATAAACATATATATATATATATATATATTAAAATAAACATATGATATATATAAAATATAAACATATAAATATATAAACTTGTATATATATAATATGAACATATATATAAACATTAAATATAAACATATATATATAATAAAAGTAGAAAATATACACATATATAAAGAAAAATATAAATATAAATATAATATAAAATATTGATATATTGATATATATACATATATATATATAATATAAACATATATATATAATATATAATATAAACATATATATATATATATGCACACACACACCCATATATAAATATATATATATATATATGGACATATATTTATATAGAAAAACATGAATATGTTTTAAATTTAGTCACATTTTTAAGAGAACAATGCTAATTATATATATAATTATAATTCTACTAATGTACATATGTACAAATATAAAAATTTATTACTATAATTATATATATTCATATACATACATATATATTTATAGAAACACACATATATTTATAAACATATTTATATATATAATACAAACATATATATCTTTATAGAATTTTTATTGATTTTGTGTTGCCACCATTCTCTGATAAGTCAATTATATCACTGAAGTCATCTTTTGCACCAAACTCAGTACTTGCAAGGAACTTCACCAATATCTAACCAAAAAAATGGATATTTACACATATTCCCATATAAAGCCTCAAAATGATCCATTATGATAGTATACTGGTAACTATTATCATACAAAAACTCAGTCACTTTCAAATGGTAACCCTAAGATCCACCAAAGTCAAAAACACAAGCTCATAGAATGTGTTCAAGAATATTTATAGATGATTGTGTCTTTCCATCCACATACGACTGATACAACATTCTCAGTTGTAATTTGGATCTCGCTTTCTACAAATAGGGTCTCCAAAAATGATATATATAATAGGGTTCCCTAGCATAGACTATAGAATAAGGAACTCCATGAAAACAAACAATCTCTTTCACATAGAGACATCCCAAGTCCGTAAATTTGTTGAATCATGAGTGGGTATAAAGTGAGAATATTCGGTCATCCCAAAAATAAAAACCCTTATTTAACTCTTATTTTGGGGAGTATGAGGACAAAAACAACAAATTCCTTATAAATATCACCCCACATCCAAGTCAACACTAGAAGGGCCTAAATAAAACATGAATATTTATAGTACACGAATGTTTCCAGTTGGAATGCATAATAATGTGAAAAAAAATAAAGGATGTATCATCTCATACCTAGGCACTAGAATATTAATCATATGTCATATAATATCTTTTTGATTGTTGGTTTCACTGCCCACTGGGAATTATGGAAATCCACCACCAAGGATTTTCTCACTAGAAAAGGTACATTGTATAGATTTCGAAAACATAGAATATCTTCCAAATAGAATTCCCTATCAGTGTTGATCTATCCAACATAAATAGAGTCCCTAAATCCATGTAATTCATCATCAAGATGTTAATCCTAAATAATAATCTTGGGAAGAGTGGAGGTTATCTAAACATTTTTCAAAAAAAATTTGGAAAAATCATCTTAGACTCCCAAATGAAACTGAGAAAATAGAGCCATCAAATTATTCTTTTCTTATATTTCTTTCATAGATTGGTTTATAAGTTCACCCATTAAATTTTCAGTAATAAAATTAAACTTAGTGGGGATACAAGAAATCTCAAAATCAAAATAAAACACTAGTATTTCCCTACCCACCTATGGAAAATAATGCCCAACTCTACTCATCCTCGAGTCCTATTCTCCCTAAAAAACACGGAACACCCCATCAGGCATTGTAAATGAGACCTGCTAAAAATAAAATTCAGTACAGGCTTTATGAGAAATCATTCAATCCATACTATGATTTATATCAAGAGGTCTCATGTTGAGAAATATAAAATCTCAAGTGAGCTCAATCTCTAATAGAGATAAAACACAAGAGGGACATTAGAGACCCGACACACTCAATTTTCAATGGTGTGCAGTAATATCCATCACATATGAAAATATATATATATTAAGATATAGAAAATAAAAAATGGTTATATATAAATGATTTGGATTCACCAGTGTCAAATAAAGTTATCACTAAAGCTGATGATATAGTGATGGTATTGTTTACTATCGCTAGACAGACATCATCTTCCTCTAGATACTCTTCTACTATGTGAAGAATATTTTTTCTATATTCTTATGGATGTAACCCATTTTTTATTGAATAATATGATTGAACCAAATTAATTTTAGGTGTTGGTGATCCTATTACACTGATCAGATCATAAAAATACATGAAATAACATCTACAGATGACCTGAGCAACCACACATATGATATTTCTTTGGGGCCTCAGCCCAAACACATTTTGAATTCCCTAACTTTCCACACTAAAATTAAGTAAAATGGATTATTTCAAGAACATTATGAGGTCTGGATTATTCTTAATATCTATAACCATCATGATACTCATTGTTATTTCTCTTTCCATCAAAGGAACTAAAACAAATACCACTAGGAAAAAAGGAAACTCACATCAACCCTAAATCACTATCCTGATCAAGACTAGCCTTTAGTACACTATCAGTATGTCAGTGTGATATGTTTTCATCAACATGAAAAACCAGGATCAAGTATTAGATTGCAAACACATCACAAATATTTTATCCTTTTGTTCACCATTTTTCAATACCTCCATAGAAAACTGAACAAGATTAGTAAAACAGTTTGTATATTCTGTCATGATTCATTCAAAATGCCTAAGGCTAAGAAAATATTTGGATTTCACCAACACCAAATTTTCTAGATAGAACTTATCCAAAAAAAATAACATCAATTTATTTACACTCAAGTCCTTCATGTTTCTTCTCCATCACCATCAAATACCACCATCTCGTACTAGGGCCTTCCATCTTGAAGGTAACACACTTAACTTTTATCGAGTCATAAAACTTTTAAGAACTCAAAAAAAATCACTATCTTTTTCAAATAATCCTCAGAACCATTCATAAAATTTGATCCTTGGAAAATTGGTGTCTTATAATGAAGGAACTCTTGAGCACAGTTCTAAGATTTATCCATTTGAGGTTTCACTAAAGGATCCTAAGTGACCATGGGTGAATGTACTTATCCCAGAGCTTCGACATCATACACCACTATCTCAATAAGATTCTATTACACTTAAGGATTCACCTGTTTTAGCACAACTACATATTTCTCATATGGCCTATTAAAATTTCTTCTCTAAGACATGATTATAAACATCATCAATAGACAAAACTAAAACATCCGCAATGATTTACATATCAACAAACTCTACAAAAATTTATAGGGATACCAATGTAATCAGATTGACTGAGAAAATACTTGATTCAGATCAAATTATTCTTCAACGAAACATTTTCCAAACACCCATGGTGACTTAACGTTCATTATAATGATAGATAGTTAGGTACTATCTCATGACTACCTCTAAAGACCCAGTAATGCTACATCATCTCTATGAGGACAACCAAAACCACATACTGTCATTAAAAAAAGTTATTGAACCTACACTACTAATATTGTTTTGTCACAAACCAACCGATAAACCATGATCTGGTGATACTATGTTAGGTCTTGAAATTTACCAAAGGGATTTACCAATCCAAATTGGTTGGATAGTAGATCTTTTCATCATGTCAAGATCAAAAGGGAATATTTTTTTCCAAAAACAACAAAATATAAATGATACCGGATGGCATTCCAACACTCCTCAATGAGAAAGTCCCCAAATCAAAGTGGTAAAAGAATACCAAAATGGTACCTCGTCAAGGAATATAAGTTTTAAAATCAAGTCTCAAAATCCCATTTAATGAGTTGATAACATCTCCACCAGTCACCTTCATCACTGCAAGTTAGATGAATCAAGTACACCCTCCACCTCAAAGTGTCACTTTCCATTTTCATAGAAATAGAATAGTATAATCAATAAATTATCAAATAAAAATGTAGGGTGTTAGATAAACATCCTAGAAAGGTCTCAACAAGTTTTCCATAAGTAATTACATATCAATAAGCCATTAAATATTTTAATTTGAATAAAATAGTGCATGAGAAGACATTAACATATTTTCTGAAAAAATGGGATTTCAACTGAAATTATAGATAATATATCAAAATAAACATAATTTATCATTTTATATAAAATATTTATATAAATAAGTTGTAATTAATAAAATAGTTCTATCAAAATTCTATGTATAATAATGTCAAAAAAAAACAGAACACCTTCCTCAAAAACCCTATGTTACGTCAGTTTCTGTAAATAGGAACCTAACACTCCTCATTAATCATTACAACTCAAGATATGTGTGCACTCTCAAATAAACATTCCAATAGGGGGAACAATTATAGGAAATAAATTAACACCCTGTTAGGGGTCCCATCACATGAAATATTTCAAAACATAGTTTAGTTTGTGTTTCCATCATCAATATATTGATATTGAGTAAGAGTCCTATTTTGACTCCCATAATCACCCACTAAGTACCCATCATCACATGTGATATAAAAAATCAACAAATAAATATTTTAAAAATGAATAATTTCAATTCATTTTATCATTCAAGGTTTAATTTCCCAATTTTAGTTTCAACATGCCTTTTCATTTAAAAACAAAATCATAGGTTTTTATCAAATTTAGGCCTCTTCAAATCATATTTATTTATATAATAATTTTCTATTGAATAAAAATAAAATCATTTAATCAAATATAATTTGTATTCAATCTATAATTTCCCACAAAATCCATTATAAAATTCCAATTCCTTTGAAATTAAGGGGTTTTGAAAACATCATTCCCTATATAAGACAATCATAAAAATAATTTCAATGAAATGTTACAAACAAATATCGAAAACACTTTTCATATAATGAAAGAAATCATGTAATCATAATTATGGAAAATCCTTAAAGAACCACCTAAATTTAATCACATGATCAAACAATCGAACACCTAGAATAGGAATTCCAACAGAGAGTCGAAGGCACATAATATTTGTAGGTAAAAATACCTATAATAATAATTCAAAAAAAATTACATCTTTATCCATTAATATCATTATGATAAAACACTCCCAGTTAAGGATTGAATAGAAAAAAATGGCTTCAAAATATGGAGATATCTCTTACTATAGGATAATCAAATGGTTCCAACAGAGCATTAATTTAAGAAGTATGGAGGTTGGAGATAACAAAATGTCTCTAGGTAGCCTTAAAATACCAAAAAAATCATGTGAGCCTTGATAGGTGGGATGTGGGAATTTTAAAATTCATGGTTCATTTAAGTATATAATTTTTTCCATTATGCAGCCCCCCCTTGGAAATATAGTAGAAGGGTAAAAATAAGTGTAACCATAGCGCAACCACATTAGACAATGTCACCGCACCTCTTGATCAACTAGCCTCTTGAAAACACACCATATATCCACTTTAAATAGCATAAGGTAACTATGAATCCCAAACACCACACCAAAACTACCCCAAAAGATGTAATATGCACTTTAAACTCCTCTCAATGACTCTATGGTGTAGTTAAGTCCCTATGATATAAGGGTGCCCAAACTGGAAGAACTGACCAAATATGTACCTCAAACCCTTACACCATAGTAGCCTCCTCCACGCCCCAACTTGGACTCTCCACACTACATACAATACACTAGGACACAACTCCTTTCTGAAAACAAGTATTTTTAAAGACTCCAAAAGACTAAAAAATGCACCAAGTGAAAGGGAAAATAACCAAGGAATAAGTTGTGCCTGAGAGTGGTATCGGGATGGTTCAATTATAAAAGAAATTATTTTCAGAAGTTTTACATCCAATCTTATTTCATTATCTAAATAATTTTTCACCAATGGAGCTTTGATACATGATTCACCTTTTATGTAATCTTATAATGTATTTCATTTAGGTTAACAAGTCTTTGTATCATTTGATTTTATTTTTTAATCAATATTATAATATATGGTTTGATAATTTCTTGAAACCCAATTTTATTTATATGGGTTGTTTTATGATGTGATGATTATATTTTAAACATGGAACACAATTGTATGGATAAAAAAATGGTTGGGACCTATATCTCCAAAAAATATATTGGTTAAAGGATTATATCTCATGATATATAAATACATTATGAATAATATTGTGAGTAATTAGGTTCAAAAAGGGTGAGTGTGATAAAATTTATCTCTACACACAATCTTATGTGTAAAGAGATTAGGGAGTAATTAGATTCCAAAAGGATGAGTGTGGTGGTAATTATATTAATTGATTTTTTTTGCAATGATTGGCGAGAATATTGATATATACTGATATAAAATCTTATTTTTTCTATTATCCTAATTTATTTCTTACGTTCCATGACTCATGTAACCTGATTAATGTTTAATTTTCTCATTTCATGGTTAAAATTGTTATCCTTTGAGATGATATGTCTATATTTCATGATTATGGTTAACCCGTATTGATTTTAATTAATTTAAATTAGATTTTTTTCTTTATTCATGCTTTACTACATTTTTATGATCTAACCGTCATGCCCTTTGATATGTTATCCCATACTAATAATTAGAACTCACCCCTTATTTTTTTATCTCTCTCTGGATTTGAAGATGGTTATTTCACCTAGAATATATAAGTGGGGGTTTAGTTTATAGAGAAATATCGATAGTATGTAAAATAAGAGTTATATGTTATTAGTTTCTAAGAAACTAAAAAATTTAGTTCCTAATTTTTTCAACTCTTTCTGAAATACATTATTGAAATAATGAAATTGTTGTATTGTTTATATATGTTCAGCTTGGGTCACTTTATATGAGCTTAAAATCTGAACATTGGAAATGCAAAACAATGTTTTACATAAAAATAAGCATGGTATGGATAATATGAGAGGAATAAATAATATGAATAATTTTATAGTCAACTAAAAATAATGGAATTCTATATCCATGGAAATAAATAAAAACCTGGATATCAATAATACTAGTTCCAAAGAGATGAAATGCATATTTGTGGATAGTTAATTCCATACCATAATCGAATTTTTAATTATCTTAGACAACATGATTTTACATTCAAGAAAATATTTTTCTTTGGTTATGCATACACCAAAATACCATATTTGTGAGTCTCATGAGACCTATCAATGCATTAAGAGGCTATATAATGTTAGGTCCCACCCATAACTTATTTTTTTAACGAATTCATCATAAGAGAAAATGAATAAAAAACTCATAATAAATTTTGAAAATAATGATCCATATTTAAATAAATTCATATGGAATACTAATACTTTTCCCCATATCAATAAAATGACAACATGATCATAACCCATCCTAAGAAAGAATTTGGACGATTAAAATATATCTATTCGTCTACAAAATAATTATCCATGTTGTCTTAACAAAATATGGATCACCAATACTTTTATCCATGTCAATATAATGGATAACATGATCATAACCCATCTATAGAAAAAAATTGGATGGTTAAACAATACCTAATCAACTTTTCAATATTCATCCGCATTGGAATTACAATATACAAATAATCAATACTTTTTCACAACATAATAAAAGAGTAAACAAAATAATAACCTATTAAAATAAATAATATTGATGGTTAAACAATGCAAAGGTAATGATGTATCATTCTTCTAATAGAAAGAAACATTTTATAAGCCATATAGAGAAAAAATGTTGATTAATGCAAAAGAATATAACCCAATAATTGGGGAAAATTCAGTAACAGCTTTATGTGGTAGAAATGTATATCCCCCCAAAAAAGAGAGAATATTGTATAATACAATGAATGTGATAAATTTATCTTAATTATAGGAAATATGTTTAAAAGGGTGATCATAACTCAATAAACAAATATTGAGTTACCCAAAACCCCTCTACCATGGAAAAAACTGAATCAATGGACACTTGGATAAATGAAATTATTTGGATAGTAAATCACATGAAATATAATAAATATGATAGAAATAAATACATGCATAGTAAATACCCCATAAAAAGGTAGAATGGTGCAAAAATAAAAAAAATTCAATGATTAAAAGTTTGAGATAAAGAATCCTCATAGGTTGAGTATCATTTAAAATAAAATAATAATGAAAGGTATGGATTATAATTTATCATATAATACCATAATTAAAAGATAATTCGTGATATTATATTACAAATAGGGTTTTTATAGACCATATAAATAAAATTATGTTCATAAAATCAAACATGCCTCAGAGAAATAAATTTGGGAGGAAAACCCTTAACTTATATTATCTCTTACTCAATCATTCTCCTACCTCATGTTTTATGAATATAATTAACACAATAAATTATTTCATAACATTAATACAAATATACTACCATTGTAAAATTATTTTATAAACATATATTAAAAATAAATTAACTGATTACAGATTATTTTTATTATCGTGTGTTAGAACATTCAATTTCTTATTTTATATAACTTCATGAAGAAAATATCAATTCTAATGAATATGTTTCATGTTCAAAATTCAAATATCATTCAAGATAGAATTATCATTTTTATTGATAACTTAACTCCCATTTTCATTATATAAAATACATGAATATGGTTTTTGAAAATAGAAATCACGATGAAATTGTTTTCAATGTTTTTAACAATCGAAAGGTGATATATTAATAAATATTTTAAATATTAATGAAACATTTACCTAATAATTACATAATACTAAATTTATAATTATTAATTTATATTACCATTATATTAACTTCAATAATAAACTATGAAATAATTGTTACAATATTATTTACTTAGGTGGTTATGTCGACCAATATGGTAGCATATTATAATGATTTACGGATAAAGAGGAAGTATTTAGATAATGATAATATGAAATATAAAGAATATTAAACATTTAATAAGCATAAAATATCCTAATTTAATTCATTCTAGGAACCATCAATGGTGTGTGGTGATGATAAATGAAATTTTCTATTTATGGTGGCGGTAATCCACTGTTGCATGATTAATGATGCCATTTCTTAATGAATGGACTGGATTATGGTTAATGAAAAATTATCATTTCATAATTTTTTTAATATTATATATACAAAGTTTTTATTCAAAAAACCCATTATTTATTTGATTCGTGATATGTAGTGATGAAAAACAAACCACATCGAGTTCTGGATGTGGTACTCCACAGATACGCACTAAGAATGTTTTTGTTTTTATTAATGGATAAATTTAATGATTTTCTTTTAAATAAATATTATTTTATTTTATTTTACTAATTAAAATTTTTAATTATATTAACAAGGTTATATAAGGTTAATATAGTCAAATATAATAATGAAACACTGTGAAGAAGTGTATACTCTCATCAGGGACTTTAATTTTTGATAGAAATTATCCCTTAAAATGAAGAACTTATTCTAAATAATAGTGATATAAATAATTTTTAGACGGTATAGGGTTTTAGGAGGATAAAATTTTTAGTTTAATAGGATTAGTTCTTAGGTAAGTTGAGTCTTTACTTGTATCAAGTGTTACCCATTATATGTGAAGAGAGGGTCGTATTTGGAAGCACCCTTAACATTTCCAATAATGAGATGTTACTATTCCAAGGTCAATGGATCAAAATGGTAAAAATATGAGTCGATAGTTACTTTTGGCCAAAACTCACCTCAACCACTCCTCTTTTAGAAAACATTGAGTGTTTCAGAGAATTTCATTTTAACGTTTAATCTTTACCCAAATTTACTTTTACCTTGTTAATTAATTTCTTACAGTAGTACTTAATTTTAAATTAAATGATTATGATTGAAAATTTTAAATTATTTGATACTTATTATTTAAAATTTTTCTCTTATATTATAAAATAAAATATTTAATGGTTTTAAATTTAATTTAAAAATAAACACACTAAATCAGGGAAAAAATTTTTTTTACAAAAAAAAAAGTTTTTTAGTGTTAGTCTTATATATAAGATGAAATTATCATTGATACCAATCATAATAAAATAAATTAATTTATTATATAAAAAATAATTTTTATTATATTATAAAGGAAATACAAAATCAAATCACTCCTTGAAAATACTTGATTCAAATAAAAGATCAAAAATAGTTTTTATTAAATAAAATTTTACTTTAGTTATGATGTTTTTTCATAGGTTTTATAAGTATAAAATAATATTTCAAAATACATGACTTAATTTCATAATTAAATATTTTATTTCTTGAAAAAATATAACATATAGTGTATGCTTACTTAATGATAAAATCATAAAAATAATAATTTTCAGAAAAAAAAACATATTTTCGGCTAAAATAAATCATTTTGGAAAAAAATATTCAAAATATAATATTCATATTATAAATAAAAAATTATATCAATTATTTCAAATTAATATTCTAAAATATATAAATTTACTTTTTTAATAAAATCATAATATATAAAAAAATTCTATTTTTATTGGAAAATTATATCATCAAATATTGACTATTGTTAGTCTTATTTCATATCAATTAACAACTAAATTTGTGTTAACCAATTATTAATATAAAACATAATTTATCTTTTTTAATCATACATTTCTGAAAATATAAATTCATATAACATAAAAGTGAATTTTTTATTAAAATACATTTCAAAATAATAAATTATCTTATTAGTCATCTTTGGAAAACTAGTTGAATTTAATTGGATTTAAAAATAGGATTTATTTTCTTTCTACATATATTTCATAAATTTTTTTCTCTTATTCATTACAACTAATTAAATTCATGGGTTTAAATAGACATACTTAAATATTTATATTTTATCCAAATATGTAGTGACTTATTTTAAGTTTTGTGTTGCATGTGGAGAAAGATGTCAAACATATTGAATTTATTAAAGGTAATCATATATTAAAGTCTGGGGGTGTTACTTTCTCCCATGACCAAATAAATCATCTCCTCATAATTTTAATTATTACTCATTGATGAAATAATGTGAGGTTATTCTTACCATATTAATCACTCAACATGTAGCCTCTAATATGAAATAAACCTTACTCACACATTTTATATAAAGTTACATATATTTCCTCTAAGAAACATTAATAATTTGTAAAATCATATACCCAAGTATATATGTAACCAATTCTTATATTATCAATAACATACAATTCTAAAAACTAGTTGAATATTGAATATATGAAACCATAATAAGATCATAGATTCCTTCAGAAATATTCTTTTATCTTCAGCCACTAGTTTATAAATTCATACACTAATCTATATGTATCATAATCCCAAAAATTAAATAAATAATAGAAAAAATTACATTGATTACCATTTCATTAAATAAAAAATTAATTTCAAATCTATAAACACAATATAACTCACTTTTCAAAAAATAAATCCACCCATAATTACCTTAATATCAAGAATATGTTAATAATAAGAGTTATACATCCCTTAATTAGGTGTTCCTCAATATTTATACTAAAAAATCCATAAAATCAATTTTCAATGATATTAAAACAATTTAATATATGATTCCAATCCTTTAAAGAAAAAAATTGAATAAAAGTTTTTATATGTTTTACATAATCCACAAAAGCTTTAGAATATACCCAAATATCATTGATAAATATCTCTCACTAATGAAAATATCTAAATGTATCAAAAAATAATTTCTATTTTAACATCAACTTCACTAACTTAGGTAATACTAGAAAAATAATATTTTCCATCATAATGGGTATATTATACGTTTCTTAATCATTTATGTATGCTCTCTTATTCAATTGTAAGTCATATTGGTCTATAGAAATAAATCTTTCTCAATTTCATTTTCAAGATCCTCATTCAACCAAATACTATAATGAAAAATGTTTTGATCATATTTAAAATATGAATATTAAGATTTTAATCAGAATATGTCTTCCCCTATGAAACATTAATTTTTAATATATGATACATTTGGTTTAACCTATGACACTTTTTATCAATCCTAGGTTATCCATGGTCATTTTTGAATTAGTTTCACTTACATAATTTGTTAAAATAATAGTAAAATCATTCATAATGGTTCATAAATAAAATTTTATTAGCCTAATCATATCCCCCGAGAGTGTATATCATGGTGTATAGTCTAAGGAACAATCATCAGGAATCAAAGTAATTATTGAGTCAATGTTACACCAAATAGTTTTGGGGTAGTTACACTTAGGTTCAACTATTCAACATCCTCATCAACTTTTTTGTATGTAGACATGGATGTATTTTTAAGAAAACCTCCTACTCAAGATTGTGCCTATATTTTCGAATATCATCCTTGAGTTTTCATTAAGATTATATAATCCTAAAATATGTATTATTACCATAACATTAAAGAAAATAATATTCAAAAGGTTTATCTATACCCTAGATAATATTATCAACCTTAACTTGTTAACCCTTAAATTATCCTCAATAAAAATCATTATCTAAAAATTTATCTAAACATTTCCATTGATAACAACTAATAAACACTATACCTATACTCCAAGATCAAAATTCCATAAATACATACTCAATATGCTTACTTTTATACCTATGATAAAATTCTAAATATAACCATCTTTAATAACAAAATCAATAATTATTATTATATCTCTCACATCATAAGAAAAATTTTAGTTTTATATATTTATAGAAGTTGGAAAAAACCCATCTAAAAATACCCATGTTCTTTATATCAAACATAAATATTTATCCCGTTATATAAAAAACAAAATTCATTTTCAGTCTTTAGTATATCCCATAAATTATTTAATATGTGTTATGAATATAAAAAATTTAACATTTACCAATATTCTTCAAAACTTGGGGAATGGAAATATACAAAAGTGGTGATCTCAAACACTTAGAAAGGGAAACATAAAACTGAAGTTTTCAAAAACAAAATCATTTTATATATAATATGATAATAATACATAATCTCAATAATTCCTTAATCAACTGAAACGTTGAGAATTATATATTATTGACAATAAATGAAAACATGTATATCAATAATATTGGCTCCTTAGAAATGAAATTCAAAATGCGGGAAAGTGATTTCCACACCACAAGCCATGATATCATGATCTTAGATATCATGATCTTACAGTCAAGGAAATATGTTTTCATGGGAAAGCATGCACAAAATTACGCAAACATTATTGTCTCAGTAGACATAATGATGCATTGAGTGGCTATATATTATTAGGACCCACCTGTCACCTTTCTAAGTCTAATGAATTAATCATACGTCAAAATTAAAAACAATTCAAAATAAACTTTTAAAATAATCATACATATTTTAATAACAACAAATGGGATGAAAATTATTTTCCTCAATTCAGTAAAAGTAATATCATGATCATAACCCATACGAAGAAATAAGAGTGATGGTTAAACAATTTATATTCAACTTTATAATAATCATCCATATTGAATTAAAAATATATGAATGACCAATAATTTTCCCCATTCAAACAAAAGGTATAACATGATCATAACACATATGGAGAAAGAATATAGATGTTTAAACAATATATAATAAATTTTCCAATAATCATCTGTATATAAATAAGCACATACAGATCACTGATACATATCCCTGTGCTAATAAAAGGGGTTTAAATTATAATAGCCTGACTAGAGAAATATGGTGGATGGTTATATAATGAAAAGGAAGAGGTGGATCATTCTTCTAATTGAAATGAATGTTCCATAAGTCATCCATATAAATAAGGTGGATGTTTGCAAAATAACATAACCTAAGAAGTGGGGAATATCATCCAAGGGATTATGTGGTAGCAATGTATTTCCATAAAAATGAGATAAAACCACATAAGACAATAAAATTGATGAATGTACACAACTTATATGAAATAAGTTCAAAATAATGATTATAACTTAACAAAAATGAAATTATTTATCAAAAACCTTCACTAGTGGGGTAATAACTAAATCAATATCCATATAAATAATGGAATATGATTTTGTTGTTAAATATAATTAATTAAAATAAGTGTGATAAAAATAAATTTAATTTCATTAATTACACCCTATAAATGAAACCTAATGCACAACATAAACAAACCTCATGGATTTAATGTTTGAGATAAAGAACCTTTACATCTTGAGTGTAATTTAAAACAGCACAATATAAAATATTGAGATTATAATTGATCTTAAAATAACATTATTAAATGATAATTCATGATATGATATTTCAATTAGTTAGTATATACACCAGAAAAATGAAATTTGGTTCATAATATAAAATGTGTCTCAAAGAGTAGAATTTTAGACAAAAACACATACCTTGTACTCCCTCTAACTCAAATGTGATTTAACATCATGTATAATGAACATAAAAATATTTATAACATATCTAATAACCATAATCTAAAAATAATACTATTTTCATAATTATTTTATAACCATATATTACTAATATATAAATTGATTGTAGTTTATTTTCATTATATGGTGTTAGGGATTTAGGTTTCTTGTTTCGTAAAACATTACAAATAGGATATTGATCCTCACTAAGATTTTTCATGTTAATCGTTAAACTATCATTAAATATATAATAATATTTTTTTTCAATTATTAATTAAGTCCTATTTTCATTAGGTGAAATTCATTAATACAATTTTTCAGAATATAAATTATAGTGAACATGTTATCTATGTTTTTAAGGATAAAAAGGTGATATATAAATAAATATTTTAAATTTCGAAAAAACTATTAAAAAAATTAAATCATATTAATTAAATCATTATTACAAGATAATATAATTATATGATATCACATAACCATTTATAACACAATCATCATAACACAGTTTACATAGGTGGTTATGTCGACCCATATAGTAACGTGTTTTAATGACTTAATGACTAAGGTAATGTATTTGGATGATGATAATGTGAAATATAAATGAAGTTAAACATTTCATAGGCATCAAATATCCTTTTGAAATCAATAATAGGTACCACCAATGATGGGTGGTGATGAATAATGAAATTCATTGTTCGTGGAGATAATAGTCACTCATCCACATGACTAATGCTTCCATTTTTATATGAATGCAAGGAATGGTGATATATAAAATATTATAATTCCCTGGTTTTTCCACATAAACAAATATTTATTCCTAAAATCCATTCCTGATTCGACACTTGAGAGATGGTGATGAAAAACAAACCACAGCACTTAATGGAAGCGATAACCCACACTAACCTATGATTAATGTTTTGGTTATTCTTAGTGGATGGAATGGAATTAATAAATTTTTTTAATCAATATATTTAAATTTCAGTATACTAATGATACCAAATTTAGAAATATTTATAATGTTAGATAAGGATATGATAGGAAAATTTAAAAGGGAAATACTAAGACACTAATGGAAACATTTCATATACCCACGGTTTATAACCATGGGTATAACCATTAAAATGGTGGGTATATGTTATAGCCATAGTTTTATGAACAATGGTTGATGGAACTATCGATATATATCTTTACCACCAATTTCTATAGAAACTATGGGTATAGAATTTGATATTTATCATACCCACATTTTTTGTTAAACTGTGGGTATATATCTATACCCATGGTTTGGAGAATAGTGGGAATATATTTTCCCATCAGGAAAAATATACCCATGATTCATTGATTATTTTGTATAGGTACCCGTACCCATTAATAAGAAGTATCCCTTTGAACACATCTCAAACCAATTAATAAAATAAAAACCACATTATACATTAAATTAAATTCATATATTGTATATTTAGCATTCAACCAACTTCTTGTAATAATTTTAAAACCATTTAAAATACTATAACATACATATACATCTATATAACCAATCAATTCAAGTCATTAAAATACATATACATGTCTCCTTACTAAAAATCAAAAATGGAGGGGATCAATATTTCCCTCATCACCAATAGCCTCATCTTCATCCCCATCAGCAACATCCACATCACTAGAAACATCATCTGAAGCAGTGACATCATAATCATCATCATCATCATCACCACCACCACCACCCCTAAGACCACCATCAGCTCAATCTCCACTTAGACCCTCATTGAAATATCTTGGGGAATCATCTAAATAGTGCATTAATTCCATACATAATTCCAAAGTATTAGCATCCTCTAATGGAAGTGATGGACTTATACATGACATACATTTTAGGAGGTTTTCGATTACCATTTTACTTAATTCATGCTTCTGGAAAGCTATTTTCTTATCACAACTGATTTTGCAAAAGTGTTTTACAGGTCAATGTCCTAAAAGGAATGAGAGGAGAACTAATACCTAGTGTGGTGATGTTTTTACCTAGCTGACATCACGATCATCCATGGTGATCCTCACATAATACCTAACTCAAATAATCATTTGGCCTGATGTGTTCAGCTTCTTTCTCTTCAAGGGCCTCTAGGGAATAGTGTTGAAAATATAAACAAGGGTTTTAATTTTGGATAACATATAAAATATTTGAAAAATAATGTAAAAAACATACAATATTTCCTTTAGTTTTTTCATTTATTTCACTTTCATCCTTTTTCTTCTGAATCATAAAAAATAATTTTGCTCAAGGAACACAACCTTTGATACCCTATGTTTCTTACTTCAAATGAAATTGAATAGTATAATAAAAAATTATTGAATAATGTGAAATTGTTAAACCTATAATGAATTAAAATTATTGTTATTGAAGAAAACAAAAAAAATAAATAATAATATGAATATATATTTAATTATAAATCTAATACTAGTGGAATAACATAAAATCCCATACTAATTATCATGCTAAACATGGGTATGATATGGATCCCTCTTTTATGTTCATTTTGGTCTAATTATATTTGTTTTATGTTATTTGGTAATTCTTTCAATTAGTAATTTTGATCACTTGGTCAATATGTTCATTTTTAGATTAGGTTGTTTGGTAAATTGGCCAATTAGTCATTTTTTCCATTTTACCATTTAATCCATTTAGGACATTTCATTCAATTAGTCCAATTGGTCCAATTAGGCTATTTTTCCAATAAGGCCAATTAGGCCAATTTGTCCATTTATTCCAATTAGTATAATTAGTCCATTTTGATATATTTTCCAATTATACCATTTATGCAAATTAGGCTATATATTCTAATTAGGCCAATTGGGCATATTAATCCTATTAGGCCAATAAGGTCATTTAGTCCATATAGTCTAATTAAGAAATTTATGTCAATTAATATATTTAATCCATTTAATCCAATTAGGCCATTAAGGTCATTTAGTTCAGTTTTTCCAATTAGACCTTTTTGGCCAATAAGGTCATTTCATCCATTTCATCCAATTTACGCCGATTATGGCAATTGGGCTATTTATTTGGCCAATTTATTCGAATAATTCCATTTTTTCCAATTTAGGAAAATTTGGTCATTTATTTGTCCAATTTATTCCAATTAGTCCATTTACACCAATTTACGCCTATTCCAGCCAATTCAGGCCAATTCAAACAAAGTCAGGTCAATTCATGCCAACTAGGCCATTTTGGGCAATTAGTCCATTTCGTCAAATTTGGCCAAATTATTCCAATTAGGCCAATTATTAGATCAATTTAGTCCAATTATCCCATTTAGGAAAATTTGACCATTTAGGCCTATTAGGCCATTTTTTGGCCAATTTAAGCCAATAAGTTTATTTACACCAATTTAGGCCTATTCAAAACAATTTATCGCAATTCAATCCAATTAAGGACATTTAGGAAAATTAGGACATTTGGTCCAATTATACCATTATGTTCAATTATTCTATTTATACATTTTAGTCCATTTAGGACAATTAGACTATTTATACCAATTATGACAATTATTCAAATTAGGTCATTTTGGCCATTAGTCCATTAGTCATTTGGCCATTTGGACAATTGGTAAATTGTCCATTAGGATGTAATGAGAATTGGACATTATTCCATTAGTCCAATTGGCCATCTAGGCCATTTATTCCATTAATAAATTTACTACATTTAGGCCAATAGTTCTTTTAGCCATCAGAAAAATTGGGAAATTGGCCATTAGGCCAATTGACCAATTACTTCATTAGGTTATTAGGCCAATTTTCCACTATGCAATTGTTCCAATTCGACATTAGGTTGTTAGGACACTATTCCCTTAGGCCAATTTTCCATTATCACATTAGGCCATTTTTCAATTAGTCCATTTGGATAATTTTCCATTATCCCATTAGGACAATTGGGAAATTGGCCATTAATCCATAAGACCAATTGGAAATTATACCATCATGTCAATTGGAAATTATTCTATCCATAAAATTGGTTATTAGGCCATTAATCCATTAAGATAATTGGACATTGATGCCATTATTCCATCTGTTCAATTGTCCATTAGTCCATTTCTCCATTATGTCATTTGGCCAGTAGGCCATTTGAACAATATGGAATTTTTACATTAGGTCATCAGGCCAGTAGGCCAATTAGTCCATTTGGATAATTGGGAATTAGGTTGGTCAGCCAGTTGGCTAAATTTTCCATTAGGTCGTGATTTTTAATTGTCCAATTGGTAGTTATGACATTATTCCATTAGTCTAATTGGCCAATTGGTCATTATTACATTAGTCCAATTGGACATTAGGGCATTATACAATTGTCCATTAGGCCATTATCCAATTAATGTAATTGAACAATTTTCTATTAGGACAATTGGACATTATCCCATTAGGAAAATTATACATTAGACCATTTGGCCAATTGGTTATTATAACATTTTTCTATAAAAATTATCCCATTATACCAATTTTCCATTAGTCCATTAGGTCAATTGGTTGCTAGACCGTTATTCCATTTATCTAATTGCACAATTGGCCATTAGAACATTAAGATAATTGGCCATTAGACCATTAATCCAATTGTTCATTAGTCCATTAGTCCATTAGGGTAATTGGGAAATTGTATATTCATCAATGACTTCAATTTCCCTTTATTACATTAGTCAATTGGCCAGTTAGTCCATTATTCCACTATTCTATTTGGTCAATTGGCCATTAGGTCATTTGGCCAATTCACCATTAGGACATTATGCCATTATTCCAATTGGAAAATTAATACATTAGGCCATTAGGATAATTTTTAAATTGTTCATTAGTTTATTAGTCCATTAGGCCAATTGGCCAATTGGTCATTAGGACATTAGGATAATTGGTCATTAGGACCTTAAGATTATTGGTTGGTAAAACATTAGGTCAATTGAACAATTTTACATTTGGCCATTAGGCCATTAGTCCATTAGTCCATTATTCCAATTATCAACTAGGTCATTACACCATTATGCCATTGGGTAAATTGGTTATTTGACCAATAAGAAATTATTCCATTTGGACAATTAGGCCATTTTACCAATAATCCAATTTTCCATTAATCCAGTTGGCCATTAGTCCATCGGGCCAATTAGTCAAATTGGGCATTATTCCATTAGGCCAATAGGCCAATTAAGCCAATTGGATAATTGGTTATTAGGCCATTAGGCTAATGTTCCATTAGGCCATTAGGTTAATTAGACAAATTGAACATTATTCCATTAGGGAATTATGGCATTATGAAAATTTTCCATTAATCTATTAGGACCTTAGAGTTTTCTTAAAGAACTAAATTCTTATGTAAAACATTATCAATGGAAAAGATGTTTAATAAAATTAATATGATCCAACAAGTTTTCCACTCTGACTTAGATAATTATTTCATGATATTTGACTAAATATTCTATAAATATTTCTACATAATAATGATTTTAAAATTCAAAAACATTTGAATTATAAATATTAAATTATTTGAAATAAAATTTTGACAATCATTCATGTCAAAATCATAATAATTAATTCTAAGAAACATTTTTGAAAAATACTATAAATATAATAATGAATTTATGAAGAACCAAGATTAATAGATAAATAAATATTTAAGGGTCAATTAAAATAGTATAACCATGTACATCATGATACAATTATTTTTTTTGGTTAAAATAATCCAACAAACAGTTTAACCATGGTTCATGATATAAAAAATTATTTTTCAATAATTAAATCCCTTAACTTTAGGATAATAAAAACTAAAACTAACCCCTGTATTTAACTTAAACATGAACCCCAACACAAATAATATCTAATTCCCTAAAATATTGCACTATAAAATTTCAAATTCTAGTAAAATTATTAAGATTCTCATGGATTGTTTTCAAAATAAATTAATTATAATTAAAACAATACTTTTAAAAACTTAATTGAAAATATTGGATTTTTATTAAACTTTAAATTTATAAACAAAATGATAGAAGCAATTCCAAAACACTCTAGTAGAATCACATGCATAGTTGAAAATAAAAATAACAACCATTAGAAGAGAATATAGATTCCGAACTGGCTAATCTGATGTTGAAGAAGTTAAAAATTAAAAAACCATGAATTATGAGATAATGATAGAGAAGAAAACCAATAATCACTTTATTGAGGGGAGAAAAAAGAATAGGATGGAAGTAAGTCTTAAAAGTCAAAGATATAAACAAAAAAACACCATAAATGGAGGAATAACATGTGCACGATGGGTGAAATATTGCCTAAGGATAGGGGGGATGTTGAGGATCCTAAGGGGGAGAGGATTAGGGATTCGAATGAAGAGGGGAGGGGATTTTGAGTGAAGGATGATTATTTAAGGGAATATGCCAATTTTTTTTAAAAAAAAATATTGATACAACTCAACCTATAACAACAGTGTTTCCAAAACATGGGTACAGGTTTTGGCAGAATATCTATACCCACTAAGTACATAGTTTTCTATGTTTTGTCAAGGACCAGACTTGTTTTTTATGCATATGAAAGAATAAATTTCCCACGGGTCTCATAAATTGATATTTCATGTGAATAAATACATGTCCCAAGATCTTGAGTTAGAGGTAGTAGTATTTTCCCTAATGATGTGGCAACACTGCCTTATGGGTGTGTAGTTTATTGTCTACTCCCACCATAAGAGTCTGAAGTGTTTATTATATCATAAGGAAATTAAATTGATACATGGAATATGGATTAAGTTCCTCTAATATTATAACTTTGAGATAGTCTCTGGTCCATTTAAGGGGAATATGGTGGAAAATTCTCTTAGTGGGTGATCTTTCTCGCAGTTGTTGAGAAAGGATTCAACACTGTCAGCCTTATTATAGTTATCCATAGTGGGAAAGGATGGTACTTCATATTTATAGTATATTTTCATTACCCCACCACTTCTACTTAATTTTAGGGAAGCTCTCCTATGAGATATAAACTCTGAGACTTTATGTATTTAAATATCATATAATAATTCTCCTAATACATTTACTAAATGTGGAGTGCACGTTATCATTTTTAGAGGATGGAATATTGTACTGATGATGTTATTCGAGGAGTTTATGCATTTGTCCCATGTATCCCCCTTAAAGGTACATCCTTGTGTGGAAAATATGTACCAATACCTTAGACATCAGTTTTGATGCCTAGGAATAATGAAAGGTGTAGTAGAGTTTGTCTCTTAATTTCTCATTTGTCAGCTGGTGAAGGTTGGGCATCATGTTCAAGTGGGTTTAGATCAACCACTTAAGGATATAATGTAGATGTGGGATGGTATATCCATATACTTCGTAAAGGTTTACTATGTATGTCTAGAGTAATGAATATCTGGGTTATTTTAGAATAACTCGGCATGTTATCCCAATTCGTAGATATCTTAGAGTAAATTTTATTAGATTTCTTGGTATTACATTACATGAATGAATTAATTTGAATCCATGGGGTTCTCTTGACGATTATTAAATTATATTATGCTCAATTCATGTATCAATTATATATAGGTCTGTAACATGCCTTTGCGACTCAATAACATTTGAGTACATGATTTCTTCCTTAGACTAATGGATAGACTGAGTAGTCCATTTAGGTTCTATAGGAAATGTTTTGGGTGTGCTTGTTATACATTTACCATACCTAGGAGGATCACATACCCGTGGTGGAGTATTAATACAACAACCAATATCATTCCACCATTTGTATGACATCATTTGATGATTTTTACAGGTGACCCATTAGGTCACCGCTATGTTGGACAAATCTAGGTGAGTGAGAACTCAGGGAAACAATGTTAGTAAAATCCATGATATAAAAGGTGAGGGTCATCCAATAATAAATGAGGACTATACATAGTCATCATAAGACCTGTTTGGACTATCAATAGAGGCCTTTTGAGTTTTATAATGGAGACCATGTGTCTATAAAGGCCTCACATTGATGTAGATTTTGTAGATTTATCCAAGCGGTAAGTTATCTTTGAGATTCATTGGACGATTCTAGATACTGTGTAGATTATGGTGTGGTGGTGTACCACTTGGATCTACCCCATAATTAGAATAGATATACAACATCTTCAACATGTCATAGCTGAGGTGGTATGTGCTTGACCCATCGCATGTTATCAACTAGGGTGAAATGGTCCTTGTATATGGAGCTACCTTTGTGAAATACATTTCAGAGATCATGTATCGGTAGGACATGAACCTCCGTGGGTGAGAAATTACATTGCAATGTGTTCAGCGGTAGCATAGAAATCTTTTGGAGAGCACATGTGGGCAAGAGACCCGTATACGAGATCAACACCCATATCTTTTGGGGTACTTTTTTTTCTTTTTGGGATGAAAATACCTCATTTGGGGAGAATGTAATGTCCCTTTCATGTATTTAATGCTTTAAAATATATCTATTAATAGTTTTATTTTCCTAAAACTAATATGGTGTGTAATTATAAGCCCTAGTGTTCCCAGAATTAATATTTAAAAACAATCAAATATATTATAATATTGCATGATTAGTTTTCCTAAAAAATTCCAATAACTCCAAAAAGGAGTATCATATGGAAAATATGATACTATCATTGAGTTAAAAATAATTTTTTACCCTAGGAATGACATAATCTATGTCGATGGTGGCCATTTTTAAAAATGGTGTCATGGGAGAAATAAATAAATAAATTTATTTATGTATTTATTTTATTATGTGTTGATGCAGTGTCCTAGAATCCCTCTATAAATATATGGTTATAACAAAATCCTCAGGTTATCTATATAACCCTAAAATTATGAGATGAGTCCATAGATGAGAAGTACTTGGAGGATTAAATGGATTGTGATTAAGGATCATTTCACCAACAGAGGTTGTAAATATTATCAGTGACATCAATGTGTGGGAATTATTTATCGGTTATTTATCAAGCCTTAGGTATGATGCTTTATTTATGCGTAATAATCTAGTTCTTGTATCTTTTTTTAATCACTTCCTCTAAGAATAACTTATTTTTTAATCAATGATTTGTTTTTTGTTTCTTATTTAGATGATTTTTTGGATAATTCATTCCTTTTTCTAATGGAAATGGATCAAGGAAAATTTTAACATGGATGAGGTTCACTCCTATTTTGTTTTTCATGGATTTATCCTTCATTTCTTTTCACGTTCATCATGGAAATTACTTTGGCCAGGATTTTTGAATACATTTATTTGATCACTGCACGACCATTCGTTGGTGAAATGGATCAATACTATGGATGTAATTCCTGATTGAGGATGTGATTGAGGTGCGAAAAAGATGGAGGATGATTTGTGGTTGATCAGAATGTAATTATGGTTCTTATTCTTCCTAGTTTGATAGATGTTGATTTTGTGAAGAAACACATAGTATCCAATCAATTTGGATGGTTAGGAATAAGATCTCCAATGATACCAAGGATTGCGTGATAAAATTTGAAATATTTAGGTGAGATCAGTGGTGGAACCAGAGGTGAAGGAAGTGTCGGCATACGTGAAGAAGAACCATGAGTTTCTATAAATCCCATTGTACATTGTGTGTAATCTTGAGATACATGTTGTCTAGGACCCACTAGCTCTAGCTCTGGGATTTCCATGGAAGTTAAATATAACATTCCATTTGACATGTGTAACATGATGTGTGTGTTAAGACCCATCCCAAAGGGGACCGTGCTGTGACTCTCCAAGACCGCCTCCAATGGGTTGTGCACTAGCAACTAGCACCGATAAGCCATATGACATGGGGGGCCTTATTGTAGGTACTTGTACACATGTACACATCTCCAAAACCTATAAAATAATGAAATGTAAAAATGATTGAACAACCATGCATTTATATATCTAAATGTTGTAACCAATGTAAGAAAGGAAGTAAAAGAAAGTAAACATGACCAAATACAAGCCCACCACAAAGAGTCTATAACACAATCCACCCTGAAAGTAAGTACTAGGACTGATGACAAAATCCGCTGGAACACTCCTTGGTTTTTCAAGTCTCACTAAGGATCGTCTGGTCCTAGTCAACCAAGGATTCTGTCAAAAGATTGATATTCTACACAAGACATGACACTTTTAGGAAAATCCCAAGTAGGTTTGATTATTAAAATACTCATAAGGACTCCTTGAAACCATAAATAATGTAACAAAGGAAAATACATCCAACTCTGCACAAGTATATGTTGACATCACATATAACAAAAATATCATGATATACTCAACAAAGAAATACAATATTGAGGTAATTCACAACCATAGTATACCATTCTTGGATTCCATCTAAAATATTCCACAAATCACTCTTCTATTAGAACACACTCTTGAGTCCAATTGAACTAATGATGTTTTTCTGAGAGGTAATTCTTATTGAGTCTCTTTATGATAAATAACACACTGATAGTACGAAGAGAATATGACACAAATATGAGGATCACTCCCAAGGCCAAGTGGGTTATAACAACAAATCGATTTGTATTAACACACTACATAGAATATTGAAACCCATGTAGTGTTAGTCACAACTATAATAAGAAATCCACCAAGGGAATTAGGATGAATATAGGGTCTCACTATGGGCCTCTTGGAGGTATTACAATGTTTTTATCCTAGAAGTCATGCATAAAGGATTATAGTCATAGGATTAGGATAAGATTCTATACCAACCCTGAGGTATTGGATAAGGGTAACATACCCTAAAAACATGACAATTATATGGATGAAAAGTTCACTAATCCATGTATAATAGATTAAACGGTCTGTAGTAGGTGTCACGGGCCATGTCCCTTGACCCCGAGTCTTATTCGTGTAAATGCACTGTGTCATCAAGCCATGTATGTCTTGAACTACATGGCATGTAGGATACCCTTGTATTCTACCCTTCTTCCCGTACATAGCATAGCCTACGAACTTTTTACAGTGTTCTAGTACAGGGCTTAACCCTTGTACCAGGTCCAACATGTGTCTCTGTGGGAAGTAGACACCATGTAGGAAGTCTATGTTCTCCACCCCATGCCTAAATACTTATCAAAGTACAGGTCAAGTTCACCTAGGGTACCACACACTTTTTAAGAGGGGTCACATGTCAAGTGGTACTTAACATCCTATATAAACCTTATCTTCCACTCATGGGTCCCACACGACGTGTAGATCTGACTTACATTCCATATAGTGTGGGATTTTCTAGGATTCTGGATTCTTCCTCTGTGCCTCTCAATATATTGTCCAGCCTCCAATATGTCAGCCTCTATGTGTAGAGATCATGTATCATGTCTCATCCAAGCATTTTTTTCATCAAACAATGTGTTCCTCCATCATATCTTCGCATAGAAGGGATTGAATCTTCGTTCTTCATTGTGTGTTGAAGAACATAAAAGAATGTAAAATTGGGTATCTGCTATTATAAAAATCCATATGTCTCAGTTTTTGTTCCTCTATAATGGCTTTAAAATCCTAGATCTATGATTTCGTATCATTGTTCCAAGAAATGGGTATAGAACTATCGATTGATCAGGATTTGTCGAGCTACGGGCCAATATGAAAAATGCCCATGATGAATAATGAATAGGGGAGAAAAGCACCTGAAAAGATTTGAGTAATGAACCATAATCAATTTTTACATCAATATCGATCCATAATCTTTAGAATGAAAAACATTTTCTCAAATGAAAATTATATTATCCATTTAAACCCCATGAATAATCCCATATCAAAAGATGATCGAACCGCGGATCAATCTATTTTTTGATTGATTCACGTTCATCACAGAAATAAATAATGGGAAGAATCAAATCAAAACACATTCCATACCTCTATTTGGATTTATTTCTTATGAATGATGAGGTTATGTCATATTCATTTGTTATATCCCTCAAATTTTATGTGCATCGATCATTGATCCACGATCTTGTCATCATTCACCTGAGGGAATTATCTAATTGTTTCTCCAACATCACTAGGGCTATGTGGATAACCTCGAAATCCTGAAATAAAAATATATTTAAATATCATTAATTTCTACCCCAAAAAAATTAAATAAGATTATTTATTTACGTTATTTAATTATTTTCCACTCCCTTGACTAATTTTCCAAAAATGACCCACTCCGAGTAATGTTAAGTCATTCCTATGGTAAACCTCACATTCTGAACTCAACAGTGCACATATATTTATAATCTGGGCACCTTTTTTAGAAGTTATTAAAATTTTAGGATAATTTCATGTGTGTTTATTTAATATATTTAATGTATTTTGAACATTTATTTTGGGCACACCTTGCCTCAAAATCACATGTCGTCTAAGAGCCTAGTATGAAACAAAATCTATATAATATCAAAAAATAATACAATGAAAATTTGAGACATTACATTCTTCCCAACATGGGGATTTACATCTATAAAAATCCAAAACACTATATACTCAAAAATATAAGGGTACTAAATATGAATATGATCTCCCCACTCCCATGTGCTCTCTTGGAGATTCCAGTTCAACAAAAAAACACACACTAAAGTAATCTATCACCCATGAAGGATCCTCTCATATCGATCCACGATCTCTACCATGCACACAGTAATGGTCACTCTATCCTTAGTTTCCATCATCCCGGTCAATAATGTGTGATTTTTCATGCACATACCTCTTCAACAATTACATGTATAATACATCATGTACCTGGTCTAACTTCAGATGCATAGATAAGCGATGTATGATCACACCGAAATTCACTATATCATTTTCACCCTTACACCATTGTGCTAAACTTATAATCTATTAAAATTTATAAAAATAAGAACAAATTTCACATCATGTATGATTAAATTATTTTATTTTTATTACTGTTAAAAAATTTCAATGTTACATATTTTGATAATTTTATTTAAGGTGGGGGTGATTTTGAGGGCCCATAACAAAGTTCAAGAAAAAGGGGCCTATCTACGCAGGATCCAAGCACATCAGTTTACTAAACATCACACTTATACTAAATTGTGAATCTAAATGGGATGAAATATTTTTTTATGGTCCAAATTTTAATGGTATACATTTCATCTGAAGTAAACCAAGACCAATTCTTCCACTACAGGTTCTATATGACCTGATATATCCAGAACATTGAATCTGAATGAAGTCAAAAGTGGTATGCTATGATCTGTCCATATCGTGATCTTTAGGTGTCCAAATGAATCGAAACATTCAATGGAGATATTAAATAGGTGTTTAAACAACCTTTTAGTCTTTCCCAATGTGATATATGGAGGTCATCAAACCAAAAACAATTGGCCAAGTGGTTTTATGCAATCTGTTTTCTCAAAACCACCTTCCACTTTGCCTATAAAATGATACATTGGGAACCTAATTTGGGAGTTCAAACTAGAAGAAAATATCTACCATTTTGGATTCGTATAAGAGTATCCTCATCATCCTAAATTTTATAGATTCCTTAATACTCATAAGGGGATCACGAATGAAGAAGGAGTTCCACCCGAGCTTCCTCCTTATGTCGAGATAAACAGTGGGCGTTCATTGTGACGGAGATACACAAATTTAATCGGAGATATGATGCATATATTAGTTATTTTTTGGAGTTATTTGGGTGTTTAAACATTTCATTCTATATAACTTACATTTTTTCTTATTTGAATGCTTGTTTTTATGCATGGGATTGATTTGATCTTAATTTCTAACTGATCAGTGTGGGGTTTTGAGTGTGTGACTTGTGTTGTTCTGATTGGACGACAAAAGAACCCTTTTATTACCCATGTTCATGAGATTTAAATATGGTCTAGAATCTATTAATCCATGAATAATTTCTTTAACATAACAATATGATTTTTTTGTTAAGGTTTGGTTCTTCAAGAAATGAAATAAAGACATAGGAATTAATCGGGATTCTAATTAATTTCATCAAAATAATTACTCAAAACCTAAATGAATCTCTAAGAACAATGAACTAGAAATTTTTGTATTGAAATTTCAATGACCCTTTTCTATAATAATTCTTAAAACATCACCTTAATATATCTACTATTAATCTCTTTATGTAACGTTATTTTCTTGAAAATATTTTCAAAATCACCCCCCTTAGTACTTTTTATTAAAAATACACACTATAAACCTATTAACGCTACCTAAAAGACAACCTAGGGTATTTTTTATACTATAAATAAACCATAAAATCATAATAAATTTGACATATCATGAAAACAAGGTCAAATTTTGGCACCATTGTTGGGGAGTGATTTGGTTTTTAGTGCCAGTTTTTTATAAATTGTTTGGAAATTTTTTGAAATTTTTTTTATATAAATTTACCAATTATTTTGTGCTCAGATTTCATTATTATATAGGTTTTATGCATGAAGTGTTCTACTCCAGGAGATTTACCACCTTTAGAACCCAAAGAGAAGAGGATCCTATATCAGTGACACCGACACACATAAGAGAACCCTTTGAAGGACACAAAATACATCAACATTCTTCTTGATCCTTAATTTTCTTTATCTGGAACCAACATCAAAACAGAAATTAACATGCATAACATTGCTGAAAACAACCTGAATTTAAAAGAACTAACCTCACCTGATGTTGATATCCAACCAACCTATATTCAAATATAAGGTGGGGAACCTAATTTTGAACTAAAATACCATCTAATTCACTTATTTCCATGATTTGATGGACTCTCTAGAGAAGATCCATATAAGCACTTACAAGAATTTCATATTGTGTGTTCAACCTTAAAACTTTTTAATGTGGATAAAGAACAATTAATTCTTAGAGAAGTCCCATTTTATTTAGAAGACACTACAAAATATGGGTTGTATTATGTTAATTCACCAATTTGAGGTTGGGTGGACATAAAATTCCTTTTTCTTGAAAAATATTCCCCAGACTCTCGAACTAAAACTATAAGGAATAAATTATGTGGTATAATTCAATCATCAAGGAAAATATTACATGAATATTGGGAACTCTTTAAAATCTTATTTTCAAGATGTCCAAATCACTAAATACGTGATCAACTTGTAATTCAGTATTTTTATGAAGGTTTATTTCCTATTGATAAAAATATAATTGATGTTGTTGAGGGTGGTGCACTAGATGATAAATCCCCAATTTATTTATGGACCATAATTGAGAACATGGCTCAAAACACTCAATAATTTGGTTCCATGTTTATTGTACCCTTTTGAGGTGTCCATGAGGTGAAATCTACCTAACTCGAGAAGAATATGGACACCAAGCTTGAAGAGGTATGTACCCTTATAAGACAATATGCTCTTTCACAAGGGAAATCCCAATATTTTCCTCTAATCCATTTTGGTGTATGTTTTTCTAACACCCACTACTCTGACCAATTTCTTAAATTTAGAGAATCTTCTGATACTTGTGATACAATATTTCCCGACCACCCCTTTAACCAACCCCTACTATCCATCCAACAATTAGTGGAAATAAAATTAAGCTTATAAGAAAGGGGTATTCAAACCAACCACAGTATCAATGGAACCAACCTAGCTAGAGTAGTAAGAAACCACCTCCTAGAAATCCTTAACCACAACAAAGGACATTCCAAAAACCCCTCGAAAACTTGGGCCTAGCCTAAAAGATATGATGAAACAAATGGCTACCAATAATCTCTTATTTCAACAAAACACCCAATATTCCATACAAAACTTAAAAGCCAAATTAGGAAAACTAGCTAACTTCGTGGGTGAAATATAAAGTCATGGGTTGGTTAAAATACCCTCTCACCCACATGTAAACCCCAGGGATAAGGGAAAGGTTAGTTCCACCACCCTTATAAGTGGAACTAAATATAAAAGTAAAATTTCCCATCCTATAGTGTCATACCCTCCTATGATTAACACGATCCTAACTATTGGAATCAGTCCAATGGTTGACAAACCTTTCCCTGAGGGAAGCCCTTCTTACGGAAAGAGTCTGTTTATTTATGAGTCACCAAGAAAAAACATTCTACTTCCATTCCCGCAAAGGTAAAACCAACCAAGAAAAAAAAACAAACTAAACTAAATAAGCAAATATTGGAAACTTTAAAAAAAAGGTCATGTTAACATTCATTTAATTGATTTTGTGAATAAAATTCCATGATACACCAAGTTTTTGGAGTAGATGTATACACACCGAAGGTGACTTAGACCTGATGACAAGGTGAGCTTGGGGAGAAACATCTCAACAATGACAGATCCATCACATCCCACCAAATTATGAAATACAGGAACATTATCAATTCTTTTCACTATAGAGGGGTATTATTTTCCCAATGATATGCTTGATTTGGGTGCTTCTATAAAATTTATTCCTCACTCCAATTACTCTTCGTTTTAGGTTGGAGAATAGAAGCCCACTGTAACTGTTGTTCAATTAGAAAATCAGAGTACAACATACCCTTTTTTGTGTTAGAGTAAGTTCTTATGAGGGTGAAATTTTTAATTGTTCATGGTGATTTTTATGTGATAAAGATGCAAGTTAATAGGATGAATGGACATTCCTGAATTATATTGGGGAGGAAATTCTTGAAAACATCCAAAACCATAAATAATTTCCATAATGAAACATTATCTATAGATTTTAGTGGTTACATGGTCCACTTCAACAACCTTGATTCCATGAAGCACCCCTCTAAAGAAAATTCCTCTCTCTATGAACTCTATAGATTTACTCCCTTACAATAAAACACTTCTTTTCATTCCCATGAACCCCTTTCTAGATTTTCATCATTAGTTGAAATTCTATGAAATGAATCATTAATATAATGTTTTACCGATTTAAAAAAATTTCATGCATGTTTATTAATTGATGATTTCTTGAACACTGAGGAAACAAGACCATCAATGATACTGTTAATCTTTTAAAAGCTCTTTAATCATCTAAGGATGATACCATTGAGTTTTTATATGAGATTAGTGACCTCTCGCTTTCACACACACTCCCATAAATCCAAAATTCCCTTGAATTAGAACTAAAACAACTTCCTCAATATTTAAAATATTCATATATTGAGAATGGAAGCAAGTTGTCTGTCATCATTGATATTTCACACCCACCTAAGCATGAATTGTGATTGATTAAAATTTTGAGGGATTATAAACAATATTTGGGATAGACACTTGACAACATTCCTGGTATTAGTCCATCAATTTTTACACATCATATATTGTTAAATGATGAGTCTAAACCAGTGAGGTAGGAACAATGATGACTAAACCCAAACCTATTATATGTGGTTAAATTTTTGTAAAAAAAATTATTGTCTTCTGGAATTATTTACCCCATCTCCGAAAAACAATGGGATAGTCCAGTACAAGTGGTTCGTAAAAAACTGATATAAAGGTAATTAATAATGAAAATAATGAATTTATTTCAACTCATGTGAGGAATAGTTGGTGTTTCTATATAGACTATCTCCAATTAAATCAACACACTAGGAATGACCATTTCCCATTGCCATTAATTGACCAAATGCTAGAGAGGATAGCAGGAAAGTCCCATTACTATTTCCATGACAGATATTCTGGATACTTTTATATTCATATTACCCCCAAGGATCTGGAAAACACAACCCTCAATTTCCCATTTAGAATATTTTCATATATGAGGATGACATGTGGTCTGTAAAATGCTCTAGATACTTTCCAGCGATGCATGGTTAATATTTTTTTTCATTACCTAGAAAACTACATGGAAGTATTCATAGATGATTTCACTATTTATGGATCTTCTTTTGATTAATGTTTGATTATTAATGGCTCAGTCTGATGTTACTGTATTGAAATGAATCTAGTATTAAATTATGATAAATTCCATTTCATGGTGAGATACGGTATAGTTTTGGAATATGTCATTTCTGGGGATGGTATTCATGTTGAGAAATAAAATTTGGATTTTATTTCTTCCCTATTATTCCAAAAAAAAGTATGGGTTGGCTGGTCTTTCTTTGGTCATACTGGATTTTACAAACCATTCATTCATAACATTGTTAAAATTTCACTCCCCATATCCCGCTTTCTCCAAAAAGAAAAGGATTTTTTGGATAATGAATTTGTGGATGCTTTTAATAAGTTAAAATGGATTCCCATGTCATCCCCATTAATCCAAACACATCGATGGGATTTAACATTTGAGATCATGGGTGATGCCTCTAACTATGTAATTTGGTAAGTCTTATCATAAAGGTTCGATTGAGCTGCACATTTCCTTGCCTATGCCTCACATACACTGGACCCTTCCCCGGAAAACTACACCACAACTGAAAAATAACTTATTTCAATTGTGTATGCCTTGGATAAATTGAGGTTGTATCTTGTAGGGTATAAATTCATTGTGTTCTCAATCTATGAAGCCCTATGGTATCTACTTAAGAAAATGGAAGGCATACCACATCTCATTTGTTGTATGCAACTAATTCAAGAATTCAATTTACAATTTAGAGTTAAAAAAGGAGCACTGAATGTAGTGGCCAAAAATATTCGTAGGATTCACCCATCCTCAAATATTTATTGATCCCCCTGTATTCTCCAAAATAAAATGTTTCCTGATGAAAAATTGTATCAATTGTATGATTTTATTCCTTAGTATACTGAAATTGTAAATTATTTGGTAGCATCTTTCATTCCTGCTGATTAAAAAATAAATACCGACCATCTAAAACATGAGTCATGTTGGTACATTTGGAATGGACCCTACCTTTGGTTCACATGTTGTGAACATGTCCTCATGTTTTGTGTTTTGGATAGCAAGTTTTATTCTATCCTTAGGTTCTTCCACACTCTTTCTTGTGGGGGGAACTTTGGTCCCCAACGGACTGCTCGCAAGGTCTTTGATTCTAGTCTCCTTTGGCCAAAAATTTTTCACGATGCCCATGCTTTTTGTAAATATGTTTCTTCACAGTCAAAGAATGGTGAATGTATCCAAAATAAATTAAATGCCTCAATAATTATTTCACTTTGATGATATTTTTAATATTTCAAGCATTTACATTATGATACCATTCCCCGATTCTTTTGAGAACGGTTACATTCTTCTAGTTGTTGATTTTTTTTCAAAATGGGCAGAGGCATGAGCTATAAGGACCAATGATTCCAAGACTATTGAGGAATTTTTTAGAACCCAATTTTTTTAATGGTTGGATTACCTAGGTTCATCATCAGTTATGAGGGTTCTCAGTTATTCAACTGAATAGGTCAATCTATTTTGTGTCAGTATGGGGTCAGGCATAGAGTTTGTACTTCATATCACCCCCAAACCACTGGTCAAGTTGAGGTGTCAAATAGGGAGGTAAAATATATTCTTGAAAAACCAGTTCAACAAAATAGAAAAGATTGGAATGTTAGACTCAATTATTATTTACAGTGTAACGACCCAATCTTTTTGAGTAGTATATTAACTTACTCTTATTAATTTAATAAGATGTTAATGGTTAATGCAGGAAGAGGAGTCGATGGCTTCATCCAGTAGACTCGACCCTTATGAAGCCCACTTATCAGAGCTTGGGAAGGAGGTAGCATCTGTGGGCTTCGCTTTGGACCAAGCCCAAGCTGAACTCCAGCATGTCAAGATTGAATGGAAACCCCTGCGGGAGAAGTTCAAGTTAGTAGAGATTACTACTAGGGCAATGTTATCTGAGCCTCCCTCAGATTCTCTCATCATAGAACACCTTACACTCAGGTCTTATGCCGGTGTTATAAGGGGCTATGTGACGAGACCCTAGCTTCCTTGTGTAGTCCTTTCGGGTGAATAAATTGAGATTTCTTCCTTTAGTGATGTTTGTGAAATTTCAAATGTCCGGATAATTTTAGAATGTATTTTATTGATGAATTTTGAAAAAGGGATATTTTGAAATATTTATGTAAACCCTAAATAACTAATGATGTGTAATGATTTTCAAAAAAATGGTCTTCTACAAAAGTGTTCATTAAGGAATTTGGAGTCTAATAAGATCAACTTAATTTTTTATGAATAGTAAATAGTGAATAGTGATTTTACGCTTAGGATTAGTAATGTGACCAAATGGATTAGTAATCTCACTTAAAGAAAGTTTTAAAATAATCTAGGCACCTTGATTAAGTAATGTGATTCAATAAAATGGGTAAATAACAGTTTCATAAATTATTATTCAAGTATTAGTTTTTTCGGATGAATAGTGTTTTTTAATTAAGAATTTAATTAAAAATAATTAAAAAATTATTTTTATAAAAATGACTTTATTTTTGAACTCAGAGCATCGATATTATGTTATGGTAATTTTTGGGGATTTTTCTGAAAAAATGAATTTTCGATGAATAGTGTATTTATTTAAAAATAAAATTAAAAATATTTAGAAAATTATTTTTATAAAATGGTGTTCATTTTTGAAATCATAGCATTGATATTTGGTTAAGGTGAAATTTTGGGATTATTCTGAGAAAGTTGAATTTTCGGTGAATAGTGAAAGTATAGTTTTTAAGTTACGGGTGTTTAATGACATCATTAAATGATGTATTAAGTATATATTCAATATGTTCGAATTATGAATAGTAATATAAGGTGTGATGTGTCCCAAGTGGCCAATACCATGGGCAAATACCATGGGCAAGCCCATGGTTTTGCCAAAACCACTAGTGAGGTGTCCTTTGACCATTAATGCTTTGTCCCCTCACTTTCCCTAAAAATACCCACCCTTTCCTCCCTTAGTTTTCACTCCCAACTCTCCCCCAACGAAGTTCTGGTCTTCTTACCTTCCAAGGAGTCCTCCCAAGGTGCCCCCAAGCCCTCAAGGTCCAATCCATTGAGTTTCAAGAGTCACGTTTTAAGGTAAGGGATCCGACCCCTCTCTTTCTTTTCATGTAATCTCTTTTATGTCATTCCTATTATGCACCATGTTTATATGTGAGAGGATGTTCTTTTATATTCCTCTTACTGCCCTTTCATATTTATATGATGAGATATCCCCTATTACTCTCATCATTTCGTTTTATGAAAGTTTAAGTGACGTCGTTAGGCTGCCGAATTTTTAAGGGATTCTTTCACCGTTCTCATTTTTCAAGTTCGATTTTCATGTCAAGTCTTTCAAGTTCCTTTTTATTATTATGGGGTATGATCTCTATATCTATCATACTGATCTCTTATGATCAAATTATGAGGGACCCTATTTGATCTTGTCAAATCATTTTCTTTTGAAGTTAAGTGACGCTGTAAGGCTGCCGAATTTTCATAAGAGAAATCTAATATTTTTTCCTTCCATATTTTTCATTTCAAATGGTATGTCCCTAAAATTTCATTACCATGTCCGTATGTCCTTCTTATTCTTTCACACTAATGTTTTATGGATCATTTATGAGTGGGTGACCCATGTCCCCTCTCATTTCAATGTTTTCTAAAACCCCGAAACTTAGCCGTTATGCTGCAGAATTTTCCCCTCAAAATGCCTCTCTCTTTTCTCAAAATTATTTTATGTTATAAAGTGAATACTCAAAGCTCTTATTTCTACAAGGGTATTCACATATATATCGAAATGTTTTGTTTCAAATTCTGGGAATTACATACATGAAACCCGCTCTTCCCTTCCGTGGGTTTAAAGTGACGTAAAGATCATGTCTTTAAAGCAGTTTTTAAAATGTTAGGATTATGAAATGAAACCCATTTATTTTATGCTATGTGGGTTATTTATGAAATTTTTGATGATGATATATGTGGCTCACATGATAATAAAGGCAAATTTAATTGTGCGCCCTGATAGCGCTCCAATGCATTGGGTAATGATGTAACCACTAGAGATTACAATTTTCATGATACCTTGGTGAATAACCTTGGTAATTTTCAAATGACACCTTGGGGATGGACCTTGGTGATATGTTCATGATTGTCTATGTTAAATGATGTAGCCACATCTTCAAGCTATGGAAAATGTTGTTTTTTATTATGAAATGCCTCATGATTTTCTTTCTCATTCCTTAAAGTTCTTTTCATGTCCTTATTGAAGTATATCAAGTTCACATGTAAAATGTTCCTCTTGTTTCCCTTACTGGGCCTTCTGCTCACCCTTTCTTTTGATGTATGTCCCCAGGTTATGAGATGCAGTAATGAACCTAGGATGAACTTAAGGATAAGCCTTTCAAGTGTTTAAGAAGAATGCTTTATGTTGTTTTCATGTACTATGTTCCTGGTTTCCAAGACACTAAATCTTAAAGATCCTCAGTTGTGTGTAATGTAATGAAAGTTTATGTTATAAAATGGTGGGATGCTATATACAGGATTATCGTATCTCTTTCCAAACACCCATCAACATGTCAATATATCACCTAGTGTTTGGAAAGATTTTTCACCTTCCTGTTGAGATTGAGCACTCATACTACTAGTCCATTAAACAATAAAATTCTAGTCTTTCTAGTGTAGGTTCTCAATTGACGTTATATATTCATGATTTGGATGAAATTTGAATATATTCATATGAGAACTCATGGATTTATAAAGATAAAATCAAGGCTTCCCATGACCATCTCATTCCTCATCGTTAGTTCCACATTGGCCAGAAGGTCCTCCTCTAAAATGCAATGCTAATGTTACATAGAAGTAAAATCCATTCCCACTAGTTTGGAGCATACACAATAACTAATGTCTCTCCATTTGGTTTTTTCCAAGTTAAAAATAAAGAATCCAATGAAACCTTCACTGTTAATGGGAATCAGATGAAGCACTTCCATGAATCCATTCTGGAGTCCTCAATGGATAAAATCTATGTTGAAAAAGAAATCTATGAATGACCCTCACTAGGTTTTGTCCTTCCTTCAAACATTCTCTTTTATTACAGTGAGGACACGTCACTCTTTAGGTATGGGGGATGGGTATATTCTTGGGTTATTTAGGAATTTTCATCATATTTCATATTTTTATCATTTTTTCTTGTTGAATACAATTGTTACGTTCCACCCATTCCCTCCCTTCACCTTTGTTATAGAATATTACTTCTTTTATGAACACTTTATCATATAAAATTATGCTCATTTAATCATGGATGCTACTGAAAATTCATGTGTAATTTCCGTATTTAATGTTTTTTTAACATTCAAAAAAATTATGATGAAATGTGCATTTCAGCAAGAATTCAATACTATTGTGTGGCTTTCTTTTGAAATTTAGTTTTTTGTTGATGATATAAATGGTTTTATCATTTTGAAACCTTTGAGAAGAATGGTACCCATTATGTGAATATTTTAAGAGAAAATTGTTTCACTTAATCTCTCCACACATCTTTGCACCCAACCATGACATGTAATTCATTTCTTACATAATGGAAGTTAAATATAAGTTATTTTTATTTTTCACTACCTTCAAAAATGTTTTTTCCATACGTTCATTCCTTATCTAATATATTTAATTACTTTACAAGATTGACCTATGAGTGTGTACCTATTATATGACTCTTTTACGCCCTCAAAAAAAATATAAATAAAAGGTTTGTATATTGGGATGGTCAACAACCACCATTACCTGACTTCTGATCTTATTATATCTATTACAATTAGTGTCTAGAGGATATCAAAAAAGGGTTGGGAGAAGTGTGTGACATTTTTTTCAAGTGAAAATTTTGAAAAAAAAATTGATTGGATTGATAAAATGTAAAACATATGGGAATATCTAGGTCAAGAGCTTATGGTATGACTTTTGGTAATGCTTATGTCAGTGGGTATTGAAATTTTATTGCAAAGGATGTTGGGAAGGTTTGGTGGAAAGGATCGTGTAAGTCGAATTTTTTTTTAAATAACTTATATTTACTTGATATAAAGTTGAATGAAAAGAATTAAATGGTTGTCACACACACACACACGTGGAGAATTAGTGATATGATTAACTTTTGAATTAATTTTTTAATTGGTATCATGTGTCTCCTTGAATTTTATTTTGATACATTTTTTGAGACATCATTTTCCATGATCTTAGAGAATAACTCCATAGTGTGATTTTTTCTTTGATTTAATTTCTATCAGGAATTAAAATTTCATTAAATGTTAAGTCTTTATGAATTTTGAAATACCAACATGCATAATTTTTTTAAATATTACTTTTCTCTGGATTGAAAATGTTTAGGTGTGAGGGTTTGATTGCACCGCAGTTCACTATTTCATTTTCACCCTTACACCACTACGCAAAACTAGTTTTGTATTGAAAATTATAAGAATAATAACAAATCGAACATAAAACTTGGTTACATTATTTTGATTTTATCACTATAAAATATATAAATTATACATGTTTTTATAAATTCATTGAAGGTGCTGGTGATTTTGAGGGCCCATGACGAAGTTCAAGAAAAATGGGCCAAGCTGGGCAGTATCCAAGCACCCAAGTTTACTAAACCACAATCTTCTACTAAATCGTTTATCCAAATGGGATGAAATTTTTTGGGATAATAAAAAATTTAATCGGATACATTTCACCTGAATGAACCCAAGATCATTTCTGCAAATATGTGGTCTATCTAACCTTATTTATTCACTAAACTGAATCTGAATGAAGTCAAAAGTGGTGTGATGTGATCTATCCATATATCATGTTTTTGGTGTCCAAATGAAGCCAAACTTTTGGTGGAGATATTAAAGAGGTATGGAAAAACTTTTTATCTTTTCCCTAAGTGAGATAAGGTTGTCTACCCATTGAAAACAATGTGTTGGGTGGAATTATACAATTTGTGAGCCCAAAACCACCTTCCACTTTTCCTATAAAATGATACCTTGGACACCTCAATGGGGAGTTTAAGATGGAAGAAAATATATTCCATTTTGAGATACTAGAGGATTATCCTCTTCGTTCTAGATGTTTTTTAGTCCCATATCTTCATAGTGGGATCATGAGTGAAGAAGGATTCCACCTGAGCTTCCTCCTCCACCTGATGTCAGGCTAAACAGTGGGCGTTCATTGTGAGAGAGATACACACATGTAAATGGGGTTCCAAAGAATATATTAGCTACTAGTTTTGATTTATTTGGGTTTTTAAAAATTTATTTCCATTTATCTTAATTTATTTATTTTTTGAATGCTTGTTTTGATGTATGTGATAGATTTTATCTAAATTTCTAACTGATCTATTTGAGGTTTTGAGAGTGTGACTTTTGTTGTTCCAATTGGATAACACAAGAATCCTTTTATTTCACAATTTCATGAGATTTAAATATTCTTTGGAAGATATTATTCCATTCATATGTTATGTACCTTTACAATATGATTTTTATGTCATGGTTTGGTTCTTCAAGAATTGAAATACAGGCTTAGGAATTAATCCGGATTCTAATTAATTTCAACCAATGAATTAACACAGACCTAATTTAATATCTAAGAAAAATAAACAAGAAATGGTTGTAGTGAAATAAAAATGACCCCTTTATCTCAAAATTATTAAAACCCTGCCTTAATCTATAACCTATTAAACTCTTTAAGTTAAGTAATTTTCATTAAACTGTTTTCAAAATCACCCCCCTTTCAGTAATTTTTATTAAAAAATATTACTCTAAACATATAAATGTTCCTTGAGAGATGACCTATAGTCTTCTATATTCTATAAATAAACCTTAAAATCATAATAAATTTGATATGTCATGACAACACAATCAGTGTACCACCTCGCCAACTCTATACAATATCTGGAAAGGGCTGATGGACCTGAGAAATAAATTGTCTTCCCGGCCAAATTATTGTCGCTGATATCAAGGTGAAACCCATAAGAACACAATGTATCCATACTCAAGCATAAAATTCATTCATCGTCTATCAGAATAATAATTTGGATGGCTCTATGCAGACTTCATCCACTCTTAGATGATCTGCACCTTCTCTATTGTAGCTCACATCAACTTCGAGCCCATGAGTGGTGGATCTCTTGGGTTAGTCCAGTAAAGTGTTGACCTCTATGTTTTACAGTACAAATACTATAGTGGTACCATACCGATGGTGGAATAGTATTTGTTGTTGTACGAAAAATCCACATGTTTTAGGTGATCCTTCCAACTATATCCAAAGTCTAACTTGCAAACTCCCAGCATTTCCTCCTGAACCTAAATAGTCTAATCAGTCTGGCAATCAGTTTGGGGGTCGAATGTTGTGATCAAGCGTAACTGAGTTCCAAATGACTCCTATAATCCCTTCCATTACCAGGATGTGAGGATATAATTATATTCAGAAATGGACATCAATGGAACTCCATGGAGTCGGACTATCTCTTGAAGGTGGGGCATGCAAAGCTCTCTACAATTTTTTTCTCTTTTATAACTAGGAAGTGTGATAAATTGATTAGTTATTCTATGATCACCCAGATGGAATCATCTCTCCAAGATGTACATGTTAATTTAATCACAATTTTTATAGATATTTTATCCCACTTCCACTTTGGAAGCTCAAGGGTTTTAGCTAAACATATTATAACTTGATTCTCATCCTTCAATTGTGGACAAGAAAGGCATCAAGAGAAATGCTCTACAACACCCTTCTTCATCCATGTCCATAAAAACTAACATCAGATGCCTTGTTATATCTTTTACATAGCTGGATGTACCCAGAAAGGATATTTCTGAATCACTATTATAACCTCCTCCTATAACATCACTGGTACCATCGTGTGCCCTTTGAAAAGAATGACATGATCACCACCATTAGAAAATATATTATGATAATTTCTATTGGATATCTATGTATGTAGGGTCTTGGTGATGGTCTCCCCAAGTTTTTCCACCCTAAATTGATGCAAAAGAATATGCGTTTAAACCATCAATTGGAGGTAAGATGCTCTATATCTATCGAAAAATGATAACTACAATAAGTACAGCTACTCTAATGCCTCATTAACTATGAACAAGATATATTTCTGAGATAATATACTACCACATTCCCCTTCCTAGAAGTATTGACAATTTAGAATTAATATTTCTAGAGGAACTCAATCAATTGCCTCTGTCTCAAGTTGATATCCCTCTGAGAGAATATATATATATGAGACTCTTATGATCAGAGTAGATGATATACCGCTCACCCATCATGTATTTTCACAACATTGTCAAACAAAAAACTACCACTGTTAGGTTAATATCATGGATCATATAATTCTTCTCATGTGGTATCAACAGGTTTGAACAATAGGAAATCACTAATTGCCTCTGCATCATAACACAACTAATCCCATTACCTGATTCATTATATAACTCTATGTACTTGACACCCTCCTTTGGAAATATAAATATGGGAGAACTCTTCAAACTCTACCTCAGCTGTTGAAAAAAATGCTAGAACCTATCTATCAACATGAAAGGATTTTCCTTTTGAGTGAAAGGTTTCATGGGTTCTGATACTCTAGATAAATCAGGTATGAATCTCATGTAATATCCTTCCAACAAAAAAAGGTATGTACCTCCATCTCACATTAGGGTGGCTCCCAAGATAACTCTACCTCAACAATCATCGGGTCCACTGACACTCTATTTTCTAAGATTACATTCCACAAAAATTGGACCACCTAAATATAGAACTGGAACACTAAGAGTTTCCTGTAAATCTAGTTCCCTCATAGTATGTCTCGAACTATCCTCAAGTTCCTTGCGTGTTCCACCTCAGATACCGAGTACATAAGGATATCATCAATAAAGACTACCATGAAAATTTCTATGTAAGACTGAAATATCTAGTGCATGACTCCCATGAACACAGTTAGGGAATTATTCATGCAGAAAGGAATAACCACGTACATATAGTGACTATCACAACAACTGAATGCCATCTTCAGTACATCCTCATCCAATACTTGCAACTAGTGATATCCTGATCTATGGTCAACCGTTAAGCACCATTCTATCCATTTCAACTAGTCAAAGAGGTCATAAAACCTCAGTAATGTATACTCTTTCTTCACATTAACCTAGTTCATGTATTGGAATTCCACACACAACCTCAATTTCCCATCTACCTTCTTGGAAAACAAAACTGGGGTCGCTCGGGGTGAAATGTTGGGTCTAACAAATCCATTCTTCTATAAGTCCTCCAAGTTCAACCTCAGTTCAGGAAGCTCTGTAGGAGCTATGAAATATTTAGGTGTAGATATCAGTGTCATCTTGGGGTGTAGATAAATGAAAATTTATATCTCACAGTAGGGAGGTAATCATGGAACATCCATAGGTAATACATATCTATACACCTCCACCACTGTATAAAATGAGGAACTCACAACATCCACTACTACAAGAGTTAATCTATCCAACTAGTGAGTAATAAGGTTTATGATCCTAGGTATTATTCCATACTATAAATAATGGGGTTCCTTTTCACTAAAAAAGGAGATCCTGGTTCAATCACTATGGACACACCTCACCCTTCTCCTAAAATAGTTAATCTGAGCATGAACTATTGATAACCAATCCATTCCAAGAATGAAATCGTAAGGACTCAATGATAATACCAAGATATTCCAATATATACCCTTTCATACAGGAGTCATGTCACACTATCATCACAATTTTGTGATCACTGAGCCTCTCTAGTAGGAGTATCCAACGTAAGGGTTGAGTCGATGGTTCAACCATAATCTCAATGTCTGTACATGGTATGTGGAATGAAAGGAAATAGTAGAAAATGTGTCTCTCAAAACTAAATAAAAATTAGAAAAGACACATATCATACCTCAAATGATTCATGGAAACTCTAGGTCATAATCTAGGACCACCTACAGTTGTCCCCACCCCTATCCTCCAACTCTCTATGTCTGGCGTAGACCACCTAGGTGTGTTGGTCATAACTAGTCAAAAACTCACCCACCTCCTTCTAATCTCCCATATCCTAATCCATGTTTCCCACCCTAAAAACATTCCTACTCGTTTCATTTTCTATTCCTCGATTACCCATCCATGGTCTCTTTTTCAGATATATAGTGGGATGGACAATCTTAAACGAGATGTCCTCTGTCATCACATGAGTATCACTGCCTCTATATGGGCTACTTCGTCCCACCTTGTAAGTACAAAATAGCAGATGCTATATCTTACGGACTTCTCATGAAATGTATCCCTTTTCTAGGTCGTTAAGGCTTACATTCTATCCCTCCTCCAAATTTATCTTCTCCTTCATTCCCACTACGGTCAACCACCATCTATATCTGCTCATCCAAGATACTATCAAGCACCAGATCTCACTCTAGAACCCCAATATATGTTTGAATAAAAAGAGGGATAAAATTATCTTATATGTCTCTAAGTTGACCGCACTCAAAGTTATGAGCCCTATAGAACTAATCTTGAATGATATCCATTGAGATCTTAGAGATGTCGGTAAACCTCAATGAGTACTCAGCTGTTGTCATGCTGCCCTACTAGAGTTATAAAACCTTGTAGATATGTACATCCCTCAGTGTAGCTAGTGATAACTCCATTCTAAAAATATGATCAAACTCAATCCATGAATGATTCACCACATTATAAGACTGGTAAATCAATCCCCACCATCTCCCTACTAATCCATGAAGAAGTCTCACCACCAAGACCATCTTCTGATCAGCTGGTGTCATGATGAGATGAAAAACTCTGGTCACCACCCCAAGATAGTCCTCAGTCGCATGTGGGTCGAGCTCACATTAGAACCTAAGGGGTCTCTATCGAAAAAAACCATAAATTGAACTCACCCTGTACACCTCATCCACTCGTACTGCGAGTACCGTATGCTTCTCTATAGGTGGTGATATGGATTATGCACCACATGGAGGTAGCATCTCTATAACTGGTCCCTATGTCTACGTCTCATCACTGAGGTGATAATACTTATGATCAAGCTGGATTTATCTAGTATAAATCACAGAGGAATCATAAAAAAAAGGTGTACCACGATCAATGAGTATATCTAGAGACCTGACTCAAGAATGACATGGAAATAACAACCCATTCTTATATTATGTGTGTACCATGATTTTCCATAGAAATTTTTTTCTCAAGTACTGAGTCATAAAGTAAATGATCAAAGTCTAGGTGTATGGATACGTTGACATATAAACTAACACTAGTGTCCTTTTCCTAAAATCCAAACTAGAAACACTAAATATTCTTTCCCTAAATGAATCTCAGAGACACTTGACCTAAAGCAGAACTGACCACCTTTGATACCACTCTATCATGAACCACCCCAGAGGGGCCCATTTTGTGACTCCCCAAGCCCATCTACAATAGGCCATGGGATAGTGACGAGAACTGAGAAGAAATGTCACTTACAAGGGAGTACTTAACCTAAGTACCTATACACATGAACACATCTCCAAGCCTATAAAATTCTGAAACATAAAAACCACTGAAAAACTATTCTTTCATACATCAAAATCCAATAACCAAAGTATTAAAAGAAGTAAAAGAAAGTAAAAAAATTCCAAATACATTCCCACCCCAAAGTGTATGTAACATATGTCTAACATGAAAGTAAGTACTGGGAATGAAATAAGAAATCCATAAGAATATACCTTGGATTGTCTGGTCTCACAAATCTCCCTATGCTTTTGGTCCTCCAAGGACTCAGAAAAAAGTTTAATCATCTACACAAGACATGACACGTGCATGCAAAGCCCGTGTAGGGGTGAGTATTACAATACTCGTTAGGATACCCAAAAACCAAAAATAATACAGCAAATAAAAATAAATTCTACTCCATATAGGTATATTTCTATAACACATGTAATAAGAATATCTGGATATACTAAAAAATACTCACACTCTAGATTTAAGTCACAATAATAGTATATTGGCCTAAGATTTCAGTATGAAGATTCCACAAAAACCCCATCTGGAGAACATAATCTTGAACCTGATGGCACTGATGAAGTCCATCAAAGAGGTACTTCAATTTGGGTCTCATCATGAGAAAGAAAATTCTAATAGTCTAAATAGAATATGATACACATATGTGGATCACTACCAATACTACGAGGTGATTCCAAAAAACTCAATTTGGATTAACCCGATAGGTAAGGAATCGATGACCGAGTAGTGTTTGTCATGATGATACAAAGAACTATAGTTAGGGAAAAAATATTAATAGAGTATCTCACTTAGAGCCTCTTGGAGGGATTCCTACAAATCTATCTAGGAAGTCGTGGTGAAGGGATTGTAGTACTAAGAGTAGGAGATGATTTCAACTAACCCTCATGAAATGGATAATTTTAACCTACCCTAATGAAAATCGTCCATGATATGGAGAACACGGTCTTTAATTTTTGTATGAAAGAGTGCATGATGTGTAGTTGGGGTCACATGTCGTGTCCATTGACCATGGGTCCTACCTATGTAAATGGCCTATGTAATCATGCCTTGTCTCTATAGTACTACATAGTGTGTAGGATACCCATTTAGTCTACCCTTATGCTAGTACATGTCTTATACTATGCACTTTTTCTTATGTGTTATTAAATGGTTTATCATATGTACTCGGTCCAACCTATGTTTTTGTTGGGAGTAGATGTCGTGTAGGTAGTCGTGTACTACACCCTGTGCTCATGTACTTTCCGAAGTACATGCTATGTTCACCTAGGAGGGACCACATGCCATTTTATAGGGTCAACATGCTGTTTGATGCTTAAATTCTTCCAAAAACTCCAAGGATTCACTCAGATGGACCACACTACATGTAGATTCAACCTACACACCTTGTAGTGAAAGATTTATAAAATTCAAGATTCTTCCTCCACCCAAGTCAGCCAATTCCCTGGCCTCTCATCCATCAGCCACCATACCAAGAAATTGATGATTGAATTTCATCAAATCATTTCCATCATAAAACAATTTGTTTCACCATCAGATCTACTCAAAAAACTAATCAACTCATCATTATTTATTGTGCACTAAAGAACATGAAATTTGGTATCCTCCATCATTCGAATCACTTCGTATCTACCATCGCACCTATTTCATGTCATTTTGATCTTAGATCTATGATTTCTTATCATTTAACCATGAATCTTGTGTTCAAAGATCGATTCCTGAGGAATTTTCAATCCATGGGTCAATACGAATAATGATTGTAAAGAACGATGAACGAGAGGAGAAAAGACCAAGGAAAAATTGGAGGAATAAACCTTGATTGATGTTTTTGTCCATATCAATATATTTAAATTATAATGAAAATCTAAATAATAAAATCAAAAAATATTCTCCTATTTAACCCAACAAATAATCCAATCCCATGATAGGATCAAACTAAAAATATATATTTTCCATGATTAATTCATGTTCATCATAGAAACAAATAACAGGGAAGAATCAAATCCAGACACATGACCTACCATAATTTTGATAGATTGACTATTAAGAATGATGTTTCATCGTATTCATTGGTGATATCCCTCAGATTATATGTGTGTTGATTGTTGATCCATGATATCATCGTCGTTCGACAGAGATAATTCTCCAACAGTCTCTCTAACTTCTCATGGGTTATGCAAATATCCCTATAATTCTGAAATAATAATATTTGTAAATATTATTAATAGTTGTGTTAATAAAAATTACATAAAATAATTTGTTTAAATTTTTTAATTTATTTCTGCACCTGTGATGAATTTTCCACAAACAACCCATGTAGACTAATGTAAAGTCGCACCTGGGGTGAACCTCACATTCTAAACTAAATTGTGCCCTTCAATTTTTAATTTGGGAACCCATTGGAAAGATAATATACCTTTTCAATAAAATTGTGAATGCGTTCTCTTTAATATATTTGAAAGATTTATTTTGGGAACACTGGGCCTCAGAATCACACATCTTCTTATCGCTTGGTCTCAAAAAAATTTACAATACCCAAAAATAATAAATGAAAAATCTGATACATTTTAGTGTGACACAATGTCAGTGTCTTAGCATGTACTCAATGATTAAATTGGATCATAAATTTCTAAGTACACCGGAATGATTAGAGTACAGATTCTAAGACCTAGTACTCAGACATGACCAAGTACATGGGTAGGTTTCCATATAACCTCTACCTTCCCTATTCATTGTAGTACATGTTTCATATGTAGAAGTTTACATTTCATGTGAGACGAGGAGAGATGGGTAGACCAGGGGTTGAAAAGACATGTTTTCTACCCCAACTACACATTGTGTACTCCCTTTGAGGATACTTATTACCCTTCATTTATGTAGTATAAACTAGGTTTAGTTGAGTGTGATACATTGGCCCTTTCCTATGAGGGTATAGTATGACATTACTTCCTAAGAAAATAATTTTAATTCCCCCATGGGTTTATTAGTTGATATATTTAGATGTACTAACTAGTAGGGCTATGTTGGGATCCTCTATCGTTCCTAGGTCGGGCTCGTGGTATCGGTGTGTCCACCATGAACAGGTCATAGATCCCCAAACTATAATAATTATCTAGTAGGGTTTTTTGTGTCCCGTAATATCCCTAGATTTGATCCCCTACTTGGATTATGATGTCCTCATAGATCTAGTGAGTGATTCTGGGTCAGTAGATAACAATAATTATAATAACTGCAGTCTTTATAACACATTAATTCACGATTTATTAAATAAAATTATACACAATAAACCCAAAAGAACGAGATGTCTGGTATACCTGGGAATTAGTTACATTACATAAAAATATAAAATGCAGAATAAATCATATTTATTGAAAAAATGCTTAACATGATCATAATATTCCATCGTACTTAAAACTACATGGGATAAACTGGAGACATATATAAGATATGGCATCCCACCTTTTTATTACATAACTTTTCATTACATTTTACAAACATAGGATATTTAAATTATAGTGTCTTGGAAATCCGGAACATAATACATGAAAAACAACATAAAAAATTCTTTTAATACACTTGTATGGATTCATCATAAGCTCATCCTCAGTACAATTATTGCATCTCAAAACCTGGAGACATACATTTAAAGGAAAGGGTGAGCAAGAAGCCTAGTAAGGGTAATCAAGGGAATCCGTTTACTGGTGACTTTAATAAGAACTTGAATAAAAATATAAGGACATAAAAAATTGAATTATAGTCATATAATAATTAAAATAACTTGAATCACAACTTGAATATGTGGCTACAACATTTCATTTAAACATTCATGAACATATCACCAAGTTCCATCCCCAAGGTGTTAGAAAATTACCAAGGTTATTCACCAAGGTATCATGAAACTTGTCATCTCTAGAGATTAATTATTTATCCAATTCATTGGAGCGCTATCAGGGTGCACCCTTAATATGTCTTTACTTTCATGTGAGACACAATGACCATAATAAAAAATTTCATAAATAACCCATATATAATAAAAGAAATGGGTTTCATTTCAAAATTGTGACATTTTAAAAGCTCTTAAAAATAATATCATTATATCATTTGTAACCCATTGAAAGGGAGTTAGGGTTATATGTATGTCTATTCCTGAATAAAACATATCCTTTTTTATATATTTATGAACTCGTATATAAAAGAAATAGGTCTGGGTATTCACATAAATAAATGAGATAATTTCTTGAGAGAAAGAGATAGAAATTTTGAGGCGAAATTTCTCCAGCATAACGTCTATATAACATGGTATTATAAAATAATAAAAAGAGAGGGTACAAAGGGAAAACCACTCATAAATATATCATATTACAATATAAATATTGAATAAAATGGAGAGAAAAACAAGGTATGGATATTTGAATGACATGCCACAAGAAAAGGAATCTTGAAAGGAAAGAGAAGATGCAATTTCATTTATGAGAAATTCGACAGCCTAACGGCGTCACTTAAAAATTCAAAAAACAAATTGATGAGAGAAGTAAGGGTATCTCAAAAATTAGAACTGAAAAGGATAGTAATGATAACATATAAGAACTTACCCTCAATATAAAGAGATGGAAACTTGAATACATGACATAATGGAATTCATGACATAAAAGAGGAGGGTGAAAGGATCCCTTACCATGAAGAGTAACATCAAAAGCTTGATTTTCGAAACCTTGGGAGGTTTTAGGGAACCTTAGGAGGACTAATTGGGAGGTAAGGAGACAAAAATATTGTTGAGGACTATTTTGGAATGAAATGAATGAGGGAAATGGCTTGGTATTTATAGGAAAAGTGAGTGAATAAATTATTAATTTCCAAGGGACACCTCATCAGAGGTATTTGCAAAACCATGGGCTTTCCCATGGTATTGGCCATTTGGGACACCTAAAAGCATATCTCAATATTCATAGGTCTACAAGAAATATTAAATTAGTATTACATCATAAATGATGTCATTAAACACCTGAAACTCCAAACTGCATTTTTACTATTCACTTAAAAATTAACGGTTTCAAAAAAACCCAAAAATTAACCCTAACCTAAAATTGATGCTCTGAATTCAAAAATGAATTATATTTTTTGAAAATAGTTTTATAAATATTTTTAATTTAATTTTTAAATAAAATCATTTTTTATTCCAAAAAATACAACATTCAAACTATAACTCATTTTGTAACACCTTAAAAAAGTAATCAAGGTCCCATAAAAATATCGTATACCCATAAGAAAATAAAGTATCAATTTATGATTAAATTTTATGAAAATAAATTTCCAATTTAAATTATAAAATTAATTATAAAATATTAAATAAAATACTTATTGAATATAAAAATACCAAAACATAAACTATGATCATTTTTCACTTTTAAGATGTCTAAAATGTATTTATACAATCATGCGTGAAGTTTATATTTTTTTTTGGTAAAATTATTATTCATTACTATTTATATGGGTATATTACTATCCCTAATTTACTAATCACTAAAAACCAAGTTGATCTTATCAGACTCTAAATCTCTCACTCATCACAACTATAGAAGACCATTTTTTTAAAAAAATCATTTCACATTATTAGTTATTTAATGTTTATAAAAAATATTTTAAAATACCATTTTTAATTAAATTCATAAATAATACACATCCTATATTTATCTGGATATTTTAAATTAACAAAATTTTCCATAAGAATAAATAACAATTTTATTTATATAAAATGATTACACAAAGTAGCTAAGGTCTAGTTACATTGCCCCTTGATACACCAGCATAGGACCTAAGTGTTAGGTGTGCTATGGTGATAGAATCTTAGGGTGGCTCGAACAACATTGTCTAATTGGTGATTTTTATCAGCTCTAACTTCTCCCTTAGGTGAATCAGTTTAGGTTTCATATGTTGAAGTTTGGCTTGGGCTTGGTCCTGAGAAAGTCCCAGTGATGCTACCTCCTTCCCAAGCTCTGAAAAATGGGCTTCATATGGCTCGAGTCTACTGGATGACGACAATCAATCTTCTTTCTGTATTAATTACCCAAGATAACCGTATTTATAAAAACACAACGTTAAAATTATAGTTTCCAATGGTCATATTAACCAACGATCATATAAAAGTCAAAACCCAACTGTCTCATTTTAATTATACCCTATTCATTAATTAAAAGATATAGTTTTGTAGAGTATAAAATAAAATAACACCCAAAATAGGAAAAAAATATAATTGAAAAGTTCGAGTTGTTACATTCTTCCACCCTCAAGATAATTCATCCCCAAAATTTTATCTCGTATCCTATGATGGGAAAAGGTGTGGGTACTTATGTCTCATGGACTCATCCAGTTCCCACATGGCTTCTTCACATTTTTGGTTCCTCCAAAACACCTTAACAAGGTGGGTAGTCTTGTTGCATAGAACCTTGTCTCTATGATCGAAGATCTCCACCAGCTGCTCCACATAAGAGAGGTCATGATCCAGCTATACCACCTCTGGATTTAGTACATGTGAAGGGTCAAGTATGTAATTCCTCTAGAGGGATACAAGGAAGACATCATGAACTTGGGCTAGATTTGGAGGAAGTGCAATCCGATAGGCCAGTACTCCCACATGATCAAGGATTTCATAGGGGCCAATGTACCTACGGCTGAGTTTCCCTTTCTTCCCAAACCTCATGACTTTCTTACAAGGTGAAATCAGAAGAAATACATTGTCACCAACATAAAACTCTAAGTACCTTCGACGATTGTTGGCATAGCTCTTTTTTCGACTCTGAGCAGCCTTAATGTGTTGTTGGATGGCATGGACCTTTTCTGTCATCTCTTGCAAAAGATCAGGCCCCAGAAGCTTTCTCTCACCAGGTTCATCCCAATATGTAGTAGTTCTACATAGCTTCTCATATAGAGCTTCATAGGGTTCCATTTGAATGCTCGAGTGGAAGCTGTTGTTGTAAGAGAACTCAACTAAAGGGAGATGTTTATCCCATCCACCTTTAAATTCCATTGAGAAAGTTATCAGTATTTCCTCTGGTGTTTGAACAGTCTTTTCAGACAGACCATCAGTTTGGGGATGATAGGTCGTAATGAAATTCAATTAAATGCTCATAGATTGTTGAAAACTTGTCCAGAATTTTGATGTTAACCTTGGATCACAATCAGATACGATTGAAAGTGGAACTTCATGCAGCCTTACCACTTATTTCACATAAATACTGGAAAGTTGATCAAGAGAAAAATCTTCCCAAATGGAGATATAATGGGCAGTCTTGGTGAGATGGTCCACAACAACCCATATTGAATTATTTCCTTTGAAATTTCTCGGGAGACCAGAGACGAAGTCCATGGGTATATTGTCCCGCATCCATGGTGATATTGGTAGTGGTTTCAATACCACATTAGGAAGTTGTCACCCTGCCTTCACTTGCAGACATACTAGGTAGCATGAAGTGTAGTCAGCAATCTCACTTTTCATATTATCCCACCAATAATGATCACGAAGGTCCCAATACATTTTCATGCTACCAGGATGTATAGAGAAAGTAGATATATGAGCTTCATCCATAAGCTCCCTATTTATTTTCGGAATAGATGGAACACATAGTCTTGTATGAAATTTCATTATACCTTCTTGAACTCAGGAAAATTCCCATCCTTTATAGCCTCAAAACTCTTTGGTAACAAATGATATTCTTTCTGAGCATTCGTGATATTATCCAGTAATGACGGTTGAGAAATCATTTAGGTTAGGTTTGATGATGTCCCTTCCCTTATAATTCCCATGTCCATATTTACTAGGTCATTGATCAAAGGATCTTTTTGAATCCTTATCATGGAAAGACCAACTGGGTCTTTCCTGCTTAATGCTTCTGCAACTTTGTTTGCTCTTCTGGGTTGATAATTTATTGAACAATCACAGTCATTAAGAATATAAAACCATCTCCTTTTCCTCATTTTAAATTCCTTTTGGGTGAAAATATACTTTAAACTCTGATGGTCTGTGTATATATCACATTTATCCCCATAAGGATAGTGCCTCCATATCTTCATAGAAAAAACGAACGCAGCCATCTCTAGATCATGCATAGTATAATTTTGCTCATGAGTCTTCAACTATTGAGATGAATAAGAAATTACCTTGTTATTTTGAAATAGGATGCACCCACGTCCCTTCAGAGATGCATCGCTTAATATAATGAATCCTTCTCCACTTGAGGGAAGATTTAACACTGGTGAAATAACCAATCTATTCTTTATCTCTTGGAAACTTTCCTCGCACTCCTTTGTCTAGATGAACTTGACCCTTTTTTTGTTAACATGGTTAATGGATTAGAAAGTCATGAAATTTTTTTCACAAACCTCCTATAATATCCTACTAATCCAAGGAAACTATGAATCTCAGTTTTTATTGTAGGTTGAGGACACTCCTCTATAACTTTTGCCTTTGCAGGGTCAACTGTGATTCCATTATTGGTAACAATGTTCCCCAAGAAAGAAACCTTTTATAACCATAATTCACATTTAATGAAATTTCAAAAAATTATCTCATTCCATAGAGTTTGAAAAATAACCCTTAGATGATCCTCATGATCCTCACAAATTTTGGAATATATCAAAATATCATCAATAAAAACTACCAAAAAGTTATCAAGGTAGTCCTTAAAGACTCTATTCATCAAATCCATAAAAATAACATGCATTAGTTAGTCCAAAAGGCATAACAACAAACTCATAATTTCTATATCTTGATTAGAAGGTAGTTTTTGGAATATCTTCTATCTTCACCCTCAATTGATGATAACTAGATCGAAGATCAATTTTAGAGAAGAATTGAGACCCACGAAATTGGTCAAATAAGTCAGAAATTCTTGGAAGAGGGTATTTTTTCTTTACTGTTATTCTGTTCAATTATTTATAATGAATGAATAGCCGCATCGATCCATCCTTCTTCTTCACAAAAAGAACACGTTCTCTCCATGGAGACACACTCGGTCGGATAAACCCCTTCTCCAAAATATCTTGGAGTTGTTTCTTTAATTCCTCAATCTTCACATTTTCCATCCTATATGGGGTCTTTGATATTAGATGATATCCAGGTATGATTTCATTAGAGAACTCTACCTCTCTTTCTGGGGGAGGTCCAAACAACTCTTTCGGAAATACATCAATGTATTCCTGGACAATGAGGATATTTTCTATCCTCAAACTCTCATTTCCTTTTTCTTCTTCACCGATAAATTCCATAAAGAAGGATATATGAGGTTCTTCTAGACAAATATCAGGTTGAGATATCTCTCCTTAGAAGATAATTGTTGGTTTTCCATTCAATACAATTGATATTTCTTTACTTCGGTATTTGATATTAGCATTATACTTTGAGATCCAGTCCATCCCAAGTATAATGTCGAATTCCGGCATGGGAATGACTACTAGATTTGCGATAAGATTGTGCTCACCAAAGTAAATACTAGAGTTTCTAAACATTAATGATGCTTGGATAATCCCACCCGGATTCTTGACTGATAACTCTACTTTTATCAAGTCAGGGGTTGATTATAAATTCATTGCAAACTTGGTTGAAATAAAGGAATGCGTAGAACCAGAATCCAACAAAGTACTGGATAGCTTTAAGAGAACAATAAGAGTACCTTCTACCACATCATTTGGAGCTTTAACTTCAGCTTTTGTGATAGAAAAACCACAACCTTTCTCCATTGACCTTTTCTGAGGCTGATGGTGGTTCCCGTTCCACTCCCAAGGATTTGGACAGTGATTTGGAAAGTGCCCATGTTTTCCACACATAAAGCACTGAACATCAGTTAGGGCCTGCACCATCTTCCCCATTTTCATATTGTTTGTAAGTTGAGGTTTCGCCTCACTATGAAAATTCCTCACAATATGGTTATCTCATCTACACATGTAGCATTTCCCGCTCCCAAGCATGTAGTTCCCCGAATGCTTCTTCCGAAATTTATTACACATGGGATGTTGCAATTTCTTACCTCCTCTTCCTTGATCAAATCTCCTCCACAATCTGGGATCCAATGTTCTCTTTTTGTCACTGGATTTTTTATACCACTTCATCTCACCAAACTCTAGTTCGACTTTGATCTCACTTTGCACAATCTCCTCATAGCTGTCATAATCTCAGTTGTCTAGATTCTTCCGTAGATGAGGTCTTAGTCCATCAAAAAATCTATAAACCTTTCCATTTGAATCCCTCAAAAATCTAGAGGTATATCATGAAAGTGGGGTGAAGTTCATCTCATAGCTTCTGACAGATTCTTTCTCCTTCTTCTTCAGCTCGAGGAACTCCTTCCCCATTCTTTTTCTCTTGGATCAAGGGAAATACTTACTGATGAAAATACATCTGATCTCTTCCCACTCCATATATTCAACCTCCACTCTTGGACTCGTGTTTTTAATCAGATCCCACCACTAATCAGCTTCTCTTTATAAGATATAGACAGCCAGGGAGACCTTCACATGCTCTGAATAGCAGAGCACAAAAAAGATTTTCTCGATGGAGCTGATCCTCTGCTCAGAAATCAATGGGTCAGTCAATCCACTAATGTTTGGTTATCGTTGACACATAAAAGAATCAACATAATTCGGTTCCCTTCGTGTTGAGATCAATCTCTCAGCTTCATTAAAGTTATTTCCCATAACTGGAGTGAGTTGGTTCATCATTCGCATGATTGTTTCCATTTCGGCTTCCATTGGAGGTCCGTCAGCACATGGTCCATTACGGTCACCACTGGCACGGTTCCTCCTATTTCTCGTCATTTTTTAAAACAATAAAACCTTATTGAGAAAATTATTTCATTTAAGAATATTTTTAATATAAGTAATTTTATGTCTTAAAACATTATGCTAAAAAATTACATTTCTCTATAATTCCTTCATAATGATTTATAAAAAGATTGTGATTAACCCAACATATCCCATGGGAGTGTCGTAACCAAGAGTGCATCAAGGCCTCCTTTCATGCACCAGTTCCCATTCGAGTCTAGATGAAAGTGGTGTTTTAGGGTTTTACCCCTATGTACATATGTGCTAGAGCCGCCTCTAACTGATCATATCCAGATAGGGATATATTTGTTTGATAAACCACTTACTCAATATTCACCAAAATACCTGGAAGTTTTCCTATATTTAAACTTTTCTATAGGATTCTTCCTAAATATTTCATAGCCTAATTTCCATAAATAGCTAAACTATCCTTTGATACCAACAATGGAATCCCTCTTTTTTATTACATAACTTTTCATTACATTTTACAAATAGAGGATCTTTAAAGTCTATCATCTTGGAAATCAGGAACATCATACATGAAAAACAACATAAAAAATTCTTCTAATCCACTTGTATGGCTTCATCAAAATTTTATCTTAAGTACAATTACTGCATCTCATAACTTGGAGACATACATTTAATGTAAAGGGTGATCAGAAGGCCTAGTAAGGGTATACAAGGGAATCTGTTTACTTGTAACATCAATATGAACTTGAATAAAAACATAAGGACATAAGAAATGGAAGTATAGGCATATCATAATGTAAAGAAATTTAATCACAACTTGAATATGTTTCTACAAAATTTCATTTAGACATTCATGAACATATCACCAATTTCCATCCCCAAGGTGTCAAAAATTTACCAAGGCTATTCACCAAGGTATCGTAAAACTTATCATCTCTAGAGATTAATTATTTACCTAATGCATTGGAGCACTATCAGGTCACACCCTTAATATGTATTTACATTCATGTGATCCACATATATAATAATCAAACATTTCATAAATAAACCATATAGAATAAAAGAAATGGGTTTCATTTCAAAATCGTGACGTTTTAAAAGTTCTTAAAAATAAGAACATTATTTAATTTATAACCCATGGAAAGGGAGTGAGGGTTATATGTATGGCCATTACAAAATAAAACATATCCTTTTTTATATATTTATGAACACCCATAGAAAAGAAATTGTTCTGGGTATTCTCTAAAATAAATGAGATAATTTCTTGAGAGAAAGAGATAGAAATTTTGAGACAAAATTTCTGTTGCATAACGACTATATAACATGGTTTTAGAAAATAATAAAAAGATAGAGTACAAGGGTAACCCACTCATAAATATATCATATTACAATATAAATACATAATTAAATGGTGAAAAGAACATGGTATGGATATTTTAATGATATACCACAAGAAAAGGAAACTTGAATGAAAGAGAAGATGTGATTTATTTTATGAGAAATTCAGCAGCCTAACGACATCACTTAAAAATTCGGAAAACGAAATGATGAGATCGGAAAGGGTCTCTCAAAAATTAGACATGAAATGGACATTAATGAGAAAATATAATAACATACCCTCAACATAAAGAGATGGAAACTAGAATACACGACAAAATGGAATTCATGACTTAAAAGAGGAGGGTGAAAGGAACCCTTACCTTGAATAGTAACTTAGAAATCTTGATGTTCGGGACCTTGGGAGGCTTGAGGGACCCTAGGGAGGACTCCTTGGGAGTTGAAGAGACCAGAAATTCGTTGAGGATGATTTTGGAATGAAATTAATGAGGGAAATGGTATGGTATTTATAGGAAAAGTGAGTGAATAAATTATTAATTTCCAAGGGACACCTCATCGGTGGTATTTGCAAAACCATGGGCATTCCAATAGTATTTTACCATGGTAATGGCCACTCAGGAAACCTCATAGAATATCTCACCATTCATAAGTCGACCAGAAATCTTAAATCGGTATTACATCATTAATGATGTCATTAAACAACCAAAAGTCAAAACTGTATTTTTACTATTCACTGAAAATTAAACTGTTTGAGAAAAAACCCAAAAATTCACCATAACCTTACATCAATGATCTGAATTTAAAAATGAATTCCATTTTATGAAAATAATTTTCTAAATAATTTTAATTTAGTTTTTAAATAAAATCTTTATTTATTCCAAAAAATACAACTTTCAAAATATAACTCATTATGTAACACCTTAAAAAAGTAATCAAGGTCCCATAAAAATATCGTGTACGCATAAGACAATAAAGTAACAATTTATGATTAAATTTTTTGAAAATAAATTTCCATTTTAAATTATAAAATTTTAAATAAAATATTTATAGCATAAAAAAATACCAAAACTTAAACTATGATTATTCTTCACTTTTAAGATGTCTAAAATTTATTTATACAATAATGGGTGATGTTTATATTTTTTTGTTCAAATTACAATTCATTACTATTCATATGGGTATGTTACTATTCATAATTTATTATTCACTAAAAATCAAGTTGATCTTATTAGACTCTAAATTTCTCACTGATCACAACTATAGTAGACCATTTTTTTAAAAAATCATTTCACATTATTAATTATTTAATGTATATAAAAAATATTTTAAATTACCATTTTTTCCTAAATTCGTCAATAATACACATCCTATATTTATCCGGATATTTGAAATTCACAAACTATTCCATAAGAAGAAATAAAAATGTTATTTATATAAAAGGATTACAAAAAGTTGCTAAGGTCTCGTTACATAGCCCTTTATTACACCAGCATAGGACCTAAGTGTCAGGTGTGCTATGGTGATTGAATCTTGGGGTGGCTTGGACAACATTGCTCGAGTGGTGATTTCAGTTAGCTTGAACGTCTCCCTTAGTCGATTCCATTAAAGATTCATACGTTGAAGTTAGGCTTTGGCTTGGTCTAGAGAAAAGCCCAGTGATGCTACCTCCTTCCCAAGATCCGACAGATGGGCGTCATATGGCTCGAGTTTACTGGATGAGGCCACTCAATCTTCTTTTTATTTTAATTAATCAAGATAACAATATTTATAAAAACAAAATGTTAAGATTATAATTTACAATGGTCATATTGACCAACAGTCATATTGACCAACGGTCATATAACAGTCGAAACCCGATGGTCACATTTTAATTATACCCCCTTCATTAATTAAAGGACATAATTTTATTGAGTATAAAATAAAATAACACACAAAAATAGGAAACAAATACAATTAAAAAGTTCGGGTCATTACATAAGAAATGGGTGATCAATAAATCCCAATTAGGGAATTATCATGTAAAAGGGTAATAAATGTTATACAATATGAATATCAATGGGGGAAAAGTAACATTAATAATAAAGAATGATATAGCATGATAATCACAACATGGGAAATGTGGAAACAACTTAAAACCGTACATCATAAACATTGGTCAAGGATAAATTCAAGACATCATGGTAGACAAAGTCTCATAATAGAATCATGTTTACTCCCTATACTAATATAATTTCTCATAAGACAAAACATTACCTAATACAGTGGAGTGAAAATAATTCTGGGTGCACTCGTAACATTCATTTCATTCTCAAGCTTAAGTGTTTCACATAGATAATACAACATGGATTCATTAATAATCATATTTTATTACATTATTAAGGAGTGTAGAATATATTCTTGTTATTCCTAATACAAAAAAGTATAAGTTTATAAAGTTAAACACTCTTGATAAGAATTGGGTAAGGTATTCACTACACAATTATTTTGGCATAGAAAATAGTGGGAAAATATCAGCAGCATAATGTCCTCACATAAATATTCATAAAATTGGTTGATGAGAGATAAAGGGGTATATCATCATTTTGAAATAAAATAGGATGTAATAGAAACTTTTATATAAATTTTCCAACATTAGGAATTGGAAATCGAAGGCATAATAAAATAAAATAAAAACATGAATAAAGAAGAGAAAATAATGGTCTCTTACATGAGTGTGTGACTCTAAATGTTTGGGAGGAGCTTCTTGTGAGATTTGGGGCACCCTCAGATGAATATGGAGAGGATAGGGACGATTAAGGATGTGTTACAAGTATTTTTAGTGAATATAAATTGGATCTTGGCTGGGATTATATAAGAAATTAGTGGGGATTTCTTTCTTATTTCTCAAACTAAGGTTTCAGACTCTATATAATAAAATAACCAAAATTAAAAACCATCCTATGGATTTCACATTGTTTCTAACAAATGGGAGTGGTTTTAATTATTTTATAATTTCACGGACCTAACATAACAAAATAATTCTCTTACTTATGTGGATGTAAGTCATACTATTAAAAAATTATTTTAAAATCATAAAATATATTAATGGTTTTGGAGGATTCATAATGGATTTATAAAATTAATAAAATAAATTTAAATTTAATTATTTTAAATATAAAATATATAGTTTTCCGTTGATACCTTTTCTGGTATTTTGTAAATCATGTTTTGGTCATTATGATGTCATAATAAACAAAGTATATTTATACTTTATATAATTTTTACCAAAATATTTGATAGTCCAAAAAAATTATGAAAAAATATCCATAAGATAATTTCTATGTTTTGATTCAAAATATAATTTTAATGTTTTCTAAATATATTTTTTAAAATTTTTCAATTTTCAATTTTAAAATAAAATCGGCATTTATTAAGAAATGATGGTTTCATTGAAATAACGGGTTTTGAACCCTAATAGAAATTACATGTGACTTCATAAACATTATATGATAATTTTTATTTAATAAAAATTATTTAATGATAATATTTTATTTTAATATTATTTATTTCAAAATTCCATTAATTCATTAAAAGAAAATCGTTAATCGAATTTTAATATTACCCAAAAATACTATTTGTGTTTTATTATATCAATATAAAAATCTTTTATAAAGTAACAATAATAGGATGAAAATATATCCACTATTCTGTATAAAATAATGTACATAATCATATCTATAGGGTCTTTATACATATCCCTTTTATACACTCACAAATTCTCTAAGAGTATGGTGCATGACGGTGAGTCTTTCATGGGCTGGTTTGGTGCACATGGTTTAAGTCGTGATATCAATGAGATTGAACTTAATACATAAACGATTTCAATCATGATTAAGATATTGGATCTCATCTTGGGCTTGGTTAAGTAAAAATACTAATGATTCTATCTCCCTTGGAAGATTCGATAAATGAGATTCATAACGTATGATTCTACTGGTTGAGAACATCACTTCCTTTTCCTATATCAATTGGATTTATTAAAAACCTATATTTATAATAATCATATTGTCACTGTTCAATGGATATAATACCAATGATAATGATTCTTAATGGTATTTTAAAACTGATAGTGTATAATAAAACTAAATAATTTCATGTGATTCTTATAGCCATAAAACATAATAATGCATTTTATTAAATTTCAAGGGAGTTTTATTTACAATAGTTGGGCCCTTAAAATATTCCACCCTGTTGAAATTTTTCCTAAAAATATTATTTTCCCATACTAAAATATATGAGGATAACTATGTTTCATCACTTCCTCTGGTTCCCATATCACTTCTTCAAACATTTGATTTCTCCACAACACATTGACAAGGTGCACTGTCTTATTTTGTAGAACTTTTCCTCTATAGTCTAAGATATTCACCAGCATATCCTCATAGGAAAGATCATTATCTAATGGTACCACGTCTAGATTGAGTACATGTGACGGGTATATTATATACTTTCTTAAGTGGGATACATGGAACACATCATGCACCTGTGATAGGTTAGGTAGGAGGGCTAGTCGATTAGTCATCACTCCGATGAGATCAGGGATCTCAAAGGAGATGATGTGTCTTGGACTACACTTTCCCATATTCCCAAATATAATCCCCTTGTTCCATAAAAATATGTTGAGGAATATCATGTCTCCAATATCAAACTCTATGTCCTATTTATGATTGACATCATAGCTCTTATGTCGACTCTGAGAAGCCTAGATGTGCTGATCAATGGTTATATCCTTTTCCAACATTTCCTCAACCATTTTAAGAAGAATATGTTTTTGTTCCCTAAATTATTATGAGCATGAATATGTTCTGCACCTGTTACCATAATGGGCTTCATAGGGAAACATTTATATGATTGCATGGAAATAGTTTTTGTAAGAGAACGTAACCAAAGGATGATGTTGGTATCATCCTCCTTTGATGCCCAAAGAACATGATCACAATAAGTATTCCAGTGTCTAAATAGTCTTCTTATATTAGCCATCAGTTAGATAATGATTGTCCATAAAAATTTCATCTTAGTGTTCAAATCATATTATAGAATTTTCCAAAACATAAGGGTTAATATCAGATCTCTATCAAATACAATCTATAGTGGTACTAAATGTAGCCTTACCACTTCTCTGAAGTATATTTCTGAATGTTGATCCAATGATAAGTTCTCTCAAATTGTAAAAAAGTGTGAATTATTCGTAATAAGATCCACCACAACCTGTATAGAATTATACCCTCTTTATTTCTTCAAAATTCTTGTGAAAAATTCCATGGCCCTGTTTTCCCATTTTTATGTAGGTATGGGTAATAGTTGCATCATCCCATTGTATTTATGTCTTTGTGCCTTCACTTTCTAACACACAAAACCTCTTGATTTATATTTCGCAATCTTCTTCCTCGTAATTTACCTCCAATAGTGTTCTCATGGATCTTGATACATCTTTATACTTCCTAGGTGGATGGATAAGGTTGATCTATTTATATCATCCAATATCCCTTCTTTAACTCGAGATTTGATAGTATAAATAGTCTTGACCCAAATCCTAGAACTCTTTCTTCATTAACATTGAACTCTAAGGATTTACCTTTTCTTGTAGTTTCCTCATTATTCTAAATTTACATATCATTTATCAAATCATCCTTTATATTTTCTAGAAGGTACGGTTGAGCTATAAATTTTGAAAGGACTGATGATTTTTCTTCCTTTATGATTCCCATGTCCATCTTATTAAAATATAAGACGACCATGTTCCTCTAAATTATAATAAATGATGGAATTGTTGAGTCTTTATAAGTCGATTTTCTTCCACTTTATTCACTTTCCCATGGTGATAATGGATTGAGAATTCATAGTCATTGAACAAATTTAACCATATTTTTCGGTGCATATTCTACTCTTTCTCTGTGAATATATACTTGAGTCTTTTGTGATCTATGTAGATTTCACACTTCTCTACAAAAGGGATAATGCTAGTATATTTTCAAATTGAATATAACTACATCCAACTCCAGGTCATCTATTTGGTATAAATATCCATGAACTTTCAACTTATTTGAAGCATAGGCTATGAATTTTTTATTCAACATTAACACACAGCCCAATCCCTTCTTTGAATAATCATTGAACACCATGAAAATATATCCACTTTTGGGTAGTGTGAGAAAAAATCTAGTGATAAGAGTCCATTGTAGATCCTTCAATCTCTCTTCATATTCATCATTCCCTGAAAACATTACCTCATTCTGAGTAATCTTGGTTAGAGGGTTTGATAATCATAATAAATTTATCAAAAATTGATGATAATACCTTACTAACCCAATTAAACTACAGACATATATCAGAAATGTCAGCCTCGACCATCCTTTAATTTATTTTTTGTTGAAGGGTCTAAAAATATCCCACTTCTTGTGATGACATTTCAAAATAATGAGACTTTCTTCAACCATTACTCACATTTGTTGTACTTGTCATAAAGCTTCTCCTTTCAGAAGCTCTTTAGCATAGTTCTTATATAATCCTCATGCCCCTCATTGGTTTTCGATTATATTATAATATCATCTATAAAACTACCAAAAATTTATCGTGGTAATATCTAAATACACAATTCACCAAGTCTATGAATATTATTGGAGAATTAGTAATTCTGAATTGTATTACTATGAACTCCAAGTACTTGTACCTTGTACAAAAATCATTCTTGGGGATATCCTCCTTCTTCACCCTAACATGGTAATATCTCGACTGTATATCCACTATAGAGAAGTATTGTGCTCTATATAGCTGATTAAAAAATTAATCAATCTATGGTATAGTAAACTTTTTCTTTTTCATGATCTTTTTGAGCAGATGATAATCAATGTAAAGGTGCATTGGCACATCCTTATTCTTGTCGAGTAGGATTGGTGAACTCAATGTTGAATCCCTTGGGTGTATGAAACCTTTATCTAGATTATCCTCTAGTTTTTTCATTATCTCTTAAAATTTCACAATAATTATTCTATATGGATTCTTGGATAATATCAATTCCCCCATAGTAAGCCTGATTAAAAATTCAACATCTTGACTAGGAGAAAGACCAAGAAATTCTTAGAGAAATATATTAGTGCATTGCCTCACAATAGGAATTTCTTCAAGGATGTATATTTCCTTCGATTAAGTTATTTGATCTATATATGCTTTCTCATTGAGAAACAATATATATTATTGAGATGTTGGTTCTAATGATGATTCATCCTCCTCATTACACTTGTATAGAATCAAGGTTCGATTATCAATATAGAGAGTGATTTCCTTATCATGGCAATTTATGTTGGCTCTATATAGGTAATTCCAATACATACCCAAAATTTCATCAAATTCATCCAAAGGGAGATTTACAGGTTTTATTGGGGATTTTACCCCAAAAGTTTTGATAAGCAGTGAGTTATATAATTGGGATGCAATAGTTTCCCCATTTTTCATTTTCAATGATAGATCTATGATGAAGCTCACATTTTCATATATTTTATACTCTAAAACATTGTTTATAATCCCACAAAAGTGTTATTTAATGGGTAATTATCATGTTTTTAAGTTTTAGTGCTATTTTGAACCCAAATGTGAAAAACGACTAATTCGGGATTTTTGACAGAATTTTAGGTCTGGGGTATTTTGGTCATTTCAGGAAACAAAAAATTCCAAATTTTCTGATTCAAATTTCGTTAGAATCCATATTTTATTTCCTTAATTTTTTTCTTCTGGACCAGGAGCTGATTTGATCCTCTAGAAGCCGTAAAAATTCAATGAAGTTGAAGAGTTTTCCGGGCGGACAGAACCGACCCCAATTCCATAACAGAAATAAAATTTGGTCTACACAACTCCAACTTAAATGCTTCCACTTGGAGATGTACGAGGACTCATGGGAGCGTTTATACAATAAATTGCAATCCGTTTTTAATCAATTATGCAGGACATTGAATGACATACATTTGAAGGAAGCTGCCTCCCAAAAAGGAAACCGCCAATAGTAAATTCATAACTCCTAGGCGCGTCCAATGAAGCTAATATTTTGGGATCAAACGTAGAAGACATTATGGAACAATATTCATGAAGACACCTATTATAGATTCGGTCATTTAAAGGCTTCTATACGCGTAATATTTAGGATTAATTGTTTTGTGTGTGAATTTGTCACCCATTCTCCCTATAAATATGTGTCCCTTCTCCCAGTTTATGATATATCCATTCCAGGGGGGATAAGGTGGATCTTATTTCTGTAATTTTTTATTCATATTTTTAATATAAATTACTTTATTCTTCTTCTTCATACCTCATTCTTCCATTTTTTCTTTTATGTGTTTCTCCCACCGTATTCTCTTCTAACTCCATGAAAATGGGGAACTAACCTCGATGTTTATTTGAGGAGGAGAATGGTGGTTGTTTGATTTTCATTGTCCTTCAATTTAAATATCATTATTTAATTCTGAGAATTTTGGTGGTGGTTAAATTGATTATGATGTGCGATTGCCCCATTTTCTCTATCACCAAGTTCTTCTTCTCATTCATCATTTATCCTTCCCTTCACTATATTAGTCATGAATACGATGGAGTATGGCTTGTATAGCGATGGTCGGAAAAGAGATCTCCTAGCCGACTTTAGGAAAAGTATTTACCCACATGCAGAGATCTTGGTTTTGGGGAAATAACATTTCAAATAAGAGGGTGTAGTGTGATAGATTTTGATCACTACATTGAATTGATATTGAGAATATTTTAAGAAACAATGATATCAACCACTATGATCCTCCAAGAACAAATGTCTTCTTTCTTCTTTTTAACATCATGTTGTTTTAATTAAATATATATATATATATATATATATTCATATTTTATGCATATTTCAAACTCATCATTATATTATATATTAATTAGAAAATAAATAGTGACAATAGAATTTTGGTGTTGTGTAAGTTGCCTCCTTGAGACTGACCCTGAGAGTGCACTATATTGCATTCTTAGGTAAATAATATTTTGATCGGGGATCTACGACAAATACCCGCTTCGTCAAATTGGTGCCGTTTCCGGGGAGGCGCAACACTTTCACACACCATTATTCATAAAAAAGCAAAAAAAAAATCATAAATTTCAAAAACTAAAAAAAAACTTTTGGTTCATGATGTATTTAAATGGTGATTATTAAGCATTTAATGACAAATCTCAGGTGCCAAATTGATGCTCAATTTCAAAGGATTATTGATAAAGTTCAAAAACTGGAGAGCCAAATTGAATGGATTGCTGAATATGTACGCACATCCCAAGAGCAATCCAAACCTGAGCCTGAACCTGAACCAGAACGAGTGGTGGAAGAGATTTCACCGATCACATTTTATGTTAAAGAACCTGAGGTGGGTGAGAAAGAACTTCTAAAGGAACTTATAACATCATCCCACACTCAACCATTGCTCAAGGAGGTCCCAGAAGTACACATTCCAACTGATGCACTGATGGGAGGTCAACATTTTTTGGAAGAATCTTGGAATAACTTTGTTGAAGATAACTTGAAACATGATCTTCCCATACTTAATAATGAAACATCAGACACTTTCTACCTCTCTCTTGATTTGGAAGATAAGGAAGAAGACGCAGCTGCTGAGATTGAGTTTCCAATGGTCATGCCTGAAGAGATCAATTACCAAGCTGAATTACTTGAAAGGGAATATTTCTTTATTAATTCTTCATGTTTTAATCTTATTCAAGCAAAATTGTTTTCTGACATCTCTTCCTTTGAAATTTCTAATACAGCACAAATGGAGCAGACCATGGATGATACGAAAGATACCACTCAAGTAGGGGTGATCATGGAAGAAGATCTGGAGAAGGTGGTGGGGGTGCGACTACCTCCTCAACAAAAACTTTCATACCATATGGAGGAGGACACCACCGAAGTTAACAGGGAGCACCCTTATCTTTTATTCCATCCCACTTCGAACCTCAAATTTCTTCTTTATTCTTTCTCGGGGGTTGGGAACATTCAAATCTTATTTGGGGTTATCTACTTTCAGGTTTTACTCATGGATATCGGGAAAACTCACATGTGGTGGTTAATCTCAAAGAAACCACACCCACCTTTTGATGGGGGATAATCAACTGAAACTGCCTGACTAGGGGCAGTAAAAACCTAGCACCCTCTTGGGGGGTCTAAACCAAGCATTATCTATTTTCTTTTCCTTTTCTCATTCTTTTTATTTATTTTTTCTTATTTATTTTTATTACTTTCTTGTAGTCTTAAAGTGGTTGCTTCTAGGAGCTTAACTCAAGGCATCCACTTCTAAAATAATGTCAGGATGTATCTTTCCTTCCCTTTGATTTTTTACCTTTATATTTATATTTTGTTGAGTTGAAATAAGGGGTAGTTAAATTTAAGTGTGGGGGACTATCAACCTGCTTAGTTATTCTTGTGTGCTTTTCATCTTTTATAGGATTTTTGATCTGTAATGAATATTCTTATCACTTTTCAGACATCAATTGATTATAGAGAGTTGAAATGATTTTTGAAATAATGGATTTTAAATGATTGTTGATGTGAAAACATTTTTCTTAAATTGGATTGTCAATCATTTGTATGAGTTTGATTGATTTTTGAAATGCATGACCATGAAACAACTGACTCAAAATATTTTTTCCAATCTTGTGAGGTATTCTAAACCACTTTTACATATTCTTCCTAATACCCACACATTCTTGAGGGAAACATGAATATTGTGTGAGAACCAGAATTTGTGAATATTCTCTTTCGAAGATTTGGATTTCATGGAATGTATTTGAAATGATTGAGGCATCTCTTTGCCTCCTTTAGACCGACCCTGAGAGTGTACTATATTGCATTCTTAGGTAAATAATATTTTGATCGGGGATCTGCGACAAATACCCGCTTCGTCAATCTACATCCATGCCTTTTGATGGTGTTTGTATAGTTCTAACAAAATTTTATGATGTGAGGGAATGTGTAGAACCTGAATAAAAAAGAACATTTTCTATTATTGAATTAATAAATAGTGTACCTATTTCCACTTCATTGTTGGGATACACCTTAATAGTTGTTATGGAAAAATCTCTCCCTTACTTCTTTGGAGGTTGTTGGTTGTCTCTAAAAAACATTGGCTTAGGGAATTGGTTTGCAAAGTGCCCTATTTACTTACAATTGAAGCAATGAACAATGAAATAAGGGTTAATTGGAGAATTCCTTTCATATATCACATTAGTGGGTTTCTCGTATCCGCAATCTCTAGTTAGGTTCTCATACTTCATACACCAAAACATATCCTCTTCCACCTGAGTAAATTTTTGGGGTTCTTCTTTCCACACATTTGACAAGTGTGATGTTGAAATTTTATTGAACCATTAGATTTCCCCATCGTATCACCAAAATTAAACACAAATTTATAATTCTTACCTCTATGATACCATTTTGATTCATCAATCTCCATATAAACTTTAAGGGAATATTATAATATTTTCACATTACTATCAAAGTCTCATATCACTGTGGATTTTCTAGACTTGGTTTTAGCCCACCAGAGAAGCAGTCAGCATTTAATTTTGGGGTAAATACAAAGTTGGAGGTCTATCGTGCAAGTCTTATGAAGTTTTCTTAATACTCTCTGATAGATTTGAAATCTTTCTATTAGAGGGAAAGGAAATACCTTTCTATATTAATTCAATGAGTGAGAGTAAAATATTTTCCATAATTCAAAACATCGCATTGCTTTAATCTATTCCTTAGGATTCGTATTCTTAACCAAAATCCACCATAGATTAGTTTCTCTCTTTATACTATAAAAAATTCTTAGAACCTTTTCTTATTCGAATCATTGGATGACTCCAAATATCTTTTCAATAGAGTTGATCCAATTGTTCCACGATTAATAGATCAAATGATACATTTAATTTTAGAGGCCTTTATTTCATAAAGGACTCGATCACATCATGTTCTTTCTTGGGGAGATTTGGCCTCTCCTCCTAATTAGGGTTTCTATTCATAACTTGAGTCGACTGAGGGAGTATCTTCACAAAGTTCTTGATTCCAACTCCAATTGGTTTGGGCATCTCATTGGGGTAGTCATCACATTTCACTTCACATTGGTTTTTTAACAAATTCCTTGTATTTTCATCCATTGGTTAGAATAAAATGAAAATTAGGATTAATTATTTTTATATAATTAAAAACATAAAGGTGAAATCCAATGACACTAAATGGATAAATTATAAATTACATAAATTTCTTGACATATGAATTTTTAAACTTCAATCTATGTTATTTATAATCAATTTTATAACATATACTCTTTTGGAATTTTTTACCCATTAATAATTGTTCATAATGAGATTATGAAAATAATAAATCATATCACTTGGGAGTGTCAAACCAGGTGCACAGTAAGGCCCATTTCTATGTACCAGGTAACACCGAGTATGGCCTGACACACCTTATTAGAGTTGTTACCCCTAGGTATATCTATTCTAGAACCACATCCACTTATAGTATCCAGATAGGGATTTATTTTCTTTATAATCCCCTGGCTTTATACTTACCAACATTTAAGGATGTTTTATAATTCTTATTCTTATCCCAAATTCTTTACCTATATTTTTCTCATCATAATACGAAAATTAATAAAACTATTCCATTGATACCAACTATAACATCCCTGCACTATATTATACATTAATTCAGGATTTATTACATAAAAGTACATTTAATAGAACCCTTAATATCAATATTTCTTGAGTATTTGGGAATTATTTACGTTAAATAACAATTTTAAAAGGTGAATACATCTTCTTTATTGAAAAATTACTTAACATGATCAAAATATTTCATTGAACATAAAACTACATGGGATAACCTAGGGACATACATAAAAGAAAGGGGTAATCTATAAATCCTAGTAAGGGACTAAGAATTTCATAATGTAATGCATGTTATACAATAGTTATATCAATTAGTAATGAAAGGGACATGAATAATAAGGCATGAAATAGCATAATAATCAAGACTTGGGATATGTGACAATAATATAAAACATTACATCATAAACATAGGTCAAGGATAACTGCCATGGAATCATGATGGAAAAGGTATCATAATGAAATAAGGATCACTACTTGTCTCAACATAATTTCTCATGGAAGTAAGAATTACAATATTATTTGGAGATATATATAATTTTGGGTGCACCCATCACTTTTATTTCATTCTCATGCTTAAGTGTGACACAAAGATCATACAACATGGATTCATTCATCATCATATTTTAAAAAATCATTAAGGACTCTAGAATATATAATTTTAATACCAAATTAAAAGAAGTTTATGTGTATAAATGTGGGAACTATTGATATAAATTGGTTAAGATATCTGCAACATATTTATTTTGGCATGGAAAATCAAAGTGAAATTTCGGTAGCATAACATCGTCACTTAAAAATTCATAAAATTTGTTCAGGAGAGATAAAGGGTTATCTCATCATTTTGAAATAAAATTAGATGTAATTGGGACATGAAAATAAATTTTACAACATCAGTAATTTTAAATGGAAGGCGTATGATAATAAAGAAACTTTAATAAAGAAGAGAATGTGAGGATTCCTTACTCGAGTATGTTACTCCAAATGATTAAGAGGAGCTTCTTGAGAGATTGGGGGAACCATGAGAGGAATCTACAGAGGGAAGGTAATTATAAGGACATATGAAAATGATTTTGAGTGATGATAAATTGGGTATTTGGTGGGTTTATATAAGAAATGAGTGGGGATTTATTTATTATTTCTCAAGAATAGATTTTGGACTCTATATAATAAAATAACCAAAAAAACCTTCTTGTTGATTTTTCACATGGTTTCTTCCTAATGAGATTGATCTTAATTATTTTATAATTACAAGGGTTGAAATTAAAAAAAATTAATTCCCTTTATTATGTGGAGATGAGTCGTACTTTTAAAGGAATGATTTTTAAACCTTAAAATATATTAGTGGTTTTAGAGGATTCATAATGGCCTTATAAAATTAATCAAATAAACATAAAATATCATTATTTTAAATATAAAAATATATTTTGTCATGGATACCTTTTATAGTATTAATTACTTAACGTTTTTCATTATGATGTTATAATACAAAAATTATATTTATACAGTATTTAATTGTGACCCAAAAATTTTACTATCTTATAAAATTATGAAAAATTTACCGTTGGATAATTTTAAAATTATGATTACAAATATAACATTAATTTTATCTAAATTATTTTATAAAAAGGTGAATATTTACTTATAAAATAAATTTAAAATTTATTAGGAAATCCTAGTTTTTTTGACAATACTAGTATCCCAATGCTTAAAATAATTATATGATTATTTATTTTTAATAAACATTTTTTAATAGTAATATTTTATAAAAATATTATTTATTTCAAAAATACATTAATTCATCAAAATAAATTCTTTAACTGAATTTGAATATTACCTAAAAATAATATTTTTGTTTTCTAATATCAAAATAAAATTAATTTATAAATTAACAATAATAGGATGAAAATATATACATTATTGTACAAAAATAATGTAAATACTCACATATCTAGGGTATTCATACATATACATTTAATACACGCAATAACTCCCTAAGACTAATTTTATCGATGGTGAGATATTCATGGGGTGGTTCAGTAAACATGGTTTGGGTCATGATCTTGATGAGCATGTACATCACCTATAATTGGTTTCACTCATGCTTAAGTTGATGGATCACATCTTGGGCTTGGTCAAGGGAAAATCCTAGTGATTCTATAACCCTCAGAATCTTATATTGATGGGATTTATAGGGTACAATACTACTAATTTAGGTCATCATATACATTTTCTATGTCAATTGGATTTGTTAAAACCCAATATTTATATTAATAATGTGTTTACTATTCAATAGTTGTATTACCAATATAAATATTTATTAATGGTCTTTTAAAACTAATAGGATATAATAAAACCAAATATGTTCATTTGTTTTCTATAACCATAATATATAATAACACATTTTATTAAATTTCATGGGGAATTTTATATATAACAGTTCAGGTCGTTACAATCATGATGTCTTAGATGAGCATCATTAGTGGTAGAATGGGCCAGGAATGGATTCTCCAAGATAAGTGTTACCTTAAATACTAGAGAAATATCATGTGTCTAGTAGTATTAGTTGATACCACTTCTGACTATTTTTATATTATGAATATATATGGTTTTATTTATTGTATAATTGTTATTAGTTGATTATCCTTGATTCATTATTTTTTGGTTATTTTGTGGGGTCCTACTGGGTGTTCTTATACTACCCATTTTGTTGTATATATCCAAACATGTCACGTATTATGTATATGAGTGATCATTTTAAATATTCCTCACATGAATATGATTTTTTAGAGTATATTTATTTGATATAAAGGATAAGTTGTGTACCCATTTTGTATTTTATAGTAGTCATATCCTGATCATGTTGGACTCTTTTCTAGTTTTGGTTAGTCTTTTATTTTTCCTCTTTATCACATTACAGTACTTTAATGTAGGATATATATCGTTCATTCATTTATAGTATCATTTTTTTTACTTTCTCGACATTGTATGGGATTGTAAGTGTGTGTGTGTGTGTGCTTGTGTGTGTTTATAGGTACTTAAAAAATTCCTCCCAAGTGTGTGATATGCCTACTCTACACTGGTCTCCTACCTTTGAACTATTAGAGGTGGGATCTGGGTATTGTAACTCAGCTTATCACCGTTCTTCTAGTCCTCAGTGGCTCTGTTTGTGACACTCCCCCTCCTCTCAAAAAGAAATTCCACATAGTTGGAGCATAGAATGGAAGAACATGAGGAAATACAATTTGGCGTACCAGATGCTTCCATATTATGCTCCAACTATGTCGAATCTATGTCTGATAGGTGCAGGAGTTTCACAAATAGATCCACTAAATAATATGTGGCAGAACCACGTGGCATAACAGATTCTTAAGAAAATTAATTTTCAATTATTAATATCCTCAATTTTAACCCCCCCCCCCCGTTTAACGCATTTGGAATCCTACAGCCTTAGTAACATCTCCCTCGCCCATATATGTTCCCTTGACTCTATTTTTTGGTGGTTTTGGCTTATTTCTTCATGTTCCTTGAAGAAATTCTTTTCCCTCTTCTTGTCTTGTCCTTTTCTCCTTCACTTATTGAGTTATCTTTCCTTTAGTGGTTGTGTTAACATGAAATATATTGATTCTTTAATTTTTTTTCTTGAATATTGATGGGTGTAGAATTTTTTCTCTCCCGTAAGATATTATCTTGGTTCGTATCATGGTTTCCATCCAAATTATGGTGATTTAAATTAAAATTTTTGTGGTTCTATGTTGTTTCATTATTTGATGATTTTAATATTATATGATTTTTTCTAAAGGTGTTTTGAAATTGTGTGTGGGGGGGGGGGGAATGATATTTTCAAAAGAGTTAGTGTGATTGTGATACATATATACAATTTACCCATTTGTAAATGGTTGGCTTCATCTTATACTGTCTGTTAAAATGAACTTATAATACACAAAAGGGTTTTTCATGATGTAGAAAATTGGATAAATCACATGGTAACCTTGCGTATCTAGGTCTTGGCTAAGGAATAATACATTGGATGAGTCAGCAGGGCCTCGGCCTAGGCTCCCAAACATGATTACACTACAATTCTAACATAAATTATGATATATTATGGAGACCTCTTGAAATTTGTTGTGGAACTATCTAGTGACTTGTGCATGAGGATTTTAATTTTTGATTGACCACCGAGAGTATGAAGATCCTAGAACCCTATTGACCTTTCTAGTTATATATTTCTAATAGTTTTTAAATTATAGTCTTACCAATTTTTAGAAATTCTTTCATTCTTCACTTTCCTTTAAAAATTCAAATAAATAAATTTGATATATTTAATTTATTTCTCTGAATAATTTTCTATTAATTTATCTGTGAATGTCATTTCATGGAAACTCTTGGTGGAATCATATCTGAAAAGTGATCTCACACCCTACACATACCAAATATGTATATATAGATCATATTTTGTTTAACATAGGTAAAGTAAATGCCATCCTTGAGTGTGATAGCATGTGAACCCATTAGTTTCTTCATTTTGGTGTGTGTTGGGGATGGTTTCATGGTATAGGATGGTCCCTATTTCACTTGTTTTTTCTGTAGTTTTGGTTGGGCCCATCCCATCAGTATATTTTGGATCTTGGGTTATTAAAAAATTGAATGTAATTTGGATTTTCATGGACCTATTATTGTATTTTTTTTGTTTTAATGTTGTAAATAGTTATTTGTTTTATTTTGTTTCATTTCGTACTAATTTTTGGTAAGCTAACGGGGAAAAACTATTCCCAAATGAGTTCCCTAGTTCCTAGAAACTAGTTTATAGTATTAGAGTGAGTTTTCATTCTTGGATTTGTGATTAATTTTAAAATATAACTCCTAATTTGGGTCATAAATGTCTTGCGATGCAGTGAAATATTACACCAATGTTTGTGGGACATTTTTAAATTACATAGAGGATTGGTAAGGTTACATATAGTTTGGTATTACCTTTATAGTTAAAATCAATTCACGATGTGATCCATTTCTCTCAATTATAGAAGTATAACCCATACATGTATCATCAACTGAACTAGGAATAGAATAATCTATAACCATGTATATCGATAACTAAACACAAAATTGAAACATTTTATTCCCATAAAAATTACATTGTGGGAATTCAATTCTACTATTTTGGGTTTTGTGGAATTATGGGAATGATTATCATCAGATGTGGGAGTGTACGTATTATGTAGAGGAGTGATACAATTAATTATTTCTCTATTCAATTTATGGATTAACTTTTTGAGGGGGAAATATTTCATTTTGGGGAGAATTTTAACACATGTGCTGTTATTTTAAGGTACTTACCATTTTATTTTTTTATAATTTTATTTTCTATAGAATTCAATTTTATTTTTATGAAATATGATTGTTTTTCGATGAACAGAAGGTACCACATGGTTAAAGGAAATGTTCAGTAACCCCATTGAAAATTGTGTGTCCATGATAGTGTCACTATATTTTCCTCATGGATAGTATCATAACCTATTTCCCCGCACAAAAAATCTATGTGGCCTCCCCATCCCCTTGACCAGTTTTGTCACATGGTTGGCACCTAGTTTTGAAGATCATGTAGCCAAACCATGTATCCTGATAGATTCCTAAAAAATTAAAATTTACAATTATGACCCCAAATTATTTTAAACTGCTAACCCCACCCCCTAATTTTACCCATTCGACCCCCTCCAAACCTAGGCATGTCTCTCTATCCTCTCAACTTTCTCTTTTATCTTTTTTAATTGATTTTTTCTTGACTTCATCATGGTTTCTTCAAGAAAGGGTCCCCTCTTCTCTCCTATTATATTATTCTCCTTACCATATGGATTTGAAATTTTTATATTTGTTTTATTGACATAAGTATGAATTTTTAAATTAGATCTTGATTGGTGTGGTGTGTTTTATCTCTTACAGTATCTTCTCTTTGTTTTTCTGACAGTTTATAACTGGATGAAGAATATTTTTAGTGAACGGTATGTAGTTCTATATAGATTCATTACTTGTTGATTTTAATGTGATTTCCTTTATTTTTAAAATCTTTTATATATTTTATATGTTAGTGAAAATAGTTATTTTAAAGTTTTTGGTATGAGTAAAATTTGTAAAAATTATTTACTACTTTTAAAATTGTTGGTATTGTCATGCGTGGTTTGTGATGAATGGACTTATGATACACCAATGACTTTTTCTTGATTTGGAAAATATGAAAAAGAAATTGGGAACCATGTGTACGTAGGTGGGTGTCTAAGGACTAGTAATATGTATGAGTTGGTAGGGCCTCAACCTAGTGTCCCTGAGAGGATTATTTTGCAATATTAACAAAACTTATGACATACTATGGCAACTACTAGAACTTTGGTATGTACCACTCTAGAAGCTTGTGCATGAGAATGTTCATTTATAATCAACCACCAATTGTATAAGGATACAAATACCCTATTTACCAAGATAATTAGTGATTGTTATAGTATAGAAACTACATTTTTAAATGTTTTTAGCTATCCTTTCATTGTTCAATTTCTTTTAGAAAATAAAGTGTGTTTTCAATTTGGATTATTTAATTTATTTCTATAAAAACATGAATGATAATTTATCTCTTAAATTCATTTTATGAAACATATAAAGACTGTGAACCTAGTACCCCAAAGTTGTTTGTGACATTATTAATTTGGAATAAGATATAAGGAATAATTTAATATTCATGGTAACTAAATACACACTTGAATATCATTTTAAAATGAAAAAATAAAGATCAAAAAAATCGTTAAGTGCATCATGATTTCCACTAGAAGAAACTTGTATATCAATCATAATATGCATCTAGGCATCTTTGGGGATATATTATTAGAATGGTTGTGATCAAATGATCATTAATGGAATGTGTATGGAGAAATCTACAAATAAATAAATCACAATAAAAATGACATAGTAAATAACATATACAAATTCTATTAAATCAATAACTTGAGAACAATATGAATGAAATAAATAAGGATAGAATAATTTCACACACTTAATAACATGAGAATGAAATTTTACATGGATACTATAACTAATCAAATAATCACACAGAAATCAATGACTAATCAGGTAATTAGGGTTTCATTATTCTTGAAATAATAACTGTACCATCAAGGCCTCCATCAGAGATATCTTACAGCAATGGGTAAGGGCTCAGCCAAAAACCGAAGCTAGTTTGTCTCATGGGACCAACTAATACATTGAGGGTCTATATCATGCACCTACTATAACCTACTAAGTTCAATATATTCCTCAAGTGAATGGGTAAACCATAATCAATTGAAACAATCATATTAGGTAAACAATCATACTAAATGTTAATTCATTCCCCAATTAACAAACATAATCATAAACTATTTAGAGTAATATATAGAATCGTATCAAAATAGTACATCCTCAGTAAAAATGATCATAAACCATCTAAAGAAATAATAAATATGGTATAATTATATTATATTAACATTTAATCTTAAGTAATATCAATTTATACCATCCTATATATAAAATTATTTTTAAAGATCAAACGGAAATTTTCATGATAAAAATAACAATTATTTGAATATGAATTTATTTTACTAGAAAATACATAAAAAAAATTAAAAATCATTTTCATAAAAAATCACCTTGAAAAAATATAAATGAATATTCCCCAAAAAATATCTTTCATGTTGATGGAAAATTTTTTCTTTCTTGTATGATAAAAAAGAAAACATTAATTTCACACTTTTGTGAAAAGTAAAAAATTACCGCTTTCCAAAAATTTAAAATAAGATTACTTTAAAACCTGTGTAAAATTTAAACATGCGTAAACTTTTCTTCAATAAATCCTTTTTTTTTAATTTTAAATCGTTTTTAAAAACATTTTTATAAAGAACAGATATACAAGAAAACATGTTTTGGTCACAAGGGGGAAATAATTATTATTTTTACATAAAAACATTATTTTTAACTCTTGAGTATATGAAGAGAGTAAAATAATTGAAAAAATGTATTAAAATTACCGAAAGATATGATAATAAAAGTACATATATTCTTTAGATATGGATCATAATATTTAATCATCATAACTATAAACATAAATTGTCTCAATAAACAATGAGATTATACCATAAAATCATTGCTACTTTGGTAACATTGAATCACAAGACCCATGGAATAATAACATTAAAGGAAACTTAAAATTCCATGATAATAAATTAATTCATTATACTAAATATAAAATTGGTTTGGTATACATCTCATAAAATAATATAGGTTTACAACATGGCATATGACTCACAGAAGGAAAATTGTGACAAAAATCCATTACCGTAAATCAGAATACCTTTATGTGTTTTTTAACCTCCGGTATAATAAAAATATATTTATTATAAATATATTCAATAACAATATTAATATATCTCTTACCATATATAATTTACATATATAATTTTACCACCTATTTATTATCTATTCTTTATTAAAATAACTGTTTCGGGTGATAGTTGCTTTTTTTAATGTATGTTTTGGTTCAGTAATTTAGGTCCTTTAAATTTGATCATGGTTCTATAATATTAATAATTTAATCCATTATATAAATATAATATATATTCATTATTTATTTATTTATAGACATCTATAAAATCTAGAGGTAGGAAATTGAGCACACGATTCATGGAAATGGTAGGTCATACATATGCATGAATGTTGTATCCATTTTCATGATGAATGGTTGTAAATGAAAGTAAATATTAATTAAAAATTAAATAATAATAATTATTTAATATATATAATTTATATTAAAATAATAACCCTTATTTCCATCCATGTAAAAATGAAATGTAAAAAACCCCCATCACAATGTGGAGGTGGTAGTCAATTCTTACTTGTGAGATATTTTATTGTTTTCTAAAGGATTTTAACGTAAAAAGTTAGAAGTGATAGTATATTTATAGAATTAATATTATTTCATAATTATAACATATGTTTCATTAAAATTATCCTTTCTACCTTTCAGTTAAATCATATGTGAAAAGTTAATCACATCACTTTAGGAGGTGGGGGTTTGTCTTACGCTCGAGCAATGTTATTGTAACCCCCCCCCCCCCACACACACACACATATAGAGAATAGAATGTAAGAAGTTATATTAGATATAATAATTCAAGAAATTTCTTAAATATCGTATAAAAATATTTGAAACATCATTATATCAGTCCTTGAAATGTGGTGATGGAAAAAGAATTACATTAGTTCCTGATGTAGTAGTCTGTCGTACACACGATCGGTGGTTTTGTTTTCCTTTTTTTGGAAATGGATTTGGATATAGGTTATTAAATTAAAATATTAACATATATTTATATTTAATATAGTATTTTTATTTTATAATCATGGTTTAATAATATTTTATGTGGTTTGAGAATGAATAAAATAAAAATACTCATTTAAGAACATTATCTCTTCTTCAAAAAACATATGTAGGGTTTCACCAACATCCTTGCAAAGATGGACTTATGATAAAACCATAGAATATATGATGTTTTTAGAGAATTAAATAAAATATTTGGGTAGTAATTGGATATAACAAATGGATTTGGATGTGTGAAGAGGGGAGTATAATGGCTGCCCTTTTATAAGGAGGGCAGAGTAAACAAATTGAATTTTGGAGAAGAAAAAGTGATAACCACATTTCTAACCTTCCAAAAGCCACCAAAACTCGTAATTATATAACCATGGAATAGATAAGGTCAAAATATTTCCCTAAAATGGGTATTGGACAAGTTTATTGGTCATTTTAACCATTAACGTATTTGTTTAACCCTTTTTAAACCCATTTTAACCTTAACAATATTAATTAAATTTTCTTGGTTTTTACTATTCACTATGGGAAAAAAATTGTTAACCATATTATATAATATTAATTATTTTTATTACAATTATATAATCCATCTTTAAAAGTTCAATTAAAATAATTGGCAGAATATATTTTAAAATAAAACCTGCAGTTGTGTGGAAAAAATGATTTGAAAGGAAAACTATCAAATGTTTAAAAAAAATTTATATCAAAATTCATTATAAAATTGATAAAAATTAAATAAATTAGTTTAATTTTAACAAAATTTATCTAATTTTAATATAAAATTAATTTAAAATACAATTTAACTTTTTAAATAATTTAAACAAAAATGTAGTTTTCAATTCAAATTATTATTTTTAATTATTCATCAAAAAAATAAACTTTTCATAAAATTATCAAAAATTCACCCAAAGATAATTTTGAAATTTATATTTCGAAATTGAAGTTTATTTTGATATATAAATTTTTTAAAAGTGGTACAAATTAATTTCACATTATGTGCGTAGAGCATGACCAAATCTTCTTTTAGAAAAAATACAGTTTTCAAAAAAAAAATCTTTTTATTTAAAATGGTTCTTATATTATTATTAATAGATATATAAATAATTAATTTATTTTATAAATGTTTGAAACATATAATTTTCAAAATTTATTTATTCTTATTCATACCCACCATTTTAACATCTATGTTATATTGGTTATGCTTAAATAGTTGTATTTTAATAGAGTGTTGTGTTTTATTTAAAACCTAGTGATGAATGTTACACAAGTTATTAATGAAATGTAATTTAGTAAGAATTAATAAATCATAAATACTTGGGTTTTCACATTCCCATCTATGTTTTTTGTTTCATTTCATATATTTTGTCAAACATAGTGTTCCTCTTTTAATATCTAAGGGCATTACATTCTACCCCCATAATAATTTATTCCCACGCAATTAATTTTTTTTATCATTGCTATAACCCATATCATAATAACTGTTAATAAAACATCATAAAAATAATATAAATATGAACTTTTAAGGTCATCTCAAATATCCCATACTAGGTTTCTAAATAAGAAAACATTGGTACAATGTGAAGATATGGTTATAAAATAAAAATGTAATTAATTATGGAGAGTGATAGATTCCATTGATCCCAATGAAGTGAATGATCAATATAAAGATAAGTACATAAAAACCATTAACTAATAATATTTTAAAAGTAACATTGGTTCATTATAAATAAAGGTAACAGGGTAACATTTTTATCTCATGATCATTTTCTAGATATGAGGAATGCTTTTACCATATTGACTGAAACCATAAGGAAATATACTTACATTATAATTATAATTTTATACTTTAATAAATTTATAACCAAATATCATATTTTTCTCCGAATGATGAGTATAAAAGATGTTTTTTCTCCTTCATAAATCATTAAAATTAACATATAATAGATATCATAACCTCCAAAAGAATAACAAGATTTTCTTCTTGTCTTTAAATAAATTAAAATTCTTAGAAAAAGTTTTCCAATATAATACATTAATTTTTAATACATCAATAGTAATTGAAAAAAATAAACTTAATCTATTACATAAGTGTCAATCCATAATACCCTTCAGCTTACCTCTCCAAAATCATAATACAATTCTTCCCAAATAATCCTTTATGTTAAAACTAAAGGTTATATATACATCAATTTATTAAAAAATATTCTTAAAATTTTATTAATAAATTAAAAATGATATGATAAAATTAATATTTATCCTTCAAACTATTTGATACAAAAAATTTCATATTAACTAAGAGATCACACAAGCCAGTGGTAGGTGTTACACACTTATTTCCCTTCATGTGTGGGTTCAAGCCCAATATCCTTGCTGAATATAATGGGTTTTCACCCAATATAAGGGTTTTCATTTTTAAATAACCATATTAATATAATTTTTATAATTTTTTATGAAATATGGTTAATATACTAAAAAATAAAATTGGTCATCAAATCACTTTTCTTGGTCATCTATATAATTTAGCATATGCTTTAAAATCATTGAATAAAAACTACTACAATATAATCCTTATATTTTTCATTATTCATGTTACCAAAATACCATCAATACATAAACTTCTACAACAAAGATATTTAATTCAAATAAACATATACTTTAATCACTCCACCTAAGCTATATTAATAGAATATTCTTGGCCTTAATCTCTTAGCTTTTATGTGGTATATTCTTTTGATGCTTGTGGAATTTGTTTTCATAATGTACCATCTCATAAAATTTGAATCAATGAACATTGGAAACATCATTATCGATTTTCAAATCATAAGAATGGTGGTCTTTCTCTCCAAACATATAACAAACTACCATTTCCATAAAAAAAGTACCAAAGTGTTTCCTTCAACAATTTTAAAATAGGGGAAATACTTCTTTTCATTCTTCTATTTATTAATATTTTCTTCTATTTTCATATTCTTCTCTTAATTACCTTTGAATATACAAGACCTAGAAAATTCTTTCTCTTTATTTATTTCACATTATAATATATCATCATATGATAATAATGTTTTGGAGGCTAGTTCTCTTTGAATAATTTTCTTTAACCAATCAAATAAATGTTCAGTATTTTTCTTTCAATTACATACATCGTCTAAATAATAACTTGATAGCCTCTTAAATTTGGATTCAGACATAGATACTATTTCATCTTCCATTTATCTTCGACATAGGAATTATCTCTCTATATCTGCTCATTTCTCATGAAGAAAATAATTTTTTTATAATGTTTCCTTAAAATCCTTTCATTCCATGTTTTTTATTTCTTCGCCAATCTTAGTGTTTTGAATCAATTCCCAATATTGATATATATATCCTTAGTGAAGATAAACTATCATGCAAACACTCTCCCATTCATTACATCTCATCGTGTGAAATATCTTCTCTAATGAACCAATCCATTACTTAGATACAAACTGTTTTTTATTTTTATTGAATGGTGGACGTTTATAATTCATGATACAGTCCAAATTTGTTACATAGTGTGATAGGAATATATATTTTTTCTTACAAAAAATTTTATTATTCATAACCTCATCTAGATTTCCTAATATGGTTATAATTTGATTAGTTCTAACTGTAGTTCTAACTCTATCATGATTTTCTTTCCTAGGAGGTTAATCCATACACGGGGTGCGTGCATTGATACAGTTCCAACTCCTTCAAGACACCATTTATAAAAATATCATACACTAGATTAAATTATAATATTATGAAACATAATATATAATACCAAAACTAGTGAAAAAATACCTTAAATTGAAAAAATTATCAATGGATAATATCATAGTCAAAAACAAGGTTTCTCTAGGAAACTTTGGAAATCATAAAAATATTTTAAAACCCTTTATAATTATTTTTTAATTAAATATAAATTAACCCAAATATATCTCATAGGAGTATCATACTAAGATTTTAGTAAGGATCATTATTCTATACCAATTAGCACTCAACTCAAGCCCAACATACCTTCTTCAAAGTTATTACCATAAGATACATTTGTGCTAGAACCACATGCACTAATAGTATTCACATAAGTAATTATTTCTAGTAAAAACTAGATAATCTATCCCTCCCCAAAATTTTGGAATTTTATTCTATATTTATCCTAAAATTCACTCATAAGCTTATATTCTATATTCATTTTTCTAAAATCTTGTTCTCAAGGTTTTTACTAAAATTCCTCTAACATCAACTGCAAATACTCTGGCTCTAGTATCCTAGAGTTAGTGGTTACTTCATCACATTGGAATAAGTTATAACGAATCACATCTAGAATGACCAAATATTTCAGTAGTATTGGTAACTAGAGAAATACTTGAATCTCATTTTAAAAATGAACAAATAAGTTTTAAAAAAACGTTTTATTCAGTTTCTTCATTATTTCCTTTAGCCTAACCTACATATCAATCATAATACTCATCTATGAATCCTATGGTATGAAAATTTTGAAATGGGTGAGATCAAATGATCAGTAAATGTATGTGTATAGAGGAAACTATGAATAAATAAAAAATAATAAATATTACTAGATAAATAACTAAAACACGTTACATTTAATAAATAACTTGATCATAATACGGTAAGAATAAATAGTGATCAAATAATTCTATATAAGTTACCACATGCGCATGAATCTTTTCCATGGATATTTTAACTAATATAATAACCACATAAACATTAATGGATAATCTCATAATGAGGTAATTAATAATTATTAACATCATGACCATACTATCAAATCTTTTTTATAATACATATTATATAAATGGTTATGTTCTGGACCCAAAACCCATGCTAGTTTGTCTCATGATACCTACTGATGTATCAAGGAGATATATAAGGATAAACTTGTCACATAATAAGTCTAATTTATTCCTCAAATGAATGGGTGAAATAAAATCAACATAACTATTAACATTGTAAAATGTATCATATGAAATTTTAATACTTTCCCTAAACAATAAACATAATCCCAAATCATTCAAAGTAATATGGTGAATGGTATCAAAATATTACATACCAATTAAAACTAATCATAAACATCCATATAAATAATAAGGATAGTATCTTTGGATTATATCCCTATTAAATCTTATGTAACATCAATTTATGTCATCTTATATGGAAAATGATTTTTAAATATCACTTGGAACATTTCTTGAGGAAAATAACATTTCATTAAAAATTAATATTTTAACATAAAAATCCTAAAATATTGTCTAAATCATTTTATTTTGAAATAAACATGGAAATTTATAAAGTAATCTTCCAAGAAAATAATGTTCATGATAGTGTCAAATACATTTCATGTCCTAATTGTCAAAAGAAATAATTCCTTTCACACATTATTGAAAAGTCAAGAATTACCTTGTTTGGTAAATGACAAGAAGATTTCTTTTAAACCCTTGGTAAAAATTAAACTGTGGGTAAAATTGTATTTAATAAATCCTTTGGTTTATGTTACAAAATGTTAAATTATTTATAGAAATCATGTGAATGGAAGAAAATAATTTTTTATCCAACGATAGAACTAAATATGTTTTTTCTTAATAACATTTTTTGGAACTCTTAAGTGCATAAAGAGATTAAAATGAAGTGAAAAATGTGTTATCATCGAATAATCGAATTATAAGAAAATTAATGAGTTTCTTGATATATATATATCATAATATTTCATCATTGGAATAATAAACATAAATAATCCTGATAAACTACAAGATTATACCATAAAACAATGACCACTTGGGTAACATTGAATCGTTTTCCCCATGAAAGAATAAAATTAAATGAAAATTTAAATTTAATTTAAATTTAATTTGAATAAATAAATTTATGGTATTACATGTTAAATGTTCAGTATATACACCTCATAAAATAAAATAATATCATAGTATAACATATGTATCAAAGATAGAAAATTGACAAAAAAAACCCTTACCTTAAGTCCGACTTCCCTAATATATGTCCACAACTATTGTATAATTAGTATATGATTATTATAATTATATTCAATATCTATATTCAAATGTAACATAACATATATTATTTTCTTAGTCTTTTATTGCATGTTTAATAAAAATAAATTCTTAAAATCGTTGTTTCTGATGATAATTGAGTTTATTTTCATGTATGTTTTTCATTAGTAATTTTGGTCATTTTACATTGATCATTATTACATCATCTTAATAATATAAGAAATGATATAAATATCATATATATTAATTATATGTGTATTTATATTAAAATATAAAATCTATATATAGGAAATGGATTACATCATTCATGGAGATGGTAGGTCGTGCGTATGCATGAATGTTGTTTCCATTTTCTCAACCGTTGGAAAAAAATGAAATTAAATATTAATTTAAAAATTTAGATTCTTTATTGTTTTATATTTATAATTTATATTAATCAAATTCATCCTTATTTACATCCATTTGAAAATAAAATTAAAAACATTTCACAATGCTACATTGAGGGGGCATTCAACACATACGCACAAGCGACAATATTTTTTTCCAAAGGATTGGAAGCTAAAAGTTTAAATGGGTTATTAAATTAATAGAATTATATTTAGGTCATTAATATCAAAAAAATCAATAGATTTATCCTTACTTACTTCCATGTAAATCATATGTGAAAAAAATAACATCACTTTGTGAGGCAGTAGTCTACTATACAGATGAGGGACTTATCGTAATTCCCCATAGAATGGGAAGTTAGAAATTATATATTATATAATAATTAAAAAATTATAATTATTTCATAAATTTCATGTGAATATGTTAAAACCATCATTATATCCATCCTTGAAAGGTGGTGATGGAAAATGAAATACTTCAGTTTGTGAGGAAATAGTTTTCCCAACACCCGATCGATGTATTCATTTTCCATTTTATGGAAGTGGAGATGGATATAGATTATTCCATTAAATTAATAAAATATAAATATATTTAATATACTAAGTTTATAATATAATAATGTTTTAATATTATTTGAAGGATTTGGAAGAAGAAATGAAATAAAAATGCTCGTTTAAGAATATTCCCCTTCTTTAGACAACTTCATTAGGGTTTCACCAAAATCCTTAATAGATTAGATTTATTATAAAAATGAGGAATATTTCTTTAAGAAAAGTAAGGAATATATTTGGTTATTTATTAGCTTAAAAAATTGTTGTTTAAGCATGAAGAGTGGAGGATGGCGTATCCTTGTATAAGTGCGAGAGATGACACACATGGAATTCTTAAAATGAAAAAGTGATACCCACATTTTTCTAATGAAAAAATCTTAAAATTTTGGTTATTTTCTAAAAATGGAATCTATATGGTCTACCTATGGCCAAAAAATAGGGTTTTTCAAGTTTTTAGGTCATTTTATCCCACATTTTCTTTGTTTAACCCCTCGTAAATGTGTTTTTACCTTAACCGTGGTAATTAATTTTTACTATTTTTACTATTAACTATTGTAAAAAATTACGAGTAAATTTTTATTAAAAATATTTCATCCATTTGTAAAAATTCAATTCGCATAATTGGAATAATTTTATTTTATATAAAACCCAGAGACATGTCGAAAAATGGGCTTTGAATAAAAACATTCAAATGTTTAAAATTTTATTATATTAGAATTAAACATGAAAATGAATAAAAAAAACTGAAATTAATTACATTAAAATATAATTTAACTAAATTTACTTTAAATCCAATTTAAAATACAATTTATCTTCTTAAATAATTTATATGAAAATGTATTTTTCAATAAAAATCTGTATTTTTCAATATTCATCCAAATAATTAATCTTTTAAGAAATTATTTAAAAACCACCCAAATTTTTTTTACCTATTGATTTAAAATTTTAATTTTATTTTAACAATTTAATAACATTAAATTGGTAAAAAATAAATATAAATTATGTTCATAAAGAAAGACCAAATCGCCTTTTAGAAAAAATATAGTTTTTCTCAAAACACTTTTTTTTCTTTAAAATAGTTCTTATTTTATTTCTAGTAAATATATAAAAACTTAATATATTTAATATATTTTTAAACAATATAATTTTCATAATTTATTTATTCTTATTCATACGCACCAACTTAAAGGGTAGGTTATGTTGTACATGTTTAAAAATATTGTTTTAATAGAGCAACATATTTCATTTAAAATTCAGTGCTATGTGTTACATAAGCTATCAAAGAAATTTAATTTATTATAAATTAATATATAATAAATCCCTAGGGTGTTACATTCTCATATATGTTCAATGTTTTGTGTCATATATGATATCGAACAAAATGTTATTCTTTTAAAATCTCAATGTGTTACATAACCTCTTGGTGGTATCCTTCTAGGAAAGTGAGGTCACTACCTATATATACCCAATGGGTATACATTGATCTTTTTTTCTAACACTATTAAAGGTAAGTGAATGATTAAGGATGATATTAGGTTCACCTATCTGTAGCTTCCTTTTCGATTTTTTTTTGGGTTTTATCATGGTAGAGGATGGTCTCCAAGTCACGTGGATTTTTTTGTAGTTTTTTTAGTCCTAAATAATTTACATGTTAATGTTATTTGGTTTTTAAAAATGTAAATGTAACTTGTATTTTCATGTTCCTATTTTTTATAAAAAAATTAAATATTGGCCATGGTGATTATTTTCATGCAGAATTTTGGTAAGTTAATTGGGAAAAACTGTTTCCCTAAGAGTTATTAGGTTCCTATGCACTAGTTTCTAGCCAATAGAGATTGGAAATACCCTTCGATACATGTCATTGGTATAGATATATTTTAATATGGATGGAAACATAATAATATCCATGAAAAGGGGGATATACCTAAACTCCAAGAATAAGAAACAATATAAAATCAGTAGGTCAAGTGATCCTTAAATCCCTTTACCTAAAGCCAATTTAGAATATGGATTTTCTGTGAACCCTTTCTCTTATCCTCAAACATATACTAAAATATTTATTGAATTATCCAAACAATTAATGGTATGATAACTCATAATATAATCACCATTTATGACTTCTTTTGATACAACACAACCCATTGGGACCCCTCATAGATAGAGGTAATTTGAGAGTTCCATCCCAATACTTCCCCCAACAGTCCATGGGTTGGTGACAAGCACTAGGTAGGCATATCTCTCCATAACGGGAGTACATATCTGAATAGACCTATGCTAAATTCAAACGTCCAAACATGACATAATAAATTAAAAGAATAAAATTTTATATTATCAATAAATTATAAGAATGGATGGGATAACCACTATGTTCTAGAAGACATAATAGTACAACTATAAATAAAAAATGGAAAAATCCATTTATAATAATGTAAAAAGGGAAAAACATTAACCAAAATGACTAGAGTAGATTATCTCACAATACCAAGGTCATGAAATATGAAATTACTATTATAACGTCTCCCAATTACCACTAAACACCACTGACACCATTTCAACCAACATCACCACTAAACTATACACCATTTATATTTAACATGACACATGTAGGTGATAATTACTATTAAGAGGTTAGTATATACATACCTATTAGGAAACCCGGAAACTACTTAGGGATTCAAAAGTCATTTCATCTCAATCCAAAATAAAATAAAGAGGAGAATAATTATTTTATCCTAGATATAATTTAGCAGTCGTGAACCCAAAACACTGAAGGAAATTTCTCTCCAAGTAACTCAGCCATAGGAGAATCAGAACACAATAACTATAATCAAATAAGACAACTAAATTCCATGTCACCTCATTGAATTCAAAGATAAGGACTCACACCACATTGGATAGTACACATTAGATGAGGGTGGAACATAGAAATTATTTGTAGCACATATCTGATGTGTATCACAAAACATATGAGTACGAAACATCATATAAGATATAAATTCCAATACCCTACTCACATTAATCATATTGTCTAAACCCTGACATCAGTCCTCATAATCAATAAAAATATATGTATATATTTCCCCAAAAAATGACCTCATATTCCAAAATATATTATACCATTTCCACATACATGGAAATACATTTAGAATATATATGTATATACCAAAAAAATATACATATGGTGACTAATTAATGAAGATTCGTTAAATGAGAAACATATGGCCACATTGTATATCACAGTTCGTGTTGTATAGAATGCTTCGATGATCTGCATACACATGCCTCATGTGCATCATATTGGATTAGGTAAACATAATCTACATTCCAAAATTGATAGAATGTATATCTGGGTTTCCTGGACCCATGTACTAGGTTGTAGGTCATGCCTATATAGTAAAGCCACATGATCTGGCACATTGTCCTTGCTGGAGGCCGAGACGGCCTTAACTAGGTCAGTGGGACCAGGTCCCACCAATGGGTCACAACACCTTTAAGGATCCTCATAACTCATCGATCATGGCATATCATTATCTTAGTGTTGTTTGGATATAAATTCAATGATGAATTCAGCATACTACAGTTCAATTAAGGCACCACATCCCTCTTTCATAGTTTCATGGGTAAGTCGATGTCTAATGCACAGTTCCCACCACTACATGGATGGAATCCCTTATGAAAATTACCACATGCACTTTTGGTTGGTACTCCTTGCATATCTTGTTTCACAGTCATGTTGTGGTTCTATTTTCACTATGTCATGGTGTCATCATACCACACCCATGCCACCTCCCCAACCTTCAAGACATCATCTTCTGGTCACCTCCACAATTTTCATCATTTCCATGTCGTACATATTACAAAACCATGTAGTTCTACCTCTTGTGTAATATCATTTCACCTCTCATGCTATTTCAATTCTATTGTGTCACCCCTCTATTGACAAGTAGTAGGAATGATAGCTATCTAGTTGAGAGAGTGAAAGGAGAGAGAGGATTAAGAGAATGGGATAATAGGGAGAGGAGAGAGTGAAGGCTTTAGACATAAGAGAAGTTAATATTGAGCATATGTCACTCTAAGATGTTATTAGAATCTATTAGTTATTTGAAAATGTAAATAAAAATAATTTTCATGAAAAAGTAAAAAAACTAAATATATAAAAAATTACAATGGAAACAAGAATAGAGGATATTTTTCATGTTTAAATTTGTAATTAATTTAAGTTAAAATAATATTCTTAGATTTTTGAATTCTCTGTTCCTAGATGATATTGATCAATCATCCCATATCTGGGTTATTTATTTACTTTACTATGTCGATTAAAGGGTAGAATACCTCTAGTAGTGGACCACACACACTCTTTTGATCTTAGAATTTCACTATCTAAACTTTGAGTGAAATCATTGAGACACTAATCATCCCATGTCATTCATGATGGTTACAACATAATCCTTCATTGGTGTATAATTGTTATTCTCTCACATTATTGAGATGAATGATGAAAAAGTGGTGGAAATATCTTCATATTGATGAAAAAACTCTAAATCATACTTCATTATAGTGAAAGATCTGAATAGTTTATCCTTTGTGCACTATCCATTAACCCTAGAAATGATATATGATAATAATATATAAATATAGGGATTTAAAATAGATATTATCACATTATTCCATTATATAATATTATACTCTATATATTCCCTATGATAATTATAGTAATAATAATAATATTTCTATTACATGGAATTCACAATACATCACATCTTTAAATGTCATTTTATTAAAAACATTAATATTTATTCATTAATATTTAACTCATATAAAATTATCATAATCGAAACTAACATGGTCCATCTACCTTCCTCGATATTTTTCAATCCTATAGTAATAAATATTATTAATTTAATAAATAAATAAATAATATATATTTATGTTATTTTGAATAAGATTTTATTTTAAAATTTTTGTAACCAAATATTTATTTATTTAATAATAAATATTATTTATTAAATTTGTAAATAAATATATGAAATAAATAAATCCATAACAAATATTATTTATTATTAAGAATAAAATTTATTTTTACCATTAAATATTAATAATATTTAATCGAGATAATAAGAAACACTAAGTGAGCGATCCACTAGGATTATTCTTTAGTTTAATTGGGTGGGTAAGCCTAAAGTCCAATATCAATGTGTAATAACATGTAAAATCACGCAAGGGGAATATGTTAATGTTTTAATGATGAAAACCATATATGAACACTAATTGTGTAATATAACCCATTTTTTCATGATATCTTATCATGTAGGTTGCACACTAAGTTCATCAACCTATATTATTGAACCGTATTTATTTTACTCTCTGAAATGGACTCATCAGTAAAACCTAGACATGGAATTTAATGTGACATATTTGTTCTAATCAAAGGTATGAGATATCAACTTTGATATATATGGAAGGGAAAAATACTTCCTTGAATTATTCATTAATAAAATATCAATTATGGTGTACCCAATGTATCTTACTTAGCACGAACATAAGATTTATTGGTTTTGGGAATTACGAAAACTTATGTGACTCATGATATGAATTAATGATAATATTAAACTCAAATGATCATAAAACATGCTCACATGTAGTAATTTCCCATGACATGTAATCATGTGTAATTATTACTATAAGATGTATCCTCATAATCTATGAACATAGAGATTACCAAAAGAGAACTTCATGAGATGAAGTCTCATCTGCTCATGTGTACTCTCAACTAAAACTATGTATCATCATTGTCTAGCCATATGATTTCTAATCACTATAGTTCTATTTTTAGGAATATCTTTTTTTTATTTCATTCTTCTCATCACAGTGGGGAACTGATTAAGAACTTTTAAATTTGATAGATAGTCTTAGGAATTATAACATTAAAGTTACACAAAATAATAATCATTATGCAATAAGATATTTATTTACATTAAAATATAAAAAAATAAAAGAAATATAAAGTAAAATGTAGTTAGTTATAGGGAACCAACATTAATATACTATCACATGAACATGATGTAGATACTAATGATTGGAAAGTTTCCAAATATTAAAATTCTTCTTTTGAGTATTTCTATATATATAGGGAATACCAAATCTCAAAGTTTAGGATTGAAATATCCACATGTCTGTGTGGTGAATCTTCTTATCATAACATCACTACATTGAGAAAATCACACAACCAGTAATTTACCCCAAGTATCCACTTGTTATTCCCCTAACATAAATCTAATATATTAGATAATACCATATTTATAGTTTATTATAATAATTTTAATACTCTTATGAATTTTTTATAATCTAAATTTGAAAAAATTATTGTCAAATTACTTATTAAACTACATCATAGGCTATGATGTATGTGGTTAATGTGGATATAAAAATAACATGCTATAATTATTTATTATTACATATTTCCTTAGCCTTTCTATGATCTATAGTCAAAAATTATCTAAAGTAAAACTATATTTATATCTTATAAACAATATTATTATCATTTATCCTTTTATTAAGAACGCATCAAGTTATACATTCTAATGTAATTTTAGATATTTATGTCTATATGTCTATATAGTTTCATTAATTTTGTTTTTTATTTTCTTTCCATGAAACATGTATATCAAACATCAGTACTATTATGGAATATTAAATGAATTCCTAAAACATAAAATTATTATATTTTATTCACAATATCTCATGTTACCACATAATTTTTCATTGAGAGATTTTATACCATGTGAAATTGAAACAATTGGTCATAGAATTGTTCCATATTTTCATGATATATACTCTGACTAGATTAACAAGCCCCATAGATCTAACATTTTGGATCTTGTTCACTAGAGTTAGGATTTTATTTTATGTCATAATTATAGAAATTTATTCTTTAGTCTTCAAAAAATGATAATATTGATTATTATATTTCTATAAATTATAAATATATCTATCCTAAACATAGTATCTCTCCCTATAAACTTTTATAGACACATAGATCTATTTCATTCCAAATTAATAATCTATGGTCAATTTTCTTTCTTCTATCCATTAATGGATATGTGAATGTTTCATTTCTCATTATAATTTTTTAGGACACCAACCCTTATGATTATGTCATATAGATATATTCCTCTGAGTTTCTAGTATAGAAACTGGACTGGAAATTTAATCTCCCAATAATATGATCACATAATATTTCAATGAAAATTAGTTTTCAAATGGATTTTATTATGATGATTAAAGTTATTTTTAAATAATACATCTAAAACATCCTTTTAATAATCAGACATTCTTTATTGGTATTTAATTGTACAATCCATATATAGTTTCCCTTGAATTCTCACTATCTGTATCAAATCTAGAAACATCTATAATACTATGTCCCTGAATTTTGGTACATGTATAATATTATTAAATTCATATATAATTTTCAATTTTATCATGTTTCCATTTATTTATTCATTATATGAATTATTACTCAATAAAAATAATGGTTATATATATATATATCCCATTACGGTGAATATAAACCATTACATTAGTTTTTAATATCTTACATTATATGTGCCTATGGAAGCATTCTTCCCATTGAGCTTAGTGAACTCTATGTTATTATAGACACTCATGTGCATCCAGATCATAGACTTTATTGATGTCCATATGTCTCCCACTATCTCAAAAAGAGATTTTCATCCCTCTTATAGATTAATAGTCATTTTGGACTAATAATGGAATATAATAATCTGATATATGATAAATAATCTAGATTCATATAGTGTTTATTTTATGTACATTTGTAACTAAATTTATATTTTAAAAAATAATTTCCATTAAATTAAATAAACATTAACTTATGCATTATGTTTCATATTGTATCTTATATTATATCAATTAGTAAATCTAGTTGGGACACAATTAGTGATTATGGTTCCATTTTTGAAACATTCCAAGGATGGAATTATGGTAGAATTAGACTATATATATGAAATTTTATTGATACCCTTTTACTACCATCAAAAAAATTATATATAAGGTAATGTGAGTTTGCGATTAGCTTCACTCCATATATTATTGATTGATGAATACTTGGTTATGATTCACTCTGAAAATATATCCCATAGGTTTCTATATGAGTTACCAAGAGTACTCATCTATTTGATAAGTATTACTAAATTCCATTAAAGAAATTCCATGAGGTATATGAACTTACTTCTTAGATATCACTTTAAAATAATTCATGATGTTTTTTAACTAAATCTAGTATCTTTTCCGCCTACCATTAAGGGTTTATTTTTAAAAAAATTAATAGTATGTTTATCAGTATTCCTAGTGTCTTAGCTCAAAAGATAATAGATATCCCTTCTAGATATAAACTTTTCAACTGCTATTAGTTTTACTTAAAAATAAATTATCATTCAACAATGAGGTTTTAAAATTCCTATATTCACTTTCATAATTGATTCTCAATTTAAAATATTTTTTATTAAATAATTATTTAACAGTTAATTGAGTAAGAAAATATCTTAACAAAAACTATTATATAATTAAATAGTGACACATTTTGTTCATATGGGAATTGAGATAAATATTTTTGGTAATAATACTAAACAATAGTTCTACATAAATAAATTGTTAAATCATGAAGTCATGAACTACTCTAAACTTATATAGGAATCACGCATATTCATATTTTAGAGAACATATATTTTAATAGTGATCATTATATAATTACTCATTTCATGTGTTTTAACATATATGTAAAACCAATTCTATTTAATACCGATTAATTATTATATAATAATTACATTTTATTAATACACTTCAAGTAGTAAATTATACGTAAATTTAGTATTGAATTTATTGTAATAATCATTCTTATGACATGAAAAGAAGATAACATCTTGATCCTTTGTTTCCCCTTGATGTTTCTACTCTTTGAGGATCATTTTAAAGAAGCCTTAGAATTTTTTTTATTGCTAGATCTTTTTTATTTTACCTTCCTCTTATCAACCATAAGAAATAATGGATTTACATTCTTAATTTCCTTTCCAAATTAATGATATAGAGTGAGGATATATGATATATACATCTCGAGGTTGTTCATATTAATACTTAAGATAAATCTATAGAACATCTAATGGAATGATTCAAGTATGAGATGTGTAAGAAATTATTCAGGTATCTTAAACCAAATAATACCGGTTTCATCAATGTAGATAATCTTGTTGTGTATTTAAGGACCAACCAATACACTCTCTCTAAGTATTCTCATAAATATGTCCCCATAAATCATATACTTCTCATGTTCTTCCATCTCTTGATAAAGATCAACAAGTTGAATTTCTGTAGTTCATGCGTTTATTTCCTCATGTGAATTTTGAAGTTCACTATCCATGGAATATAACATCACACACTAGATATCTTGAACATAATAATAGAGTTCATCAAAGTCATAGAGCTCATCAAAACTCACCTCCTTAGTCGATCAGTCAAGGAAAGGGGATTAAAACATAAAAAATACATTCGCAAACTTTTTTTTAAAAGTTTATACCTACTATAATAAATTTGTTCCAATAAGTACATCCCTTGATAAAAGGAATGATAAAAATAATATCATGGTTGATAAAATTTCTATTTTATTTTCTATAATCATTGATTAGTTTATTAGTACTTTATAGGATCACCAAATCATGTGAGATGGAATAAATTACTCTATTTTTAGTTTCCCACTATTTTATCAAGTTCATTGTTCCTATCCATTGGTCTTGGAATGTATGGTTTCATGAAAAATCTTGTGTATGGGATCCATATTTCCATTATCAAAACCCAATAGAGAGATTTTTAAATTACTTAGATGTATTTAGGTAGGTAATATTTCCAACTATAATCTTTCAAACCATTGGTATGTTGATTAGAATCACAAATCCTGAAACTATTATTTTAATTTCCTTAACAATTTCCACCAAGATACATCAAGTCATGTAAGGGATACATTGATTGATGTGAAATTTGTTACTTTAACCCGTTATCTATATTAATACTTTCCAATGATTGATAATCCCCCCTAAAAATCCATGAATCAACCCTTTATTTATATAGTCATTTAACTCAGATGATGGAAGGCTGATTGACTTAACATTTAATTGATGGATTTTATTCATTATGCATAAATTTCTTATTTTATCCTTTTACATGTCTTGTAAATATTAAGAGTATTTTATGTAAGTGATTAACCATTTGTTGACAAAATATTTAACCATAATCCATTTATTTTAATTTCATCTTGCATTCTTGTGAATATATTTGTAATGTCCTAGTTCCGGAAGCCACCCAGAGGCGCCCAGTACCCGGTTGGTCCCATGGCCTCAAGAGCATTTCTCTGAACGCCAAAGGTTGTCGACTAGCAGCGAGGGCATTGGGTGTGATAGTGGGGAATCTATACCCTCATTGGCAGAGTACACAACACAAGTAAACAATTACATACAATAGTGGAAGCATTAAATATCCCAAAATAGTAAACAGTGGAAGACTGGAATAATACACAACTGGAGCATATATATATATAAAATGATGCATGGTACATATGTCTAGGAAAGCATCCAAACAATTCAAAATGCTGGAAATACAAACAGTGCAAAACCAAAGTGCAAAAGAAAATAGATAAACTCACCAGCATCACAAGCCATAGATTGGTCCCATGCACTCCAGCTCTGTAGTAAGTCAAGTACCTGAAGTAGAAGGGTGTTTTCCCTTATCTATACCTACAGCAATATATTATGTTTGGGCCCAAAAATGTAGCCCAAACAAAGTGTGAGACTAAATACCAATAGGGAACCACCTGAAGATAATTACCTAACAATCTGTGAATATATGGCAGGTAAGGTACAGGAAACTGTAAACAAGTAAGTGCCCAGTAGTAAAAAATCCACAGTTTCAATATCAAGCAACAGCTGCGCAAAAAGCTAAACACATACAGGCAACCCTCTAGGAAGTACTCACGGCCACCCCCTCTGGTCCTACCTAATAAGTAAAAGCAACCCTCTGGGAAACACACTCGGTCTAACCCCTCTGGTTATATATATGAAGACTCTCTGAGGAATTACTCACAGACAATTCCACTTACAGTCTAAGTTAGTCGGAAACTCTCTGAGGAAGCTCACGCGGTCAATTCCCCTTGTAGATCCAAGGTCAAGGACTCTCTGAGGAAGCTCACTTGGTAAATTCCTCTTATAGCCTAGGTCATTCATAGACTCTCTGATAAAGCACTCACCATCAATTCCTCTTATAGTCGAAATAGTTCAGGAATAAAATCAAAGACTCTCTGAGGACGCTCACTCAGTCATTTCCCCCTAGAGTCTAAAGCAAACAAGGAATCTTTAAGGAGTCTCACTCGATCAATTCCACTTATATCCCTAAGTGGTCCTAGTCTCTCTGATGAACCTCAATGGGTCCATCCCTCTTATACCCTAAAGTGATCAAAGACTCTCTGAGGAAGCTCACTCAGTCAATTCCCCTTATAGTCTACTACACCAGGTTCTCACAGCCTTTTGTTGGTAAATGATCATAGTAGTGTAATATGGATAAGTAAGCCTTCAAAACTACTTGGATAAATAGTATACAACATAATAGGAATTTCATAATACAAACTCTCCATCCTAACGTAGCAGGCATGGAAAATAGGCAAAGTAGAAAAAGCGGATAAACAGGACCAAACAGCTGTAAACAGAACATGTAAGGAAAATACATCCAAAACATCGCAATCAAATCTATTAATATCCAAATTTCCTCTACACAAGCATACAATCATGCAATGAAATCGACAGGGGTAAAACGGTAAACACACAACACCCCGTTCAAGGGTATTGGTGGAATTTTCACATAATACTCAAAGACTTTGAACAGAAAGGCGAAAACCACCAACCTCGGGTTTAGGAGATTGCTATATGTGAACCAAGAAATATGAATCTCCTTAGAACGTATAAGATCTACAAAAATGTCTAAAATTTTCAACCCACGATATCTCATGAGAAAGGAGAAATCAGAAGATGATGCTCAATGAAACGAGAGAACTCACCGATGCGATTCCAATGTAACCAACGACGTTCGATTCGGAGGACGGACGCATGCTTAGAGGTTCGTCAAAGATATGTGGTCGTATGATGCTCCTGGATGAGATGAATGAAGAAGGGGGTGTTTCTGTCAATTAGACGCGGCCCTAGTGCATTTAATGAAAAAAAATAAAGTACATAGTGTATACTTTTGAAGTACACGGTGTGTACTCACCTTTTCCATACATCGCTTTAAGCGGCTACTAAGTCACTCCCACATGGCCGTGTGTGTGGCTACTACATGGCCAATACAAAGCCTCCTGTGATAGGGAAGTACATAGGTTGTACTTATAAAGTACATGACATGTACTTAGAAATTTTCTAGAATTTACTTTTTTTCTAAAAAATGACCAGAAAAAGAAAAAACAAACCTAAAAAATGATCTGGATTCTTAAAAACTTCCCCCCTTAAAGAATCTCGTCCCAAACTTTTCGTAGAGTGGCATTGAAGAAGAAACCCCGAATTTCTCTGGCCACTATGACCGCACGTCTGCCTCCCTTTCCCAAGTCTTTTCTTGTACTCGCTCGTGCTGCCAAAGCACCCGTACCATAGGAATAGACCTGCCACAGAGAACATTCGCACTACGATCGACGATCCCGATAGTATGCTCCTCAAAGGATGCATCCACTTCCAACTCAACCTCCTCGAGTTAGAAGACGTGAGACGGGTGAGAGAAGTAATGTCGAATCTGAGAAATGTGGAATACATATTTCATATCTTTGTACCTCAGAGGTAACTACAACTGATAGGAAACTGGCCCAACTCTCTCCAACACCTCAAATGGCCCGACGTACCCCGACGAAAGCTTTACCTGTCTCCTAATCCTCTTTTATCCCAAACTCTCTGTGACACACAAGAAAACCTGATCCCCGACATTGAACTCCATAGGTCATCTCCTCTGATCAGAATATGACATCTGTCGAGACTGCACAGTAGCCATCCTCTTCCAAATAAACTCTATCTGCTCTGTGGTCTCCTAAACAAGACGAGGTCCTAGCAAAGCTGCCTCTCCTACCTCCAGCCAACATAAGGGTGATCGACATGTCCTGCCGTACAAAGCCTAATATGGAGTCATCTGAATAGTTTCTTGAAAACTATTATTGTATTCAAACTCCGAAAGAGGTATATGCTTCTCACAAGAACCTAAAAAATCCATAATGCATGCTCAGATCATACCCTCAAACACCTAAATCGTACGCTCGGACTGGCCATCTATCTGGGGGCGGTAAGCTATACTCAAATTTACCTATATATCCAAATCCTTCTAAATCCCCTGCCAGACCCATGAAGTAAAACGAGTATACCTGTCTGAAACAATGGAGTGTGGAACTCCATGAGGATGTGTGACCTCTCAAATATACAATAGTCCCAAGTCATCAACACTGAAAGTCTCCTTGATCATAAATTAGTGAGAAAGCTTCATGAGTCTGTCAATGAAAACCCGAACAGCATCATTCCCTCAAGGCGAACATGGAAAATCAGTCACGAAGTCCATCACGACGTCATTCCACTTCCACTCAGGAATGGGTAACTGTTGTAAAAGCTCTACTGGTTGCTGATGCTCCACTTTCATCTGCTGACAAGTGGAACATCTCATGATGAAACTAGCAACATCCCTCTTCATACCTGGACACCAATACTGATGGTGTAGACCATGATACATCTTGGTGACGGTAGGATGAACTACCCAAACTGAGGAATGAAAATCCCGCATCAGCTCCTCACGTATGTCTGCTGGCACCCAAACGCGCCCATGGAAATGCAAGATTTTATCCTCGTATACGGTCCATCTTGGAATAGCGTCCTCTCCTGACACACTCTCCCTTAGGACTAGGTCTTCAAGATCTAATAGTTTCCTCATTCGAACTCGATCAAGAAGAGTAGAGGTAATAGCTACATAAGAGAGAAAAGACCGCCCCTATCTCTTATGCACCTCCAAATTCATACCAGAGAAAAGAACCATAAGCTACCACTCATTGTTGGCCTCCTAAACTTCCTGTATCTGGGTCCTTCTACTCAATGCATCAGCCACTGCGTTTCCATTCCCAAGCGTATAGGCAACTCAAAGTCAAAATACTGAAGGTACACAACCCACCTTCACTGTCTAAAATTTAGATCACGCTGAGTGAAGATGTACTTGAGACTCTTATGGTCAGTCAAAACCACAAAGTTCTCTCCCAGAAGATAATGTCTCTAGCAGCATAGGGAATGAACAACAGCTGCCAACTCCATATCGTTTGTCAGGTAATTCCATTCATTTGGCCTCAATTTCCAAGACCTGTACGCAATAACTCTATCTCCCTACATAAGCACAACTCCCAGACCGATACCTGATGCATCACAAAAAATAGTATAGCTCTTTCCCGGCACAGGAAAGACTAGTATTGGTGATGAATTCAACCTCCCTTTTATCTTCAGGAAGGCTGGCTCATAAGAATCTTACTATAAGAACTTCGCACCCTTCTTAGTCAGACCTGTCAATAGTGCTGCTAAGCATGAAAAGTCACATATGAAATGTCTGCAGTATCCAGATAGCCCTAGAAAGCTCTGCACCTCAAAGACATTCTTTGGATGCTCCTAGGAGAGTACATCTCTCACTTTCTCTAGGTCTACTGATACTCCTATCTCTGAGATAACATAACCTAGGGAAAAAAATTTGTTCCATCCAGAAGTGGCACTTTGAGAGCTTAGCATATAATTGATGCTCCTTTAGTGTACTCAAAACCATCTCAATATGGGTAGCATGGTCATGTCAAGTGTGAGTGTACACTAAGATATCATCCACAAAAAAACCACGAAGGAATCCATGTAAGGATGGAAAACTCGGTTCATTAGGGCCATTAAAACTACTGAAACGTTTGTGAGACCGAACAGCATAACCACATACTCATGTAGACCATACATGCTGTGGAAGGCTTAAGAGGTATATCTGATGGTCTAATGTGCAACTAATGATAACTGGACCTCAAGCCAATATTCGAGAACACTCAGGCTCCTCGAAGCTGATCAAAGAGATCATCAATCCTAGGAAAGGGATGTCGATTTTTTACTGTCAACTGGTTAAATTTCTAATAATCCGCACAAAGTATAAGGGTATCATCTACCTTCTTTGAAAACAGGATAGGCAAACCCCATGGAGAAGTACTGGGTTGGATGAAACCCTTGGACTGCAACTCCTCCAACTATTTCTTGTGCTCCTTCAACTCTGGTGTTGCCATCATATAAGGAGAAATGGACACTGGTACTGCTCCTGGAACAAGCTCAATATAAAGGTCTACCTCATCCTCTGGAGGAAAACCTGAAAAGTCCTCTGGAAATACATATCTGAAATAATCCATCACTGGATGAAAGTCAAACTATGAAGTCCACTAGTCATCCAGATATAGACTAGAAATCTGGGTTGTAACTCCTCCCAACCCATTATGCTCTAGACCCGATCTGCTTGCCAGGACATCCTATTCACCCTTATAAAGAAATGGATCCACCCTCTGGTGATGCGAAACTCAGCCTACAGCGATAAAAATCCATGAATTCCTATAATGGAACTATCTAGTCCATTTTTAGAATGACATCATAGCCTGTCATCTCTAGGATATAGAGGTCCCATAGAAAGTGACATCCACCAACCTCAATTGAGAACTCCTTGCATTGAAGTACCCTATCCATTTTAGTTCCCAACGGTGTGTCTACCATAAATATATCATCAGAGGAAAAGATACAGAGACCAAGGATCTCCACAACAACAAAATATATAAAGCTATGGGAAGCCCCTATTTTTCATAGAGTTGAAGATAAAACTGAAGCAACTAAGATCGTACCAAGAACACTGGAGGGTTCGGGATCCTACTCCTACTAGGTCTACTCCACTGTAAAAGTATGGCCTATGTCATTTCCTTTTGATCCTTCATGACCACTCTGAGCTGATCCACCCTGTTGTTGCTAAAGAACCAGCGACTGACTACCACAACCACGACCTCCACCTCAGCCCAAACGGCCAGAAGAACTCTAGTTCCCAGACTGGTGAGAAAATAGTGTCGCTACACCTGATTTTGGGGTCATAGAAGAACCCATTTCACCCGTTTCTGGTGAGAATAAATGACAAAATCACTAAAGATGGACCATCTTGCCACAAGATCGGCACTCCACAGGGTCTCTCGGGAAATGTGGCCTCATATTCCTACTTCTCCCACACTGGTATCACACCACCTATCTACTGGAAGATGCATCATGCCTGCTCTGATCTCCTCATGTAGCCTCCCTACAGCACTTCCTACTATCAGCTAGTAGAGCACTAACATTGGATGTCAAACTGCCCTGGATCACAGCTCCAAAATCCCTTAGATTACGCTCTGTGATCAGAACCTGGTTGACGATAGAAGATATCGAAGTCAACCTGAAGATGTTCACCTGAGATTTGATGTCATTCCTCAGACCATCCTAAAAAATTCATGCAAGGAACAACTCATCACCTCTTGGAATAGGCATAAAACACTCCATCTCTATGATGCGAGAGGAATAATCCATAACAGTAAGAGTACCCTACTCCAGACTCATGAACTCTCGGGCTCGATCGGCCCTCAAGGTCTTCGGGTAGAAGTAATCTTAGAAGATTCACTGAAATTATTCCCAATCCATATTCTACTAGAAGACCACCTGTGAGATCACATCCCACCACCTCTTGGAGGATTCTATGAGCATGTAGATAGCGAGATTTTTCCTCTTCTCTAGAGGTATCTTCAGATGATCAAAAATCTTCAGCGTGGATTCTATCCATGACTCTGCAGCCTGAGGTCCTCCATCCCCGGAGACAGTAGGAGGATACTACTGCTAGAATACCCATGTCAAATCATCCATCGACGGGGCAGGAGGTGGTGCTCCCTGAAAGGTCTACATAATCCTCATAAATCCCTCCCTGAATTGTGCATTCGCACCTATGTCATGTACAATAGCTGATGCCAAGGCTAGAATAATTGGATGATCTTCAGGCAGTCCCTGAACATCCATGTCCGGTGTCAGATCACCGCCTCGCAACTGGCACACAACCAGAGGACGTCGCAGTGGCATGAATCTTCAAGTTCAAAAACACACCTTAGATCAAGGTTATCTAGGACTGAAAAAATGAGTGTATGAAGGGAATATGTTAAAGAAAGAACTCATGTTTTACAAACATGACTACATAGAGTGTACATTTCTTACACGGCATGTTCCCTGAAGTCATTTACATGGGTGTGCACTCCTACCTAAACTCATTGTCTAACACCCCGAACACATGGTGTGTTGTCTTAACGCATGACGTGTACATGAATCTTCTTCCCATTCCCATGTCCGTATACACGATTAAGACACACGGAACTCTTAATACAAGACTACACGGTGTTTTCATGGTAGACACGGTGTGTACTAGACAAGCTAAACATGGCACATGTTGTTAGTGACACGGCCTGACACATGGCTTACACTACAAGGCGTGCTCAATGAGGACACGACATGTATATGAAAGGCTAACACCAACCAGTGTTGTTCGTGACATAGCTGGGTACCTATGTCAAACTACATGGCATGTTCAATCCTAACACGATGTGTATAGCTTAACGTTTTATCCGTCTGTGTTGTTAGTTACATGGGTGGACACAGGGTCAACACTACACGGTGTGTTCGACTCGTACACGGTGTGTTCCCACCAGAATTTCCCTTGTCATGTGTCTCTACCCACACAGCCTATGACACGTTTAGAGACTACACGGCGTGTACTTAAGATAAACAACTTCTTCTCGAACAAAAGAACACATGGCTTTAACGTAACACTACACGGCATGTATTCTGGGATTTTTCAGACAGTAAGCCTCAGAAACTTCTCTGGAACCTAGAAAACCCTGAAACGAACAAAGGAAGTTCCACATTCTGATCTATGAGGGCCCATACTCCCCTCGAATAAATGTTTGGAATCTTCTACATGCTATAGAAAGGCAAACAAAGCAATGATCCACCAAATTCCAGCCTATGAGGGCCCATAACACCTCAAGAACCAAATTTTGGCGTTCACTATAACAAAACCTTACACACCAATACCCTTATCAAAACAGCAGTTATTCTTATCAAGGCGTCTATCACAACAATATCCATATTCTACAAAACACTTATCTCAACAACATACACTTGCTAATGTACTCTAAATGGAATAGAAAGAGTGCATGACATGTGATTTCTAACAAGTTCCTATATGATACATGAGATGGAATACCCTCATCTCATCGGGTTGTGACAGAAATAGAACCTCAATAACGTCAACAGTAATAACAAAAAACATGTGAGTCACCCAATGGTGAAAATCAGATCAATTATAAACTTGTAAAACTAGAAGAAATTTCTATAAACGAGGTAGATTGGGTTTTCCCTGTACACAGGTTAGATACTCCTGGGAACAGCTTATTACCAAGTACCTATTCCTTCCTATCCCTAGCTAAAGGATACAAATAGTAAATCAACAGAAAATAAATCCTTTGATAGCACTTTGTAACATCCTGGTTTCGGAATCCACCTAGAGGCGCCCCGTACCGGATTGGTCACATGTCCTCAAGCACATTTCCCCAAACACCCGAGGCTGCCGACTAGCACTGAGGGTCGTGGGTGTGATAGTGGGGAAACTATGCCCCCATTGGCAGAGTACATAGTGGAAGTAAATAATTATATACAATAGAGAAAGTAGTAAATATCCAACAATAGAAAACAATGGAAGACTAGAATAATAAGAAACTGGAGCACACATATATATATAATGATTCTTAATACATATGTCTAGGAAATCATCCAAACAAGTCACAATGATGGAAATACAAACAGTGCTAAATGAAAGTGAAAAAAAAAATAGATAAACTCCTCAGTATCACACGCCATATATTGGTCCCATGCTCTCCAACTCTACAGAAAGTCATGTACCTGAAGTAGAAGGGAGCTTTATCTTATCTATACCTACTGCAATATAATCTGTTTGGGACCAAAAACATGGCCCAAACAAGGTGTGAGGATAAATTCTAGTAGGCAACCACCCAAAGATCTGTTCTTAAAAGTCTGTGAATATATGGTAGGTAAAGTATAAGAAATAGTAAATAGGTATGTTCTCAGTAGTAAACAATCCACAGTTTCAATATCAAGTAACAGTTGAGCAAGAAGCTAAACACAAACAGGTAACCCTCTGGGAAGTACTCACGGTCATCCCCTCGGGTCCTACCTAACATATACAAGAAACACTCTGGGAAACACATTCAGTTTAACCCCTCTAGTTCTGTGTATGAATACTCTCTTAGGAAGCACTCACAGTCAATTCCCCTTATAGTCTAAGGTAGTCAGGAACTCTCTTAGGAATCCCACGTAGCCAATTACTCTTCTAGCCCCAAGGTAAACGACTCTCTGAGGAAGCTCACTCGGTCAATTCCCCTTATACAACAGGTCATTCAAAGACTCTCTGAGGAAGCACTGACCATCAATTCCCATTATAATCTAAATAGTTCAGGAATAAAATCAAAGACTCCCTGAGGAAGTTCACTCGGTCAATTCCCCTTTTAGTCTAAAGCAGACAAGTACTCTCTGAGAACCTCACTCGGTCAATTCCCCTTATAGCCCCAATTGTTCCTAGGTTCTTTGAGGAAGCTCACTCGTTCAGTCCACCTTATAGCCTAAAGTGCTCAAAGACTCTCTAAGGAAGCTCACTCGGTCAATTCCTCTTATAGTCTACTACACTAGGTTCTTACGGCCCTATGTAGGTCAATAAGCATAGCAGTGTAATATGGCCAAGTAAACCTATAGAACTACTTGGCTAAATATTCTACAACATAACAAGCATGTCAGAATACACACACTCCATCCGACAACAACAAGCATGGAAAACAGGCAAAACAGGCAAACTGGATAAACAGGACCAAACGGCCATAAATAGAACATGCAGGGGAAATACATCCAAAGCATAGCAATCAAACCTATTCATATACAAATTACCACTACACAAGAATACAAGAATGGAAGAAAATAAACAGGGGTAAAACGGTAAACACGCAATACCTCGTTCAAGGGTATTGGTGGAATTTGAACATTATACTCAAATACATTGAACGGAAAGGCTCAAACTACCTACCTTGGGGTTAAGAGATCGCTACATGTGAACCTCGAAGCTTTAATTTCCTTAGAACATCGAAGATCTACAAATATATCTAAAACGTTCAACCCATGATATCCCACAAGAGAGGAGAAATTAAAAGATGATGCTCTAGGAGAAGAGAGAACTCACCGATGTGATTCCAATGCAACCAACAGTGTTTGATTCGGAGGACGGACATGTGCTCGAAGGTTCGTCGAAGATCCAAAGTTGTACGGTGCTCCTAGACAAGACGAATGAAGAAGGGGGTGTTTCTATCGATTAGACGTGAACCCGGCGCGTTTAATGAAAAACAAGAATGTACACGGCCTGTACTTTTGAATCACACGGTGTGTAGTCGCCTTTTATGTACTTCGTTTTAAGCAGCCTCTAAGTCACTCCCACATGCCCATGTGTGTGGCTACTACATGGCCAGCACGCGGCCTCCTACGGAAGGGAAGTACATGGCGTGTACCAATAAATTACACGACGTGTACTTAAAAAATTTACAAAATTTCCTTTTTCCACAAAAATGACCAGAAAGGGAAAACATACCTAAAGAGAAGATCCGTGTTCTTACAATATTTAATTATGTCATCATGATAAAGAATACATAAAATTAACCGTGTATCAAATATAAATAAAATAAAAAAATGATTTGATCATGATCATTAAAAATGGTTGATTTATTGAGTATATAGTAAATAAATAAATGGACGTATCAGAAATAAACTAAATTATTCAATATTGGCTCTTGAGTTACATAATTCCACCACCATCCATTGTATCTTCCTTGATTGATTTCACCTGAACTCATGTTTTGAATTACCTCAATAATCTTGGGATATCCTTTCATTTTTTTTATAATTTTAAATCACAGACAGTTCATGGGACCCAATCAATTAGATAATGGCTTTATATAAATGTGACTATGGAAATAAAATCCTAGTATTTTTTAAGAGTGAGAGAGATGACATGCATCCCATCATTTTAATTTTATAATAATAATAATAATTCCATAAATTAAATTAAATTAAATATATACATTGCTCAGTAAAATATCATGATCATTCATAAACATGAAACAATTACACATTAAATTGACATTCATCTCATTAGTTATTTTGATAAAACAATCAAACTTGAATTAATTATCTTTTTAATTGTTTAGATGATTATTTTATCTTAATTTAACCATCTAAATAGTCTAAGAAATGTCCTTAATAATTAATCCTAACTAAATAAGATTAATTACAGTTGTATTCAATAGGATAAATATTTTTCATAACTATATAACACTATGTATGGTTTTTACTATGTATTTAATACATCATGCATCATACATGACATGTAACATATTAATTTGTGTGTATCAGGTCAAGGAGGATAAATTTGTAATATTTAAGATGTGTGTCATATTTAATAAATTTAATGATTTAAATTTTAGTGTTCATATTAAAATAAAATGTAAATGAAACCATACATGATATGTAGTTGTTAATTTATAAAATAATTAACATGAACTTTAATATTTTATAAAATATAATACTCGATGTGCACTCTAACTACACATTGTGTAGATATATTTAATTCCATAACAATTTTATCCTCTATATAATTAATCCACATGATTACAACTTGGAAAACATGTACTCTATATAAGTGAGTACCCTCTATTCAATGTGTGAAACTAGTTACACTTCTTGTAACAACATTTGTGATACACACCTACTTACTCATCATGTTTTCCATACATAAATATTAATGAGGTAAATGATGTTTATTCTAGATACATGTTATGTGATCTCCATGTTGAATGGTTGGAAGTCCAATACATCTTATATTAATACATGATGCACAATTGACCATGCATAATGCATCAATTTCATATCGAAAACACATATACTACACACCATGTACACTAGATACATGTAATGTAATCCAAAAAATTGTGTGCTAGTCTCGTCAGACAACATGAAGAGTAATGAATACCCCAAGTATTGATCCGTGAGGTGAGTCATGTATTCTACTTATTTTCCAAATTCAGTGAACCTTGTTACATGGCATAGAAATTTTCATTACACGTTGTTTAATCAAACCATTCAACCAAAAAACTTAGTTCCTCTTGATGGAATATTCAATTGTTCTTCATTAATTATTCACCTATTTAAGATAATATGAAACAGAATGAATTTGAAATATCAAATATTTTTTTAATAACGAATTAAACTAGACATTTATATAATAAATAAATGTCTAAAAATATCAATGAGTACTAAATGTTAATAATTATATTATAACCACTCTGATAAAACTTGAAGGTTATAGATATAGAAAAAACACTAATTGGGATTATGGAAAACTCATATTTTTTTAAAATTAATGTGTTATTCACAAATAAATATATGTATATATATATATATTTAATGACCATGGAATAAATCTAAATAAATATAATGTCTGGTGTCGGAACTGAGAAGATAGGTTCTTTTTTAAGTTTAACATTATAATTAATTTAATTGTTGAGAATTACCTCGATCATGGGAATTATTTCTTTTTAAAAATATTTTATTCGATTGACCCTTAGTTGGGTTATTCTTTCATTGTTCTATGAGGGTCTAAGAGTATAATCCCTCTAGTGGTGATCCACACATGCTCCTTTAATCTCAAAATGTCACTATCATAACTCAAGTTGTATAATGGAAACAAGGGTCATATTTTTTCATTTATAGTGATAGTAACACAATCCTTACTTGGTGAAAGATTGTTCTTGCCTATTTTTTTAGAGGGAGGAGGAATAGGTCGTGCAACCCTGTAAGATCCTATCATTTTCTAGATATGTTTTGAGCAAGGTTTTAGGTGATTTTAACTTTTTTGAGTATATATTATTTTGGTTTTAACTTGTGGAGTTTTTTGGTGAAATTTAAGAATTTTGGTAATAATATATGTAGTGAAAGGTTGGAAGATGGTTTTCCCACACCATGCACCCATGCTAGAAAACTGTGTTAAACAAAACATAGGGGATCTGTATGGCTGGCGCATGGTTTTTCAAACCATGAACACTTCCAATAGTAATTGTGCCCACTTCTAGTAGTAACTGTGTGACTATATAAAAGTAGGTGCATGGTTAGGCACATCGTTATGGAAAATCATACACCCCTTAGTAGGAAATTTTTTTCATGGTATTTTAAACCCCCTCAAATTAGTTCAAAATTCCTAAACACCTGAAATTCACCCTAGGTTGAACAAACTAGACCCTAAAATGTTTTTTCTTGTTTTTAAAGGTTACTAGATGGATTCCAAGGAATTATAATCCCCATTCATGGCGTATCCAAGCCTGTATTGAAGACATACACCTATCTCGGTAAGAAATGATCATTTGGTATGGTTTCCTCCATCTCTCACATCTTTCTCTCATATTTTAAAGGGTGGTTTTCTTATTTTGGTGACGAATATAGATCTATGATTTGGTATATATAATTTTTTAAGGATATTGGTTTTTTATCTATATCCATTTCTTCATTGGGTAATTGAATGTTCCACATCAATTGGTGGTTTTCCATTGGTGAGCATTCATCATAAATCACAAGGTAGGTGGTCCAAATTACAAATCACATAGTCTTGATTAAATTATGTGTATGTAATTCATTAATTTAAATTACCTTCATTAGGAAATTGCATTAGTGATTTAATCAATTTAATTTAATTGCCTTGTGATAATGACTTGGGTCAAATTGGGTAATTGAAATTGGTTAAACTGGAATAATTAATTGGATGATTAATTAATGTAATATTTTTATTGTGAAATTGATGGGATATTGGGATTGTGTAATTGGTCAATTAGTGTGATGTGAAATAATTGAAAATGGGTGTTATGAGATTATTGACATTACTATAATAGGTTAATGGGATATATTAAATGAATATTTCAAAATGGTTTAATAGTGAGTTGATCATATTTATTCATGTGATTAGAGTATTATACTGTGATTTATTGTGAAAAAATTTTAATTGTATACCATGATTTTAAATGTTTATGATTGGGTTTATGATTATTATCCAAGATAAATATGATTTTTTTATATATGTGTTTAATTGAAATATGAGTGTGGGACACATAATACTGCTTCAAAATCTCACTTATTTGATTGATTGATAAAACTGTGTAAGACAAGGATTGATGCTTCACAATCCCATATATTATTGAATGATATATCTGTGGGGGGATATAGAATAATGCTTCAAAATAAATTAGTGATAAACGATTTTTGGGAAACATACTGATGGTTTAAATACCCACGGGGTGCTAGACATGGCATTCTAGTACCAAAATGTAGGCATTGGACTATGGTTCCAATTGGTTGTAATATGAATTAAATTAAAATGATAAATGATAACCGTGCAATCTTGATACGTTATATCCCTTGGGGATTGTTCAGACTATGTCATGTTCTAAAGCAAGTATTGATGGTTTGGGTGCCCTCAAGAACCTTGAAATTTTGTGGTTAAATAAAGAATAATTTAATATATGTAAATTATTTACATAATTTCTTGTATTTTATTCTTCATATAACTACATACACTATTATTGAATTGATATTGTTTTAAAAGTATTTTTTGGGGGCCTACTAAGTTGTTCTCACACTCTACTCGGGTATTCTGATTGGTACCTGAATAGACTTCATGATTATAGGACAACATAAGGTCATGAGCCCTATATAAGTTGGTTGATTTGGGATAGAGCATGGATGAGTGGACCTGACGTGATTTGGGACCTACATGGGAGTTTTCAATGTCTTTATTTATTTTTTTGTTTTCTATATTGATACTTTACATGTATTTTGAATAACATATCTACAGTTTAGTTTTGGATATTGTATTCTTATTTTAGTCATCATGTGATACTAGTTTTGTTTTGTTATTGGTTATATCATTTGGTTACTATTATTTATTTCTTTTATTGTTCTACTTTGATAAAGAAGGTATATTCTCTCCATGACCCATATTATACCCTCGTTGCTAATCATCATACTTTAGCATATGGGGAGGTTCACCTAAGGTCATGTGACTGATCAGCTTAGGGCATTGGTGTGTGCCACCTAGGTTGGGAGTCTAAAAATGTGTATCATAAGAGTTTTTGTAATAACCAAAAGTTTAATAGATGGAAAGTTAACCTCTTATAATTATTCCTTATGGTATAATCACATTAGTAAACATAGTGGAATATCCTGATAATAAATAATATGTTACCATTAAACATAATTTTTCCACATCTATGTTATGAACTTTGAAAATCTGACATTCACATTTGCGTTCCAGGTGATTTTTAGGGTCTTATGGAACAAACATAATTTTTGGTGAATAGTAAACTACACTTATGAATAGTAACCTACCATTATGAGTAGTAATATGACCCTTATGATTAGTAAATTGTATAAAAGAATAGTAACCTCACCCTTGAATGTATAAAAATAATTTAGGCCTCTTATAAGTTATAATATAACCATACTAAAAGTATTGGTATTTTTGTAAGTCAAAAATAATTAATTACAATTTTTTAATTAATTTAAAAGAAAATATATTATACAAAAAGGTGTTAATAATTAACCAATTTTATGCCTTCTAGTTTTAATATAATTTTATAATTCCTTATGTACTTTTTGAAAACAATATAAAATCAGTTATAGTTTTAAAATATGTATTTTTAATGTAAATTATGATTTTAATTAAAAATTAAATTAGAATTTTTTACAATATTTTTTAAAATTGATTTAATTTTTGGATTTTATACATTAAAAAATGGCTAGGTAGAAGTTTTTTGATTTTTCTAAACTACTTGAATTTTTTAATAATATCAAAATATGATAATTTACGATAAATGCTAAAACCTGAATTTCATCATCATGATTGAGTGAAGGATGATGTAAATGGTCATTGGTTCGAACTCAGATGCACATATTACTATTTTTGGTTACAATGATCGTTAATCTTTCTTTTCCTATGGAAAAATAACAAACTAATGATTAAAATATTAAGAAAATCCTACTCCCATCCACTATAAAAATCACCCACACTCCCCTATTCACTTCACTCTTCTAAAGCCTTGTTCCATGCCTAAATTTGGATAAAATATATCCCAATATCCTCCCCCACATCCTTCATCTCTTGGTTTCCTCAAAAGACCAAATCATGTCCTCTTAATAGTCTCTCAGTGAAGATTAATTCAAGAGGTAAATTCCTCTTTTCAATTCTGTTACTTTATTTTCAAATTCCTTTGTTTTATTTTCCATCCTTACATATCTTCATCCAAATGTTATGAAAAATATAGTACCACATATGTACATGAATTTTTTTATGATAATATAATAAGTTATTGTCATATATCCTTTAACCTTATTTTATAATAGTAGTAAAAACACCATCTGGGATGTATTAATTTACCACATTCGAGGACAATGGGTTTTCAATTTCCATTACAATATTTAATTATGGTCATGAAACCATTATTATGGTTGAACCATAATATTATATATGATTTACATCTCATCTATTTTTCTGGAATCTTTTTTTTACACATGGTTTTGATTTATAAAACAAAATGTGTTTTTTGTGATCAAAAACCATAAACTAACCCCAAAGGTTTTCACTAAAGTTTTATATAATGATTAATCTTCAATCAAATAAACCAAATGAAATTTACAACCATGTAACCTTATGAATTTTAAATAATAAAATATAACTTCAATTCTAGAGAACCATCTGTTTCCCTCAGAATTTGGAGATGACCTCTTTGATTGAATGTTCAAACATTCCAATCGGTTTCTAACGGGTTTATTCGTAGAACCGGAAACATCCAATGATTACACATCCATTTGGACCTACTTTCCAAAGTTATGCGCTCAGTAGTTTGTGAACTGATGAGGCTTAGGAATTTTCATTGGTCAAGAGGATGGGAGGTCGGACTAATCACACCTTTTTTAGGGGAATTATTGTCTACTCTGGGACTCTCTTTATAGATTTATGTTATGTTCCTGAATCCTTATTAAATTACCAAGTATAAAACGAGCTTTCCTTTAGTCTGAAAATTAAATATTGATGTGTAAGAAATTTAGAGAATCTTTTATAAGTATTCTAGGTTCTACATTGATAGAGAATCATCTGTATTTATTAGAGATTCTTGGTCAATGGTATCCTTCAACACATTTATATAGAAGTCTCTTGGTCATTATGATGACTATTCTGGTTTTAAAGCCACTCAGTGGGGAACTTGAAGTTTTTTTCATTCATAAGGACATAGATTATTTCAGAGTTGGGATTGAACCTACATATGGGCTACCAATGTGTCCTTTCTTTAGAAAAAAAATCAGAACCCATGTAGTTCGAGTAAGGGAGTATGATGTTTATGCATTATTGATGGCGCAAAGAAAGAATTCATGATTACTTTTAAACTCTAAGCTCACGTGAGTCATGCTCAGTGTGAGAAACAACAGATATTGGTGAAACCAGACAATTGTGCCACGAAATATGCAATGATGTGGGGCTTATGTGTTTATGAATGCCCAGATAAATGAAGATTAAGATTCACTTCAGGGACAAAATCTATGAACAAGGTCCATAAAGGTATATATGCTTTATGGAGATTTTAACACTCTAACTTTGGGCTTACTCCTGAAAAGGAGGCCCAAATTAAGAGAGGACTTGTGATTGGGTTTTAATCGTGAGAAGGAATCTCGGATCAAAGGTAAATTATGACTGGTTAAGAGAAATTAAGACTGGGGCCTATTTCTAAGGATGAGGACCAGGTTAAAGGGACTTGAAAATTAAGGGACTGGGGGCTTACTCCCAAGGAGAATGTCCATATTTGAGACTAGGGATTATTCTTGAAAAGGAGGCCCAGGTTAAGGGAATTTTGGTTGGGGCTTACTTCTGAGAAGGAAGCCCATATTTGAGACATTAAGACTGGGGCTTACTCCTAAAGAGGATGCCCAGATTAGGGGAATTGGGACTTACTCCTAAAGAAGATGCCCATAATTTGGGGAATTATGACTGTGGCTTACTCCTGAAAAGGAGGCCCAGGTTAGGGGATCTAGGGCTTACTCCTAAGGAGGATACCCTGAGTAGAGGACTTGGGGATTACTCCTGAGGAGGATGCCCATTATTTGGGGAATTATGACTGGAGATTGTTCCTAAAAAGGAGGCCCATGTTAGGGGATCTGGGGCTTACTCTTAAAGAGAATACCCAGATTAGAGGACTTGGGGCTTACTCCTGAGGAGGATGCCCATAGTTGAGACTGGGGTTATTCATGAAAAGGAGGCCTAGGTTAAGGATTCTCTCATCTTAAAGGATGAGTTTGAGTGAATGAAATCTCAATCATTAGTGACATAAAGATGTGTAAATCACTAGGTTTTGAGATATATTCCATTGAATTCATTTCATATAAGGAATTCAAATCAAGATATCATGCCATAAATGGATTTGAAGAGTGTCTTGAAGACTGAATCTTGAATAAGAGGGGTCGAATGGAATAAGAGGGGTAAAATGGGAAAGAAGGGAACCCAAAAAGGCAGGGGCGCGCAAGTCATGGCAGGCGTGTAGGTACTATGAGGGCGCGCAAGTCCTGGTTGTGTAGGTATACTTGTGCGACACATGGGTACTTGTGCGTTTGTCAACCAGCATGGTAATTCTTGGGGGATTCTTCATCAATGCCTTTAGAATTATCCTGAGGTACTTCCAGAAGAGTGGCGCACAAGTTTTATTGAAAGAGTTAGGTGGCGCGCAAGTGTGGCCATTTCCCTTAAGGGTTGGCCACTCAGGTGCGCAAGTGTTGATGAGTTTCAACACATAGGCCTTCCTACCCCTCGTTAGATCTTCTGTTCTAGGTAAGAAATTACCTTATAAGTGTTTCAAAAGTTTTGAGAAGAGACTGGGGTGCCAGGAGCGCAAATATGAGTTTCTAAAAAAAATCATCCCTCAATGGGGGGACCATCGGGGGTATTTATAGGCTGGAACAGACCCCGGGTGGTTATCACTTAGGGCGCGTAAGTGTACTTGCGCGACCATTTCGGCGTGCAAGTGTACTTGCGAGACCATTGTAAAACTTGTGCGACCCTTGTAGAATGTTCTTCTTATTCCTTCCTTTGTCAATTTTTGATATTTTTCCAAAGGATGAATCACTTTGGAGCTCATGGTATTTATTTTCTTCGGTAGTTAGACTCTGTGATGAAATTAGTGTCAACAAAAGTCCCCCCTCAGAGTTGGATCCAAAAGAAATGAGGATTTGACTCTGAGAAAATCAAGAATCAAAAAGAAAAAAGGGGTGCGCAAGGCTGGGCATGCAAATGAGATTTGGGCGCGCAGGGTTTGGCGTGTAGGGTTACGGACTGTAGTCGCACAAGGTACAACGCGTAGGGCTCTGGCCGTGTCTATAAATAGGGGGCTTCATTCTGTACAAAGCATATGGATTTGAAACTTTCAGGCTCTCGCGGCATAAGTTGCATTTGTCGTGCAAGGTGCTCTGTTCCCCGCTGTGTCCTTGATGTCGCGCTGCTGTCAAGGTATCTGGGCCTGTGCGGTGATACTTGTGCGCCAAATACTTGTACGGCACATCCATACTTGCGTGCCAATTTTAGAATTGTGCGCCATAATTCCTTGTACATTTTTCTGAATTCCTTCACAAAATTTATGAAAAATAAACCCAGTTAAGATTTAGTTTATTCAACTTTTTTGCATATTCAATGGCTCTCAAGAGAATTGGAATGGCTGATGAACTAGTAAGCAAGTGAATTGATGACATGATGAACATTGTTGGCCATGATTACTATGATATCTACGACAGCACTCTCCCAAATTTGGCTAAGTACTTGAAGAAATATCATCTTAATTTCCCACAGAGAATCTACCTGTCTCTGTATGGTCATGGTCATCTACAAGGATTCAATGTTCCAAATGCAAAGAACTATACACCTGAGATGCAGCTACACTGCTATACCTCTATTTAGGTTATGTTGTGCATTAAGAGAAACAACAATGGTGTGAACTTTCAAATTTTTCCTCCATGCCATTTCATTGCAGATATGAAAATGGAAAACACATGGGCTGAAATGTTTTCTGCTGCCCGTTGGTGGAGAGAAGACAAACATGGCATTAGAGCAATATCTGAAAAGAGTAATCTCTTCAAATGGATCTTTACATCCAATGATCCATTCTCAAATCCATGTATCCATCTTCCAAGTCTCTTGGAATGAAATAGAGTCATTGTTTGATCAACAGAAAATTTTCTCAAACTGCACTCATGAACATCCTCCTACAATTGTTTCAAGAAGAGCCGGTACCACTGCATCTCTTATTGTATCCAATTGAATGAATGTATTCCAGGTGGTTGCTGATGAAGCTCTGGATTCCGTAAATCAAATGATAAGCTATGTTGAAAGCCTTCTGTAATTCCTGAAAAAGGGAAGAGACTCCAGTCTGTGGACGTCCTTCTATCTCCTGTGTATCAATAAAAAACACTTTCATCTTCAATCATTTGTACTTGCATTCTTTTGCTACATGATTTAAATTTTACCAAAGCCAATGGGCCTAATAAGCATAGTATGATTTTCACTAGGATTAATATAAATAACCCTACAAACTTTGAGTCTTTTAATTTCTCAATATTACCTAAATCATACAAAATGTATGTTTAGTGAGCGAGAACTTGACTTTTATTCAGAGTTCCTTTGTCTTTTTGGGCAGTTTAAAGTCATGCATGTCGAACATAAAGAGGCTAATGTTTAAGGTCGAAATAGCTTTGACCGAATGAATTAGAATTGACTCAATTCTTTGACAATTTATTTGAAAACATATTACCATACTCAAGTATGAGGGAAAAAATGTAATTTATGGCTTAAGAATATTTGAATCTGAGAAATGATATGAAAAAGAGATAAAAGGCATTATAAGAAGTAGTTTCCAAGAATGAAGTTACTATTATTTAACAAACCCATTAGGGGTTGAATTATGAAGGGCCACCTAAGGGCATTGGCTGCATAGTCAAATAAATAGCATCATTTGGCTGACAAGTCTGTTATGTAGACTGTTTATGCAAGGCCACCTAAGGGCACGTGCTACACAGTCAGGCAACAGAACTCTCAAAAATTTACCTTTCTACTGCTAAAATCTTGTGGAAGTTTATGGAGATTCAAATTTTCCATATTTTAGAGTTTGTTGTATGGAAATAGGTACTTGAATATGGAGTAGATATTTCCAAACAATATTATCGAAGAACTGGATGGATATCTATCCTACGAAAGTCTGACTCAAATGTAGGGAAGGAGAATATAAACCATAGACTTGAATACTTTCAGATCATGAAAAAGGATATGGGACAAATATGTTAAGGATGGATATTTGTGCGGATCCCTGCATACTTTCATTTAAGACCAATAAGGACAAAAGAGGCTTTCTTCCTAAGAATGAAGTTACCAGTATCCGAAAAACCCGTTATGGGGTTGAATTATGTAGGGCCACCTAAGGGAATTGGAGGCACAGTCAAATAATAGTATCTTTTTGCTGACAAGTCTATTATGTAGATTGTTTATGAAAGGCCACCTAAAGGCACGTGCTACATAGTCAGGTAAAAGAACTCTCAGAAATTTGACCTTTTTGTGACTAAAAGTCAAGAAAAGGGCTATGAAGATCTGAAAATATTTACGGTTAGGATTATGACACATAAAGATGGGTATTTTCCAATTTATATAATGATACACAGATCAATGGTAACCATAATCATGTTGTGGCTGGGTCCTGAATTAAAATGTTGGACTTCACTACGTATCCCATAAGGATGGGAATCAAGACATAATTAGTTATTAAACTATAGTTTAACGTCATGTGGGACAAAATGATTATAGATCTTAGTTTAGGTTCATAGAGCTTGGACCATTGTAAGAAATACACAGTGTGTGTTTTCATGGGGACTTTTCAGCCAATGGACAGCAAGTGGAATTTGGGGTTAGGCCCAAAAGACTTGGGGCTAGATTTGAGGGACACTCAAACGTTCCTACGTATCTCATAAGGATGGGAATCAAGCCCACGTAGTTCTAGAAATACCCTCTATACAAATTTGGTTCGTACATGTGAAGGGTGAAAGGGGACTTTAGTGCAATGATGGTTTATCCCAAGATAAAAGGTTTAGGCATTTCCATGTATGCGCGTAGTCTTTGAAATGAAACATGATTGAAAAATCAATGTAAATAATGGTTCCCTCTCAGGTGAGGGTATCAATGAATATTGTAGTTTATTGTCATACTGTACAAAAGTGTTTTATTGTTTAACATCGTATAACAAGGACGAAAGTGAACCAATGTCAAGATATTGATTCTAGGGGCGGTTTCACGAATCGACATCGAATGAGATGGAGGTGAACCGATGTGAAGAGATTGGTTTTGGGCTTGAACCTTGGGAGGTTGCCTACATACCCAACATGGAAGGCAAGGATCAAAGTCCGCGTAGTTAAATTAAAGAATTAATTAATGATCAAGTTGTTCTTGGGGACAACGACCTAAAAAATGATGTTGTTGGGACTTACACATGGTTATTATCCCAAATAGAGTGTTATGGTTAAGGTTTTCTCTAAGCTCACGGAGTCATACTTGGTGTGAGAAACAAGAGGTAACAAAACCTTAACAATGCATAGTTTATTGTCATGCAGGACATATGAAGGGACTATGCAGTTTAAAGTATTGCAGTTAGGACTATAAGTGTTGCACAGCTTAGTGTCATGTAGCAGGGACAAAGTACAGATTAATGTCATGTTGGATTTATTAAGGACTTTCTGTACAGTTTAGCATCATGAAATTATGACGATAGGGACAATATAGTTTAATGTCATGTTGGACGAAAGTGGGACTGTGCAGTTTAATGTCATGCAGTGAGGACAAAAGAGTACACCATTTAACGTCATGTTGGACGTATTTGGGACTTTTTCAAAAAGGGACAATACAGTTTAGCGTCATGTTGGACGAAAGTACAAATAGTTTAAGGTCATATGTATGGACCATGGATGATGCAGTTTAACGTCATTCTGGACGTAAGGGATTTTCATATAGTTTAGGGTCATATTCATGGACCGTTGATGATGCAGTTTAACGTCTTGCTGGATGGTGGTGATGTTTAAGGTCATACCGGACCACTTAGGGAACTTTTTCATAGTTTAATGTCATGTGGGACGGAAGAACAAATAGTTTAAGGTCATATGTATGGACCATTGATGATAAACTTTAAAGTCTTGTTGGATGGTGGTGCAGTTTAAGGTCATACCGGACCACTTAGGGAACATTTTCACATATTAACGTCATGTGGGATGAAAGTACAAATAGTTTAAGGTCATATGTATCGACCATTGATGATAAATTTTAACGTCTTGCTGGACGATGGTGTAGTTTAAAGTCATACCGGACCACTTAGGGAACTTTTTCATAGTTTAACGTCGTGTGGGATAAAAGCACAAATAGTTGAAGGTCATATCTATGGACCATTGATGATAAATTTTAATGTCTTGCTGGACTATGGTGCAGTTTAAGGTCATACCAGACCATTGTAAATATATTTTGTGTTTATACAAAATACTTCTTCAAAAATCTGGCATTGGTTGGAGTAGTGATGAGTTCTTAATCCATCGAGATTAATGAATAAGCTCCATTGGAGTAGACCCTATGTATTGAGTAATGTCCTTCCCATTTTGGCTCAAGCTTGGGAGGTTTCTTCCCCGGTATCATTGGAGATCTGAGAACTAATACCAATTCTCCCTGAGTGAATGAACAAACACAGACTTTTTTGTTAAAATCTCGTGTTATTCGATCCTGATAGACTTCCAAGTGGTGCAAAGTGCACAATATTTTCTCACCTAACTGTTCCAATTCATTCAATCGGTTTTGAGATTGTTCATCTGTAGATGACTGATCACAAATGGCTACTCTGAGCGAAGGAAATTGAACTTCAATGGGAATGATGGCTTCCGTTTCATATACCAGTGAATATGGAGTTGACCGAGTTGCAGTGCGGGTGGTAGTCCGATAAGCCCATAAAGCATGAAAGAGTTTATCAGGCCATGACTTCTTATCTTTATCCACCATCTTTTGTAGTATATTTGAAAGAGTCTTATTGAAGGCCTCTATCTGGCCATTGTCCACTGTATGATACCAAGATGAATGGTTGGATTTGATGTTGTATTATTGATACAAATTCTTCAGCTCAGATGAACAGAAGTTGGTGCCATTGTCTGCCAATATGGTATGAGGGACACCAAATCTTGTAATGATGTTAGACTTGATGAAGCTAAGAACGAATTTAGAACTGAATTTCTTGAAAGGAACTGCCTCTGCCCATTTGTAAAAGAAGTCAATAGCAGTAAGAATGTACTTAAACTGCTTGTCCGTAGCCGAAGGGTAAGATCCCACCACATCCATTCCCCATGTGGCAAATGGCCATGAGTATTAATCTTTATGAAGAAACTCTGGAGGTTGATGAATGAAGTTGGCATGTACTTGGCATGAATGACACTTCTTTTTGAAATCAACACAATCTTGTATCATTGAAGGCCAAAAGTATCCAAGCCTTTGGATTTGATCAAACAGTCTATGTCCGGACTAGTGGGAACTAGAGACTCCAACATGAACTTCTTTCATGACATCCATTGTCTCTTAACCCTCAATGCATCTGAAGAGAACTCCATAAAAACCACATTTGTAGAGAATTTTCTCTAGGTGATCTGGGCTATCATAAAGTCTAAAATTGACCACACGTCGCCAGATTTATTCTTTCTCAGCTCTATCAGGTGTAAGTGTTCCATATTGAAGGTATTCCCTAATAGGTGACATCCATCCTATAGTATGACCATACAGTTCAGGAATGGGACTAATTTCATTAATTTCCTCTGTTCTGATTCGAACATAAGGTGATATTGCATGAAGGTGGGCAATACTGATGGTTGTCTCACCCTAATTTGGATCTGCCAGAGTTGTGGCTATATTAGCCAGTGCATCAGCTTGAGCATTTTGTAATCTTGGGACATAAGAAAATTTCGGTTCCGAAGGGAATTCCATCATTAACTCTCTGACATAATCATACAAAGGGATTAGTTCTTATTTTCTGATGGCATAATCCCCATTGACTTGTGTGGTTACCAGGTCTGAATCACCTTTCAACTTTAAGTGATTCACTTGTTCTTGAAGTGTTAATTCCAAGCCTGTGATGAGAGCATGGTATTCTGCTTCATTATTGGTACCACCTTCCCACAATAAGAAGGAATAAGGTAACACTGCCTTTTTTGGAGAAATGAGCACAATTCCTAAGCCAACTTTGTTGAATTTAGGATTTTCCATTTTCCTCTATGTTGGACATCTGGAAGCACCATCAGAATACATTTCCCATGCCTGAGGATTTTCTTGAATAGAGAATACTTCCTCATCAGGGAGTTCAATATCTGAAGATGTGTCTTCCACTGAAGGGTGTTCAACCAGGAAATCGGCCAGGGCTTGTCCCTTTATCTCCTTTTGAGACTCATACTGAATGTCGACTTGCTGCAAAATAATCGTCCACCTTGCCAGACGTCTTGTAAGCATTGGACGACTAAGGATGAATTTGAGTGGATTATTGTGAGATACCAATTGGACCTCGTGATGTTTCAGGTAGTGTCTCAACTTCAGAACTGCAAAGATTAATGCCAGGAAGCACTTCTCAATACTTGAATACCGGGTTTCTGCTTCAACTATAGTTTGAATGAGATAGTAGAGGATGTTTTCATTCCCAACATCATTCTTTTGAGCAAAAAAGGCACCCAATGATCACTCTAGAGCGATCACGTAGAGGATAAGTGGTCTTCCATTTATAGGTGGCATGAGTACCGGTGGACTCAAGAGGTATTTCTTGAGAATATAAAATTCTTCTTGACATTCTTCAGTCCACTGGTAAGTGACTCCATTCTTCATCAATTTGGTGAAGGGTAAACTTTTCCCTGCAAAATTGGAGATGAAATACCGAATATAGGCTAAGTGTCCTTGAAGTCCTCTTAATTCTTTCAAATTTTGAGTAGGTGACATACCAAGGATTGACTTGGTCTTCTCAGGATCGACATTAATACCACGATGGCGTATAAAAAAGCCGAGTAATTTTCCTGAGGTTACCCCAAAAGCACATTTTAAGGGGTTCATCTTCAAATTATGTTGTCTAATCTTGCAGAATATGACTTCCAAATCAGCCAAGTTATTAGAACGTTGTTTGGATTTAACCACATAATCATCTACATAGAATTCAAAAAACTTCCCTAAGAAGGGTTTAATGATATGATGCATGGCACACTAATATGTTTCACCTGCATTCTTTAAGCCAATGGGCATTACCTGGTAGAAAAACACACACTGAGGGGCTATGAAGGCTGCGTATTCCTCATCTTCTAGGGCCATTCGGATCTAATTATATCCGGAATATCCATACATGAAGGAAAGTGATTCATAGCCAACTGTTGCATCAATTAAAAGTTCTGTAATCGGAACTGGGAAATCATCCATAGGACAATGCCGATTAAGATCTCTGAAATCAATGAAAACTCTAATTTGTCCATTCTTATTATTTACAGGGACAATATTAGCCAACCACTTGGGATATTGAACTTCTCTGACGAAGTTATCATTGATAATCTTATCCACTTCAACCTCAATTTTGGAAGCATAAGTTGGGTGTGTTCTTCTCGCAGCTTGCTTGAATCGTCGATGTTCTTCTGGTAAACCCAAATGATAAGTAGCAACATCTAGATCAAGCCCGGGCATATTTGTATAGTTCCAAGAAAATATATCTCTATTTTTCTTTAGAAAAGAAATATATATCTCTTGATCTTTAAGAGTCATGGCCGCACTGATTAAAGTGGGGCGTGGATATTCTTTTGTACCAAAATTTATTTCTCTGAGTTCATTCATAGTGGTAGAGATACCCTCTTCAAATGCTGGAGGAGCATCTTTGATATCTTCCTCTTCTTCTTCTTCATGTGTTATTTCTTCCGTTTCTACTTGCATAGTAGATGATAAAGCAGAATTTTCATGATCAGAAGAGATGTCAAAATTTGCACATCTTGAAGAAGAAGCTTCCATTTCCGAACCGATTGATGATGAAGGGTCTTCTTTGGGTAATAAAGAGGAGATGATGAATTGAGAATCGACATAATTGTTCACCTCTAATGATTCTATATCTTCTCTTGGCCTAATTGGCGATGTATAGACTTGTTGGATTTCAGCAGATGAAATGATGATGTCACCATTTGTGCTTTCATCACTACTTGGTGGGTTACCACTTTCTCCCACATTGTCTGGCTCGATTTCCGTAATTGACATTATGGATCTTTCCATAAGAGTATTCTGATGTGGGTATATCTTGCCAATTTGACTGATAGGAAACACATAATCAATACTCACATGTGTAAATGGATTTACTGTAATCCTCTCCAAACCATACGGAGCATTAACTTTGGTAATCTATTTTGTTGTAGATTTCTCCCTTCCCTTAATGTGATAGAATTCCACCTCAATGTATTGAGACTCACATGTCTTGAATGGGGCCTTATGACCATACAATGTCCCAACTTTACCATCGAAACAATATTTGAGACATTGATTGTATGATGAAGGGATAACCGCATGTTTATGTAGCCAGGGTCTTCCAAGCAAGATGTTGAAAGCTGAGTCTTGATCAACAACCATGAAATCCAAATTGGATACAAGATCTCCAAACTGAGTTCTAAGTGTAACTTAGCCTAGTGGTTCTTGTTCATTTTTATCATATCCTTGTAACATCATGGTAGAAGGATATAAATCAGATTTCGTGAGGCCCAATCGATGAAGTGTACGAACGGGCATGAGGTTGACTCATGAACCATTGTCAATGAAAGATCTTTGTACATCTACGCCATTTACCTTTCCAGATAAGCACAAAGGTCTAATATGCCCTTGTAAAACATCATCTTCATCTTCATCAGTAAAAGATATTATTGCATGGCATTTTGCAGGATTATTCTCTATGTGATAGACTTCCGCTGTAGCAGTTTTAGTTTCAAACTCATGAGGACTTGACAAAGCCTCAATGAGTTTTTCCTGAAGATCTTTTGACAGATTAAAAGCATCCAGAATTGATAACTTGGCTGGTACATGGGCCAATTGTTTCAATACATCATACTTTTGATCCAGAGTTCTGCATTTCCCAACAAGAACATGTGGTTTAATAGGTTCCTTGGAAGTTGATGCTTTGGAATTTGATACATCTTGTACTAGGATATGAGTTGGTAATATTCTTGGTTTTGGAAGATTAGACATATTTGATCCATTTACTTGCTAAGAGGAAGAAGATGGAACCTTTAACCGGTCTTCCAAAATAACTGTGACAGGACTGAATTTTCTATTGGTGGAAGAACTTTCTTGTTCTTGTTGGGCTCGCTGAAGGTCTCTACCACGGGTTTCTGCTGCGTACAAAGTTCTAGTAGGGGTAGAATTAGAATAGTGGATTTTGAAAGATCCACGTCTTCCCCTGTATCCTGATCCTCTGAAACTTCCTCTGATTCCCTTGTTTGATACAAGGAATTCAGGCTCATCGAAATCGAAACTGTGACTAGCACATGGATCTGTTAATTGAATCATATTAACAGAACCGAAGATTGACTCTTCGTCTGATGAAGACTCTACAAGATTAGCCTATTTAGGTTGTGCCGTTTGGTGGGGAAGTCCCTGTGGCTTTGAAGTAGATGGCATAAAGTCTGCCAGATTCAAAGACAACTTAGGCTTTGACACATACTCATTTTCTTCTGATTCTTTTTCCTTCTTTGAATCATGACATTTCTTTGAGGAATTTCCCTCTGATGAAGTGGGTTTTGCGGAAACATTCATGGCAGAAGACACAATCAGTTTCTTTAATTGTGTTTGCAAAATAGCATGAGTTCTGTTGATTTTCTTTCTGACCGTCCAATCATCATACATTTGTGCATTTTTTCTTTTGACTTCTTTCCATTCACCTTCTTCCTCTGGAACTATAGCAGTAACACATGCTACCTGATCTGAAGAACCTTTCAGTTTGACTTGTCCTGAGTTGACCATCTATTGCAGGAGGTCTTTGAAGTAAAAACACTCCTGGATGGGATGCCCCAACATTTGATGAAAAGGGAAATAATTGGGATGATCTTCATCTCCTTCCTTGTTTGACCTCTTAGACCTTGGAAATTGAACCAGATTATTTTCCAGAGCTGAAATGAAGTAACAAAGAACTTGTTCATTTAGTAAAGAGTATGTTTTGCTCTTTATGTCCTTAAATTATTTTCGTCTTTGATCTCTTTAATCATCTAGACGAAACAGCCTTTGTTGTTGGCGCTCAGGAGGTGGAGCCCTTCGAGAAGATGAAGGTTTTGAAGTAGAAACAGGTACAGGTGCTAGTGTAAGAATAACTATAAGAGTTTCTGCTTTACCCATTATCCTTCCTGGAGATGATGGAATCACACAACATTTATCCTTAGCCTGTATAAGGGAATATTCAATCTGCTGAGCGATTGATGTAAGGTCTCAAAACCCTCCTTTGTATTTCACCGGGATCAATGGCATGCATAATTCGTTATGAAGATTTTCCACACAGATTGGAAACAATTCCTCTTATGGGAGTGCTAAGATTAGGTAATATGTTAATCCCTTCTAGCGAGTAATGAAATCCAATACCCTTTCATTCTCTCTTTTCTTACAGTTCGTGAGATCGAAAACAATTGTCTTTGGAAAATTTGAGCTGAACTAAAGAAGGATTTTTTTGCGAAGATCCTCCCATATAGTAATTGATCGAGATTGCAAGCTTGTATACTAGACAAAGGTTGTTCCTTTCAAGGTCCATACAAAGAATATGAGTTTTACTGATTCTTACTGCTCTGGAGTTCCCATCATAGGATCACAACAAGACACGTAATGCGTCAAATGCTGTTCAGGGTGGCCTGATCCATTTGAAATAGGGAATAGAGGGTTTCCAAAACTAGATGGAAGAGATATTGAATCTACCAATTCAGGGTAAAAATTCTTTTCTGGTTGAACCTGCACACGTTTCCCTTCCATGGTTTCTAACTGAGCTATTAATGACTCAATGGTAGTCATTAACTTTTGAGAAACATCCAGTTGAACTTGGACTTGGGAAGGTCAATGAATGGATCTTGGACAGATGTAGTGGTTGGTGATGCAACTGATGGTAGCACTGCCAACTATTGTTGCACCTGATCCTTAGGATTAGACCTATCAGGGTGTACTGATAGAGAAGGATATTCTTGATCCATCTCAGTAGCTGCAACAAATTCCCTTGGCTGACTGACTCCACCACGCTTAATAAGAAGACTACCCTGAAGTAGTTCTGCATTCAACCTCCTTAATTACTTCATTTCTTCCTCCTGTTGTGCAAACCTTTTCTCTGGTGAGAGCATTTTCCTTCTCCAGAGGAAGCATATGTAACCTGATTCTTTCCCCTATATTTGTTGGATCCTTTTCTGAGAGGGGGAAGTGGGTTACTCGAATAATTACCTAGATTCTGAGTAAACCTTTGATTTCGTGTATGCACACCTTCTTCATTTATGTCGGTGCGTACATCTTCTTGAGCAGGAACCTCTTCATCTGAGTCCCTTGAGTGAGCCTCATCTGATGGATCAACAACAACGACATTGATGACATTTATTGATTCATAACGCATCGCAACCTTATATCAGCATTTCTATGATATTTTCTTCTTCCATGACTTTGATGAGACATTCCCTTTTGTTGATTTGATCCCTCAGGAACTTCTTGACGAACCGTGAATTGGAGGGAATATCCTGATAATTTGGCTCTTCGTTCCTCTTGAGGCTTCTTCCCCAATCGATAAAAGACCGACGTTCTCTGAAGATGGGATTGATGATTTGAAAAAGTCTCCAGTCTGGTGGACTGGGGCTGTTCCTCCTATTCCCGCTCAACTCCTCGAATCCTATTTGTTGATTCCGAGGGTTGGTTTAAAAGAGTCCCCAGTTTGACAAGCTGGGGTGGCACTTGGCATGCTATGTCTGAGAATTTTTTAAAATCTCTCCTGATCTTGCGAACCTTATTCTGGAAATTAGCTGGATGCATTAACCTGTATCCACTTTCATCGCCTGGTTCAAAAGACCATAGGATGATTTCCGACACTTCTGTCACTTGATGATGTGCTTGCTCTATATGAGAGGCAAGTTCAATATTCTCGTTTTCTTGATGTAGGAGTAATTCAATAATTTGTTCTTTGTATGCTTGATTTTGAGAGGAACTTGTTGAAGCCTATTCTTGGGAAAGATTTTGATTACAAACAAAGCCCATTGACTTTGGCCGGCCATGGGAAATAACATTGCATGAGACCATTTTCGGTGGGCTTTGCTAACTGGAGATCATAGTGAAATGTAGTTCTCCATGAAGACCTCATCCTATGACATGAATACCAGATGGGGCATTGGAAATTAACTGACACAATCTACATAGTGCACCAAGGCATGAACGTTCAAGGGCTCTCTGCTGGTTTCAGCCTTCAGATATTGAGAGACTGATAGAGATGACAAATCAATCTAACATTGTAACCTTTTTATTATCTTAAGATGATTTTCATATTCATCATTAGATAATACCTTCTTCGTCAAATGACAAAGAGTTTTACATATGTTGAGACGAATATCATGGATTCCATCTTTCGTCAACATCTTTGGAATGTCATACTGAGAGTCAGCCAGAGGCCAAAACATGACCGATACTTCACCTTTTTCTAGTTGTTTTTCATGATCAGCATTTACTCTTTATCATTAAATGAAGATTCTTCTACCTGATTTGACTAAAGCTGGTGCTTCCCTGTTACTTCATCGGATTCCACAAGATTGGTAGATAATTCATTAATCAAAATAGATGATGCATGACTTAGGGGTGGTTCAGAGAATGACCTACACCCTGGGTTATCTTCTGATTGAGAAAGTATTTCACCTGCTAGTGATGAAGCATCAGACATGAATGGTTACGCATTTTCAAGTGCCTCAAGATAAGAGGGCTTTCTCGGTACTACATTGTCCACTAGATCATTTTCCGAGCAATGTGAATCACTACTGCGGAGAGGACTTTCATAGAAAAATTCATCATCATGGAGAGGACCACCATAATGGATTATAGCAAAAGATGATATCTCTTTCTCCTTGGTCTTCTGACCACACAGAGTGTTCTTGTGGATCTCATCTGAAGATGAAACTATGAGATTGACTGAATTTTCATGAAGCAATCCTTCATGAGGAAGTTTCTGTTGAAAACCTTTGGAATTCATGTTCCCACTATTGGTAAATGAAGGAGTAGAATCCTGAATTCCAACAGATAACTGTCTGAGGGCTTCAAGAACTCCATCATCGAGCAAGGCCTTGTTATAGATTGTCTCTTGATCTCTTGACTGTGCTGGGAAATTATTTTTATTAGATTCCTTCTTACTCGCTTTGGAAACCACTAGTTGACAAAAGTGGCTGCTCTGAGAAGGTGTATGTGCCTAATCAGGAAAGATGGCCAGGTTAGGCTGAAAATCTCTACTCAAATCAGGTATATGTGCCTGACTTGGTTGTCCGTATGATATGGGGGAGTATGACCCATAACCCTCTTGGACTGAAACAGATGTGTGTGTCTGTTCTAGAGTGAACTGTTGATGTGTCACTCCACTGGTAGGGATAGATTTATGTGTCTTTCCATGAGATGCTACTAAAGCTGTTATAATATCCTGGAAAGCGTCCAGAATATGAGCAGGGATTTTCTTATACTCTTTCACCATTGATAGAATATGCTTGGTGACTTCAGCTACCGGAACAGGGATATGCGTCCATTCTGTGCTTGGAGTAGGTGTATGTGCCTGCTCATGTCCTCCTTTTCCAATCAGTGAATCCCGAAAGTACACAAATGTGGGGGTAGAGAGTTGAGTCTGCCTCCTGTTTGTTATCGGGGCTTTCCGACTAACTTCTCCAAATGCTACCAAGTGAGACTGTTGGTAGGCTTGATTAATACTATTAGGTGTATGTGCCTGTTGATTGCACTTCGCCGAACGTGGTTGACGAGCTTCATCATATGTAGTCAGACGAGCCTACTGACTAGTTGATGATGTATACACAGGTGTATATTCCTGCCTATAGTACTCCACTGGAATTGCCTGGTGGGATTGGCGTGATGCTGCCAGACGAGTCTGCTAGATAGTGGAATTAAAACGGGCAGGTGTATGTGCCCGCTCTTTGCTTTCCACCATGTTAGTTTGGTGGACTTTTTCGGAGATGGCAGAGATGAGAACCTAATCACTATTGACCGGATTCCGCCTTTGGCGGTTCGTCTTGCCTGCTCGGATTCGAGGAACCTGATCCGAACACCTGGAGTCAGTACCCTCATCATGTTGAGGGCATACTGCAGCACGAGTCTGGCGGCGATTGTTGATAGGAGCCCTCAGGAAGGACTCATGCTTCTTTGAATTAAGGCCCTGAGGGACCTTCTCATCCACCTCCCTAGAATATGGTAGTGAATGGTGATTGCGTTCCGGGGATAACGACCCAAAATGGTTAGAGACGGTGGTTAGAACCGCCTGCTTCTTGATCACTGGTCGTTGTTGTTCAGACAACCGGTGTGAATTGTTCAATTGGAGGGCTTTTAAGGCATCCTCTAGATTTGGGAAGGTACCTTATTGATGGTACTCCTTAACCAGCGTGTTTGATACCCAGCGTTGAAGACACTGAGTAGGTTATGTCATCCTTAGAGTGGCTAACGATCTAGCAGGAGTAGCAGTAGTGGAATTTGCAGTAGCAGTATTCACTGGTGTGAACTTGAGAGCAGCCATTATAGAAATGTAGAAGATCATGGAAAAGAGTGCCTATTTGATATAACAGACGTAATCAAGATAAAATCAGCCACTACATCTTTTGGATGAGCACATATGTAAATGATTTTTTTTGTTGGACCTCTCATTGAATTTTAAATTGGGGCCTAACAAATAGGTAAAACATCATTTTAACATGGTTAAGGATTCACGTCGGGTTCCCCATTTTTTCCCTCGGAATTTGGGGATTACCTCTTTGATTGAAGGTTCAAACATTCAAATCAGTTTGTAACGGGTTTATTCGTAGAACAAGAAACATCCAATGATTCCACATCAATTTGGACCTACTTTCCAAAGGTAGGAAATCATTAGTTTGTGAACTAATGAGGCTTAGGAATTTTCATTGGTCGAGAGGATGGGAGGTCGGACTCATCACACCTTTTTTAGGGGAATTATTGTCTACTCTGGGACTCTCCTTATAGATTTAAGTTATGTTTGTGAATCCTTATTACATTACCAAGTATAAAATGAGCTTTCCTTTAGTATGACAATCAATGATTGATGTGTAAGAAATTCAGAAAATCTTTTATATGTATTCGAGGTTCTTCATCGATAGAGAATCATCTGTATTTATTAGAGATTCATGGTCAATGGTATCCTTCGACACATTTATATAGATGTCTCTTGGTCATTATGATGACCACGCTGGTTTTAAAGCCACCCAGTGGGGCACTTGAAGTTTATTGTCATTCAGAAGGACATGGATTATTTCAAAGTTGGGATCAAACCCGCAGATGGGCTACCTACATATCCTTTGTTTAGAAAAGGAATCAGAACCCACGTAGTTCGAGTAAGGGAGTATGATTTTTATGCATGATTGATGGCTCGAAGAAAGAATTCATGATTACTTTTACACTCTAAGCTCACACGAGTCATGCTCTGTGTGAGAAACAAGAGGTATTGGTGAAACTAGAAAATTGTTCCATGAAAGATACAATGATGTGGGGATTATGTGTATATGACTACCCAGATAAGTGAAGATTAAGATTCACTTCAGGGAAGAAATCCAGGAACAAGTTCCATAAAGGTATATGTGCTTTATAGAGATTTGAATACTCTAACTTGGGGATTACTCCTGAAAAGGAGGCCCAAATTAGGAGAGGACATATGATTGGGTTTTACTCCTGAGAAGGAATCTCGGATCAAAGGTAAATTATGACTGGTTAAGAGAAATTAAGACTGGGGCCTATTCTTAACGAGGATGTCCAGGTTAAAGGGATTTAAAAATTAAGGGACATGGGGATTACTCCCAAGGAGAATGTCCATATTTGAGACTGGGGCTTATTTCTGAAAATGAGGCCCAGGTTAAGGGAATTATGGTTGGGGCTTACATCTGAGAAGGAAGCCCATATTTGAGACTTTAAGACTGGGGCTTACTTCTAAAGAGGATGCCCAGATTAGGGGACTTGGGACTTACTCCTAAAGAAGATGCCCATAATTTGGGGAATTATGACTGGGGCTTACTCTTGAAAAGGAGGACCAGGTTAGGGGATCTGGGGCTTACTCCTAAGAAGGATACCCATATTATAGGACTTGGGGCTTACTCCTGAGGAGGATTTCCATAATTTGGGGAATTATGACAGGGGATTATTTCTAAAAAAGAGGCTCAGGTTAGGGGATTTGGGGATTACTCCTAAGGAGGATACCCGAATTAGAGGACTTGGGGATTTCTCTTAAGGAGGATTCCCATATTTGAAACTGGGGATCATTCCTGAAAAGGAGCCCCAGATTAAGGATTCCCTCATCTTAAAGGATGAGGTTGAATGAATGAAATCTCAAACTTTAGTGACATAAAGATGTGTAAACCACTAAGTTTTGAGAGATATTCCACAGAATTCCTTTCAGATAAGGAAATAAAATCAATAAATCATTCCATAAATGGATTTAAAGAGTGTCTTGAAGACTAAATCTTTAATAGGATAGGTGGAATGGCATAAGAGTGGTGAAATGGGAAAGAAGGGCACCCAAAAAGGCTGGGGCACGCAAGTCCTAGCAGGCACGCAGGTACTGCATGGGCGCGCAAGTCCTGTTCCTGTAGGTATACCTGTGCGAAACATGGGTACTTGCGCGTTTGTAAACTAGAATGGTAATACTTGGGTGATCCTTCATCAATGCCTTTAGAATTATCCTGAGGTACATCCAGAAGAGTGGCTTGGAAGTTCTATTGAAAGATTTAGGTGGCGCGCAAGTGTGGCCATTTTCATTAAGGGTTGGCCACTCAGGCGCGTAAGTGTTGATGAGTTCCAACACTTAGGCCTTCCTCCCCCTTATTATATCTTCTGTTCTAGGTAAGAAATTACCTTAGAAGTGTTTCAGAAGCTTTGAGAAGAGACTAGGGCACCGGGAGCTCAAATCTGAGTTTCTGAAGAAAAAAAATTCCTCCCTCTATGGGGGACCCACTTGGGGTATTTATAGGCTGCAGAATACCCATGGCGGTTATCACTTAGGGCACTCAAGTGTACGTGCATGACCATTTCGGCACGCAAGTGTACTTGCGCGACCACTGTAGAACTTGCACGACCCTTGTATAATGGTCTTATTATTCCTTCCTTTATCAATTTTTGATATTTTTTCAAAGGTTGAATAACATTGGAGCTCATGGTATTTCTTTTCTTCAGTAGTTAGACTCTGTGACGAATGGAACGTCAACACCATCCTCATTTTATATGATTATTCATTCATGTATATAAGTAAACCGGTCGTGAAACAAAGAGACCCAAACAATGAAATTGAAACTCATAACCAATAAAAAAGGTTATGAATGAACTTAAAAATGTTCTAATAAATATATTACATGTAAAATAGTTTATTTAGTATTTAATTATTTAACCTAATTTGTTTATTTAGGTCACTAATATCAATTTTAGAACACCTTAGGACATAAGGTAATGGATTCTACCTGAACCTCCATTATTCATCTGGGATGCTCTATCTTTCTTTCTACCCAAATGAAGTTACATATTATTTTAATCTTATAAATTCTATTTATATTCTCTAAAATCATGCATAAATATCCCTTCATTGTTATATTTTGGTGATATACATGTTTTTAAATGTTTCCCTCTTCAACTATTCCCGATAAGAAAGTTGTTTTAAGGGAAATTCCCAAATTATTACCCAATCTAATGTACAATCTATCATCTTTTTAATGTACCATTGTTTTTATAAAATCATAATTTTTATTATGAAAACATTAATGGTTCACTTTTGGTTTATTTTATGAAATATTATTCCATTTCATATTGGAACTGCTCTTTATTATTTTCCTTAAAACCTCACAAAAATGTTCTAATGCTAAAATTTCATAAATACTGTTATTACTTATCATCACTTGTGTTTGAAATCACTTAGAATGATATATTATTTTTTTACCTTATTAATTTCCACATATATTTTAAATTACTTTCATTCATGGAAACATTAATGTTACACACATTCATTATGATTTATGACATGACCATGATACTGATTTCATTCCATGGGTACCCTTATGTTTATGTATGATTGATTATGTATGGTTAATTATGTAAAAATTGTATTCATGAACAAATTAATATTGGTGAAATCAGATAGTTCTCTAATGCATTGGGTAAATATGAGTCTCATGAGAAGTTATGTGAAATGGTCTTGGCGGTTAGCCATCACTTGTACTACCATGTGAAACGGTCTTAGTGGGCAAACTTGACTTGTGATCAACTAAGTGGAAAGACGCTTCACTCAAGCTAAATTAATGTTTTATGTTTCTTCTACATTACTATGAATACATATTTATATTATTACATGTTTAAACATTATCATTCAATATGTTCCATGAATTTTATTTTCATTATGTCATGCCTTCTAACCCATATGCTAAAGCTCTATTCATGTGCTTATTCTCTTACTAGGATTTTTTTATCACTCCTTTGTTCATGTTATCCCCAAGTTATCCTATGCCACTTTATTATCACAATACAATTTAGGATCTAAATATGAAGATTAAATAAATAAATTTTTTATGTTTTTAGTTTTATATAACTATTTTTCAAAGACTCTAGACTTTATGATCGTTGGATTGTAATGTGATTTTTAATTATACTTGAAATCATGTAATGGAATATTTAAAATGCTATGGTTTCTATGTTTCATATTAGAGGCATTGTCTTGTAATTTTTGGAGATTAGGAATAGAGAACTTTAGTAAAAACCATAGGGATGAGTATAAGTATAAGAAAATACCCCAAAACTTTCATAAGTATGGAGTCTGTGGTTTATAAAGAAAATACATCCATATCTAGATACAAATAGGTAGAGGTGTCTCTAGAATATATGTATCTAGGTATAAAACCCGAGAACACCGCTTTAATCTATACTCAAATGAGAACTGGTGCACGAAAACGAGCCTCGTTTCACTCTTGGTTTGACACTCCCAAGGGATATTCTTTGGTAAATTCATGATCTTAGTATGAACTATTATTAAGGGAACAAAGAATCCCATAATAATATATGTTATGAAATAGATCATCGATAACCTAGATTCAAACATGGGAATCACAAGTTAGGATATACTTTTCTATTAAGAGTAAATCATTTTATGTTTTAAGTTTTCTTTTTATTCTTATTACCTAATAATTAAATCTCCCAAATTGTAAATTATTTATCTTAATCAATTGAGAGAAATATAAGAACATGTGAAAAAATCAATGTGATAGGAAATGTGAATATTTCCTTAATGGTATGACTAATATGATGGGAATGGGTGCTCAAAACTTCGGGATAGTACACTCTCAACTAGCTCAAGTAATGAATAATAACTTGAATAAAGTGGATTCCCTCCTCCACCTAGGAAAGTTCATGATGTTGTATAATCCTTTTAAGGAAAATTCCTCCCATGTATATTGAATCTTCCAATCCCCTCCTGGCAGAATAGTGGACTAACTCTATTGAAAAGATATTATGTGTCCTGCAGTTCTTGTAATAACATAATGTTGTACAAGAATTATATCTTTTTGATGGGTAAGTTGATCGGTGGTGGAAACTGATCAAAAATATGAATTCCAAGGAGGAAATTGTTTCTATTTATTTGGAGGAATTCAAGATAATATTTTTCAATAAATATTTTCCCTAAACCCTCCATCTCAAGAAGGTAAGGGAGTTCCTTGGACTCAAGCAGAAGGAAGATCAGTATGTCAAGTGTATGAAGGAAATTATACATGGATTGAAAGGCATGCATCTAGATTTTTCATAAACATCGAAGGAATGGTGGATCACATCTTTAGAGGACTAAAGTCGAGTCTAAGAAAATAGTCAGTAATTTGAGACATTGAGATTGCATGTTGTGCCCTCAAGGTGGAAATGGAGATCGGAGACTCGCAATGGTATCATGGGACCAATGATAAGAAGTGGAAAATAGAGTCGAATATAGGTGGTTCAGAAAAAAAACCAATGATGGAATGAATATCAAACATCACACATCTCAAAATTGTGGGAAGAAGCATCCTAGAAACTATCTAAAGGGAACTCAAAATTGATTCAAATGTTGAATAATGGGATATCTGGAAAACAAATTACAAAAAGATATGAATAATCCCAATAATATGGAAGAATAAAGGATGTTTTAGATAAACTCTCCACCATTGGTTCAGTTTTACAACTACATAGAGCATGGGGATTATTAGAACAATTTCCCTAATCCAAGGGTTTTCAGAGGAAATCATCAATAACTTCCACAAAAAAATGAAGGACTTATGCTATCACTACTACTAAGGTGGTGTCGAACAATGATGTGGTGGAAGGTATGCTAGTTAATCACTCAAGAATAGTGAACATACCATTTGATTCTAGTTCTATGCATTCTTTCATATCTTGAAAGTTTAGTAGAACTATTCAAATACCACCTCTAAATTTGGAGGTTATGTTTTATGTGAAAACATATAATGGAGAAATTATTATGTCCAAGGTTTATAACTCCTCCCCAGTTCAGGTTTTTGGACTGAACCTCCCATTAAATATTATCATACTTCCTTTAGTGGAGTTTGATGTTATCATAGGCAAGGATTCTCTCTCTTTATACAAAACCAACATTGATTGTCAGGAATGGGAGATCACTCTTCACATCCCTAACCATCATCTAATTCTTTACAAGTGTAAGGAGGAAGATGAATCTCCTTTAGAGTCGTTGTATTAAGTGTGGATGTTACTTCCTTATGAGTAAGCATTTGTATCTCAAAACTAATGATACAAATGAGATGATACTTCCTAAATATGTTCTCATTGTGAGGCAATACATTGATGTTTTCCCTGATGAACTGCATGGTCTTCCTCTTAATGGAGAGGTTGAGTTCTCAATTTAAATTATTTATAGATCTATACCTATATCAAAAACACCTTATAGTATAACCACCATAGATCTATACTAGTTAAAGAAGTAGTTATATGAGAATCTATAGAAGAGTTTTATACACCCAAGTTCTTCACCATGGGGTTCACCTGTCTTCTTCGTCAAGAGGAAGCATGCATCAATGCACCACTACAATAATTATCATGAGTTCAATAAAATCACAACAAAGAACATGTATCACCTACCATGTATTGATGACTTGTTCAATCATCTTTGTGGGCCAGTTACTCCTCAATGGTGGACCTCTGGTTGAGATATCACAAATTAAAGGCGATGAAGAAAGATTTTCCCAAGACTGCCTTTAAAAAGAGGTGTTGACACTATCAATTCAATGTTATTCCCTTATAAATCACTAATTATTTATAAATATTCATGGATTTAATTAATAGAGTATTTTGAGATTACCTATAAAAATTTATGGTAGTCTTTGTTGGTGATATTCACCTATACTCCAAGATAAAGGAGGAACATGAGGAGCATTTGAATACTTTGATAAAGACATTGTGAAGGAAGAAACTATTTGAAAAGTTCAATAAATGCGAGTTATAGTGGGAAAAGTATCATTCTTGGGGCATGTTATCACTATCAAAGAAATTTTTCTAGACCCTTACAAGATAAAGGCAATACAAGAGTGGCACAGGCCAACATCTGTAATAGAGATCCATTTCTTCCTTAGTATAGATGGGTATTAGCAATGATTTGTGGAGAAATTTTAATGGTTTTCAAACCCAATGACCTAACTGACATGGAAGGGGGTGAAATTTTTTCTATACTTAAGAATGTAAAGACTACTTTAAGGAGTTGAAAAAGAGGCTTATCACTATTCCAATACTCACTATCTCAATAAGTGGAGAAGTATTTTTGGTGTACAATGATGCTTCGAAGAAGTTATTAGGTTGTGTGCTGTTGAAAAATGATAAATTGATAGCATAAACCTCAATGAAGTTAACAATCCATGAGAAATGAAATACCATGCATGATCTGGAGTTAGAAGTTGTGATATTTATGTTAAAAATCTGGCAACATTATCTTTATGGGGAGAAGTGTGAGATATATACAGATCAAAGGTGTCTCAAATATATATTCACATAAAAAGAGATTAATATGCACCAATTAAGTTGGATAGGGCTCATAAAGGATTATGAAATCTCAATCCAATACCATTCTATTATGTAAAATAAGGTGGCAGATACTCTATGTAGAAAGGATCATGCATCTTTATAAATGATGAGAATTGAAAAGGAACCAATATTCTCATATTTAGAGAGGATTAACATGGTAATAATTAAGGGAGGAATATTATCAATCCTTTATCAAATGGTTTCTCAACCATCCCTCATAGAAAAAATAAAGGATTCTCAAAGAAAAGATGTGGAAATTATGAAAAGGGTGGAAGCTATTAAAATTGGGAAATCCTATGAGTTCATGATTTTTGGGGAAGGAGTTTTCAGATTTGGGTCATGATTATGTGTACCATCTAATATAAAGATAAAGAAGGATATTTTGAATGATTTATATAGCTCAACCTTCTCTATTCACCCAGGGAGCACAAATATGTAATGAGATCTCCGAGATAACTTTTGGTGGAACAATATGAATAAAGAGATCACTAAATATTCATCAAAGTGTCTGGTATGTTATCATGTGAAGGATGAGAGGAAAAAGTATAAGGGGATGATTAAACCACTACCCGTACCAACATGTAAGTGAGAGAACATCACTGTGGACATTCTCATTGGACTTCCAAGGACATCTAGAGGAAACAATGCTATATGGGACATTATGGATCGCCTTACAAAGATAGATAACTTTATCTCAATTAAATAGGACTTATCATTGGATAAAATTTTACAGATATATATCAAAGTGGTTGTAAGGATTCATGGAGTACTACAATCTATTGTATCTGATAGAGATCATAGATTCACAATGAAGTTCTGGAAAAGTCTCCCACACGCTCTAAGTACTGAACTGAACATCATTATAGTCTATCATCCTCAAAATAATGGCCAATATAAATAAACTATTCAGATATTGGAAGAAATTTGAGATAATGTTCTATGTAATTCAATGTAGTGTGGGACCAACATCTTCCACTCGTTGAATTCTCCTACAACAACAGTATCCATTAGAGTATCTAAATGAAACCATATGAATCTCTTTATGGTAAAGGTGTAGAACACTAGTGTGTTGGGATGAGGTCAGTGAACAGAAGCTCACTAAGACCTAAAATTTTCAAATAAGTGGTGGAGATAGTGAAAACCATTCAGCAACACATCAAGGTAGACCAAAGTCGACAAAATATTTATTCAAAAAATCCTCAATGAGTCCTTGAGTTCAATGTTGGGGACATGTTATTTCTCTACATATCTCCATGGAAGAAGGTCTTGAGGTTTGGGAAGAAATTAAATCTATGTCCCAGGTACATCGGCCCCTTCTAGATTCTTGATCATGTTGGAGTTGTGGCCTATCGACTAGCACTTCCACCTATAATATCTAAAGTCTACGATGTCTTCAATGTATCCCTCTTAAGAAAGTAAATACCATATATTACACATGTATTGTATTTAGAAGTGGTAGAGTTGGGTGATGATCTTACCAACAAGGAGGAGGCAGTGAAGATCTTGGATCATAGAGATAAAGTTCTAAATAAAAAGACTACTCACCTGGTCAAAGTACTATGGAAAAACCCATAAGTAATAAGAAGCAACATGGTAATTAGAGGAGGCAACGAAGGAAAAGTAATCACACCAGTTTATGGATTAGAATTTAAAATGAAATTATGGTGGTGAAATTTCATAAGGGGTGAAGAATGTAATCACCCAAAGTTTAATCAATCGAAAATTCACATCTTATAATTTTTCCTTAAGGTATAATTGCATTACAAAACACAATGGAATATCTTGATAATAAATATTATGTGACCATTAAACATAATTTTCCCACTTCTATGTATTGAATTTCTAAAATCTGACATACATGGTTGCATTCAGGGTGATTTTTGGGGTCAGATGGGACGAAATTAATTTATGATGAATAGTAACCTACACTTATGAATAGTAGCCTACCCTTATGAATATTAATATGAACCTTATGAATAGTAAATTTTTCAAAAGAATAGTAACCTCACACTTGAATTTTTAAATTAAATTTGTGCATCTTATAATTGATAATATGACCATAGTAAAAGTAATTGTATTTTTTTAATTCATAACTAATTAATTAAAATTAATTAATTAATTTAAAAGAAAATGTATATTCATAAGATTTTATCATAAATAAAAAAATTTATGTCTTCTGGTTTTAAGATAACTTTATTAAACATTATGTAATTTTTTAAAACATTATAAAATCAGTTATAGTTTTCAAATCTATATTTTTCAACTAAGATATGATTTTATTTAAAAATACTTTTATAATATATAGAAATTCATTTTTTAAAAATGGATTTAATTTTTGGATTCTATGCATTTAAAAATGGTTAGAGTTAATTTTTGGGATTTTTCTAATATACTTGAATTTTTATGATTGGTAAAATACTATAATTTACGATAAATGCTAAAACCTGAATTTTTACATCTTGCTTGAGTCATGGATGATGTTAATTTCCATTGGTTAGAGCTCACAATAACATATTGTTTTTTTTCCACAAGAATCATTACTATTTCTTGTCTTATGAAAAAAATAAACTATTAATTTAAATATTAAGAAAACCCTCCTCCCCCCCACTATAAAAACAACCCACAGTCCCCTATTCTCTTCACTCCTCTAAAGCCTTGTACCTTACCTAAATTATTATTAGATCTCTCCCCATTATCCCCCACCCCCACATACATTATTCATTGGTCTCCTCAAAATACCAAATACTATCTCCTTAAGAGGATCTCAAGGAAGATTAATTCAAGAGGTAAATTCCCCTTTTCAATTTTATTTATTTCTTTTTCAATTCCATTCTTTTCTTTTATAACCTTACCTATCCTCATCCATATGTTTTGAAAACTCCAGAATCTTCTATGTAATGTAATATTTTTATGATAATGGAATAAGTTATTATCATATCTCATTTACCATACCTTTATACTAGTAGTCGAAACACCATCCAAGATTTGTTAATTTACCACATTCAAGGAAGATGGGTTTTAAATTTCCATTACCATATTCAATTCTATTAGTGATACAATTCTTATTGTTTAACCAGACTATTATATATTTTTTATGCTCATATTTGGTTCTTGAATATTTTTTTACCCAGGGTTTTGATTTATAAAACAAAATGTGTTCATGGCGATAAAAACTGCCAATTAACCCAAAAGGATATCACTAAAGTTTTATATAATGATAAACCATCTCTCAAAGTAACCAAATGAAATTTGAAACCATCTAACCCTTTGAATTTTTAATAATAAAATATAACACCAGTTTTATACAACCATTGTAATTTTACCTAATTATTTTTTCTTGTATATAAGTTAAATAATTAGGATACAAATGGACCCAAATAATCAAATTGAACCTCCTAACCAATCAAAATGGATATTAATGAACCTAAAGAGGTTATAATAAATCTATAACCTGTAAAATAGGTTCTTTAATTATTAATTAATTTACCAAACTTGATTATTCCAGTCATTAATATCATGTGTAGAACACATTCTGTCTTAAGGTAAGGGATTCTACCCAAACCTCCATTATTCATCCGGGTTGCTCTATCTTTATTTCTAAGCCAAAGAAGTTATATTTTATTTTTTTCTTCTAAGTTATATGTATATAATCCAAAATCATGTATCAAGATCCATTCATCATTACCTTTTTGGGATATACGTGTTTTTAAATGATTCCCTCCTCATTTCTTCTAGATAAGCAAGTAATTTTAGAGGAATTTCCTAAATTATTACCCAATTTAAAGTACAATATATCTTATGTTTTAAGACTCCATTTATTATATAAAATCAGAATTTTTTAATTAAAACCTTCTTGGTTCATTTATCATTTTATATAAAATATTATTCCTGTGTCTATTTTAAATGACCTTTATCACTTTCCTTAAAACCGCACTAAAATGTTTTAATGATAAAATTTCTTAAATACTCTTCTTACATGTCATAACTTATTTTACATCACTTACCATGATATATTATTATTTTACCTTATGAATTTTCATGTATGTTTTAAATTCCTTTCTTTCATGGAAAATTTTATAAAACTCCCATTCATTATTATTTACGACATTACTATGATACACATTTCTTTCCAGGGGTACCCTTATGTTTATGTATAATTGATTATGTATGGTTCACTATGTGGTAAGAATATTCCTGAAAACGTCAAAATGGGTTAACCCAAATAGAACTCCAATTCAATTGGTAAATTTGAGTCTCATGATATGTTATGTGCAATAGTCTTGGTGGTTAGCCTTGACTTGGGCTACCATGTGCAACAGTCTTTGTGGTTATCCTTGACTTCTGCTACCATGTGAGATAGTCTTGGTGTTTAACCTTGACTTATTCTCATCTAAGTTAAAATAGCCTCTCATTTTTCTAAATTTATGTTTTCTGTTTCAACCACATTACTATGAATCCATGTTTATATTATCCCGTGTTTATATGTTATGATTCCATATGTTCCATCCCTTTTATTTTCATTATGTCATGACATGTAACCCATATGCTAAATCTCCATTCTTATGATTATTACCTTACTAGGATTTTTAGCTCACACGTTTTTTCATTTTATCCACAGGTTATCCTATACTGATGTATGAGCACAATGGAAGTTATGAGATCACTATAATGATTAAATAATGAAATGTTTTATGTTTTGAATTTTATGTTTTATGTTCCTAGTATTCAATGACACTATACTTCGGGATCATTTCCATTTAATTTGATGTTTAATTATGCTTAAAATCTTGTAATGATACATGTAAATTGCTAGGGAATCTATGGTTAGTATCAGAGGTGTGTTCTATTTATTTTTGGTGATTAGTAATAGAGATATTAAGTAAGAACCTTAGGGAGGAGAATATGTATAGGAAAACACCACAAAATTTTGCTAAGTATAGAGTAAGTGGTTTATCATTAAAATACATCCTTGTCGGGATACAAACAGGTAGAGGTGGCTCTAGAATAGATTAATCTCAGGGTAAAATCTAAAAACACCACATTGATCTAGACTCGAATAAAAACTAGTGCATGACAACAGATTGTGATGTACTCTTGGTTTGACACTCTCAGGGGATATGCTTTGGTAAATTCATGATCTTAGTAAGAACTATTATTATGGGAACAAAAAATCCCCTAATAATATATGTTAGGAAAAATATCAAGGATATATAAGATTGAGACCTAGAAAATAACAAGTTATTATTTACTTTTCCTTTAAAAGTTTGTCCTTTTATGTTTAAGGATTCCTTTTTACGCTTATTATCTAAGTATTCAATCCCCCTAATTGTACTTTATTTATCTTAGACAATGATGAAAAATATAAGAACACGTTCCAACAATCACTGTGATAGGTAATGTGATGATTTACCTAATTATATTCTTGATATGATGGGAATGGGTGATCAAAACTTCCTAACAGTACTGTCTCAGTTATCTCATGTTATGAATAATAACTTCAAACAAGTGGAATTCCTTCCTCCAAGAAAATATGAAGTTGTCATAGAATCCTTCATGGGGAAAAGGCCTCCCATGTTTAGTGGATTTTCTAATCCCCTCTTCATGGAATAGTGGATTAACTCCATTTAAAATATATTTGATGTCCCCTAGTACACAAAATATGAGAAATTTGTACTCGTAGTCTATCATTTTGATGGGGAAGATGGTCAGTGGTGAACACTGATCAAAAATATAAAGTCTAAGGAAGAAATCGATCCAATTGATTAGGAGTATTCAAGAGAATATTTTTCAATAAATATTTTCCCAAACCCTCTACCTCAAGATTTAAAGGGAGTTCCTCAAACTCATGGAGAAGGAAGATGAGTCCATCAAGGCATATGAAGAAAACTTTACATGCCTTGAAATTTATGCCTCTAGCTTTTTTATGAACACATAAAGAAAGGTGTATTGCTTATTTTTCATACTAATGTTGATACTTGTAAATTTTTTGGCGATTCGAGACATTCAGACTTATGAAGATATTTTCCATTGTGCCATCAAGGATAAAATGGAGATCAGAGACTTGCAATGGTCTCGTGGTCTGGATGATAGGAAGATGAAAATAGATTCTAATATGGGCGGTTCAAAAAATAAATCCCATTATGGAAAGAAGATCAAAAATCCCACGTGTCAAAATTGTGGGAGGAAGCATTCTGGGAATTGTCTAAAGGGAACCTAAAATTGCTTCAAATGTGGAAGAATGGGACATGGATAAAAACTTCCAAATGGATATGAATAATCCTGCTAATATAGAAGAAGGAAGAAAGGTTCAAATAAATGCTCAACCCGTGGTGTAGTGTTACAACTTCTAGGAGCATGTGCATTGTGAAAACAATTTCCCTAAGCCATGGGTTTTTAGAGGAAATAAACAACAACCTCGAAGGTAATAGGGAAGGTCTTTTGATATCACTACTTCTGAGGTGGAGCCAGAAAATGATGTGCTGATAGGTATGATAGTTATTCATTCAAGAATAGAAAATTTACTATTTTATTCTAGTTCAACGCATTATTTAAGATATTTCATGTTTAATAGAACTATTCGAACACCACCTCAAAATTTGGTTGTTAATCCATCAATAAGAATAGAGAATGGGGAAATTATTTCATCCAAGGTTTATAACTCCTCCCTATTAAATTTTTTTAGATTGAACACCCCATAAAATATTGTCATAATTTCTTTAGTGGAGTATGATGTTATCTTGGGAATATATTGGGTATTTGTATACAAAGACAACATCAACTATTGCGAAATGGAGATCACCCTTCAAGTCCTGAAGCATCTCCCAATTTATTATAAGTGTAAGGAGGAAAATGAATCTCCTTTAGAATCATTGTATCATATGTGGATATTAATGCCTTAGGAGCAATAATTTCTATCTCAAATGATTGAGACAATGGAGATGATACTTCCTGATGATATGCCCATCGTAAGGGATTACACTGATGTTTTCCCTTAATAATTGCTTGGTCTTCCTCCTGATTGATAAGATGGGTTCTCAATTTAACGTATTTCTGTATATCTTCTTATATCTAAGACACCTTACAGAATGACCACTATAGAGTTAAAATAGATGAAGAAGCAGTTACATAAGAATCTATATATTGTTTTTATACGCTTGAGTGTTTCACTATGGGGTGTTTCATTCCCCTTTTCCAAGAATAAAGTTGGATTAATGTGCCTCTGAATCGATTATTGTGTGCTCAATAAAAAAAGAACAAGTATCCCCTTCCAGGGATAGATGACTTGTTCAATATTCTTTATGGGGAATGTTATTTCTATAAGGGGGTCTTTGGTTTTGATATCACCAATTAAAGTTGAGGAAGGACGGTATTCCCAATACTTTCTTTCGAACAAGGTATGGGAACAATGTGTTCATAGTGATGCCCTTTGGACTCACTAATTATCCATCAATTTTCATGGATTTAATGAATAGAGTCTTTAAAGATTACCTAAACAAATTTTTGGTAGTCTTTATTGATGACATTCTGATATACTCCAAGAGAAAGTAGGAAAACGAAGATCATTTGAATACTATGCTAAAGACATGGTGAAGGGAGAAACTATATGAAATGTATAGTAAATGTGAGTTCTGGATAGAGGAAGTATCATTCTTGGGGAATGTTATCAATAGAAAAGGAATATATTTTGACATTTCCAAGATAAATGCAATTGAAGAGTAGCCTAGGAAAACATATGTAATGGAGATCCATAGCATCCATGGTCTTGTTGGGTATTACCAATGATTTATAGAGAACTTTTCATGATTTTCAAACCCAATGAAGAAGATGACATAGAAGGGGGTGAAGTTTATCTGTACTCTATAACGTGAATACTTCTTTAAGAAGTTGAAAATGAGGATTATCATTGTGCCAATTCTCAGACTCCCAAAAGGTGGATAACTCTTTGTGGAGTACATTTATGCTTAAAAGAAAGTATTAGGTTTAATGCTAATGAAAAATGATAAATCGATAGCCTATGACTCAAGTTAGTTAAAAATATGTGATAAATACTATCCCACAAATGATTTGGAGTTAACAGCTATGATCTTTGTGTTAAAAATCTAGCAACTTTATCCTTATGGGGAAAACTGTGAGATATATAATAATGAAAAGTGTATCAAATATATATTCACACAAAAAGATATTAATATGCACTAGTGAAGATGGTTAGACCTCGTTATGGAATATATATTCTAAATCCACTACTATCCTAGTAAGGAAAATAAGGTGGCGGATGCTCTACGTAGAAATGATCATGCATCATTATCAATGATGAGAATTGAAAAGGATCCAATCTTCTTGAATTATTAGAGGATAGACATGAGAATCATTAAGTGAGGAAAATAATAAATCCTTTCTCAAATGGTTTCTCAACTGTACCACATGGAGAAAATAAAGGATTCGCAATTAAAATATGTGTAAATTTTGAAAAGGGTGGAAGCTATTAGAATTGGGAAATCATCTGAGTTCAAGATTAATGAAAATGGAGTTGTAAGATTTGGGTCACAATTATTTGTACCATCTGATCCACAGATAAAACAATATATTTCCAATGATGAAAATATATCAACTTTCTATATTCCATTAGGGATCATAAAGATGTATCAGGATCTTTGAGAGATATTTTGGTGGGAAAATATAAAGAAGGAGATCTCTGAATATACATCAATGTGCCTAGTATGTCAGCAAGTGAAGGATGAGAGAAATGTCTAAGGGGATGATGCAACCACTACCCATACCTATATGGAAGTGGTATAACATCACCATGGATGTTTTCACTAGGTGTCCAAGGACATCCATCAGAAACAATGCTATATGGATCATTATGGATCGCCTTACTAAGACTGCTCACTTTATCTCGATTCGAGAGGACTATTCATTTGATCATCTTTCAAATATATATATATATGAAAGTGGTTTTAAGGATGCATGTAGTATTGCTATTTATTGTATTCAATAGGGATCTATGATTCACCTCGATATTCTGGAAAAATCTCCAACATGCATTAAGCACTGAACAGAACTTCAGTATGGCTTATCATCCTCCAACTGATGCACAGTATGAGCAAAATATTAAGACATTATAATACATGTTGAGAGTGTGTTCTATGGACTTCAATGGAGTGTGGGACCAACATATTACACTGGTTGAATTCTCCTACAATAATAGATTCCACTCGAGCATCCAAACAACACCATACAAGCCCTTTATGGGAAAAGATGCAGAACACCATCATATTGGGATGAAGTCAGTGTGCATAAGATGCTATGACCTAAAATGGTCTAAGAAATGGTGGATGAGGTGAAAACCATTACGCAGCAGATCAAGGCATCCCAAATTTATCAAAAGAGTTTTGCAGATAATCTTCAATGAGGCCTTGAGTTGAACGTTGGAGACAAAGTATTTTTTCACATATCTCTCTGGATGAAGGTCATGAGGTATGTGAAGAAAGCAAAGCTAAGTCCTAGGTACATCAGCCCCTTTGAGATTCTTGATCATGTTGTAGCTATGGAATATCAGCTAGAACATCCAACTACCATGTATAAAGTGCATGATGTCTTCTGTGTATCCCTCTTGAAAATGTACATAAGAGATCCTTCACATGTACTGTCTTCCAACGTGGTATAGTTGGAGGATGATCTTTCTTATGAGGATCAGCCAGTGATGATCTTGGATCATAGAGATAAAGTTCTATGTAATGTGACTACTAACTGGGTTAATGTACTATGGAAGAACCATATATATGAAGATGAAACATGGGAACTAGAGGAGGAAATGAATGGAAAGTACCGGCACATGTTCATGACATAAAATGTAAAATGAAATTTCGCGGGAGAAATTTCATAAGGGGAGAAGAATTTAACGACCCAAAGTCTAATAAATGGAAAATTACCTTCTTGTAATTATTTCTTATGGTATAATCAAATTTGGAAATGAAATGGAATATCATGATAATAAATACTATGTGATCATTAAACATAATTTTTCCTCTTTTGTGTCTTGAATTTTAAAAATCTGACATGCACTGTTGTATTTAGGGTGATTTTTCGGGTCTGATGGAACAAACATAATTTTTGGTGAATAGTAACCTACACTTATGAATAGTAACCTACCCTTATGAATAGTAATATGACCCTTATGAATAGTAAACTTTAAAAAGAATAGTAACCTCACCCTTAAATGTATATATAAAATTTATGCAACTTATTAGTGATAATATGACCATACTAAAAGTATTGGTATTTTTGTAAGTCATAAATAATTAATTATAATTAATTAATTAATTTAAAATAAAATGGTTTTTCATAAAAAATGATCATAAATTAAATTTTTTTGTCTTCTAGTTTTGATAAAAAAAAATTAAGACCTTATGTAATTTTTGAAAACATTATAAAATCTGTTATAGTTTTAAAATCTGTATTTTTCAAGTAAATTATGATTTTAATTAACAAATTAATTAATCATATTTAGAAAATTATTTTTGACAAATGGATTTTATTTTTGGATTATAAATGATGATAAATGGTTTGGGAGAATTATTTTGGATTTTTCTTAAATACATCAATTTTGTTGAATAGTATAATACGATAATTTATGATAAATGCTAAAACCTGAATTTCTACATCATTTTTGAATCATGGATAATTTCAATAGACATTGGTTCAAAATCACATGGACATGTTAATATTTTTTTCACAATAATCAGCACTATTTCTTCTATTATGGAAAATAATAAACTAATGATTAAAATATTATGAAAACCCTCCTCCCCACCACTATAAAAAGCACCCACACTTCCCTTTTATCTTCATTCCTCTCTAGCCAAGTGCCTTGCTTGAATTCTACTCAAATATATCCCCAAGCTCCTACCCGAAATCCAGAAGCCCTTTTTCTCCTAAAAAGACAAAATTTGCTCCCCATAAGAGGCTCTCCAGGAAGATTAATTCAAGAGGTAAATTCCTCAATTCAATTCTTTTACATTTTTTTCAAATTCCTTTATTTTCTTTTAAAACCTTACCTCTCCTAATAAAAATGTTATAAAAACTCTAGTACCTTGTATATACTAGAATTTTGTTATGATATATAATAAATTATTATCATATCTCTATTACCCTTGTATTATACTAGTAGTAAAAACACCATCTGAGATGGGTTAATTTCCCACATTCAAGGACGATGGGTTTTCAATTTCCATTATCGTCTTCAATTCTGGTCAAGAAACCATTATTATGGTTGAAACAAACTATTATATTTTTTTTGTGTCTCATATATGGTACTTTAATATTTTTGTAAACATGGTTTTTATTTATACAATAAAATTTGTTCGTTTTGTTCAATAACTTCCCCATTAACCCAAAAAGTTATCACTGATGTTTTATATAATGATTCATCTTTACTCCAATTAACCAAATTAAATTTACAACCATATTAACTTTTTAATGTTAAATAATAAAATATAACCCAAATTTTTGAAAAAAAGCCTCATTTTACATGACTATCCATTCATTTATATATGTAAATTGATCTTGAAACAAACAGACCCGAATAATGAAATTCTACCTCATAACCAATCAAAAAGGTCATAAATGAACATAAAAAGGTTATACAAAATATGTTATATGTAATATAGGTTATTTAATTATTAATTAATTAACCTAATTTTATTATTCAGGTAATTAATATTAATTGTAGAACACCTTCATACTTAAGGTAAGTGATTCTACTCAAACCTCCATTATTCATTCGGGTTTCTCTATCTTTCATTCTACCCAAATGAAGTTATATTTTATTTTTATTTTTTAAATGTTGTATATATTTTCCAAACTCATGTGTAAATATCTATTAATCATTATCTTTTCGGGATATACATGCTTTTAAATTATTCCCTTTTTAATTCTTCTCGATAAGCAAGCCATTTTAAAAAACATCCCAAATTATTAACTGATTTAAGTACAATCAGTTATCTTTTTAATAAAACATTATTTTTATATAATAATTATTTTTACTATGAAAATATTTTTGGTTCACTTCTAGATTTATAAATAATATTATTCCATTTTCAATTTTAAATGTACTTTAGTAGATTCCTTAATATGGAAGTAAAATTTTTTAATGATAAAATTTATTAAATACAATTATAACATGTCTTCAATTGTATTTGAGATCACTTACCATGATATATGCTTATTTTTCTTTATTAATGAACATGTATTTTTTAAATTCCTTTATTTCAACGTCACTTGTATGAGACATCTATTCATTATGTTTTATGACCAAACTATGATACCCATTCCATTATATGGGTACCCTTATCTTTATGTATGATTGATTATGTATGGTTAATTATGTGGAAAGAATATTCATGAACACATTAATATGGTTTCACCCATAGAGAACTCCACTACATTGGGTAATGTTGAGTCTCATGAGACGTTATGTGCTATTGTCTTCGCGATTAGCCTTGACTCGTGCTACCGTCTGGAACGGTCTTGACGGTTATCCTTGACATGTGCTATCATGTGCAATGGTATTGGTGGTTAACCATTGAAACACCCCAAAATTTTATGAGAATAATTATTTTTAATTTCTCTGATGTCTTGTGTTGTACACAACACCAAGATTAGCTTGTTCTATACGCAACACCGTATTAGCTTGTAGTATACACAAACACTATTCTTGGCTTCTCTTGCACGCAAGAGAGACCTTCCTCGATAGCGTGTGTTGTATGCAATACTGAGTTTCACTAAACAATGATATATTGTTATAATATTATTATTAACTAGCCATTATGAATAGTTGTAACTACATTTTGAATTTTATGACATCATAATTCATCTTACACATATTATAGAAATTGGTATGAGAACAAAATAAATTTTTCAGGTAAAATAAGTATTTTTCAAAAAATACAATTTTACCACCTTTTGATGGCGCACCCACTTTAAATCTAGTTTTTGACATGTTTATAAGGTCAATTTGAAAAAATAAAATTCTTCTTTGGAATAAGGATATAAAATATTACTATGGATACATTTTTCATATTATTCTGACAACTTTTATGTTTTAATGAATAGTAAAAACATGCTATATTTTAATTAGAAACAACTTTTTTAATATTAATAATTTATATGGTTAAATTATAATATCTAATAGTTTTAAAGTATAAATATAATATATTTTTATCATTTAATATAATTTATGTAATTATCATTGGTTTTACATTGAATTCATATGTAAAATCATTTCAATCTTTTGCAATGTTTTAACTTTTAGAACTCATTTTCGTAACAACAGGATTAATTTTAAATTAATTTCTGCAACTTCTGTGATTCTAATTTAGAAAAAATGGATTCCATATTTTGAATCAGTAGGTCCAAATAATGTTAATATGCTACGTTTTATTTTTGGGCACTATAAATAGTAACTACGATAAATTTTATTTACCAAAGTTAAAGCTAAATCGGGTAATTTAGGGTAAATATAATATTATAAAATTTCCCTAACACTTGTATTAACATAATTGGATGATTATATTTCGTCCTAAGTAATATTTTGGTCGAAATGGAATCCATTGGAACCCACTTTAAAGTGGTTAAGACATTTAATTTATTTTATTTTAAAGCAAGTTAAATATGTCTCATGCAAACTTTAATAAGTAAAGTATTTTTAATATAAGGTTATGTAGAATATAAATTCGATTATAAATACTAATTTGAGAGAAAAAATGTTTTAACTTGTTATGGTTATTTATTTTTAATTTTTAAGAAATATTTATTTACCTTAATATCTTATACATTAATGATGTAGAAATTATTTACTTAGTGAAAAATCAATTATATAGTTTTTATTAAAGTAATAATACCCATCAAAAGACCCAAAAACGTGACCCAAACTTATTTGTACAGTATAGATATACCATAAGAATCCAAGGGTCTACTTGGTGACCATTTGGAGCCATATAAAAGAGATTATGACATTTCTATTATTTTATTTTAAATTATTTCAAATTTGTCACTATCATAATTTAATAAATATAACAATTTATAGGTTGTTATTTTAAGATGATAAATTCTAGTAAAAGAATTATTATGAACTATATTATATTTATCTTTATCTTAGTATTTTATTTTTAATTTTTATGTAAAAATAAGTATATTAAATAATTATACAAAACTTTTGTAGTAATTATTTCATTAAGAGAAATACAAAACAAATGGTTTTAAAAATATTAAAATAAATATTATATGAACTAATTAATGTTCTCTAAGAACATTATAGATGAATATGACATGTTAGGAGCCTATTAAATATATTTTTTTGAATATATCCTCTATTTTGATTTTATTTAAATTCAAATAAATTAATAGTGTCAAAATTAACACTATTGTTATTTTATAAAAATAACATATTATTAAATTGTTTAAAAATCACAAAAATATTTAAAAATTATATATTGAAATCTATATGGTCTAAAATTTCATAAAGTATCTAATTATGGATAATTCACAACACATAAGTAATTATTTATAACAATTTAAAATTGAGAATATTATTACAACAAATAAAATTAAAAAGATTTAATAAGGATAAATCATGTTGATGAAGTTTAAAATAAATTTCCAATGTGTCTAAATTTTATTGGTTGATGATATTACAACCCTATCTCATCTAATATTCAGATTTGAGTCATTTTGGAATTTTTTAAGTGGGGTTTGAATTTATATTAAATTCATATTTTTGAGGTTTCCAAAGGTTCCCCTCTCCTCCCTTATTCACAAAAATTTGAGCCTTCAAGCTCGACCAACCCCTGCTCATTTCACTTCTCCACTTCCATAGAATCCTAATAGAGGTCCTGGTCTTCTTTAGAGACCAACTTTAGTGCCCTAAGAAAATGTTAAGAGAAGGTGTGTCGAAGAAGAGGAGTTTCGGGCACGTACAGAATAAATTGGACCTAAGGTAAGGGATAATTTTGCAAATCTAATTTTTATTCGAGATTGTTTATACATGGTTATTTATTGGGGTTATGTTTATCATCCATGTCCATGTTTTTTAAAAATGTTTTCCTAAAATGTTTAATATTCTTACATGTATGTTTAAAGTCATTTTTACCCTTTGTTGACTTTTTACCACATTGTATTGAATGAATCCTTCCTTTGGTTACCATAAAAGGTACTTTTTTACTTTTCCAGCAAAAGTACGAGAATAATTTTTTTTAACTTATACGGCATTAATGGATTTTTACAGTTTCATAACGGCTTATTTCAATGAAGCTTCTTCTATGAAATTTCCTGATTATTTTCAACAAAATCCATTTCTTTTAAAATTTCACGGCATTTTGAGAAAATAAAATGATTTTTAAGAATAAAGGATATTTTCATCAAGAATTAATTTCAAGTGTTCTACCAAAACTATTTTCCATCTAAGATGACATTATTTAGTATGTTTATGTTTCAAGTATAATTTCTCTATTATTTACATATTTTGATCTTTCTTATGATGAAATGATATCCATTTCTTTTATATGGATTATGTTATGATGGAATGATGTTTATGAAACCCATTTTATTTTTTGGGTTATTATGAATGATGTATGTTTATTTTGTGGCACACGAAAGAATGATTTAATTATGAGATGGGTGGTACCTATATCTCCCTCCAATTCATTGGGTGAACATTTATATCTCATGAGATAGACATGGATGGAACGGAAAGTTAATTCGGTTCAGTGATATAGGACGGGAACAAGGAGTGAACTCAATTCAGTATGGGACTTTTTCCACTATGATAGTCTTGACTGCAATGTCTTGGATACTATGGAAATAATAATATTTGATTAATGTTTTCCACAATTACATGTTGTATTCTCATGCTATTTAATCATGGTTAATGTTCCTTTATGATCTATGCCTTATGCACTTCAAAGATTTATGTCATTACTCCTGATTTTGATGTTTTCATGTTCTTACGTTCAAATTTTTAGAGACTATTCTACGTTCTTCATGTTTACCCTTACTTACCATTTGAGCTCACCCTATTTATGTTTTCTTTTCCCTAGGATATAAATAAAGTTTATAGGTATGAAAAAAAATTGGAAGATCTTTATGGGATATGTTCAAGATCTTTCACCATGATTAGAAGATTATATTCCGAGTTTCCAAAGACACTAAACTACTACGGTCTTTGGGCATCTGTTTTTGTTGTGTATTAAGTATTCTACAAAAGTAATGTAATGTCTATGTATATCAAGATTTGGGTCTCTATAGTTGGTATCATAGTGAAGGTTTAGTCAAACTATAGAAACTAGGATGCAAAAACTTTATTGAGATCCCTAGAGATATTTCTAAGGTATGTCAAGGGATGTCAATAAGGTTAATTATAAGTATAGTTTATAGTCCTAGAATTACAGTAACGATCAAAGAATTAAACCTAATATCTTAGATATTTAAGGTACACCCCCTTTATTATGTTGTTTTCCTAGAATGATTTTTCCTCTCAAACTATTCTTTTTGGGTTTCAGAAAATTCCTAGAAATAGGAAGATTCAAGTTAATGGAGAATATGATGGACAATGGAATGATATTATTAATGAGCTACCAAATGAAATTGTATTTGGAAGGCGAAACATCGTTATTATGCCTAATCAGCAATCTCATAATATGATCAATAATCTCAACTTTCGTAAGATTCCTGACTCATCTAATAAGATAAAGATGGAGTTTCATGATGATCATAGAGGAAAGAAAGTTCAATTTCCCTCATGTAAGTCATGTGGGAAGAGGCATCAAGGAGAATGCTTCAAAAGAATTGGAAGATGCTTTGGGTATGGAAAAGACGGAAACAAAGCTAGTAATTTAAAAGGAAAAAGTTTAGTTAACACAGTGGACATGGATAATGGTATTTCTAAGACATAAACAATGGTTAAATGTTTTACATGTGGAATGTATGGGCATTATAAAAACCAATGCCCTAAGGGAAAATCTCATGAAGATAATCAGCACGGTCGCATGGGTAGTATTTATGTTGATGATGATAAAGACACTAGAAATGATATATGAGATGAAATAAGTGTTGAGGAATAAAATTATGATGCTCGGTAAATGGTTTGATAAAGTAGTGGAATGATTGCATGTTTATCAAGAATAATGTATGGTACTATAGAATAATGAAAAATATACGGATTGTTACACCGTTTCCTTTCCTTGAGTATTTGAAAGTATATAATGAATGGTACCGGTAACCATGAAATATGATTGAAATATATTTGGAAAGCAGATGATATGCACATAATTAAGGGATAAGGAGAAAACAATATGTTTGATAGAATTAATGAGATCATGACTAATATAAGGAAAAAGTGATTTCATAGTTTGAGGATATAGAAATTTTGGGATTTTGGTATGAAGAAAGAGTAAACTTTTGACAGTATTAATGTTTTTACTAAGGTTTAATGGGTATTCATTTTTCAAGAGAATGCATGATTAAGGTATTCACATGTTTGGAATGTGACCAACAAGATATATTTTATGATAGATGATGGTATTCACATGCTCGGTAGATGACCTTTCCAGTAATCATTTACATTACACTATGAGATTGGATAAAAGTATTTTGGATAAGTATAAATATTGGAATGGATTATTTTGGATAACAGATAGTATTTTTTAATGCTAGAAATTTTTTCGATATTATTTCTGTAATGTTATAATAGTTTAGTCTTATAAAAAGGACAACCTATAGGACGGATGACAACCCATCGCGTCAGACAAGGTTGTAGAAATCAAACCCAAAACTGAAGTGTGACAGGCCTTTATCGCCTACCACTAGCCTACAAGAAGTCCATGGTTAGTAGAAATTAGTTTTATTTTATTAAGAAGTATGATAGTTGAAGTATAAGTCCATTTTTGGAATCATATATGGTTAATCTCTCCATAAGATGGACTTATGTATATAACATTTTCTAACTTTTTGTTTGAGAGAGATGGAATGACATATCATTATATCTCATGACCTGCTAACACTTCACAGAAGACCAATTCAACTTTATTTCTTTAAGAGATTAAGTGGAGATTTCTCAAGGCACAAACAACAGTGATATTGTACCAAAATCAAGTAAGTATTTCTTTTAATTGAAAATTTCTTCAACTTTAGGGAAATGATCTTGAAAACCAAAAATGTTGTCCTAGTACCCTCATATTAGATGAATTAGATGGTACATTATATCATCACAAATTTATGGCTTTGTGTTTTTTGGCTTTTTCATAGCCATGTACTCTACCGCTCTCCATCAGAACATGACGGTTAGATTTCTCTTCCATATCCATATTTTAACTTATGTTCTCTTATGTAGAAACCCAGTGATGAGTTAATTTGGGTAACCATTACGTTTCATACATTAGTTTTTAAAATTAGGTTTTAGCATTCCTTTTTACAATGTGGGTTTCTATGAAAGAAACTTTAAAGTAGTAAACCATTTATAACCCCGACGAATTTCGAGGGTGAAATTCATTTTAAGGGGGGGTAGAATGTACCACCCCGAAATTTTATGAGAAATATTATTTTTAATTTCTTTCATGTCTTGTGTTGTAAGCTACACCAAGGTTAGCTTGCACTATTTGCAACACCGTACTAGCTTGTACAATACGCAAACACTATTCTTTTCTTTTGTTGCATGCAAGAGCGACCTTCCTCGAGAGCGTGTGTTGTACGCAATACCGAGTTTCACTAAACAACGATATATTGTTATAATATTATTATGAACTAGCCGTTATGAATATTAGTAAATAAATATTGAATTTTGTGACATTATAATTTACTTTTCACATATTATAGAAATTTATATGAGAACAAAATAAATCTTTCAGTTAAAATAAGTATTTTTCAAAAAATACAGTTTTACCGCCTTTTGATGGCGTACCCACATTAAATCTAGTTTTTGACATGTTTATAAGTTAAATTTGACAAAATAAAATTTTTATTTCGAATAATAATATAAAAATTTATTTTGGATAATTTTTAATATTATTCTGATAACTTTCATGTTTTAATGAAAAGTAAAACACACTATATTTTAATTAAAAATAACTTTTTTCATCGTAAAAATTTATATAGATAAATTATAATATTGAATGGTTTTAAAGTATAAATATAATATATTTTTACCATTTAATATAATTTATGTAATTATCATTGATTTTACATTGAATTCATAGGTAAAATCATTTCAATCTTTTGCAATGTTTTATCTTTTAAAACTCGTTTTCTTTAAAACGGGATTAATTTTAAATTAATTTCTACAACTTATGTGATTATAATTTTGAAAAATGGATTCCATATCTGTAATCAGTAAGTCCAAATTATGTTAATAGGATACTTCTTATTTTTGGGCACTATGAATAGTAACTACGGTACATTTTATTTGCCATAGTTAAAGGTAAATCATGTAAGTAAGGGTAAATATAATATTATATAATTACCCTAACACTTGAATTAATATAATTGGATGATTATATTTTGTCCTAAAGAATATTTGGATCGAAATGGAATCCATTGGAACCAACTTGGATGAGATTTAGACCTTTAATTTAATTTATTTTAAAGAAAGTGAAATATGTCACACTCAATCTTTAATAAGTAAAGTATTTTTAATATAAGGTTATATAGAATATTAATTAAATTATAAATACTCATTAGAAAGATAAAAAAATTCTTTGTTACTGTAATTTATTTATAATTTTTAAAAAATATTTAATTATCTTAATAGATTATACATTAATGATGCAGAAAGTATTTACTTAGTGAAAAATCAATAATATAGTTTTTATTAAAGTAATAATACCCATAAAAAGGCCCAAACACCTGACCAAAAATTATTGGTATAGTATATCTATACTAAAATCATTTAAGGGTCTATGTGGGGACCATTTTCATCCATATAAAATAGATTAGTTATTTATATTATTTTATTTAAAATGATGTTAAAGTTGTCACTTTCATAATTTTATAAATATAATTTATATGTTGTTATTTTAAGATTATAAATTAAGGTAAAAGTATTATTATGAAATATATTATATTTATCTTTATCATAGTATTTTATTTTTAATTTTTATGCTACAAATAAGTATATTGAATAATTTTACAAAAATGTTGTAGTAATTATTTCATTAAGATAAATATCAACCAAATTGTTTTAAAAATATTAAAATAAATATTATATGAACTAATTAATGTTCTCCAAAAATTTTCTAGATGAATATGAAATATTAGGAGTCTATTAAGTATTTTTTTGAATATATCCTTTGTTTGGATTTTATTTAAATTCAAATAAATGAATAGTGTCAAAATTAACACTATTGTTATTTTATAAAAATAAAATATTATAAAATTGTTTAAAAATCACAAAAATATTTAAAAATTATAAATTGAAATGTATATGGTCTAAATTTTCATAATGTACCCAATTATGGATAATTTACAACACATAAGTAATTATTTATAACAATTTATAATTTATAATATTATTACCAAAAATAAAATTAAATAGATTAAATAAGAAAAAATCATGTTGATAAGGTTTAAAATAAATTTCCAACATGTCTAAATTTTATTGGTTGATGAGATTACAACATTATCTCATCTAATCTTTGTATTTGAGTAATTTTGGAAGTTTTTATGTGGGGTTTGAATTTATATTAAATTAATATTTTTGTGGTTTCCAAAGTTTCCCCTCTCCACCCTTATAAAAGGACACCTCCTCCCTCTCCTATTCACAAAAATTTGAGCCTTCATGCTTGGCCAACCCCTTCCCATTTCACTTCTACACTTCCATAAAATCATACTAGAGGTCCTGGTCTTCTTCAAATACCAACTTTATTGCCCTAAGAGGATTTTAAGAGAAGGCACGTTGAAGAAGATGAGTTTTAGAAATGTACGGAAGAAATTGGGCCTAAGGTAAGGGATAATTTTTCAAATATCATCTTTATCTGAGATTGATTATATGTAAGTATTTACTGGGGTTATTTTTATTATCCATGTCAATGTTTTCAAAAAATGTTTTCATAAAATTTTTACTTTTCTTCCATGTATGTTTAAAGTAATTTTTACCCTTTGTTGAATTTTTACCACATTGTATTGAAGGAATCATTCATTTGGTTACCATATAAGGTACTTTTTGTCTTTTCTTGCAAAAGTACAAGAATAATGTTTTTTTTAACTTATACGGTGTGAATGGATTTTTACGGTTTCATAACAACTTATTTCAATGAAGGTTCCTCTACATAATTTTATGATTATTTTCAACAAAATCCTTTTCATTTAAAATTTCATGGCATTTTGAGAAAATAAAAAGATTTTGAAGAAGAAAGGATATTTTCCTCAAGAATTCATTTCAAGTGTTTTATCAAAACTATTTTTCATCTAAGATGACATTTTTTAGAATGTTTATGTTTCAAGTATAATGTCTCTATTATTTACGTGGTTCGATTTTTCTTATGATGAAATGATATCCATTTCTTTTATATGGATTATGTCATGATGGGATGATTTTTATGAAACCCATTTTATTCGTTGGGTTATTATGAATGATGTATATTTTTTATGGCAGAAGAAATAATGATTTCATTATGAGATGGGTGGGACCTATATCTACCACAAATGCATTGGGTAAAGATTTATATTTAATGAGATAGGCATGGATTGAACGACAAGTTAATCCGGTTCAGTGATACTGGACTGGAATGAAGAGTGAACTCGATTCAGTAACGGACTTTGTCCACTATAATGGTCTTGGCAGCAATGCCTTGGCTACTATGGAAATCATAACATGTGCTTAATTTTTTCCAAAATTACATGTTTTATTCCCATTCTATTTTATAATGTTTAATGTTCCTTTATGATCTATTCCTTATGCACTTCCAAGATTTATGTCATTACTCATTATTTTGATGTTTTCATGTTCTTAAGTTCAAATGTCCAGGGATTGTTTTATGTTCTCCATGTTTACCCTTACGGAGCATTTGAGCTCACCCTTTTTATGTTTTCTTTTCCCCAGGATATAAAGAACAGTTATAGGTTAGAAAACCAAAGTGGAATATCTTTATGGGAGATGTTGAAGATCTTTCACCATGATTAGAAGATTATGTTCTGAGTTTACAAAGACACTAAACTAATATGGTCTTTGGGCGTCTGTTTTTTTAATGTATTAAGTATTACCCAAAAGTAATGAAATTTCTATGTATGTAAATCTTTGGATCTCTACTACCATGACTTTTGCTCCTCTAAGTGAACCGAGCTTTGACTTGTGATATATTTGTGTTATATGTTGTTGTCACATTACTATAAATCCATTTTTATATTATCCCAGGTTTACATGTTATGATTTCATATGTTCTGTGCCTGTTATTTTTATTATGTCATGCCTTCTAACCCATGTTCTATATATATATTCTTATGCTTATTCCCTTACTAGGGTTTTTAGCTCACCCATTTGTTCATGTTATCCCTATGTTGTCTTATACCGATATATGAGGATAATAGAAGATAGAAGCTCAATATGAAGATTAAATAAAAAAACATTTTATGTTTTATGTTTTATGTACCTAGTCTTTTAAGACACTAGACTTTACAGTTATTGTCTTGTAATTTGATGTTTAATTATGATTAAAATCATGTAATTCTATATGTAAAAGGCTATGGTCACAATAGTTTTTATCTTCTTTTCTATGGTCTTAATATTTGGAAAACTTGGATAGGAGACTTGGAATATTTGGGCCTAGGACATGATATTGTTCATGGGAGTAGCTAACCCATGTATGTGCGAAAACACAAGTACCGAAGGTGGGATTGTTGTAATTTATGTGTGTTGTTAAAATTGAATTTGATTTCATCTCAGGTGTTGTAATTGGTTTGTTATGTGATTATTGTTTCTGATTTTTTCTGTGATTCGACTCTTGGTCTAGTGTTGCATGATATTTGAGTAAGCATGCATCATTTTAGAAACTCAAAATTTATTCTGACATGCATCATTATAGGTATTCATGAGAATATAAGGTTTTGGGTATGTTGAGTAAAAGTTATTTTCTTTTATTGTGTGACAAAAATGAAAAGGTTCCTAATATGAAATTAAAATCTGTAAATAATAAAAGATTTAAAAAATTGTCTTCTAATGAGAAACTTGGACTATGAAGATGTTTTTACCCTTAGTTAACCAAAACATAGATGAGGTATGGTTAAGGGTAGAAATAGCACCTTGTTTTTGACTATGTAGTGGTGTTTGGAGGAATGACTTATTGTGGTGTATTCAAAATCCCTTTTATGTTAATGTGTTAATATTGTGTAATGATTACTAAGATGTGTGTTTGTAATTATATAGTTATTACGCCATGGATATGTTTACTTAGAAAATTATAAGAGGTTATGGCTTAAGATGATCCACCAGTAGATGAACTAGAGGAACTGATAGTGCTAGGTGAGAAAGTCAAAAAGAAGTTCGAGGAGAACTTTGCTCGCTTCATGTAGTTCATGTAAGGAGACCCAGGGTAGGTTGTGAAAAGCATGTGTAATCTTACATAAGAGTTTCACTTGAAGAACCATCTGAATTTCACTAGAGATGGTCGACCAGATGTAACTGAATTCTATATTGAGTCCATCTAGACTATAGTTGACCATTTGGAGACTCCTATAGAGAAAATAGTTAAAATTTCCATTCATATGTTACGTGGACAAGAAAATCATTGGTGGGAAATCCTTAGTCAGGATGGGCAGCTGGAGAGTATTGAGTGGAAGTAATTTCAGGAGAAGTTCGTGGAAAGAATTTATCCAAATATTCTCAAGTTGGAGAGACCCGCAGATATTATGATGTTGACTCAAGGGATCATATCTGTATGGACAATGTTTGTCTCTTTATATATTTTCATTTACTTTCAATAGTGTTTACAAAATATCAACCTACTTTGGAAAAGTGGTTTCATGATGGGATTATATATGAAATTAAATAAGATTTTAATATCATCAGGATAAAGAAGTTTTTGGAAGGGGTGAGTTATGATATCATTTATGAGAGGAACCTAAAAGAGGATTCTGATTAAGGATAGGTGGTTTGTACTCGACTTTTAGGAGGTATGAATTATGAGAGTATGAAGTGTTGTTATGATAATGTTGACTAGAGAATTGTAAAGCAGTGTAGCCAGGGGGTGGATCAGTTATATAGAACCTTACTTGAGTGACATGTCACCAGTGTGGTAGGCTGGGACACTTTTATAGACAGTGCCCCCGATCACTGTTAGAGTGTCGATCCTAATGTAGGATGGGACATCAACTGAGGTTCTGTAGGAACCCATGTAATATGAGTATTGATGGAGCGGCTAGACAAAACTAGATTACAAGAAAGAGATATCCCCTGCCATACTCGTCTGGCAGTTGGAGTTCTACTGGGCATGGAGGGCAAGGCAGTGGACGTGGTACTTCTCAGCAAGATCACCTATATTAGTTGAGTGGTGTAGCTTAGGGGACTTAGAAACCATCATAGGGAGGAGGGTTAGGGCAGTGGAATGTCCTTCAGCCTACACTAGTGGATATCAAGGAAAGACCTTATATAGTTATAGGTAGTATTATTGTATATTATATGCTATCTAGTGCCTTGTTTGATATGGTGTCTCCTGTTATTTTATATCTGCACAAATTGTGAATGGTTTGAGTCTAGAAGTGGATGTTTTGAGAGGGGTTATGATTATAGATACACCTTTTGGATTATAATCATGGTACATCTATTTGGGTAAAGTTTGTTCTCTTGAGGTTGGGGAGTATCATTTCCTTTGGGATATTTACATTCTTGATACGTAAGGATTAGAAAAAGTTATGGGTATGGACTTGGTAGTATTATACTGATTCCACAATGTTTTTTACCATAGGAGAGTGACTTTTCTATCTCCTTATGGTAAAAAATATATTCACCATGGAAAATGGGATATCATGGAGGGTCATCTAGGACCAATTCATCAGCAACTGGGGGATCTTCCCACCGAGGATTCTAGTTTCTTCAAGATAATGGGGGTGTAAAGAGTGATGTATTCCCACCCATAATGGACATATTCTAGGATATGTTTCATTAGGACTTCTCTGGGCTTCCACTTGAGAGATATGTGTATTTTATAATTGAGATCATGCATGGGTAAGATCCAGTTTCTATTCCACCATATATAATAGCAGGAAAATAGATACTAGAGCTTAAGACTTAATAGGAAGCGTTCATGGAAAAGGGGTTTATCTGACCATGTATATCTCTTTTTAGTTCTCTTGTATTGTTCTATAATAATCCTTATGGACCTTTGTTTTTATGTATTGATTTCTAGAATTTTAACCAGTTTATTATGATGAACTGAAATCCTCTACTGTGTATCAGGGATCTATTGGACCGATTGAGAGGATATTGTGGTTTCTCTAAGATAGACTTGATATCGTGGTGTCATCAGTTGATATTTTGACCTTATGAAATACCTTAGACTAATTTTAGAAGTAGTTATGGAAATTATGAGTTTTTTAGGATGTCATTTGGGCTGATGAACACATTGATAGTGTTTATGGCCATGTCGAACAGAATATTTCATTTATACCTAGATTATCTTCTGTAAGTGTTTGTGTATGACACCTTTGTGTACTCAACTACTCATGAATATCGTTCCCAGCATATTGAAATCATCTGGAGTAAATTGAGAGAGAATCATCTATATTATAGTCTATCTAAGTGTTAGTTTTGGATTGATCAAGTATAATTCTTAGGTCACATCATCTCAAAAGAAGGTGTTTCAGTGGAACCAAAGAAGGTTATAGAAGTTGTATCTTGGTATAATCACAAGTAATTTTTTGATATCCATAGATTTTGGTGGATGGAAGGATATTATAAAAGGTTCAAATGACTTTTCAAACTTGTAATCACCACTTTTAGTCTCGAACAAGAATGGAATCAAGTTTTAATGGGATGGAGCACGTGATAATTCCTTCCAGGAGTTGAATAAGCATTTGAATATGGAACCAATATTGATCCTACCTAATCCATGTGAGAAGTATAGAGTGATTTATTATGATTTTAGGATCATTATTAGATTAGTGTTGATGAATTGATATAATGTTGCGGTGTATGGGTCCTGGTAGTTGAGGCCACATGAATGAAACTACCCTAATAATGACCTCAAGTGAGTAGTAGTGGTTAGTGGTTTGAAGTGTTGGAGTAGTTATCTATTGATAAGAAAGTTTATTTTGTATAATGATCACAATATCTTGAATTATATATTTTCACAATGATATTTGAATCTTTAGTAGTGGATATGGGTTGTGTATATGAATTCATTTGATTTTGATATAGAATATACGCTTGGGAAAGGGAACAGTGTTTCTGATTCTTTAATAAGGAAATATCAGATTAAAACTACTAATGAGTCTAGTAATGAGTGTAAGATAATGAATTTTTGGTTGATATGAATTTTTTGGTTAAAGAGAGTCAACATATTATGAATCTTGTATCAATTTCAGTGGTTTCTGCACATTTGAGTCAGATCCGGGAGAGGTGGTATGAGGATCTATAATGTTTTTCTTTTTGGGAAATCCTTGAAGGTGGGAATACACTTTAATATTGGACTATATATGAGGATGATATCATCTATTTGGGGAATTTTGTTGTTGCTCCTATGAGTATATTGGAGGAGTTGATGCATGAATTTGAATCTTTGAAGTGGGGGGTGCATCTGGGCTTGACCAAAATGTATTGAATCCTACATAGAAAAATTTTATGGACATGAATGAACTATGAAATAGAATGTTTCATGAAAGGATGTTAAACCTATCAATAGTTGAAGTATGATCATCAATGGCTTGGTTGTTTACTACATCCATTACCCATTCTAAAATAAAAGTGGTAAAATGTTACTATGGACCTTGTGATGGGTCTCCTGAGGATGCCTCATAAGAATTATGTTATTTGGGTGGTTGTGGATGGACTGATGAAAGTATCACATTTCTTACCTATATGGTATTTTTTAAGGAATCAGTTAGGAAACTTATGTGTATTAGATATAGTCAATTTTTGTGGGGTTCCATGGAGTATAGTTTCAGAACATGACTCATGCTTTACTTTGTTCTTCTCATAGGTCTTGGAGAATATTATTGGTATACAGGTTTTTTTTATTATGAAATTTCACTCATAGACACTTGGTTATTCAGAACATACTAAATAGGTGATTGGGAATATGGTACATTAATGTGTCATGGACTTTGGTGGGTATTGGGATAAACACCTAGCATGGGTTTATTTTTCCTATAACAACAATTATCAAAAAAAAATTCATATTAAACCATTTCAGTCACATTGTGGTACGACATATAGATCACCTCTTTGTTGGATAGAGGTTTGTGAGTCAGATCTTTTGGGATCAAGTCTCATGCATGACACATTGGGTAATGTTTAATCCATTCAGATGTGTATGGATACGGCTTAGAGTAGATAGAATATGTATACTGATCATCATTGATGACCTCTAGAGTTTTAGGGGGTGATCATGTGGTCCTTCATGTTTATCCTATTTTGGATCACTGTAGGATTCAGAGATAAGGAAAGTCGGTTCCTGGATTTGTTGTATCATTTGAGGTTGTGGAGAGAATCAGGCTTGTGGAGTTCCAATTGGCTCTTCCATAGAGGTATAGTTCTGTTCCTGAAGTTTTTCTTGTTTCACAACATCGATGGTATCACCTCGAACCTTCTCATATAATAAATGTGGATAATGATGATCTTGATATTGATGTGTCCTTTTAGGATCATATGATATGTTTGTTTGATCATAGTGAGAATGTGTTACATGGAAAGACCATATCTATAGTTCATGTATTGTGGAAACATGGGCATGTTTAGGAGGAAACATGGGAGAGATATGTAGATATATGGGCTCAATGGCGTATTCTTTTCATCTCAGAATCCTAAACATTCAAGGGAGTGCAACTCAAAGATGATTTGTTATAAGATGTGAAGTTTATAATATCCTAACCTTTTTGGAGATGTCTCAATCTTAGATATAGGTAATATTTTTAATTTTTTTAGTATATGTTTTTTTTGTTTTACTTTGGGATGATTTTTGGTGAAATTAATGAATTTTGGAATGAAGAGGGGCAGTGCATGGTTGGCGCATGGTTTTCCCAAACCCCGCTCCCATCCCAAAAAATAATGTAAACCAAAATAAAGAGGATTCACATAGCTTTTTAATGGATTGTCAAATAGTTAACATTTACAGTTGTAAAAATGAAACTCCCTAAGAGTACACTCGTGGTTTGGTGCACAGTTAATTAAAATTGTGCGCCCTGAGAAAAAAACCATAAGTATGGAATTTCAAACCCATAAAATTAGATTATAAATTATTAGACCCTGGAATTCACCCTAAATCAACCCAACTTGAACCTAAAATTCTTCATCTCATTTTTTGAGGTTCCTAAATGGATTATAAGGCATTTAAATTGCCATCATCAATGAATCAAAGACCTAATAAAGATATGAACCTCTCCTGGTATTAGATTCTCATCCTGTATAGTTTCCTCCCTATCGCCCATCATTCTCTCCTCTTTTGAAATCTTGTTTTCTTCTATTAGAGATGGATTTAGATCTAGGTTTTCTTTGATCTAATATATATGATCTTGGATAAAGTTTTTGGATCTAGGTCTCATTTGTTATTATGTAATTGGACATTCCCCTTCAATTTTGGGGTTTTCATTGGTTAAGTGTTCATCATTAATATTTTGGTATGTGTCAAAATTAAAAATCCCATAGTATTATTTTCATTATGGGTATGTAATTGTTAAATTTAAATATCCATGAATAGGAAATTTCATTGATGATTTAATTAATTAAATTTAATTTCCTTATGAAAATGATTTGTGTTAAATTGAGACAATTGAAATTGGTGGAATTAGATTAATTAATTAGTTAATTTATTAATGGAATATTCTGATTGTCAAATTGATAGGATATTGGAATTTTTTAATTAGTCAATTAGTGTGATATTAATTAATTGAAAATGGATGTTATAAGATTATTGGATTTACCTTAATTAGATAATGGTATATATGAATTGAATATAGAAAAATGGTTTAACAATGAATTGTTCAAATTAATTCGTGTGATTAGAGTATTAAACCATGATTGATTGTGATAAATTATAATGTTATAAAATGATTTGAAATTATAATGAATGGGTTAATTAGTATTAATTAGTATAAATTTGATGTCTGTGATATGTTTGTATAATTGATATATGAGTATGGGATATGAACTACTGCTTCAAAATCCAACTTGTTTGATTGATTGATAAACATATATGGGACATGGATTAATGCCTAAAAATCCAATATTTGATTGAATGGTATATTTTTGTTGTACATAGACTAATTCTTAAAAATAACATAGCTATAAATGAGTTTTGGGACACTAACTGATGCTTAAAATACCCAAGAGGTGCAAGACATTGCATTCTAGGCCCAAAATGTTGGAATTACATTATGGTTTCAAATAAATGAAATATTAATTTAATTTAAATGGTAAATTATAACCATTAAATTGTGATATGTTATATCCCTTGTGGATAGTTCAGACTCAGGCATAGGATGAAGTATGTATAGATGGTTTGGGTGTCATCAGGAACCCGAGGTGCTTTATGGTTAAATAAAGAATAATTGAATGTATGTAAATTGTTTAATTTATTGCTTGTAAATTATTCTTTATACAACTTTATATGTTGTTGCTGACTGTATATTGTTTTAGTCGCTATTGGCGGTAGACTAATAAGTTGTACTCACACCCTACTTGGGCTTCCTGATCGGAACCCGAATAGACTTCATGTTTGTCATACTGGATAAGGGAATGAACCTTGTGTTTGATGGATGATTTGGTATGGATCATGAATTATGGAACAAGATCTAATTTGGGACCCACTTGGTAGTTTTTAGTATCATTTTTTAGTTTCGGTTTTTCATATTGACACTTGACAAGTGTTTGTAATGATATATCTACTGTTTAGTTTTGGATAGTGTATTCATGTTTTAGTCATAATGTGATACTAATTTGGTTTGGTTGTTGGTCATATCATATGGTTATTCTTATTTATTTACTCTATTGTGATACTTTGATAAAGAGGGTATAGTCTCCTCGTTATTGATATTAGATCCATATTTCTAGTCGTTAACACCTAGCATACGGGGAGGTGCACCTGAGGTCTTGTGATTGACCAGCTCAAGGAATCGGTGTGTGGAACCCATGTCAAGATGTTACAAACTCCCTCCATATTAAGAGAAAATATATAAATCATTATTCATTTGAGATAAATATCTAGGTGAAAAACCCAAATTGGTTGAGTTGGATCACTGATAGGGGGAGGGGTGAGTCAGTGATCCCTTTTTAAAATTAATTTCATATGAAACAACATTTTACTTTTATTAAAGAGATATAACATTGGTAGAAAGAAAACACAAAAGCCCAACCACGTGAACACAAGTATTTAAAAGGTTTAATACTCAAAAAGAGTAGTTATTCCTTGACTTGGTCTAGAAATTATCCTAACAACAAAACCACTAAAAATAAATAATTTAATTGTGGTTTCAGTAGGTATGATATACCCTTACACTAGAGATGAACAATAATCAATTAAAACCCCATTTTATCCTTGCATAAGTAAATTAAGTAATTGATATTTTCTTGACATTTGTAGAATCGTCACCAATAGAATTCAGTGATCTATCATTGTTCTTCCTACATTTCTTCACATTTTTATTCAAAGAATTATTTCTTTATTATTAAAATTTCTTAACTAGTAGTGGTCATGAACATAATTTACACTTATAACTTCATGAACCAAATTTCATAAAAATAAATCTTTGTGTTTACTAGTTATGTTCACTTAAAATTAGTTTTAATGTTTTCTCAAATCGTTCTTCACATTTGCATGTGGTTGATGATCATAATAAAATTTCTAAAATCCATGTAGATATGAACACATTCATGCACATACCAACCTACCTTCTCCCTTTATTCACACATACACATTTTTCATACACACACTATTTGTTTATTTCATTTATGTTTATTGCATGTTTTTAATACATGACTATCATGTATGTCCTCCATTAAATAATGGGTGTGGAAACCTTTCCTTCTTCACGTAACACACACTATTTTTGTTTATATATTTCCATGTGTGTGTGAGAATTACCTACTCCTCTACAACTTGTGGATGTCTCTACCAAGTTTTTTGAACAAAGAATGATTCAAGCGACTCATATCTTCCTGAAATTTCAGGAGATGTGTAACACACTTTTCCAAAATGGATTCGTGAAACCATTTTTATTTGTGAATTGTTTCAAGAGTGTTGTGCATAAGTTGAACACTCTCTGCCTTCCTTCTTATCGCTCATTAAATACTGTTTTGAGGATATATTCCCTTCATGAAAGAAGTGCCTTTATGAATGATTGATTATATAGGTAAAAGGATAGCACTCCTAAATATAAAATCCACACCTATCCTTGGTCATTCCTTTGTATTTATAATAAAGGATAAATTCTTTTTACCACCTCAAAATCCACATTTTCAGCTGCATTGATCACTCATTCAAAAAATTTAGTTTTATTCTTATAATGGCTATTATTCAAACTCACTATTTTTTGGGATATTAGGATAAAACTCATTTCATACATCCTTCAAGAGTTCTCATTTATCCTTTGTTTTGTCATCCCTATTTTCATTCCATTACCATGTGCTTCGTGAAAAACTCGTTATATTATTCAAATCGCCTAAAACTTCATTTTAAGTCTCGATAGTTCCCTCTTTCTTCATGTTTTCTCAAGCATGAAACGCGTAGAATACATGGATTATAATTTGAAGCCTTATCTAATCATCATCTCGATCACTAAACAACCCTAGTGAAACTTTTTCTACCGTTGAATTTTCTTCATTAGTTCTAGAACGAACTCTAGGGAACTTTCTTACCATCAAAGGATGGGAGGATGAAGACAATCACATAGTAGAGATTAGACAACTCAGATGATCAAGATCGAACAAACTACGTTATGTATATCATTTTAATGATATGAGAACAATAACTCAGCCATTATACATCCCACATCGAGTTAAAATATCAACATCCCTCTGGTATCTCATACAAGGTGAGGAAAAAGACTATCTTGAAATATCCTCCCCCTCTTGGTACCACCAAATACCGTTTCTCCCACTATCATGCCGCACCGCACGGTGGAACCGCCTCACTTTTGTTGGGACCATGCTGATGATGAAGGTGATTAATATTTCAAGAGTTTTCTTTTTTATCAAGGTTGGTTTTCAAAAAAACAAATCACTTCTCTTTGTTATGGCAACAATTGTTTTGAGATTTTTTTTTATGAAAGAATTGATCAGTTTTAGGAAGAATTAGATTCACAAGAGAATGTGTCATGTTGGGAGTGAATTTTCCTCAGTTTCACACTAGAACCAATGTGAAACATGCCTTTAAATTGGGAAGATGTTTTTTTATTTTTATTCCATATAAATCATGAGTTTTATTGTGAAATTGTGATGAAATATTTATAATAGAAAAGGGAAGTGAAATAGATGATATTAATCGGAAAAGATTCATATTTAGATTGGTTTTCAAAAAAATCATAAATTAATCATCTATATATTTATCATATTTGGATGTCATAGAGAAGAAAGTGGTGTCGATTTTTTTCAAATTAATTCGATAACAATATTATCTAGATTGAATGTGTAGTGTTGATTGTGTTTCAAAACAATCGAAGAGGTACTGGTTTAAAGGTGGTGCCGATAAAAGTGGTACTAATGGAAAGGTGGTTCCAATGAATGTGGTACTAAAGGAAAAAAGAGGTGTCGATGAAAAGGGTGATGCTGATGGGAAAGGTGATACTAATGGAAAGTTTTTCCCATCAAAGTTGTGCCGATGGAAGATGTGACACCGATTGTTTTTCAAAACAATCATATTTGGGTAGAATAAATGGAAAGTGATGGTGTCGATTAAGAATCAATCATATTAAAATTTTAATTGATCAGATCTAGGTAAAAAATAAGTGGTGATACCATTCAAAAAGGAATCGTATTTAGAATGTATTGTATCATATCCAGGAAGATAATTGTTTTCATATTGTATTCCATCATACTGGGGTGGATCATTTTTTTCAGATTGTATTGTATCATATCCATAATGATCGTATCTTGAATGATCATATACAGTATGATTGTAACTAGAATGATTTTATCCATAATGATTGTGACTAGAATGATCATATCTGGCATGATCGTAACCAGAATGATCGTATCTATAATGATAGTAACCAGAATGATCGTATCCAGGATTATCGCAACCATAATTATTTTAATCAAAATTATCATGACCATATATTATTGTATTAAAGATAATAGTATCTAGAACATTTGTATTCAAAAAATATCATTATTAGGTTGAGATGAAAACAAATAATCAAGAATGAATGGAAAGTTATAATACAATCCAATTTAAGTCAGATGGTACTAAAGTTGATCCTCAGTGAATTCACAGTCATGAAGGTAGTCATGATTCAAGAACTAGTTTTTGAATGTGATGATGTGTTTTCTCAAGATTTCAATAGAAAAGAAAATAAATTGGATATAGTTGAATAAATTTATCAGGGGGAAACATTAATTTAAAAGAGTGATTGTATCTCAAAAGGAGAAGTTCATTTCTTCAAACACATTCAATTGGTATGGTATCAATGATTGTTTTCAAGAAATCATCATGAGAAATTCAGATTCAGACCCATGTATTTCTCATCATTTGTAATCATATTGACATTTGAAATGGGAGTCCGGAGAAGAAGAGATGATGATTCTAGACGATTCGAGAAGAATCTAGAAGCATTGAAAAATTCATAATTGCTCTAATATTTCAAGTGAATATCATATTTAGGTTAATTTAAGTGAGTAGGAAAGTGTTTTGGGATTATCGCCTCAACATTTTTTAGGTCACCTATAAAAGTGAAACATGTACATTGTACTTTGGGTATGCTTTCACTGTTCACTACAGAAGAGAGAGAAGCTCTGGGATTCTAGAGGGAAGAAGAGGTCAATTCCATTCGGATTGAAAATTTTCTTTGGTGGTGTCGATTCATTTGTATTCTTTCATCTAGACAATTGTATTTGGGAATTGTAGTGGTTATTATTATACTCTATTGTTTTCTATCAAAAAATAGGATTGGGATCTTTGTTTTGAAATAATCAGACTACGAGACTTGTTTTGAAACTATCGGACTTCGAGGTGTTAGACACGGTGATTCATAACAAAGTCTAGGTAGTTCTTAACATTATTTTGGGTATGGAATTTATGAATTGTATTAAAATTTTAATACATTTGTTGAATTGAGAAGAAGAATAGGTAACATGAGTTGTTACAAAACAATCTCATTTCCTTATTGTGCTAAGACGATGCACATGAACTAGTTGTATTATTTCATTGTGCTACACGAGTGTAAGGGTACTTCCAACTCATTGTAATCTAATATTGTTTTCTTAGTGGATTGTATGGTGTGGGACCATTTCCAAACCATACCAAGGAACTAGCTATTCTTATTGTATAGTAAACCTTGTAAATCTTTCTGTTCCTTTGGAAGTGTGTTGAGTTTGTTTTCAACAGGGAATCGATAACTCTAACAGGAGGTGAAGGTTGTTTCAATTGAAAATAAACATAAAAGAAAAAGAGTATCACTAATTCACCCCTCCCCCTCTCAGTGGTACATTACTCTGACTGGGCACTTTAATGTGGTGTCAAAGGGTTGGTTCCCTTCGTTATTCTTTGTTGATAGAGAATGTGCACTTTGTGAACAGTAAAGGTATTCCAGTATTTGATGGAAAGAACTATCATATCATGAATGATATAATACTTCCATATATTATTTATATTATTTATGATGTTATTGAAGCTTCAAAAGTTGTGTTTCCTACCATTGATGATAGTTCTCCACTTACACATATAGACAAGAAGTTTCTTGAGAATGATGGAAGGGCCAAATATTCTATACTATCATCACTTTATGAAAGTGAAATCTTGGTAATTAAAGGTGTTTCCATATCTAAAGGTATATGGGATAAATTTAAAAACATATACAAAGTCAATACAAAATTGAAGAAGGAAAAGTTACTAATATGGAGAAATTATGAAGATTTGAAGATGGGTGAGAATTAATCTATTGGGGAATTCTTGACCAAGGTGAATTATATTGTGAGTACTATCAGATTTCATGGTGAAAATATTAAAGACTCTACATTTTTTGAAAATATCTTGAGTATACTACCTAAAAATTTCAATGAAAAAGTTTTTTCATTGGAATATAGAGATCATAAAACATTATCTCTTGATGATTTACCTAGCACTCTTATCACTTATGAAATTAGAAGAGATAATACTATGAAGATAAAAAAAGGTTGATAGAGAAATGTCTTTCAAGGATATGAATAATCAAAAGTCAAAGAAGATTGTTATTGAAGATGAAGCTGGTGATTCTAATGCTGAAAAAGAGGTATGTAAAAATCTCAACTAAATCCTATACTTGTATTCTAACAATTTGAAAATAGTTATAGGGAAATAAAAATGGAAACATCCCTTGAAATGTTTTGAATGGGGAGGTATTGGTCTCTTTTTAGATAATTTTTCCTGAATAAATAAAGAATAGTGTAATCATATTGAACTAAGAAACACAAGAATATCATGGAATAAAAAGGGAGACAAAGGAAATTAAAAAAAATCTTCAAATCAAAATGAATAAGTTTATTTTATAAAGATGATGAAGAAGAAGAAATTGAAGCTGAATCCAAAAAATATATTGAGTATGTTAATGAAAATACATTCATTGTAATAGTTAATAATGAAGAATTCAGAAGCATAAGTTCTGTATAAGTTGAAACTCATCTAGAATGGAATTTGAAAGAAGAGTTGAAAGAATGTCTAAGAAAGGTCTTAATACTTGAAAAGAAAAAAAAGTTGTAAGATAAATGCTCAAGAAACCAAGAATGTTTGTTTGGTGATAAATAAAAGCTAGTTAAAGAGATTTATGACTTGAATTAGTCTTTTAATGATGCAAATAATGATAATGATCATTTGGAAAGTGAATTTTAAGGAAAAAAGATGAAGAGTTGGAAATTGTCCAACAAAAACTCTCTAAATCTGAAAAGAAAAGTCTATGTTTCCAAAACACTATCACTAATGTTTTTGAATGTTCTCATAATGAGATACTTGAGATGGTTCAATAATGATACCTTCAAAGGGTGATAAGAATAATGGAACTATGTCTGAAGAGAATAATTATGAGAAAGTTATGTATGTGGTCAATGTGAATAATTCAAAAGATACAAAACATATTGATTTTAAAAAGGTTTTATTTGGATCTATAAGAATAATCCTATTGAAAGTTAAAAGAAGATGGTTGAGAAATGTTTTCACAATTCTGATCAAAATAGAGGTTTCAGAGGAAAATACACTTTCTATGGGTATTTATAGTACTGTGGGGGATGTAGGCACACAAAAAGTATGTGTTGTTTCAATCAACAACATTACTATTATCCCATAGGTTATGTAAGGAAAATATTGAGGGGGAGTCAATCACCTCAAAGAAATAAAAATGAGAAGGTTGTATTGAAAAAATATGAAAAGAATGAAGTTAATATGAAAAATAGGTTACAACCCTTGCAAACTATTTTTGAATGTGATAAAAACCTAGAAAACTTGCAAAAGGATGTCTTGTTTTGTTGGCATCTTAGAAAAAGATTCTCAATTCTCAAATTCTAAAGGCGAAGAATGAAAATAATAGAGAATGGGTTCTTATTATTGAAATTGTATTAAAATTCCTAAAAGGAGAATTACCCTAGATACTTGATAGTGGGTGTTCTTCTCACATGACAAAAGACATGAAATTTTTAAAGGATGTGAGTGATTATGAAGAAGGCACAATGAAATTTGGGAATTATGAATCCTTAGAAATTTAATTTTTTAGGTCATCCATTATTGGAAAAGAAAAGTTGAAATTCTGAAAACATTGTATGTTGATAGGTTGAATCAAAACCTACTAAGTGTCGCACAATTTTGTAATGAGGGTTACAATGTTATCTTCATGAAATATGGATTTTTTTTTGAAGAGTGAAGAAGATGGAAATATTGATACAGGAGGCCAACGTATGAAAGTAAATTTTTTTCGTGTTGGTGATTTACAAAACACTTTCTCTATGATAATGGTGGAAGTGAATCAATTATGGAATAAAAGTTTTTGACATATGTGTCATAGAAACATGAGAAATCTAGTCAAAAGAGAGAGTGTTTGAGATGTTTTTGTTTTTCCAAGAATAATATATTGTTGTTGCACTATTTTCCTAAAATAAAAGATTACAAATTAGGTGTATAAAAAAGTTGATATTTGTTAAAAACAAACACTCAAGGTGATCCATTCTAATATATGTCGGACAATAAGAAAAAAATTAACACATGGAGATAAGTACTTCATTAATTTCATTGATGATTTTACTCACATTACTTGTGTTAGGTACATAATCAAAAATAATATGCATTGAAAATGATTACATGTTTCAGAAGAAAAGCTAATAAATAATGTGAGTATTCTATGAAGAAGATGAGAAATGATAATGGTGGTGAATATTTACGTGAAGAGCTGGAAGACTATCTTGATAATTATGGAATTCAGAAAGATTATAGCTCTCCATACACTCCCCAACCAAATGGGGTTGCTAAAAGAAAGAATAGAATCCTGGTGGAAATGGGAAGAAGCATGTCACTTGAGAATAGCCTTTCTCATTAATTTTGGAGGCATGCCATGAGTACTTCTATTTATATTTAGAACTGCTGTTTTTGTAGGCCTAAATTAGGTATGACACTCTATGAATTGTTTTATTTAAAAACTCTACGTTTGAAGCACTTTAGAGTTTTAGGAGTCCTTGTTTTATAAATAAGAAAGGTGTAAACTATGATGATTTTGAGCAGAAATGTAAGGATGGAATATTTCTTGGATATTCATCAGAAGGAATAGGGTAGAGATGCTTCAACAGAGAAAAAAAAAGAATTTCTGATTCAGTTGATGAAAAATTTATTGATGTATCTAATAATGAGACACATTTTTAGGCGGATAGAGAATTTGAGCAAGTTGAAGAAGATAATTCTGATAAGGATACAGACTATTGTAATCCTAAAAAAGGTGAATAATCAGAATCATCTATTTCCAGTGATGAGGAAGACAATCTAAAATCTTATCCAAGACTGAGGAAACATGTGGAAGTATATAATATAATTGGTAATCAACATTAGAAGGTTCAATCAAGAATAAAAACCAATTCCATTAAACATACCTCTTTGTATTCAAAAGTGGAACTGAATGATGTGAAATAATCTTTTGGGCATCCGGAATGGATTCAAGCCATGAATGATAAATTGGATTAGATTGAAAAGAATAATACATGGAAACTCATACCCACGCCTGAAAAAAAAAATTATTATCACAAAATGGGTTTTTGGGAACAAGATGAATGAGAAGGGTGAAGTTATAATAAACAAAGCAATATTTTTCTGCAAAGGGGATTCATAGATTGCGGGTATTGATTTTGATGAAACCTTTTCTCTAGTGGAAGTACCTAAAAGAATCAGAATATTTCTTGTTATTACCATACAACGAGGCTACAAGATCTTTCAAATGGATGTTAAATCTGTATTCCTAAATGGTGATCTTGAAGAAGAGGTTTATACTGAACAACCTTATGGCTTGGTTTTTTTAAAAGATAAATGTTATGTGTGCAGATTGAAAAAACTATTGAATGGTGTGAAATAAGATCTGGGGGCATGGTATTATAACTTGGATACATTCTTAAGAAATATTAATTTTAAAAAAGTAAGAGTGTATAGAAATATTTACATCAGAGAAAGTCAAGAGTATTCCCTCATTATAATTGTTTATATTGACGATATTATATTTTTTGGGAATTATGAAGGAAGCTGTGAAAGATTTTATAAAAAATGAAGAATGAATTTTAAATTTCCATGTTGGGAGAAATGAAATACTTTCTTGGGTTACAAACCCAACAAAAGAAAAAATACTTTTTCCTCTCGCAAGAAAAGTATGCAAAATAACATATCAAGAGGTTTGGTATGAAAAATTAAAAACATGGTTCAACACCCATTTCAATGGGAACAAAGATGAGTAAAGATGGATAAGTAAAAGAAGTGGATCAGAAAGTGTATTGAAAGCTGATTGGAAGCCTATTGTATTTGACTGCCTCTAGACCTCGCATTCTTTATGTTGCTACCTTATGTGCCATATTTCAGAGTGCTCAAAGATAATCACATATTATTACTAGAAAACAAATTCTTAGATACATTAGAGACACACTAGAATTCGTAATTATGTATTTCAGCAAAGATAATATTGATTTATTTTGGTATTCTGATGTAGATTGGGAAGGAAATGTTGATGATATAAGATCTACATCTAGTGGTGTGTTCTTTTTTAGGGAAAAAATTGTGTTAGTTGGAATTAAAAGAAACAAAACTCGGTAACTCTCAGTACGGCTGAAGCTAAATATATTAATGTTACTCAAGTTGTTACTCAACATATGTGGATGAAAACACAATTGGATGATTTTCTTGTAGAAGTGAAGTAACCCTTTCTCTTGGGTTGTGACAATCAAATTATAATTAATATCTTTAGGAATCCAATGCAACATTCTCTTTCGAAAAATAATGATATGAAATTTAATATCATCAAATAACATGTAAAGAAGAATTAATTAAAGATGGACTATGTTCCACCATCAATACATTTTGCTAATATTTTCACAAAACCTTTATCAAAGGAATAATTCTCAAAAATGAGGTTGAAAATGGGTGTCCACCCTCTTTCTCTTCATTTTTGAGGTGTGTGTCTATGTCCCCTCTCTTATCTTACCTTTGGATTGTTTTGTCAAGGGGGATAATTGATTTGTTTTATAAGTCTATTGTACAATAGAGAGAGTTATGGATAAGCTGTGAATTCAAAATTATTTACTTTGTGAGCTATTCTAACCATTTATTGGAGTAGTTCTATGAAAAGAAATTGAATTTTTTCTAGGTATAATGAATAAAAGAAATATAAAATAAAGATCTTTTCATGATCATTTTCTATAGATTGGTTTTTCTATTAATGATTGTTGTTTCCTACGATGATTTAGATCATGTAGGATTAATTTTTTTGATATGTAATCCATTTAATGAGGTTACAAAGTTTAGTGATTTATGAAACATGGTTGACAAAAAAATACAAAAGGGGAGATTGTTGGGTCCAAGATTATGATGAAGGTGATGATGGTTTCAAGAGTTGCCTTTTTTTCAACTTTTGTTTTAAAGAAAAGAAATCAGTTCACATTGTTTTAGAAACAATTTTATTGATATTGTGTTTTATGAAAGAATTGATTGGTTTTAGGAAGAATCTATTTCACAGAATAATGTATCATGATGGAAGTGAATGTCATCAGTTTCAAACTGAAACCGATGTGAAACTTGTGTTTCAATTGTGACGATGCATTGCTGATTTTTATTTAATATAAATCATGAGTTATATTCTAAACTTGTGATCCAAGATTGATAGAAGGAAAGTAATGTGAAAGAGATGATACCAATATGAAAAGAAAAAAATTTATATTGTTTTTCAAAACAATAAGAAATGAATCATATTCATATTTATCATATTCAAATGGAAGAGAGAAGGAAGTGGTGACAATTGTTTCTTAAAAAAATCTAATCCAGATTGAAGAGGCGGTGTCTATTCTATTTCCAAACAATCAAAGAGGTACAGATGGAAAGGTGGTGTCAATGAAATTGGTACTGGTGGAAAGGTGGTGTTGATGAATGTGGTGCCTAAGGAAATGGAGGTGCCGAAGAAAAGGGTGATTCTGATGGGAAAGGTGATGCAAATGGAAAGTGGTGTCGATTGAAGTGGTTCTGATGAAATATGAGACACTAATTATTTTTCAAAAAAATCGTATTCGATTAGAATAAATTGAAAGATATGGTTTCAATTGAGAATGAATCATATTCAGATTGTAATTGATCGGATATGGGTAAAAGAGAAGTGGTTATATCGTTCAATATGAAATCATATCCAGAATTTATTGTATCATATCCGGGAAGATCATTATTTCGATGTAGTATCTTATCCGGGAATATATTTATTTAAAGATTGTATTGCATCATACTCAGGGGGATCATCAATTTCAGATTGTATTGTATCATATCTAGAATGATCTTATCCAGAATGATCATATCTAGCTTGATCATAACCAGAATGATCATATCGAGAATGATTGTAACCATAAATATTGTATCTAGAATGATCATATTCAGCATGATCATAACAAGAATGATCGTATCCAGAATGATCATAAGCAGAATGATCATATCTAGGATGATCGTAACCAGAATGACCATAACCAGAATGATCGTAACCAGATATGATTATATTCAAGATAATATTATCCAGACCATTTGTCTTCAGAAAATATAATTCTTAGGTTGAGATGAAAAGAAAGAATTAGTAATGAATTGAATGTTATAATACCTTCCAATTGAATCCAGATGATACTAATTCATAATCCTTAATGAATTCATAGTCATGAAGGTATTCATGATTCAAGAACTGGTTTTTGAATATGATGATGTTTTTTCTCAAGAGGCTCAAGAGAAAAGAAAATAAAGTGGATATGGATGAATGAATTTTCAAGAGGGATACATTTATTTAAAAGAGTGATTGTATCTCAAATAGATAAGTTAATTTCTTCAAACACATTCCATTGGTATGGTATCAATGGTTGTTTTGAAAATATCAGCATGAGAAAATTGTGTTTAGACCCATGTATCACTAATAATTTGTAATCATATTGAAATTTGAAATGGGAGTCTGAAAAAGAAGACATGAAGGTTATATAATATTTGAGAAGAATCAATAAGCATTGACAAAGTCATATTTTCTCTAAGATTTCAGGTGAAAATCATATTTGGGTGAATTTAAGTGAGAGAGAAAGTGTTTTGGGATTCCCTCTTAAACATGTTTTCAGTCACCTATAAAAGGGAAACAAGTACATTGTACTTGGGGTACGCTTGAACTATTCACTATAGAAGAGAGAGAGGTTCCGAGTTTCTAGAAAGAATAAGATATCAATTCGGTTCGGATTGACAATTTTCTTGGGTGGTGCTGATTCATTCGTATTTATTCATCTTGAAAATTGTATTCAAGAATTAAATTGGGGTTGATTTTAATCTATTGTTTTCTATTCAAAAATTGGACTAGGATATTTTTTTGAAAATCAGACTGGGAGATTTTTTTGAATGAATTGGACAGGGAGATTTGTTTTGGAAGATTTGGACTTAGAGGAATCAGACTTAGTGTTTCATAACAAATTGTAGGTAGTTCTTAACTTTCTTCTGGGTAAATAATTGAGGAATTGTATTATTATTTTAATACATTTTTTGAATTGAAAAGAAGTGCAGGTAACATGAGTTGTTACAAAACTATTTCATTATCCTTTTTTCTAAGAGGATGTACATGCCTTAGTTGTATTGTTTCATAGTGCTACACGAGTGTAAGGGTACTTCATACTCATTTTAATCAAAGGATTTTTTTTCCTAGTGGATTGTATGGTATTGTATCATTTCCAAACCATACAAAGGACATAGCTATTCTTATTTAATAGTGAACCTTGTAAATATTAGTGTTCCTTTGGTTCTGTGTTGAGTAAGTTTTCAATGAGGAATTGATTTCTTTAATAGGAGGTGAAGGTTGTTTCAATTGAAAAGAAACATAAAAAAATGTATCATGGATTCACCACCTCCCCCTCAAAGTGATACATTACTTTAACTGGGAACTTTTATCTTTTACCTTATACATGGACACCTGTATACTTAAACATATTTGGGCTTCTCTTCCACTAGTTGGCTAGACCTGGCTATTCTCTCTTGGGAATGGTCGAACTATGTGTCCTACAGGATCTTTCATTTGAGGATAACTGGTCCTCTTAGAGGGATGGTTCTATTTTCTGTAAGTGGATAATAAAATAATTATAAAATTATCAAAGTATATATTTAAAATTACAAGCCTCAGATAATATAATATTCCAAGACAACCATATTAACTTCTTTTCATTCTTTCTCAATTATTTTTCATCGATCATAAATATTAACTATTTATTTTTTTGTGGACACTATTAATTATTCTTCCAAAAAATACTTCCTGAATGGACTTCACTTGATGTAACCAATGTGAAAATACTTATCACATGTATTTAACCATTAAAGATTAGTTCAATAATATTCTAATTTCTAAAAAGAATTATGTGATTAATAAATTTAGTAAATCATGATTGTTCAAAAAAATACAACACCTTAGGCATCTATAAAACAGTTCCAAAAAACATGATCCCAATAATCTCACCCTTTGTATTTTCTTGTAAACTAAGGAATATCAATCATTGAAATTTTAAACTCATGTAGTATATTATTTATCCAACAATTATAAGCTTGCGTGAGTAAAATCCGTGTAGGAAACAATAATTACTGATCAATAACACCATGTTGTCCATAAACAATGATTTAAGAACCCATTTTTCTACACCTCCTAAGAAATGTTTCTTCTCCATTTAAAAAAAACTTCCTCCAACAAGAATAAATTTTCCAACACCCACTTCAACAACCTATTATAATAGTTCACATAAGATGAAATCATAGCTCACCCATTCTAGTATCTCCCCCTTAAATACATGCTTTCCACTGATAGGTAAAACACATAACAATGGATACATTTATGGTAAACATATCATTATCCACCTTGACAACATTATCCAAATACAAGGTGGAGAGGGGACCTAAAAAAATTCTTTATCCATGAAGTGGGTGAGTTTCTACACCTATGTTCAACCTCATCTTATTAAATGATTTTTTTTGAAAATGGCTTAATGAAAATATCAATAACTTGCACCATTGGAGGAAAAAATTATAACATCAACATATTATTCTCTACTTTCACTTTGATGAAGTGATATTTTATATTAATATGCTTGGAACGATAATGTTTCACAAGTTTGTTAGTGTGATTTAAATCAAATTGATTATCACTTTTTAAGATATGCGGGAACTTCACATCAACAAACGGATCTTCCAATTGTGTCTTCATCCACATAATTTGTGTTGCATCTTGACATTCACCAATATACTCAGATTCTTCTATATTGAGAATCACTATATTATATTTATTTTTATGTTAACTAAAACATATTTCTCCCAATATAAAAACTCTAAAAGATTTAATTTTATATCATATCTACATCCTTCCCAATATTTATCTGTATAGAAAAATAAAACAATCATTCCTATGCAATCATATTTCAACATGAAACCTGTTATGCCATTGATATATTTGATAATTATTTTCCATCCATGAGATGATATTATTTTGGATCATTTTAATACCTAAAAGAATTTGTAAAAATATAAACTATATATAGTCTATAAGATGTGATATATAATACATTTTCAATCATTTTTATAAACTCTTTTGGATCTACCACCTTTCCTTCCCATTTTTTTGAAAAAAAATTTCCCACTGAAATTAATGTGGATACTATATTAGAATCATCCAATCCAAACTTATTTAAAATTTCTTTAGTATAATTATCAATATAAAGGTAAATATATTTATTATTTTGTGAGATTTTTAAGACAAGAAAATATTTCATTTCTCCATGAATTTAAATGTCAAAAGTCTTCATTATCTCCTCATAAAACTTCTCAAAAGTTTCTTCAACTTTTCTTGAAAATATAATTTCATCAATTAAAACAAGCATAATGTTATATAACTATTGATTTTATTTTATTTATATATTACTATAAACCCTTATTTTCTTGAATTTAACCTTCATTAATAAAGTATCCTATTTAGAATACCAATCTCTTAGATATTTCTTCAATCTATACAAATCCTTATTCAACTTTCACACATAACTTTCATCTTTTCCAATAATGAATCCACATGGTTTTACAACATAAACTTCATTATAAAGCACTCCATTAAGAAAATAAGACAATAATTCCATTAGGAAAATTTTATAACTTCATTTAGCATAAATAGAATGAAATATTCTGATAGTTTCTAATCTTTCTAAGAGTGAAAAGGTATCATCAAAATAAATTCATTCAATTTGTGAGTAACCTTTACGAATAAGTCATTCCTTGTTTCTTATCACATCTCCTTCCTAATTCAACTTTTTCAGAATTCCCACTTATTACAAATAAAATTTTTATTTTTTTGATTTGGGTACATGTTCATATGTATCATTCTTATCAATCTTATCAAGATCTTCATTCATAGAATTAACCTACTATGGCAGTTCAAAAGATTCATCAAAATTTTTGGGCTCAACTTATGAATATAAAGAAGTATGTGAAACTAAACTTGATGTACATTTAGTTTGAACCTATTGTCATTGATCACCAATTATTTTTTTGTAATTCAACCTGTTTCTTCAGAATAGAATAAGAGGAATGAAGTTATTATTTATTACTTGTGATTTTTGAGTCAAAATCATCATTTTTAGAATTTTAAACATTATTATTATCGTTAAGAGTCTTTTCACTTTTCTCAACTACGACCACCACATATTATTTTTCTACCACATCAGTATCTATATTTGAAACATTCTTGTCAACTTTTTCAAGAAATTTTAGATCTAATGAATCAAAAATATTTCTTGTTTCTTTTCAATAGAATTTATATCCTCTACCATTTGAGGGTATCCAAGAAATATTCCATAAACACCTATCTGATCAAACTTCCCAACATTCTACCCCTTTACTTTTATAATTCAAGGACTATAGTGAACCCTTATGTGTAGTTTAAAACATGGGGTTTATTTATAATACATCTCATAAGGATTAATATCATAATCTAGTCTAAAAAAATTGTTTCTTTATATATATTTAAATTCGAATAGAATTCCTCCAAAAATATCTAAAATTATCATTATCAATTAATATTTTTCTGGCTATCTCCCCCAAACTACTATTTTTTTCTTTTAGAAACGTCAATCTATTTTGGTGTGTATAGTGCATTGAAATCTAGATGAATTTTATATTTTTATATATAATATTTGAACTCTACACTTGTATATTCACCACCATTATTAGTTAAAGTCTTCTTCATAGAGTATCCACACTATGCTTCTACACATCTACTATAGATATTTGGCAGTTTAAGAGCCTATGATTTATGTTTTAAGAACATAATGCATTTAATGCGATTAAATTCATAAATAAAAGAAATAATGTAATTATCTCCATTTTTCGAATACTTATTCATAGGTCCACAAATGTTATAGTGAATCATCTCTAAGGTAGTATTTGAAGGTATCAAAAAATTCTTATGAACTATGTTTGAAATATTCCCTTTATGGAATATGGAACAACACTAGTCTCTTTTTATTATTATGTCAGTAATTTCGTGAATACTTCTTCTACATATTAGCTTACTCATAGTCCTCTAACCAATATTCCCCATCCTTTTATTCCATAATTAATTTTCTTCCATCAATATTAGATATCATGAACATCCTATATCGCCAAATTTGAATAAGTTTTCCTTGGATCATTTTCCTCTTATAAAAACATTCCCATATTCAATTAACTAAACAATAAAACCATATTTTCTATAAAAAAAACTTTTTTACCTTGATCATAGAGTTGTGAAAAACACAAAAACATTTGTTTCAACCCATTAACAAAAAGACTCTTTGGGATTCTCACTATTCTTACTCGCTCATAAGAGAACCAATGCCTTTTATTTTAAGTGACATTTCATTTCAAAAATTAATTGTACCTTATTTATACTCTTTAACATTCTTTAACAACATCAAGTCTCCTTTAATATTCGAATAACACCCACTATCTGAAATCCAGCGTTATTCTCCTTTTATTGCTTACAGATCAGTTTCAAAAACAAAGGTTTTTTATTTGATTTTTTCATTCTTCTCATGAAGTTATTTAGATTATTTTTATAACCATTATTGTGCTAGTACCATGAAAATACATTATTCTTATAATTTCATGGCTTTTCACATCTTTTTCAATTTGTATCCAAGGGTTGGAATCTATTTTCAATCTTAAGATTAACTTTCTCAAGTTGTCTCCTTTTAGTGGATTGAATCCCCCTCAATATTTACCTCCATATTATTCTAGGATCTTTGTAATGGTTATGATTTAACCAAAACATATATGTTGCATGACCAAATCCTCTAAAATTAAATTAGTGACCATAGAAAAATTATATTTCTTTATATAGCTTGATTACTGTTTGGAGATTTGTACTTATTTTTCATCCACATTCTTATTTATTAATTTGGAACTTTGTTTCACACCAATGTATTTGTCATCACCTGAAATTATTGTCTTATTTTAATATTTTTTCTCAACCCCAACAACATTTCTATAATATTTTTATTCATACTTTGAAACCCTAGAAAATTCTAGTTTTTCATCTCTAGTTTTTTTAGAAACGCATAATATTTTATTATCCTTCTATTTCATATGATAATATACATATTTATTAGGTGTATACTTCTTTAACATTCAAAAACTTTTGCAAATAATTTTTTTGTTTCCAATCTGTTTCTCAGCTTTAGTTTTTTTGAGGAATATATAATTCCTCCTCCTTTTGATTCATTATTTCATTAAGCATGATATTTAAATTATTATTTTCATTAACCAACATTTTCAAACAATCAATATCCCTTTAAAACTTGGATTTTTCTTCAATAATAGATTATTTTTTGTTTGGTAAAATAATTCCCATTTTTAACATTATTTTCACCCTTTCAAGTCTTATGATTTTTGAAAGATGTTATATCAACTCTCTTTTTAGCATAAACTCTAACTAATTCTCTTCTTATTCTGAGATACTAATTTCATCACTAGTAAAATGTTCATCATTCAATTTTTCAATTAGAGGTTTTTTAACATGAATATTACTAAAGTTATTAGTTTATTCTTCACTATAATAATTTTCATCACACTTAACATGTGGTTTCTATTTTTTTAAGGAACATATTATTATTTCCCTTAGAATATTTTTTGTTTCCAACTTCTTATTAGAGGATCTTTTTAATTTACTGTCATCTTTATCACATTATTCATCATCCTTTCATCAAGGAAAATTTTCATTGAAATTTATAATAGCTTTAAAACCAAGAAACCCTAGAAAATAAACATAAAATGTATTTGGATATCTATATTTTAGGAATGAAACTTTAAAATCAAATTTTTCAGGAAGGATTCATTGAATAATTTGAAAAATATTTGATTCTTCTAACTTCTCACCAATAATTCTTATGGTGATCACAATGTCAATTACCTTACTAAAGTGTTCTCCCATATATTTATTTTCACCCATCTTAATATTCTCATAATTCAATATCCATATTTTTAACATAGCATTCCATAACATTTTATTTCAATTATAGATGTTTTTTAATTTATCTCAAAATATTATTATCAAAGGAACACCTTTAGTATGTGGAGGAAGTCTATGTGTAACAACTTCAAGAAATTTATAACCAATGGAAATAAGATAAAAAAATATCCTATATTTCTAGATATGATAACTCTTATGAATGAAAATAGTAATCCTTTTACTATTCATAGAGTTTTATATATCCATAGCAGCTTCATGTTCCAAAAAAAATTAGGAAAGAATCAACAAAGGGAACCCTAGCTCTGATACCAATAGAAATTTCAAAATTGGAACATTGTGATCACTGAGAGGGGAATGGGTGAATCTGTAATCCATTTTTAAAATTTATGTCTTGAGAAACAACCTTCTCCTATTGTTAAAGAGATATGACATCACTGGGAAACAAACACACAAGAACAACCATATGAACACAAGTATTCACATGGATCACTACTCAATAATATTAGCTAGTCCTTAGAATGGTATAGAAATGATCCAAACCACAAAAATATTATAAATAAATCCTTTTAGTGTGGATACAACAATTAGGGTGTACCCTAACACATGTAATGTACTTTAATCATTTAATAGTTCATGTAGTCATTTCCCAAGTAAATTATATAATAGATATTTTTGCAACAACTGTGGAAACATCACCAAAAGAATTTAGTAATCTATCATTGTGGTTCCTACCCTTCATCACACTTTCAATTAAAATAATTAATTCTTTCATCTTTCAGTTTCTTTAATAGTAGGGGAAAATAACTTTCATTACACTTATAACATCACAAACCCATTCTCTAACAAATATATCTTTCTGTTTATTATATTATTTGCATTTATAATTATGTATGAGGTTTGTTGAGATGGTTCTTCACATGTTTTTGTGGTTAATGATAACAATTGAATTCTAAAATCTCTACCTAGGTATGCACACAAGCATTCTCATACCAATCCACCTTCTCCCTTTCTTCCCACACACACTATTTATTTCTTTGGTTTATTTTTACTACATCTGTTTTGTGTATGAGTGTCGTGTATGTACTCCACACAAGAATGCGTGTATAAAACCTACCTTCTTCATGAAACACACAATTTTTGTGTGTAGACATTTCCACACGTTCATGAGAATTCACTTATGCTTGCATATCTCCTATACAACTTACGGATGTCTCAACCAAGTCATGCGAACCAAGAAGGTTTCATGGATCTCAGGTCTTCCTGAAATCTAGGAAGATGAGTTACACACTATCCTAAGATGGCTTCACAAAACCATATTACATCATGAAGTGGTTTAATAGTGTTGTGCACAAGTTGAACACTTGTGGCCTTCCTCCTTCTCCTTCATGAAAGACTATCATGAGTAGGGATTCCCTTTATGAAAGAAGTGGATTTTTGAATGCTCTATTTTTTATGGAAAATGAGAAATCTCTTCAGTATCACTACAACCCCACTACTTAGGCATTCATCAGTATTTATTGGAAATGATAAAATCTATAAACCACATTAAACTCCACATTTTAATCTACATAGATGACTCATCCAAATCACAAAGTTTTATGTTGTGTCTCTTCTATTCTTGAAATGATCAAATAATTTGGGGTTGTATTCTAAAAAAATGGAATTCATCCATCACGAGCTCTCATTTCTCATGTGCAGTGTCATCCTCGTTTTCATTCCATTGTCATGTAATTCATGATGAAATACATTTGTTACTCAAATAAACTAAAATGTCGTTGGTAGTCTCAATAGTTTCTTTTTTCCTAAAAATTTCTCATGTATACCAAGATTAGCATACATGATTGATGATTCAAAGCCTTATAGTCTCATTATCTTGATCACAGAAAATCCCTAGTGGAACTGGTTCAGTCATCAGATGTTCGGCCACAGTTCCAATAGTACCTCTATATAACTGGCTCGCTACCAATGAATGGGAGGATGAAGATGATCACATTGTGGTGATTAGATATCTCAGATGAGCATGATCAGAAAGACCATGTTATACCTATCATTTTAATGAAACAAGAAAAGTAACCCATGATTTCCAAATCCCACATCAAATTCATGTATCAACTACCCTCTGGTATTTTAGAAAAGGCATGGAAATACTAGAAAGAAATCTCCTTTCCCTATTGGTACCACCATGTACCACTTCTCTCGCTATCGTGACACCCCACATTGTGGCACTGGTGGTCCTATGTCTTATACATGTGAAATTTTTGACTTATACAACGCCCAGCTTCACTACTGATTTTTGTCTATCCTTGGTTGGCCTCCCTTGGGTGTAGTCAACCAATGTGTCCCACATGAGCCCTCTATTGAGGCTGGATGTTCATCTTAGTGGGTTGGATCTATTTTTTATATGAGGATAGTAAAATACTTAGAAAAATTATCTATGTATAGAAATAAAATTACAATACTTAGATAATATAATATTCCAACCAACCATATCAACTACTTTCCATTACTCATTATTTATTCTTCACGCTGCATAAATGTGAAATTTTTTTTATCATGGCCACTATTAATTCATATTCATAAAAATAATTCTTGCATAGAATTCACTTATTGTAACCAAGGTGAAATCTCTTTAACCCATGTGTTTAACCATGGAATATCAGTTCAACAATCATCTAATTTTAAAGGTGATTTATGTGTTTGAAAAAAATAATCAAATATTATTGATCAACAAAAGATAAAAGCATCTATAAAATAATTCCAACAAACATTGTCCCTACATAATGACACAATTCTTTCCACTCATTCTATTAACCATATAAATGATATATGTTAAGAATATATAAAGATGGGGTTAAAATATTGATAATTGAACATAAGGTTATTATATAATATTATATTGTAAACATTCAACATGATATTAATAATATTATTATTATTAGTATATGGAATGCACAAGCCAGTGCATCATTAAATACCAATTTATTAAATAAATTTAATAATATTTATTTAATGATATTTAAACCAAATATCATTCTCATCTTCATACCCAACTTCGTTTATCTACATTTATTTGTATTTAACAAACTTTGAATAATAAATATTATTCTTTTGATAAATAAATTAATACATTATATTCACATTCTTGTGAATATATATTTATTTTAATAGACAAAAAATCAATATTTATTTATTTAATAAAAATTATTATTTATTACCTTTGCGGATAAATATATGTGGTCAATAAATCCTGAATAAATATTATTTCTTAGTGATAATAATATACAATCCAAATGTTAAATATTAATATTATATTAACTAAGGTCAAAGGAAAGACTAAGTGTGTGACCCTCTGGGAATATTCTTTAATGTCATTAGGCGGGTGTGCCTAAATTCATATATAAACCTCTAGTAACACACAATGGTTACTAAGTAAGAGAAGTTAATGTTGTAATGATTATGACCACATAGGAATGCTTAGTATGTAATATAATCCCTTTATCATAGTATTTCATCAAACATTTTCACAATCATGTCATCACCCGATATGCCTGATATATATTTCTTTGACTATATGAAATGAACTCATCAAAACACCATGGAAATGGAATCTAATGTTACAGTTTTATTCTAACAAAAGGTTTTATAAATCAATTTCTATAAATATAGAAAGGAAAAATCCTTCCTAAAATTATTCATGAATAACATATAAGTCCTGATGCACCCAACGTATCCCACATAGCATGAGTATAAGATATCAGGGGTCTGGGAAATACATAAAATTATGTGAGTTATAATATAAATCAATAATAATCATAAATTCAAAGAATAATTACACATGCGTGTGGATATGAATATCCAATGACATATAAACATGTAGAGATTATAATGGTGGTATTATACTCGTAATATTCAATCCTTCAGATTACCAAGTGTAAAATTCTGGAAGATAAATTTTCATCCACTTATGAGTACTCACACCAAAAAAAATTATAATTTTTTTTCTCGTCAGATTACATCATATGACCATAAAATTATGTTTATGTATATCACCATTGTATATCAAGGTTATAATCATAGAGGGGGGATGTTGATAACCTTATCAATGTGACTGATATTCTAGGTTATTATCACATGAAACATATATAGAATAACAAAAATTATGTGATAAGATATTTATTAATATTCATGTAATTACCTAATGTTTTATAAATTAAATTACTTATTTAATTGTCTAAATTATTTATTAAAAATGAATTTATAGAAAACACATGCACTACTTTGGTTATTTTGGATCATTATAAGTCAGATTTAAAAATTCCATTAAGCATCATAATTATAGATATTATAGTGATCAAATAGTGATCCAATGATTTTTATATATTATGTATTATGTAAAAGATTGTTTCACGTAGATAAAGTAAGGGATAGACTCAGTCAATATGATCAAATCCTCTGAATCCCATTTATCAGAGCTTCTAAGAGAGATATCATCACTAGGATTTTACTTTCAACAATCCCAATCTGATAAAAAATAACAAAATAATGACTTAAATCATTTATGGTAGAAGTTAAAGCTCCCCAAGATCACATCCCAAACCATGTTCGCCAAACCACCCCTAAGAAAATATCACCATTCCACACCTTATTCTTATAGAATTTTCTACTCTAACAAAGATATATATTTCTAAACCATAATAATATGAATTTTATATTTTAATTTTTAATAAAATAATGATAATATTTAATTTCTTATTTATACTTTATAATGGTTAAATAATAATTTCCTATAAATGTTTTATTTTTTTTTTTTGATAAAAAAAATTGGATAAACATTATTTCAATAAAGGAACTATTTTTATGAATTTAATAATTTTTGGAAAAAAAATTATTATTTAATAAAATAGTATTATTAAATAATATTTAATAAATATAATTCATGATATAATTTTATGAAGTAAAATTTAATTTTTATAAGGGTCAAAAAAATATTTTCAAAAAAATCATCATTTTTTATTAAAAGGTGTTTTTTTAATTAAAAGTGTACATTATCATATTTAGAGAATTATTTGGATAAATAAAATTTTATTTTTAAAATATTCATGTATAAATTATCTAATAATAAATTTTTCATAATTTTATGAGACATTCGAATTTTTGGGTATACTTTAAATATAGTATAATTATACAATATGTAATAGGACATCATAAAAGAAAACACATGATCTAATTGATAATATAAAGAGTATCCAAAACCAAAATTATGATTAAGATTTAAATTAATGTGAATCTAAAGTTATTTGTTTAATTTTATAAAACATAATGAATCCTCCAAAACCAATATTTTATTTTAAGGTTTTAAAATCAATTATTTATAATCATAAATCACCTTCACATTATCAGGGGTATTATTTTAATGATTTATATTCTTATACTTATAAAACAATTAAATCCACTATTATTTGGAAAAAACCATGGGAAAACCTTGGGATGGATTATTTTTTGGAAAAAGTTTTCATGTAGAGTCCAACACGTAAGTTTTGAAATTAATAAATAATTATCCTCAGTTTTCGATAAAAACCCACATAACCTCCCATTAATCATTCAAAAAACTCTTTGAGAACTGAATTACTCTAACCTTACCTTCGTATATTTCTCCCAAGGTTCCACTAAGATCATAATAATCTCTAGCAATTTTTACGAAGCACCTTCTCAAGGTAAGGGATCTTCTCCTTTCCCTCTTTATTCATGAACCTTATTTATGTTATGCCTTTTGTTCCCAAATATTTCATGTTGGGAAATGTTTTAACATATACCTATTAAAATTCATTATTATGTCCATGTGATGAAAAACATCATTAACTTTTATTGACCATTCCATGAATCATTATGCACCACTACTATGCTACCAAAATTATACTGTGGTTTTTTCATGCCAAAAATTTTATGTAATGAATACACATCCCCATTTCTGCACATTTTTATTCACCTATGTGTAAATATCATTCATTTGTTTTGTAATTCCATGTATTTAATCCACACTCTATAATATTTGGTTTAAATGCGGTAAAATATGATCATATGCTTAATGATCCATGTGGCATACTTATTCATGTAAGTGATAAATTTGATAGGTGGGATGAGAAGTATATAGCCCTTTAATGGATTGGGGGATGTTTTTATCTCATGAGATTCCATGTATGGTGCATTAGAGTTCACCCTAATCACAATATGTTATGATATCTCTACAGTTATCCTTGAATTATTTTTATGATTTCATGTTTTATGTTATTGTCATATTCTAATGTTTCCTTGAGGTTATCATGTTATATCATATCTAATTGTAAAATCTTTTGACTCTTACCCCTTTAATTAATTTTTTATATTTCTATTGAATCATGTGTATTACTTTCATCTTGTTATAATTTATTATTACCTTACTAGGATGTATAGATCACCAATTTTTTATATACATCACCAGGTTATCCTGTACATTTTTATAAGATCCATGGAATATATTCACATGTTAATTAGTTTTTAAATAACATTGTTGTATTTATTTCTCATGTTTTTATTTTATGTACCTAATTACCCAGATAAAATTGGGCTCATGATCTTCTATGGTTGTACTAAGTGTATCATTATACAATAAATCATGAATTAAGCCGAGTTAAACTGTTTGTTGTCATAGTTGATATTAATAGAAAGTATAATTATATTTAGGATTATGATTAGAAAATTTGAGTTAAAGACTTTGGTATAAGACTAAACATAGAAAATGATCCCAAAATGTTGGTTAATTATAAAGTAATTCCCATGAAAATATATCCCTATATACATACTACAAGTTCATGTGGATCTAGAATAGTTCTACATGTGGATGATATCCCTGAAAATGATGTATTGAACTAGACATAGTTATCACCTAGTGCATGCAAATGGTGATAACTACACACCTATTTTTATATTTTTTTTAGATTTTATTTGGTAAATTTTCATGCTCATTATGAAACATTATTTAGTGGAAAATATTCCTATAAGATTTTATATTAGGAAATAGATCACGGATAACATAGATTGAATCATACAAATTCATAGACTAAGAAACAAATTTAATTTATGGTTCATTTCGTTAATTTTCATGGTTTTCCATTTATGTTTCTAATAGTTTAAAAATTTTCGTCTTTATTTTTTCCTTTATTTAATTCAATGGCTAGAAATATGGGGATCTAATTCCACAACCATTGTGATGGGTTGTGTAATGACTATCCAAATGAGATGCCTACCATGATTTGGGCTAAAGTAAGACATATTGTTATTATTTAAAACCATATATTAAAAACTATCATCAACAACTGCAACATAGTTGATTCTCCAAACAAATCAAATAACATGAGAGAGACGTCTCATGAAAGTTATTATGATAAATTTCATCAAGGAAAATGACTCAATTTATTATGTGTTGAAAATATGGAAACAATAACTGAGATAAATGTAAAAAAATAACAGAAATATTTTTGGGTATAGAAAAATATGGCATTAAGTAGGTAATTTTCATGTACAAATGATGAAATTGGATAACATTATAAAAGAAAATATAGTTCAATGAAATGTAACATTTACTGTTTAATTAATAGATGTAGTGAATTTGGGAATTATTTAGGACAATTCTCTTTTCCAAGGGACAAACTGGATGATCAGAACTAATAATATCTATGAAAAATGGAAAATTAAGGTCATAGACTGAGATAGATCATTATGATTTAAGTATACATAACCTCTACTCTAAATTTGTGTACGTATTCATTCATTTCAATTCATGGAAAACTATAATATCTTATAAGTTTTATATGAATAGTGAGTCACCACCCCAAATAATTTTATATAATTTTGGAAGAATTTATAATTATTGTATCATAAGTTAATATTTGAGGAAATTTACTTCTTGAAAATATTATTATTCTCCCTTTAGTGGTATTTGATATTATCCTATGTATGGATTTTTTTTCCTTATTTTGAGTCAATATAAATTTTTGGGAGAATGAATTCACCCTCTATAAAATGAATTGCCCCTTGATTTTATACAATTATAAGGAGTCTGATTTATATTCATTTTAATTATCAATTCAATCATGGATATAATTTCCTTATAGGAAATTGTGTCTAGAAAAAATGATTAATATTGAGAAAAAGATCATACTAGATGACATGACAATTGTGAGACAAAAAGTTTATCAAAGAATGTCCTGGTATTCCTCCTAAACTAGAGGTTAATTTATCAGCAGAACTTATACCGCGACAAATTATCATTATTAGGGAATCTTATACCTAACAAAGGGATATCTATGGATCCTTAAAAAACATATAATATTGAAGGATGGCCCAGACCAACCCTGGTGATAGGAATTTGTAGTTTCCTTAGATTATCTGGGTACTATCATTAATTTGTACGAAACAACTCTTGATTATCAAGCCCAATAACCAAGATAACTTGTAAGGGGTTAATTTTATCATCAATGATTAAAGTGAAGAAATATTTAAAGAGATTAAGAAGAGGTTTATCACTGTACATGTGCTCACATTACCCACTAGTTGGGAAGGATTTTTATCTAAAAGGATACATCAAAAAATATATTTGGTTTATACTAATATAATATAAAAAAATGGTATTCTATTCCATCCAAAAATTAATTATTCATGAGTAAATATACCCAAAACATGATCTATAATTGGCTACAATGATATTCGCATTGAATATTTACGGAAATTACCTCTATGGTGAAAAGTAGGACATCTATACATATCATAAACTCCTCAATTATATATTAAAGAAAAAGGAAATTAGTATAAACCAATGAACATGGTTAATACTGATCAAGGATTGTTATCTTTCAATCCATTACACTTATGAGATAGAGAAAAAAGTGGTAGATGGTCTGAGTATAAAGGATCCCACAACCAATTACATTATGAGGACTGAAAGGTATCTAATATTATTATACATGAAAAGGATGGATAATGGAATAATAAAAGGAACTTTATCTTACCATTTTCAGATTAATACTCAACCATTCATTCTTGAGAGGATCACGGAGTACCGGAAATGTGATGAGGTTATATAAAAAAGGATGATAATATTTTGAAGTTCAACTTTGCTAAAGATGGATTTATAAGGTTCGGAACACAAATATGTGTCCCATAAAAACAAAAAGTAAAGAGGTAACTTCTAGATGATTCAAATATATCATCCCTTTCTATTCATCTGGTAATCACTATAATGTATACATATTTGAATAAAATCATTTTATGGGATAATATGAATAGGGATATTGTAGAATTTATATCTAAATTCTTGGTATTCCAACAAGTCAAGTCCAAATGACATAATTCCAGGGTTATGATGTAACCATTACACTTACTAGCATGAAAATGAGAAAACATTACTATGTATATCACTATAGGAATTCCTAGAACCCCAAAAGGAAATAACTCCATCTTGATGATAGTTGATCAATTTAACAAGTCACCACATTTCATTTTTAACAAGGAAGATTTTTCAATTGACCAAATTTCCAAGATATACATAATGGAAGTGATAATACATCATGGATATCCAATATCCACAATCCATTTTAAAAAAAAAGGTTTTTGGATAAGTGGTAACCATAAAATATCCTCCCTAAATCTCCCACACATACCATACATACCTCACTTGAAAAATCAATGTAAAACATGAAAAATCAAAATTCAAATCCACTATAAACTCACCCTACCACCACTAACACCTTCCAAAAATCCACAAAATTCAAATCTTAAATTTCAAGATATTATCATCCATCTTAAAAAGTGATTCATCTCAATTCAGGTGTAACCTCGAGTCTTGTACCCTACCTTGAGTCACACACCAAACACAACATCACCCCCATCTGTATCAAACTAGATTGTTGGTGAGCTCCACTAGAATCAATTGTCACTGTCGAATAAAGCTTCATCATCTCTACCATACTCAAATCATGAAAAATCAGGTCATTGTCAACTAATTTAGCTGATTCCAAAATCTAGATGATCACCAACTTAACCCCACCATCATCATCCTCATCCTAACACCACACTATCATCGAGGTAATACTAAGCTAGAAAAAAAACCTTACCAGATGAAAAATTCAAAAACATCACTGAAAAAAACTCATACAAATACACCACCATAGAAGGAACAGATAAATAATTATCAAAACCAAGAGAAATAAGTCATGCGAGAAGCATCAAAATCCTCTAGATCCATCCTACCAAAATCTTTGAGGAACCACCGCTCTAGCTCCAACATAGAGAGGAGCAGAGGGCCTCTGGGTTAGAAAAATGGTATGTGTATTCAGGGCCTCCAAGAGATGACATCTATCCTAAAATGAAATCAGAAGACAAAACCAAGATCATTCCAATATGGGAGAACCTGGAAATCCCAAAACTACCATTCTTTTTATCGCAAAACAAATTATTAAATATCACCCTGGATCCGACCAGGATAAGAGTGATGGAACAAGAGGTCATAGGGGGGAAATAGAATGGGGGTGGAACAAATACCATCATCTGGGACCTATGAAAAAATGACCAAAAAATGAGACCTACAAAGAGAATCAGTGTAATGAATAAGGAAAATAATAAAAGGCTGGAGGATTTGAGAGGAAGAAATAGAGGAAGGAAGAGAGGAAGAGAAGGAGAAGAAATGTCTCTCAGACACGCCGCCAGCCCTGAAGAGAAATGTGTCGGGAGAAACCCTAGACAAAGATAATAGGGGAGGGGTAGAACCTGGGAAGAAGGGAGCCATCCAATGAAAGTTACAGAACCGTGATAGGAAAACCAAAGCATCATGGAGTTCCACTTTTTATTGTATCTGATCAAGATATTTTTTTTACATCATGGTTCTAGAGAATCCTTCAGCAAGTGTTAGATACAGAATTGAGCTTAATCACTACTTATCACCCTATATAGAATAGATAGTCTAAAATAACCATTAAAACTCTATAGGATATGATGATATATTGTTTAATATATTTACAAGGATTTTTGGATCAGCATATTCCCCAATTTTAGTTATCCTATAACAATAGTTTCCATTTTAGAATTAAAATGGAATAATTTAAGGCTTTTCACAGGAAGAGGTTTCATACATCGACATGTTGGGATAAAGATGGAGAGAAGAAGATAATGGGACATGATCTTATCCAAGAGGAGACATATATGGTTCAAACAATTTATCATCGTATGAAATATGTGAAATATGATAGAAAATTTATGTTGTAAATTATTAACGAGACATGGATTTTGATGTCAAAGATAAGGAGATACTTTTTATATCACCATGAAATAAAGTCATGAGGTTTTGGAAGAATGTAAATTGTATTCCAAGATATATCATCCCCTTTGAGATCATTGATCACATTGGAGTTATGGCCTATCGGCTATGACTCTCACCGAACTTATCTCAAGTGCATGATATATTCTAGGAATCGATCTTAAGGAAGTACATAATAAACCCTTCACATGTACTCAATCAAGGGGTGGTACCATTGGAGAATAATTTTTCATATGAGGAGTAGATTATGATGATATTATATCATATATACAAATTTCTACAAAAAAAGACAACCCAACAGGTTAAATTGATGTGAAAAAAAAACACAAGTTTGTGGAAGTGACATGGGGACTAGAAGTGATGATGAAACAAAATTACCCTCATCTGTTTTAGTGTAATAAGTGAAATTTTAATTGGTGAAATTTTTTTAGATGGGATTAATTTAATTGCAAAAATTTTTATAAATGAAATTCACTTTTTAATTGAGTAAATTCCTTATTCATAAATGAAATTATTTAAAATATATGCAGTAATTTAGTTATTTTGTACCATTATATGTCATATTTAAGAAGATAGTTAAGAATCATAACTATTAATAGTATAGTTGTAATGAAGTGATCATATTATTTTTATATATTAAAGGTTATGATAAATTACATTTGATACAAACAAAGGAAGCGATGGTCCCGATCATTAGGATCATACACTATGAATCCCAATTATTAAAGATTACAAGGGAGATAGCATCAATGGGATTTACCTTTCACTAATTACAAGACATGGTTCAACAACTAAATCACTAAAAACCCAATTATAGTAGAATTAGCAGCTCCTTGATATTATTTCCCAAATCATATTTGTAGAACAAGCCCAAGAAAATTTCACCATCGCACACCTTACTCTTAAGGTATTCGCTAGTGTAATAATGTAACACCTTGTGATTAAAAATAAATAGTAATTTATGTTTTATATAATATTAAACACACAAAAATAGTCTTACATGAACCTTGAAGTATATTTATTTAATTTTATTCTCTACAATAGCTTATGGTATATGCAACCCAGAGTATAAATGAATTGTAATATAGTGTATCGTTATATCCTAGTCTTTAAAATAATGGTTAAATATAGGACTAAATAAATTATGAAAATTATATGGTTTAAATATGTATCAAATAAATTTAATGGTTAGGAATGGATTATAAAATTAAATGAGAATCATTTTAAAGAAAAAATATAATCTGAAAAAAAAAGATTATTTTTCAAAAAGGAAATTTCATCACGCATTGAGAAAATACATTAAAATTATTTTTTACCACTATTAGAAAATTTATTTTTCAAAATGGAATTAATTTTTTATTTCATAATATTCAAATTATCTTAGATATAAATTCTTGGTATATTTCAGGAAATATTGATTTTTCAGTGAATAGTGAAAAATGACGCTTTTTGTATGAATGTCATTAATTTTCAATATATTAAGTAATTTAAAAGTATAATTATGTTATGAATATGATTTAAATTGAAATAAATATCATTTGGTCATATTTAATAAAATTAATTACTTTTGATTAAAATTTATATTTGATTTAGTATAAGTTTTTTTAGGTTTAAAAGAGATATTTTTCGGAGAACTATTTTAAAGTGCTTAATGTTTTTCCATTTTAATTAATTAATAAAGACATAATTATGAACGATTTAAAATAAATTAATTTATTATATATCCATAAATATAGATTTAAAATGATATATTTATTATTAATGTTCGTATAGTTAATATAAAATCAACCTTTTATGGAAAAATACACTTCATTAAAATTCACTTTTTCGCCATGTCTGTAGGTAATATTTTAAATTAAATTATACCAAATATGTGAATTTGATTTGGTAAAATGGATCCCATATTTTTATTAATAATAATTTATATTATCTAATTAGTTCAACATGGTTTTATTTCATAATAAATAGTTAATAAATTAAAAATCATTTATTGTGGCTAAGGTAAAAACATATTTACCAGGGGTTAAACTAAAAATATAAGAGTTAAAATGACTTAAATAGTTTTATTAATTAAATTTATGGACATATTTAAAAATTATCATCTATAATTATTTATAATAGTCCATTTTGGAACATATTTCATGTGAAAAATTTTGGTATACCTTTTTTATTTTAAAAATTACAAGTGTGACACTCAACTCACATAAAAAAGGCCACCCGATATCCTCATCTATTCCCACATTTGAAACCCTTTTCTCAAATAATCCATATATAAATAAATTAATTAATTCCCTCCCCACAACCTATATATTATTTTTTTTATTATAATTCCATCATCTGAATTCTTTTAGTGCTAACCTATATAGGTTGTCTGAAGAAGAGGTATATTTATTAATTGGGAATTTTTTATTTTATTTCTTCATCCACATCATTAAATATTCCTAAATTATGATGAAATAAAAAAAATTATATATCATAAAAATATATTTTATTATAAAAATTTATCAACCTAAATCAATCTTCTTATCCATCAAATGGTGTATAAAACCATTAGTAGTATATGTGGAGAACTACGTCCTTGCGAACTATTGATATTCCTTTTCCATCATCACCTCTCATGGATTATTTTATTGACTTATTTAATATATATTTATATATATATGATATTTACAATATAATTATACTTATTTAATTTATATGTCATATAAACCTTCTTACTTTCCATTACATGGGTGTTACAATAACGTCACACGTGTGTATGACAGACTACCGCCTCTCGAAGTGATGTGACTCATTTTTCATTAACGCTTTACAGGGAAGGTAATAAGGATAAATTTAATGAATATATGTGATATATATGAAATAATTATGATATTAATTCCATATTTATTATTCAGAAAGTATAATATTTGATTTTATTTATTACCTTTCCACTCATTGAAAAATGACGACGTCATTCATGCGTGCATGTGGACTACCACCTCTAAGTTGTGATGTGATTCTTTTTTCATCACCACATTGCATGGATGATATAAAAAATTATATTTAATTAAATAATATTTTATTTATTATATTATGATAATTTGATATAAATGTAATTATTCTTAGCTTTTTCCATAACAATTGTTGAAAAATAGAAACATTACTCATGCGTGCATACAACATACCATCTTTGTGATCGCAACGTATTTCATTTTTCATAACCATATCTAATGCTTAGTTTTAAAATTATAATTTATTTATAGAAATTATAATTATTTCATCAATATTATTATGATAATGATTAAATAATGGCCTCTTTGACTATAATCAAACAACCAAAGTCATTTTTGACACATAATCCATATATCGTAAAAACATCCGATGTAAATTTAATGATAAAGTAATAATATAAAAAATCATAATTAGTTAAATACAAGGAATAATAAAATTTAAAAAAATAAATAAGTAACAAAAATAATTAAAATAATTTTATTATTTAGGATGCTCAAGAATGTAAATAATGACTTAGACTTAATGTAAGGTACTTCGTCTGAATTTTTCCATCAATAATGTATATTTAAATTTTATGCACCTAATTACTTTTATATGGTGTATATAATAAAAGGTTTACATGTAATACTATGAATCCTTCATAAATAATTGTAATTTAAGTTTCAATTATAATTATTCCATCCAATTGATATTTTAATTTAAAGTTACCTGGTGGTAAAGAATTCATAAAACGATTTTTTTCATTGGGTTATATTACTTATTCGTTATATTTATATTAAAATATTATGTGAGTAATAAATATTGACTTTATTATGTTGTATTTTCATTCCTATATGTTTATTTATAATATTTAAAGATAATCTATTCATTGATTAATTCTCAAATATAATGATATGTTTTTTGAAATGGTTGTTCATCTCAAATTCTATTTTTTGAGACATACATTTAGTATATGCCCCTATATTAACATTTGAGATTTTTATACTCCAATTTTGATATGTTATATCATTTATATTCTTATTTTTATTATATTTAAAGTTTCATTTGAATTTTTTCTTTCATGGGGCTTATGATTAAGGAGTTACTATAGTGGGAAATGCTTTATGTTACAATCTTCTTTCATTTGGGATTGTTTATGTTCAAGGACCCTTTAGAGTAAACTATATGATCTTATTTTATTTAACCACATCCCCTTATTCAAAAATGTTTTTAATGTGGTTAAAATGTTTTATTTATATTTCATCCCTTATGGATTAAATAAATATCAAGAAAGTAGTTTGTGAGGTATATTGATACCATAATATATATTAGATCAGGTATATTTCTCTTCTATATCTCTGTTTTCGAAAATGTTTTCAAAAATTTTATTTTATAAAAAAAATTATTTTATTAATATATATTAAATTATCTTTAACCATATTTTAAAATATTTTAAAGGAAAATTTCTTAACGTTTTCAAAATGGGTGACTTTGACTCCCTTAGGAAATATTTGAAAATAATTTTTTAATATTTAAATCATTAATTGATTTTCCCACATTTGTAACCATTATTTTCTTTAAATTATTTGTAATAATTTACCATGGATATTTTCAATGAAATTTTTTTTCACAATATTTTTTTACCATTAATTTCTAAAAGTAATTTTAAAAGAGAAAAGGTTATTTTCATAAAGAATTTTTTTAAAGGTCTTTTAATGGTGTTTCCATTCATCAACATAAAAAACCCCTGAACATAATTATGTATCTATAGTGATAATTTGTAATGATACCATACTCATTATTTATTTATATTTATTATTATTGTTTCAAAGATATTTTCATGGAACCCATTAAATTTACATAGGTTAATCAAGTTGTGAAAGGTATAATGGTTGTTTTTTTAGTTTTATAATGAAATAAAAGCTTCCATGTTTTATGATTATGTTATATTTCTTTATAATAGATTATATTTATGTTTTCTTACATTATAAACCATGTATGGGTGGTTATATTAGTGACCAATGATGGGTGGTTACGTGATAAACCATGGATGGGTGGTTTTGTAAAAACCCATGGATGGTTGGTTATGTGATTTCACTTTAATTAATTGGGTATGGAGGTCTATTGTATGGTTATTCCATTTTTATGTGTGATTTTAATAGTGACATGGAAATGTTTTCCCAGGTTACCTACAAGTTACATATATTCTTTCTATTGGGTTTTAATGATTACATCAAATGGATCATGATTATTTATTGACTATTTCCTTTGTTAAAGTATAATTCAATGTTTTATGATTGATGATGTAGGTATTTTTGGTTATGAATTCCCTTATGTTATGATCAAGAAAATTGATTATTTAATTAGACTATTTCAATCATCTTACCCTAACTAATAAAATTCAACTATTAATGGTAATGATTACCCTTTCTCGGCATTTGATCTCACCCCTATCAAGTTACCTTTTCCCCAGGTTATCAAGAATGATGTTAATTAAATTATTTCTAGGATGGTTCCATATGGATGATGATGATCACGTAATGTGAAATAATAAAATATATGTTCAGTGGCAGGAACACTCACTTGAATACATGTGAATTTTTTATGTAATATTTTGTCTTAATTCTCTAAAACTCTAAACATAAAAGGTCATAGGGTATTTAAGTGATCCAACATATCTTCTTTTTTATGTTTTTTATTTCAAAAATTGGGTCACATTTATTATTATAAATACAAAAATGTAATGATTATGTTTTTATCGCCTAATTTAAGAGTGTGAGATTGGGACTATTATAGTTGGTATTAGAGTAGGATTTAGATAACATTCTAGATTAGTATTTTTTTAGGTGAGGTTATCTTGGCATTTATGGATACCATTATAGGTCTATAATATTAGAGTTGATCATATGGTCAAAAGTATTATACACGCCTTTTTAGGTTTTAATTGATGATATATTAAAGCGATTAATGAAATTTTGGATATGTTTTACTAGGATGAAGTATATGTAAATATTTCGTTTAACATGATGTATGAATTTGTTATTTTGGGGGAAATTTTTGAAGGTATTGATAACATTTATAGTTTATACGATCTTTGTTATTTAGTTTTTTCATTTAACTTTTTTTTCATGGATTAATCATGTTATTTATGGGATAATGGGTTTTTATTATTTTTATGATTAAATGTGAGTATCCATGTTTTACTATTTTGTTATGTTTATTTAGAATTGAATAATTATATGGGTGTTTCCATTATAAACTAAGGATGGGTCGCTAGAATATTAACCAAGTATGTATGGTTCTATGGTAAACCAAGAATGGTTGGCTCCATGATAAACCAAGGAAGTGTGGGACCATGATAACCCTCCAATTCAATGGGTATAGAGGTAGACAGTATGGTTATTCTATTTGTAAGACTGATTATAAGAGTGACATGGAATCGATTTCCCATGTTACCTACATATTTTTATCTATTCTTAACAATGGTTTTTAATGATTTACATTTCATGGATCATGATTATTGATTATTATGGCTACTTCATTTATTAAATATTTATTCCATGTTTCATGATTGATGATCTAGGAATTGATGGGTAAAAATTCCCTTATGTTATGCTCATCCACTTTGATTATCTCATTGTACCCTTATGCTCATCTTACTCACACAGATGACATTTAACTATTAATAATTTTATTTATCCTTACTCAGAATTTGATCTCACCATTTTTATGTTTCCCTTACCCCCAGTTATCAAGAATGATTTTAAATTAATTATGTCTTGAAGAGTTTTATGTGTATGATGATGACGTCTAAATACGAAATAAGAAAACTTGGGTTTAGTGGGAGGAACACTCACTTGAAGACATGGGTATTATTTATGTAAGAGTTTATCCTAATTATCTATAAATCTTAACCTAATATGTCCTTGGGTGTGTAAGCTATCCAACATATCCTCTTGATGTTGTAATTTTTGGAAGGGAAAAATTGTGTAATGCTTTTCTGTATCAATCCAAAACTACAATAAATAGGTTTTTAGTACTAGATCCAGGTGTGAAGGTTCAGGGATATTATAAATAAAGGTATATGTGTCTACACTATAATTATATAAATTTATATATTTTTATTTTCAATAAAATAATAATTATATTTTTCAATTATTACTTTATAACTGTTAAATGAAAATGTTTGATGAAAATTATATTTCGTCATGATGAAACATAAATTATATTTTTTAGAAATATATAGATTCAATCTAGAAATTATTTTTGTTGAAATCAAGAATATTTAAAAATAAATTACATTTAAAAAATATTATTATTATTAAATAAATTTTAATAATTGTAAAAGATATTATAATTTTATGAGGTCAATTCTAATTTTTATATGGGTAAGAAAACTGTTACTGAAAAAAACTATTATTTTTCAATAAATAGATATCTTAATTAAAAGGGTAAATTATTATATTTTTAGACTCATTTTTATAAAATAAATATTTTTTTGAAATTATCGGGACGAAATTATCCTATAATGCATTTTTCAAAATTTTATGAGATGCTGATTTTTTTTGGGTAAATATTAAATACCATATAATTTAATTGTTTGTATTATGACATCATTAAAAAATTATTTAATAAATAGTTAATTAGTGTCCACAATAAAAATTATGTTTCCCTTCAAAATAATTTTATTTTTAAGTTATTTTATCAATTTTATAAACCCTTATTGAATCCTTCGAAACAAATATTATGTTTTTGGGTTTTAAAATCAATTCTTTGTAATCGTAGCTAACATCCACATCAAAAAGTGTATTATTTTAATTAATTAAGTTATTTTACTTATAATTTAATGAAATTCACTCCACATTCTTAGAAACAATGTTAAAAACCCATTTTATAATTTGTGTTTTGGATTAATTTATCATATATTGTCCAAAACCAACATTTAGAAATTAATAATGAATTATTCTCACTTTTGATATTAAAATAAACCAAAACTCATATTAATATTCACTAATAACTATTATATAATAAATTTACTATTAAATTTATTCTTTAGATTCCTCCTAAAGTACCTCTAACTCTTAAAAACATCCCCTGATATTTAATAATCACCCTATCAACGTAAGGGATCATCTCCTTCTCCACTTTATCAAAGAACCTTATTCGTAGTATTCCTTTTTTTCCTAGTAGTTTATGTTGGGATATGTTTTTATGTATCCTAATTACTTTACTTAAGATATAAAGTTGATTATATAACCATTTCACTCTTATTAAACCATTTCCTAAATCATTATGTACCCATGTTATGCTGTTGAAATTATCCTATGAATTTTCTATTCCAAACATTTATATAGTGAATAACCATCATCATTTCCACTCAATATTATTGAACTAGATGTACCTATCCTTCATTTATTGGGGACATTAATTTATTTAACCCAAACTTTTAAATCATGGTATTAAATGTGATGAAATATGATCCTTTTTTTAATGATCTATGTGGAACACGTGTGCATGTACATGATATGAATGTGACGGGTGGTCCTAGAATTATATAGAACTTAAATGCACTGGGTAATGTTTTTATCTCGTGAGATTCCATGTGTGGTCAATGGGAGGTTATATTAAGAACTCTATTTTATGATGTATTTTTAGGTAGCCTTGACTTATATTTATAATGTCATGTTTTATGATTTTTCCACATTTCATGTGCTGCCTTATTGCTATAATATTATATCTTGTCTCATTAGTCAAGATTTAGATTATCACAACTTTTATGTCTCGTTTATATTAATATTGACTCACATGTATTAATTTCATCATGTTATTATTTTACTATTTCCTTAATTTTATTTATATCTTACCCCTTTCTTATGTATTACCCCAAGTTATACTGTGAAATTATAGGTGATCTATGGAATATAATCACATGTTAAAGAATTCTTAAATAATTTTGTTGTATTTATTTTTTAATTTTTTATGTTATGCAGATAATTATCCAAATAAACTAGGCCTCATGATCATATGGGGATATATTAATTTTATCATTATTTAATAAATCATAAATTAAGGTGTATTAAACTATCAATTGTAAAAATTCAAGTATGTGAAGATAAAAGTAATCTAATGTACAAAGAAGTTAGTTCTAGGGAACCAACTACAATATATAAATGGGAAGTAGAATAGTCTCAATTCTTTCACTATATAATGATAATATAGAGAAAAAAATTAGATTAATAATAATGATTAAGATTCACAAACAATGAATGAAGGGAAGGGGTATAAATTATAAAAATGTTGAGAAAGTCACAAAGAATGATAAATATAAATATAAATCATTAATAATATAAATAGATAAATAAATTAAATTCTAAATGATTCCAATAAAGCATCAAAAAAAATTGAGATTAAGAGAAATTAATTATCCCAACCTGAAAATATAATCATTCTTTGAAGAAGGTCGTATTACTGTTGATTTCATTTCTGTAGAGCCATTATTCGGACTCCCAATAATGTCCTATGTATTACACTTCACAATTCCAAGGGTTCATACAACTAAGCATAAAAATTATGTTATATATGATTTCATAGGAGTTATGTAGAGGTTTTATCTGATGAAATCCCCAAAATGGCCAATCAATTAATGAAAACAATTTCCCTTTATTTTTAATATTATATTTAAAATATGATTTATTTCTCCAATGCATACTAACTCCTGAGTCTCCAATATGAATATAATTTATACCACCCTGAGGTAAAAACTACATCCCCCAGGTAATCATGACATTAAATTTTTTTTGATGATCTGTTAAAGATGAAAATTATTTTTCTTATGAATTCCCATGAATGGGATAAAAAAAATTATATTTTAAATATTTTTATCAAGGACCTATCATTTTCACAATTTTATGGAGGATCATGTTGGGGGTAAACATTGTACCTCAGAATTAATAAAAAAATTATATAATTTTTATGAGGTTATTTAATAGGATAAATTTATCATTTTTCCGTATCAATATAATTATATGTTTGTATAATAAAATAAGGGATTAAAAAACAAAAACATAGTCTTTAAATCCACCCAACATCATGTATTTTAACCCTAAAAATATCAAATAAATAAAAATGATAGGGTATGAGACCAACAGTTGACATTATCTCTTCCCTGATGTCTTCTAAAGGTTCCCATAATTCCAAAGGAAGTGTGCTAGTGGTATGAATCTCCCATGAAGTATCGTATCCTACTGATCCTCGATCACCATCGAGTACTATAAAATGGTTGATTCATCCTTATTATCTGTATTTTTCTTTTCATTTACAAGTGATATATCATGAATGTATCTCCTTAGTTGTGATGCATAAAAGGCATTGTGCACCTGGTGAATATATGGGAGAAATTCTTAGTGGTATGAATCCTCACCCATCCAATGTATAGTCTAGAATAAGACATAGAATCTTATGTAAAATTAATTCCCTAATTGAACCTCTCTAGACTACATCATGGTGACACCTTCAAGGACACATGATCTCTTACCTTAAACTCTAAATGCCTCTATAATTTGTCTTTTTCAGACTTCTGATAGTTCTGAGAATTCCTCATTAATTCTTGGATCACCTGTAACTTCTCTATCTTTACCCACACAAAATCTGATCCCATCAGTAACAACTAACCTATCTTCATCTATAATAGGGATGAGCTAAAGGGTCTCTAATATAGGGCCTTTAAGGGTGTCATACTAATTGTGTAGTCATATTGTTTTTTGTAATCATACTTAAAAAAGAATCAAGTGACCCTCCCAGCTTCAGTTGGAAAAAAATACATACACCCTCAACATAACCTTGGGAACCTAAATTTTTCATTTTATCATAAAATACATCTAGGGACAGGATATTTTACACATCTATAACTGGGTCCCAAAATTCTCTTAAAATTATCACTATAATTGGGATTATAATTGAGAATTATTTCAAAAACAATCTTTGAGGGGATCCTATAAAGTCAAATGATTTTTGTAATCTATAAGCATATAAAACTCTACATATAACTCTTATCTAAAATGTAAATTAATGGAATGAATTAATCAATCAACACATGACCACAAAAATAGCATCATGAACACTCATCGATCTAGGGAGTCCTATCAAAAAATCCATCAATATGACAACTTGATTCTAATTTTTAGCCTTAATAACCTGGATAAACATAAGGTTCTTGTTACAACAAAAGTTCTAGTTAAGTCAAGGTATAACTTGTAATTTGTTTGATTTGATGAATAATTTGAAATAACATGATAAATAATCATAGTTTCTAATGAATATACATAAAACTATAAAAAGAATTAGAAAACCAAGAATAGAGGGTCTTTCATGTTAAATTTATATATAATTTAATAATAAGTAAATACCTTGGTCTTGAGATATTTATTTGATTTATATATTGATTAATTGAACATAATTCTAGTTATACCATCATTTCAATTAGAGGATCCAACATAGAATCCCTATAGTGGTATCCCCACATGTTTCATGATCTCCAAATAATGAAAATGGAACTCTGGGTGCTTTTGTGGATAATCATATCAGCTTGTGTTATTCACCTTTAATTGAAATATAATCCCTTGGGTATGAATGATTGTCTCTCTTCTTATCTTGATCTAGAGGGGGAGTAAGGAGGTTAAGTAATTATCTCTAAATATTGAGAGAAACCCTAGAGATGTTATTTTTAGAGATAATTATCTAGGGAGGAAATGAGTTGTGTGAAATAAAATCTTTTAACCCCAATCGCCTCTCTTCCAAAAAGATAGAAGTGAGAAATATATATATGGCTAGGGATTAATATTGATAATTTCACAAATACCCATAATAAATTATTAAACATAATATATTCCTCACATCAATAATGGTGATAATATTATTATTACAGAATGAGATTCATTGATTTTCACATATAAATATCAATTTTATAAAATAAATAACTATTTATTTATTTAAATGCTATTTAAAATTAATTAATTTTCATTACCAAGTGTTTAACATAACTAGTACAACATCCTTAGAATTTAAAAAACCTCAAATAATAAATAATAAATAAATATTATTCACTATATTAATAAATAAATATTACATTCACATTATTTTTAATGAATAGTTATTTTAAAATTTTAATATCTGATTAAATGTATCATTAATAAATAAAAAATATATATTTATTACCTTGAAAATAAAATAAGAGGTAAATGAATATTTTATTAGATAGACATGTGAATAAATATTTATTTATACGAAAAAAAATTATATTCTAACTAAAATATAATTGATGAATGATTATTTGAGATCAAATAAAAATCCTGAGTAAATATTATTTATCAATCTTGATAATAATATTTATTCCAACTATTAAATTTAAAGAGAATTTAACTAAGATCAATACAAATGCTAAGTGTGTGAACCTATAGTTATCATATTTAATGGAATTAAGATAGCTTTCCTAAACACCAGGATCATAATTTTGAAACACATCAAGGCACCCATAGTCGAAGAAGAAAATGTATCAATAGAAAAAACTGTACACGAATTCTCAATGTGTAATATCATCCTTTTTTCATGAAATATCTAATCATGCTTATTTCATACTTGCGTCATTTATATATGTGGTTGATATATCATTCTTGTGATTCCTAGAATGAAAATATAAATAACCATATCTTTGTATTTAATTTTTTAGTTCCATTTTAATCAAATAGCTAGATAAATGAACTTCCTTAAACTGGAAGTCAAAAAACATGCATTAGCTTATTCACTTATCTTATATCACTCGTAACACACCCAATGTATCCTACTTCACCTTGAGTATATGCCAACATGGATTTTGAAAATTAATTAATGTATGTGACTCATGATATTAATTATTAATAATCTATTGTCTAAGAAACATTACACACATTTTCATATAGAAATATTTAATGACATGAATATATGTGGAATTTATACTTGGAAGTTTTTCCTTGTAATCTCTTATCCAAGAGATTATCATTTTTTGAATTCATTATATGAATTATCTTCCTTTTATGAGTATTAATCACCTAAAATTCAAACATATTATATATGGTATCATAGATTATTATTCTAACCATAGGATATAATATTAATAATATCATCCTTGTACTTCAATGTTCTCATCATAGTGAACAGTTTTTATGACCATTTACAAAGTAAAGACACCCTATAACATTATCACATTAATTTTACATAGTATAAAAATCAATATGTGGAAATAAATTTATTATTTTTTATGTATTTTAATATATTAGTAATCTAAAGTATAAAAGAGTTTGTTATAGGGAAAAAATCCAACAAACTCCCTATTTCACTATATAAAACTGCTAATGACATTAATTTCACTATATACAAATGATATTCATGATTCTTCTAAGATAATTCTTTATTCAATGGGTTATCCTTGTTATATTTTATGGAAAATCTTCTTTCTATGACCTCGCATCATTGAGAAAAATCCATGCATAGATGAAACTTACAAAAGTATATGTTATGTCTATTGATATGAAATTTCCTTCTTGTAATGAGCCACCATTATAGTATTATCATAGTAATGTGTAACATGACCTTTATTAATAGGTACAACATCAAGTTCTTAGATGAATTTTCATATCCACACTTCTTACTTGGATGCATCAAAATCCTGAATATACTTCAAATATTATGATTAACAATTGTTTTTTAAGATATTCCATATCATAAGTCCCCAATTGATGGAGAATACATATATTATTATGATTTGAGGTCATCTTGATCTATCTATAAAAAAAGTATCTATATTTTCACTGATGAAAATATCCTCATCTCTTCCATAAACTAAGAGAGTGTCTTCATTATTCCTTAAATACATTATGATACTCATGACTACCATTCACTTATGGTCTCCTTGGTGTGATAGATATATTTAAACCATTATTAGGGAATATAAAACCTAAATTCTAGTATATATAATTTAATACATGATTTTCCCTATCGTTGTTGAGTATACAATCCTGGTCATCCTTTGTCCCTCCTCCTATATTTGAGGACACTTTTTCTGATATATATTTGTGCCATGCTCCATTGTAAATGATTCTCTATTGAATTATTCCATGTTTAATCTCCTCAATTACTTGTCAATATATATATATATATACTTTAATTTAGTTTGAGAAGTCTCTTATATATATCACATGTATCTTGATCCCAATAATGCATTATAATTCACTAAATTCCTTCATAGAGAATCAAGTGTTCAACTACGTCTTAATAGACTATAATAATGGTATCTCATTTCAAATTAGTAGTATTTCAACAACATACAATCTTAGAAAAATGACTACAATCCCACTAATCCACTATTAGACACAATTCCCACATTCATTATTTATGAAATCAAATTCCATTATAGCTTCATAAAAGTGATTGTTAATTGATCAAGATTCATTATTCAAACCAAAAATTTATAACATTATCTTGTATATATTATTGGCATCCTTTTGAGTCAAAAACATTCTGGTTGTGTCATATGACATCTTCCAGAGGGTTCCTATTATAGAATTAAATTTTTAAATCCATTTACCAAATCTCATAATCCTGATAACATGAAATGTAAATTAGAATTATGATGGAATTTAGAGTGGTAATTATTAAAAAAGTTTCATCATAGTCAATGAATTTATAATTTTTAAACGCTTCTATAACCAATATTTCCTTATAAGCATAAAATATACCTTACATGTGTATTTTTTCTTGAATACTCATTTGAAACTAATTAAGTTTACATCTATTAGAGTATATGACAAAATATATACTTGATTTTTTGTTAGAAAACTTAAGGATCCATGTTGGAATTTTAGAACATAAATATTATGTTGGAGTTTTTGTCAATATTAGGAAAATATAAGTTTAATTCTCTGTCATGATTGATAAAGAATATGTTAAGAAAAGATTTGATACTTAAGAGTATTTTTATAGATTAATCCTCTAACATTATTTGAAGTATCTAATGGAATGGAAGGAGTACTTTATTTGGAATAAGTTGTTAAAAAAAATGGAATTAATTTTTATAGTTTTTTGGGTTTGGTGATAATGTAATAGAATGGTGAATTAATGATTAACCTATGGAATGATACTCGTTATTATTGATTCCTCATTTGATACTTTTTGAGGAGTTTATGAGATGATTCATAATGGATAGAGGTTCCTTGAATTGATTTTGGGAGTATTCTAGATGGCTTATTACATCATCAAAGTTTATAATTTTATTGTTGCCAATAACAAGCCATACACAGTCAGGGAGGATAAAAAAATGAGAACTAAAGGAATACACTCTAAAAATGTACACACACTTGAGGGATAGGGATCGCAAGCTAGAATAAGAAGTAAATTTCACATCTTAATGACTCCTAGAAGTAAGGAAATATGTAACCTTATTACCATTGATCCATGTGTGAATCACCTTCACATGGTCATTCAAGAAGAGATTCATTCTATGAATAGTATATATGATATTAAAAGGACTATATGCTTGATTTGGAAGGGATTGGTGAATAATAAATGAATTTATATTCACTCCCTCTAGAAACAAGTTCCTATCGATAGATAGATTAATACCACTAAGAAGTGTGTTGGATTCCACCATAAGTGAGTCACCATGATCGTAAGAAGTATAGAAAGTAATCATAACTGATCCCCCTTCATCACATACCACACCACCTCCCAACCTGATACCATTTGAGTAGGAATAATCAATAAAAAGCTTCATACCATTAATATCCTGAATAAATTTAACCTATATTCACAGTGGAATCAACCTATGATTCAAGGGAGAGGAAATACTATCAGCTAAAATGTTCTCAGTGATGGAGATTTATCCCAGTTTTCCAAAATAATCCCAGGCTCCACCACCACACTTCATTATATTTATATCATATCCATCTATAAGCTATTAATACCCATGTGTTAATTATTATTCCTTTCACAGCAAATGCTCCAACATCTCACTGATAAAATCACCACCCTCTCGATCTCTATGTTCATATTTTTGTTCCCATCTCAAATAAACAATCTTTATAGAAATCCATTGATCATAGAGTTAACTTGGTCAAATCCAAATAACTCTCTAAGTCTATCATTCTATAAGACTTACTGAAAATCAATCTTTGAGAAACCTCTAAAATTTTTCTAAGTACTAGTTATGTACAATTCATTCGAAAATTGTGTATAATTTATTTTTATTTTCATAGGAGTCATTATCCATCTATTTATGACTCATAAATTTCTATATATAAGTCATCAACTAGATATATAATATATTTTTTAAATGGGTTTTGAGAATAAGACAATGTTATGGAGTATTTTCCTAATCATCATTGTGCGCTTCATAAACATCACAGATCCATGTAAGAATCATTCTTGGTATCTGTAAGGATTAACATAAATATGATGTATCTACATAATAATAAATTAACTTTTAATGAACTTAAATTTTTTATAAATAAGCTTTATTTTGAGTTTCATAAAGATCAATTGTGATGTATATGAATTATTCTAAATATATTAAAGGAATTTTTTGTGTAATAATTAATTTCAGCCTGCATAAGGATGATTACCATCTTTATAAGGGTCATTTCCACTATAACTGTTTTTAGGTTAGACTGTTTAAATGGAAGTTATTAAATATAATAATTTTGGAGGTTTATTCCCTTCATTTATATGATTCTTGTGGTGATATTAAATGATTCAAATATCATGATTCTTGTGATCAAACCCATGATTCAGTAAGAAATAGAAAATACATTTCAGTGATTTATAGTTATTTTAAGGGTTATTATTTGTATTTTTTAAAAACACATCACAAGATAGGAAGTCAATCCATGAAGCAGCAACATGTGTAGGATAAATAGAGCCTCTTGGAAATTATTTTTTATTCAAGATTATATTTTAAAAGTTGTGATATTTTTTGAGATCATGAAGTTTGCGTAGATTTTATAGAGGGAAACTCGGTATTATAATATTTCATAATATAAAAAATATCATATTGTGATATAAATAATATTCCAAGATTTAAAACATGAGGTTTTCATGATGTATGTAATTAAAATATGGAATATATGTAATGTGAAATTTTAATATGTAAACCAATAAATGTGATGACATGGAGAGTGCTTCAATTTTAGGATGAGTGTATTTTTAAAATTCAATTTGGTATAAGTTTATAAAATATTTTCTAGATTTTGGAAAAATAAAAAGGAGCATGATAAATGAGGGTTTGACTCAACTCTAAATAGTATATGGTGACATGGATTTTATAGTATCATGTATCAAAATTAGTTTTAGAATACACAAGATATCTAAATGTAAAATTTAGAAAGATGTTACATCAAAATGAGATCATTTAAAAATATCATGAAAATGTTGAAAAATGATATTTCCCTGATTTTAAAATATGTAAAGTGATATCACATATATTTATTAGGATTCTGTAGAAAGAATATGAGAAAGAATAGATTGATGATATATTTCCCTTGAAATATATACTCATAAAAATAAAATGGGGAACCTATACTACAATGAAGATATATCTTCCAATAGAAAGAAGAGATAGTTATTGAGGTGTAGAAATTTGAAATGTGTTCCAGTCACAGAACCATAAAGTTAAATGTATGTTCTAAAATAGTGGTGAAAGGTAATAAGTTCACTAACATGAATGGATGTTGAATGAGGAATCATTGGTTCATTCCTAGGAGGTATTATCTTCATCTATTGATATGTAAAGATTTTATATAATAATGAAGTAGTTAATAAACTACCTATGAAAGAGAATATGTAAGGAGATAAATATCACATATATATATATAACTAAGGATGAAAAAAATCTATATATTTGTTTTAAATAATGATCCCACCTTAATGCTAATAAACTGTGGGTGTTCCTCCCTAGAAAAGTTTCTGGAGGAAAAAAGGCAAGTTAAATAGGGGAATGGAGTCACCATGACTTGAACCTTGTAAGGTAGTTATAATTTTCATGGAGTGACTATATCTATATTGTATTTCCAAACATGTAAAAAAGAGTTAATTTTGGTTCATGGCTATACTTTTGATTGTATAATCCTTGGTGTATCCCAGTGCATGTGAACAAAGAAAAATAATCATATCCCTCTTGTATTTACTTTTCTATTATAACTTGTTAGAATCTAGGTAGTTTATGAGCAAAAGTACTGATAGACTAGTTGACATGAGTTCTTACCGATGTGGTGACAATATTCAAAAAAGAAAAATTAGTAAAAGGGATTAATAAGGTTTAAATTGATTGTACCTTGATTCACCCCCACCCTGAGGATGAGATGGGGATATAATCTATGGTATCAGAGCCTATGTGTCTATCATTTTTTTTAAACAAAGAAATAGTTTTTTTGAATTCATGAAAAAATATATTCAATTATAGGTCCACCATTTTTCACTGGTGAAAAATTATATTGGTTGAAGAAGGATTTCATGACACACATGGAGGTGTGTATGGAAGTCACCCATGAAAGTTTTTATGAGATAATTTTTCTGTCAAGTCATCAAGTAATTATATTTGAGACAATTCAAGAAAATTTGATATTGATGATTTGGTTAAATATTAAATAATTAAATATCTGAGTGTATTTTTTTTAGAATATTTCATAAGGAATGTTTTCTACGTATATATGGATAAACATGGAATATTTATGTGGAAAATAATATTTGATGCAAGAATATGGAAAGTATTCCCATTATAGGAATCCTTTCCACAATCCATATGAAATTTTTCATAATTTTAAAGGTAAGAGGAGGAAAAAAAGATGATAAAAAGTTACACTAGGTGAAAGTCTCTCTATCTAAATTTATTGATTCAAACCCTATTTATTTATCTAATTCTAACAATGTTTTTGATAATGCATACAAATATATAAAAACATATTCATCCTTAGAGATAGAAAGAATCATGGATCCCAATTGCAATAAAGAATTAACAAAAAAATGATAGTCTAATGTACGCTATTGTGGAACACAAGGAGAGATCCAAGCATTATAAGAGAAATTAATGAAATTGAATATTCCTTAATAAAATATATATCTTTTTAAAATAAAATCATATAGAAATATGAGTTTTGTATGAATTATAACATAATGAAAATGGGGAAAACATGAAAGATTAATGAAACATTCTTGATGACATTTTACAATTGATTGGGAATAATATGGTCACTAAAAATGAATTTAAAGCTAGTGTTAGTCCTCTAAGGAAACATCTTGAATATGGAAATCTATTATTGAATATACCTCAAATATAAAATAATGGTTTTTCAATTAAAGAAGAAATATGATAAGATCAAGGAACCTAAGACAAAGATCATTTTATTGAATGGAAAGTAAAAGTTTGAGAAACCTTCTATAGAAGCCTTATAAAATGAAGTAGGTAAAGTCCCGAATTTGGAATCTTTATGAAGAAATTGAGACAAAAAAATTTAGATAACCAGATGGTTCTCGTAAAATCTAGAATAAAATATCCACAGAGGAAGGTAATCCTAAAATGCTACTGTTGTGGAAGATTTGGTCACATTATGTAATAGTCTAGGTAATTATAGAATAATAATTTTTCATATATATTAATATTTATGGATTATATAGTTTTTTAACATTAATATAGATGTTATTTATAATAGATTACTTAACAATCAACAACGGGTTTCTTCGAAATCTTATGTTACACACAAGACTAAGTTATATCAAAACAATAATAAATTATTAATAATATTATTTTAAGTGGTAGTTATCGACTAGACGTTGTATCATAGAGAGTGAATAGAAATTATTTTTTTACATTTATTGAATGTTTTTACATTCATCCAATAAATTTTAGAGACTAAAAATGTGACTAAATCCAATTTTAAGCAAAAAATACTCTAACATTTTTTATACCTAGTTTTACCAACTTTTGATGAATAACCCTATTTAAATATAGATTTTGACACTTTTATATGTTCTATTGGACAAAATAAACTCCTTATTTGAAACTGGGACATCAAAGTTTACTTTTGGTTGAATTTTTTGTATTTTTCTAAAAAGTATCATTTTTTAATGAGTAGTGAAAATACTGCACTATAGTTAAAAACTGGATTTTCATTTAGATAATTATTATTCATTAAAATAATTTTTAAATTCATAATAGATCAGTAGTACATGTTTTAATCCAATGTAGGTCATTCGAATAATTTTTTTTATTGAAATTAGATTTGAAAATTTATTGACATTTTTGAACTCCTCTTTTACCCGCCTTCTAGCCACATCTGTGGGATTAGCATTAAACATGATTTCACTTCTGTGAATTGAATTTTAAAAAACATAAATACATGGTTCTAATAAGTATGAAAACTTTTGTCCAATAAGATCAAAATAATTTTTGTTGAATAGTAACTTTAGTATTTTATTTACCAGGGTAAAAAGGTAAATAGGGTAATTAAAGGTAAAATTAATATTATAATTTTATAAAAAATATCCTAAAACTTCTTCTTATCATATTATACGAGTTATTATAGACCATGAACATCCTTGGGCCGAAGTTATGGCCTTCGGCAGACCCTGGGGTGTGATTATGACAATTATACCTTTTAATTTAAAGTGAAGGAAAATATGTCATAAATATGCCTCTTCTTAATAAAAAATTAATATGAGGTTCTACATATAATATTTTTGACTATGAATATTCCTTATAAATATAAAAATATTACATACATAATGGTACTTTGCTTATAATATTTTGTAATTAAATAATTAAATTTATTTATGGCACAATGATGATATAGTAATAGATTTATTAAAGAAAGAATCAAATAAATGTGATTAAAAATATTAAAATAAATAAAATTTTAAATGTTAGATGCCATAAAATAATTTTTTTTGATGAATATTACATGTTAGAATTTAGTTAATGTAGTTTTAAATAAGTAATAAAGTTGTAATTATATTTTAAAGTCATGTAATGAATAGTGTCAAAATTGATATAATTCATATTTTAATATATAAAATATTTGATGAAATGATATAAAATTTATAAAAATATTTTATTAAACAAAATATTTTATATGAGTCTAAAATGTAATTAATGACTCATTCATTGGTCATTTTTCATGATTTTGTTATTATTTTAACCCACAAAGTGTAAATTACTTGATAAAGTGTAAGAGTTAAAATGGGTTACATCAAAAAGATATAGATTAGAAAATATTCAATAGTTGTTTAATTTTAATTATATTATAGTTATTGGAACCAAAATAATCATATCTACAAAATAAATGAGTATTAAATTATTTAAAATAGAAAATGAATTTATATTAATTTAATTCATTTAATAATTCCAAGAGTGCCCCTCCCCTCTACTATAAAAGGGAATGCATTCCTCTCTATTACTCACTCTTCTTATAAACCCTCCCAACATTCATAAAGACTTATTTTAGGTAGAACACCCTCCTTAGTGGTGTTCAGGTATTATTCAAAGGTGATCAGCCGAAAAATAGGTATCCTTTTTATTTATGTGTCTTGATTTTATTTATTCTTCCACTTCCTTCAAATATCCTCCAACCAAGATGAGATAATAACTATTGTATCAGATATATACTTTTAAATACTCAAAAAATCAATGAAATGTTTTTTTAATTTATTGGGGATTATTATGAGTCTGTAAAAATTGATGGCGCTTGATTTTGACTCCTTGTGTGCCCAGAATAAATTTCAGAAGAAATAAAATAAGGTACGTTTAGTAAATGTGCAGGCAGAATTTTCAATCTTTTGAACTAATGCTTAGATTAAAAATTCGAGGGCACCATTGAATCTTTAGCACTGGGATTCGCTTAATGGAATTTTCTCTTAAACTGTAATAGGTCGGGAAAAAAGGTTAATTTTTGGACTTTACAAAAAATAATAAAATAACTTGGCAAAGTTATTTTATTTCATTTTCTCCAGCGAATGAGTATCATTGGTGGGGACCAATTACTTTTCAATCCAATTAATGGCTTGAATCTCCTTTATTTATAACAGCGCCATTGGGAAATTTAGAGGTTCATTCATTAAATGGACCTCATTAATTCCTCGGTGTGTTACTCAATTTTCCCCATTTATTTAAGTGAGGCTCGGGGTGGAGTTTTGACACAGATTCACCATGCAAGGAACCTCTGGAAAAATGATGCGACATCTTCCACTGACAGAGGGCAGAATCTTGGGCGGCGACGAACCGGGTTCGACAAACATTGATGATCCCACTCTGATGGAGACTCTCCTCCTGCCAATGACTATGATACCTCTGACAGTTCACGAGGTAGGGGGTTTGTTTTATTATATATTTCTTTGATGAATTGAAAATCCTCCCTCTTGTTATAATGTTTATGTGGAGGGCATGGGCCAAATGAACAAGTCTCGGACCCTTCATCGCTTCATTCTTATTGCGTTCTTCACAGGGGGCTTGGGGTAGTCATGGCACGGGCCCCATGGGATGGGTCATGACGAAGTGGTATTAGAGGATTCAGTTCTACCAAAGAACTAGGACTCTAATATTTTTAATAGAGAAATATTGTTAATTGTTTTGATTGTGTTTTTCAGTTTAGGGAGTCTAGTGTTGGTGTAGTTGCCGACATATCCATACACCAGGACCCTAAATTCTGATTTCCAACGTGGTGCACAAAAATACTGATTGTGTGTGTTTTGGAAATGTTTTTTTTACTTTGATCTCTTGGAGTCATCTCACTAGGTATAACTTCTTGACTGTGGCACACATATTTATTTTCCGAATTACGCTATGCAGACATCCATCTAGGATTTTTGAGAGAGTATACGATGAAGGCCCACTGAGCGACGAGTCTTCAATACATGGCCCTCTTACTATGGTAGCACCTTCGAGTGGTGCACTAACAGCACCACCAGACATTGGGTAGAAGATTCCACCAGCCCCACCAACAGACTGTGCTTGCCAAATAAGCGCATTCCAAAAGTTCCAAAGATAGATGCCTTCAAGGTTTCAAGGCAAGAAATATACCCAGGCAGCTGGGGACTGGCTGGAAGCTACGGCTATCATTTTTCTCTTGGTTGAGACACCAGCAGAGTAGATGGTTATCCTAGCTACTAGTCTTTTCTAGGGCACATTAGGGAGATGGTGGAGCCTGACGCTCAAGACACATGACGAGGTTATGCTCACCTGAATGATCTTTGAGGGCCTCTTCAAGGTGAAGTTTGTTCTAATGACACTACACTCTATGCGTACTCAAAAGGTCTTGCACTTACATAAGTGCAGCCTAATAGTAGCCCAGTACTCTGTGAGATTCACTGACCTCTTGTGATACTCTACCAACATGGTTTGGACCCCATTCTTCAGGGACTGAACCTTTGATCAGGGTCTCTTGTGGGATATTAGAGCATCGATGATATATCTGAATATAACAACACAGGCTAGAGTTCTCGAGCAAGCATTATTGGTGGAGAGCTTCATAGATGAGCAGGCATCGACGGTGAGAGCCACCACTGGACAAAATGTAACACCCCAAGAATTCATAATGTGTTATTTCTTCAAAATAATTCAATAACTTGCACTACACGCAACACCGAGTTCAATTGCACCATGACTTACCAAAAATCCATTCAAAAAAGGTTATGAATAGTATTAACTAAATTTTAAACTTTATATAATCCTTATAATTTTTCCATATTATGAGTATCTTAGACATAATGCAAGAACAAATTCATTTTCAGTATTGCACTTTTATCAACTTTTAACAGTGAACCCTTTTTAAATACAATATTTTAAACTTTTTGACTAAATGGGGACATCAAAATTTTAAAATGAAACATCCCAAGCTTCCACGGTACGCTTTCTTTGAATAATACAGTAGCGTGTGTTGTACGCAACCTTGAGTTTTAACACACACCACAACCAATCAAACTAGCCGTTATGAATAGTAATACCTACTTTTTAAAATTATATATATTTTATATTTCAAAATGGACTTCATTTTTGGATTCGGAATATCTAATTTATCCTAAGGTGAAATTTTGGTACTTTTCGGATAACTTTCATATTTTGATGAATAGTGAAAATTACTAAATTTTAATTAAAAACAACATTTTTAATCAAAATAATTAATAGTGATAAATTATGAATTTGAGTGGTTTTAAAGTATATTTAGAATATATTTTTACCATTTAATATAATGCTGGTCATTGGACATAATTTTACAATTAAACCGAACATAAACAAGTGTCAATCTTTTGATACTTATTATCTCTTAAAAACACGCTTTTTGTTTTGACAGCGGGAATTAATTTTAAATTAATTTCTGCCACTTCTGTGTTTTGAATTTAGGAAAATGGATTCCATATTTGGAATCAGGATGTTCAAATTGTGTAAATAGGTAACTTTTATTTTTAGACATTTTGAATAATTACTGCGGTAAATATTTTATTTACCATGGTTAAGGGTAAATCCGGTAAATTAGGGTTAAAAAATAATATTATAATAATACTAAATTACCCTAAAACGTGTCTTAACCCTATTGGTTGATACATGGTCGACCATGGGCATATTTGGGTCGATTTTGGGACCCCATGGATCCACATGTAAGTGATAATGACACATTATTTTAATTAAGTTAAAATGAATACAAAAATGACACAAGCATATATCTTTTAGCAAAACAATTGTTACATAGGGTTATATATGTTGGATTTTAGATTATAAATATTAATTAGAAAGCTAAAAAGATTTCCTACATAATGATATTTTATTTATAATTTTTAGACATTAAATAATTTATTTTATTTATGACACAATGATGATGCAGTAATTACTATAATAGTGAAAAATCAAAATAATTGATATTATAAATACCCAAATAAATATAATATGAAACTTTTAATGAATTAAACTAATTTTCTAGGATAATATGATATATGATTATTGATTTAATTGACTTTTTTTGAAGTAATAAATCTGTTATAAGTTTCAAAAAAATTAACTATTGAATAGTGTCAAAATTGACATAAAAGAGTTCTTAAAACAAATATTATATTATTAATTGATATTAAATTCTTAAAAATCTAAGGTTCGGAAAAGAGACTTATATAATGATAGGTTCATCATTAATGGACTACTTGGGGGTCGCCTGGATGTATATAGTAAGTTTATTAACCATATTATATAAAAATACAAAGAGACATTGTAAAAGTGAAACTAATTAACTTAGAGTTAATACTTAAAGATAAGGTTAATATAAGTACCCAAACCTGTCTAAATTCTATTGGTTGAGTGGTTTTCGACCTATACCCACCTTAACCTTTGAATAATAAACTTTGGATCCATTAGAAACCGAATATGAATTTATTATAAATTAATATTTCTAGCTTTTCCAAAGGTGCCCCTCACCCCTCTTATAAAAGGGAACTCCTCCTTCTCATTTCTTCACACCTTCAAGGCCTTTTGGTTCGGCCAAACTCTGCCCAAATACTCTCCCAACATCCCTCACTACAACCTAGAGGCATTAGTTTGATCAGAAAGCCAACCTAAGGAGCCCTTTTGATCAAATCAAAAGGAAGAACCCGAAGAAGAGGTAATGTTTTCACCACCCCTTTTCAAGTTCCTTTCTTCTTCCACTTCTTCTTTCTTTGTTCTTACCATTATAAAATAATAAATCTAGTATCTTAAATATACTGTGATGTTATTATAAATATGTTACCACCATATTCAGTATTCTATCCACCCTTTGAATAACATGTCACCATACGTGCGTACGTACGGCTTACCGTCTCCACGTCGTGGTGTAATTGTTATTCAATATATTATTATATGGATGGGTATAATAATGATGTGTAACTCATGTAAATAATAAATATAACATGTTAATGATTATGTATATATGATATACCATCTACTTATATATTATTTTAATATCAAAATAATGATATTGTCGCTCGTGCATACGTACGGACTACCGTCTCCACGAACGTGATGAGATTCATTCTCCATCGTATCCATTCAAGTATAATTATCATTTGATGATTTAAAAATGATGTTTAAGGACTTGATATCATTATGGATATGAATAAGATACAACAAACATGGCTTATGTAACAAAACATATAAATGAAAATGAGTAAGTTAACACCCAAAACGACAATAATTCTAAGATATTATTAACAAATCAATGTTAAAAGATCATATATGATATCATATTAATATATATGATTCGTGTATTATTTAATAAAAATTATTTCACCATTATACAGGAGTTTAACCTACCCCAACCAAGGAAAAGTACAAGGTAAGGGTTATTTCACAATCTCTTCATTATCCGAGGTTGTTTATACGTAATAATCTACTGGGATTTCTTTATCATCCACATACATGTTTCATCGAAATGTATTTCAAAACATATTTATTATTTACAAGAATATGGGTTAAAGTCATTTATACCCTTGTTTGACTTTTTATAAGAGGTTTATAAAGGAATCTTTCCGTCGTTTTCAAAACAAGGTCCTTTTTAACCTTTTCGACAGAATTAAGGTAAGAATGTTTTTTTTAACTTATACGGAGGGTGCGGCTATTTTCCGCCGTTATAAAATCTTCAAATCTTCCCTTACAAGCTTATAAGAATATTTTCAAAGAAAATGTTTTATTTTATATGGATAGTAAATTATTTCAAAATAAAAGGAGATATTTCTTTAAAAAGAATTTTGATTTCATCTATGTCAACATCCTTTGATGGATTTTAAGATTATTTGAAGTTGATTTATTATGATACAAAACTTCTATATTGTATTGAAGGTTTTGTGATATGTTTTACTGTGGATGTGCTATTTTTATACCATTCATAGTTTATGGTGAAAGTATTGACATTTCGTATGCTAGTTTTAATACGAATGTTTATGTTATGTTTAAACCTTTTCATATGGGAATGCATTGGACTTAATATGTGACGGGTGGAGCCCGCTATAGCTCCTCGATGCATCGGTAGGTCTCATGAGACAAACTAGTGTCTTGGCACAAGGCCTTGACAAAATCTTATTTGTAGTCTTGGAACGAGGCCTTAGCTATGTGGTTATGATAGTCTGGCATTATGCATTCCATCATTATGAAAGTGGTTATTGATTTTGCATGTGATTATTCGATTAGTAGAATAACCATGTGAATAAGTAAATGGAATTATCTCATTTTATTTATGCCATACTATGTTAAAAGATCAAGTTTAAAAGGATTTTGTTTTAGTTATACATTGCCTTAAATGTTTATTCTTATTTATGAAAGTTTCCTCTATATTGTTATCCATACTGGGCATTTGAGCTCACCCCTTTTCTATGTTTTATTTTTCCCAGGAAGTGAAGAAGTAAATTATGAATGACCTGCAGGGATATTATGTGGGGATATGAGTGTGGATTATGGAGACATTATGTTGTTGTAGTAGTTTTTCATTTTATGATGTAATGTAAAACTTATGAATATATCTTGTGTATCCAAGGCTACTAAACCAATCGGTCTTTAGAGATTTGATCTTTCTTGTGATCATGCCAATGTTATGTAACAATGCACTGACTCTGGGTAACTAGGGTCGGGGAGTTACAGTTGGTATCAGAGGAAGTTTAGTACAAACCTTGGAAGCTAGATTTAGATAAACTCTGATTAGAGCATGTAGACCTAAGATGGACTTTGATGATTAGTGTAGAAGAACTTCCTAGAATTTTGGTATTGTAGAGATTTTGTGAGTTTTCCGAGAAATACATCCCTGTCTGGATACGAGCAGGTAGAGGCGGCTCTGGAACAGATGTACCTAGGGGTAAAACCCGAAAACACCGCTTTGAGCTAGACTCGAACGGGAACTGGTGCACGAAAATGGGCCTTGCTGCACTCTTGGTTACGACACTCCCGGGGGATATGCTTAGGATAACTCTCATTTTCTTTACAAATCATTATGAAGGGTTTATGAGTATATACATCCTAAAAGGAGACATTTTTATTATTATGGATTATATCCATAAATAGTTCAATTTATGTTAAGTGTTTTATAAGTATGGGATTATGTATTTTGATTCATAAACTGATCTAGTGTATGCCATTGTTTAGAAATGGCACCCAGTAGAAGGAATGAGAACTCCAAAAATGCACATGATCCAAAGAGAAGGAAGGATCATATCTTTCATGGTCTTAAGCTAGAATTTATAAGATAAATAGTCTCCCATGTATTATCATCATATGAAGAAATAATATCATGTGTTGATAAGATAAGTAAAGAGTTTACTGAGTCCTATGGCTTTGAAGGGAAGCAAGAGAAGAAAAGGATGGAAGAGAGAAAGATAGATAAAGGGAAGAGGGAGAAGAAGAATTTTCCCATATGTGGTAACTGTGGAAAGAAACACCTTGGAACTTGCCTGAAAGGAATGGGAGTTTGTTATAAGTGTGGAGGAAAAGGGCACAAAGTGTGTGACTGCAAGGGTAAGAAAATGGTTTTAATTGTACAATGATTCATTTGCAAGGAGTTTGGACACTACGCGAACCTATGTCCCAGTCATCAGACTATGCTGCAAATGATGTTATTGGATAATAATCAAGTTATGATACTACCACAGATGAAGAGGAATGATTAGATTTCTTATGTTGATTATGTCAATTGAGTGTTGTATCAACAATGTACTTGTTATACTAATTATGGAGTATATAAGGATTGTACTGCAGTACTATTTCATTAAGGACTTGAGATTATGTGGAACAAAGAAAAGTGATTCAATTGAAGGATAAATCTTTGGAAAATATATGGTTGAGAGAATGATAAATCATAATATAGTTCTGATACTGAGGTAGTGATTTTGGAATAATATGTGATTGTTTTGGATAAATTATATTGGATATTCTTGACTACCTTGGAACTGATTAATGATTTGTATATTCCATCATTGTTGGGGTTTAAAACATTTTTGGATTAATGAAGTATATCCAGCATTCTATATGGAATAAGGGAGCATGAATGTAATCAATAAGGAATATGGTAATACATGATCAAGGTATTCATATGCTATTACGGGGTAAAAAGGATCTATATTATGTTTACCTTCCTTATAAATGTTGGACTGTGAGTTTGGACATAAGTATTTTGGATAGTTCTAGTTTGGAATATTTAGGATTGCCATAAAAGGACAACCCGGAGGTCGGGCGGCAACCCGTCGCATCCGGCAAGGCTGCGAGACTTGAACCCGCAACCGAAGGTCGACAAGGGTGTATCACCTACCACTGGACCACGAGATGTCTTGAATTAAATAATGTAGTTTTTATTAAAAGATCTTGTAGATGAATTATAAATTCGTTTATTTTGGAACCCTATACGAATAGTGTAAATAGAATTTTTTTACATTCTATTATCTTTTAGAGTGAAAGATGAGTTTGTGGTATAAATTTATTAATGGATAAAACTCTAATTATAAAGTAAGTATATCTCCTTATGATCTTAGCCAATCTCATAAATAAATTCCTCAATATTATGAAAAGAAACTTAGAACAAAAATGTTTTCCTAGATGGTACCTTAAATAATCACTAATTTATGGCTTTGGGATTGTTGGCCTTTTCATAGCCATGTTCTCTACCACTCTCCATCAGATAATTGATGGTTAGATTTTTCTTCCATATCCATATTTTCTTACATGGAACCCTAGTATGTGTTATTTTCGGTAATCTTCATACTTTCGACTCTTTATTTTAAATAGAGGCCTCATTAATTCATTTTTCGATGTGGGATTTCAACTAAGATATTTTGAAACGTCAAAAATGTGTTATCCTAATACCCTATGTTTTGTTGAACCGATGGTATTTCAAATCATCATAGATTGATGAATTTAAGGACCTAAATTTTACACTTGTTTGTGATTGATGACCTCAATCACTACCTATAAATATTTACGTTTTTCCTCCAATTATATGTCTCTAATTGCCACCAATGTTCTCCTAATCGAGATCATAATTTGGAGGTGACCCTTTGATTTCTCTTTTCATCATATTAAGACTAAATTTTAGTAACCCAATTTCTGATGTGGGTTTTCCCACAAATATATTTTCTACTTTCAACCTTTTATTTTCGAAGAACAATTTCAAATTGCGAGGACACAATTTATTGAAGGAGGGGAGAATGCAACACCCCAAGAATTCATAATGTGTTATTTCTTCAAAATAATTCAATAACTTGCACTACACGCAACACCGAGTTCAATTGCACCATGACTTACCAAAAAGCCATTCAAAAGAGGTTATAAATAGTATTAACTAAATTTTAAACTTCATATAATCCTTATAATTTTTCCATATTATGAGTATCTTAGACATAATGCAAGAACAAATTCATTTTCAGTATTGCACTTTTATCAACTTTTAACAGTGAACCCTTTTTAAATACAATATTTTAAACTTTTTGACTAAATGGGGATATCAAAATTTTAAAATGAAACATCCCAAGCTTCCACGGTACGCTTTCTTTGAATAATACAGTAGCGTGTGTTGTACGCAACCTTGAGTTTTAACACACACCACAACCAATCAAACTAGCCGTTATGAATAGTAATACCTACTTTTTAAAATTATATATATTTTATATTTCAAAATGGACTTCATTTTTGGATTTGGAATATCTAATTTAGCCTAAGGTGAAATTTTGGTACTTTTCGGATAACTTTCATATTTTGATGAATAGTGAAAATTACTAAATTTTAATTAAAAACAACATTTTTAATCAAAATAATTAATAGTGATAAATTATGAATTTGAGTGGTTTTAAAGTATATTTAGAATATATTTTTTCAATTTAATATAATGTTGGTCATTGGACATAATTTTACAATTAAACCGAACATAAACAAGTGTCAATCTTTTGATACTTATTATCTCTTAAAAACACGCTTTTTGTTTTGACAGCGGGAATTAATTTTAAATTAATTTCTGCCACTTCTGTGTTTTGAATTTAGGAAAATGGATTCCATATTTGGAATCAGGATGTTCAAATTGTGTAAATAGGTAACTTTTATTTTTAGACATTTTGAATTATTACTGCAGTAAATATTTTATTTACCATGGTTAAGGGTAAATCCGGTAAATAAGGGTTAAAAAATAATATTATAATAATACTAAATTACCCTAAAACGTGTCTTAACCCTATTGGTTGATAAATGGTCGACCATGGGCATCTTTGGGTCGATTTTGGGACCCCATGGATCCACTTGTAAGTGATAATGACACTTTATTTTAATTAAGTCAAAATGAATACAAAAATGACACAAGCATATATCTTTTAGAAAAACAATTGTTACATAGGGTTATATATTTTGGATTTTAGATTATAAATATTCATTATAAAGATAAAAAGATTTCCTACATAATGATATTTTATTTATAATTTTTAGACATTAAATAATATATTTTATTTATGACACAATGATGATGTAGTAATTACTATAATAGTGAAAAATTAAAATAATTGATATTATAAATACCCAAATAAATATAATATGAAACTTTTAATGAATTAAACTAATTTTATAGGATAATATGATATATTAGTATTGATTTAATTGACTTTTTTTGAAGTAATCAATCTGTTATGAGTTTCACAAAAATCAACTATTGAATAGTGTCAAAATTGACATAAAAGAGTTCTTAAAACAAATATTATATTATTAATTGATATTAAATTCTTAAAAACCTAAGGTTCGGCCAAGAGACTTATATCATGATAGGTTCATTATTAAGGGACCACTTGGGGGGTCTCTTGGATGTATATAGTAAGTTTATTAACCATATTATATAAAAATACAAAGAGACATTGTAAAAGTGAAACTAATTAACGTAGAGTTAATACTTAATGATAAGGTTAATATAAGTACCCAAACCTGTCTAAATTCTATTGGTTGAGTGGTTTTCGACCTATCCCCACCTTAACCTTTGAATAATAAACTTTGGATCCATTATAAACCGAATATTAATTTATTATAAATTAATATTTCTAGCTTTTCCAAAGGTGCCCCTCACCCCTCTTATAAAAGGGAACTCCTCCTTCTCATTTCTTCACACCTTCAAAGCCTTTTGGTTCGGCCAAACTCTGCCCAACTACTCTCCCAACATCCCTCACTACAACCTAGAGGCCTTAGTTTGATCAGAAAGCCAACCTAAGAAGCCCTTTTGATCAAATCAAAAGGAAGAACCCGAAGAATAGGTAATGTTTTCACCACCCCTTTTCAAGTTCCTTTCTTCTTCCACTTCTTCTTTCTTTGTTCATACAATTATAAAATAATAACTCTATTATCTTACATATACTTTGATGTTATTATAAATTTGGTACAACCATATTCAATATTCTATCCACCCTTTGAATAACATGTCACCATACGTGCGTACGTACGGCTTACCGTCTCCACGTCGTGGTGTAATTGTTATTCAATATATTATTATTTGGATGGGTATAATAATGATGTGTAACTCATGTAAATAATAAATATAACATGTTAATGATTATGTATATATGATATACCATCTATTTATATATTATTTTAATATCAAAAGAATGATATTGTCGCTCGTGCGTACGTACGGACTACCGTCTCCACGAACGCGATGAGATTCATTATCCATCGTATCCATTCAAGTATAATTATCATTTTATGATTTAAAAATGATGTTTAAGGACTTTATATCATTCTGGATATGAATAAGATACAACAAACATGGCTTATGTAACAAAACATATAAAAGAAAATGAGTAAGTTAACACCCGAAACGACGATAATTCTAAGATATTATTAACAAATCAATGTTAAAAGATCATATATGATATCATATTAATATCTATGATTCTTGTATAATTTAATAACAATTATTTAACCATTATACAGGAGGTTAACCTACCCCAACCAAGGAAAAGTACAAGGTAAGGGTTATTTCACAATCTCTTCATTATCCGAGGTTGTTTATATGTAATAATCTACTGGGATTTCTTTATCATCCACATCCATGTTTCTTCGAAATGTATTTCAAAACATATTTATTATTTACAAGAATATGGGTTAAAGTCATTTATACCCTTGTTTGACTTTTTATAAGAGGTTTATAAAGGAATCTTTCCGTCATTTTCAAAACAAGGTCCTTTTTAACCTTTTCGACAGAATTAAGGTAAGAATGTTTTTTTTAACTTATACGGCGGGTGCGGCTATTTTCCGCCGTTATAAAATCTTCAAAGCTTCCCTTACAATCTTATAAGAATATTTTCAAAGAAAATGTTTTATTTTATATGGATCTTAAATTATTTCAAAATAAAAGGATATATTTCTTTAAAATTAATTTTGATTTCATCTATGTCAACATCCTTTGATGGATTTTAAGATTATTTGAAGTTGATTTATTATGATATAAAACTTCTATATTGTATTGAAGGTTTTGTGATATTTTTTACTGTGGATGTGCTATTTTTATGCCATTCATAGTTTATGGTGAATGTATTGACATTTCGTATGCTAGTTTTAATACGAATGTTTATGTTATGTTTAAACCTTTTCATATGGGAATGCATTGGACTTAATATGTGATGGGTGGAGCCCGCTATAGCTCCTCGATGCATCGGTAGGTCTCATGAGACAAACTAGTGTCTTGTCACAAGGCCTTGACAAAATCTTATTTGTAGTCTTGGCACGAGGCCTTGGATATGTGGTTATGATAGTCTGGCATTATGCATTCCATCATTATGAAAGTGGTTATTGATTTTGCATGTGATTATTAGATTAGTAGAATAACCATGTGAATAAGTAAATGGCATTATCTCATTTTATTTATGCCATACTATGTTAAAAGTTCAAGTTTAAAAGGCTTTTGTTTTAGTTATACATTGCCTTAAATTTTTATTCTTATTTATGAATGTTTCCGCTATATTGTTATCCTTACTGGGCATTTGAGCTCACCCCTTTTCTATGTTTTATTTTTCCCAGGAAGTGAAGAAGTAAATTATGAATGACCTGCAGGGATATTATGTGGGGATATAAGTGTGTATTATGGAGACATTATGTTGTTGTAGTAGTTTTTCATTTTATGATGTAATATAAAACTTATGAATATATCTAGTGTTTCTAAGGCTACTAAACCAATCGGTCTTTCGAGATTTGATCTTTCTTGAGATCATGCCAATGTTATGTAATAATGCACCGACTCTGGGTAACTAGGGTCGGGGCATTACACAAAAGGTAGTCAAGTCATCTGCAGGAGGGAGTTGACAGATGATGTAGAGGTCCAAGCAGGTCAAACCAACTAGTGAATGACCCCGAGATGCAGGGTCGGAGGTTCAGAGCTCGCGAGGCAGAGAAGGTCACCTAGGTGTAATACTGTGCTTCACGTGCAGTGGAGAGGGCCACATGGCTCACGACTGCTCGATCCGTCATACTTATGATCATCATATGGTTGAGGGACTACTAAGACAGAGGCAGAGATTCGAGAGAGGAGGTTTGTATGGCAGAAGATGAGGAAGAATAGAATGTCATGCAGTAGGCGGTGGGAGGTTATTTGAGGTTCTACCACCACCATCAGGAGGTCCACCCCGACCACATGGAGTAAGAGGAAAGGTGAAAGCACAGCTTCAGGTAGTAGATTACTATGATCAGAACACTCAAAATATGATTAGAGGTACAATTTCTGTTTATTTCACCCAAACTATTGTACTTATAGACACGGTTTTTAGTCACTCTTTCATTGCCACGATGCTCGTTCGGAGCTCAGAGATTTTGATGGATCCATTGGCTCAATCCTTGTGATTAGAGACTCCTACGGGAGAAGATTCAATAGTTAAACACTGGTGTAGGTAGTGTGAGATCACTCTAGGAGGCGAGAGCTTTGGCTGGGATCTCCTAGTAGTAGGGTTGAGGTCTTAAGATGTCATCTTGGGTATGGACTGGCTATCTGCAGTCCATGCTCAGATCGACTATTTTAGGCACAAAGTGTGGTGTGTCTGAAAGTATGGGATCATGTTTTCCTTCACGAGTGAGAGGTAAACCTTTAGAGCACAGGGTGAGATTTCTTTGAGGAGGGTGCACCCGATCACTCACCAGTTGGCTAGCCTCACCCTCAAATCAGTTGGCGTGAGGAGTCTGAGTTATCCTGTAGTGGTGGATTAGTATGTTGATGTATTTCCTAATGATGTTCTGGGACTACCTCCATGTAGAGAGGTATACTATCACATCGACATATACCCCAGTATGGTACTAATATCTGCACCAACATATTGGATGGATCTCATGGAGCTTCGGGAGTTGTGGGTACAACTGAAGGACTTTCAGGGAAATGGGTTTATAAGGCCCATTGTTTCTCCATGGGCATCCCCAATCTTATTCACCAAGAAGGTTGATGGGAGTTTGAGGATTTGTGTGGACTATCAGTGCCTGAACCAGATGACCGTGGATAAAAAGTACCCACTCCCAAGGATCTATGATCTCTTTGACCAGCTGAAGGGAGCTTGATGGTTTTCGAAGATAGACATCAGAATAGGCTATCGTCATCTCAGATTACGGGATGAGGACATACCGAAGAAAGCCTTCAGATGTCGGTATGGCCATTACGAGTTCTAGGTGATACCTTTCAGTGTAACCAATGCTTCAGCAGTGTCCATGGGGCTCCTGAAAAGGATATTTTAGCCATACCTCGATCTATTTGTGGTGGTCTCCATCGACGACATCTTGATATACTCAGTGTCGGAAGAGAAGCACACCACGCACCTACAGATAGTTCGGGATACATTCTGAGATCCCCAGCTTTATGGAAATCTCTAGAAGTACCAGTTCTAGATACAATAATTCCACTTCTTTGGGCATGTTATATCGGAGGCTGGAGTCACAGTGGATCCAGAAATGATAGATGTAGTACTTTATTGGGAGCCACCTAGGAATGTGACCGAGGTGTAGAGTTTCGTAGGATTGGATGGGTACTGCTAGTGATTTTTACCTAACTTTTCTAGGGTAGAAGATCCCTTGTCATCTTTGAAAAAGAATGGAAACCCATTGTGTGGGTGGAGAAGTTCCATCTGAGTTTTTAGGAGCTGAGGAAGAGACTAACAACTGCTCCCATCTTGAGACTACCCAAAGAGGGAGTTAGATACATAGTTTACCATGACACATCAGGGATCGGAATAGGTTGTGCCCTAATGCAGGAGCGAGCAGTGATCGCCTACAGCTCATAGCATTTGACGTAGAATGAGAAGAACTACCCTACTCATGACCTGAAGTTAGCAGCAGTGGTCTTTGCACTAAAAATGTGGAGACATTACTAGATGTGTAAACTGTTTACTGTTTACTGTAATCACAAGATTTTTAGGTATATCTTCTCGTAGAAGGACATGAACCTGAGACAGTGAATATCGCTAGAGATCCTATAGGATTATGACTTATAGATAGTCTATACTCTTGGGAAGGGGAACGTAGTAGGAGATGCACTCAGCGCGAGGTATTGTCTAGAATTATTGAGTGAGGAAACAGAGTAGCTAGCCATATTGTAGATATCCTTCGTGGATAGTGATGGAGCATCTTAACTCATGTCTATGACTTTCACTCCCCCACTTCTTCAACGATTTCGGGAGGCACAACTTGGGTACATTGACTGCAAGGCTCGACATACTCAGATATCATCAATACGGTCACTTAAAGTATTTTTTGAATGTGGGGAGAACGTCGTTCTCTTCAGAGGATGCACTATGGTACCAGTGACTCTACAGGAAGAGGTATTGAAGGAGTTTCACACATCCCCTTTAGCGGTATATCCTAGAGTGGAAAAGATGTACCAAGACCTCTGACATCAGTACAGGTGGCTAGGGATGAAGAAAGCAGTGTAAGAATTTGTATTCGGATGCCTCACTTGTCTGCAAGTGAAGGTCGAGCATCAGTTACCTACACGCTTAGCTAATCCACTTGAGGTACCGGAGTAAAAGTGGGATTGTATCTCTATGAACATCATGACAGGGCTATTACGTACATCTAGGGGCCACGATTATATCTGGGTGATCATTGAAAGACTCACCAAGTCGGCCCACTTTCTACCCATTCAACAGAAGGGATCAGTAGAGATATTGGGACGTCTTTACATATAATAGGTTGTACGACTTCACAGGGTGTCATCGACGATCATCTCAGATCGCAATGCTCATTTTACATCCTGCTTGGTGGAGGGATTGCAGGAGGTGTTCAGAACTCAGCTACACCTGAGCACTACCGTTCACCCTCAGATAGATGGTCAGACAGAGCGGACCATATAGACACTCAAGGACATGATTCGTACTTGTGTCTTTGATTTCATCTACGGTTGGGAGGACCACCTTCCCCTGGTGGAGTTTTAAAACAATAATAATTATCTCTCCACCATCAGCATGACCCCATTTGAGGCTTTGTACGGTTGACCATGCAAATCACATATTTGATAGACAGACCCATGGGAGTCACCACTTATGGGTCTAATGTAGGTAAAGGCTACCACAGAGAAGGTGCAGATCATCCAGTAGAAGATTATGACTATACAGAACTGGAAGAATTCTTATTCCAATATGATATGGAGACCCATGGTGTTTGAGGAGGGAGACCATGTCTTTCAATAGGTCTCACCCCAACGAGGATTACAGAGGTTTGGTCAGGGCAGAAAGCTACCTCTAAGGTTCGTCGGACCTTTCTAGATCCTCAGTAGAGTAGGCGAGGTGGCATACTATCTAGATCTTCCCCCACAGATTCATCAGGTGCATAATGTTTTCCATGTGTCGCAGTTGAGGAAATACGCACATGATCTGTCACACGTTATCGAATGGGGTGAGTTGGAAATCAATGATGGGGAAATGTTTGTGGAGTTCCCAGTGGAGATAGAGGATCAATAGAAGAGGGTCCTTCATGGGTGGCTGATTACTTTGGTACAAGCTCATTGGTAGTATGGTAATATCCATGAGAGCACATGGGAGCGTGAGGCTCAAATGCATGCTCAGTACCCCCACTTGTTCTCTTAGTTTTTTTGTAGATTTAGGGGATGAAAATCCCTAAGGTGGGGAAAATTTAAAGACCCGAAAATTCCATGTAATTTTTATTAATTTATTTGAGATTATTACGAGTCTATGAAAATTGACGACACTTGATTCTGTGTCCCGGTGTTCCTGGAATTAATTTCTGAACTTTTTTTAAGGTACGTTCAGTAAACACATAGGCGGCACTTCTATCTTTTGAACAGGTTCACATATTAAAAATTATATGGAACCGTTGAATCTACAGTGCTGGGATTCTCTTAAGGGAAGATTCACTTCAACCACAGTAGGCCGGGAGAAAAGTTGAATTTTTGACTTTATAAAAAATAATAAAATAACTTGACAAAGTTATTTTAATTCTTTTTATCCATCAGATGAATGGCGGTGTTGGGGACTGGTGACTTGTTAAGAAAATTAGTGGATTGAATCTCCATTATTTGTAACCACACTGTTGGGAAATTAAGAGGTTCATTCATTAAATGAACCTCATTAATTCTTCAGTGCGTTACTCACTTTTCCCCCTCAATTTAAGTGAGCCTTGGGGTAGAGTTAATACACAAATACACCAGGAAAGGAACCTCTAGAAAAGTGACGTGGCATCTTCCACTGATGAAGGGAAGAAGCTTGGGTAGCGATGAACCCAGATCAACGAACACCGACGACCTCACTCCAATGGGGACTCTTCTCCCGCCAACGACCACGATACATCTGACGGTTCACGAGGTAGGGGGTTTATTTTATTACAGTTGTCTTTGATGAATTAACATTCATACTACTTTTTATCATTTTAACGCGGGGGGAACGTGCCAAAAAAACAACACTCGAACCCTTTTCTGCTTTGTTCTTATTACGTTCTTCGGAGTAGGGTTGTTCCAACTTGACAGAACCTTGAAACTGAGAGGCGTTCAATAACGGTGACATCCCGGGAGGACCGTAGACACATCCGGAAGGATGAACGAACCCCCGGAGCACACCCGGGGGCCTGCAGAAAATTTTCCAGTGTGATACTACCGACAAGTGCTGGCGACAAAGGCAGAGTCTAGAAATCACTAACTGCAGAAGAGCGTGGCGCCACTTGGGACTGTGGGAGACCCGAAGGGGCAGCCGGCCACGTTGGTGAGGTCGCGCACCGTCGCACACCGCAATGAAGGAGCTGCAACATCAAATCTATGGAAGGAGTGGTACCCACACCCTGCAGGTCCCATGGACCAAGAGGCTCCTCTAATTGAAGATCTGAAGGGCTCTTCTTGATCCATTTGGGGAGCTAGCGGCCACCTGATTGGCAAGCCGCACCAACGCACCAGGTTGCATCACCCGGTAGGTCACACCTAGCAAGGGTTCGGGCCAGTCTGTGGCCCAGCCTAATCAGGCTTGCCCATTTCAGTTTGGGCCGGGGCAGGTTGGGTCGACTCGAACTAGGTCGGGTAGTCTAGATCGGGTCGGGTGGCCTAGAATGGGTCGGACCATACCCAGACCCCCCTCGGGCCCAGTTATGCTTAAGTGACTGTATCTTGTGAACCAGACATCCGTTTGGTGAACCGTCTACAGTGCTGGGATCCTTGGAGAAATAAGGTACTTTTGAGATACTCCACAAGTGTTTTGGAGAAAATTGGAGTACAGCTAGGTTGGATCGACTTTGAATATAATCGGGCCCTCGGAACTAAAATGCCAATAACATACAGACCAGGCATTCGGTTGACATGTCGTATGTTGCTTTGGAAGCCTTTATAAAATGATAGAACATCGGGTTTCTTCTTTGTGGGACTTCATTCATTTTGAAATATAATTGATGGCTAGAGGAGCGGTTCTCCCAGAATCAAGCGTACTATGAGTGGGAATCCAGTGGCTTGTAGTAAGGTGGAGGTTGAAGACAGATCATACGGAGATTAGTACTGAGCGATCATGTGTGGAATATCACTGATCTAATGTGGCTCGGATCATTTGTGGATCCGCACTTCGTGATCCTGTATGGGTCAGCGCATACCAATATTTTGTGGGTCAGATCCTATGTGGTTCAGTGCTCTGTGATCCTGTGTGGGTCAGCGCATACTGATTCTGTGTGGGTCAAATCCTATGTGGGAAGTGGGGGTTAGTATCTTTTGAACATGGGCGGGTCCGATCCTATGTGGGTTAGTAGGAGTTAGTACCTATCGATCATGTGTGGTTCAGACTCTATATGGTCAGCAGCAGTGCCACTCGACGGAATAAGATGATCTAGATTCTCCACTAAACATCTATACTTATGTGCATTACTTATACCAAGTTTGAGATGTGTCTATTACTTTGTGATTTTTGATTGAGATCATGCTTTGTGGTTTTTCCTTTGTAAAATTATGAGAGACCTTCAGGGGTCTTGGGGTCTCTAATGGGAATTGTTATACTCACCCATGCACGGGCTTCGCCCGCACCTTGTTGTGTCTTGTATAGACAACGATTATCTAGGCTAAGACTTGATGGAGCCAGGACCAAGCAGTACATGGAGGATATTTTCTGATGTGGAGAGTAGTAGAGATGAGCTATACCTACCCTCCAAGTTGGATCCTCAATAGAAGATTCTAGGATTTTTTTTCTGTTTTTTAGTTGTAGTTTTACCATTCAGTTGGGCTTGTGTTATGTCCCTTTTACATTCATTACAAACCTTTTCTACTTCAATTTTAATTCGTGGTTGAATCTTGTGGTGTTCTTGGATTGTGTTTTTGTACAGGTTTAAAGGCAATGCCTTCCCATTTTAGGGATACGCCTTTCCGGTGCTAGTCGCCAACCCCTGGCCTATGGAAGGCGGGCTTGGGGTAGTCATGGCACGGGCCTTGGGGGACGTTTTGTGATAATACTGATATGTTATTATGTTAATATAATCACTTAAATCCATCTCTAATTTAATCAAATTGGTAATTAACGTTTTTTTGTGTGTACGACAGACTACTGCGTTGCGAATCGATATAGATTTTTTTCATTACTATCTCCCACAATGGTTATAATGATGGATTAATGTTTATATATTATTTTCATGACATTTTTATCATTATAAGTGAATATTATATTAGTTATGTTCTTATTTTCAATGCACATAAAAATGATATCATCGTTCATGCATATGTGTGAACTATCACCTCCACTGTACCATGTGAATAATTTTTATTCACCACATCACTTGTATGATTAATATATATATATAAGTAGATTTAAATTATTATTATGATTTTAATATTATTATGATCATTCTGAAAAGATAAAATAAAAATTAATTTATTTTTGAAATGATAAATGAAAAATAGAAACATTACTCATGCATACGTACGGCCTACCATCTCCATGATTATAACATTGTTCATTTTTCATTACCATAATTAATGGTTTGATTTAAAATTATAATTAATTTATAAAAGTGATCCTTATTTCATGTAAATTATTCTAGAGATGTTGGACTTATGGCCACATGGACTATGGACATCATACCATGTACATTTTTGACTCAAGTACCAAATATCGACAAAACATCTGATATGAAAATAAACAATTATGTTATTGGTATAACATGATAATTATTGATATAAAAGGAATAATGAACCTGAAAAAAGTTCCTCAAAAAGTATAAATTAACTGAAGTTTATTATTCATGATGATAAATAACATACGAGATGATTCGGTCTCGAGGTAAGGGATTTCATCTCAATCACCTTTCATTGAGTAATTTCTTGATAATATACACCTTTATTATCTTATAAGGTGAATATATAGATGATATAAAATTTAATATCCATATTGTATTTATAATAATGTTATTTAAAGTTTTGGTAAATTTATTAATTCACGGAGATTAATATTTTAATGTTCAAAGTGGTATGGGACACCCTGAACGTTTAACAATTTAATTATAAAATATTTTTCATCATAATATTAATTTACATATTTATTTATATAGATATAAATGGATTATATTGGATATTTTATGTCTATATTAAATTTAATTCAATTTTTTCAGAAGGATTATTTTTATACTAAAAATTTTACTTTCTTTACAAAATGACCAAAGGAATGTTTTTCTTTTATATGGGAAAAATAACTTATTTGTCGTCGCAACTGTTATTTGATATTTGGATTCCTTTATAATCCTTAATGTATTTTGAATGGAAATTAATTCATTATTCCATTTTTTATCTTATTATTGAAAATGGGTTCTTAAATGAAAATGGTATTTTTATATGAAAATGTTTTACATGTGGGATTGTAAGAGTTTTTAAAAAGGGTTTTGTGATGAACGTGTTCTGTTCCTGAAATGGTACTTGAGAATTTTATTAAATGAGTGATACTAATATATCTTATAATAAATTTTGATCCCCATTATAGCACATGGCGGAGAAAATTATAGAATATATGAAGGGATGATCCCCATTATAGATCATGGGTGAGCCTAATATAGCTTATACAAATGGTGACCCCCATTATAGATCTCTAATTCATTAGGTAATAATAATATTAAAAGTAGAACATATGTTTATTCCAATTTAAAGGGGTTTGAATTTTTTTTATTTATATTATGATCTAAGTCACATAAAAGAGTTTTAATTGATTTCTATTAGTTTTAGTGTTTTCCTTTGAGAAAAAAGTATGAGTTTTATTCATTTGAAATATTTTTGTTTCATTCGATCAAAGAACAGTAAATGGGTTACTATGATTTAATTGTACTAATGGTTTTATTTTTTTTATGTCCCGTTACTGTGATTTTTTTTCTCATCCTATTTTTTTAAATGTTTTCATAGGATTTAAGGGATAATAGAGTCAAGGATGGAATCAAGGAAAAGTTAAGATGATTAAGCATGAAAAGAAACCTTGTTTATTTTTAAAAGATTTTGTATTATGGAAGAAATGGACATTGTTAGAAGTGTACACTTTATATTTCCATGGTTTTGTTATGTAATAGTTATGGACTAATTCTCTAAATCTATAAACCTGAAAAGATCCTCAAAGTGAATTCTTGACCAAAATCAAGATTATGTAATGTTTAATGTTGGGGCCTTATAGTTGGTATCAATGGTCTACATAGATAAATTTAGAGGTTAGGATGGTGTTAATTTCTTTACATTATATTATTTTACTTTATGGTTAAGTTGAAATGATGTATCATTTTAATATTACGTTTTTGATTCATCAAATCTATGTCTGTTAAAAATGGTTTTCCACATAGGAAATATAAATGATATAATTGGAAGGCATTGAGAGGGAAAAAACCTTTAAAATCAGAATCAAGAGGTCATAAAAATCAGAACTGAATAGTTTTTTTGCAGTGATGGTGTAGTTGGATCATGCTATAAATGGTGGTGTTATCCATTCATGAGATCATCCAGATCAAACATAGAGTTATATTTCAGTAGTGGAACATTTTATGAGGAAACATCCCCAATCATTCAATGAATCATCTGACCTAGTGGTTACTGAATGATGGATCAATACCCTGGAGAAGATATTAGATGTCACGAGATGTTCAGAAAATCAAAAGATAACGATTTCCATCAATCTTTTTGAAGGTTAACATGATAAAATATGGTCATTAGTTAAGAATATTAGAGAGAGAAATGCTCTTGATTCCATGGAATGGGAAGAATTTAAGGATATTTTTCTTGATAAATATTTCCATAATGTTTTTTGACATAGGATGGAGAATCAATTATTAGAATTAATGTGAATGGATTCCGATTCAGTTCCCACATATGAAGAAAACTATCACACTCAACTTTTAAATTTATTTTTATTTTATTATTTCTTGGCTTCAGATTCTCACGTCAAGGTTCAGTCTCGGTCTCGATTTAAATTTTTTTAATGTTTAATGAATTTGGTGGGTTTTATATGGGTGCACAGGCCCCATACGGTTGGTGGTAGCTGTGGGACCGGCCCAGGTGCTTGTGTACATGTCTATCGCATGAAACAAATAATTTTTTACGTAAATGAAATAGGTAAAATGTTTAAACTCTAAAAAAATATTGTGTACATAATAATGTAGTTATTATTTAGAATGGTTCATAATATTATTATTATTTAAAATTTTCTATAAAGATAATTTTTAATAAATTGTAATTTAATTTTAATTATTATTATAAATATTCAAATGTTTATTTTTTAATAATAATAATATTATTATTATTATTATAAAAATAGTGAACCAAAATCTACCCCCCCCCCATCATAACACACACAGCTCCACCCCCAACCACCATTATGGATCACGACCCCCCCCCCTCGCAGGAGATCTGATGACCTCCTCCTCTTCTCTGGAGGCATCCTCCCTATTCGTGCAGCAGTCCCCACTCCTTTTAGCCTCAAGCCAGGACACCTCCTCCTTCACTACTCCATATTCTACTGGACAGCTGTCTCCCTTGTTCTAGTGAACCCAACCCAGCTCTTAGTGGCCTCCCTACTCTCTAGAGGTCTCTACTCCGGCTGCCACCTCCTCCTTCCAGCTGATGCATCTTTCTCTCTCGGAAAACTCTCTTCATGGCCCTGGCCCCCGGGTTAGTGCGTTATTTTAATTTTTTGGGGTTTTAATTCATTTTTCCTAAACCCTAACATCTTGGACATTGTTTCTCATTACATTCTTTCTATTTGGTTGTGCGTTAGGTCTGCAAGGTATTTTTCTTCCTTTATTTAAAGTAATGTTGCATTCGCACGCCTTTGAGGTAGGTGTTTCCGACTGTTTTCTTTCCCGTATAAACCATATAGACATTCATGTTTTCAATTAATTTTTAAATTTTTTTCAGAACACCATTAATATTATAGTTAATTTTTTATAGTGTTTTTGGTTTTGTAAAAAATGTTAAAAAAATGGTTTGGAATCAACTCTTTTATTATGCATCGTTGATTTTGTGCATAAACGTTATTCGATAAATTTATTTGTTTTTATAATTAATTTATCATGTTCTATAATGAAATTTTTTAGTGAGAAATTAGTTTTGAGAAATTTTGACATGCATTTGAATTATTTTTGGTACCATATTTACCTGATGTGGAGTGCATTTTCAGTGAAAACCTATTTTTGGACATTTTTTAGTTTTCATGAAATGTGAAATTGGTTCTTTTGGTTGTACAAGTGGTGAGGATTATGTTTTGAAAGGTTTGAAAGTAATTTTGAATTTTTTGACTGTGAAATTGGATATAAAAATTGAATTTTCATTTGAAATTGGTGAAATTGTGATTTAATATTTTGTTGTGTTCTTTTGAAATTTTTTATCATTTGAGTAAATTATTTATTAAATGTTGTTTCAAATGGAATTTTTGGGTGTAAGGTATTTTAGTGTGTGTTTTAGTTCGGTTAGAAAGTGAATGTTAGCTTTGTGAAAATGGTTCTTATTTTCTAAATTTTTTTGGGTTCTTTTGTGTGATTTCTAAGAATGGTTTTATAGGTTTTTCACTTGGTTTGACCTATTTGGATTTGAAACATGTTTTGGTGTGACTGTAAAAAGGGGATAAGTCTCATTGTTTTGTTGTGAATTATTGTGGTGTTTGATTAGAACATGAGGGCCCATTTGGTATTGAAAATATGAAAATGGTATTTAATGTTGTTTTGGAAATTGTAAGTAAATGTTTTTGGTCTTGGAAACTATTGGACCATTTGGAATTTTAAGCATAAAAGTGGTATTTGGTGTGGTAAAAATAAAGTCAGTTTTCTAAATAGTTTTAATGCCCATGTAGAAACCTAAAATAATTTATAAAAAATGGTTTCGATATAGACATGTTGTGATGGCCCGGTGGGAACTTTGTTTAATGTGAAATGGTTGAATGTGTATTTGGGGGTGCTCCTGTCTAGGGTAACCCATTGTGGGTGAATGCATATGAAGCATCCGTGTTTGGGGAAGGCAAGTGTGATGATATGAGTCATGCGTGTGAGGGCCTCCTGCTTACACAGTATCATTATAACCCCCATGGGTTCTTGGGAATCAATTAGCTGATCAATTTATGGTTGATTATCATCTCGATTAGATGGGTTTGTACCTACTGGTATGTATAGAGGACAGATGAAGAGTGTCACTGGTTTCTTTTTCCACTAGGGTGGCAAGTTAGTTATAGACTTTAGGGCTTCACCATATGTCAGCAGGTGGTTCTGAACCGAGTAGGCGTAGGGGTCTTCAAGGGATGTTTAGGATCAGCCATGGTTGCTTGATTATTTTAATTTCTTATTCAATTTTTGTCACACTATTTTATTTCCAACTTACATTATTTACTTTTTCTACTTTAGCCCAGCTTTGGTATGCTTTTTTGGTTTTAGTTTATAAAATGACATATAATTTTGGAAATGGTATGTTGTGTGTCTTGGATTTCTTAATGAGAAAAACATGTTTCTTATTTTAAAATGTGAAAAATTTACCTTTATATTTGTATTTCAAACTTCTGTTAGTGTATTGTTTTGGGAAAGGGGACATTGGATTTTGTGGTTTATCTTGGCAACTCTACTGATCATTGTAAATGTGCATCCCTATTTTATCATTCTAGTTGTAGATTCCCTTTTCTCGGGTTCTCTTGGATGAGTTTCTCATTATTAGATAAAGGTCAGCCTTTGGTCGGGTTTTGGCCTGGAAGGTCATGTGGAGGTATATTCTTTTTTAATTTATTTCTGTTGTTATTATTATTATTTTATTATTTTTTTATCATCAGTTTTTGTTTATCTATATTCTTTTATGGGAAAAAGCATTCCCAAAAGTTAAATTATGATTCTCGACACTAGATTCAAGCCTGTGGGGATCCAGAATGCCCCTTGGGTATGCCGCGGACCAGCTCGGGTGACCGGTTTAGGGTTGACCCGAGTAGGTTCATGAAAAAATGGTATCAAAGGAGGCCCTTGTTATTTTGGGTTTCTGGTAGATAGAGATTTGGACTATCGGGACTCAATAGGTAGTTACGGTAAGGCCTTCATGAACCCTCTCTCATTCTGAACCTCGAGTCGCTAGGATTAGTCTGAGAATTTTTTCCTTGTCTCGTTCTGGTTTGTTTTAGATTGAGGTATCTAAACGAAGGCAAGACAATGTTACATCATGATTTCCCATGGAGTAGTAACTCATTTGGAGGTAGGGTACATGGTTTATGTTTCTTCTAGTGGTTGAATCTTACTTGGGGCATGGCCCACTACCATGTTGTCAGGTTAAGTAAGACTACTAGTCCCTCACTCAGGTAGTTTGATGCAATTTGTGTTTCGGCTTGGTTATGGTTAGTGTAAATGTGATTTTGATAATGAAACAGTATTTTTTGAGATGAAAATGATTTCTTTTAAATGGATTTAAATTTATGAAATGGGTTTTAAAACTAAAATCTCTTGCTCATAAAAATCTGTTGTTTTCATAGAATTGGTAGAGAAATGGTCTGGGTGCAACCTCGGGTACCCTTTATGAATGTTTTCACATATGAGGGGATGCATGGGAAGTGTGTGTTGGTGTGTATGGATGAAATTGGATGAATACATGTTAAACTATTCATGGGATTAATGGGGTGTTTATTTGAAATTAATTGATTGACATTATTTTTCTTAAGTTATTCTAAAAAGGGAAATGGTTTCGAAAATTGAGTTTAATTTGAAAAGTGGACTTGGTATTTGGAAAGTGTCCTTGAAAGAAGGTAGTTGTGAAATCTAAAATGAAAAGGGGTTTCTAAAAATGGAATTTTTTTTGTGTTTGAAAATTTTTTGTTTATGAGCTGGTCATTTTGGCTTAGGATGTTACTTTTAATTATAATTTGATTTGATATCAGTTTTAGCTTTGTGTTTTATATGTTGGTCAGAAAATGACACAGAGAATGGTCCCCAAGATTTCTTATAGTTCATGCCCAGTTTTCAGTCCTTCTCGGACATTTTCTATCCTTCAGGGCGATTTGGGTCTGTTAGAGGTAGCAGAGTGGATTAAAGTGGTCGTACACGTCTTCAGGGTATTGGGAACCCTTGAATTTGTCAGAGTGTGTGCTGTTTTGGGTCTTTTTGAATTTAAACCTTTTGACTAATGGGAGTTTTTCACCTGGGAATCACTGCTAGTTGGGATGACGTGAGATGTCTTTAAATCCATCATCATTAGATGGTTTATACCAGAAGTGGTGGATATAGAGAAAATAGAAGATCTCACGCTTGTTCAACAAGTCCAATGGATGGTGTGATCATATATTGACCATTTAAAAAGAGATTCCTTCCTTTTCGCCGAAGGTAGCATCACATGATTTGATGGATACTTCTCTCTTCATCGAGGGTCTTCATCCAGAGATCAAGGAGAGAGTCATCCCTTCTAGGGACCATCGTTTTGAGAATCTGGTGGATGAGGTGTTATTAGTTGAGATGGAATTAGGAGTGTGGGTAGTTGGAAATCTAGCGTATCCAGTTTCTCGTGAAGGTTTCCCATATGGTGAGAAATGTGTTCTATATGGTCTTATTTATAAATATTCCTCGATAGTGGTTTTATCTTCCAGTTTTTCAGACTATTCAGTGGTGTTCCATCAGTGTGGTTGTTTAAAGAACACGAATCCATTATGTTACACCCCTCTAAAGATATACCATCTTTGTAGGTGTTTTGGACATCAAGAGAAGTTTTATAGGAAGTTTCATTTGAAGAAGATGTTGTGACCAAAGGATTCTAGTGCCAGACTATGAGGAAAGATATGCTTCATCCATTAGAGCCCCAGCCACATGTCTTGGGGTGAATCTCATGTGCAATCCGGAGCTGCTGGCAATGTGAAGCCTCGGTTTGGGTTTTGTGTTTCGTTTTGTTGGTGGATCATTTAAAGTCTTTCCATTCTGGTTTTTCTATTTTCAAATTTTTCATGTTGTTTTAAGTTCATTTTTTTCGTGAAGTTATGATTCACTCGTTCTATTGCAGACCAATAGTTTCATTATTGGATTATGGTTTTTTGAATCAAGCATTTTCTTAAAATATTATTGGCCCTTTTATGGGTAAATCTCAGTTTGGATGTGTTCGTTTGGAGTTGTAAGTGTCTGTGGTATAATCAGTGAATGTATTTATGCTCGGATTCACTGTTTGGGTTATGTTCTACTCGGAGGTATTGGTTGGCTTGTACTATAGATGTTAGTTTGGATCGGTTGGGAGTTCTCGTGTTAGCCCCAAATCCCAAGGTGTTATTTTGAGTGATAAATTTTTATGTTAGCTGAGTTCTTATGGTGGGGAGAACCCTCTTGTGTTCTCACATTCTCTTGTTTTGTCGTTTCTTTCGATTTCAATTGGGAATCAATTCAAGTTCTTTCTATCACTCGGTTGGGTGAATTTCTAAGGTGAAAAACTATCTGTGGTGGCGAGACTTGTCACACTCATCCTTTAAATTTATTTTTATTTTGATATTTATTGGCTTCAACTTCTCACATCAAGGTTCGGTCTGGGTCTTGGTTTAAAAATTTTGACATTTAATGACTTCGGTGGGTTTTGGACCAGTGTGAGGGCACCACATGGTTGGCGGTATCCATGCGATCGGCCCAGGTGCTTATGCAGATTTCTATCACTTAAAAAAATAATGTTTTAGGTAAATAAAATATGTAAAATGTTTAAAATTTAATAATAACAATAATAAATCTATTTTGTAGATAATAATGTTGTTATTATTCATAATGGTTAAATATATTTTTATTATTTAAAATTTTATATTAATATAATTATAAATAAATTTTAATTTAATTTTTATTACTATTAGAAATATTCAAATTGTTATTTTATTATTATTATTAGTGTTATTGTTATTATTGTAAAAATAAAAATAAAGTATACCAAGATCTACCCCCCCATCCCAGCATGCATAGTATCACCCCCCTTCCCCCCTTCTGGATCGCGACCCCCCCACATCCTCATGGCTCTTTCTCGACACTGCTATCACCCCCCCCCCACACACACACAGGAGCTCTGATGGCCTCCTCCTCCACTCCATCATGACCTCGTCTAGCGGCACACTACCTATTCTCATGGAGGTCCCCTATCCAGCCAGCCTCCGGTCATGCCGTCTCCACCATCACTGCTCTACCTTGTACCGGCCAGCCAGATTCCTTACTCCGGAAAACCTGACCCAACTATCATTGGCCTCCATCCTATCTAGTGGTCTCCACTCTGGCCGCCTTCTCCTCCTTCGGGCCGATGCCCCTCTCTCACTGGAAAATCTATTTATGTCCCTGAACCCCCCTCTATCGCTGCGTTATTCCAATTTTGGGGGGTTTTCATTCATTTTACCTAAACCCTAACATCTAGGATTGTGTTTCACATATCTTTATTACTGTCTAGGGTGTGTGTTTGGTCCATGGGTCATTTTTCTTCCTTCTACTAAAGTGGATTTGCGTTTTCACGCCTTTAAGGTAGTTGTTTCTATTTGTTTTCTTTCCCACATAACCCATAGACAATTGCGTGTTTTGAATTATTTTTTAAATTTCTTCCACACCACCATTAATATTACAGTTAATTTATTATAGTGTTTTTGGGTTTGTTAAAATTGTTAAAAAAATGTCTTCTAATAAAATCTTTGATTATTCATAATTGGTTTTGTTCATAAAAGTTATTTGATAAATTATTTTGTTTTTATAATTAATTTACCATGTTCTATAATGAAATTTTCTATGTGAATTTAGATTTGAGAAATTTTGACATGTTTTCAACTTATTTTTTGTTCCATATTTACCTGACGTGGAGTGTATTTTTAGTTAACACCAATTTTTGTACATTTGTTTTTTTCATGAAATGTGCAGTTGGATCTTTTGATTGTGCAAGTGGTATGGATTATTTTTTGGAAGATTGGAAAGTAAATTTGAAGTGTTTTAGTATTAAATTGCTTTTACAACTGGAATTCACAGGTGAAATTGGTGAAATCATGATGTAAGACTTTATTTTATTCTTTTGAAATGTTTTATCAGTTGAGTAAATTATTTATTAAATGTTGTTTTAAATGAAAGTTGTGATTGCAAGGTATTTCAGTCTGTGTTTGATTTTGGTTATAAAGTGAATGATAACATTGTGAAAATTTTTCTTATTTTATAAATGTTTTTGGGTCCCTTTGTGCAATTTCTAGGGATGGTTTTAAAAGTTTTTCACTTTTTTTGACCCGTTTGGAATTGAAACTTGTTTTGGCATGACATTAAAACTAGGGCTAAGGCCCATTGTTTTTTTGTGAATTGTTTGGGTGTGTGTTTGGAATAAGGGGGTGCATTTGTTATTGAAAATATGAAATTGGTGTTTATTGTTTTTTTGGAAATGGTTCGTAAAAGTTTTTGGTCTTGGAAACCATTTTTCTATTCGGTATTTTATGAATAAAAGTGGTTTTTGGTGTGGTACAAAATAAAGTCACTTTTCTAAATAGTTTGAATGCCCATGTAGCAACCTAAAGTAATTTGTAAAAAATGGTTTTTATATAAATATGATGTGATGGACTAGTTGGTACTTTTTTAATGTCAAATGAGTTAATGTGTATTTGGGGGCACTACTGACTAGGGTAACCCTTTTTTGGTGAATTCATAGGAAGCGTCAATGTTTTCGGTAGGAAATTGTGCTGAGATGAGTCACGTGTGTAAGATCCTCCCACATACACTGTATTATTAAAACCATCATGGGTTCATGGGCTTCTTTTTGTTTATCAAGTGATGGTTTCTTATCAACCCCGATTAGATGGGTTGGTACCCACATGTAGGTACATAGGTCATATGGGGAGTGCTGCTAGATCCTTTTTTCGAAAGGGAGGCTAGATGGTTATAGAATTAAGAGCTTCACCATATCCCGATAGGTGGTTCTGAACCAAGTACATCCAGGGGTATTCTAAGGATGGTTTGTATCACTAATGGTTTCTTGATTATTTTCATTGTTATTTCACTTTACGTCATTCTATTATATTTATAGCTTACAATGTTTACTTATTCTACTTTAGCCCAACTTTGGTATACTTCTTTTGGGTTTAGTTTATAAAATGAAAAATAATTTTTGAAATAGTATGTCATGTGAGTTGGATTTTTAAATGAGAAAAATATGTTACTTATTTTAAAATGTGAAAAACTTACTTTTATATTTGTATTTAAAACTTGTGTTAGTGGATAGTGTCGGGAAAGCAGGTGTTGGATTCTGTGGTTTATCTTGGAAACCCTACTGAGCATTTTTAATGCTCTTGCCTATTTTATCATTCCAGTTATAGGTTACCTTTTCTCAGGTTCTCTTGGATGTGTTTCTCGTTATTAGGGCAAGGTAGGCCTTTGGTCGTGTGCTGATGTGGATGGTCACGTGGAGGTATGTTCAGTTTTACTTTCTTTCCACTGTTAGTTTTATTTTTTTTATTGTCCGTTTTTTATATGTTTATATTTTGTTCATAGGAAAAATACTTCCCAATGGTAAAATTTTGATGCATGGAACTAGTTGTCATCCCGTGGGGATTAGGAATGCCCCTTGGTCCATGCTGAAGACTGGCTCAGGTGACCAGTTCAAGGTTAACCCGGGTTTGTTCATGACATGAACATCACAAGATTTTCCATGTATGATCAATATTTTATTTGAGACATTGGTAGTAAAATTAATATATTTTACTCAAGATTAAAACCATTTCTATGAAGTGATATGGCCTCCCAATAATTTAAGAAAAAGTGGTTTGTTGTGATGAGAAAGTTGAAATAGATTTTTTTTGACTATTATATTCCACGAGATGATAAGAGTAATAAATGGTAAAGGTGGAAGGAAATAAAGAAGAAACCAACAAAGAATTATGGATATAAGCCTAAAACCTATTCCAAGTGTGCGAAAATACATTTTTTGGAATGTATGTTTGGATTTGTGAAGTGTTATTGGTGTGTTATGTTTTTTTACAATGTTTGTGACTACAAGAAAATGGGTCCTGAATAGTCCAATAATGAGATAACAGATAGCAAGTCTATAGCAATATGATTTAGTTACAATGAGTTGGGAAATTATTCAAATAAGTGTATGAATTTAATTACTCATGGAGGAGATCATTATGAACTAAAACAAAAATATTCACGATAATATTTTGATGCTGCTACAGTTGATGTTGAGACATCTGGTGAATTGATGGAAGCTCCTGAGAGCCTAATATTTTTTGAATGATAACCATAAGATCAAAGTTTTAAAAACACCTTCTGACATTTTAGGTGATGTGATAATAAGTTATTAATGACCTTTTTGGGAGATGTTTTGTGGTGTTATGTCTATGCAACTCTATTGTTTAATGTAGAATTATTCCTTTACTTTTAGTCCTTAGTTTTAATATATTGATATATTTTATGTTTTTTGTGATCATTAATGCTTATGATCATTCTTAGGTATGTAATTCATAATTCTAGGAATATTATGATGATTAAATTGTGCTTATAAAATAGAAATACATCATGTAAATATGTTTCCTTATGTTTTTGTGTCTAATAAGTAAATGAATTCCATAACTCAAAGAAAAGGATCTTAAAACAAAAAAGTTATCTCTTTACTTTTCTCAGTGGTATTTTCACCCATCACATATTTATGGTTTTATTATGGATAACTTTTCAATAATTATGTTCTCTATTACTTTCTATTAATATTTGAGAGTTATTTTTATCATTCATGTACATTGTTTCCTCCATAGAATCTTAGTATGAGTTGGTTTTTTGATGACCTTTTAATTAAATTTATTTATTTTAAATTGTAATTTTTTTGACTCTTTTAGAATCTGGTATTTCAATGATGTAATTTTGAAATGTGAAACCGTAGTTAGTGAGCCCAAATTTGATGTTTTGGGGATGTAATTTCAAAAAGGGGGGAAGGATATAACATCCTGGGTAATTATAGTATCTAATAACATTTAATAACTATATAGTGTTTATACCTTAATATAGACTCTATGTTTGATAGCGTATTATTCACCCAAAAACAGGTTTCTCTGAAATCTTACATTTCACACAAGACTGAGTTATACTGAAAAATATTATATTATTAATAATATTATTTTAAGTGGTATTTATCACCTAGTCATTATATCATTTAGAATGAATATAACTAACTATATTCTGTTTATTTAATGTTTTTACATTCATCCAATATATTTTAGAGGCTTAAAATGAGAATAAATCCAATTTTAAGCATAAAATACTCTAACATTTTAAAAGGTGGTTTTACCTCTTTTTGATGGAGAAAGATTTATAAATATAGTTTTTGACACTTTTATATGTTCTATATAAGAAAAAAATTATTATTAGGAATTAGGGAATCAAAATTTTCTTTTCTAGAATTTTTGGTATTTTTCTAAAAAGATTCATTTTCTAATGAATAGTGAAAAATACTACATTATAGTTAAAACTAATTTTTCATTTAAATAATTATTATACATTAATATTATCTTAATAGATCAATTGAACATATATTTATCCAATTTATCTCATTGGAATAATTTTTTATATTGAAATTAGATATGAAAGTTTATTGACATTTTTGAACGTCTCATTTACCCACCTTCTAGCCACAACTATGGGATTAGTATTAAATATAATTTTACCAATTATATGAATTTAACTTTAACAAATGTATATACATGGTTTTTATCTATTTAGAAAATTTGATTCAATAGGATCAATATAATTTTTGATGAATTGTAACTTTAGTATTTTATTTACCATGATAAAAAGGTAAATATAGTAATGAAAGGTAAAATTAATATTATAATAAAAAAATACCATAACACTTGTCCAAATCATATTTGATGAGTTATTATCAACCATGAACATTCATGGGATAAAATTGTGACCTTTGAAAGCCACATGGGTGTGATTCTAACATTTATTAATTTTTATTTAAAGTAAAGGCAAATATATCATCAATATGTCTCTTCTTGCTAAAACAATTTTAATATGGGGATATATATAAGTAATATTTTTTACTATGAATAGTCTATATAAAGATAAAAAAATTAACTCAATCATGGTAATTTATTTATAAGATTTAGTAATTAAATAGCCAAATTTAATTATGACACGATGATGATGTAGTAATAGATTTATTAAAGAAACTATCAAATAAATGATTTTAATAATATTAAAATAATTATAATTTGAAATATTTGATTTCATAAAAAATATTTATGGACTATTGTGACATTTTAGGATTTATCAAATGTGGTTTGTTATAAGTAATCATGTTTTTATGATATTTTAAAAAGTCATGTAATGAATTGTATCAGAATTGAAATAATTCATATTTAAAAATATAACTTCTTTAATTAAATAATATAAATTTTATATAAATATAATAATCATAAAAAAATTATATAAGTCAAAAAATGTCATTAATAACTCACTAATTGGTTGTTTTCCATGATTTGGTAATTATTTTAACCCTCAAAGTGTAAATTACTTGATAAAATGTAAGAGTTAAAAGGGGTTAAAACAAAAGGATAAGGATTAAAAAATATTAAACACTTGTTTAATTTTAATTGTATGATATTTATTTGACCAAATATCATCATATATTCTAAATAAATAATTTATGGAACATTTATAACAGAAAATGAATTTATATTAATTTAATACTTTCAATGATTCCAAGACTTCCCCTCCTCTCTCCTATAAAAGGGAAGTCATTCCTCTCTATTACTCACACTTCCAAAAACATTTTTTTCATCCATGATCTACCCAAACATATTCCTATAATCCCTCCCTGCATTATTCAAGCCTTATTTTTGGTAGAAAACCCTCCATAGAGGTTTTAATGTGTTATTTAAATGCGGTCAACCGAAGAAGATGTATAATTTTTATATATGTGTTTCTATTTTATTTCTTCTTACACTTCATTAAAATCCCATCCAACCATGATGAGATAATAAATAAAGTATCCTCAATATACTGATATATTATTATGTTAATATCATCACTGAAATCCATTTCCAATTTAATCAAAGGGGAAATGAGCATGTCTTTCATGTGTACGACGGACTACTGCCTCACGAACCGATATAGTTCATTTTTCATTACGGTCTCTCAAGAATAGTCATAATGATAGAATTAATGTTTCTATATGATTTTCATGAAAAAATAATCATCGTAAGATAATAATATATCAATTATGTTCTTACTTCTCATTAACATAAAAATGATATCATTGTTCATGCATACATGTGAACTATCACATCCATGAAGCGATGTGAATCGTTTTTATTCACCACATAACTTGTATAATATATATAAGTATATTTCAATGATTATTATTATATTAATAATATTATGATAATTTTGTAAAGATAAAATCATAATTACCATATTTCCATAATTACCAATGAAAAATGGAAGTGTTAATCATATGTACGTATGGCCTACCATATCCATGATCATAACGTTGTTCATTTTTCAATGCCATAATTAATGGTTTGATTTAAAATTATAAAGGATGTATAAAATTAATCCTTATGTTTTGAACATTAATCTATTAATGAATAGTATTTTCCTGATTTTATTTTTATAATTTATTTGGAAATATTCTGAGATCAGGTGTCGAGACGATGTGCGATTCTGAGGCCCGGTGTGCCTAGAATAGTTCAATTAAATTTTTTTACTTTTCTATATCACATGTAATTGGTTTTCCTGAAAAATTGGAATAATATATAAATAAGTTCCTAGATCAAAAATGTAAGGGCATCGTTGCATTAAGAATGGCGGGTTTACCCTCGGTATGACTTAACTTTAGTCGGTGCGGGTCTTTAGTGAGAAAACCTGAATAGGATATAACCATATATAAAATTATTATATTATAAAATCCTAAAAACTCATTAATGGTGAAATAGATTAGAAATATGAGACCTTCGTTGAGTTTTTAATTTGGGATTATACTTAGTCAGGTCCTAACATCAACCAGCACGAGCCGACAGTGAAAAATAATTTTTAGACATTTTAAAGAAGAATAAAATAAACTTAAAGAAGTTTATTTTATTTCATTATAAAAATTTCACAAAAACATAGTGACATTGAGATACAGTAGTGAGTCATCCCATTTTGTTTCTTAAATTAAATAGTATGATGACGTTTCAATGCTACAATTAGACAACATGTTTTCTTTCCTCCCTAGTTAATCAGGAATTCAGGGTTAATGCATAACACTAGAATTTCCCTGGAAACTCTGGAGAAAGGTGTTAACAGTTCCCTCCAATTTCCATACGACAAACAGCAATTAATGCTGGCAGATCACGAGTCACATATCATTGATTGCGGATCAAGGATCGAAAAATGATGGTGAAACAGCTCTATTCTTACCCAATGCCCGATCCAAACCCCAACATAGTGGTTTATTTATTCTTGGTATTTTCTTTTCTTATTCTTGAATATAATTATTATAACGGATCAACCAATTAATAGGCTGATCCACGGTTTTATTATTCTTACATGATGGAAAAACTATAGGATTAAAGGAAATAGACTGATGATTATTCTTCTTCATAATCCTACTAAAATGAATGGACCAAGTCCGACACGAATAACTCCAAGGTACATTCTATGTTGGTTCGTGTGCCTATTATTTATCCTCATTCTTTACTCTTCACTGACGGACGCTCATGGTCTCATCGGGCTTTGGCGGGAGGTTTCAAATTTGGCCAGTCCCGCGGAGTGATGGCAAGAAAAAATGGAGCCCTCAGAAGTGATGGTGGTAACTCAATGATAAAAAATTCATTCTCAATTCAAAAAACAATCCACCACCACAATGGTGGTAGCCCGCAGAAGAGGAACTGGAGGCAGCAGCGAACAACGGTGGTGGTGCACAGTGGTGGCACCAGCAGTGGCACAACCACCCGACAGTAGGCGGTTGCTAGCCTGATCGCATGCCGAGATGGTTCCCGAAGTATCACGGCCATAGGTGGTGACTCGGAGACACGGACAGGGTGTGATGTGGGTGTGCAAATTGGTGACAGAGTGGGGTACCGCATCGGTCGGCTGGCATGTGGTCCCATAGACCACGTGTATGAGTAGTTTCCAGTCATGTGAACTGGGTGACGCGGTCACTCAACTACATCTTCCATATGGGATGGGAACAACCTGTGTGCCTTTCCAAGATGGACGAACTAGCCCGCATAGGCAGGCCAAGCTGGACCACGCAGCCCAGTGGGCCACGATCCAACAGCCCGACCAGGTCGAGACGAACCCAGACCTGACCAAACCCTTTTTACTAAAATTATTATAACGCTCAAACCATGTGTTTGTTTGATGAGTTGTTTGTGCCATTGGGACCCTCGTGCCAAGGAGTTCCTTTTGAAATACTCTACATGAGTTTCTGTGGAGGATAGAATATGAACTATTGGATTTAGGAGTAGGTTCTCCTAGAATGAGTGTGGTTAGAGCGGAATCCTATTGCTAAGACCTACATGGAGTACGTATCCTACGAACTATGACATACACAGGGTACCTCTCTATAAAATACGTAGAGTGTGTATCTTGCGAAGACATAGAGTAGGTCACATATGATTACATGAAGTAGGCCTCCTATGAAGATGCAGAGTCTGTCTCTTGTGAAGACACAGAGTAGGATGCATGTGAAGATACGGAGTGAGTCTCTTGAAAAGACTGTATGTCTCGTCGGATTGGAATATAACTATATTTTCTTATGTATATTCATATTGTGCAATTTCTACTAGTGTGATCTGACTCTAGTGACTCTATTAACTGTATCTTAATTTTGTGGGGTTTCTTGTGGTTTCGAGGTCCCTTCTGGGCTTTTTTTATGCCCCCCCTACATGGGATTTCCCCACACATTTCATGTCTTATAGAGATGATCGATAGATTTAATAGATTCCTTGGAGGGTCCGAGATAGGTGGTGCTTTAGGGTGACCCAACACAAGTGGTACACTTTAGTGAAATTCAGAAAGCTTAATGTACCTTCAATTCACATAGGGTTTTTTGATAATGGACATCAGAATATTTCACCTTTTCATTTTTGGTTGATCTTGTTCGGGCCCAGTTTAATTTTCTCTTTTTTCTATTTACTCTATGTGGGTTTCCTTAGTAGCATACACATATTTCTTCTTAGTGTTTTCAGTTTCTAAACTTTTTCTTGGAGATGGGTCTGTGTGTGCATAGGTACTTGGGAAAATGACTCCCACTTGTGATACATGCCTACTCATCCCTAGTCGCCAGACCCAAGCCTATGGCAGGTGGGCTTGGGGTAATCATGTCAAGGGCCCTGGGGGTGTGTTTTGGTAGACTAGTATCATAGGGTGGTGGGTTTTACTTTATTTTTTGGAAACAATGTTAAGTGTTTCAAGTTTGACATTATGGCCAGGGAGTCCAGTGTTGGTGTGACGGCTGACGTATCCATACACCAAGACCCAGAATTCATCTTTCTAACTTGGTAAATGGAAACACTGGTTACATGCATCATATAGTAATTGAGTATGTTCTCATGTCTTTCTTGAGTAAGAGTCATCTCACCTAGTATACTCTATTGATCGTGGTAAATCTTATTCTGTTTTATGATTCTTCCATTGAGGTAGCTATCTAGGATTCCAGGGTGTTACAACAAGTATGTTCCTCCAAATGATGAGGCATCGGTAAAGGGATCATTGTTGGAGATAGAACCTCCTGGTGGTGTACCAATGATACCACCACCCTGAGAGTAGTAGTTCCTACCGATTTTTCTAGTAGAGGATGAATAAAGGGTCCATGATTTATAAGAGTTTCATATACAGAAACCTCCTAGGTTCTGAGGTGAGATAGATCACCAGGTACTTAAGGATTGGTTGTAGGAGGTTATGTGAGTTTTTCACCTATTGAGGATGCTTCTCGACCCGATGGTGTTCCTAGTCACGAGCCTTATTCAAGGATCAGTGTGGAGATGGTGGAGCTTGATTATGAAAAAACATGACAAGGTGGAAATCTCTGGAGGATACCATGACCACCTCTTTAAGAATGAGTTTTTTCTATAGACATTATGCTCTGTGCATATATAGAAGCTACTACACCTACAGTATGGTAGGATAATGGTAGCAGAGTTCTCATCGAGATTCCAAGATCTTTCTCACTCGTCGATAGACATGGTGCGGGACCCATTTTTCAGTGCCTAGACCTTAGATTAGGGACTACACTAAGATATCATGGAATCGATGATATCCCTTAGCATTTCTATGAATGCTGGGGTGCTGGAGCGAGATATATTGCTATAAATCTTTATTGTCGAGCAATTATCGGTGGTGGGAGCTACCACCAGGCATCAGGTAGCAATGTCTTTGGGGGCTGGTAGCTGACAGCTAATGTAGGGGTCTATGTGGAACAGATAGTCTAGAGGATGACATTGAGACATAGGATCAGTGGTGCAGAGCTTCTAGGGAAAATCATATTTTTCAAAGGAAGGTATGTGCTACACGTGAATTTTTTGGGGTCATATGGATAGAGATTGTACGACCAGCTATACAACTGGCCAAGAGGTAGTCGAGGGACCTCCAAGGTAGTGGTTTAGGAATAACTGAGCGGTCCAATAGTGGATTAGGTAGAGGAGCGGGATGATCATTAGGAGGTGGGATGAGGTTTGAGGAACTACCACCCCCACCCCCAGGTGGTCCACTATGAGCTTTGGATGTTTGGTGGATAGGGGTGAGGCCAGCTGCAGGCAATGGAGGCTTATTATATTGAGGCTTTCGGGAATATTAGAGGTGTTATTTGTGTCTTCTCCACCCAAGATGTATTTCTTATAGACATAGGAACATGTGACTCTTTCCTTTCCACAACCATTGTTTAAGACATAGATATTCCAGTGGAACCATTAACTCGATCCCTATGATTATAGACCCCTAAAGGAGAAGATTTGATGATCACACACTAGTGTCGATAGTGTTCCCTTACTCTTGGGGGAGAGAGTTTTGGTTGGGATATTCTAGTAGTGGTGTGAGTCCTTACGACATCATTCTGGGTATGGACTGTTTATTAACATCCCTTGCTATGATTGAATATTTCAGGCACACAGTGGGGTGTGTATATGGAAATGGGACAATGTTTTCATTTTTTTGTGAAAGGAAATAATCAGCATTGGATGGACACACACCTAAGAGGGTGTGGCTGTTCACTCATCAGTTGGCTAGCCTGACCCTCGGTGCAGTGGATGAGATGAGTCCTCAGTTTCCTGTAGTGGTGGATGAGTACAAGAATTCATTTCTAGAAGATATTTTTGGACTAACTACTTATAAGAAGGTAGACATATACATTTAACTATACCCCAATATGGCACTGATATCGACACTGTAATATTGGATGGCACCCACAGAGATTCATGATCTTAGGTTACAGTTGGAAGACTTACAGAGGAAGGACTTTGTGAGGATCAGTGTTTCACCATTGGCAGCCCCAGTTTTGTTTACCTAGAAGGAAGAGGGGATACTGAGGCTTTCTATTCATTTTTGGTTCTGGAACTAGGTGATCGTGAAGAAAAAAGTATCAATTACCAAGAATTTATGACCTCTTCAATAATTTTATTGGAGTGAGGTGGTTCTCAAAGATATACCTCATATCGGTATATCACCATCTTCATGTATATGATGAGGAAATTCCAATGATTTCTTTCAAATGTCTCTACTACCACTAGGATTACATAGTTATTCCATTTGGCATGAAGAACTCCCCAGTAGTGTTCATGGGAATCATGAATAAGCTCTTCCAGCCTTACCTTGGCTGGTTTTTAGTGGTCATTGTAGATGATATCCTAGTGTACTCAGTGTTCAATGAGGAGAACACAATACACTTAGGGATGGTCCTGGATTTACTCCGAGAGAACTAGCTTTATGGGAATCTCTCATAGTGTCTATTCTATATACAATAGGTCCACTTATTGGGACATATCATTTTATATGATAGAGTTGTAATGGATCAAGTGAAGATAGAGGCAATGATTTCTTGGGAGGAACCCATGAGAGTGACTGAGAGGTGGAGTTTCTTGGGTTTGGTTAGGTATTATCAGAGGTTTGTGCTGGAATTTTCTTGAGTATTAGCATCCTTGATAGCTTTTACATGAATGGGAAGCCTTTCATGTGGATAGAGAAATTAAAAGAGAGTTTTCAGCATCTAAATTATAGTTTGACGAGCACTCTTATCCTGAGAATTCCACATGATAGTTTCAAGTATGTTTTTTACTACAATTCCTCAGGAATTGGTCTTAGTTGTGTCCTGATGTAGGGTCAAGTAGTGATTTCTTATAGTTCGTGGAAATTAAGACCACATGAGGAGAACTACACGACCCACGATCTAGAGTTGTAAGTAGTAGCCTTGGCATTAAATATTTTGTCACACTACCTTATGGGTGAGAAGTTTAGCATCTACTCAGACCATAAAATTCTCAATTATATATTCTCTCATACGAATCTGAACTTGAAACATAGGCATTGGCTAGAATTCCTCTAGTACAAGGACTTTGATACAATCTATACTCTTTGGAATGGAAACATGGTGGAGGATGATCTTAGTAGAAGATTGAGTTCATGGCTACTAAATGAGGTATCGGAGTAGTTGGACTCATTATAGATATCCTTTGTAGATAGATGTCACGACTCGTCCTTGGGGCACGTGTTGTGACTACCCCAAGCCCGCCTTCCATAGGCCAGGGGCTGGCGACTAGCACCAAGGCATAAATCCCAGTAAAAGGGAAGGCATTGCCTTTAAACAAACACCACAGAGTAAGCAAGCAGTAGAAGTAAAATACTAAGTAAGAACTGAGTAAAATAGTAAGTGCGGAAAAGTAAGTGGTCCAGTATACAAACCCAAACTGAAAGTAAAGTACAACTGGAAGGGAAAATAGCAACTGAAAAGTAAAGCCGCAACGTCGAGCTGTCCACCGGAAATCCCACCTGAAGGGTGGGTACAGATAGCATCCACTGCTCCTCAGGTCCAGCTGACCGCTCCGAGTACGTCCCGCCCAGTGGTCCACCTCCAGGTACCGTCCTGCTCTGCAAGCCTCAACCATGATCAGCGTTTTCCATTGTCTGCAACCAACACAACGTAGTGCGGGCATAGCCCGTGCAGGGGTGAGTATAAGCTACTCAGTAGGGACCCTGAGACCCCCAAAGGTCTCTCTGAATCCACAAAGGATAATCCACAAAGGAAAGATACAATCACAAAGTAACATCCGACACTACTTAGGTATATGCCCATACATATACCTAAGTCATCAATTCTCGTTCGGCTCCAACATCCGAGCCCATGTACAACCCAGTCCACACAGGAAAGAAAAACGTAAATCCACATAGGATAGCACAACACAATCCACAAAGGAAAGAAAATTAGGATTCATCTCACACAGGTATACTTCTTTGTAAGACGATAGAGATGATCAGGTATTGCCACTGATTCATCTAAGTCATCAGACCCACAAAATATCGATAGGTACTAACCCCAGAAATGACCCACAAAGGATCTGACCCACCCAGGATTGACAGGTAACTAACCCCCGCAATGACCCACAAAGGATCTGACCCACACAGGATCGATAGGTAACTAACCCCTGCAAAAACCCACACAGGATCGGACCCACACAGGATCTGTTGGTGCTGTCCCACACAGGACCGCTGAGCGCTGACCCACACAGGATCGGACACACACGGGATCTTTAGCACTGACCCACGTAGGATCGCTGAGTGCTGTAGTCATTGCCGTCGAATCCACTAAGGATCTCTGTACAGTCATCGTCGAATCCACTGAGGATCTATGCATAGTTGTCTTCATCATCGCAGTCTCAAACGCAGCCAGCTCTAGGGTTCCCGCACACAGCAAGCTCATTCAGGAGGGTCCGGTCCATGAGCCGAGAGGATGATACATCAACTGACACATAGTCCAGAGTTGATGTATCCAAAAGTTCCGTATCTTCAACAGGAACTCAACGTCGAAGACGGCGCGTCAATCGGACGCCCGGTCTGAGAGTTATTGGCTTTTTCGTCCCAAGGGTCAGGTTAGTTTTTTGAGACAAAACCAACCCGACCATATTCCACCTGCATCCAAACCTCGGGCAAAGTATGCCAAAAGATCCTTCTCACTTAGAGGAATCCAACAAAGTCGAAGTCACATCAATCGGACGTCCATGGCTCAAGATATGAGTGTTTCTGATCCGAGGGCCCGGTTGGTTTCGTGTACAAACCAACCCGGCCAAACCCAAAGTACTCTGAAACCTTGAGTGCGATATACTGAAACGACCTTCTTGATCCAAGGATCACATCTCTGCTGACGGAGCCTCGATCGGAGGCCCGTAACTCAAGATACGGGCAAAAGACCGAAAAGGTCCGAAAACGGGGGGTCTGGGCCCGGACCGACCCGGCCCAACCCCCCCTTGGTCAGCCCGAACCGAGTCGACCGGACCCTGGTCCGGGTCTGACCCGGCTGGCGCGGCCCGGCCCGGCGGTCCGGCCAGGCGGCTCGGCCGGCGGGCTGGCGCTGGCCAGGCGCCGCGCGAGGCAGCCGCGGCCCCCCGCGCGGGGGGCCGCTCTGTGACACCCGGACGCGGCTTAAGCCGCGTCCCTCCTCCGCGGTCTCGCGCTATCGCGGGACCAGCCAGCGCCGCGGCGGATTCAGCCGTGGCGGGTCTTCCCGGCGGCACGCCGGGCGCCGCCGCATCCTGGCGGTCGACCGCTGCCGGGCGCCGCCAGCACCGCCGTGCCGGCGTGGCGCACCGGCGGGGGGTTCCACAGACCACCGGGCGCGCTCCGGTGGTCCGATTAGTAGGCTGTCTTCGCCAGTCCTAATCCCGGGACTTGTTCTTCACTGCAAAGCCTTAAAAATTAATTTGCGGCCCCGTTTGTCATTGCCCGCCAATCCGCGCATAACAACAAGAAGGGCAGTGGGTTCGGACTTGTTCTTTGGTCCACACCCACCGCCGTAGCAGTTTTTAAAGTCTCACAACAATCATATTTAACAACCAGGGATATAAATCACGAATATTTAAAAAGAAACAACCCCTACCTCGTTGTAGTCGTCGAATGTGTGTTCTTCGCGGGATTGACCGTCGTAGAAGAAGAGGATCGTCGCGTCGCGGAAGGGCATCACATCGTCGCGGTATACGGCATCGCATCGACGATCTCCGAGGGTTTAAGAAAACCCACAGATTTAATTTCAAGAATTAAATCCATGTTAAGGATAAAATCCACAAAGGAATTTAAAAGATTTAAAATCTCCTACCTCAAGCAGTTGATCGAAGATTTGTCGCGGGGAAAGAATCACAGCAGAATAACGTCGGGGGTGAAGAATCGTCGGTGTCGCGGTACACAGCGTCGCGTCGTCGATCTCCCAGGGTTCGGCGTTCTTCGTCGCCTTTCATCGAAGGCCGGCGTTCTTCGCATTCTTCGCGTTCTTCACATTCTTCGCGTTCTTCGCGAAGAAAGATGAAGATCTTCTATCTTCAGAGCTTTCTCCAAATCCTCTAACCAAGACACCCCTCAAAAGACAAGTGTTGGTCTTATTTTATTATTATGCCAACAGTTGATTTCAAAGATAAGTAATGAAAAAATTAATTCATAGAATTAATTGCAACGAACTTAACCGCCCAATTAATAGGGGCGGTATGAATTTAGAAAACGCGTCAGTTGACTTTCATTAAAGAGGAGTTTTCGCGGGTGCGTTACTTAGAGGAAAAGAAATGGTGGGGCTCGTGCGGGCCCCACCTCACAAATATCCTACCAAGAGGGTAGGATATTTTGGGTTCCACTCTATCCGCTTCAACTCAGATTAAGCAGCTTAAAGTGGGTTTAAGCGGCTTTAAGTGAAATAAAATAAAGTTGTCGCACCACTTTATTTTATTTTCTTCACTTAACCCCAAAAATTAAAAAACCACACCCGAGAAAACGCAACTCCGGAAGAGGTGTTTCTAAGCAAATATCGGCGCTCTAATTCCATCGGTGCCCTCGGAATTCGATTCCGAGCACCGGTTCAAAAGTTAGAAAAACCCGCTCGTTCGTTCACTGAACGTACCTGAGCCAAACTTCAGAAAATGATTCTGGGCACACCGGGCCTCGGAATCACGTGCCGTCAAAAACCGCGTTCTTGTAAAATTCCAAAGAAAATCTAGAAAAAAAATCCCTTTAATTTTACGGGTCTTTACAATAGAGATGGGGTAGTTTAACTTCAGTCAATGGTAGTTACCCCTACATAATTATAAAAAGTCAGGGAGGTACATCTTAGAGATTCCAGTTGTGAGACTACATGTGATCATATGTCCATAGGGTATTCCCCTGATAGATATTCAAAATTTGGGAGCATTTAGTTGTTTTTAGAGGATGCCTAGTTGTATTGGAGGTGTCATGGGAGGAGGTTTTGAGGGAGTTCCATACATTCCCTTTGACAGTACATCCAAGTGTGCCTCATATAAACCAAGACCTCTGATGTTAGTTTTGGGGGGCAGGGATGAAAAATACATTGGAATAGTTTGTCTTTAGATGACACACTTGTCAGCAAGTGAAGGTTGAGCACCAGGTTCGAGAGGGTTTAACTCAACCCCTTGAGGTTCCAGAGTTGAAGTGGGATGGAATATTGATGGACTTCATGATAGGTTTACCATGTAAATCATGGGGTTACGATACCATCTAGGTGATCATCGACTAACTCACCATGTCATCCCTCTTCCTATAGATTGGGGAATAGGGTTCAGTAGAGAGCTCGGGACCCCTCTATGTACAAGATATAGTTCAACTCCATGGAGTCCCATTGACGATATTCTAGGTTTTCATGTTCGTTTAACAACCCAATTTTGGAAGGGATTGCAAGAGTCATTTTGGAATCTGCTACGCTTGAGAAAAACTTCCCACTTGCAGACAGACAGCTAGATGAAGCAGACCATTCCGGTCCTAGAGGACATGTTATGTGTTGGATCCTCAATTTTGGCCTTTATTGGGAGGATCACATACCCCTGGTGTAGTTTTCATACAAAAACAGATAACACTCCATCATAGGTATGGCACCATTAAAGTACTTGTATAGGTGACCCTGCAGGTCGCTACTTTGCTAGATAGACCCCGGAGAATCATCACTCTTGGGCCCATAGTTGGTGCAGGCTAGTACATAGAAGGTGCAGGTCATCTAAGATTGGATGAAGACTACACAAAGCCATAATAATCACTATGAATATAGTCGATAGAGTCCCTTGGAGTTTGAGGAGGAATACCATGTGTTCCTTCAGGTCTATCCTCTATATGGGATACAGATATTTGGCTATGGTGGAAAGTTATCTCTACGGTTCATCAGACCTTTTCTAATACTATGTAGAGTTGGTGTGGTGTTGTACCACTTGGACCAACCTCTATAGTTAGAGTGTGTTCACGGTGTCTTCCACATATCCCAGGTAAGGAGATACGTGCACAACCCATCGTACATCATCAATTAGGGTGAGCAGTACATCGATGATGGGGATACTTTCACAGAGTACCTGGTGGAGATCGAGGATTGATAAGAGAGTACCCTTCATGGGTGGTCGATTCCTCTATTGCACATTCAGTGGTAGCACAGTAATCTCTAGGAGAGAACATGGGAGCAGGAGGATTAGATTTGTGTTCAGTATCCCCATTTGTTTATTTATCCCTTGTTTTGTTTTTCGAGGATATAAATCCCTAAGGTGGGGAGAATTTAATGACTTGGATTTTCCCAATTCTATTTCTAGAAATTATTTTGGAAAATTCTGAGACCAGGTGTGGATATGGAATACTATTCTAGGTCCTTTTGTGCCCAGAACGGTTTGATGAAAAATATTATGTTTTAAATAGAACACATAAGTGGTTTTCCTGAAAAAGTTGAATAACTTCTAAATGGGTTCCTAGATCAGAAATTTGAAGGCACTGTTGTGTTTAGAATGGTAGGATTACCATAGGAATGACTTAACGTTATCTGGAATGGGTCTTCAGTGAGAAAACCCAAAAAGGACGTAACCATAAATGAAATTATTAAAGAAAATTATTTTATTTTAAAATCCTAATAACTCGTGAACGGTGAATCAAATTGGAAATCTCATACTACTATTGAGTTTTTAATGTGGCATTTTACTTAGGTAGGGCCAAAAATTGACTAGTGCAGGCCGAATGTGAAAGATTGTTTTCCTACATTTTAAAGAAGAATAAAATAAACTTATATAAGTTTATTTAATTTATTTTTAAACATTTCTCATCAACACAGTGATGCTGAAATGTAGAGACGAGTCATCCCATTTCATTTCTTAAATAAATAAGCATAATTCTACAATGGGAATAAGAAATTTATTTTATCCCTAATTAAATAGGAATTTAGGGTTAACGCATAACCCTAGAATTCCAAATAAACTCTGGAGAAAGGTGTTGGTGTTTGTCTCCCATTAGAAAATGAAAAACACTGAAAAATGTTGGTGGATCACAGATCATGGATTATGTATCACAGATTGAGTATTGAAGAACGATGGTGATGTAGCTCCATTCTTTCCAAATGATAGATCCAAACCCTGAGGTAGGAGTCTATTTATTCTGGGTATTTTCATTCCCTGTTCTTGATTCCAACAACGAACGTATACTAACCCAAAAATAGTTTGATCCGAGGTTTGATCGTTCTACTAGTATGAATAAACTTCAGGATTAAAGGGAATAGACTGATGATTATTCTTCTTCATAATCATGCGTACATGAACATACCAAGGCCGACACGAACATGGCCAAGGTCCATTATAAGGGTGTTCTTATGTATTTTCCTTATACATGGTCTTCATTCTTCACAGACGTAACCTCGTGGTTGCTTTTGGATTTGTCGGGAGGTTCCAAATGTGGTTGGACCCTTAAATTGATGGCAAGACAAATTGGATCCTTCCTAAGTTATGGTGGTGACCCATAGATTGAAAGGAATTTTTAGTTCGAAAAATAGACCACCATGTTGATGGTGGCATCCCGTAGAAGAGGATATTTTTGGGGTGCGTAGTGACATGTCCACCCAGAAGCAGGTGGCCAGCAGCTAGACAACCGGTGGTAGAGGGGCCCACGATGGTGCGGTTGTGGTTGGTGACCCAGTGCCATGGCCAGGGCGGGCCACCACATCGGTCAGTAGGCATGCGGTCCCACAGACCGTGTGTGGGAAGAGCGTTCAGCCCACGACCAACTGTGTTGACTGGGTGATGTGTCTGATCGACCACGTCCACTATGTGGGAAGGACATTTCCTGTGTTTCATGCCTAGTTGGATGAACCGGCCTGTACAGGCGGGCCGAACATGAGGAAATCGGGCCACCAAATGGCCCAGCAGGCTAGACCATGTAGCCTATTAGGATGCAATTCAGCATCCTAATAGGCCTAGACTTTAGGCCAGGCCGGTTTGGGTCGGCCCAGACCCGACCAGGTTGGGTCGCGTTGGCCGAACCAGGTCATTTCCGACCTAGACCCAACCAAACTTTTTTACTAAAATTATCATAACTCTCAAACTATTCATCCATTTCACGAACTATTTGTGTTGTTCATACCCTCACGATGAGGAGGTAATTTTGAGATAATATATGATAGTTTTTTGGATTTTTGTGTATAACCTATTTTCATGAGTATTAGGTGATCCAAAAATGATCATGCTTAGAGTGGAATCTTTTGGCTGAGACCTACATGGAGTAAGTCTCCATAAAATATTGACATATGTAGAGTAAGTCTCTAGTAAATATGTGAAGTGGGTCTCCTATAAAAGCATATAGTAGGTCTCCTACGAAGACGTGGAGTAGGTCTCCTGTGAAGACACATAGTAGGTATCCTGTGAAGACATAGAGTAGGTATCCTATGAAGATACGGAGTGAGTCTCCAGCAGAGACTGTATGTCTCATCGAATTTGAATATTCCAGGATTCTCTTAAATATTTTCACGCTATATACATGTACATAGTGTGATATGACTCTAGTGACTTTGTTGACTGCATATTTGTTTTCCCCTTGGTGGTTATGTGGTCCCTACTAAGTATTGTTTTACTCATCCCTATATGGGATTCACCCGCACATTTCATGTCTTGTCTAGATGATCTAATGATTTGATGGAGTCCATGGTGGTTCAGAGAAATGTGGTGCTTCAAGTTGACCTGAAAAAGTGGAAAAATTTAGATACATTCATACAAAATACTGTACCTACCCTTCAGGTATGGTTTTCTACGGACGGACTTCAGAAGATTTCACCTTTTTAGTTTTTTGGGGATTCTTCTAGCCCTATTTACTTTTCAGTTTCCTATTTCTTACTCTGTATGGTTTACCTTAGTAATATACATGCATGTATGCTCAATTTTTTAGGTTTTAACACTTTTTCATGGAGATGGGGGCATGTGTACAGGTACTTGGGAAAATTATTCCTACTTTTGGGACATGCCTACTCTGTGCTACTCTATAACCCATGTCCTATGGAAGGTGGACTAGGGGTAGTCATAGAATGGACCCTTAGGGATGGGTCATGAAAATTATAGAGATAATGGGCTTATAAACACATGTATTGTTGACATCATACCATGTTTTTTTTTGACTCAAGTACCGAATATCAACAAAAAGTTTGATATGAACATAAATAATTATGTAATTATTATAACATGATAATAAGTGATATAAAAGTAATAATAAACTTGAAAATGGTTCTTATTTAAGTATAAATTAACCTAAGTTTATTGTTGAGGAATATAAAGAATATACAAGATGATTTTGACTCCAGGTAATGGATTTCATCTCAATCTCCTTTCACTGAGGCATTTCTTGACAATATGCTCCTTTATTCTTGTATAATGTGTATATACATCCTCTGTGACATTTCATAGACTTATTTTATCTATAATAATGTAATTTAATTCTTTGTTAAATGTATTAATTCATGGATATTAAGTTGTAAATGTTCAATATGGTATGGGAAACCTTAAGGATTTATAGATTTAATTATCAAATATTTTCATCATGATATTAATTTATATATTAATTTATATAGATAAAAAGAATTATATAGGAAATTTTATATCTATATTTAATTTCATTCAAATTTTTAAAAGGGAATATTTTTATACAAAGCATTTTATTTTATTTACAAAATAACAAAAATAATGTTTTTCTTGTATATGGTGACAATGACTTCTCTGCTGCTATAACTGTTATTTGATAATTGGATTCCTCTATAATACTTAATGTTTTTTAAAAGGAAATTAATTTCTTGTTCCCATTTTTGGGTATCTTGGTTTTGAAAATGGGTTTATAAATGAAAATGGTATTTTTATACGAAAATGTTCTTCATATGGGATTAGAAGATTTTTTTTAAAAGGGTTTTGTGATGAACGTGTTTAGTAATGAAATTTTAATTGATAATTATATGATATGGGTGATCCTAATATATCTTATATGAAGGGTTCAACTCCATCATAGCTCAAGGGTGAGCCCAAAATAGCTTATACAATGGGTTGAGCCTTATTATAGCTCACAGGTGACCCTTTATAGCTTATATGAAGGTATGAGGCACATTATAGCTCACGGGTGAGCCTAATATAACTAATACAAAGGGTGATCCCAGTTATAGATCTCCAATTCATTGGGTAATAGTAATATTGTATATTTACCATGTGTTTATTCCAATTGAAAGTGGTTTGAAAGGCTTTCATGTATATGATTCTCTAAGTGACCTAAAGGATTTTTAATTACATGATATTGGTTGAAGTGTTTTTCTTTGAGAAAAAATTATGTTTTTTATTCATGTTGAATTTTTGGTTTCATTATCTCAAATAACATTAAATGGGTTACCATGTTTTAACTAGACTAATGGTTTTCTTTATTTTTATGTCTCTTACTGAACTTTTTGTGCTCATACCATGCTTTTAAATGTTATCACATGATTTAAGGGAGAATAGAGTCAAGTATAGAATCAAGGAAAAGTTATGGTTACGAAACATGAAATGAAACCATGTTTCTTTTTAGAAAAAATTGTGTTATGAAATAAATGGATACTATTGGAAGTGTACAATTTTTATTTCTATGGTTTTTTATGTAATAGTTATTTCATAATTCTCTAAATCATTAAACCTAAAATATCATCAATTTTATTTCTTGACCTAACTCAATATTATGTAATGTTTAAGGTTTGGGCCTTATACATTATGAGCATTTTTTTGAAGCCTCGCGGCCCAATGATGAAAGAAAACCCATTATCTCTATATTTAACTTTAAAGAAGACCAAATAAGGTATAATTTCTATTGAATATTATTTATATATTCTAATCCTTGTCATTTTTAAAGATTTTTTAATAGGAAGAAATAAATGTAAGATATTAATAATTCCACCATTACTATGCCATTCAAGTAAAATGTTTACTCGGGAAAGAATCATGTTAAACTGGAAAACTGGTTCACCTTTTAAAGGATAGTAATAGATCTCTATAAAGGGTGAATAAAGCACCAAAATCAGTAAACTCATATAATTAATCCTAAAAATAAATAATATAGATATGCAAATCAAAGATGGAAGATTCTTTATCTGTTAGAAAGAGTGGAATGAAGGATCTTATAAGGATAGATAAGGCTGAACTGGAACTCATGGACATCAAAGGAAAATCATTCCTAAGTTCAATAAGAAAAATAATAAAAAAAGGAGACAAGGACTGGTGTAAGTGTCCACTAATGGAGGAATAATAATGATTAAAATATAAATGTAAATGAATCAAAATAGAATATATGTACACATGAAATTAGTCTCACAACAAAAGTGATTCCTATTCCAATAGAGGAATTTTCCAAAGAGGCAATTCATGATGAATTTTATATAAGTGGAGTCACTTAAAGGATATCCACCTATAAATGATTAATTAGGTCAACCATTTCTAATGATAAATAAAACTATGTGGTTGATGACTTGTTAGCATTCCTCTCCTAAAATATATGAAATAAAAAGGAATGTGTAATGATAAAGGAATGGTTCATCATAAACATCCCCATTCCTTAACTTAATGAAAATTGGTATACCCATATCCCCGTATACTAATTGTTTCAAAAATATTTGTAAAGTGGTATGGAATTTAAGGGTAAGATACAGTCCTTGTGGTGGTTGTGCTAATAAAGAACATGTTTAAAAGATAAAAGTAGATCTATTTAAGATAAAAAGACGCATGAAACAACTAGATTCATATGTATTTAGATCCCTATCTGGTTTTAGGGTTGTATAGAGACAATATGGTCAAACCTGATGCCAAAAGTTGTGAAAAGATACCAATTTGATTCTCAAGAAAATATCTAAAAACTAAATTTATAAAATAATTCCTTTATGAATATAGAATTTCTTAATAATATCCCGATTTGTGATAATGGAATGTTTCAAATTTATAACCAATACAACCAATGTTATCATACTAAATCTGAGTTGTTACAGTTTATTACAAGACATTAATTCAACAGTAGTAATATACTGAAATAGAGATACATATTTTGAGAAGACTAGTATGAATATAGTGTTAATTAGGATAGATATTGTGTTATCAAGTTTATAACAGTAGATTTCATGCCATTGATTTATAGGAAATAGATAACTAAAAGAGGAATACTAATGGGAAGGAGAAGTATGATCAACCTTATATTTGTCTATTTATTTTCTAACAATTAATATAAGTTGTTAATGATTATAGGATACCAAAGCTACAGAAATGGAGGATTTATTTCCAATAGGTGAGGTACTTGAATTGGATAACGCATCATTTTATATTATTCTACCAAAGGGGGAGTTAATAGAGAAACATTAAATTCTATTAATCCTTATTTGGAAGAAAAATACCCATATAAAGTATGGAGGAGAAATAAATTCAAGTGGTATCACTAGTTCAGTTGTAATAAGAAATATCAATTAATTAAACAAGTAGTATGTTTTCCATTCTCATAGTTTTCATTCTTATCTACTAATGGTTTTGTGTGTGAATATTATGAGATAATATATTGGATTTTGTTTGAGAAAAGTGAAAGGTTTTTATAAATCAGAATTTTTAAATAGAAAACCAGTGGGTGATATGGAAAACATTGAGATATTTTTCTTAAACTATAAGTTATTATACCCATCCTATGATCCTTTGGATTATAGGATTTTTTGATATCTTAAATTACAAGTATTGGCTTTACTCACTAGGATTATTTGACTTAGTACATGTAAAGTTGAATAACTATTTCAAAGATATATGGTAAGTAATTTTCTAGAATGGTACTTCCTAATAAAAAATTTGTAACAATTTGTAAGGAGAGATAAATGATGACCATCTTGTAATTAGATATATATGTAATATAGTAAAATTGGATTATTGGAAAAAGAGGATATATAATTTTATTAATTTTTTCCCATTAAATTAATAAAATAATGGGGGAAATAAGCAGGTAAATACACCCTCTCAAATTCTATTAAATCAGGGAGAGAAAAGGATGGTGAGAATAATATCATACATTTTGGTGGTTAAGGGGGAGAATTTTTTAATTCCCTCTCAAATATAGTTTTCCCTTTTTATTTCATTTCCAATACGGGGGGAGAATATAACATAAATCTATATTTATTCTTGAAGATTCAATGGATTTTTGCAAAGTTTATTGATTTTTATTTATGGTAAAATTGTCAATAAAATCCAAAGGGTGAATTGTTGGAAATTATATAAGTTCATGATGGATTTTTTCAAAATTTAGGTTCTGTTATAGTTGTTGTAAATATATTTAAAAGTTAATTTGTCATTTTATTTCATGCTTGATAAGTTAGTTGTTATAGAAATTGGTGATTCTTTGAGGATTGATGTGGATTCATGCTCCAATATAGCTTGAAGTATTCATTTGTATGGAATGAATATTTTATTTCTAATAAGTTATTGACAAAATGGAAATAATTCTTATAGTTATTGCATTTATTGAGAATGTAAAGTAATGGATAATGGATCTTGGAATGAGTAGTGGTTATAATTATTATTTATTCCTCATTTAAAAGCTTTATAGGAATTCATGAGATGTTTCATTAAGGTTATAGGTTCCCTAAATTAATTCTAAAAGTATTCTGGATTACTTATGGAAAATCAATCATTGAGTAGAATCTGAAATTTTAGATAATTAATAGTTGTTTAGGATTCATTATAGATGTGAATATGAGTCATTTGTACTTGTAGACAATTCATCACCCATCTACATATGAGTTGTCAATATTTTCATATGGGTCGTTTTCCAATTTTATATGAGTCATTATAATTGGAGTATTAAAATATGAAAAAGGAACCAAGGATCTAACTAAGCATCATTTTTCTCTCTATAAACATCATATAGATGCATAATAATCGTTCACAGTCTCTATAAGGATGATTTTAAGAATGAAGGTTCTACATAAGCATAAATGATATTTTTTAAAACAATATTTTGGGTTTTTGTAGGAATCACTTTGATTTTCATAAAGGTTATTCGGGTTTCATAAACATAATTCCCATTATATGTAAGGTTGGTTTTTTGTAAGAATGAATTCGAAACTACCTAAAAATGATTTATATATTTCTAAGGGATATTTTTTTCAAAATAATTAAGGTTATGTCGTTCAATGGGAAGTCATTCTTGATTATAATTATGGAGGTGTATTCCCATAATTTCTGTGATGTTTACTATGTTATTAAATAATTGAAACAATACAATTCTTGAGATTAAAGACATGATCCCAGAAAAAATAAAAGGAATTGATGTGATGTATCAGTGATATAAATAGAGATTCTATGAATTTGTAATATCACTCCACAAAAGAGGAAGTTGACCCAAAAATCAGTTACACGCATTGGATAAATCGAGCCTTATGGATGTTATTATTTTTGTAAAACTCGTAATTTTAAATTTCTGAGATTTGTACAGATCGTGAAGCCTATGGATATTTTAATAAAGAGGGGTTTTCACGACCCACCGACGAGGCATGCGTCGTGACTACCCCAAGCCCGACTTCCTTAGGCCAGGGGCTAGCAACTAGCACCAAAAGGCATATCCCAGAGAAAAGGGAAGGCATTGCCTTTAAACCTGCAACTCACACAGACTGTACACAACCAGGGATAACCAAAAAGTATTAATATAGTAAAAGAGTGCTGAAAGTAAATGGGAAAGTATACAAACCCAACTGAAGAAAATGTATAGGAAAAGAGAAAATATCACCTGGATCATCCACCAGAAAATCCTACCTGAAGGATAGGTATAGATCTGGATCAAGTCATCCCTGAGGTACATCCCGTCTAAGTCCAGCTTCGAGCATCCTCCCATCCATCTCTCTCAGCCTCAATCACTGATGTCTGTCGTCTGAACGGGACACAATAAGGTGCAAGATAATCCCATGGAGGGGTGAGTATAATGATAATCAGTAGGGACCCCAAGACCCCCAACGGTCTCCCAAAATCCACTAAGTATAAACCACAGTAGTAAGGATAAAATCACAAGGTATTATCCAACCCTACTTAGGTATATGCCCATACATATACCTAAGTAATGAAATATAATATGGCTCCAACTCTTGAGCCCAAGAACAACCCGTTCCATAAAGGAAGAAAGATAACTCGTTGATAACAACATGAATTCAAGACTCAACTCACATAGGTATACAACTTATATAGAGGTATAGAGATGATTAGATGTAGCCACTGAATCGTCTACCCTATCAAACCCACGTAGGATCCTAGTATAGTAATCAGAGCTGTCAAACCCACGTAGGATCCTGGAATAGTAGTCAGAGCTATCAAACCCACATAGGATCCCAAAACAGTATTCATATCTATCATACCCATGTAGGATCCAGGAACAGTAGTCAATCCATGTAGGATACCTTTATCACAATGCAGCCAGCCACAGGTTTCCCACACAAACCACGCTTGATTCTAGGAGGGTCCTCAAGCCAAGTGTCGATAAATCAAATACCATGAAGTCCTAAGTTGATTTATCTAGAAGATCTGTCTTGTCATAAGGAACCCAACGCGACAGATGGAACATCAATCGGACGTCTGGTTTGAGAGTTATTGGCATTTCCGTTCTGAGGGCCCGGTTGGATTTATGTTCGATCCAACCCAGTCATACTCCAACTAAATCTAAACCTCAATAGGGGTATACGTAAAGAACCATCTCACTCCAATTTTTCTGTCACCGTAGACAGTTCGTCAATTGGATGCATGTAACTCAAGTTACGAGGAAAAGAGTGGAAACAGGTCAATGCGGGTCTGGGTCCGGTCCGACCCCGTCAGACCAAACTGGCCTGAGCTAGCCTGGTCTGACCTGACATGGTTCGAGTAGACCTGGTCTATAGGTCTGACCCGGCCCGTGAGGGTGGCCTGGCCCGCGAGTGTGGCTCGACCCGCGCTGGGTCTGGCCTACGCTGGGTCCGGCTCGCGTTGGGCTCGGCCCGCGTGAGGCCCGCAGCTGGCGGCCCCCGTGGGGTCCACCCTAACCATGTCCCGGGGAAATTATGTGCCCACTAAATTCTTCAACAGCATAGCCTTTTGGGCGGTAGGGATCTGAATCCACGTCGTGTCGGTCCGTGTCACTTGGGACCCACGCGGCGGGTCCCGCTGTTCCCGGCTGGCCGAGCGGCCAGCCCCCTCCCATGAGGGGTGGTTGCATTGTACCTCATCTGGAGGCTGGCCCCACCGACCGTCTGTTCTCTGTCACGTCGGCCAAGGCCGCAGCCCTTTCTCCTCTGCACGGTACGCACTACTTTGCGCCTTCCCCTGCAACCCAGCGGCCTGATATGTTGGTTCTCTTCACAGCCCGCCTTGCGTCGGCTGTCGATGCACTACCACGGCCCGTCAGTCATGTCCCACTCCTTCGGTGGCCCAGTTGCACTTCTGCCATCCACATGGCCGACAGGAGTGCCATCCACCCTTCCCTTCATTTACCTGGTGACGTTCATCGGTTCTGACCGCCGGTGAACCTTCTGCGGGTCATAGGACGAGTTCTGGTGGCCCAATTCTTGTCCCGGAAGTAGAATCACACTCCTCAGGACGTTTCCTTCGACCCGCGACCATCATTGGTGAAATTATCTCAACTCGGACTCATGCCGCGATTAACATCAAAATCCACAAAGTAAGGCAGAGGGGTTGGGCCTTGTTCATTCGGCCCGCACCCTCCTCTTTAGAGTGATAGCGTGCAACTTATAATCTTAATCCATGATGGAAAATGAAGAACTAGAAACAATTGACAAAGCTTGAACCCCTACATCAGATTCGTTGACGTCTGAGAAAAATATGAAGAAGTTGAGGATGACATCGTTGGCATTCTTCAAGGACGACGCTTCCTCCCTTGTTCCGGAAGTAGATCGAAGAAGAAGAAGTTCATCCTTTGTAGAATGAGAGTTCTTCCTCCAACAAGAAGTTTTCTCCATCCAAAGCACCAATTACTTCAACTTCCAAAGGAGGAGAATAAAGGCTTGAATTTGAGGAGCCTCCCCCTAATCACTTCATTTAATGAAGGAGACGGGTTTTTCAAGAATTAACGTGTAGGTTTAGTTCGGGTGGACCCCACATTAATTCAAAAAAGTTTGAATAAAATAAAATTTAAGTTTAAACAATTTTTATTTTATTCCACTTATCCTTCATGAAAGGTTGGAAAACTAACTTTTGTTCACCACCAAATGAAACTGAGGTGAAGGTCCCCATAAGCAATCACTGACGCTGCGATTTCAACGGTGCCCTTGGATTTCAATTCCGAGTAGTTGTTCTAAGGTTCCCAAAACCCACTCTTAGGTTCACTGAACGTACTCAGAAACTTCGGAATAACATTCTGGGCACTCTGGGCCTCGGAATTACATGCCATCAAAAACCGCAGACTCTGAATAATTCCATATAATTAAAAAAAATTACATAGATTTATAGGTTTTTACATTCTCCCCACCTCAGGGATTTGCATCCCTGAAAGCCAAAACTCAAACACTAGGAAAACAAGTGGGGGTACTGAGAATGAATATGAGCCTCCCACTCTCATGTTCTCTCCTGTAGGTTCTCGTGCTACCATTGCACACGCACCAGAGGTATCAATCACGCACGAAGGACTCTCTCCTTTCGATCCTCGATCTCCACTGGAACCTCTAAAAATGTCTCCCCGTCATCCATGTCAAGATCACCCCAGTCTATGATATTTGTAAGATTATGAACGTATATCATGTGCTGGGATACATGAAATATTGTATGCACCCAGGGAACTGAGGGGAAAGTGCCAGGCAGTATGCCACCTTGCCTACTCTACTAAAGACCTGGAATTGTCTGATGACCCTCAGAGATAACTTTTCGCCCCAGCCAAATCTCCGAAAACACTATAGAGGTGAGACCTGTAGGACGATGTGGTCACCATCCTCGAACTCCAGAGGTATCCGTCTCCTATCGGTGTAGGACTTCTGTTTGATTTGTGCAGTCTTCATCCTCTCTTGGATGATCTGCACCTTCTCTGGCGTAGCCCGTACCATGTCCGGTCCCATGAGTACTGACTCCCCTGGGTCTATCCAGCACAGTGGCGATCTGCAAGGTCGACCATATAAGGCCTCAAAAGGTGCCATCCCAATGGTGGATTCATAGCTATTGTTGTATGAAAATTCCACAAAAGGAAAGTGGTCCTCCCAGCTGCAACCGAAGTCAAGGACGCATACACAGAGCATGTCCTCAAGAGTCTGAATAGTCCTCTAAGTCTGGCCATCCATCTGAGGATGAAAGGCAGTAATCAAATGAAGCTACCTCCCAAAAGCCTCCTGTAACCCCTTCCACAGCCTGGAATTGAAATTTGTATCTCAATTGGAGACAATCGTCAAAGGAATTCCATGAAGTCTTATAATATCCTTTAGTTAAAGTCATCCCAAGATCTCTATTAAACCCTGCTCTTTGATCGGTATGAAGTGGGAAAAATTGCCAAGTCCGTCAATAATCACCCATATAGAATCATGACCCCTTGATGTATGTGGGAGTCCTATCATGAAATCCATGCATATCACATCCCACTTCCACTCTGGGACCTCTAAAGGCTAAAACAATCATGCTGGTACCTGGTGCTCTACCTTCACTTGCTGACAATTGAGGCATCGAGAGACAAACTCTGCTACTGGCTTCTACATACATGGCCACCAGTGTTGTCGTTGAAGGTCATGGAATATCTATGCCACACCAGGATGTACTGCTAGAGGTGTTGTGTGGAACCCCCTCAAAATTTCCTCCCGAAGAGACGCTGGTACCATGGTAAATCCTCTGAAGAGGATGACGTGCTCCCCACCTACAAAAATTATTTTAGGTGCCTATCCTGTGGATATCTATGCACGTCAAGCCTTGCAGTCAACATCCCCACGCTGCACTTCCCTGAATGTCTGATGGAGTAGGGGTGTGACTGTAAGAGACTGCAGTAAAGTTGCTCCATATCAGTCCATATAAAAAATCTATAAAGCGACTAGCTGCTCAGTCACCTCTCCTAGAAGGTGAATACATAATATCATACTGAGAGAATTTTCTACAACGTTCCCCTTCCCAAGAGTATAGACTATCTTGAAATCATAGTCCTGGAGGAACTCAATCCAACATTGTTGTCTCAGGTTCAGGTCCTTCTACAAGAAAATATACCTGAGACTCTAGTGGTCATATTAAACTGTGAAATGCTCGCCCATCATATAGTGTTTCCACATCTTCAAGGCGAAAACCACTACTGATAACTCCAGGTCATGAGTAGCATAGATCTGCTCATGTTGTCTCAGCTGATGAGAACCATAAGCTATCACTACTCGCTCCTACATCAAGATGCATCTGATCCTGGTCCCCGATGCATCGCAGTAGACCATGTACCCAACGCCCTCCTTCAGTACCCTCAATATGGGAGCACTAGTCATCCTCTACCTCAGCTCTTGAAAAACCCAATGGCACCTCTCTGACCACACGAAAGGTTTCCCCTTATTCTTCAATGCCGATAAGGTTGCTCCAACTCTTGAAATGTATTTCACAAATCTCCGATAATAACCGGCCAGACCCAGGAAACTACATACCTCCGTCACACTTCTGGGTGGATCCAAAGCTAGCACATCCTCAATCTTCACTAGATCCACAACAACTCCAGCCTTTGAGATGATGTTTCCTAGAAATTGAACCTATCAGATCCAGAACTAGAACTTTGAGAGCATACCATAAATATGTTTCTCTCGAAGTATGTCAAGTACAATCAACAAATGATAGGCATGCTCCTCCTCGGTAGTCGAGTCGATCAGAATTCCATCATTGAAGACTACCACAAAGTGATCAAGGTATGGCTGGAAGATCCTGTCCATGAGTCCCATGAACACAGCTGGTGTGTTGGTTACTCCAAATGGAATAACCAAGAACTCGTAGTGGCCATACCGACATTTGAATGTCATCTTCTACACATCCTCATCCCGTATACTGAGCTGGTGGTAGCCCGATCAGAAGTCTATCTTAGAGAACCAACGTGCTCCCTTTAGCTGATCTAAGAGGTCATCAATCCTTGGAAGTGGATACTTGTTCTTCACGGTCACTTGGTTCAGGCGCCGGTAATCCACACAGAGCCTCAAACTCTCGTCTGCCTTCTTGGAAAACAAAATCAGGGCTTCCCAGGGTGAAACACTTGGTCTGATGAACCCCTTTCCCTTCAAGTCCTCCAGATGTACTCATAGCTCTCGAAGCTCCGTGGGAGCCATCTGATATGATGGCGTAGATATCAATGTCATCCCGAGATACAAGTCAATGTAAAAGTATAACTTTCTGTGAGGAGGTAGTCCTGGAACCTCATCAAGAAAAACATATGTGTACTGATCCACCACAACAGGATAGCTCGGACTCTACTAATCAAACGCTCTGAGGATAAGGCTAGCCAACTGATGAGTGACTGGTTGCCCCCTCATTTGGGTAAATCCATCCTGCACTACAAAGGTTCCCTTCTCACTGGTTAAGGTAAACCTTGTCCCATCCCCATGGACACACCACACTTTCTACCTAATGTAGTTGATCGAAGCATGAACTGTGGATAACTACTCCATACCCAAGATGATGTCGTAAGGCCTCGACACCGCTACTAGAAGATCCCAGCCGAATCTCTCGCCTTCTAGAGTGAGCTCACACTACCGGTACCAGTGTGTAATCATAGAATCCTCTCCCGTAGGAGTCTCTGGCCATAAGGATCAAGCTAACAGCTCCACCAGAATCTCCAAGCTCCGCACGAGGGCAGTGACAATAAAATAATTACTCACACCTGTGTCTATAAGTACTGCATCTAGGGTGGAGAAGACATAGATCATACCTTGAATTATTTCAGGAGCGTCGTGGTCATAGGCCTCAGCTACCTAGAGCTGAGCTCACCCCTATCTGTCTACTCTCTGTGGTTGGGGTGGACCACCTAGTAGAGGTGGTGGTTGGACCTCGAAACATCATCCACCACCTTCTCCTCGACCAGCTCCTCTGCCATATCTGCCTACTCCCTGCGGACCACCACTATCAAACCTCCTCCTCTGCCTAAAAGGTCTCTCAACTGTCTGTTGATCATCTGCATGGCGGTTTAGATAGTCATGAGCCATGTGATCCTGGCCACCGCATGCATAGTACTTCCTGCTCCTCATATAACTGGCTCTGTCTCGTGTGCCCCACACAACCAAACTCGTATCCTGAGGTCATCCACCGGATGGCCTGGTCTACTAGGATCTCTGTGACATTTGTCTACTGCCAGCTACAGAAGACTCTATTATGTGACTCCTGGTGGTGGTTCTCGCTATTGGTGACTACTCAGTAAGGAAACATTCCACTAAGAGGGCTCCCTCCAACACCTCCACCTGCATCGGGATGCTTAGGGAAATAATCGAAGCCCTGATCTCTCACCTGAGCCCCTGCTCAAAGGTTCGGGCCCTAAAGAATGGGTCCCACACCATATCTGTGTTGAAGCAAGATAGGTCGGTGAACCTCACTGAGTATTGTGCCACCGTCATGTTGCCCTGCTGCAGATGATGTAGCTCCTGTATCCACACCGCACGTAGGGTGTCTGCGACAAACTCCACCAGAAACAGGCTCTCAAAGTCTGCCCAGAGAAGTGTTGCCTCGTCATGCACCTGGAGCATCAGGATCCACCATCTATCGGCTACTTCTTGGAGGAGACTCATTCCAAGGATCACCATAAGGTCGTCTGATGTCCCTACTAGTCTGAAAACTCTCACCATAGCCTCCAGCGAATCCTTAGTTGCCTGCGGGTCTGTCTCACCCCTGAACCTGGCCATCCACTGGCACTGGAACTTGTGCAACATGCTCAGGTGGCATGCAATCTCTACTACTGGGGCTGGTGGAATCGGTGATCCAAAGAGTAGTGGTACTGCATGTGTCTCCACTGTGATAGGTCCCTACAATGAGGACTTGTCGCTCTGTGGGATGCCATCTCGTACAAAGACTAGAACCTTAGCTAGCTGTCTGCATGGGGCCATCCTGAAAAGAAATAGGTGCACCATGGTTAATAAGTTATACCTAGTGAGCTGACTCAAAGATATCAGAAAGAAAACTTTTCAAATGAAACACACACACAATCAGTGTTTTTGTGCATTGAGTTAGAAATCAGAAGTTAGAGTCCTAGTGTATGGATACGTCCGTCGCCGCACCAACACAGGTTTCCCTAAACTGATAACCAAACCCCAAACACTTAACACTATTGTCGTTAAAATATCAGAGTCTAATGTTATATGATAGAACTGACACCACTTATACCAAATTATCAGGACCCATCCTCGGGGCACATGTCGTGACTACCCCAAGCCCACCTTCTTTAGGCTAGGAGCTGGCGACTAGCACCAAAAGGCATATCCTAGAGAAAAGTGAAGGCATTTCCTTTAAACCAATAACTCACATAGATTGTACACAACTAGAGATAACCAAAAAGTACTAATATAGTAAAAGAGTGCTAAAAGTAAATGGGCCAGTATACAAACCCAACTGAAGTATAAGTATAGGAAAAGGGAAAACAGCTCTTGGATCGTCCACCAAGGAATCCTACCTGAAGGATAGGTATAGATCTCTATCAAGCCGTCCCTACAGTACGTCCTATATAATTCTATCTCCAAGAATCCCCCCATCCGTCTCTCTGAGCCTCGATCACTACTGTCCATCATCTACACAACACACAACAAGGTTCGGGCAAAACTCGTGCAAGGGTGAGTATAATGATACTCAGTAGGGACCCTGAGACCCCTAAAGGTCTCATAGAATCCACTAAGGATAAACCAAAGTAGTAAGGATACAATCACAAGGTATCATCCAACACTAATTAGGTATATTCCCCTACATATACCTAAGTAATCAAATATAATCCGGATCTAACTCTTGAGCCCAAGAACAACCCGTTCCATGAAGTAAGAAAGATAACTCATTGATAACAACACAAAGTAAAGACTCATCTCACACAGGTATAGAACTTATGTAGAGAGAGTGTGATGATTATATGTATCCACTGAATCATCTACTCTGTCGAACCCATATAGGATCTCGGTATAGTAATCGGAGTTGTCAAACCCAAGTAGGATCCTGGAACATTAGTCAGAGCTATCGAACCCATTTAGGATCCCAAAACAGTAGTCAGAGTTGTCGTACCAATGTAGTAACCTAGAATAGTAGTCAGTCCATGTAGGATCCCTTTATCACATTGTAGCCAGCCAGAGGGTTCCCGCACAAAGCACACTTGATTCTGTAAGGGTATGCTCTTCTATCTATGTGTCGATAAATCAACCACCATGAATTCCCAATTTTATGTATCCAGAATATCTGTCTTGTCATTAGGAACCCAACGTGACCGATGACGCGTCAATCGGACGCCTGGTCTGAGAGTTATGGGCATTTCTGTTTCAAGGGCCCAGTTAGATTTAGGTTCGATCCAACCCGGTTGTACCCCAACTACGTTCAAACCTCAAGGGGGGTATACCAAAAGAACAAAGTTTTTCATCAACATAGACGATTTTTCAATCGGACACCCGTAGCTCATGTTATGGGAGAAAGAGTGGAAAAAGGTCAAAGAGGGTCCGGGTCCCATCTGGCCCAGTCGGACCCACCCGGCTCGAACCGGGTCCACGGATCTGACCCGGCCCACGAGGGCCATCCTCCTTCGTCACGGCTAAGGCCGCAGCCCTTTCTCCTACGCGCTACATCATGCCTTACCTGGCAACCCGGCGGCCTGAGCCGCCGATTCTCTTCGCAGCCGGCCTTGCGCCAACCGTCGCGGCCCGTCGGGCGCGACCCACTCCTCCAGCAGCGCGGTTGTGCCACCGCCTTCCACGCGACTGGACGGAGTTCCGACCACCCTTTCTTTCATTCTACAAGTGACGTTTGCTGGTTCCAACCGCCAGTGAACCTTCTGCGGGTCACCAGACGAGTTCTGGTGGCCCGATTCTTGTGCTGGAAGTAGTCGTTCACTCCTCGTGACATTGACTTCGATCTTCGACCATTGTTGATGAAATTTGATCAACCCGAACTCATTCTGTGATTAGCATCAAAATCCAAAAATCAAGGTGGAGGGGTCGGGCCATGTTCATTCGGCCCGCACCCTCTACGTTAGAGTGATAGCATGCGGTTTTGAATCTTAATCCACTAAGGAAAATGAATAATGAGAAACGATTGAAAAAGCTTGAACCCCTACATCGGATTCGTTAATGTTGGGGAAGAAGATGAAAAAGTTGAGGACAATTTTATTGGTGTTCTTCAAGGATGGAACTTTCTCTCTTGTTCTGGAAAGAGATCGAAGAAGAAGAAGTTCTTCATTGGTGAAAGGAGAGTTCTTCCTCCAAGTATTTCCTCCAACAAGAAGTTTTCTCCAACAAAATCAACAATTCCTGCAACTTCCAAACTAGGGGAACAGACACTTGAATTTGAGGATCCTCACCCTAATCACTTTATTTAATGAAGGAGAGGGGGTTGGAAAGAGTTAAAGTGGGGGTTTAGTTCAGGTGGACCCCACTTTAATTCAAAAATGTTTGAATAAAATAAAATTTATGTTTAACCATTTTTTGTCCACTTTTTCTTTATCCTCCATGAAAGGTTGGAAAACCAACTTCCGTTAATGACCAAACGCAGCTGAGGTGAAGGTACCCCTAAGAAATCATCGGCGCTGTGAGTTCAACGGTGCCCTCAGATTTTAATTCCAAGCACCAGTTCTAAAGTTACCAAAACCGGCTCTTAAGTTCACTAAATGTACTCAGAAACTTTGGAAAAACATTCTGGTCACTCCAGACCTCGAAATTATGTGCCTTCAGAAATCGAAGACTCTGAATAATTCCATATAATTAAAAACAATTCATGGATTTTCAGGTCTTTACAGGATTACTTGGTATTATCATTTTTCTAAATATAGAAAATATCATATGTTAATATATATATGATGTACTCAGATTTAAAAGAGTAGAGTTTATTAGGTTTCCATTTTCCAAATATGGAATATATTTCATGAAATATATTAACCATGTAAACTGAGAAGAGTGGTGAAATGGAGAGCGTTGAAGTAGTAGGTTGTGTATATAAATAAGACATTATTAGGAAAAAGTTTAGAAAAGGTTTATTTTCCAAATTTGTGAAAATAAATACATTGTGAAGAATAAGTTGTTGAATCAAATAAAAATAGTACATGGTGACATGGAGGTTTTAGTAGCATGTACATGATGTAATTTTTAAATATGCATGTTCTCTAGGTGTGAAATCTAAAATGATATATGATAAAATTGGCATCATTCCAGGCTATCAAAAAAAGTTGCAAAGGATTTTTTCATGTTTTAAAAATATGAAAAGTGGCCTCATATACAATTTTGGGGCTTCTGTAAGAAGAACAAAAAAATAAGTGATATAAGATATTGGAATTGTGATTAACCTTGAAAAATCTACCCATCTAGAGAAAATGATTAACATGTAATACCTTGAATATTTTTTCCCTAATAAGAAGAAGTGAGAGTTATTGTAAGGGTAAAAGGTAAAATGAGTTCTAGTTATAGAACTGGATAGTTGGATGTTTGTTCCAAACTCATACTAAAAGGAAAAAAGTTCACTACCCCAACTCACAGTTGAAGAAGGAACAAGGGGTCCATCCCTATGATTCATTATCATCATTCAAAGATAAAAGAAGATTTGATCAATAGTGAATGATTTTATAGACTACCTATAAAGGAGAAGTTTTGATTTTTCCAATGATGAATATATATAGAACCAAGGATTCAAAAAGCTGTATTTTTTTGTTGAAGTTGATCAGACCAACACATACATAGACTATGGGTTTTTCATTCCCAATGTGTTGTGTGAAACAGGATAAAAGGATTTGAGCCTTAGCCAAGTAGTGACCACTCCCTAAACCTTGCAAGGTAGTGAGTCTTGATGTAGAGTTACCAAAACCATATTATATCAATAAAACATGGGAAGGATAGTGAATTTCATTACCTCATTATATTGTTGATTACGTGCTCCTTGGATGTATCCCATTGCAAGTGAACCAATTAAAATTCTCATTTCTCAATATTATTTATTTTACTGTTGTTACTTCTAAGAATTCAATGATGTTTTGAGTAAAATTATTGATATATAGGTTGAACATTGTTCTTACCTATATAGGGACTAGATCTAAACATTATAAATTAATAATAGGGGTCAAGAAGGTTTAAGTTGATTATATACTGATTCACCCCCCCCCCCCCCAACTTAGGGTTCCTTGGGAACCATACATTTTGGTATGGAATCCATTTTAAAATTCATGAACTATTATTTTTGGCATATTCTGAGCCACTTTCTTCCTTCCTTGTAGGAAAAAGGTGTATTTTTATCTAATAATAATGATTAACCATGCTCAATAACTATAAAATCATATATATCTAATTCCAAAACCTCTCTGGTGCTTCTATGTAATATTTGTGTCTCCCAAACATCATCTTCTATAAGGATTTTTAGAATTATTTCCTATAAAAACTCTTTTTAATCTAAATCATTGACTTTATTTAAGTATATTTTCACCCACTATCACTTTTGGGGATGTGTACCCACTTAGGAAATATGGATTTTATTGCCACCAATACCTTCTTGTATGAGGGGTTGTATAGGTAATACCCTTTATTTTCCTTAATATATTCTATAAAGATACACTTATTTCCTTAGGATAAAATTGTTTTCCATTAATAGAATTAATATATTTTTATCACCCCAACCACACATTTGTGAAAAAATGTGTCTCTTTATACTTTATAACTCGAGTAAAAATCTGTTTGACTCTTCATTTGGAACTCGATTTAGAGTATATGTTGTTTTCTATAATGAGGATCCTAAAAGGATAATAGAAGAATTTAATGACTCAGCATTGATTGCATGATTTCTAACAATGTGTGCTTCCTCCTTTCACTTGCACCATTCCTTTATAGAGTATAAGGATAAGTGAGTTGATATAATATCCCAAAACTCTCATAGATAATCAATGAAATCATATTTAATATATTCCCTATTGTGGTCTAAATGGAGGGTATTTTTTTCTTACCAAGATGTATCTCAACTTTAATATTTTATTAATTGAATATATAAAAGTAATCTAACTTATACCTCATTATGTATACTTATCCATATTTACTAAATTCATAGATTAAAATTATGAAGTATGAGAATCCACCCCTTTCTTTAACTATATATAGTCCACACATATGGGTATAAACCAATTCAAGAAACTATGGGGACCTTTAATACATTTCACTAAATTGATTTTGGGTCATTTTTCCAATAAATAAGTATAAATATTCTTTATAGTTTTAAATTAATATAAATATCCCTATTGATATAACATGTTAAGAGCTTTTTTTTGCATGACCAAATTAGTGATTCCACTATTGGGTGTGATATGATTCTTGCAAACCAGATTCTTTATTTATTATCAACACTTTGTTTTTATACTCCAATTCATGAGGACCATTATTTAGAAGTGTCATATCATAACATATTCTATCACTATAAAATTACAATCTTTCATACCCAAATTTATAAATAAAACCCTCCATATCAAGACATTATATAGAAATAATATTTTAGTGTTTATTTTGACTTGATAATCTCTAATAGGTACTATAAAAACATTTATCTATTGGAACCAAGTAGATCCACCTCACCTCATGAAACTCTTTTTAATCTTCATGGTTATTATATTTGAATAAAAATGTGAGAACCATAAGTTATATTTAATACCTAATTTATAAAAATAGAAAAATTGAACTTAGGGACATTCTACATACCTTTTTTTATTCACCGTAAATATTGAATAATCCTTATCTTTTTTGTCCTTATTTACCTATAAAATTATATTAAGGATATCTAGGAGGGAATTCTCAATGATGTTCATATTAAAGTTTACAGCAAAACTAGAGAATCTATAAAGACATAAATAAAGTAAGAGATCAATTCACAGTTCATTCAGTAACATAAACCCAAAAAATTTCAAGAAAGTTAATGTATCCAATCATGTTGGCCACATGAGGTCTATATGGTGATCACTATTTTCATATAAAGAGTTCCGTAAAGATCTCAAACTATAACACCATAATATTTTATAATATAATTTTCCTCTAAATAATAACTCTTTTCAATGTATTTATCTCCACACAACACCAAAAAAATGATCCATGAAATATTAGATTAATATTATGATATGAATACAACCTCTAGTATATAAAATTATATTAATGAATTAAAATTTATTTAGTTTAGAGGATATTAATTAATCTGACTTATTTTTTATTTCTGAAAAAATTTCTTCAACTGTTAATAAGTTAAATTGACCACTTATAAATTATTATTAAAATATTTGAACAAATATATTAATAATATTTAAATTATAAATTTATATGAAAGAATAATAAGGAATATAATGTTTTAAAACGTAATTTTTCAATAAAAAATATTTTCGTTTATAAATTTTTATTTAAAAATAAATTTTTAAAATCTAGAATTAAAATTTTATAAAATTAAATTCATTTTCTAATTACATATATAAATATTATCCTTTTTTATTTTTTTCCTTTAAAAAATTATTTCTATGATAATAGTTAAAAATACAGTTTTAACTAAAAATGTAGTGTTTATCACTATATCATGAAATAAGTGACACTTAGAAATTTAAAAAATCAAATCATGATAAAATATTTATTAATTAGTATATATATATATATTGATAAATAATATTATGAATTTATAAAATAGAATTTTAAAAACTTTATAAATACTTTCTAATGAATGAAATTGTTTTTAGTCTTTTCATTTTATTAAATGTTATTTTGGTAAAAATTGGGTTTTTATTTTCTTGAAATAAAAAAATTAATTTTATTTTTTGTAACAAACGAATTTATATCATTGAAATAATTTATATTGATAATTTTACCCAACACAAATATTTTAATCTTAAAAATACACTTTTTTCTAAAAAGACAGATTTTTACATGTTACATGTGCTAATGTTAAAATTTATTTTTCTTACACATTGAAATTTTATTCATTAAATTAGATTTATATTTTTTTAGTAATTATTCCAAAAATATTTAATATGGTTAATTTTATTTTTCACCATTAAAATTAAATTACATAGGTAAAATTTAGTGTCCATAATAAAACCAAAAATGGTAAAAGTAAAAAATTCTAATTGTAAAGAACATAAAATATGTATAAAACATTTTTTCAAATGAATAGTTGAAGAATTATCAACCTTATATCGTCTTTTAATCAATTATTATCCATTTTTATTCAACTTGGTATGTTTAACATGTGTTCCCATTATATTAAGTGGTCATAAATACCAAAATTTCATTCTCACAAATTTTGAAAAAGACCTCTCACCACTCCTTTAATAACACTCATGGAATTATGTTTCTACATAAAAATATACCCATTATATTTAATTTATTATACTTTTAATTTTCCAAGAGCCTTTGATCAGAATAGAATTGATTAATACATCCATTTCTAATGATTTTTCTAAAGGAAACCCAAAGACAACAATGTGAGTAATTTTTTCCTAACATCATTACTTTTATTTCTTAATTTATGTAATATAGTTGTATAATTCATATATAGTTAAATAATTATTTATTGTATACTATATTTTATTATACTGAATTAATAGTTATTAACCACATTTCCCCTTTTCTATTAATTAAAACAAAATTGTCATTTGTGTGTCGTCCATACAATCGCCTCGACGAAGAAATGAATTACATTTTCTCTCCACCACCTATATTTTATGATTTTAAAAAGTTAAATATAATAATAAATGTGATGTATATAATATAAATATTATTATTAAGATTAAAATTATAATCCACCTTTTTTCAACTAATTCTTTGAGAAATGAAAATGTTAACTGTGCATTGTGTAAATTACCACCTCCACAAAGTAATATATCTCATTTGTCACATAGTTTCTTTATTATTTATTAAATACCTTTAATTAGGATTTAAAACATTAAAAATATCTAAAAATTTCACTAATATTCTTTAATAAAGATATTATTTCTAAAAACCACTTTCATAATCATAATCATCAACTAATTATGGTATGTTAGTGTTCGGTTCAGTATAACCACCTACTTGAAAATCTATATAAAATAATATAATGGATTAACCTGATAACATAATTATTAATAACATATTATATAAATAAGTAAATAAATAATTTATTTTTTTAATGGTAATGTTAATATTAAACTCATTAATTAAGATATTGTCTTATATTTATTTAAAATCAGTAAAACATGTGTGTCATTAATTTCATCTACAAGAACTATAACGAAAAATTATAGAGAATAAAATTATAACATTATAAATAAATTAAAATTAAAATTTTCAGTTTTTTTTTAAAATCTATGAATGATTAATTTTTGGGGAACATAAAGAAGAACCATGATATTACGAAACTAGTTCAAAAAAATCAAGATTACTAACACCCAATATTGAAAATATATAATAACTAACTAATATAAATGTATAAAATAATTATAAATTAAGTTTATAAAAGTTTGTATATATCAAAAAAATTAGAAATAGAATATTCATATAATTGTTTTAATTATATATAATTTTTTTATTTTTTTACTGGAAGTCAAAAATTAAGGTACGGGTTTTTTATTTCAAATTTTTTTCATTGAGATATGATTAGTATTGACGAATTTTTTCGTCATTATAGTGTATTTATTGTAAATATATTTACTTTTTTCAGAAATATCATTAAATATAGGGTATTTAAAAATTCATTTCATGTTCTGGCTTCCAGGTATCTTCAATTCAAAAAATTATGACATTGTAAGGGTTTTGTTTAACTCAATTTCCCTTTATTAAAGTTATTATGTTTCATATTGAACTTCCTAATTATATGATAGGTTTATTAAAACCTAAGATTTTATATTAAATTTTTTTTTCTATTTGGATAGAATTAATTTTTTAAATTTAGTGATCTTACCTTGATTAATTTCTTCCTCAAAATATATATCATTATTGATAATATTTCCCAACCTATTTAATGACAATTTCCCCTCCTTGTCTGTAATTTCTCTTTCCTATAATGTTCTCATTTTTAATTGGAAACTTAATTATATTTTATCTCATATTAAAATTATATATAAATTCTAATATTTTCAAAATGAATTTTTATTATTCCTTTTATGATTTTTTATTGAAACAAAGGTGTTTTAAAATGTAAATAGAGATCTCTGGAAACCACCCTCATTACTTTTAGTTATGAATTATCACTCTTTTTCAACCATTTTATCTATATTATTAAAATTTATTTATTCCTTATATTGTATATATATATATACATATAAAACTAATTTAATATGGATTTATTTTTATGGTTTAATACATGTTTTAAATTCCCTTTGAAAATCTCACTTTTAAGTAAACAAACCTTAAGGGAACATTATGATTTATTATTCTATGAAAAGGGTAGCCTCTATAAAAAATTCACCATGAATAGATTTATAAAACAATAATTAAATTATGTAAAACAATAATTTTTCAATTATGGTATAAATGTAAACAATAATCTATTTCCTTCCTTAAATCATCATATTCTCAATTCAAAAATCATCACCTATGCGATTCATTTTTATTTTTACATTTACTTGATCCTTTCAGGAATTTTCCTGAATTTGAACTCAATTTTAAATACCAATATATATTTATTAAAATTTGAACAACCAAAATTATTTAATTCCTTATTCTCTTGGGAATCCATATGATATATCCTTTTATTATTCCACGAAATAAGATTACGAAACCGAGTTCTTTCACATGGGTTTTATAATTCTTATTCTTTTTGTGTGGTTTATTTTCCTCAAGTGCAACATGTATAAAAATATATATTATGATTTTTATTATGTTACGGTTGGCCTTAGAGTTAAATATACCTCCAATGCATTGGGTAATGTTTTCATCGCATGAGATACCATGTATGTTGTATGGGTAGTTATCCTAAGAACACTATGATATGTGAGGGTTGGGACCACAGTTATATATCCCTACAAAGATTAGGGTAAATATTTATGTCTCATAATAAAAATATAAAAGGGAATGAAGAGTAAACCCAATCAGCCATGGAACTCTATCCACTATGTTTAAGGGAATGGGGAGTGAACCCAATCCACCATGGGACTCTGTTCACTATATTTATAGTAATGGTCCGCGAAATGAACCCACCATGGGACTCTATTCACTATGATAATATTGGAAATGTTCCTTGAATTATTCTTATGATGTCTAGTTTTATGTTGTATCCACATTTTTATTATTCCTTGAACTTCTGTTATCATTTCCATATGTAATGTTTTCGTGATTATCTAACACTATTATGTCATTGTACAAGTTTTTTCTTTTTATATTACATTTCCTTCCTTCATGATTTAGTGAAAACTCTTATTACTTATTTTTATTGTAATAATAAATTTTTTCCTGATCATGTTTTCTCATATTATTATAATCTAACCATTTATTACATGTTTCTATGTTTTTCCCTTACTAAGCATTTTATCTCACCCTTGTCTTATGTTTCCCTTCCCCATGTTATGAAGATAAGTATAACTTATGAGATGTTTAGGAATGATTATAAAAGATTTTTATTATGGATAAGTAAAAAAATAGTAAATTAAATTGACTATGTAGATGGTCCTCGAAGACACTAAACAAAAAGGTTCTTTAAGATGTGTGACCTTTTCTATTAAATATAAGTTTTAACTTTTGGTAATGATGTCAAATCAAGATATGTTTAACTTAGGTATCTATGGATTGTATCATAAGAGTCTTTAGTTATTTTTTGAGGATTTGAATAATTATTTTTGGTATTTGGATGAGACAAATTTAGGGAAACCCCAAGGAATAAGTATAAGTGTAGGATAATAACCTGAAATTTCAAAAAGTTGAGATTATATTAGATTATAAAAAATACATTCATGTCTGGATACTAAAGGTAGATGAATTATCTATCACAAGTTTACATATATATAGTAAAATTGAATGTGTTGTATTGGATATTAACTCAATTGGAACTCAGTGTATAACAAATAGACCACATTTAACACCTTTTTTGACACTCCTAATAGTTATTAATTGGTTAATTGCATTCTAATTATAAGACACTATAAAGGAACAATTAATTTGAGGATTTAGGTTAAGATTTATGAGAAAACCCTGCCTAAAGAAACCTATATTGAACTGAGTGTGATTTATGTTGGACAAATATCAAATGTGATAGTTTTATAGAGTAATACATTTCAAGGTTGAGTGTTTCATAAGATTATATATGATAATTTTTTTATGATTTTAATTAATCATCCCTCATATTAACCCCTTTTGGTTTTAGTAACTCCTAAAGCATGAAGGAACCAAGTTAGAAATTAATTCCATGGAATAGATATATATTGTCCCAAAAAGAATCAAAACATGATAAGAGATGGAGTCATAAATATTGTGATTATGAAAAACTATTTATCACAATTTAGTATTAACAACCTGAAAATAGTTTTATTCAAAAACCCAAAAAATAAAATAAGGAAGGAGTCTCATGTAAGTTTTGGTGAATAATATGATGAAGGGGAGAATATTAAATTTTATTCACGACATAAATTTGGGAATAGGCTCCCAAGTTAATGTATCAAATAAAAAAAGAATATGTTTAACTATATATAAGGATGACATTGATCAGAAAACTATTTATAAATAATGAAGAAATCAGTTAACGTGAAGAAGGAAAATAATGTTCATCTTAAGGTACCTCTACTATTTAAATGTAGGAAACTTTGGAATTATCAAATTTAATCCCCTAATACAAATACTTATAAGTAATATGATCATTAGTAACCTCTTAGACAAATTAAACAAGAAATATCCAATACAATCACTACAATTAATGTGGACAATGATAATGAAGTGGATAAAGTAAAATTCACCCTCAAAATTAGATGGGAAAAAGTCACACACAACCCTTCGTTATCTTTTAGGGGATATGATTATAATAATCATTTTTAAATCTAGATGAATATATTTGGAAACCTTTTCCAAAATTTTTATTACATGTAAACTACTTTATAAGATATCCCAATGCTATTATATACTTCTATATAATAAAAAATCATGGGGAATATTCAATCATATTTTGAGGACCTGTATATCTAATCTTACTCATTTTGGAGAATACCATATGAAAATTTATCAAATTTTTACAATTTAGTGATCATAAAAATACCATGAAATCCACTATTATGTCACAATAAATGGTTACCTTTGAGTATCGTATGTTTTCCTCTTATTAGATGATTTTTTTAATATCTTAAATGCAAACCCTTATTTGAAAAACTCAAGTCAAATTATATTCTATGTTTTTATAGAAAACAAGTCTTGAGTGATATTTTTGAAATTTATGATCAAATTTAATAATCCTATATAACAATCTATTATTTCTCACACATATTTCAACATGGTTTTTACCTTTGTGCTTGTGCAGAATATTTCCAAGAATTTAGAAGCCTTATGATTCATTATATCAACCCATAGACTTGACATGATGCACATGTAAGCCTCCTAAAGCAATAATAGAATTGGAGTGCCTGGATATCTCAATATTAAAAGGCATTTTTCTAGAAAAAATTAAATTTATAACCATATAAGGATGCATAATTTTCATAAATTGTTTTAATATATGCTAATTTGAAAGGAAATGATGATTATCCTAGTCTTAACCGAGTTGGAAAGATGTATATTTCATTAGAATGTATATCTCAAGTTATGAATAAATTAATAACACTATAATTTATTTGATCAGTGAATGAAACAAAAATTACAAGGATGAAATTCATTTAAAGGGGGAGAATGTAACTCTTAGAGATTTTAGTATATAATTTTCCTCAAAATTAGCACTATGGTAAATGGCTTACTCGATATGAAAAAATGAACCCAAATTATCAATGGAATATTTAATAAACATTATTGTAATAATAAAATCATAATTAAATAAAAACATATTAAAATTTTAAAATTTATTATGTTCAGATAATAAATAATTAATATGATTTAATTATTCTTTCTCAAATAATAGTTTTAAGTGCTAATAAATTAATTTTCCCACCTATAAATGATTATTAGAAAAATATATTATATTAAATCATCTAAAATGATATGCAAACATTCCTTAAATTAAATATTTATATAAAATAATAATAATAACACATAATGTTTAGAAATGTAACTTTTCAATAAAAGTAGTGTTCCTTTACATTTTTTGAATTTTCATTTAAAACATAAATTTTAGAATTTTAGAATTTTAATTTCAAAAAAATTAATTTAATTAATTAAATAAAATAAATAATTATTATCCAAAGGTGAATTTTTTATATCTTTTCTAAAAAAATCATTTTCTTGATGAATAGGGAAAAATACAACTTTTAGAAGAAAAAAAGTATAGCATCTATGACTATATCAAGAAGTTTGTGTAACTTGAAAACATATAAAATATTTTTCATGATAAAATATTTAATAATAAGTGAATATATACATTTTAAAATAGTATTATGTATCTATAAAACCTATTTTTGACAACATAATAAATATTTTCCAATAAATAAATTGTTTCATTCTTTTCTTTTAATTAAATAATATTTTGTTGAAATTAGGTTTTTTCTTGATTTGAGAGACATGTGGATTTTATATATTTTATATTAAAAATATATATCATCCAAATAAAATAAATTGATAATTTTTTCCAACACATAAATTTTATAATTAAAAATAAACTTTTTCAAAAACGTATTTTTATGTATTACAAGCACTAATGAAAAAATTGATTTTTCTTACACATAGAATTTTTTTTTATAAAATTGATTTCACATTTTGAATTATTTGGTCCAAATTATATAATAATTTCCCTTGATGCATTAAAAATTTTAAAATGGTAAAAATTAGTTACCATGGTAAAACCAAAAATGGTAAAAGTAAAAATTTCAAGAGTAAAAGACATTAAAACATGTTTAAAATATGTGTAAAAATAAATTTTTGAGGGATTATCTACATTATCTCCTCCCTACCCACCCTATCCCCCACCTAATTATATTTCATTTTAGACCACTTTACATGTTTAACATGTTCTCTATTTATATTAAATGGTTATAAGTATAAAAATATCATTCTCACCACTTATAAAAAGGGCCTCTCTCTACCCCTTCAATACCACTGAAACAATTTTTTTAACCTAAAACTCTATTAATTAACCATAAATTATAATCTCGTTCATTTTCCATGAGCCTCTTTTTACAATGGACTATATTAAGACATCCATTTCCAAGGAGGTTTCTAAGTGAAATCTTATGTTTTCAACATGAGTACTTTTTTCAAAACTTCATTTATTTTCTTTTTTTACTTTCACAAGTATAGTTTTATATTTTACATATAATTACATAATTATTGATTATATACAAAATATTATTTTTCTAAGGGAACAAATATTAACCACATTACCTTTTTTTATTAATAAAAACTAAACTATCATTTGTGCAATGTGCGAACTACCGCCTCCTTGAAGAAAAGACTTTTGTTTCTTCACCACTACCTATATTCACTTATTATAAATGTGAATTTTAAGAATAAATGTTATATAAATAATTTAATTGGTATTATTAAGTGTCAAATTATAATCTTAATTATTTCTTTCACATTATTTGATTAATTAAAAAGTTAATTTTTCATTGAGCATACTACCACCTTATCGATCTAATATATCTCATTTTTCACATTTTTTTGTTTTTATTTATTAAAACTTATTAAAATATGATTCTCTTCCTTAAAAATGTCAAAATAATATCACTATTCTTCTTTAATAATGAAATTATTTCAAAATAAACCATTTTCATAGTCAAAATCATCCATTAATTATGGTATGCTAATGTTTGGGTTAGTCTATCCACAAACATGAATAATGGAATAAAATAATATCATGGATGACTATGAGAACATAATTAGTAATAATATATTATATAAATAATAAAATAAATGATTTATTTTGTTTTTTGAATGGTAACATTATATTAATGTCATTTATTAAGATAATATCCTTTATTTTTTAAGAATCACCAAAATATTCGTGTTTCCCTTTTCATCTACAAGAACCATAACCATAACTATCATAGAATGAAATTATAACATCATAAATAATTATAAATCATAATTTATGGTAGCTTTTATGATATGGTAATGATGAAATTTTGGGTAAGAATAAATAATAATATTGCTATTATAAAACTAGTTCAAAACAAAGAAGAGTACTCACACACAATATTGAGAATAGATAATAACTCACAATTATACATATAGAGGATAATTGTAAATGAAATTTATAAAAGTTAATAGATATTAAAAAGGTTATAAAATAGAATATTAAGATTTTTCTTTTCTTTGTATGCGAGATTTAAGTTATTTAGGGGAATTTGGGGATTTTGGTAAGTGCAACACCCCGATATTTTTTCAAAAAGAAATTTTTTTTCAATATAATATACAACATAAAACATTAATCCTAAATAAACCATAATTATTTAATTATAAATATCATAAACAAATAATTAAATTATAACGGATGAATATTATTAACTGATTTAGGATATGTGTGTGTGTGTGTGTTTATTACTCAATATAAATTTATTAATGTTTAGAAAATAAGCACTCAATTTTTTAAGAAAAATTTATTTTTCAAATGAATATGTTTTCTTGAAAAATGATTTTTGTGATAAAATATTATAATTAATTTTTATAAATTTTAGAAAATTTATTGTATAAAATGAACTTAATATTTGAATTCATAATATCAAAATTAACTTAGGGAGAAATTTTTTATTTTTCTGAAATGGTTGATTTTTTTTGTGAATAGTGAAAATAATCTATTTTTCAAACACTTTCATTTATTTTCATTTAATAGAGTTATTTAATATTTCTATTATAATTTTTATTTTATCATAAAGTGATTTATAAACCATTTAATTTATAATATATAATTAATTTCTTTTTAATCAATAATTTTAATGATTTTGGTATGAGTTTATTTTTATACTTAAAAACATGATTTTCTGTAAATCATTTTTAATTCTATAAGGTTTATCCATTTTAATTAATTATAATTACCCAAAGTAAAGAAATTTTTATATTAAATTAATATATTATACAAATATTTATATTAATTTAAATTTATATAATGGAAATTTTTAGTCATTGAGTTAATATAAGATCATTTATTACTTGAAAAAGGCATTCCATAAATATTGTTTTCCTACTTATTTTTTTTTATTTTAAATTAATTTCTGTTAATTTTTCTATTTTAATTTGGTAAAATTTATTCTTTATTTTTAATCTTATTAATTAATAAAATTTAATAAGGTCGATTTATTTTCGGTCATAATGAATATTAAAAACAGTAAAAAAACTAGGTATCATGCTGAAAAACTAAAATGGTAAAAGTGAGTAACCTTATAGGTAAATGGAATCACACATTTAAAAAATTTCTATATTTAAATTATGTAGGTTTGGATCAAATATATAAACCCTAAATTCCATTATTTATCAATTTTCCAAGCACTTGGAGTGAGAGTGACTTCGCATTATTGAATAGTTTTGGTATTTACAAAAATGCCGCTCCATATCGCTTATAAAAGGAAACCCCCTCTCCAATCCTTTTCAAAATTAAAAATACTTTTAGTTTGGAAAATACCTACCCAAATAAATTAGTTAACCAACTTACCAAGTTCTATATTCCATGATTTTATTATAAAAACCTCCTTGGAAAGATTTTCTGAAAACCTAAGGAGGTTGTCTGAAGAAGAGGTATCATTCTTGACCAAGTGTTTTTCTTTTATTTCTTCTTGTAACTCCTTAAAATATTATTAAAACATTATTATATAATAACATCAGTATATAACATATAATTATATGTTTTTACGTTAATGTAATAACCAAAATCCATGTCCTCTTCTATTAAATGAAAAACAAAACTATATTTGGTGTGTACGATGTATTACCGCCTCACGAACCTACGCAATTTTTTTCCATCATATCCTATCATGGATATTCCAGATGATGTAATTAATTTTTATATATTATATTCAATACATATTTAAAATTTTCAAAAATTAATTTATCATATATGTTTTTACATTTCTATTCATTGAAGAATGATAGTGTTGTTCGTGCATACATGTGGATTACCACCTCCAAGAAATAATGTGATTATTTTTTAATTAATGAATCACATGGATGGTATATGTTATAATATTTCTATAAATAATACTATATTTATTATATTATTATATTTGTTTAAAGATAAAATTACAAAAAGCTTATTTCCATCATGATCGTTGAAATATGAAAATGTTACTCATGTGTACGTATAATCTATCATCTTTATTATTGTAATATAGTTCATTTTTCATAAAAATATTTCCTATTTGGTTTTAAAACTATAATTTATTTATAAAAATGATAATTATTTAATTATTATTATTTTATATATGATGAAATTATAATCTATTTGACCTTATTTAACTTACCTAAGTGATTTTGGATATATGAAGTGAATATTGTCAAAGCATCCAACATAAACCTAAATAATTAAATAATTGAATATAAAATAAAACTAAATAAAAAAATTAATTAATTACTAAAATAATATAATTTATAATACATTTATCCATAAATAAAATTATATTCTTTTCTATATTTTGTAACACGCAACACTGAGTTTTAACAAACTACATTGCACTATTAAAATTTCATTATTATTTAAATATGATAGTTATAACCAAACCATTAAACTGGATGGTATGAATAGTATTAAATACTTTATTAAATATATATATATATGTCCCACTCAATATAAATTTTCTGATAAATCCTTAGTAATTAATCACTGAATTTTTAGTAAAGTCATTTTATTTATCAAAAATATGTTTCCTTCAAAAATAATTTTTATTGCTTTTGGGAGAAAATATTTTAATAAATGTATCAAAATTTTAGAAATTTTATTTTATAAATTTTAAATATTATTTTGAATCATCGTATATATATTAACTTAAGGTTTAATTTGGTGATTTTTCATAAAATATTAATTTCTCAGTGAATAGTGAAAAAATACAGATTTTTGTAAAACTGGCATTTCATTCAATAAATTAAGAAATTTAAAAGTGACATTATGATTTTAATTTTATTTAAAAGTAACATAATTATTAATTAGTAATTTATAATATAATTAATTATTACTAAATATTTTTTATAATGGATTCTAGTATAAGTTTATTTTTAGGCTTAAAATGCATTTTTCTAAAAACCGTTTTAAAGTGCATAATGTTTATTCATTTTAATTAATTAAAATAACCCCTAATGATTAATTATTTAAATTAAATGTATATATTATATATCTATATTTTTTAATTTAAATTCATATAATTAGTATTTTTATTTTTAAAGTTAATACTCAATAATCTTTTCCTTAAAAATGTATTTTTTAGAAAATTTATTTTCATCAGGCTGGTAGGTTTTTATTTAAAATATAATCAAACCACTTATATGAATTTAATTTCATAAAATGGATTTCAAATTTTTAATATTAATAATTTATAATATATAATTTTTCTAACTCAATTTCTTTCATAATGAATAGTGAAAATAGTAAAAAAATAGTTATTATGGTAAAAACTAAAAAGTGTAAAAGTGAGTAATCTTAGAGATAAAGATGATAAAAATTTTAGAAAAAGTTTATTTTTATTTTTAGAGGTATTTATCAGCCTTATTTATCCCCAAATAATTTATTTATAAATTTTTTATGCACTTTTATTTAGAGTGATGTCCAATTATTGAATAGTTCTGGGTATTCATATAAATGTCGATCATCCTCCCTTTTAAAAGGACACATCATCCCCTCAATTACTCACAAATCTCAAGTAATTTAGATTGATAAAAGATTACCAAAATATCTCCCTAAAATCCATAGAAAAATTATAGGTTTTTTTATTCCCAAAAGACCACCCTTAGGACCTTAAAATGAATCCAAAGAAGGTTCTTCTATGAAAAGGTAATATTCCTCACCAAGCTCCTTTTTAACTTCTTATTTTTCAAACATAAATATTTATTAAAAATTAATATATAATAACACTAGTATATCATATATACATATTTTTTTTTATGTTGATGGCATAATATTCATTTATCTCCTCTTTCATCAAATGGGAAATGAAACCAATGATTGTGTGTATGGTGGACTAATACATCGTGAACTGATATAATTCTTTTTCCCTCATCAACTAACATGGATATCTATAAATATGGATATATTGTTTATACATGATATTTATTGTATATTTATAATTCTTAAAAATTAATATTTCATATAATTTCATACCTTACCATTCATTGAAAATGATAACATCGTTTGTGTGTATGGCGGACTACCACCTCTTGAAGCATTGTGATTCATTTTTTTTTATTACTACATCACATGGATGGTATATGTAATTGTATTTAAATAAATAATATTATATTTAAGATATTATTATCATTATTTAAACAAAAAATAACATTTACCTTCTTACCATAATGATCATTGAAAATTGGAAACGTTACACATGAATATGTATGAGCTACCATCTCCATGACTCTGAACTACTTCATTTTTAATAACCATAATTCAAGGTTATTATTAAAATAATAATTTATGTAAAAATAATAATCATTTCATGATTATTATATTGATATGATGGTATAACAACCTCTTTTACCATGATCAATACACCAATACTTTTTAAAAATAATGAACTGAGAATCTTTAAAACACCTAACATTGACATAACTAATTAAGTAATTAAATATGTCATAAAAATGAAGTAAATGGTTTAACTATAATTTATTAATCCTATAAAATTTCCTAAATAAAAAAAATAATTTATATAATTGTTTTATATGGGAGATAAAATACAAACACAACAAATGTAGACTCATGGTAAGGGTATCCCTCTCAAAAATTCCTTCTTTGAGACGCATTCTCTTTTATTCACCTAATTTATTTTATATAGTGTATATAATTAAAAAGTACATATTATAGCATGAATAATTAATAATATTAAATATTTTAATCCACATGTCATTTATTTCATTCATGGGGGTAATTATTCAAAAGTTACCAAAGACGTGAGGGTTTATGATTCAATCTCATTATAATCAGGATTGTTTATGCTTGAATTTTCATTGAAGGAAATTATTTGAAAATTTTATAATAAACTCCTTTATTTTTATTCTACCATGGTTATTTATGTAATTTTTAAGTAATAGTACCATTTTCCTCTCTTAGGTAGATAAAATTTATGAGAAAATATTTTTAAGAAAATCCAACTTCATTTCTCACTTCATTCAAAAATCCCTTTTCCATTTGAATACTTGTTTTCTAAAAAACATAAAAAAAATGTTTTTAATATTCTAAAATGATTTATTATAGAAAATTTTACCCATGTTTTCTTTAACTTCCCAACCCAAAATCAAATATTTGATGCCTTGATCTAGTTTCTCAATTTGCCTCAAGTGTACCTTCATGTATTCCAGAGGCTACTGACTAGCATTGAGGATCCATAGTGGTATAGTGAGGAAAATATACCCTCATAATAAGTTTATAATAGCGGTGTAATAAATGATTAAATATTAGAAACATTATATCAACTAATTTCATAAGATAAATCATCCAGATAAAATAAATAGCCATCAATAGAAATACCTAGTACAATATATAGAATTATGTAATATGATGTCTATAATTTAAAGGAAAGGAAAACAATTGTAGAGAGATCACATACATAGAGGTATATAAAAATAACCAAAAATGCCAAAATATTAACTCCAAAAAGCTTCATGAGTCATATCTTGGTCTTTTGCTTCCCTAATCTTATGCTACAATCAAATCAAGTATCAATAACCAAGTGCATTCCCATGTACTTACTTATATCCATGAAGTCTATTTGGGAACCAAACAGTGTCCTGAACAAGGAGAGATATATATTAAATTGACCACCACAACTGGTTTCTATAAATATTCATCCAGTTCATATAATATGAGAAGTTTGTAGATATAATAATGGTAAAGCATTAATAAAAACAATAAAGGGTCGGACCTAGTTCCTGAAGGACACCATGTTGACACTGCCTTTTTTAGCCTGTATCAGGATAACCTCTAAATAGTTATCACCATGAACATATATTTTTGATATTATATGAATATATTTATATATATTTATTTTCATTATATACATAGTAACCTTTATATGCATATTTATACATGCATAGTTCTAGTTAGGACCTAATGCGTAACTCAAGCCTCCAAGTCTAGTCACTAGAATCTCATATTGTAGTAGGGTATGCCATTCCAAAGTATCCTACATGATAAGGGTCTCCATACCAAAATATCATGTGTGTATGTTAATCCATTCCCAAGTATCATAGATGTAAGGGACTTCATTCATGAGTATCACATGTGTAAGGGATGACATTCCCAAGTATCACAAGAATATGATATGCCATGACCAAGTATCACTAGTATAAGAGACTCCATTTCCATGTATCACAAGTATAAGGGGCACCATTCCCAGGTATCAGAATTATAATGGATGTTATTCCCACTTATCCTTGGTATAAGGGGCCAAATAGGATTTACAAACTATTAAAATTTCACTTTTACAAGGGTGTAACCATTATCTCCATTTGAACATGTGACCTGGTCGTACCACTCACTTATGAGTCAATTTATTATAGTCATTAAATTTAAGAGTTAAGAAAAAATGATATAGAATTTGTTTTGGTCATACAAGAATCTATAATACTAAGGGGTAATTCCATAGGCACACCTAAAGGGGTGTAAATAATTAAAGGGGAACAATCCCAACATGAATAAGGGTATACTAGGTCATTATTATCAAGGATAAAAAATTAAAAAGGGTTACATGCATTTTTATGTAAATGCACTGAGAATCTAACATGAGGAATCACTATACATAATTTAAAGAAACAAAAATTAAGTGATAATTACTAGACCACCTACCATATGCGTGTGGAGAAACTCTCATTCAGTATTTCCCTTTTCACTGTTCTAGGTTGTAAGAAAATGTAAAAACAAAAAAAACACGCTAAAAATTGGTCATATGATCTTGCACGTAACTAGCATAGTCAACAGGAAGATAAATGATGAAATGGCCTCATGGAATGGAGAGTTTATCTGTGGTGATCTAACTTGATAGATGAATCACAAATTAGAGTTCAGATGGATGAATGGATTCAAATCCTTTCATTAGGCTCAAAAGAAATATTTATTGAATGGGATGCAATGTTGAAGAGAAATGATAGGTCTTATATCAAAAATAAGTGACCCTTCCTCTTTTTTAAAAAAAATGGACCCATGTCGTTTTCATGGTGTGTGAATGATTTACACGTCGTGTAAATGTCGGGTATTTCCCCCTTAGGAAAAACTATTACTTGTCATGAAAAGGAGTCTGGTCAGACCACTACATGTCATGTATTCAAACCACATTGTGTATTTAAATACACTCCCTATATTTTTCCTATATCCAAGATCCATCCCCCCTGCAACCTTCCTTCTGAAGACAAACCAACTTGCTTTAAGGCATAGTTTCCATATTTAAGCTTAAAGATAACTACAATAAGGGTTTAACTGAAAATTAAAATATTCATAACTGATATGAAAAATAGGGTTCCTACACTCTTCCCTCTTAAATAAACTTTTTCTAAGTTTCCATTCCATGGGTGGAAAAACATCATCTAAGAATAACTTCGTCCATTGAGAAAGTATGGCAGGCTCCCGGTCTAGTGTCTAACCTTGTGCATGGTTTTGCTTCCATAGCACCCATACAGAAGAAATCAATATACCTTTGAAAATCTATGAAACAGGGGTGACATCACGCATAGTTTGATTCCTATGAGGTAATTTCAACTGATATTAAATTAGTATGAATCTCTATATAACATCAAAATTTTCAACGAACCAAGTTGAAATATTCCCTTTCCGTCTAAAACATCAATTCCTTAGTCTAGTTAAAACATATAAGAATACCTTATCCCCAACCATGAACTCTAATGGTCGATAGAGATGACCGATCTATGACTTATACCGAGAGTGAGTTGTACCCATTCTGTTCTTGGTAAACCGAACCAACTCTGAAGTCTCATAAATTGTACAAGGTTGAAGTAAGGTTGTCTCACCTACCTCTAACCAGAACAAAGGATAATTGTATAGGATACCATATAAATATTCATATGGATCCATATGTATCATATCCTGAAATATATTACTATAGGATAACTTGATAAGAGGAATATGTTTCACCTAGGAACCTACAAAATCAAGGAAACATGCTTGGAGCTTATCCTCTAGTACCTATAACATCTGTTTTGACTAACTATCAGTCTAAGGGTGGAAGGTTTTTCCCAAAAGTACCTGCATACACAAATCTTTCTGTAACCCTTCCAAAACCTCAATGTTATATTAGAATCTATATCTTAAATTAAATTGAAAGTGACCCCATTTAGGTGTATAATCTCAGGGAAAATAGTGTCCCAAAATCATCCACAAAAAAGGTCTCTCTGATAGGTAAGAAAGTAGTGAAATTCATGATCCTATCAATGATCACCCATTCTGAATCACCAGATCAAGGGGATCTCAGTAATCTAGTCACTAGGTACATCATTACATAATTCCATTTCCACTTAGTAATTAGAAACATCTATAAAATCCCTTGTAATCACTAGTGTTTTTCCTTCACCTGCTAACAGGTGGAACATTGCATAACAAAACCATCTAACTCCCTTTTCATACCAGGCCACCAATATTGGAGACATAGATCACGATACATCGTTGTAATTCCAAGATGTACCACTCATGTAGAAGCATGATACTTTCTCATTAACTACTCCCAGATGTTTGTAGGAACCCAGATGCATCCATGGATTCATAAGATCTCATCCCTATCCACGACCCTACCTAGAGGTGGGTCCTCACCAGAAACACTATCTCATAGGAAAAATTCCTCAGGATCTAATAACTACATGATCTTCACTCTATCAAAAATTGAAGAGGTCACTAATAATGTTTCAGGTACAAACAATCCATAATAGTTTTGAACCGCCTAGTGCATCTTGGAAAATAGGTCTATAAGATAACACTCATTACTGGCCTCTAGAACTTATTGTGTATGATTCCACCATCTAAAATCAAACACTATAACATTTTATTTCCCAAAAATAAATGAAATATCAAAATTAAAGGGTTTCAGGTATTCCATCCACCATCTTTTCCTAACATTCAAGTTAAACTTTTTGAAAATATTCCTGAGTATTTTTTGATCCATGAACACCACAAAATGCTCTCTTAGTAGGTAACGCCTCCTACAACATAAGGTATGAAACATACAATCCAACTTGAGGTCATGTGTTGGGTAATCTAATTCAGTCTCAAATAAAGAGACTTGTATGCCAAAACTCAGACAATTTTCATTAGAACTACTCCCAAACTGATTCATGATGCATCACATTATACTGTATAAATTCATCCTAACTCTAGAATAATTAAAAATGACACTAAATTATATCTCCATTTCAACTCTTGGAAGTATGTCTCATAGTCTTCTGACTATAAAAACTTCAAACCCTTCATAGTCAATCTAGTGAGAGGTTCTTCAAGGAATGAAAACTCCATTATAAAGCACTTACAATAGTCAACCAAGCCTAATAAACTATATATGTCAAGAATGTTCTTAGGCTACCCCCAAGTAACTATAGCACTCACCATATCTGGGGAAACAAGCACTTTATCCTATGAAATAATATGACCCATGAATTAGACCTAATTGATGTAAAATAGGCATTTTTTATCTTACCATACAACTAGTTCTCTCTTAGTATATTTTGAATAATATCATGATGTTAATCATGGTTGTTTTAAGTACAAGAATACACCAAGATATATTCTATGAAGAAAACCACAAACGAATCCAAATATAGGTTGAAAGCATGATTCATTAAAGCATTGAATATTATTGGTGCATTCGTAAGACCAAACAAAATAACAAGATACTGATAAATACCATACCTACTAAGAACCATTATACAAGGTATTTATGACACTATAACTATTAAATAATGATATCCTGGCCTCAAATTTATCCTGGAGAAACCCCTTTCACATTGGATTTGGTTGAATATTTCATCAATACGAGGTAGTGGATACCAGTTATTCAAAATAAGCTAGTTCAGGCATTGATAATTCATTTTAAGTCTAAGGGTATCATCCACCTTCTTGGTGAAAAGGATAGGTGAACCCCATGGTGAAGTGTTGTGTCGTATAAAACCATTAGCCTCCAAATCCTTTAACTACCTCTTGAGATCTTGAAACATTGTAGTCGTTATCCTATATGGTTGAATGGATATTTTTGTAGATCTTAGCTTTAGATTAATAGAAAACTCCAACTCTCACTCAGGAGGTAAACCGAAAAACTAATTGAGGAATACATCTATGAAATGATCTAATACAGGAATAAAATTAGTTTGATGTATTCCTTGATCCACCATATACATGCTAGAAATATGGGCTATCACTCAACCCATCCCACAATTCTTTGTTCCAACTCTACTTTTCTGTACATCCCATTCACCCTTGTGAATATAACTATCTTTATTTGGTGATGTAAACAAGACCTTTGAATAATATCAATCCACATTTGCATCCTAGGGAACCAAACAGTCCATCCAAAGAATGAAATCAAAACTTGTTATCTCGAGCAATAAGAGTTCTTATATGAAAATATAGCTTTCTACCACAACAGTCATTCCTTTAATTTTCATACACTCTCTGATCAAATCCCTAATGAAATATCAAGTGTCATGACACCACAAAATACTCAATATCAATCCTAAGGCATTCCAAAATAGACACACGGATAAAGGATTGTGAGTTCATTATTTGAAATAAGGAATATATGATATTAGAAGCTACTAGAATAGTACCTTGAACTATAGATATTATGGAACCCTGGTCCTTAGGTATAGGATTCACTGCATACATATTGAATTATCAATGACAATGTACTAAAACCTCACTACCTTGAGTGGGTTCGATCTACTAGTGTAGGGTTTCAAAAGCCAAGATACCTCATTCTCTTCTTGAAGGGATAGTAGTACTCTAGTTACATTCATTTTGAGGTGATACAAATTATTCTCCCATAGTCGAAGCTAATATGGATCCTCTCCCATTAGGAATGAATGGAAAGGTCCAAAAAATGATTTGATGATTCCCCAACCTACCATATACTAGGTACTAAATGGGGTCCCTCGGACGCTAGGTCCTCTTATTCCATAGATTCTTACACTTTTGAAAATCCACGTAACTATCAGGGGATGTCAGTGGTTTTTTTTCTTCTATGTATAGTCTCAAAGTGATTTTTTTGGCTGCTTTTCAAACAAATTCTCTATCTCAATTCTGATATTCCCTTTCCATATAATTAGTTCCCCTTAGGTTTCACTCAGTGATGAGGGCCTGGTTTCTTATTTCTAAAATGCTGACCAACTGAATCACATTTACCTAAGATTGGATGGAATATACAAGATGATACTCAAAATTTCTTATTATCATCAATGTGTCACCAAAAAGAGTCAGAGAAAAGTGATGGCGTTCTGTGATCTAAGAACAATATTCCATCATGAACATAGTAATCCACTATCGATGTATAAAATCTCTAGACCAATCATATCTCAGAATCTGTTGAAAGAAATATCTAGAAAATACCATCTGAAAACTAGCCCAGGACATACCCTGATGACGATCTTCCTGTTTGAAAAAAAAATCACCATCATTTGGAATAATCTTGAATAATATACTAGAAATATTCACTTTCCTCTCAATAGGTGTCTCAAGGTTTCTGAAGATAATCATCATGGCCTCCATCTATGACTCTTTAGCCTGAGGACCCCCATTAATCAAAAATTTGGGTGGATGCTAGTGCTGAAACTCTTGTGTTAGCTCTATAATAAAACAAGGAAGCCACCGAGTTCCTTGAACAATTGGTATAATTAAAAGAAAACCCAAAATATGTTGGGTTTCTGTGTCAATATTAGGAATAACATCAGGTCCCATAAGAGGCACTATTATATTTAACACTAGTGGACAAGGTCCCACCACCTCCAGAGCATATTCATCACCGCCCTCCTGGTTCTTGACTCAATATATTTTTTGTTTCATGTATCTAAAAATTTCAAGAAAATATATCATACATGATTTGATAATGGAATGATCTATAATGATAATAATTGAACTATTAAAAATCATTTCTATATAAATATTTCACCTTTATGTATTCTCCTCAATCTAGGTTCGGGTGATGTACAAATCATCAGTATTGTAGGAGACACTGCCTACTGCCCACTATTAAGTTCGGGTTAGGGTTGGGTTCTCTATTATAATTTAGAGGTATTTGTGTACAAATTTTCGATTAAAATTTATATAGGAAACACCCTTTAAGTTGTAATTGGAATCTCCATTTAATAGAAACCACTTCATTTCAGAATTTAAATTTATTCAAGTTTATATTTATTTATATATAAAATTTTAATTGATTAATTATATAGATCACCACTTCTAAATTATAAAGTCTCATACTCTTTATAAATTGAAATATGGTGTCTATTTAATCCCAACCATAAACAGAATCCAACCCATGTGAACAATGGTCCATGACTCGACAAGACATAATGGACTACTAAAGTTATCAACATTAAGTTGTGTAGTAAAACAGATTTATTTAAATGTTGGTACTTTTAAGTAACCAATTATGTTTCTCATTCCCCTGTAATAACATTTTTACAATTATATTTATAGTAGTCAAGGAACTCATAGTAATCATAGGCAATACAAGCAATTATATGCACCTATATAGAATAGACTAATCCATGACATGTGAATATCTATGTATCAATGATGATGCATGAGTCAACACTTCTTTATCATACCATGGCAATGGTAAAAATGGAATCATCAATCAATGAAAAAAAAATAGACATCTCATATCATGTTTGTCACCCAACAATGGAATCAAATAAACTGTAATAAGCTGAATCTAGAAAAGAAATTCACATACCTATAAATTTGGATTTTATTTATACATGGGTTAGATTCTCACAAGAATAGTCTCACTACAAAATTTTGATACATATTAGTCTCATTTATACCATCCCAAAATAGTAATTAAAATAAAAGAAACCTCTTATGCCAATTTGTAATGACTTAACCCGAAAGCCACTAAGTGCTTCCCTGAGTCAGTTAGTCACATAACCTCAATAACACCTCCTCATACACTAGAGGCTACCAACCATTAGTGAGATTCCATGTTTGTACAGTGGGGAGAATATACCCTCTAAATTAGAGTATCACTATGGAGTAATAAATAAATAAATACTGAAAACATGATATCAACCAATAGAAGAAGATAAATCGCCAAGATAAAATAAATATCCATCTACAGAAATATCTAGTACCACATACAGAATGATATAATGTTGTGTCTCTAATAAAAAGGAGAATAAAAATATTGAAGTATGATTAAATACCTACAAGTGTATCAAAAGAACCAAAATACCAAAATATAGTCTCCAGATAGCATCACGAACAATAACTCGCTTCTGTGCTCCCCTACTCGCATGCTACAATCAAATCAAGCATTGAAAATTGGGAACTTTACCCTATCCCTACCTACATCCATGAAGGTTTTCTAAGTACCAAATGGAATCCTGAATATGGTTTTGGATATAATCAGTAAGCCACCTTCAATTATGTCTAGAAGTATCCATCTAGTGCATATAATATGATTATTGTACAGATACAATAATAGTGAAGTAGTAATATAAACTATAAAGAGTCATCTATAATGTTATGTAATTCTTTTAGAACATATATATATGTCTCTTATATTTATATATATATATATATCTTCCCCACTCTCCCTTCCTTTTATGGGATAATACATGCCTTATACTCATTTCTCAAATTCCTTCATTATGAAATTTCCTTTAACTATGATATGAGGAAATATTATTTATCTCATTTTATATCAATGGGTAATTATTATGTTTATTCATTCTGATTTTTTTCCTTATTTGGAACACATATGCATGTATATAAAATGAATGTGATGGATGGTCCAACAATTATATTTCCCTCCAATGCATTGGGTGATGTTTTAGTCTCATGAGACATCATGTATGGGGTTACGGAGTGAACCTAAACCATTATGGGGCTCTTTACACCATGTGATGTTGTCTTGGAGGATAGCCTTGACTTATGATTATATAATTTTTTATGTTTCGTCCACTTTTCCTAGGATTACATGACATTATGATTCCATGTTTTCAATGTTATTTTCCCATGTGATTACCCTTGATGTAATGACATAAGTTTTTTCCGAATGGAAATTTTAGAAGAAATTTGAATTTTTTTAAGTTATTAAAAGGTTAAAATGTTCATTTTACCCTAAGAGATGATCTCGGATAATTTTTTTACAACTCTATTGAATTCTCTATTAATTTGTTTCCATTTGTAGGTTATATAATCCAGGTACTCTGACTCATTTGTGTATCTTAGTACACTGCGAGACAGTCTGTGTGAGGGAAAATCGTCATGTAGAGTACACGACCAAACCCCATCAAGGTCTCACACCATGTAAAAGTACACATCCAAGAAAAATACATGGCCAGGCCTTGTGAGGTACATGGGTAGGTAACTCATGTGGGTTACACACCATGTACATGAGTTAAAAGCTATGTACAGGGTTTTTTTATTCCATTTTTATCTAAATTACACACTTAGGTGGGGCTTCAAGGGAACATGTCATGAACTAGGGTATACACACTGTGTAATCCTCCCTTGTTACATTTTTTAGGGTTTTTCCTATTTTATGTCCCAATGTCATAATTTAACCTCAATCATAGTACATTTTGACTATATTTCAATATAGATCATGATTTTTATACTCATGAGGGGATTTGAGGAATCCTATGAGGTGTTTAAGTATTTTTACTAAATGTATAGGTTCTTCCTCTAGTAACTGAATATCACTATCTCATAAGAGTTAGACCTCTAATCTGAGATAGAGCATGATCCATCTCTCTATACTGATATTCAAGGACATATACTTTTAGACCAAGAGTTCTTATTATCCTATAACCTAGGGAATCCCACATTAGATGTCTCTACCTTATTATTGTTTCTAAGGGTCCACTGTGGGAAGCCTTTTTCTTACATGCTGGCCTAAGAATTCCCTTATAGGATCCCTCTACCTTTTTACTTTTTATAAGGATCTTGTGTGAGATACATCTACCGACATATAACATTTCGAGGATCTCATATAATATTACTCTACTTATGTTTTAACCTAGAGGATCTCATGTTGGATTCCTCTCTTTAGTTAATCATGTCAAGGATCCCATGTAGGATACCTCTTGTAGCTTACTATTTATGAGGTTATCAAGAGTGATTCCTTCACTTATGTATAGAATTCAAGGATCCTAAGCAGTATGACAATTTATTATTATATCTTGAGGGACCCAATGGGCTCCATGGTGGTAAATTGACCCTAATAATGTGAATAGGGGGATTGGTTAGTAATGGTAGTGGGTTTCATCATAGAACCCATACTAAACTTGTAAACCTGTGAGGTTGTAGTAGTAGTGCTGGGTTGGGCATTCGACCACTCTCACTCTTTTCTTATTATTTCACTTGGTTATTATTAATTCGTCTATGATTACTATAGGTTATTCCACATTTTGAGCCTAAAGAGATATGGTACATGACATGGATTCAAAGAGGTACTTCCTAAGATCCAGCTTTTAAGACTTATTTATGTATATAGATATCAAGGTATGGTACCATTTACTGAGATTTATTTGGATGTGCTCCATGGACTCAAAGAGGATTCTATGGTCAACGAACCTAGGTTCTAAACCATGTAGGTATATATTATATCAATTTTTTATTGATGCACTCTGTGAACTGGGATAGGATTACATGGTCAATTTCTTGGTCATAGCCTTTGTAGGTCTATATTATACTGATATTTCTATGGATGTTCTCTATGGATTTGAGGAGGGTGCCATAGTCAATGGCCTTGGGTAATTTTCCCAATTTTTTGTACATTATGTTAATTATTCTCTAGATGATCACCTCAGAATTGAATAGGATGCATTTTCAATTGCCCCAGGTTCTAACCATCATAGATCTGATACATAATACATCCAGTTTTGGCCACATTTGATACAAATACATCTTTATAGGATTGTTCATTGGTACATGGTATCCATTATTATAGTGATTATAGGTGATTACAAGTGATATCAGTGATATTGAATTTATCCCTTATGGTGACGTATCTTGATCATTAAAATTTCTAGTGCTAGATGAAGCAATAATTTTTTTTTATTGAGATTATAAACCCTAGAATCGACTTAATTATTCACAGATTGAGTGGTACAACATCCATCTCAATTCCCTTTTAACCTTACTCATGTATATACATATTTATGAATATATATGGTAATATATATATACACAAATTTAAATTTATATATATAATCACAGTAGCACATTTCCCAATTTATTTTGATCACAGACCCAGGGATCAACTATAGTTTCACTTTATTTATTTATTCTCATGTCTAGACATGTATTGACTGGGTTGATCAAATTTCATGAGAATTCACTTATTATAGTATATTTATAAGTTCATAATTGGGGTGGAATGTTGAGATTATTTCTCACCCATGTATGTACACATTGGTGTGCGTGCAAACCATATGTCTTCTTTTTAAGTTGAGAATAAATTTCATGGTGGATATAGATAAGTCCTAGGGTTTCATGGTCAAGTAGAGCCGCTCATGTGGATTATTTTGATTAGGATGAAGCATCTTGGTGTTGTCTTAAAGATGGGGTATGTGGTCTGGTTCGGAGTTATTAGGAGATCCCTATTCCCATATTTTAAATTTCTTTTATGTACATCTATCTAGATATAGTCATCCCGGTGAGAGATTAGTGTTGTATCTATTCCATGGTTGTTATGGATTTTGTAGTATTTCATTTATTATTATAAAATACACATATTTTAGCTTATTTATATATTTCCCACTCTATAATTTAATATTATGAATTTTATCTAGTTATTTCCATTTTTCTTACTCTAATATGAGGAATATTCATCCCACTGTCATAACCCGGGCCCTCACTACTAGTTAGAAACCTCGAGCATATGGGGAGTCATGCTTGAGGCCTTGTGGAGAACTAGCTTGGGGAACCAGATTAGTGGAATTCAATCTAGGACATTAAAAATTGGTATCAAAACTATTCCATTCCAATTGTATTACTATTTGGGATATTTAAAATAAGAGTATTAGGAATGTATTGGAATCTTGATCGATATTGAACTGGTGTGTCAAGAACACTTATTCCGATAGGAATTCCATGTTACCAGGGATCTAGGACTATTGTTTAATATGTGATGCTATAGTTTTATATGACTTTCTCTTTGATATAATCACATGTAGTGTGTGTTTTATGATTTATTAATGTATTTATGGATCTTTTTCATTATAAATAGTCCCTTGATTGATTTTGACTCTTGTTTGGAAAAGGTATAAGGCATCTCTTACATTGTATTTGGTAAGTATGAGTCACATTTTGTAGGCCTTATGGTGTGTGATTATTACTAAAAATAGTGTCTAGTTGTTTAAAGTGTCAAAAAAACATAAATGGTGTTTTCCTATATAGGTTCTTGGTTTAATTCAACTCAATTGAGATGAATTGTATATATTTTATTCTAATGGAAGTCTATGTGGTTCTACGGTGAGATATTTGATGGTGAGGATGATGACTTGGTCGTCATGCATGGGAGGTTCAGTGATCCTAGTAGGTTGATAGGGAATATGATTCTTATGTGTTGAACCTTTTATAGGGTGTTTTAACTTAGGTTCTGTTATTTCAAGTGTCAGTAACAACATACATAGTTATTTGCCTATATAGCATGGAATTAAATTATACTTAAGAAAACCTTGTATATATAATAAAAAATTGATCATTGATACAATTTTGTGAAGATATTGTTGACCCTTAAAGGTTTACTTTTACAATTGAGGATTTCTATTTAGGTTATCTAGTCAGGTCACTTTGTACAATATTGATAGACATGAAAACGTTTATAGATAATTGGAACCTCAAGGGGGTATTACCATATATGGATTCTTCATTAGAGTCATTTTATCATTATTCCTTTTTTTCATATCATGATACTCTTGGGGAACTACCATATGAGGGTTCTTGGAGAGTATTAGGTCTTAGATGGGTTGCTTCTTAGTAGTTCTAACACTTGTAATTCAATGTTTTATTTACCTTTTTAGTGAGAGAGTCGATAGGTTTGTTATACTAATTATTTAGAGATATGTTTATGGATGACACACTGAGGGATGTGACCTTGGAGTGGTTTTTCCTTTTAGGTTTGGTGGTCAGACCTAGATGACTGGTTATGAGACTTGATCTGTAGGGATTGGTGGGAGACCTAGAGACCCTTAGTTGTTACTCAGGTCCTGGTAGGTCAACGTTCAATTTTATCAAGGGAAACCTACATTAGAAGTCGTATCAAGATTATGGATGAATTTTTAGGTAGTTATCTTGGTTATACACTTGTTAGATATTGATTCATATTATGTTCTTGGTTTTTTGTTGTATAGGCTCATTGATGCCTTTGTTTTTTTACAAAACACCTAGGCTATTTGTGTTTCAATAATACATTCAATGATTATGATTATTTAGGTTCAAGATCTATTGACCAATTTTCGCACGGTTGAGGCGTTAATTTAAAAACTGGCATCGATTGATGGCTGATCATGGAATAAAATGTGGCACAAAAGAGGTACTTTATTTTTAAGAGGAGTTACAAGGGAGCTTCTAGATTAATGAGACTAGAATATCGTGTAGCACAGCCATCTTGGCCTTGTGATGGATGACTAAAGGAAGCATTAGTCATGTTTCTATGGTATTCATTGGTTATTCATGGTACAATTTAAATCTTAAATTGGCGATTGTCTATATGAAATCCTAGGACCGATGGTTTCAAAGACATATTTTTGGAATAGATGTTAGGAGATATGATAAAATGAGGATTTTCAATCTATGGTATAGGATACATATATAATAAATAGGGTTCTATGAGGTGGTTTACCTATGGATGAATCTTGGTCAGATATTTTCAATATGGTGCGTGTGGTTCGGTGAGAGATATACACACTTATAGATAGAATATTATTTTACACCTTGTTTAGAGATGGTCAAATCTATATCATGACATCATCCTGAGTATGATGAGAGAGCATCAACAATATATTGAGATTGTTTTAATTTTGAATATATTTTCTTGTTTGATGAAGTAACCCTATGAGGATGTACTCAAATAGTGTTAAAAGTTAAGCCATGTGGTGGGGAGTGAAATATTAGATATTTGTGGTTAGTGAATCTCATTTCCAATTGAAATCATTTGTTTTCCATGGAAACTATTATTTGGACATAGGAATGGGATAAATTTTAATGCTGCCATAGTAACACTCTAGTGTGAGATTTTTGGTCACACCATATATTGTGTCTAGTGTTAGACAGAGTGTAGGACTTTGAGATTGATTTTGGTTGTAAGGTGATGAAAAGGGTAATCCTATAGTGGAGAGTATAATAATAGTTCTGGTTAAATGTATTCCCTGATGGAAGAGTTGTTAACACTAATAGGATAGTCATTGGATAGTAAATATAGCATAGTTATGTATATTCTCAATATAAAATAATGGATTAATTTTACTTCCAAGGCTTCTCAAGTATGAGAAGGTCTATGTTAGAGAGGATTTAATGATCCGTGTTTTTTGGATTGGGAATTTTATCAGAAATTTGAATTTTTTATTTTTGATTCTTATAAAGAGTAAAATGGTCATTTTTCCCTAGTAGATGATTTCATATAATTTTTTTGACCAATCTATTGGTTCCATAATAGGTTTTTTACCCAATTATAGGAGTTTGGTGGAATTCCAAACCATTTGAATTTATATGGAATAATTAATTTTTATAATATATATTTAATTAAATATTTATTTATTCACACATGTCCGCTCAACTATATCTTTTAAATAGTGTGTAATATTGACATTATTTATCCTCTATTGAGTCTAGGATGAGGGCCTTTTCTTAGGTGAGGCATAAACCAAAATTGTGCACTCGGTTCAGGTCTAGACCCCTTTTTCTTTTTCTTCTTTTCTTTTTCCATTTTTCTTTTATTTTCTCCCTTGGATAATTATGCATTCCCCATGTGGGATTCCATTTTCATGCCCGATAATGGAGAGGTATAGGGAGATATAAAGATATATGGATGCAATAATATAGGTTTTACCATGGATCTTTGGACGACCTGAATCATAATGTGGCAGTTGCAGATCAAGGAAATGAGTGAAGCTTCGGCGGATTCCTCCCAAAAGCACGTAATTTTTAAGATTATTTTATATATCCATGTAGATTTAAAAATTTATTATTTTGATTCCCTATTTTATCTAATTATTCCCCCTTTTAGGGTTTATCTGTAGATTCTGTGGATTAAAAATGGGTTTCAGGCCATTTTGATAGGTCTCATGTTCAGAAATCTCGATGACACGACCTATAGTTCAGGAAGACATGCCATTTGTGATTACTATTCAGGAAATATGAAATTCTTATAAGTACATGTCAAGTATATGATATATAATCCATCTACTATGGCTCATTTGTGTATCTGAGTACATGGATAGATTTTCCGTGTGAGGTGACATGGCTATGTAGAGTACACGACCAGATCCCGTTTGCATCACAGTCCATGTAGAAGTACACAACCAAAAAAAATCATTTCTAGGCCATGTGAGGTACATGGTGAGGTACCCCATGTAGGGTACATACCATCTAAATTACTTATACACCATGTACATGAGTTTTACACACCATGTCTGGATAAAGTACACACCTAGGTGGTTCTTTGAGGGTATACACTAGGGACCAGGTTATGCACGTGGTGTACTCCTCCATTACTACCCTTTTCGTGATTTTTCCTATTTTTCACAAACAAATTGTAATTTGGAATAATATTAGTCCCTTTTTAGTATCCTTCCACATATATCATGATGTTGAAACCCTTTATGCATTTTGAAGTGTCTTATGAGCCATTTTGTGCATGTTATTAATTGGAGAGGTTTTTTATCCAGTAATTGAATCCATCTATCTCCTAAGAGTGAGACCCTTGATTTGATATGGATCATGATCAATCTATTTAGAATTATATTCAAATTCTTATCCTTTTAGTCTAAGAAGTCAACTTATTCTTTAATCTTGGAAATCCAACGTAAGATGTATCTACCTTAAAACTATTTTTGAGTGTCCCATATGAGATACCTTTTCTTACATGATAACCTAGGAAAACCCTTATGGGATCCCTCTACCAGTTTAATATTTTCTAGGAACTCGTGTGTGATTAATTTTCCTATATATATTATTTGAAGGATCCTATGTAGGATGCCTCCAATTATTATTCAACCTTGAGGATCCCATGTAGGACTCCTCTGCTTAATTAATCCTTCCAAGGTTCCCAAAACATGCCTCATGTAGCATACTATTTTTTAGGTTCCCAATAGGGATTCCTTTTCTTATATATGGACTTCAAGGATCCCAATAAAGATTACTATCTAATATTATCACCCTAGGTACCCAATGGATTCCATGGTGGTTGACCAACCCTGAGATAGTGCATTGAGGGTTTGGGTAGTGATGGTAGCTGATGTCACCTTAGAACCCATACCAAACTTGTAATATCATGAGGTTGTGGAATTAATGTTGGTTTAGTCGTTTGGCTACCCTCACTCTTTTCTTATTGATTCACTTGGTTATTATTGAAGTAGTTATGACATCCAAAGGTTCTTCATAGATTTTGGTCTATGAACCTAAGAATATATGATCCATCATAGGGATACCCATTGGTACATCCAAGGATCTAGATTTTGATCCTTATTGATGTATATAGATATCATAGTATAGAACTATTCACTGAGTTTCCTAGGGATGCACTCCATGGACTCAAAGAGGACGCCTTATTTAATAGATCTAGGTTATAGGCCATGTAGCTCTATACTATACCAGGTTTTCTATGAATGCACTTTTTGGACTCAAATAGGACACCTTGGTCAATGACTTTAGGTTCTATCCCATGTAGGTCTATATTATATTAATTTTTCTATTGATGCATTTTTGGACTCGAGGAGGACACCTTGATCAATGACTTTGGGTATGAGCCCTAGTAGGTCTATATTATACATATTTTTCTATGTATGTGCTCTGTAGACTCAAATAGGATGCATATGTCAATGGCCTTGGGTCCTGGACCTCATAGGTAAGATACATGATACATCTGATGTGGACCCAAATTGATATAGTTCTATCTTTACAAGGATTTCTATCGGTACACACTATCATTAAATATAGTGATTGGAGGAATGAATGGGAGATACCAGGGCTAGGAAATGTATCCCTATGTGGTGATGTATCTTCCTCAAATTTATTTTTGGTTCTAGATGAATCAATTATTGTTGATCGGGATTATAGACCCAAGGATCAACTTAATTATAAATAGATTGAGTGTTATGAAATTGAACGCAATTTTCTTTTCACGTTACTCATATATATAAATATTTATTTATATATACTTTTATGTGAATATTTATATATACATGTATAAATATATATATACATGGTAGCACATTTCCCAGTTGATCAGGATCACAGACCCATAGATCAATTGTGGTTTCACATTATTTATTTGATTTTCCATTGACATTTGTGGCTCGACTATGCTCAACATATTGGATGACCATGAACTTATGATAGTAGATTTATAGGTTCATTATTGGGGTGTCACACTAAGATTATTTCTCACCAATGTACATGAACCTTGGTGTGCATGCATACCTTATGTCTGATTTTTTTGGAGCACAAATTTCATGATCGATAGGGCTGAGGCCTAAGTTTTCATGATCAAGTCGATTAACTTGTGTGGATTCATTTTATTATGATAGATAATCTTGGTAGTGTCTTGGAGACTGGGTATATGGTGTGGATCATATTTAGTAGGCAATCTCTAGAGTTTTATTTTAAATTTATTGTATATACTCTTGTCTATATATATATATGGCCATCTTAGTGGGAAATCAGTGTTGTACGTGTGACATGGCTATTTGGGATATTATATAATTTCTTTTTTTTATTATAACATTCTCTAGTTTCTTTTATTTATTGCTTATGTACCCTATTTTTTATTGGTATATATTTTATCTAGTAATTTCTGTAATTTTCTTACTTTGATATGAGTGCATAGTCTTCCCACTATCATACCCTAATCCCTCACTACTAGTTAATAGCCTCTAGTGTAAAGGGAGGGATGCTTGATTCTATGTGTTGAACTATCTTTGGTCACCAGATTAGTGGCATCCAAGCTGGGATGGTGCACCTGATCCTTATATTTTGTGATATCATGTTATAATTTTGACTCCCAAGTTATGTTTTCTTGTCATGTTTATTCATTTAAGGGGGTTTTACCTCACCCCTATATCATTGTATTCCCCAGGTTATCTCATGAAGTTTTTTGTATTTAAAAAGGATTTAGGAGCTCATTATGGAGAATAAAATAATTAATTTTTATTTTATCCTAACTTATATATATTATGAGCCTATTATTAATAAGACCCTTGGACCCAAAATCTCTGGTGTTTAATTAATATATGTTTATGTTCAAAATCTTGTATCAATAAGTGTAAAATTATTAGGTCTTTATAGTTTGGACTCACAATCTCATGTGTATGGTTGATTACCTCCTCACGAACCGATGTGGCATGCTTTCCATCTACACCACACATGGTTGGGTATGATGATGGATATAAAGTGTCTATTTTAAATTTATAACATAATTATACCTATGGATCAATTATATCATATATACCTTTTTTAATATCCAGTTCATATGGGATATGATAACATTGCTTGTGTGTACGGTGGATAACCACCTCATGATGCGATGTGATTTGTTTTAAAATAATGCTTTACATGAAATGTAATAAGGATGAAGTTAATGAATATATATTATATAAATGAAAGAATTATGATATTAATGACATATTTATAATTATTAAAATTTAATATATCATTTTATTTCTTACCATCTCCATGATTGTAACATAATTCATTTTTCATAACCATATTTCATTATTGGTTTTAAAAGTATAATTTATTTATAAATATGATTATTTTTTCATGATTATTATTTTCTACATTTTTAAATAATGACCACATTGACCATATCAACCTATAAAAATCATTTTTTACACATAAGACAAATATCATCGAAACATCTAACATAAATTTAATTGATTAAGAAATCACATATAAAATGTTAATAAGTGAAATAAAATGAATAATAAAAACTAAATAGGTTATTAAGAAATTAAATAATTAAAATTTGTTTATTATTCAATAATATAAATAACATATGTGATGATTCAAACTCAATGTAAGGGTTTCTCCTTTCACTTTTACTTCCATGAGACATACGCCATATTCAACAATTATTGTTTTGTGGTGTAAAAAATGATCATTTTTTATGTTATATAATGAATTCATTTATCTTAATGGTATTTAAAGTTTCATTTAAATTTATTTATTTCATGAGGCTTATAAGTCAAATGTTACCAAAGTTTAAGGGTTTATTTCACAATCTCATCATTATTCAGGATTGTTTATGCTTACGTTACCTTGTGGGAATTATTTGATATATCTATCTTGAAATTAATATATATATTATTCTACACAGGTTATTCATGAAATTTTTAAGAAATTATACCATTTTACACTATTTGGTACTTATAATTATTGATAAAATAATTTTAAGAAAATCCTTCATTATTTCCCTCTTATGTCAGAAATCCTTTTTCATCAAGACCATTGTTTTTTTAAAATGTTTTAATAAAAAGTTTTTAACATTTTAAAAATTATTTATTAAAGACATTTTTACCCATTTTTACTTTTTATAAAAAAAATTAAACGAATTTTTATGTCATTTTTAAAACAAGTCTAGTTTGACTTTTATCGAAACATAAAAGGAAACTTTGTTTTAACATATATGGCTTGTATGAAATTTGTTCTCATCATTGCCATTAATTTTTTGAATGGTTCATTTATATGTTTCAAAGTTTATTTTCAAAAAATATATAATTCAGAAATATTTTTTTACCATTTAGTTGTAAAAAATGTATATTTTCAATGTAAAAAATGATATTTTCAAAAGAATTTTTTAAGGATATTTTTATGGTATTTATTTTCTTCAATGAAAACATATATTTATATTAATTATAATTAACTAGTTATATGTTGTATTTATATGATAATTATTGTTTCTATAGATGTTTTATGATCATTTTGAAGAAAAATATTATAAATATTCACTTTCTTGATTCGTGTTTGTATTAATTAACATCCCCTTGAAATATTAACTTTCCTGTGATTATTAGAAATTAAATTTATCTAAAATATATTTATTATTTACCATGTATATATTTATTGATTAAACAGTATATAATTTCTACAAATAGTGTTCTATATGAATGTTATTTGTTTATCTGGGGAAATATTGATAAATTTGTATCATTTACTCAGTATGGATATTTGATGATAAGGCATATTGATTCATGAATTAAATATATTATTCGATAAATGAGTAATGATTTGGACAAATAGATATGGGTGGGGTCTAAAATTATATTGACCCTTTATTTATAGGTAGGTATCATGAGACAAATTAGTTAGAAAAATTAAATGGGTTTTTACCTATAGTATTTAAATTGTCCTATGAAATGTATTAACAGTAGAGTAATCGTGATTCTTAAGATCATGGCATCCAATAACTAATAATTCTCTTCATTAAGAATTTATTTACTATTATACATGATATTTTCACAATTATTTTATCTCTAGATGAATTTAATTCATATTTTATGGATTAAATGGCTTGTGTCATCAATTATTTACCTTCCCTATTGTTTATACCTTATCTTATCATCTTAGTAAAGTTATTTAAATAGAAAGTGTGTTTTATTATTTACCATTCCATGTTGATTATTCTTATTAATTTATTATATCTTCCATTGTACTTAACCCTTACTGAGCTTTTGAGATCACCCTTATTTTTTTCCTTTACTATGAATCCATGAAGTGTAATAGGATTGATATTCAAGGATATGCTAAAGGAAATAATGCTATTCTCAAAAACATTATGTTGTAATTTTTGTTTTCAAATATAATATAGGAATTATGAATGTATCTAGTTTATCAAGACTACTAAAATTATCAATCCTTCAGGTTGCGATTCCTTGAATCTTTTTCCAATGTAATAAAGTAAGACATCGACTCCAGCTTACAAGGGTTGAGGTTGTTACAGTTATTCTCCCAAGTGATTACTCATGAGCCTTATATTCTATGATATCATTTTTTACCTTCGAATCGCATGTTATGTTTCCTTTCAATTATTATTCCCTTAAATGGATTTTTAGATCACTCCTTTCTTGTATGCATTCTCAATGTCATATTATGAAGTTTTATGAGCTCAAATGGATTTATGTGCTCATTATAGAGAATAAAATGAAGATGTCATGTTTTAGTTTCTTTTTTATGTATTATAAACCTAGTGTTATAATGACACTAGTACTTGTGACCTTTGTGATATAATTATTGCATATTTATTTTTAATAATCAATTGTTAGTATATGTAAAAGTCTTGGGTCACAATATTAAGGGTTTTTTATCTCAAATTTTTTTTCATTGAAATTTTATTTTTATTCACCTTTTTTTATTCTTTGGGGTGTATATATTGTAAATATATTTATTTTCAAAAAGACTTGAATGAAATATATGGTATTTAAAAATCCATCTCATGTTCTACCTTCCATGTATTAATAATTTAAAATATTATTCCACTGTAAGAGGTTTTTTTTAACTCAAATCCCATTTCTTTGAGTTATTATGTTTCATCTTGAACATCCTACTTATTATCATGGTTTCTTCAACCCTAATATTTTATATTTCAATTTCAATTAATCTATAGGGAAAATAAATTTTTAAAATTCAATGATCATACCTTAATGAATTTCATCCACAAAAAGTATATCATTGTTCATAATATTTATCATTCTCCTTAACAATAGTGTCCCTTATTGTCTATAATTTCTCTTTCCCCTAATGTTTTCTTTTTTTATTACAAGCCTAATTTTTTTTTATCTCATACTAAATTTGTATTTACCTTATTTTTTTTAAAAAAAAGTTTTATTATCATTTTTTTGATGTGATATTTCAAAAACGGTGTTTTAAAACACAAAAAGGGATATCCCTAAACCACCCTCATTAGTTTTGGGTTACACATTCTCATTATTTATATCCTTTTTTATCTATATAATTCTCATTTATTTAATAAATATTTTGTATATATTTTCCTTACGTATATTTTTATTTTACTATATCTTTATTTCTTCAGGTTAATACATGTTTTAAGTTCCCTTTAAAATTCTAACTTTTAGGAAAACTCGACTTAATGGAACGTTCTGATTTCTTATTTCATGAAAAGTGTCACATATGTAGAAAAAATAACCATGAATAGAGTTTAAAAAACATAATTATGTAATGTAAAACCATCTTATTTAAATTCTATTCTAAAGTTAAATAATAATCTATTTCCTTCCTTAAAATATCCTTCGCTCATTTAAAAAAGCATCACCTATGAGGTTTATTTTTATTATTACTTTTCCTTTATCCTTATCATGAATTTTCTTACATTAGTACTAAATGTTAAAGAAATATGTTTATTTATTAAAATACGAACATCTTAAATGTTTTAATTCCTTATTCTCTTTGGAATACTGATTATATAGCTTTCAGTTATGCTTTGAGAGAAGATTGTGAAACCAAATTATTTAACATGGGTTTTATCATGCTTATTCTTTATGTATGGTTACTTTTCCTAATGAGGAACATGTATGAATGTACACATTATGATTTTAATTACGTTATGACTGGGCCTAGACTTATATATCCCTAAAATTATTGGGGTAATTTTTTCATCGCATAAGATATCATTTGTTATGCGCAGGCGGTTAGCCTAGTCCCATTATATTATGTGATGGATCTGCATGGAATTATATATCCTTCCAATGAATTGGTTAAAAATTTATATCTCATGATATTATTTAAAAGGGAATGGGGAATGAACCCAATTCACCAAGGGACACTATCCAATATGTTTATTGTAATGTGGAGTGAACCAAATCCACTATGGGACTCTTCCCACTATGTTTGTGGGGATAGGGAGTGAACCCAATCCACAATGTGACCCTATCCCCTATGATAGGCATGGAAGTTATCTTTCTTAATTAAGCTTATGATGTCTTATTTCAAGTTGTTATAACATATTTATGATTACTTTAACTTATAATATCATTTCCTTGTGAAATCTTTTCATGCTTATCTCACGTTATTATGTCATGGTACATGTTTGTTCTTTTGAGATTGCATGTCCTTCTTTCATGATCTTTGGACATATATTATTGTTAATTATTATTTTAATAATAAATTTCTCTCTAATCATGTTTTCTCGTATTCTTATACTATAAAACTTTCTAAAATGGTGATAAATTTTTTCCCTTACTAAGTGTTTGACCTCACCCCTTTCATATACTTCTCTTCCTGGGGTTATTAAGATAAGTATAGATTATGTAAATTTAGTAATGGGGTTCAGAAATGAATGATTACAGAGAAGTGTTCATAAGTTTCGTAAAATAAATTTTGTATATGACTGGTCCTCAAATAAACTAAACCAAAATATCTCTGAGTTATGTGAGATTTTTTGTGACATGTAATATTTAACATTTGGTAATGTTGTAAAATATAGATATGATTAATTTATCCTTATACAAAAACCAATAATCTCTATCTCTCTCAGAATATGGATTTTAGAGATTCTTGAGCATGGTATATCTATCCTTGATTTTTTTAAACTTTTGGAGTTCACTGGACATGGATGATAACATTAAACCCAGGAAATATAGGGAATTATCCAAGTGTTTCAAATAGACATAGAGCTCTTCCTCACTCACATCCTTAGTGGGAGGGACATAATTTATTACTCTAGTATATAAATATTTTATTCTTAGTGTAGTGAAATTAAAATTTTCATGTAAAAATCCTAGAAATTACTGATATTTTTGAGGTTATCTTTCATTAGTATAGATCACAGGGATATTGGAGATGATTATTTTTTCATTTTTTACAACAAAAAATCATATTTAATTACATTATCTTAATTACTGAAATATATGTGACAAAATAATTTTTCATTACTTATTAGTCTCTTGATATTTTATCAAGCTATAATATCCCTCACAATTGGACTCAGGATATATTATTACACAGAAATTCTAGTTGAAGTGATCTATATTTCCCATATCATTATCTAGAATTTAGCATGAAAAGTTATTAGATATTATTTAAATAGGTAGTATTAACCGCTTTTCACTTGTAGCTCCTTGATCCATTGAGTGGACTCCTCAATCTATAAATCATGATTTATATTTTCTTAACACTTTCCTCTAAGTTAAACCATGACCTAATTTAGTAGTCGACCCTAGATGTTAACTTAGTTAATTTGACACAAATCTTTAGTTTAGAGATCCTTTATAATTTAAAGTACCCTAAATTTGGCCATAAAATAACTCTGAACTATGGTTACATTCATAACTCATGTAATGGAAGGCTATACTGACTTAACAATTCAATGATGGATTTTTTTTATACATAAATTTCATTATTTTATCCTTTACATTTCTTTTTAATATTATATGGATTGTAAAAAATTAATTAACCATGTATTGATGGAATATTCTACCCTGTTTATTATACCTTATCTTTCATTTATTTTTATCTTATTTAGTTTTTGTGAATGCTTTAAACATCATATAAACATGCACCACTTAAAATAAAGAACCATAATCTTTGGAAAAAATTAAATAAATAAACTTAGTTGATCATGATCATTCTAATGGTTGATTTATCGAGTGGGTGATAAATTATCCTTTGACCTAAAGAGAAAACTTATTTTGTTGGGTTTAGATTGAGGTGCATCATTCCGCCATCTGTCGTTATATCTTCTTGGTTGATTTCACCTTAGCTCATATTCTGAATCACCTTCTCTCCTTGGATCTATATCTTTTACATGTTTTATACTCACATGCAGGTGAGGGGAACCAAGGGTACATGATATATAGAATAAGACGGGGAAACTCATATCCTACATAATAAAGTTGGTATGGATGACACATAGGACATAATATTTAATTTATTAAAAGTTTATCACATATAAGAAACCATACAATAATATAAAATTAAATTTAAAAACAACACATACATTGGTCAGTCAAACTCATGATCAGTCACATACATGCTATCACATCGTATTTATACATGATAGCATACATTTAAATAATTCTTTAAATTATGATAAATTTCTCATGAAGTAATAATCATTGGACTTATTAATTGATTAATTATTTATTTTAATTATTAATCCTTATCTTCCAAGAGATGCATAATATTACTTTCCTTAAAAATTTTAAATAAATTAATTTTATTGAAAATACCCAAGCATGGGGCATATACTGGTGGCAACATGACATGTTCTACTTTTCTTTACATACATGGAGTATAATTCTATTCTTATGTTATGTACTTACTAAAACAACCTAAGATCTTATTATATGTCTTTCCTTTAAATAAATCTAATGTGTTCAATAGTTTTCTCCACATGAAACACTGAACTAAATAGTGTGATAACTTATTAGATAAATATTATTAAGAAAATTATTAGAAAAATAAAACCTCTATTAAATAAAAATATAGAACTAAACTCTTACTTGTATGGCCCAAAGGCCTTATTTTTTATTTAGTTATGGATAATATCCTTTTTAAGGGTTTAAGGGGAACCCATACATGACCCATAGGACCAAGGCACAAAGACCGATAGGACCAGCAATACATGACCCGAAGGCCTAGAGGCATATATGCCCATTACATGGCCCGTAAGCCCAACCCACTAAAACTAACCCTCCCCATCTTCAGAATCATTGATCACCTAGCTCCCCACCTTGCATTGTTGATCAGCTAGCATTTCCTTATACAAACCTTTCATGGTGCCTGGTCCTGGCAATTTCTATACCCTCCCATTACTAAACTCTTACTACTTACATTTTAAGGATAATTAATTAATATGATTTAATATCGAAAGGAACATTCTTTCTCAAATAACTATTTCTTAATGTTTTTCATATTTTATCTAAATAAATTAAATTTTAAAATTTTAAAATATTCTTATATTAAAATTCTTTAAATTAAATATTGACATGGAATCATATTAATAATGCATAAAACATCATTTTTAAATAAAAAATAGTTTTTATTTATATCTTTTATTTTCCTTTAAAAGAATTATAAAAATTATTATTTTTTATTATATAAAAATAAATTTATTTGAGAAATAATCATATCAAAAATATCATAGTATTAATTTTTGATATTTTTTTAAAAATGTTGAATTTTTAGTGAATAGTGAAAAATATCATTTTTTGAAAATACTATCACATTTATGAAATTGTAATAATACAAGAATTATTTTAAAGTTTATGAAAACTTTTTTATATAAAAATATATATATTTATCAATTAAAATAAATAATTTAAAAATAAAAATTTTAATTTATAAAACTCGTTTTTAACATTTTGGAAACTTAGGTATTATTTTACTCTAATAAAACTATATTTGGCCTATTTATTTCAAACAAATATCCATAAGGTGTAACATGGTTTTGGATTGTTTTAAAATCCAACATAAAATATATTTTATTATTAATGTAGCAATTTATTTAATATAGATCAAAATAATTATAATTTCATCTTAATCATAATTTTTAAGTTTAAAAATACACTTTCTAAAAGTGGTTTTAACAAATTATGTATGCTAATATTAAAATTAAATTTTTCACCCATATAAATTTTTGTTAATAAAATATATTTAGTATTTATAATCATTAATTTACAATTATTTAATAACTATTTTTTTATTTTTAGTCATTAAAAGTAAATTACTTCAGTAAAAATTATTTACTATAGTAAAACCAAAAAATTTTAAAGGTGAAAAAAAGGAGTAAAAGACTTAAAAACTTTTTGAAGACATGATTTATAATATATTTGTGAGAATTTATCAACATTATCCTAACCCATACCCCATTATTTTCCTTTTTTGGAGACACTTTCCTTGAATAGTGACTTTACCTTTTATATTATTACAAAAATGTCACTCCCTTTACTTATAAAAGTATCCTTCACCACCCCCACTTCTCCTTACACCCTAAGCCTAATAAATTTGAATAACATATATGAAAATAACTCAAAAAACTTATATAAAAAATATAGGTCCTAGTATTCTCAAAGTACCACCCCTAAAAGGTTTAATCCATTTTTAAAGGAGTTATCCTAAGGAATGTGGCAAAAATCTCAATTACTCCTTTTTCATTTCTTTTCCTTTATTTCATATTCTACCTCTTATGAATGTAATCTAACCACGTTGAAATAATTACATCAGTAACGTAATTGTAGATAAATTTTATTTTTTTATAGGATAACAATTTTCTACCTTCCCCCTATCCATTTGAAAAATAAAAATGTTGCTTGTGTTATGTGCGGTCTACCTCCTCCATAAGAGACATGATCTTTTTTTCCTAACCACCATTAATGGATGTTTATAAAAGATTATTTTATACATTAATATTATTTTTATAACATTGTTAATATTATTTAAAATTTAAACCATTTTTTACCCTTATAGTATTCTATGAAAAATGAAAACATCATTCCTCTGTATGTACAGAATGTCTCCACCATGAAGGGATGAATTTCATTTTCTATCTATCTAGTATTTTATTTTTATATATCTCTATTAAAATATGATTCACCACCTTAAAAATATGAATATTATCATTATTCTTATGTAATAATTATATTATTAAAAATAATCACTTTCTTAACCTTATTCACCCTTTGATTATAGCAGGTTCTTGTTTGGGTCGGTTTAACCACCTAGATGAAAAATGTTATAAATTTTTATCATATATGACTATATAAACATAAATTATGATATTATTATAAATTATTTATAAGATAAATATTTTTTTATGTTTATTTAAAGGTTATGTTAATTTTTAAGTTATTATTAATATACCACCCTTTGTTCGTTATAAATTTCCAAAAAAAACACACTCTTGATTTCATCTCCAAGAACCACAACTAAAAATATCATGGAATGAAATTATAAATTTATATGTAATTATAAAACAAATATTATAGTAACTTAAATAATCTATTAATGATAAACATGGTATTAAAAATAGGGATCGACATCAACATTACAAAGAATGTGAAAAAAATATAATTAAAAACATGTCATGATAAAAATAAACTATAAATAACTAGTAAATGTATAATAAAGCATTATAATTTAAGATTATAAATTTATTATATATATATTAATATTTTTATGAAATAAGTGATTTATATATTTATTCTTTCTATACAATAAGTTATAGTGCATTCGATTAAGCAAGAATAAAGTGTAAGGGATTCTCGTTTCAATTTTCCCTCTATAAGACTTATTCCATATTCACTAGTTTAATTAGGTGTAGTGTATAAAATAAAAACTTATGTATGTTTATCATTTTTTTTATGAAATTAAAGTTATTTAAAAATCTATCTTATGTTATACCATTTAAGGGTTAACAATTTAAAATATAATGAATATTTGAGGGTTTTTTCATAACTGAATTTCTTTTATTAGAGTTATAATGATTATTATTGAACCCCATTATTATAAGATTAATTCAGTTTATTCAATGATTGTATAAAATTTTATTTCCTATTTTATTTATTTAGATTTACAATTATTTCTCTTGAACTCTTTTTCAAAGGATTTTCACTTCAAAGATTAGGACATTCGTAAGGGGTTTTCCTAACTCAATATATTTTCTTGATTCATAATTATCCCTATTTGACTAAGTTTTTACAAGATTTAAATTTATTTTCTTATGATGATATTATATTTACTTTTCTCCTTATTTTATATGTGATTTTTGGAACCAAGTTGGACGGATAAAGAAGTAAGAAGAGTTTGCTGTTACAGAGTGTTGTTTTTTTGTTGTCAAAAAAGATAAATCAATTCAAATTTAAAAGGACTTGAAAACAAGATTATGCTTTCCAAACATGCACATCATAAATATCATAAGTTAGGAGAACTTATGGTGCAAGACTTATAATGTAAAGGTTGATAAATGATGAAGCTAGTTATATACAGTTTTGATTGGAAGGAATGATACTACTGGAAGATCATGAAGTTTTAGTACATCCCAATGTAACTCTGACGATGCTAAATATGGTATATCAAAAAATATATATCACGATAGTGGAGTTTGTGATGAAATATAAAGAATGGTTATGGGAAGCAGTGAAGAGAGCAATGACAAATGAACAGAAAATATGAAGGTAGCACAAAAGAAAAGTTTAAGGTGGTTCCATTTTCCAGTGTTTTCCAAATTTTAGAGCCTGAAAATCAGAAAATGGAGGGAGTTGTTTTTGTAAAAGGGAGGTGCGTAAAAAATAAATTGGTGCATGAAATATTACCAGGGTGAACTAAAATAAAGTGGAGCGCGAAATATTTGTGTGGTGCGTGAAATAGAGGAATGAAGTTTTTCAAGCAAGAGGTGTTTCGAGATCAGAATCTCAAAAATGGGCAAAGGCATGAGGTGAACGAAAAATTGGTGCATTGCGCGAAATATGATGTTGCATGAAAGAGTTTTTATGCGCATGAAGAGGGTTTTGCATGCGGATTAGTGTTTTTCACGCAAGGTTAAAAAGGCCTATAAATACGAGGTGACCCCCTCTCATTTAAGTGTTTGAAACTTAGAGAAATATCGAGATCTGAAGTGTGTAAAATTATATGCAAAGTGAGTTGTGTGAAAAGAAAAAGGTTTGCGTGAAAAGAGGAAAGGTGCGTGAAAAAGTGGTAAGTTGTGTGAAAAGTGGAAAGATGCACAGAAAAAAGGAAGCTTCATGAAAAAGGTTTTCTGCCCCCAAAAGGGAATTTTTACGCGCAGGCCATTTGAATTGTGACAAGGTACCCTAACAGTTGCGCGAAAAAGTTAGGTACTTCGCACATATTCGGTTGTGCATAAGATAGATCTTACCTGCTTCTGGGTAAGAAATTGGAGATTTGTACTTCAGATAATACATCTGTTCAATTGTAAAAAAGCATTGAAATACTGTAACTTCATATTTGTGCTAAGAGGGTGCACACACACTTGCGGATTGTTTTCCAAGTGCTACACGAGTGTAAGGGTATATCCCACTCATTGTATTGCACATAAAAGAATTGTTTTCTAGTGTATTGTGTAGTACTGGCTTATTTATGTACAATACCAAGGACTTAGCTACTCTTGTTGAGAAGTGAACCTAGTAAATATTTTGTTCATGTGGTTGTGTGTGTTCAGTAGAGAAGAAAACCTTTAATAGGAGGCAACATTTTTTTCAAAAATAAGGAAACATAAAAAGAAAAATACACCACTAATTCACTCACTCCCCCTCTCAGTGATACTTAGATTCTGATTGGGAACTTCTGTAATTACATTATCACATAAACATAAAAACATTCCTTAATAGATTTATTTCTTCTTAAAATTTGATGAAGGTGAGAATAATTTTCATCCTATCCGAATAAGATATTTGTATTCCATGTCCATATTGTCTCTTTCAACCAATGTTTCTTTTGTATTCTGGAAAACCAATTAAATTTTATCTATATTCTATTACTACAAATGGAAGTTTTTTCTTTCCCTTTAATGATGTGAGTTTTCAATAATGGTATTTTTAAATAATAAAAATATTTTTCTTTTCATGATTTTATGTTTTATCTTCTACTCCACATTACCTTAGGATATCCTTTATATTGTAACACGTTGAAATTTTAAAATTTTAAAATCATATTTAATAGGATATATGACACACAAAACCAATCATATAAGGAAATATAACAACTTAATACTTTATGATATATTTATTTTAAATATATTTAATCTCTTAAATATATTGATATGAACCCAACATTGATTTTTTCTTTAGTTACACACAATAGTCATTTTCTTTACTATCTTGCACTACACGCAAGACCAAGTTTTACAGAATAATAAAATACTATTATAATTATAATTTAATATATGACCTTTCCATTAGAATGGTGGGTATGAATACGACAGACTAAATTATTAAAATATATTGTTTACACATGTTCATTCATTATCTATTTATTATAAATAAAATAATAATCATTTAAAAAAAATGTATTATTTTCATAAAAAACTCTATTTTCCTAAAATTTGGTTTAGTCGCCCTTGGTGAATATAATTTAAAATTAAACTGTAACAATTTTAGAAAAAAAATTTAAAAAAAATATATTTTTTAAAAAAATATAATACTCAAATTATCTTAGGGTTAATTTTTGGTATATTTCTCAGAAGTTTTATTTTTTATTAATAGTGAAAAACAGTAAATTTTAATCGAAAACTTATTTTTCATTTAAATAATTAATAATATTAAATTATATTTTTTATTTTTATAAAGTAAAATTACATAATTTTTACATCCATTAATATAATTTAGTTCATTTAAATACTTTTAATATTGAATATATATATATATATTATAAACATTTGAAATTTTTCACTTTAAAAACTCGTTTTCACATTGTGTCTCCAAGATTAATATAAAATTTTATTCTTCTAGTTCTTATAATGTTATTTTTAGAAATTTATTCCATATTTTGAATTAGAATAATTTATATTATCTAATAATATAAACATACTTTTATACCATAATGTTTATTGAAACAAGACAAAATTAATTATCGTAATTAAGGTTAAAACAAGGTTTTGTGCATTACAAGTATTTGTGTTAAAATTAATCATACACACACATATGATTTATTTTTAATAAAATTTAGGTAATATTTATATTCATTTTGTATAAATATCTAAAAAATTTATTTTAATTATAGTCTTAAAGGATAAACTACTTAGGTAATTAAAAATAATCTAAAAAGGTAAAATTGTGTAAACTTAAATACTAAGAAATAATATGATAAAAATATATTTTTTTTGGGAGGTTTTTCTTGTCAATATAAACAATCCATTTCATTATTTATATATTTTGGATCCACATGAGGAGTGATAGAACACACAATAGTGAATACTTTTGGATATTTACAAAATTGTCACTCCTGAATTATGAAAGGGAACTCACTCACCTCACTTATTCCCACATATTGAGCCATGTGACTCATAAAAACCCTGAAAAAATAACTTCTCCACTTCCCTAAACTCATCCTTGAATCCTTATATTTTCCAGTAATCCAACTATTTAATGATTTAGTGAAAAACATAGAAGAATACCTGAATAGGAGGTAATGTTGTTCAATGAGCGTCATTATTTTACTTCTTTCTCCACCTCCTTTAATTATTATTAAAACGTTATTATATAATTAAATAATTATCTTCTATATAATATTTTGTTTTTATAATATGTCCATTCCCTAAAACCACCTCAACTTCTATCGAATGGGTTATGAAATCATCATTCATGTGTACGGCAGTCTACCGCCTCGCAAATCGATGTCGTTCATGTTCAATTTACACCTCTCATGATTATGTATGCTGAGGGATATAAAGTATCTATATATAATATTTATAAAATATTTATACCTATATAGTCAATATATCATATATACCTTATCACATTCCTTTTTGTAGGAGACATGATAACTTCGCTCGTGTGTGCAGAAGACTATCACCTCGCAAAGTGATGTGATTCGTCTTTAACTAATGATTTAAATGGAAGGTGTTCAAGAATAATTTTAATTATTATATGTGATATAAATGAAATAATTATTATATTCATAACAGATTCAAAATTATTAAAATATAATATATCATTTTATTTTATTTACACATAAAGATGATTACATCGTTCATGTACGTGTGGACTACCACCTTCATGAAGTGATGTGACTCTCTTTCATCACCACACCACCTGGATGATATATATAAGTATATTAAAAAAATATTCTATTTATGATATTATTATCACTCTATAAAGATAAAATATTACTTACCTCCTTTTCATAAGGAACTTTGAAAAATGGAAACATTTCACATGTGTAAGTACGGTCTACCGTCTTCGGGATTGTAACACACTACATTTTTCATAACAATATGTATTGAATTGTTTTAAAAGAAAATTTGATGTAAAAATATAATAATTAACTCATTATTATTATTATGGATATTAAAGAAATCTATTTTCAAGAATTCAATTTTTCATATCAAAACATCCATAAGAAAAAAAGAAATTAACACCTAAAACGATGAGAATAATAAAAGATTACTAAAGAACGGGTGATAAGATGTTATAAAAGGAACATATATTATATAATAAATATTAATATAATTAAATAATTAGTTAATAACATGTTTAAATCCACTATCCAGTATTTTAAATAATGTTCAACCAAAAGGGACCATAAGGTAATGGATTTCATTTGAATTTCATTTCATTAAGTCATATTATAATGGTATGCACCTAATTTATATTATATGGTGTATATAATTGTAGATACCTATATTTTTTATTATAATAATTTTAAATATTTCATTATATATTCGTATCTAAAAGATGAGATGGCGTGTGATTCAGAGACCTGGGGTTCCTGATATTAATTTTATAAAAATATTAAATATATTTTATATTGTGTGTGTGGTTTCTTAAAAAATGGAATAAAACTTACAAAGAAGCTCGAATATAAATATTATACCACATTTGAGTCAAAAAAACATGTTTTTTACTATTTTAATGACCTAAAACAAGTCATCATTCAGTTTTCGGATAAAATGGTTATTGCAGTTACATTTAGTGGATTAATTAATTAATTAATTCATTCATTCATTCATTCATTCATTCATTTGACCTAAACTATTTTTCCTACAAATACATTGCTATGGGTAATCCTTTAGGGTTACCTGCATAAACCCTAGAAGGATTCTAGAGTTTTCTTCATCCTTGTTTTTTCAAATCACAATCGGCGATGATGAATCTCTGAATTAGGACAGATCGAGAAGTTGCAAACGTGACGAATTATTCAATTTGTTGGAAAGTTCATTATTTGTCAATGAATGATCCAATATAAAATTAGGACTCATAAAATTGTGGATTAAAAACTTTTTGATTAAATATTATGATAATTATTATCCCTTTTATGATATATAACAATTGTTAAACCATGAAAGGTGCATATTTACCAATTTAATTGGTTATGAAATTGGTTTTTAACCCCATATATCCCATTCTTGATCATTGTCCAAAAATTCTTCAAAATATCGATTTAACCTTTTTATGGTTATTTTATCCATTGATTCTTTGTTTTATTCACCAATTGGACCTCATAGTCCTAGTTGGACATTGTAGGGAGGTACCGAACCCAATCGAATCCTCGAAATCATGACGAATCTACATGAAAGTGATAGGTTGACAAATCATGGATGTTTTCTGATATATTGAGGGTTTTTGGTGAATGTTTTGACAATCAGAATCCAAATCATCACTTAATGAAGAACCCTATGTGTTCACTATGTGAGGTGGTGTGTGTGAAGCTTTAGGAATTGGTTTTTCTTCCACCGAATGAACAAAATATACTAAATGGAGATAGATATACCTTTTTTGGTGAAACGAGGTTGTATATGAAGGAAAAATTAACAAATCTGACATAAAGAGTTTGGATATAATGTTTTTCTAAAAACAAGAATACACACCATGTATCATGATGAACATATGGAATGTATCCCTTTTGTTATGGAGTCTATGTTTTTAGATAATTATAAAGATGGAACGGAGTGTATCCATCTTACACGTTGTGTACCCATTTCCTGGGTGGTCCAACTGTGTGGAAAAAAACATGGGTGGGACCCTGTGCTAGACTAGATGGTAGGAACATGGACATGTACCAAATTATATTGGCATAGTGAGATACATGGGTGGAACCTAGAGTGAAGAGGCACGTCGTGTACCATTATACATGGACACATCCAAGCACACAAGTGGGACACTAAGTATAATGGTAACTCCATGTAGATACCCAACAATTCATGTATCCCTAAATAGTTAGTGAGTTTCATACCTTCAGGGACATGTCTAAGTGATGGAGTGGAACCACATGTCGGGTTGGTCCCCTCACACATTGTTTACCCCTTAATTCCTTTTGATGAAACTTAAATATCTTATATATCCTTTGTTTGAACTGAAATTTTATCACATGTGTATAATATCATAATTTTTTTATTCATGTAAAACCTGATGCTGGAAATTTGTTGTATATTTTAAGATACAATGAAAGATGTTCTAGGAATGGTGATTATTTTGGAAATGCTCAATGACGGTTTTGATCATGTAGGATCACTATAGGATTTCAGAGTGAAACCCTCTAGATGGGACAGACATGGGTCTTCTATTGACATCAGATTGGAAACCTCATATGAAGTCAGCGCATGGTTCCTCTAGTAGCAGAGATTGGATACATACTTTGGAATAGGGAATGGGTCATCTATCTACCTATTAGAGTGGAACCCTCATGTGGGGACAGGCATGGGTCCTCCATACTTCATAGTAGAACCCTCATGTGGAGTCAGAGCATGGGTCCTCTATAATTAGAGTGTAAACCTCTTATTGGCTAGGGAATTACTCTTCTATTGACTATTAGAGAGGAACCCTCATGTTCGAACAGGGTATGGTTCCTCTATCTATCTGCAGAGTGGAACCCTCCTGGGGAGTCAGGGAATGGGTCCTCTATCGACCATATGAGAGTGGAACTCTCACATTATACCATGGAATGGGTCCTATTCCTAGATATTGTTTCCATGTGATTGTAGAGCATAGTAACCAGGTGTTTCTTGACCTCGATTTTTTCTATTTGGAAAATTCAAAAGATGTTGGGTATCATTGTTAGACTTTTGGAACTGTTAGAGACTATTTTCCTGGGCAAGGCTGTGAGATGGGGATCTTATTAATATCTCTTTTGGGATTGTTTTTTTGTAGAATATATATATATATATGCATTTGGATTCGGTTACTCTCTTACCATTGGATTCAAAGATGTGTTTGGTATGTCATGTGATTTTTGTGTTTAAATTCTCATAGTTAGATGAGGTTACTCTCCTTCTATCAGTAGAAAATTCTCAATGTGTTGTCCACCTACACATTGTGTTGATCCCCTTTTGTTTGGATGAGGTTTCTTTATCTTTCTTTTGGTTGAGTGGTATCCTATTTACTATCTACTTTCTTTTTATTCATTTTTTGGTCTCTAACTGATCCCCCTTTAAATATTTGGGAATCCTACTGGGTATGTATATACTCAACCCTTCAGGGGCCTTACCTACACATGTCATGTCTTATAAAGACAATGGATAGGTTAGTAGTGAAAAAATATGAGCTTAGGTGTACTTGGTGCTTTATACCATGTATGGTTTTCATATCTTGTACATTAGGAGAAGGGCTCTCTCAACAGTTTACATTCTAGTTTTTTCAAGTTGGGAAATCCTTATGGTTGGATATGAATGCTTTCCCTTTTCCTTTCAGTTTGAAATTTTGTATTCTTATACACACTAGAGTTTTTTCATGCTTAGTTTAACTTCATGTTATTTCATCTTTTTAGTATTATTCCTCTTCACTTTCTTATTGAGATTGTTGTGTGTATGCATATAGGTTTCTAGACAAAGGCCTACCCATGTTAGTTGTGCCATAAGCATTGGTCACCATCCCCTGGCCTATGGAGTAGGGATGGGGGTAGCTGTAGCTCGATCCCCAGTTAGAGTCAGGTCACGATAGATTAGTATTAAATGTGTTTTTATCCTTAGTACGGTGTTTCGAGTAGTCCCCTTGTGATGATTTGGTTGAGATTAGGGAAAAAGTTTCAAAGTGTTTTGAGTGCATCTCTCAGGCCAAAAGATCTAGTAATGGTATGGGTGGACAATGTATCCATTCACTAGGACCTTGACCACCTTTTTTCTGACATATCATACTAATACATTAGTTGTAGGGATCAATCGAACATCACTACTACAACCTGCGCCTTTATCAGCGCTAAAAACCAGCATTAACAACGCTAGAAAAGTGTTGTTAATTCCGGCGTAGATAAAGGGGGGTCCCCTTTATCAGCGCGTGGTGGAGTGTTGATAAATTTCAACTATATCAGTACTTCTCGGAGCGCTGATACAGGGTTCATTTATCAGCACTCCTCTAGCGCTGTTAAAGGTGTCCTTTATCAGCGCTAAAAAAGCGCTGATAAAGGCCCCAACACCTGCACCTAAAAAACAGTACTTGCACACCTGCACACCAGAATACCTGCACAAAGTAGCGCTTGCACACCTGCACACCATAGCACCAACACCCAATATTTTGACTGACAACGGTATATACATTTACTTAACATCATGAATACAAAAAAAACGCATTTCTATATACATTTCAAACATTTTTTTACATGGTTACATTTACAATTATTCAACAACAGTTATAAACATTCATGTTTCATCCTTTGATATCCGTGATCCGCTCTCGATGGTATTTTTTGCCGAACAAAGCATCCGAACTCAAGGAAAAGAATTCACCTATATAAGAAAACAAATATTATGTTAGTAATGAAATAATGAAAGAAATTAAAACAGTAATATGAAAGAATACATTAATATGGAAATGTGAAACTAAAATATTAAATTTTAAACTCAAAAGATTTCATTTTCATAACAATGAAAGGTAATAATGTAAAATCAATATGTTTTTGATTTATTTATCTCATTTAATAAATACTGATTCTTTATCTAATGAAAAGCTTTACCGGTCACACCGTGCGTCGGATTGAGGTGCGGTCGATTTGTACACATCACAAATGACTCGTGGATCGTTGTCCTAATGTATCAAAACAATCCGAAGGCATTTTCTCGGTTTGGCGTATGTCATTGGTGATGTTTTCCAAAGTTAATGTCATTTTCAAACTGATATCAGACAATTTTAGCCATACCGGTCACACCGTGCGTCGGATTGAGGTGCGGTCAATTCGTACACGTCACAAATGACTCGTGGATCGTTTTCTTAAAGTATCAAAACAATCTGAACGTGTTTGCTTGGTTTGGCGTATGTCATTGGTGTTGTTTTCCAAAGTTAATCTCATTTTCAAACTGATATCAGACACTTTTAGCCATACCAGTCACACCGTGCGTCGGATTGAGGTGCGGTCGATTCGTACACATCACAAATGACTCGTGGATCGTTGTACTAAAGTATCAAAACAATCCTAAGGTGTTTGCTTGGTTTGGCGTATGTCATTGGTGTTGTTTTCCAATGTTTATCTCAATTTGAAACTGATATCAGACACTTTTAGCCATACCGGTCACACCGTGCATCGGATTAAGGTGAGGTCGATTCGTACACGTCACAAATGACTCGTGGATCGTTTTCCTAAAGTATAAAAACAATCCAAAGGCGTTTGCTCGGTTTGGAATATGTCATTGCTGTTGTTTTCCAAAGTTCATGTCATTTTCAAACTGATATCATACAATTTTAGCCAAACCGGTCACATCGTGCGTCGGATTGAGGTGCGGTCGATTCGTACGCATCACAAATGACTCGTGGATCGTTGTCATAAAGTATCAAAACAATCCGAAGGCGTTTTCTCATTTTGGAGTATGTTATTGGTGTTGTTTTCCAAAGTTTATCTCATTTTCAAACTGATATCAGACACTTTTAGCCATACCCGTCACACCGTGCGTCGGATTGAGGTGCGGTCAATTCGTACACGTCACAAATCACTCGTGGATTGTTTTCCTAAAGTATCAAAACAATCCGAAGGCGTTTTCTTGATTTGGCATATGTCATTGGTGTTGTTTTCTAAATTTTATCTCAATTTTAAACGGATATCAGACACTTTTAGCCATACGGGTCACACTGTGCGTCGGATTGAGGTGCGGTCGATTCGTACGCGTCCCAAATGACTCGTGGATCATTGTCCTAAAGTATCAAAACAATCCAAAGGCATTTTCTTCGTTTGGAATATGTCATTGGTGTTTTTTTCCAAAGTTTATCTCAATTTGAAACTGATATCAGACACTTTTAGCCATACCGGTCACACCATGCATCGGATTGAGGTGCGGTCGATTCATACGCGTCACAAATGACTCGTGGATCATTTTCATAAAGTATCAAAACAATATGAAGGCATTTGCTTGGTTTGGCGTATGTCATTGGTGTTGTTTTCCAAAGTTCATGTCATTTTCAAACTGATATCAGACAATTTTAGCCATACCGGTCACACCGTGCGTCGGATTGAGGTGCGGTCGATTCGTACACGTCACAAATGACTCGTGGATTGTTGTCCTAAAGTATCAAAACAATCCGAAGGCATTTTCTCGGTTTGGCGTATGTCATTGGTGTTGTTTTCCAAAGTTCATGTCATTTTCAAACTAATATCAGACAATTGTAGCCATACCGGTCACACCGTGCGTCGGATTGAGGTGAGGTCGATTCGTACGCGTCAAAAATGACTCGTGGATCGTTTTCTTAAAGTATCAAAACAATCCTAACACGTTTTCTTGGTTTGGCGTATGTCATTGGTGTTGTTTTCCAAAGTTTATCTCATTTTCAAACTGATATCAGAAACTTTAAGTCATACCGGTCACACCGTGCATCGGATTGAGGTGCGGTCAATTCGTACACGTCACAAATGACTCGTGGATCATTTTCCTAAAGTATCAAAACAATCCGAAGGCATTTGCTCGGTTTGGCATATGTCATTGGTGTTGTTTTCCAAAGTTTATCTCAATTTTAAACTGATATCAAACACTTTTATCCATACCGGTCACACCGTGCGTCGGATTGAGGTGCGGTCGATTCTTACACGTCACAAATGACGCGTGGATAGTTTTCCTAAAGTATCAAAACAATCCGAAGTCGTTTGCTCGGTTTGGCATATGTCATTGGTGTTGTTTTCCAAAGTTTATGTCATTTTCAAACTAAGTAGTAGGAATTCACTAATCTAAGGATATGAAACATAAGAAAGGGAGATCATAGATGCTCAACAAGTGTAAAGGGAGATATCAATGAACATATAAAGATAACATAAGTATTAGGAATTCACCTTCATTGTCCTATTTGTTTACATTCTTCGATCAGGTACGCTGCCCATTCATTTCTAAAGACATTTATATCATCTTCTGAATAGGAGTTTTTGCGACAGTCATAGTAGTACTGAAAAAATATAAATACACATGGGATTAATAATTATTTTAAATAAAGTAGTAATTATTTTCAAAAATACCTCTTCAGGGATGCTAGTTTGTCCATGAAATACGATCTCTTTCATAAATTTACAAACATAATAACTACAGTCCTTGTCATTTGTTTGTTTCGGACACTGCAGAAACATCGAGAAAAATAAGTAATTTGTTTTGATATGTATTTGTATAGTGAAATATAATTTTATATACCCAGATACTTCTACATTTGTAGATCTTGTGGGCATTGTCGTCCTTACGCCCTGGATTCATTCCATCCTTTAGATGATATTCATACACCGCCCTATCATAACAAAATCCTCATTAAAAGATAATATAAATTATATAACTAGATATTTAGTTCTAGAATGTTGGATCTAGTGTATTACAAATTGAAAATCTCCATCATTTGTGGCCGGTTAGTTGGATATCCATGCAGTGAATCCATAAAATAAATATTTGGAGTATCCAAATTGACTGCAATGAGCATCCAATGTTCCCTAAAAACACAAAAAGAAATAAGTACTGATAGAAATGAAAATATAATTGATATGATTAAAATTTAGAGTTTTACCCTTGCATCGTTGGTATTAGAAAGAGCCTGTCAGGTGTAATTATTCATTGAAACGTTCTGAGCAGATTTGACATCAATTTAGCCTGAAAATTAGAATCTATTTCTGTTCGTTGTGTAGAAATAGTGTGAGGACTAACGAGTCCAAATTCGTATTCATGGGCTAATACCTTCAAATTTTTTTCATATATACGCCTGTGAAAAATATGAGATGTATTTATCCATAATTATCAAAGTATATCAGCTTCTGTAAAATCAAATCATGAAAACATACCTCATGTTTACATTTATAACTGAGGCGCCTAGCCAGTCGTATGTGATGATCTCAGAAACAGCATCTACACTAATGAAATCCATTTTTTCCTCTCCGTACATATCTTTTTCACAAACAATTCTATGATTCTTTCCGTCTTTCATTTTCGTATCCACATGAGCTTGCAATGATATTAAATGTGGATATAGAACGGGCGGGGTGAACGTGCTCTCAGTAGGTCCTTTTGATCAGTTGGTTGATCCAATCTTGGAGACGCTCTTTCGTTTTAGCTTCTCCATATTATCCTTCTGTAATAACATTCATCGGTTCAGCCATTTTCTAATTTAATGTTAAAGGTTCTACTTGAAAAATGAACTGGAAATGAATACCTCCTGCTCGACGTGTTTTTTTACAAGATTCGACGGCCATGCAACGAACGTTCCAATAGCCTTTTCCACCATATGAATGTATTCATCGTCATTTTTCATGGGTAGCTCGGAGCTCGGCTCATGAGCTACGTTAATCGACACTTTGACATGACCGGTTGGAAGTGGTCTGGAGTGTAGCATGTCATTCTGCATATTGAACACCGTAGCCCTCGCTACAAGGCGATGGGTGGGAGTTGACAGATATAAATCACAGTCATTTTCACCCTGCAGAATATCATTAAATGAAAGGTATCAGTGTCTATGTGATTCACATCTCACAAAAACGAATATCATAACATTGATTACCTCGGATAAGTCAGGTCTTTGAGGGGAATGGCTCGCCTCAAATCTGGTGAGGGTGGATCTTCTCGCGGGGGTTGTTCTTGAGTTGTTTGTTCTCTTCGCCTCTCCTCCATCAAACTCTTTAGCATCTCTCCCTGAGTTTGGATTAGTTCTTCAAGGGTAGCTACTCTATCTCTCATTACATGCAATTCCATAGTTTGTTCATCCTCTTGATTTTTTTTCTTAAAATATGTCTTGGGTGACACCCCAAAACCCACACCTCTGACGCGGCCATACTGTTCTGGCTGTTTCAAGGTCGTTGAAAGTATGTCTGCATCCAGTGCGGGTGTTGATATTTCCTGTGACTATGTCAAATAGAAAATATGAAAAAATAAGTAAGCATCGTTATGTAATAGTGATTTAAAGCAAAACAAGTTTATATTATGTCATACTTACACATGTTTCCCACACTTTTTGTGTGTTTTCATCTATCAGTTTCCCCTCTTTATTAACACGAGCCTCCTTCCATAGCACATGGCGTGGAATGGAAGTGACTTGAGATTTTTCTTCATCAATCTTCTTATAAACAGAGAAACATGGTTACAGTGTTGTTTTATGTCACATAAAATTATTAAAGTACTTTTAAAATACATACCAATTGTTTTTCAATTGAAGCGTACCCCAACCTTGCTTTACGGTAGGGGTACGCTGGTTTTGCTGCCCGTTCTTTATTTTCAGCACTTAGTTGCTGTTTCATAAATAAAAACCTATCAATCAATGTGATGAATACAAGCAACGTTACACAACGTGTAACCAAACACAATGTACCTGAAAATTATTTTCCGCACGACGGTTGCAAAATGCCTTCCACGTTCCTTGGGATATCAAGTGTGCATAAAGAGGAGGCGGGTGTGGCTTGATTTTCCCTTCGGCATCTTTCAGATGATTTTTCGTTAAAATGGTGTGAAAGCCTCTATGAATCCTTCCTGCCAGTCTAAAAACATATTCTTTGTGCGAAACATATACTATAAATTCACTCTGCAAGAGATGATGAAGGGTTAGTCAATATTTCAATATTTTATTTTATTTTAATAAATTAAATAGATGATATCGTAATGTTACCGTAATCTCTTCCCACATTAATGTTTTCAACCCGCTGACAACATGGTGCCACGACTCTACGTCAATCGGCACGCGTTGTCGAGTGACGGTTCCAATGCAGCTACTAAACATGGCTTTGTTGGGGTTTACATGCTGGCCTAGCTTATTCCATCCCACCTCATATTTGATGCCTTTTTCTTTTGCCTTAATGATTTTTTCTAAAACTGTCAAACTATGGTGCACCTGTTTTTTTGTGTCGTTGGGGTTTCATCGCCTACCATTTCCTCAGTTTCTGCATCATCATTATGTTTCTCCGAAGCACTAGCTTCGGCACTGACACCAGCTGCAACAGGTTGAGAGACCTGTTGTATGTCAGCAGTGGGACCAGCTGCAACAGGTTGAGAGACGTGTTGTCTCTCAGCAGTGGGACCAACTGCAACAGGTTGAGAGACCTGTTGTACGTCAGCAGTGGGACCAGCTGCAACAGGTTGAGAGACCTGTTGTCTCTCAACAATGGGACCAGCTGCAACAGGTTGAGAGATGTGTTGTGTCTCGGGATTGGGTGCATCAGCAGGTGAAGAAGTCATTATCTGCAGAACTGGTTTAAAATTTAAGTTAGATCAAATAAAAGCAGAAGCGAACAGATAATAACATATTGTAACACAGTCTATATTACAATAAAAATCAATAACCTGATTATTGAACTCCCTTTTTTTAAAAGGCTGAAGGGATTTAACCCCTCTATCAACTATCCATATCTCTTCATTGTGGTCTCCTCTGACATACAAAACGTCGTCTACATTGGGACCACTACGAAATGATTGCGAAATCCCAATGAAAGGATCATCTTCCATTGAATTTTCATCTGACCCTTCAGCTGTTTTGGTCGATAACAGAACAATTGACTAGTTTCAGTTTGCGGGATCGGGATCATAAAATACTTGCACTGCCTGTGATGCCATTATAAATGGTTCGTCTTTCTCCCCTTCCTTACTGAAATCAACTTTCACAAATCCCAAATCATCTATTTTAACAGCACTCATGTTATCAAACCACTTGCATTGAAATATCGGAACTTGAAATTCCGTATAATCCAACTCCCATATTTGTTTGATGATGCCAAAGTATGACATATTCGCATAAATTGGATTTCTGTCCTTAGCACCGGAAACAAGCATCGCTTCAGCCACAATTGTAACCCCACTATTCTGTATGGTACTGTCTTCATCATGTTCATTATTATAAAATTTATAACCATTAACTACATAATCATTGTAAGATAATGCATACACACTTGGTCCTCCAGCTAGCCATCGAAGTCATTCCGAAATAGACTTTGGATTTTCATCTGAATTCTTAAAAATATGATCTCGAAACCATCCTATAAACTGTCGATTATGTGTATTTGATATCCATTTTTCATCCCTTGATGGATTCAATTGCCTAAGAATTTCTTGGTGGATTTCAACATATGGGTCAACGCCCAAACTGTTATGCAAAACATAAAGGTGGGCCTGCTCCCGATCTGTAATATTGATTGTGACAACCTTTCTTCCAGAAATTCCTTCACCCTCTAACCGCCCAGTGTGACGAGATTTCGGTAAGCCAATGCTCTCCACACCAGACAAGTATTCGGTACAGAATTCAATGGCTACCTCAACAATATATCACTCTGCAATACAACCCTCTGGGCGACCTTGATTTTTGACATACCCTTTCAAAATCTTCATATACCATTCAATGGGGTACATCCATCTGTAATGTACAGGACCACATAGTCGAATCTCTCTCACCAAGTGGACCATCAAATGAACCATCATATCAAAAAATGAAGACGGGAAGAACATTTCTAATTCACATAATATGACGGCAATTTCTTTTTCCATAGCTGGCAATTTCGCCGGGTCTATAACTTTGCTGCATATAGATTTGACAAAGAAACACAGTTTTGTTAATGTATGGCGGACATTCTTGGGCAAAATGCAACGTAAAGCAATTGGAATGATATTTTTCATCAAAACATGATAGTCATGTGATTTCAGACCTTTTAACTTCAAGTCGCTCATTGACACAAGGTTACTGATATTTGACGAATACCCCTCTGGAACCTTTACGTCATTCAAGAAGTTGCAAAACTGATATCTCTCCTTCCTGGAAAGAGTGTAAGCAGCAGGAGGAAGAAATGTTCGTTTTTCACCCTTTACTGGTGCCAACTCTTCTTGTATTCCCATCTCAACCATGTCCAACCTAGCCTTCCATCTTTTGTTTTTCTAGATGTATTTAGCAACGTGCCGATAACACTGTCAAATGCATTTTTTTCTACATGCATAACATTAATAAAATGTCTTACATACAGACAATTCCAGTATTGTAATTCAAAAAAAAATTGATCTCTTTTTCCAACCGATTTTCGTAAGGTTTTTTGAAGCCGGTTTACCAAAAGTTGTGTCCAAATTTTTAACTTTCTCAAAAAATTGATCGCCTGTTAGTGGATACGGTATTGTACGTTCTTCTGAACTTCCATCGAATGATGTCTTCCAAGAGTGGTACTTATGTCGTCGCGGTAGAAATCTGCGATGTCCTAGAAACACGGTTTTCAATGAATGTTTCAACCTAATTGATTGTGTACCTTCTTCGCAAACGGGACAGCCTTGAGTTCATTTAATTCTATATCCTGACAAATTTCCATAAGCTGGGAAGTCATTTATCGTCCCATACAACATGACTCTCAAAGTGAAATCTTCCTTTCTGTAAGCATCATACAATGTAACACCTGAATCCCACAATAATTTCAAATCTTCGATCAATGGAGATAAATAAACATCAATATCATTACCCGGTTGTTTTGGTCCTGATATAAGCATAGATAACATGATGTATTTTCGTTTCATACATAACCACGGTGGTAAGTTATAATTTATCTACATAACCGGCCATGTACTGTGACTGCTACTTTGAAAACCAAAAGGATTCACTCCATATGTAGATAACTCAAGACGAAGGTTTCTCGACTCGTTTCCAAATTCAGGATACTCATGATCGATTATCTTCCACTGAGAAGAGTCTGCCGGGTGACGTAGCATCCCATCTTTAATTCTTGTATTTGCATGCCATGTTAATTGTTCTGCAGTCTCATCACTTCCATATATGCGTCTAAACCTTGGAATGATTGGAAAGTACCATTCATCTTTAGTAGGACTGGATTCATCTTTCTTGTATCGAGAAGCACCACACTTTGGGCATTCTTTAAGTGATTTGTGGTCCTTGCGAAACAGTACACAGTCATTCGGGCAGGCGTGTATTCTTTCAGAGATCATACCCATAGAGAATTGCATTCGTTTGGCATCGTATGTTCAGCTCGGGAGCTCATTGTCTTCTGGGAGCATGTCATTCAAGAGGGCAAGTAGTTTCGTAAAACTGTCGTCACTCCACCCGTTATTTGCTTTCAAATTATACAGCTTTAGTACGGCTGACAATGCTTTATATTTAGTGCAACCATCATACAATGGCGTCTTTTCACAACTTTTTAACTTCTCAAACAATTTTGTTCAATCACGAAGTTCATCTTCGAAGGTCCTTGTCATTTTCTCAATACGATCTTCATCATCATTCACATCTGTAATCACATCCTCCATACGGTCAGCTTCATTGTTCATGTTTGTAATCATATCAGATGATCCATAAAACGCAGTGTCACCCCAGTCACTACCTACATTCGTTGTTTCCCCATGTTTATTCCAACATGTATAACTTTGATCTATTCCATGACAGATCAAGTGTTCTTCCAACTCATCTGGACTAATTTGTTTTGAATAACAACAGCGTAAACACAGACAAAGGATTTGAGAAGAGTCACATGCATGATCTATTGCAAACTTGATAAATTCATTCACGCCTTCTTCATACTCGTTTGTCAACCGATTGGCATTCATCCATTCTTTATTTATATTCATCCTATTTAAAATCCATAGGATAAGTATATAGGTTAAAGGAGAAGGAATATGAGTATAATTTATATAAAAAACAAGATACTTCAAGGAAATAAAGGAATAAATAAATACCAAAATAAAAAATATATTGGGAACCACTACAATCCCCAAGCCTCACATCATCTAGATCTCAAAGGGGGATGTTCACACACTTTAGGTTCAATTCAATAAGGCCAAGGGCTATGATGTGTCACTAGTTCCATGTGTGTCCTATGGGAACAAATACATAAAAGTCACAGAATGTATTCCAAGAGGTCTCCGGGTTCCCCCTAACAAGGTCCTCTAAGTCACACTCGCTCTAATAACACCCATTAAGGAATTTATAAATCCATAAAGAAATTACCAGGACCACATACCTATTTTATATGTTTCTACTATTTTAATTCCATGTTGAACTCGCTAAGCCTCGTCCATTTGTCTACCCCAAGATCAACTCATCAATATAGCTCCTTCCTCTCTCCAAAAAACCAAAATTATTAAATTATAACATTTATAATTAATTATCCAAATCAATTTAAACTTGTTGTATTCACTAGAAACTCACCTTGTGGACTTTTCATGTTAGAACCAAGACCAAAAATCCATATAATATCTGAAGTGGGATCTTAGTTCCATCTTAGGAAAAATACCCAACCAAACCAAATCCATAGACAATATTATATAATTTGATCCAATATCCATGAAAACTACCAAAGGAAACACAAATCCTTCATAATGATTGGTGACTTGCAGATACCATCATGATTCCTCTTATACATGAGGTAGGAAAACACCCCCATCAAATCAATATGATACCACCGTGCTCCAGTTGAATCACCCATAAAACCTAATCTAGGTAAATCAAAAATCAATAGAAACTTAATATAAAGAATAAAATGGTAAGAAATATGGTGAAATCACTTAGAATTGTTGAATAAATCCACTAAAAAACTCCCCATGGAAAGGAGAATCAAAGAGGAATAAGGGGGTGGGTCTATTGGGCATTATATAAGAGGGAGGATGAGAAATGGGGGCTTCCCCTATTGGAATTTCAGAGGGAAAAAGATGAAAATATAATTTTAAATGTTCTACACAATTTTCCAAACCATATATTAATAATGTGGTGGCACTGTACAAGAAAACCCCTTCAAATATTTGGTCAACATAGTTTACCAAACTATTCATTAATTATGTAAATTGGAACTACCTCAGTCTACAAAATTTCACATGTTTTGTATTAAATCATGAAAAAATGGTATGCTAATCCCTAACTAAAATCCACCTCACATGGTTTCCTCTAAGAGGAGGAGGCACCGGCGGCAGCGCAGAGGCAGGGCGGAGGCAGGGCGGAGGCAGCGGAGGTAGCGGAGGCAGCGGAGGAGGAGGAGGATGAGGCTGGTGGAGGAGGAGGAGGAGGAGTAGGAGGAGAGGAGGCGGCGGCGGCCGCGACGGAGGAGGAGGAGGTGGCGGCCGCAGAGGCACCGACGTGACCGCGGCGTGACCGCGGCGTGACCACGGAGGAGGAGGTAGCCGTGGAGGCACCGGCGGCACCAGCGGAGGAGGAGGAGGCATTGGCGGAGGCAGGGCGGAGGCAGCGGAGGCAGAGGAGGAGGAGGAGGATGAGGCTGGTGGAGGAGGAGTAGGAGGAGCAGGAGCAGAGGAGGCGGCGGCGGCCGCGGCGGAGGAGGAGGCGGCGGCCGCAGACGCACCGACGTGACCGCGGCGTGACCGCAGCGTGACTGCGGCGTGACCGCGGCGTGACCGCAGCATGACCGTGGAGTAGGAGGTGGCCGCGGAGGCACCGGCGGCACCGGCGGAGGAGGAGGAGGCATCGGCGGAGGAGGAGGAGGTCGCGCTGGAGGAGGAGGCCCCGACGGCAGCGTAGAGGCAGGGCGGAGGCAGGGCGGAGGTAGAGGAGGCAGCGGAGGCAGCGGAGGAGGAGGATGAGGCTTGTGGAGGAGGAGCAGCAGGAGCAGGAGCAGAGGAGGAGGAGGCGGCCGCAGAGGCACCGGCGTGACCACGGCGTGACCGCGGAGTGACCGCGGCGTGACCGCGGAGTGACCGCGGCATGACCGCGGCGTGACCGTGGAGGAGGAGGAGACGTGGAGGCACTGGCGGCACCGGCGGAGGAGGAGGAGGCATCGGCGGAGGAGGAGGAGGCAGCGGTGGAGGAGGAGGCACCGGAGGCACCGGCGGCAGCGCAGAGGCAGGGCGGAGGTAGGGCGGAGGCAGCGAAGTCAGCGAAGGAGGAGGATGAGGCCGGTGGAGGGGAGGAGGAGCAGGAGCAGAGGAGGAGGCGGCGGCCGCGGCGGAGGAGGAGGAGGCAGCGGAGGCAGCGGAGGAGGAGGAGGAGGCCGCGGTGGAGGAGGAGGCACCGGCGGCAGCGCAGAGGCAGGGCGGAGGCAGGGTGGAGGCAGCGGAGGCAGCGGAGGCAGCGGAGGAGGAGGAGGATGAGGCCGGTGGAGGAGGAGGAGGAGGAGCAGGAGCAGAGGAGGAGGTGGCGGCAGCAGTGGAGGAGGAGGAGGCGGCAGCCGCGGAGGCACCGGCGTGACCGCAGCGTGACCGCGGCGTGACCGCGGAGGAGGATGTGGCCGCGGAGGCACCGGCGGCACCGGCGGAGGAGGAGGAGGAATCGGTGGAGGAGGAGGAGGCCGCGGTGGAAGAGGAGGCACCAGCGGCAGCGTAGAGGCAGGGCGGAGGCAAGGCGGAGGCAGTGGAGGAAGCGGAGGCAGCGGAGGAGGAGGAGGATGAGGCCGGTGGAGGAGGAGGAGCAGGAGGAGCAGGAGCAGAGGAGGAGGAGGCGGTCGTGGTGGAGGAGGAGGAGGCGGCGGCCGCGGAGGCAATGGCGTGACTGCGGCGTGACCGCGGCGTGACCGCGGCGTGACTGCGGCGTGACCGCGGAGGAGGAGGTAGCCGCGGAGGCACCGGTGGCACCGGCGGCGGAGGAGGAGGCATCAGTGGAGGAGGAGGAGGCCGCGGTGGAGGAGGAGGCACCGGCGGCAGCGTAGAGGCAGGGTGGAGGCAGCGGAGGCAGCGGAGGAGGAGGATGAGGCCAGTGGAGGAGGAGGAGGAGCAGGAGCAGAGGAGGAGGAGGCGGCCACAGAGGCACCGGCGTGACCGCGGCGTGACCACAGCGTGACCGCGGCGTGACCGCGGCGTGACCGTGGAGGAGGAGGAGACGAGGAGTCACTGGCGGCACCGGCGGAGGAGGAGGAGGCATCGGCGGAGGAGGAGGAGGCCGCGGTGGAGGAGGAGGCACCGGAGGCACCGGCGGCAGCGCGGAGGCAGGGCGGTGGCAGGGCGGAGGCAGGGCGGAGGCAGCGAAGGCAGCGGAGGAGGAGGATGAGGCCAGTGGAGGGGAGGAGGAGCAAGAGCAGAGGAGGAGGCGGTGGCCACGGCGGAGGAGGAGGAGGCAGAGGAGGCAGCGGAGGAGGAGGAGGAGGTCGCGGTGGAGGAGGAGGAGGCCGCGGTGGAGGAGGAGGCACCAGCGGCAGCGCAGAGGCAGGGCCGAGGCAGGGCGGAGGCAGCGGAGGCAGCAGAGGCAGCAGAGGAGGAGGAGGATGAGGCCGGTGGAGGAGGAGTAGGAGGAGCAGGAGCAGAGGAGGAGGCGGCGGCCGCGGCGGAGGAGGAGGAGGCGACAGCCGCGGAGGCACCTGCGTGACCGCGGCGGGACCGCGCCGTGACCGCGGCGTGAACGCGGAGAAGGAGGTGGCCGCGGAGGCACCGGCGGAGGAGGAGGAGGAATCGGTGGAGGAGGAGGAGGCCGCGGTGGAAGAGGAGGCACCAGCGGCAGCGCAGAGGCAGGGCGGATGCAGGGCAGAGGCAGCGGAGGAAGCGAAGGCAGCAGAGGAGGAGGAGGATGAGGCCGGTGGAGGAGGAGGACGAGGAGCAGGAGAAGAGGAGGAGGAGGCGGCCGCAGCGGAGGAGGAGGAGGCGGCGGCCGCGGAGGCAACGGCATGACCGCGGCGTGACCGCGACGTGACCGCGACGTGACCGCGGCCTGACTGTGGCGTGACCGCAGAGGAGGAGGCGGCCGCGGAGGCACCGGCGGCACCGGCGGAGGAGGAGGAGGAATCGGTGGAGGAGGAGGAGGCCGCGGTGCAGGAGGAGGCACCGGAGGCAGCGCAGAGGCAGGGTGGAGGCAGCGGAGGGAGTGGAGGCAGCGGAGGAGGATGAGGATGAGGCCAGTGGAGGAGGAGGAGCAGGAGCAGGAGCAGAGGAGGAGTAGGAGGCCGCGGCGGCGGACGCAGCGGCATAGGAGGAGGCGGCGGCCGCAGAGGCACCGATGTGACCGCTACGTGACCGCGGAGTGACCGCGGCGTGACTGCGGCGTGACCGCGGCGTGACCGCGGCGTGACCGCGGCGTGACCGTGGAGGAGGAGGAGACATGGAGGCACTGGCGGCACCGGAAGAGGAGGAGGCATCGGAGGAGGAGGAGGAGGCCGCGGTGGAGGAGGAGGCACTGGAGGCACCGGCGGCAGCGCGGAGGCAGGGCAGAGGCAGGGCAGAGGCAGGGCGGAGGCAGCGAAGGCAGAGGAGGAGGAGGATGAGGCCGGTGGAGGGGTGGAGGAGCAGGAGAAGAGGAGGAGGCGGCGGCCGCGGCGGCGGAGGAGGAGGCAGTGGAGGCAGCGGAGGAGGAGGAGGAGGCCGCGGTGGAGGATGAGGAGGCCGCGGTGGAGGATGAGGCACCAGCGGCAGCGCAGAGGCAGGGCGGAGGCAGGGTGGAGGCAGCGGAGGCAGCGGAGGCAGTGGAGGAGGAGGAGGATGAGGCCGGAGGAGGAGGAGGAGGAGGAGCAGGAGCAGAGGAGGAGGCGGCGGCCTCAGCGGAGGAGGAGGAGGTGGCGGCCGTGGAGGCACCGGCGTGACCGCGGCGTGACTGCGGCGTGACCGCGGCGTGACCGCGGCGTGAAAACCACCAACTTCCTTACCTAATGAAGGTGTATCAGGAGGACATATTCAGATCTCAAACAGATCAATCAATTCCAAGGAGGGTGCCTGCTAACCTTCATTGTTAGGATTATTATACAGGTACCGATCAACCTTCTGGTGAGGGCACCTCATGACAGATAGCCATCTCGGATGCCCATGTACAGGACCCACTAAGGAAGAATCATCAGAAAAGGAATGCATAGGATATCTAGGAGAGGTCTAATATCCCCGCTCCTACTAACAACACCCTCCAACATACTCTATCATGGAACCACCATCAGGCTCACATCACTACTCCCTAAGAATAAGTATATGGGCATATTCCTGCAGAACACATGGGTGACGCTCATATTGCTACCCACATGAATGAATCCTGTCGACATATCCCGATGGAACATGGAAGATTAATGTGGGAACATATCCCCACTTCAATAAAAGACATCTATCAATAGGCTATGGAAACATAGAAAATATAATATTATATTTATTCACACACTTTTTTAAAGTTCCAATACATTTTAACAACTGCTGAAGAGCCCCACCAACATATCCCAACATTATTGGAGGTGATGGGATAACTGCATACTCTTATCCCTATAGCCAAGGCAACTCAACACTCTGATTATCATTATCAAGTTGTTTTACTGGAGAAATCCTACATTCTTTATTCCACTTGGGAGGATTAGCAGCATACACTGATGAAGGGTGAGGCATCAAACAGGTCTCATAATCCCACTCTAACCTTGGAAAAACATGTGATAGTAGAACATACCTTAGGAGGTGGAGGCTAAGGTGGAGGAGGAGGCCGCGGTGGAGGAGGAGGAACCGGCGGCAGCGGCGCGGAGGCAGGGCGGAGGCACTGGAGGAGGAGGAGGATGAGTCCAGTGGAGGAGGAGGAGGAGGAGCAGAAGCAGAGGAGGAGGCGGCGGCCGCGGCGGAGGAGGAGGAGGCGGCGGTAGCGGCGGCACAGACGAGGGCTTCCGCGAGAGCTTGATTGTGTGCGGGGAGGAGGAAGAGGACCCGCGGGTTTTTAACAAATCTGCGGGACCCTTTATCAGCGCTAGTAAAAAGCGCTGATAAAGGGTGTATTTATCAGTGCTAAAATGAAAAGCACTGATAAAGGTCCTTCCCTTTATCAGCGCTTTTCCGTTAGCGCTGATAAAGGCAGGCGCATGCCTTGCCCAGTTTTGTGGTAGATCATATAGGATTGAGGCTTTGATTATCCTTATTGAATCATCTCCCCATTGTTATATATATATATATATATATGATCATTTGAATGTGGTATGTCTTGATAAAATTCATGATTCCATTATGATGAAATGCATCCATGATACTAGTTCTCGATCATAATAATGATATGATGAGCATAAGGCCTCAGTTTAGTTTCCATTCTAAGAGATATTTTAGGTGGAAAGGTTGAAGCTCCACCACCTATCGGGAAACAAATTATACCATCTGAGTAGGAAGAGGATGTGGGTAGGATCAATTCACTCCACAAGTTCTAATGCTAAAGGCCACTGATTATTTATAGCAATCTAGACCCTTATGTGGTAGATGATTTCCTAGAGTTGGTGGTCCATGTTTTCAAGATCATCCAAGCACTAACGGATCAAGTGGTTATACTAGAATCTATTATTTTCTATAGAGTATATGTGCACTAGGGGAGTCTGGTTACCCATATGTACAATGATTTGACAGTCTTTTGTCCTGACTTATGGAATCTATTCAGTGAGTAGTATACCCTACCATTTTTCACTCAGTTTAGATTCAGGAGATTTTTAATCTGTAGTTTGGAGGAATGATAGTGTTTGAGTATGCTACAGTGTTCACAAACCTTAAATGGTACTCAATTAAAATGATCCAAGACGGATTCATCTGAGAATAGAAGTTTGAGTAGGGACTCTGCTAATATATTTGTGCCAACATAGTACCCTTGTGAATTTTCACCTATACTGGGGTGTTTGAGTGGTAACTAGTGATATATATGTCCTTATCATAGGTATGATATGTGGATATAGATGGTAGTGGGAATCATATAACTGATCCTTCTACATTAGCTAGTAGGAACCAGTGGGTATGATTTTTGAATAAGAGATCCTATCGTGATCAGAACCAGATGTGTGGTCATGAAGCACCGGGATAGAGCCGAGGAACAAGGAATCCCAAAGATGGGTGGTTCTTTTATTAGGATAGGAGTTTCCATATAATGTTTGACTTCCCACCCATATGTACTAAGGAGCACATGAAGGTAGCTAATAGATCGCTACGGCAGAGACAACATTGTGATCATGGATCACCCAAGCAAGGGTAGGGTAGCCCCAAGGAGGTAGACCTGGTAGAGGAATAGGAGGATATGTGTTTGGTGGATGATGATATGATATCTTTCCAGCACCACCACTAGGCATCCCATGTCAGGATCAGGGTGCAGGTGTTTGGGGTTGCGAATGGATATAGACTCTAGAGGATTATGACCCCAAAGCACACAAGATGATTATATGTTGGATATGTGTGTTGTCTACTCTTAATTGAGTATTAGTATAAATAGGTGCAGTCATTCATTCATCTCTATACTTCTATTATGATAGCTGGATATCCCAATTGAGGCACTAGCCTGGAAGGATCTTCTTAAGGTTTCTACAAGGAATGATTCTTCTGTATCTTTTTTTTGTTAGTAGTGCGAGCTCTCTCTTGGTGTAGAGAGGTTCATGTGAGACCTTTTGGTAATATATATTGAACCTTATGAAGTCTTCTTGGGTATGGAATGGTTTTCCATGGTTCGAGCCCAGATTTATTGTCACCCCAAATGAGCCAGATTCCTATGAACTGATGGGACAAAATTCTCCTTTTTGGGTGAAAGATATCTCATGGAAATATGAGTGGGTTCTGTGAGTAGGACTCTACATCCCATCACTTTTTAGTTAGAGACTATATCCCTGGGTGCAGCAGGCTCATCAAGCATTTCGATTTCTTTAGTCCTTGAGGATTATATGGACGTCTTCCCTGAGGAATTTCAGGAACTTCCTTTGAGGTGGTGGATGGAGTTTTGTATTGAATTGCATCCTATTACCACTATGATATCTTATAAAGGGATATCAAAAGGCCCCTACCGAACTCTAGGTGTAGTGGTTATAGTTAGAGGACCTTCAAGATGAGGTTTTTACCTGGCCTAGTGTGTCCCCCTGGGCAACTCTTATGTTGTTCATGAAAAAGGAAAATGGACTCTATCGGCTTTTCATGGATTATTATCTCTTTAATCAGTCCATGGTAAAGAACAAGTACCCCTTTAAAATTCTTGATTAACACTTTGACTTTTTTTAAGGTATGAGATGGTTCTCAAAGAATGTTCTATGCTCTATCTACCACCATTTGAGGGTTTGTGTGTCCAATATGTCAAATATTTATTTCTGATGTCACTATGGACACTATGAGTTCTTGGTGACTCCCTTTGGTATAATGAATTTTCTCTCCATGTTTATGGATTTGATGAACCATATTTTCTAGCTATACATGGACCATTTTGTGGTTTTATTCATTATAAACATACTCATATTCACTTAAATAGAGCAAGATCATGAAGATCACATGAGTATGGTTCTATATTTTCTTTGAGAGCACCATCTTTATAGGAAACTCTAAAATTTTGAGTTTTGGAACCACAAGGTTCAATTTTTAGAGCATGTCATTTTTTAGTATGGTTTCATTTTATAACTAGAAAATATCAATCAAGTAATTTATTGGGAGCCATCGAAAAAAATTTCCTAGGTTTAATGTTTTCTTAGCTTGGAGGGTTACTACATGAGGTTTTTGGAAGACTTATCTAGGATTACTGGCCCTTTGACCACCCTAATGCAGAAATGGAAACCTATTACATGGACTAATTAGTTCTATAGGGCCTTTGAGGAGTTGATGTTGGGGATGAAGAATGATATTTTTTATACTACTAGAGGAAGTCATGGAGTATATAGTTTATTAAGATGCCTCAAGAGCTGGGCTTGGCTGTGTATTGCTGCAGTGGTACGAAGTTATCACATAAGGTTTGATTCAGTTGAGACTCCACGAGAAAAACTTAAAGACTAACAACCTAGAGATAGAATCGGTAGTCTTAGATTCATGTATTTAGAGGTACTATCTTCTAATATATTGCTTCTTAGTTTACTCAAACCATCAGATTCTTAGGTATGTCTTCACCTAGAGAGACTTAAACATGAGGTCATGGTGTTTGTTGGAGTTCATTTAAAACTTTGAAATTGATATAGTCTATATTCTAGGGAAGGTAAACATAGTAGAATATTCCCTTAGAAGAAATTCCAAGGAACACGTGGTATATGAGGATTCTGAGATGTTGGCTTCCTTTTAGATGACCCTGGTGGAGAAGGAGGGTGTATTTTTTCTTCAATCGATGGTGCTGACTCCTCCACTTCTCAATCATGTGAGAGAGTCCTAGTTAGGATATGTTTACTGTGAGGTATTTCATGACTATATATCCATATAGGATTCACTCAATGGATATTTTGATGGTGGGAATCATGTCATCCTTCTCTAGGGACGGACGATGGTCCAAGTCAGGGTGTGTGAGGAGGTTATGCGGGAGTTCCACACTTCTTCCCTAATTGTACATATCAATGCTGGGAATATTTATAGAGACCTTCAGTGGTAGTTTTAGTGGTCCACTACGAGATGGATTGTGTCTGAGTTCATATCTTATTGCCTCAATTTTCAGTAGGTGAACTCTAGGTACTAGGCTCTGGTAGTTTTATTGAAGCCTCCTGAGATCATATAGTGGAAGTGGGATGATATATCCATTGACTTTGTGACAGGGATTCCACAAATGTCGAGGTTCCATGTTTTCATATGGGTGATGGTTGAATAACTCACAATGTCGGTTCACATCCTTTATATTTGGTAGAAATATTCAGTGGAGTGTTTGGGGAAGATATATGTATGGGAGATCATTCGCCATCATGGGGTTCCCTCGATGATTGTCTTCGATCGTGATGTTGGTTCACATCACAGTTTTAGAGAGGCGTACATGCATCATTTGGACCCAGATGAGGATGATTATATCCTTTAACCCCCAAACCTATGGGTAGTCCAACCCCACTATCCAGGTGTTGAAGGATATGCTGAGGGCTTGCACTTTAGACTTTATCCAGAGCTCGGAGGATCACTTTCCCTTTGTAGAGTTTCTGTACAAAAAATCTAACACTATACTATGATCATGGAACCTTTCGAGTCCCTATATAGGAGACTATATAGCTCACCCTTGTGGTGGAGATAGATTGTAGAGACATCTCTTGTGGGTCCAGAGTTAGTATAGGTGAAAAAGGAGAAGGTCTAGGTCATCTGTGAGTAGATGAGGATGGAATAGAGTATACTAAAATCTTATGTTAATAATCATCATAAGTCCATGGACTTTGAGTAGGGAGAACATATTTTTTTGAGAGTATCCCAATTAATAGGATTGTGTAGGTTCATCCAGGGAGGAAAGTTATCCCCATGGTTCATCTGTCTATTCAAGAATGTCCTGAGGTTTGGTGAGGTTTCTTACTGCCTCTCCCTACCCCCATAGTTGGATTAGGTGCCCTACATCTTTCATATGTTAGAGGTGAGTATTTAAGTTTATGACCCTTCGAATGTTATCAAATGGGGTGAGTTTGACATCGATAACATAGCCACTTTTTCATAGTGCTCAGTGGTGATCGAGGATAGATAAGATAGGACCCTACATTGATTGATCATCCCCTTTGTTCACATGTTGTGGTAGCATGGGAACATGTAGGAGGGATCCTAAGAGTGGGACATTCGTATGTTGGCTCAGTACCTGGATATATTTGTTTTTTTCTTTTTAGGGATGAAAATTTTAGAGGTAATGATGTTAGACCCAGTTTTTTTCTTTTAAGACTTTGAAATATTTCAATATATATTATTAGAGCTACGAATTGATATGGAATGTGCTTTTGAGACCTGGCGTGTCCAAAATTAATTTTATAAAATTATTAAACATATTTCATATTGATTGTTCACATTTTCTTAATAAAAAAGGGATAACTCTTATAAGGGATCATGAATCGGAAATTCAAGCCCACATTTGATTCTAAAACAGGATGTTTACCCTAGGCGTGACCTAAAATAATTCATCATGGGGAGTTTGGATAAAATGGTCATTTGTTGTACATTTAGTATATTAATTAATTCATTCATTCGTTAATTTGACACAAAAAATTCCTTGAAATGTATCACTATAGATAGTCATGTAGGGTTATCAGTAAAAAACTTATGATGATTAAATATCATTCTTCATCCTTCTATTAGTAAATCACTAATGGTTATGATGAATCTTTGGTTTAGGGTAGATCGAGATACAGCGAGAACAAAAACTTCTTCCATTTATTGGAAAATATGTTCTTCAATGATGAATGATTCAATATCTAGGTAGGACATATCAAATTGTCTACTAAACCCTTTTGGAATAAATAATTTATTCAAGATCACCCCTTTTATAATCTACACCAATTTTTAAACCTTTTCATGCACATAAGTACTTATATAATCGGTTATGCAGATGTTTTATGACCCTGAATATATCTATTCTTGATCATTGGAAATGAATGCTTAGAAACAATCAATTAAACCGTTTTAATGTGTTTTTTACCTTGATTATTTATGTTCTTCAATGATTGGACCTCGTGGTCTTGGTTCGATATTACTGGGTGGTACTGAGCCTAATCAAACCCATGGAATCTCATAATCTGCATATGAGGGATAGATCGATAAACTATGTATGTTTTTTGATATATTGAAGTTTTGGGGTGAAGATTTTGAAGATATAAAACCAAATCATCAATGGTGGAAGAAACCGAGGCATGGGTAGTGCGAGGTGGTGCATCTAAAGCTTCGAGGATTGGTTTTCTAGCCATCGGATGACTAGAATCCTCTAATTTGAGATACATCCACCGTTTTTAAGGATAAATGAGCCCACATCTGAAAGAAGAAACACCGGATATGGTGTAAAGTTAATAGATCTAATTTTATTTGAAAAACATGACTACATTCCATATATCATGATGAACATGTTTCATGTAGCACCAAAACTATGGTGGATAGGGTTTTGGATAATTATAAGGATGGAGTAGTGTGTAGCACTCCTACAAACTATGTACCCCTTTATTATGTAGTGGATACATGTGGCAGAGAACATGGGGAGGATTCCATATGGGAGTACAAGGATAGGAATGTAACTATGTACCGAAGTACGTGGTCATATCCAAAGACACGGGAGGCACCCCGTGTGAAGAATCACGTAGTGTACCAAAATACATAGACATAGACAAGAACACTCGCGGGACCCCGACTAGAATGGGAACACTATGTATAGACCCTACATGTTTTTTATCCCTATATGGTTATATATTTGTGTACCTACAGGTAAATGGTTCAGTGATTGGGAATAACCACACACCATGTGGTTCCACTCACATGTCGTGTAACTCTAGGTTCATGTTGATGAAACTTCAATCACTCATATTTCCTATGTTGGAACTGGGATTTTGGATCATGAGAAGCCTATCGTAAGATTTTTTCTCCATAGAATTTGATGGTGGCCTCCTTTGTGTATTTTTAGATACGATGTGAAATGTTCTGGTCATGGTCCTTATTTAGGTGACACTCAGAAATGGCTATGATCATGTAGGATCACCAGAGTCTTTCAGAGTGGAACCCTCCAGCTGGGATGGGCATGGGTCCATTATAAAAATTATAGTGGAACCCACCAACGGAGTTAGGGAATACATCCTATTGTAGCCCATAGTGGAACCCTCCTATGGCATAGGGAAAGGGTCCTCTGTCTTGCTATTGAAGTAGACCCCTCATGCTGGCACAAGGCATGGGTCCTCCATACTTCAGAGTGAAACCCTAATGCTAATTCAGGTCATGAATTTTCTATAATCATAGCGTAACCCTCATTCTGGGTATGGAATGGGACCTATATTTACTATTATATTGAGACACTCATTTTGGGATAGGGTGTGGGTCCTCTATATATCTGTATAGTGGAACCCTTCTATGGAGTCAGGGCACGGGTCCTCGATATGTAGTGACCTAACCCTAGAAAGCACGGAGCTAGTGTCTGCTATTATTAAATTGGAATGATTATAAGGAATCAAATCATGAAGTATTGAAGAGTTAAGTAGTCATGGTAAACCAGATACATAAATGTGTCTTGTATTACAAATGAATACATGAATTACAGCATAATTTTTTTCTCACTAAATAATAACTTCAAGTATAGCTCTTATATATCTAGTAAATCCTTGAATATATTTCATAGTATTCTTCTAGAATTCATGGGGAAAGAAACATAATAAGGGTGAGGTCAAATTCTCAGTAAGGTAAAAATATACCGGATGAAATAATGAATCAATGAGAGTAATAAATATGGAATGGTAAATATGTGGACACACGTACCATGTAATAAAAAAACTAATAAATAAGTTCATAATCAATATGAAAAGTTAATAACTAGAAACACATTCTATTAAAATAACTATATAACGAATAATAAATATGAAAGGTAAGAAACTAAAACACATTCAATTTAATCAATGAACTAAAATAAAATGTATCCATAGATATATCGACACACAATCTAATCGATGAATAATAACTGAAACTAAATGAGGGAAATGCTTAATTATTGGACGTTATGTCTAAGGCACATGAAAACCTATACCATCAAGACCTGTCAAAAGAAGGGCTAAAACCACGTATATAAACCCATTTAATTTTAATAACAAATTTCTCTCATGAGAACATATTGATGCATTGAGGGGCAATATAAAGTATGGGCCACCCATCTTTGCTTGTTGAAAGAATTATATAACACCCTAAGATTTTATGATATAGATTCGTATTAATTTATTTGATGTCTTATGTTGTATTCTACACTAATATTAGCTTCCACTATACGCAACACCATATTTTCTTTCAGTATATGCAACACTATTTTTTTCTTGTGTTACACACAATTTCAAGTTCTTTTGATAGAATTTATTTCACGCAACATGGAGTATAGATTTTGTTAAATGTATAAAAGAACTATGTTGGGATTTTGTTTTATGCCACAACAAATGAAAATTTCAGTAAACTTAACACTTACTTGGCTTGCATTACATGTAAGAGTGACCTTCCTCAAAGCTTGTGTTGTACGCAATACAGAGTTTCACTATAAAATGATATATTATTAAAATATTTTTTAATAGGATATAAACTAGACATTATGAATATTATTGACCACATTTTTAATTTTATATAACAATAAAATTCATCTAATATATTTTCTAGAATATGATATAAGAAAAAAATCAACTTTTCGGATAAAAGAAGTATTTTTTTCAAAAAAATGATGTTTTACCACCTTTTAATGGAACACTCATTTTAAATATAGTTTTAGAAATATTAATATTATCAATTTGACATAATAAACTTCTTATTTGGAAGCGTAACATAAAATTTTACTTTTGTTGAATTTTTGGAATTTTTTTGATAAAATTCAAATTTTAATGAGTAATGAAAAATACTGCATTTTAATTCAAAAATTCCTTTTCATCTAATTTATTTATCGAGTAATATTATCTTTTTAATTTTATTTAAACTGTAATTGGATTATATTTTTATCATTTAATCCCATTTTGTTCATTGTAAGTAATTTTACATTTAAATTGGACATAAACACATGACAATATTTTGATAATTGTTTACTTCTTAAAAAACCAGCTTTTTGGTTTTAACAATGAGAATTTATCTTAAATTAATTTCTTCAAATAAACTATTTTAAATTATGAAAAATGGCTTCCATATTTTTAATCAGTGGGTCCAAATTATTTTAATAGATTTCTTTTATTTTTGGATATTATGAATAGTAACTGCGGTAATTTTTATTTACCACAGTTAAAGGTAAATCAGGTAATTAGGGTAACTAATAATATGATAAGGATAATAAGATTATCCTAAAACCTTCCAAAATTCCATTATATAAATAAAATTCAACCCTTTACATCTATATTTAGAAACAGAGTCATTTAAGGGCCAATTAACATTGAAAATGGCATAAATATTAATAATACCAATGAAAGTGACAAAATGTCAAACTCACATTTCTTATAAGTATAATAATTTTAATATATGGATAACCAGGTGATATCTTCGAAAATAAATAGTATGTGGAAATATTAAAGAATTACCTACATAATAGTGATTTACTTTTAATTTTTTAAGAAATAAATAATTACCCTAAAGTTTTATTCTTGGATGATGTAAAAAAATAATTAATTTATGAGAAATCAATGAACCAATTTTTATTAAAATCCTAATAACAATGAAATTGTCTAAAAACATGACCAAATTTTATTTTTAGAGTATATATAAACCATAAGAACATAATGATCAAATTATGGACCATTTGGAGCCATATGGAATTGATTAGGACAATTATATTATTTTATTTAAAGTAATGTAAAAATGGTCATATTCATACTTAAATAGGTATAAAATATTTGATGTTGGGTTCTAAAGAAGATAAATTCGACTACAAAACTTATTTTGAAATATAGTAAATTTATATTTATAATATTATTTTATATTTAACATTTCTTCATAAAATAATTATATTAAATAATTAAAAAATATTTATGTAGTAATTATTTTATTAAGGTAAATATCAAATAAATGTTATTGAAAATATTAAAGTAAAGATATTTCAGGATAATTAGTTTTTCCAATTATTTTTCTAGATTCCCTTGACCTCTTAAAGATATAATAAAATATTTTTTCAATTATAAAACCTTATATTGATATTTCTATAGATCCATGAAATGAATAGTGTCAAAATTGACACAATTGATATTTTGTTAAAATAATGTTTTATAAAATTATTTAATAATCATAAAACAATTTGAAAATATCTAAAAATTATTATATGGTCTACATTTTTCTAAATTTCATATTTATGGAATAATTGAAATCATATAAGTAAATATTTAACCCTTATAATATTGAAAAATTTGTTATCTTAATTAAAATTATATACAATAACTAATTGTTAATTAAAATGATAATGGTTAAATTGACATTAAAAGTTGTCTAAATTAAATTGGATTATGATATTTAAATCTTATCATATATTATCTTCTAATATATATCATTTTTGAGGTATTTCATGTGATTTTTTAATTAATTATAAATTATTAGTTTCATAAATTCCAAAAGTGTCCCTCACCACAATTATAAAAAAACACATCCTCCCTCATTTCTCCACAACTCATTAAGCCTTCAAGTTCATCAATACCATTCCATTTCTCTTCTAAAATTCCCTATTTACATTCTATAGGTTCTTGTCTTCTCAAAATACTAACTCTAGTTCCATTAAGAGGATATCTAAAGAGAGAACGTCTAAGAAGAGGTAATCTCCTCTACCGATTCTTTCATATTTATTTCTATTTATACATATACTTCATTAGTTGTTTCATTATTGAATAAAAAATTCCATAGCACTTATATATTGAGATGTTATTATAATTATGAAACAATAATTTTCATCTTTTTATCCATCCTATGAAAAATTAAATCACCATGTGTGCGTATGTACGGTTTACCGTCTATATGCCATGGTGTACTCTATTTTTCACCACCACTTTACTTGGATGGGTATAATGATGGAGGTAATGACTATATATTATTATGATAAAATGGTATTTATTTTTAAATTTTAAACATCATACACTTCAAAATCATTCAAAAAGTATTCGAATGATATCATCCTTCATGCATACATATGGACTACCATCTCCATGATGTGATGTGATTTATTCTACATGATCTTCATTAAAGTATGATTATATATATGTAAATAACGAATAAACATGGTATATATTATTTTAATATCATTTTCTAATAATATAACTATGACCTAATATTGATAACTGGAACTTATTTGACAAAACATGCATAAGAACATAAAGTAGTTAACATCCGAATAACGAGTAACAATGAAATGTTACTAAAAAAGATGATTATATGGTAATATTTGATATCATAAAAATGACTATGCTACTGGAATAAGTCAATAACATTATTTAAATCATTATATAGGTGGTTCAAATATATACTAAGCATATCGGACCTAAGGTAAGGGATTATTTCTTATCACTTTTATTTCAATGAGACATATGCCTTATACACCATCTAATTCTTTTGTGTGGTTTTTATGTTACCCATGAATGTTATTATTATTATTATTATTATGAAGGTTATTATATTTACATATGAATATAAATTTATTTATTTTACAAGGCATACAATTTTACTAATTATAAATTGGTAAGGGATAATTCTGAAATTTTATTTTTATCTGAGATTGTTTATACGTAAGTGTTTACTGGGGGTATATTCATCATCCATATCAATTTTTTATAAAAATGTTTTCATAAAATATTTAATATACTTATATGTATTTTTATGGTCATTTTTACATATTTTTGACTTTTACAACATGGTATGGAATAAATATTTCTTCTCTTTAGCATAGGAGGTAATTTTCAACTTTTCTAGAAAAATTACGTTGAGAATGTTTTTTTAAACTTATACTACATGAACGGATTTTTACATCCTCAAAATAAATTATTTCCTTGAATATTCCTTTACATTTTTTCAAGTTTATTTTCATCTAAATTCTTTTCTTTTAAAATTACATGGAATTTTGAGAAAAGAACAAATTTTTGAAGAAAAAATGATATTTTCCTCGGGAATTAAGCTCAACTGTTTTATAAAAATTATTTACCATCTAAGATGACATAGGGTTATGTTTATATCCCTATTATTATATAGATTTGATTTTGTTTATTATTGATTTATTTTTAGGAAATCCATTTATTTTATATGAATTATGATGGAATGATGTTTAAGAAACCCATTTTATTACATGGGTTATGATATGATGAATTATTTATGTTTTTGTGGAACATGTAATAATGGTTTCACTATGAGATGGGTGGGATCTATATCTACCTATAATTCATTGGGTAAATATTTATATATCATGATATAAATATGGATGGAATGTAACGTGAATGTGGTTCAGTAATATAGGACTGGAATTCCAAGTATACCTAGTTCAGTAAAGGACACTTTCCACTATGATGATCATGGTAGCAATGCCTTGGATTCTATGGAAATCATATTATGTGCTTATTTGTTTTATAAAATTCCATGTTTTATGTCATTGTTATGTTATCATGGTCATGTTACCTTATGATTTATGCCTTAAAAACTACCAATATTTATTTCATTACTCAAGATTTTGATATTTAAACTTTATGTTCGTGGTTTTACATTCTAATGTTTATGGTTCGTGTTATGTTCTCAATTTTTACCCTTACTAAGAATTTCATCTCACCCTTTTTTTTTCTTTTCCTCAGGATATAATGAAATGTTTTAGGTAGGAAAACAAATGGGGATGATCTTTATAAGAGATATTGAAGATCTTTCACCAATATAGAACAATGTGTTCCGAGTTTCTAAAGACACTAAACTAATAAGGTCTTTTGGAGTCTTTTTGTGTCAAGTATTAAGTATTCTGTAAAATTAATATAATTTCAATGTTTTTCAAAAATGGTTCATTATAGTTGGTATCAGGGAAAAGTTTTAGTTAAAATTTGGAAACTAGGATGAGAAATATTTACTGAGATCCCTAAAGATATTTCCAAGGTATGTCTAGGGATCTCCCTAAGGATAAGTCTAACTAAAGGATACAGTCCCCGAATTAGGGTAATGATCATAAATAACCTATTATTAAACCTAAGATGTTAAAGATTGAAACTACTCCCACTGATTATGTTGTTTTCCTAATATAATTTTTTCCCTCTCACACTATTCTTTTTAGGTATAAAAAAATGGTCGGAAAGATGAGGATTCATGTAAATGGAGAATATGATGGACAATGGAATGATATTATTTATGAGCAATCAAATGAAATGGGAACTGGAAAAAGAAACATCATTATTATTCCTAATTAGAAATCTCATAATATGATCAAAAATCTTAACTTCACTGAGTTTTCTGACTTAGCTAATAAGAGAAAGATAGAGTTTCATGGTGATCATAAAATATATAAAGTTCAATTTTCCTCATGTAAATAACGTGCAAAGAGGAATCAAGGAGATTGTTTCAAAGGAAATGGAATATGATTTGGCTATGGAACAAAAGGGAACAAAGACAACAATTACAAAGGAAAAGGTTCAGTTAGAACAATGGAAAGGGATAATGGTATTTCTAATACATCAATAATGGTTAAATGTTTTAAATTTTAAATGTACATTCATTATGAAAATTGATTCCCTAAGGGAGAATCTCATGAATAGAATTAGCATGATTGTATGGGTAGTATTTATGTTGATGGAGATGGAGAGACTAAAAATGATATATGAGATGAAAGAAGTGTTGAGGAATAAAATGATGAATCATGGTCAATGGTTTAAGAATATAGTGGAATGATTTCATGTTTATCAAGAATAATGTATTTTAATATGGAATAAAGAAACATATAAGGATTGTTACACTATTTTTTTCATTAAGTATTTGAATTTACATGTAGAATGGTACCTGTAACCATGAAAAGTTAATCATATATTTTTGGAAAACACATGATTTTTGAATAATGATGGGATAAAGAGATAATGAGTTGTTTGATAGTATTAATGACCTCAGGACTGATATATGAACAAAGTGATATCATGGCTTTAGTATATATAAGTGATATCATAGTTTTAGTATATATAATTTTCAGTATTTTATGTTCATGGAAATAGTTAATTTATACAGAATTCATGTTTTCACTAAGGTTCTATGGTAATTCATGTTATTATAATGTTTCAAAAGAATATATGATTAAGGTATTCACATTTTCAGAATGTGACAACCAAGAACTGCCAAATGAGATATGGGAGATAAATGTTAAGTCGATTTAGTTAACCTCTTTCTAATGTTTTATATTTTCAGTTTTTGGAAAGATTGTAATGTTATCCATTTATTGATAGTATAAGTTATATTTGGGTTGATGTTTATATTATCTCATTATAGGTGGCCTTATGTGTATTTGATTACTTGTGCTAACTTTTTTATTGAGATGGATGGAATGACTTATCTTTTATTTTTCATGATCTGCTAACACTTAAATAATGATAATTTTAACTTTATTTCTTTAAATAAGAGAGGAGATGGAAATTATTCAAGGAAAAAAATGGTGAGATTATAAAAAATCAAGTAAGTATTTATTCTCAGGAAAAATTATTCAACTTTAAGAAAAGGATCTTGAAAACCAAAAATGATATCCTAGTGCCTTTTTATCTGATAAATTTGAAGGTCCCTTAAATCATCGCACAGTTATGGCTTTTTGGTAGTTAACTTTCTCCAAACTTTATTCTCTATCACTATCCATTAGAACTTGATGGTTATATTTTTCTTTTATATCCATGTTTTCACTTCCCAAGTTTTTTCTCCAATGTGGTAACCTAGTGATGAGTTACTTTGGTTAACCGTTAAGTTTCTAACATTCTTTTTTAAAATGATGTTTTAGTATTTCTTTTTAGGATGTGGGTTTCTATAAAATAAACTTTGAAGTAGCAAACCTTTTATAACCCTGACACATTTTGAGGGATAAATTAATTTTAAGCGGGGTAGAATGTAACACCCTAAAATTTTATGAGATATATTTTTTTTAATTTCTTTGATGCCTTGTGTTGTACACTAAACCAATATTATCTTGCGCTATACTAAACACCATATTAACTTGCAGTATATGGAACACTATTCTTGGCTTGTGTTACACACAATTTCAAGTTCTTTTGATAATGTTAATTTCACGCAGTATTGAGTATTGATTTTGTTCAATTTATAAAATAACTATGTTTAGATTATGTTATACACAATAAAAAAATAATATTTCTCTAAATGTAACAATTACATGGCTTTCATTACATGCAGGATCGACATTATTTGATAGCTTGCATTGTACACAATACCGAGTTTCACTAAACAACGATATATTATTAAAATATTATTGAATATGATATAAACTAGTCATTATGAATAGTATTAACCACATTACAATTTTTATATAACATTAAAATTCATATTATATAATTTCTAGAACATGATATAAGAACAAAATCATTTTTTCGGATAAAAGAAGTATTTTTTTCCAAGAAAAATGCAGTTTGACCGCCTTTTGATGGTACACCCATTTTAAATCAAGATTGTAATACTTTAATATGTTCAATTTGATAAAATAAACTTCTTATTTATAGGTGGGACATAAAAATTTACTTTTGGTGAATTTTTTGAATTATTTTGATAAAATTCAAATTTTAATGAATAGTGAAAAATACTGTATTTTAAATCATAACTACTTTTTCATATATTTTATTTATCTATTTATATTATATTGGTAATTGGTTTTAAAGTGTAATAGGGTTATGTTTTTGTAATTTAATCTCTTTTTGGTCATTGGATGTAATTTCACATTTAAATTGGAAATAAACACATTATAATCTTTTGATAAGTTTTTACTTCTTAAAAACTCACTTTTTGGTTCTGACAACAGGAATTAATCTTAAATTAATTTATTCCAATTATTGGTTTTCAATTATGAAAAATGGATTCCATATTTTAAATAAGTGGGTAAAAATTATGTTAATAGTTTACTTTTATTTTTGGATATTATGAATAGTAACTACGATAAATTTTGTTTTCCACGCTTAAAGGTAAATCGGGTAAATTAGGGTAACTAGTAATATGATAAGTATAATAAAATTATCATAAAACCTTATAAAATCTCATTATATGAATAAAACTCTACCCTTAACATCTTTGGTTCGAAACATAGTTATTTAAGGACAACTTAACAATAAAAATGACATAGTATTAATAAAACCAATGAAAGTGAAAAAATCTCAAACTCACATTTCTTACAAGTATAATAATTTTAGTATAAATATAACCAGGTGATATCTTAAAATAAAAATAGTACATGAAAAAATAAAAGAAATACCTACATCATGGTGATTTATTCTTAATTTTTAGGAAATAAATAATTACTATAAAGTCTTATTATTTGATGATGTAAAAATTAAATAATTGATGAGAAATCAATGAAACAATTTTTATTAAAATCCTAAAAACCAGAAAAATATCCAAACACATGACCAAATTTTATTTTAAGAGTATATATCGACCATAATCATCCAATGGTAGAATTATGGACCATTTTGAGCCATTTAAAACTAATTAAGACAATTATATTATTTTATTTCAAGTAATGTTATATTTGTCCCATTCATACTTTAATAATTATAAAAATTTTAATGTTGGGTTCTCAAGTAGATAAATTATAATACATATATTCTACTAAAATATATTAAATTTATCTTCGTAAAAGTATTTTATTTTTACTTTTTATTCATCAAATAAGTATATTAAATAGTTGAAAATATTTGTTTAGTAATTATTTTATTTAGGGAAATATCAAATAAATGTTATTAAAAATCCTAAAATAAATATAATTTGGGAAAATTAATTTTTCCAATGAATTTTAAATATTACATTGACCCCCTTGATCTGTTACTTTAGGTAATCATTATATTTTGTACATTAATTTTTAAAATGATTTTTTATTATTCCTTTTTACGATGTGGGTTTCTATGAATGAAACATTCAAGTAGTAAACCTTTTATAACCCTGGCGAATTTTGAGAATGAAATTCATTTTAAGGAGGGTATAATGTAACACCCTAAGATTTTATGAGATATATTATTTTTAATTTCACTCATGTCTTGTGTTTTACGTTACACCAATATTAGCTACAACTATATGTAACACTGTATTACCTTGTAGTATATGCAACACTGTTCTTAGCTTGTGTTACACACAATTTCAAGTTCTTTTGATAGAATTAATTTCATGAAAACCTGAGTATAGATTTTTTTAAATGTATAAAAGAGATATTTTGGGATTATTTTATACACAACACCTAAGGAAGCAAGTACTAAAGGTAACACTTACTTGGCTTGCATTACACGCAGGAGCGACCTTCCTCGATAGCTTGTGTTGTACGCAACACCGAGTTTCACTAAACAATCATATATTATAAACATGTTATTTAATAGGATATAAAATAGCCATTATGAATATTATTAACCACATTTTGAATTATATATAACATTAAAATTCATCTTATACATTTTTTAGAACATGATATAAGAACTAAATCAATTTTTCTGATAAAAGAAGTATTTTTTTCAAAAAAATGCATTTTTTTCGCCTTTTGATGAAGTACTCATTTTAAATATAGTTTTTTATAATTTAATAAGTTAAATTTGACAAAATAAAATTATCCTTTTTAATCAGGATATAAAAATTCACTTTTATTTAATTTTTGGTATTTTTCTAAAAAAAATTCAAATTTTAATGAATAGTGAAAAATACTGCATTTTAATTCAAACCTACCTTTTCATCTAATTTATTTATCTTGTTAGTTTATATTTTTAATTTATTTTAAAGTTTAATTGGATTATTTTTTATCATTTAATACCATGTTGTTAATTGTAAGTAATTTCGCATTTAAATTGGACATAAACATATGATAATCTTTTGATAAGTTTTTACTTCTTAAAAAATCACTTTTCAGTTTTGACAATGAGAATTAATATTAAATTAATTTCTACCAATTCTGTGTTTCGAATTATGAAAAATTGATTCCATATTTGTAATCAGTGGTTCCAAATTATTTTAATAGGTAACTTTTATTTTTGGATATTATGAATAGTAACTACGATAATTTTTTATTTATCACAGTTAAGTTAATAGGGTAAATTAAGATAACTAATAATATGATAAGGACAATAAAATTATCATAAATCCTTCCAAAATACCATTAGAAGAAAAAAATTATACCCTTAACATATTTTCTTCGAAACGTAGTCATTTAAGGGCCACTTTGTAATGAAAATGACATAGATATTAATAAAACAAATAAAAGTGACAAAATGTCAAACTCGGATTTCTTATAAGTATACTAATTTTAATATAAGGATAACCAGGTCATATTTTCAAAAATATGTATTACATGGAAATATAAAATAATTGCCTACATCATGGTGATTTATTTTTAATTTTTAGGAAATAAATAGTTACCTTAAAGTCTTATTCTTTGATGATGTAAAAAATTAATTAATTGATGAGAAATCAATGAAACAATTTTTATTAAAATCATAATAACCATAAAAATGTCCAAACACATGACCAGATTTTTTTATTCAAGTATATATCAGACATAATAATTCAATGGTATAATTATGGACCATTTGGAGTCATATGGAATTTATTAGGACAATTATATTATTTTAGTTAAAGTAATTTTAAAATTGTCACATTCATACTTTAATAAGTATAAAATTTTTAATGTTGGGTTGTAAAAAAGATAAATTCAACTACATATATTATTCTAAAATATAGTAAATCTATCTTCATTTTAGTATTTTATTTTATATTTTTATTCATCATTTATGTAAATTAAATATTTAAAAATTATTTATGTAGTGATTATTTTGTTAATGGAAATATCAAAAAATGTTATTAAAAATATTAAAATAAAGATAATTTGGGATAATTAATTTTTCCAATGAATTTTATAGATTCTCTTGACCCCATAATTATATAAAAAAAATATTTTATTTTATTACAACACCTTATATTGATATTTCTAAAAATACGTGAAATAAATATTTTCAAAATTGGCACAATTGATATTTTGTTAAAATAATGTTTTATAAAATTCTTTAAAAATCATAATTTTTTAAAAAAAATATACAATAATGATTATATGATCTTAAATGTTCTAAATTATTAATTTATGGTATAATTTAAATCATATAAGTAAATATTTTACCCTTTTAATATTGAAATATTTGTTATCTTAATTAAAATTAAATAGAATAACTAATTGTTAATTAAAATGATAATATTTAAATTGACATCTAAACTTTTCTAAATTCAATTGGTTGATTGTATTTAAATCTTATCATATCATATATTCTTATATATCTCATTTTGGAGGTATTTAGTTTGATTTTTTAAATTATTATAAAATAATAGTTTGAGAAATTCCAAATGTGTCCCTCGCCCCAATTATAAAAGGACACCTCCTCCATCATTTCTAAACAACTCATTAAGCCTTTAAGTAAGTCCATACCCAGCACATTTATTTTCTCAACTTCCTTTGTTACATTATATAGGTTTTCGTATTCTCAAAATACCAACTCTAGTTCCATTAAGAAGAGATCTAAAGATTGCACATCAAAGAAGAGGTAATCTCCTCTACCGATTCTTTCATATTTCTTTCTCTTTATACTTATACTTCATGATTGTTTTCATTATTGGATAATAAATCCAGTATAAATTATATACTAAGATTTTATTATAATTATTAAAAAACCATATTCAACTTTCTATCCATCCTAAGAAAAATTAAATCACCACACGTGTGTGCGTACGGCTTACCCTCTACACGCCATGGTGTACACTGTTTTTCACCACCACCTTACTTGTATGGGCATAATGATAGAATTAATAAATATATATAATTATTATAACATTATATTGATTCTAAAATTTTATACACCATCCATTTCAAAACCATTCAACAAATATTCGAATGATATTGTCGCTTGTGCATACGTACAGCCTACCATCTCCACGATGAAATCTGATTCATTCTACATGATATTCATTAAAGAATGATTATATAAATATACATAGTGATTAAAAATGGTATCTATTATGTTTATATAATTTTAAAATGATATAACTATGACCTAACAAGGAGAAAAAAAACTTATTCGACAAAAAATGCATAAGAACATAAAGCAGTAACACCCGAATAACGAGTAATAATGGAATGTTACTAACAAATGATGATAATATGATAATATATGATATCATAAAAATATAGAGCCTTATTTAATAAATAAAAAACATTATTTAAATTAGTATATATGAGGTTTTGATAAATACGAAGCATATCAGACTTAAGTTAAGGGATTATTTTGTATCACTTTTATTTCTGTGAGACAAATGTCTTATACACCATTTAATTCTTTATTGTTGTGTTTATATTACCCATGATTGTTTTTGTTATTATTATTATGAAGGTTATGATATTTAAATATTAATATAATTTTCTTTATTTTATGAGTCATACGATTTTACTTATTATAAATTGGTGTGGGATAATTCTGAAATCTCATTTTTTTTATCCGAGATTGTTTATAAATAAGTGTTTATTGTTGGCATATTCATCATCCATGTCCATGATTTCTAAAATTAATTTCATAAAATTTTTTCTATTATTATATGTATTTATAGAGTCATTTTATATTTTTTTTTACTTTTACTACATGGTATGGAATGAATCTTTTTTTGTTTTTCATATGAGGTACTTTTTCACTTTTCTAGCAAAAGAACATGGAGAGTGTTTTTCTAACTTATACAGCATGAACGGATTTTTACATCTTCATATCACCTTATATATATGGATCTTACTCTACACGTTTTCAATTTTATTTTAAAATAAATTCCTTTCTTTTAAAATTTTGCGGCATTTTGAGAAAAGAAAACATTTTTGAAGAACAAAAGATATTTTCCATAGGAATTAATCACAAAGGTTTTATCCAAAATATTTTCCATCTATTATGACAAAAGTTTATGTTTATATCCCTATTATTATTTTGATTTTATTGTGTTTATTATTGAAGTATTTTGAGGAAATCCATTTATTTTATATAGATTATGAACGAATGATGTTTAAGAAACCCATTTTATTTCATAGGTTATGCTATGATGAATGATTTATGTTTCCATGGCACATGTAAGAAAGATTTCACTATGAGATGGGTGGGACCTATATCTCTCTATAATACATTGGGTAAATATTTATATATCATGAGATAAAAATTTCTGGAATGGAAATTGAATCCAGTTCAGTAAGGGACACTGTCCACTATGATGGTCTTGGTAGAAATTCCTTGGCTACATAGAAATCATATTATGTGATTATTATTTTTTCACAATTAAATGTTTTATGTATATGATATGTTATCATTTTCATCTTCACTTTTGATTTATTCCTTACGAACTGCCAATATTTATTTCATAACTTAAGATTTTTATATTTAAATCTTATGTTCATGTTTTTACATTCTAATATTTATGGTTTATTTTATTTTCTCAATGTTTCCCTTACTAATCATTTGAGTTCACACTTTTTATGTTTTATTTTCCCTAGTATATAATGAAATATTTTAGGTAGGAAAAGTAATAGGGAAGATCTATAAGGGAGATTTTGAATATCTTTCACCAATCTAGGAGAATGTGTTCCGAGTTTCCAAAGACACTGAACTAATACAGTCTTTGGATGAATTTTTGTGTCATATATTAAGTATTACAATAAAGTAATGTAATATACATGTACATCAAGATTGGGTCATTAGTGTTGGTATCTGAGTGAAGGATTAGTTAACTTATGGAAACTAGAATGCGAAAACTTTAGTGAGATCCCTAGGGATATTTCTAAGGTATGTCTAGGGATGTCCCTAAGGGTATGTTTAACTAGAGGTTGTAGTCCTAGAATTTTGGTAACTATCATGAATAACCTAGGATTAAACCTAATATGTTAGATAATTAAAGTACTCCCCATTTATTATGTTTCTTTTCTAATATGTTTATTTACTCTCATGCTACTCTTTTTGGGTTTTAAAAAATGGCTAGAAACATGAGGATTCATGTTAACGAATAATATGATGGACAATGGAATGATATTATTTATAAAAAATGAAATGGGAGTTGGAAGGAAAAATATCATTAGTATTTCTAATCAAAAATATAATAATATAATCAATAATCTTAACTTTGGTGAATATCTTGACCTAGATAATAAAAGAAAGATGGAGTTTCATGGAGATAATAGAGAAAATAATGTTCAATTTTCCCTATGTAAATCATATGTGAAGAGTCATCAGGGAGAATATTTCAAAGTAACTGGAAGATACTTTGGGTGTGGAAAAGGACAAAAATCCAGTAATTTCAAAGGAAAAAATTTTGGTTAAAACAATGGACAAGGATAATGGTATTTCTAAGACATAAAGAATGGTAAAATGTTTTAAATATGGAATGTACGGGCATTATGAAAATCAATTCCCTAAGGCAAAATATCTTGAATAGAATCATTATGGTAGTACGGGTATTATTTATGTTGATGATGATGAAGAGACTACAAATGACATATAAGATGAAAGAAGTGTTGAGGAATAAAATGATGAATCACGGTCAATGGTTTAAGAAGATAGTGGAATTATTTCATGTTTATCAAGAATAATGTATGCTACTTTGGAATAAAGAAACATTTAACGATTGTTACACTATTGTTTTTTCTTAAGTATTTGAAAGTACAAGTCGAATTGAACTAGTAACCATGAAAAGTTATTCAAATATTTTTGGAAAACACATGATATGTGAATAATGGTGGGATCATAAAATAATGAGTAGTTTGATAGCATTAATGACCTGAGGACTAATATAAGGACAAATAGATATCATGGTTTTTGTATATATAATTTTTTATATTTTGTGTGTGTGTAGTGAGTTAATTTTGACAGAATTCATGTTTTACAAAGGTTATTTGGTAATTCATGTTATTATCATGTTTCAATAGAATACATGATTAAGGTATTGACATGTTTGGAATGTGAGAACCAAGAACTTCCAAATAGGATATGAGAGAGAAATGTTAAGTCGATTTATTTCTCCTCTTTCTAATGTTTTATATTTTCATTTTTTGAAAGGATTGTAATGTTATCCATTTATGGATAGTATAAGTTATATTCCGGTTGACGTTTTTATTATGTCATTATAGGTGGCCTTATGCATATTTTATTACATATGCTAACCTTTTTTTTGAGACAGATGGAATGACCTATCATTTTATCCCATGATATGCGAACACTTCAATAATGAAAAATTAAACTTCGTTTATTTAAATAATAGATAAAGTGGAAATTGTTCAAGAAACGGAAAACTATGAAATGTTACCAAAATCAAGTAAGTATTTATTCTCATGAAAATTTATTCAAATTTTGGAAAAGAATCATGGAAACCAAAAATTTTATCCAAGAACTTTTTTATCTGATGAATCATATGGTCCCTTAAATCATCATAGATTTATGGCTTTCTAGTATTTAACATTCTCCAAACCTTGTTCTCTATCACTATCCATCAGAACTTGATTGTTAGATTTTTCTTTCATATACATGTTTTCACTTCCCACATATGTTCTCCTATATTGAAACATAGTGATGAGTTACCTTGGGTAACAATTATGTTTTTGAATTTTCTTTTTAAAATGATGTTTTAGTATTCCTTTTTACAATGTGAGTATCTATGAAAGATACTTTCAAGTAGTAAACCTCTTATAACCCCGACGAATTTTGAGGGGAAAATTTGTTTTAATGGGGGTAGAATGTAACACCGCACAATTTTATGAGATTGATTCTTTTTAATTTCATTCATGTCTTGGGTTGAATGCTAAACCAAGATTAGCTTTCATTATACATAACACCTTATTAGATTTCAATATATGCAAGACTATTCTTCACTTATATTACACACAATTTCATGTTCTTTTGATAGAATTCATTTCATGCCACACGAAGTATAGATTTTGTTGAATGAATAAGAGAACTATGTTTATATTATGTTATATGCCACACCAAAGGAATCTTGCACTAAATGTAACACTTAATTGGATTTTATTACAAGTAGGAGAGACCTTTATCAATAGCTTGCATTGTATGCAATATCGAGTTTCACTAAACAAAAATATATTATTAAAATATTATTTAATAGGATATAAACTAGCCATTATGAATAGTATTAACTACATTTTGAATATTATATAACTTTATAATTCATCTTATATATTTTATAGAACATAATATGATAACAAAATCAATTTTTCAGATAAAAGATGTATTTTTTTCCAAAAAAATGCATTTTTACCACCTTTTGATGGCGTACCCATTTTAAATCTAGATTTTGATACTTTAATATGTTAAATTTGACAAAATAAACTTATTTTTTGTAATCGGGATATAAATTTTTTTTTTATTTTTTGAATTTTTATGATAAAATTCAAATTTTATTGAATAGTGAAAAATAATGCATTTTAATTGAAAACTGCCTTTTCATCTAATTTATTTTTCTCATCAGATTATCTTTTTAATTGGTTTTAAAGTGTAATTGGATTATGTTTTTATCATTTAATCACACGTTGTTCATTATATTTAATTTCACTTTTAAATTAGACATAAACACGTGATAATCTATTGATAATTTTTACTTCTTAAAAACTTGCTTTTTGGTTTTGACAATGGGAACTAATATTAAATTAATTTCTTCCAATTCTGGGTTTTGAATTATGAAAAATGGATTCCATATTTGGAATCAGGGGGTCCAAATTATGTTAATAGGTTAGTTTTATTTTTGGATATCATGAATAGTATCTACGGTAATTTTTATTTACCATAGTTAAAGGTAAATTAGGGTAACTAATAATATGATAAGGACAATAAAATTATCCTAAAACCTACCAAAATTCTATTATATGAATAAAATTCTACCCTTAACATATTTTGTTCGAAACAAAGTCATTTATGGTATAATTGACAATAAAAATGATATAGATATTAATAAAACCAATAAAAGTGACAAAATATAATACTCACATTTCTTATAAGTATAATAATTTTAATATAATGATATCAATGTGATATCTTCAAAAATAAATAATTTATGGAAATATAAAATAATTACCTACATCATGGTGATTTATTTATAATTTATAGAAAATAAATATTTACCTTAAAGTCTTATTTTATGAGATAGAATCTTTTTAATTTCTTTCATATCTTGTGTTTTACACTACACTAATATTTTTTTGTGCTATACGTAACATCGTATTAGCTTGCAGTGTATGCAATACTATTCTTGGCTTGTGTTACACAGAATTTCAATTTCTTTTAATATAATTCATTTCATGCAACACGATTTATAGATTTTGTACAATTTATAAAAAAACTATGTTTGTATTATGTTATACGCAACACCAAAGGAAGCTTTAACTAAACATAACCCTTACTTTTATTATATTAAATGCAGGAGCGACCTTCCTCGATAGCTTGCATTGTAAATAATACCATGTTTCACTAAACAATGATATATTTTTAAAATATTATTTAATTGGATAGAAACTAGCTGTTATGAATAGTATTAACCACATTTTGAATTTTATACAACATTAAAATTAATCTTATATATTTTTTAGAACATGATATAATAACAAAATCAATTTTTCAGATAAATGAAGTATTATTTTTAAAATGTATTTTTACCGCCTTTTGATGGAGCACCAATATTATATCTTGTTTTTGACACTTTAATAACTTTAATTTGACAAAATAGACTTTTTATTTGGAAGTGGAACATAAGAATTTACTTTTGCTGATTTTTTTGTAATTTTATTATAAAATTTAAATTTTAATGAATAGTGAAAAATATTGCATTTTAATCCAAAACCGCATTTTCATCTAATTTATTTATCTAGTTAGATTATGTTTTTAATTGGTTTTAATGTGTAATTGTATTATGTTTTTATAATTTAATCCCATGTTGGTAATAGGAAGTAATTTCAAATTTAAATTGGACATAAACACATGAAAATATTTTGATAAGTTTTTACTTCTTAAAAACCAGCTTTTTGGTTTTGAAAATGAGAATTTAATATTAAATTAATTTCTACCTATTATTTGGTTTGAATTGTGAAAAATGGACTAAATATTTAGAATCATTGTGTCCAAATTATGTTAATAGGTTACTTTTATTTTTTGGATATTATGAATAGTAACTATGTTAATTTTTGTTTACCATAGTTAAAGGTAAATTAGGTAAATTAAGGTAACTAATAATATGATAAGGATAACAAAACTATCCTAAAACCTACCAAAATCACATTATATGAATAAAATTCTACCCTTGACATCATTGGTTCGAAACTTAGTCATCTAAGGGCCACTTGACAATGAAAATGAAAGATATTAATAAAACCAATGAAAGTGACAAAATACCAAACTTACATTTCTCTTAAGAATAATAATTTTAATATAAGGATAACGAGGTGATATATTTGAAAATAAAAAGTTAATGGAAAGATAAAATAATTACCTACATCAGGGTGATTTATTTTTAATTTTTATGAATTAAATAATTACCTTAATGATTTATTGTTTGATGATGAAAAAAAATTAATTAATTGATGAGAAATCAATGAAACGGTTTTTATTAAAATTATAATAACAATAAAAATGTCCAAACACATGAAATTTTTTTTTTCAAATATATATCAACCATACTCATCCAATGGTCTAATTACGGACCATTTTGTGCCATATGGAATTTATTAGGACAATTATATTATTTTATTTAAAGTAATATTTAAATTGTTACATTCCTACTTTAATAATTATAAAATACTAAATGTTGGTTTCTGAAAAAGTTAAATTCGACTAAATATATTCTTCTGAAATATTGTAAATTTATATTAATAATATTATTTTATTTTTAGTTATTATTATTCAAATAAGTATATTAAATAATTAAAAATATTGATGTCATAATTATTTTATTAAGGGAAATATCAAATAAATGTTATTAAATATATATAAAAAGATAATTTGGGATAATTAATTTGTCTAATTAATTTTATAGATTCCATTGACCTTTTAGGGATATAATAAAATATATTTTTTAATAATAACACATTATCTTGATATTTCTAAAAATCCATGAAATAAATATTCTCAAAATGGTCACAATTGATATTTTGTTAAAATAATGTTTTATAGAATTATTTAAAATTTAGAAATTTTTTTAAAAAATATATAATAATTATAAGGTGGTCTAAAATTTTATAAATTCATTTATGGTATAATTTAAATCATATAAGTAAATATTTCACCCTTTTAGTATTGAAACATTTGTTATCTTAATTAAAATAAAATAGAATAACTAATTGTTAATTAAAATGATAATGTTTAAATTGACATCAAAACTAGTCTAAATTAAATTTTTTGATGATATTTAAATCTTATAATATCTTATATTCTAATATATATCATTTTTGAATTATTTTGTTTGATGTTTTAAATTATTATAAATTAATAGTTTTTGAAATTCCAGAAAGTGTTCCTCACCCCAATTATAAAAGGACACATCCTCCCTAATTTATCCACAACTTATTAATACTTTATGTTCGTCCATAAACATTCCATTAATCTTCTCAATATACCTAGTTACATTATAGAGGTTCTTTTCTTCTAAATAGACCAACAATAGTTCCATTAAGAGGAGATCTAAAGAGAGCATGTCAAATAACAGGTAATCTCCTCTACAGATTCTTTCATATTTAATTCTATTTATACTTATAATTAATGAGTTTTTTCATTATATATTAATAAAACCAAAATATATTATATACTAAGATGTTGTTATAATTATGAAAAACTCATATTCAACTTTCTATCCATCCTATGAAAAATGAAATCACCACGTCTGTGTACATACGACTTACCATCTCCATGTCATGGTGTACTCTGTTTTTCACCACCAAAATACTTGGATGGATATAATGATGGAATAAATAATTATATATGATCATGATAACATGATATTCATTCTTAAATTTTATTCACCATCCAATTCTAACCCATTCAACAAGTATTCAAATGATATCGTCGTCTATGTGTACGTACGACCTACCGTTTCCACGATGCGATGTGATTCATTCTACATTATCTTCATTAGAGAATGATTATATAAATGTATATAATGAATAAAAAAGGTATCTATTATGTTAATATCATTTTCTAATGATATAACTATGACTTAACCATTCATAAGAACATAAAGTAGTTAACGCCCAAATAATGAGTAACAATGAAATGTTACTAACAAATGATGATAATATGATCATATATGATATCATAAAAATGACTATTCTTTTAGACGAATTCAATAAAATTATTTAAATCATTACACAGGAGGTTCAGATACATACTAATTATATCATACCTAAGTTAAGGGATTATTTTGTCTCACTTTTATCTTTGTGGGACATATAGCTTATACACTATCTAATTATTTTGTGTGGTGTTTATGTTGCCCATGAATATTATTATTATTATTATTTTGAATGTTAAGATATTTACATATACGTATAATTTTCTTTATTTTATGAGGCATATGATTCAACTAATTGTAAATTGGTAAGGGATAATTAGGAAATTTTATTTTTATATGAGATTGTTTATATGTAAGTGTTTACTAGGGGTATATTCATCATCCATGTTCGTGTTTTCTAAAAACATTATCACAAGATGTTTACTATTATTCTATATATGTTTAAAGTATTTTTACTCATTTTTGAATTTTAATACATGGTATGGAAGAAATATTTCTTTCTTTTAGCATATGAGGTAATTTTTGGCTTCTCTGGAAAAAGTACATGGAGAATGTTTTTTTAGATTATATGGCGTGAATAGATTTTTACATCTTCATAATGCTTTATTTCCATGAAGCTTCCTCGACATGTTTTAAAGTGTATTTCCAACTAAATTATTTTCTTCTAAATTACGTGATATTTTGAGAACAGAAAACTTTTTTGAATATGAAAGGATATTTTCCTCAGTAATTAAGGTCAAGGAGGAGTAAGAGGCATGGTTAGACATGTTAAAAGTGGGTGCCCTAGACCCAACTTTCATTGTACTTTGATTATTGTTACATGTATTCAGCTTGTTTTTATATATGTGTTTATCTTTCCCTGATAGTGTAGATACTTCTTCATCCACATTTTTTATGGCAATGTCCTTAGATTACATGTCACATCAAAGGGTTATAGCAGGTCCCAGGCTATAATGAGAACCCTGAGATGCCATGACAGTAATCCTAAAGTAGCGTCCTATGGTCCAGTTACATCATTCTTAAAGGACATCGATGATGTGTGACCATCAGGTGCTGGGGGCTCATAAGCATTGAGACTTCTTCTCATGAAGTTCGCACTTAATGATCTATAGTAATTGAGATCATGAGGACAGACCCGCTTAATAGAAACACCACATGTTTCAGGTGTCATTGGTCGTTTCTATCTACGGACATGTGTAATGGTCTCTTGACTTGAGAACATTATCAATTAATTACATTTAATTAAGTACATTTGATGTAATTTGAAACCCATGGAGACAAATTCAGGGTGAGTTAGTTTGTATCGGGTATGTCATTAATGGCATGTCATTGATTGAATGATCAAGAAAGGATTTGTCACTTCCGATTTCAGAAAGGGATATCTTGGGCCTGGTTGATTAGGATGGTCCCACCTTCAATAAATCCATAGCCATAGTAATCGAAGGTAAGACCATCCGGACAAATCAACAAATAAAATAAAGCAAAATAAATACTGATGACACTAGTATGCATTCGGCTTTATTGAGATATCGATGAGGAAGAGATTATATTACACGAACTGTGTTCATAGGGAGGTCATCATTGCAATGACTTTTCCTTATCTCTATAGGGACCTTGATGGGTTACTAGACCCTGCTCTTGGTCGGTGGATATTATCCGCTGCTATTTAGGTAAGAGCCTAGAGGGTCACACATCAAAGCACCTTGAGAATCTTTCATATTCTAGTAATAGGAATATAGAACTTAGTGGGCCCTGCAAAAGGGTCCGAGAACTATCCATGTTCTATGTATCACCAAAGAATAAATAAACTTATTAATTATTCGATTTTAGAATAATTCATTGGACTAATTTATATCATGTATTTACAAGTTATATAGTAAATACAAGTATTAATATTATTCGAATGGATTTAAATATCCTAGGTTTGATTAATATTAGTAGGAGGAATGAGTCGAGTTGAAGACTCAAATTTATCATGTAATATATTAATATATTATAAGTAAGCGATGAAATGTAAATTTTATTTATGGCATAATTTTATTTTTCATAAATAATTATTTATATCACTTATATAGCGGACGTCTATTACATGGGGGTCGGGAATCTATACCGCATGTTTTAAACACTCCCTATATAAGTGAGAGAGAGGCTCTCCCATGGATACTATTCATGTGTCAATATTGAGAGCATCTCTTTCCTCCTAGGATTTAGAGAGAGAGTATCTCATGTGAAGGAAGATCTTCAAGATCATCCTTCTCAGATTGAAGCTTCTTCCTTTGAGGTGATCGTCGTTGCGCTGAAGTGATCGTCGAAGATCTGCGCTAGCACCCGGATCTTGACGAATGGTGCGTGAGTAGATTCGAGAGGCATGTGTGGATGATCTCTAGGGATTCAACATTGGAGTCTTCAAGAAACGATCGTCGGCGTCCTGCGGCGCACTTTCCCAAGATAATTTCGAACAAGGTACATGCTTAATTTATTTTGGTGCTCTGCTTAAATCTTCAGTGATCCTCATACTGAACTGGGATAAGATCATTGGAGTTGAAATGGTTATGTCACTCCGACAATGTAGAAAAATTTTAATTCCCGGCCCACCAGCTTCTGATGCGTCGTCCTGGTACCCGATAGTGGTATTAGTGGGATCGCAAGGTTTTTTTGAGTCAAAAAAATTAAAATTCATTAAATTTAAGTGCGGGGTGTTAAAATGGTTCATTCGGATTTGATCATGCATCATTTTATTTCCGAATGATCAAGTTACGATTATTTAAAAAATTTAAACAGATCGATGTTGCATGTTTTCCCTTTTTTCGTTCATTTGATGTTAATCTCAATTTTATTGAGACATAATTAAATTTATTTTTATTATTATTATATATTATAATATTATATTTTATTATAAAATATTTTTTTTCTAGACTTGAAGTCAAATGTTGTTTTAATTTATAAATATTTAAAAAAAGGGAGTACCAAGAACCCAATTTAAGGGTCTTCCTCTTTTATTTTTTATGAAATTAAAAAAAATAAAAGTAGACTTCCTTTGGACAAAGGAAATAAAAAAAGAGGAAAAGAGAAGACCCCCATTGGGGTCTCCTCTCATGCGGTGCATAGGGGAGGACTAACCCTAGTTGGCCTCCCCTCCCACCGAATCGCCTCCAGAAGGCTGCCCCAAGCCGGAGTCGGCCTCCCCTCCACGCCAAACAGCCTCCATCTGGCTGCCCCGAGTCCGCATTGGTCTCCCCTCCACGCCCAACCGCCTCCATCCGGTCGCCCTGAGCCCGCACCAGCCTCCCCTCCGCACCGGACCACCTCCAGCCGGTCGCCCCGAGCCCCTGGTAGGACCTCCTACTCACGCAGGCCGAGAACCGCACATGCCGCGCTGGTCCAGGCCATGTCAAACCGGGCTGCCTCCTCGCCGGCTCACCGGAGCAGCGGTCTGCCGGCCCTGTGGCTAGCCAATTTCTTTCCCAGCCTCTTTCTGCTCCCCTCAGACCACGTCGGAAGATGCAGCCGCCACGGGAGTCATTGGACGTCGCGGTCACGCCGTGGTCACGCCGCGGTCACGCCGCGGTCACGCCGCGGTCACGCCGCGGTCACGCCGCGGTCACACCGCGGTCAGGCCGCAGTCACATCGCGGTCACGCCGCGGTGAAGCCGCGGTGAAGCAGCGATTCCCTATTCTAGGACGACACCCTGCGGCAGTACGCAGTCTTTCCGGACTCCTCTCCGGCTAGAGGTAACCCTATATTAAATTAATTTTAATTAATTTAGTTTTTTAAATTAAATTAGTTGGAATTAATTTAGGTGTTTAAATTTTATTTTAATATGGAATATTAACTTAATTTAAGACTGAAATTAAATTATTGATTTTCTTTAATTTTAGAAATAAAATTAAATTAAACAAATGAACTGATAAAATAAATTATTTTAATTTAATAAAATTCATTTAATTTATTGAAACACCCTTGCATTATTTAAATTCATTGCAATTTAATTTTATTACACTTTACCCCGACTGGACTTGAGAAAGTGACTGAACTTTGTATGTTTGGCATTTATTTATTTATTTAATTATTTATTCAATGCGTGTGATGATTGTAAAATTTAATTATATAAATGATGGTCTGCGAATTGTCTTTTAATTCAAATATGTATAAGGTCTTTTGCGTCGATTACACTAGTTTTATTTTGTACCCCAGACCACCTCACATGCATGCGAGTATATTTTTAATTGTACGGTGACGATTCGACAAGAAGACCCCACCATGATGAGGCGGTAGTATAGACAGGAGTTGGGTGCTTTGCATTGGAGAAAGGAGTGAAACAAGTCATGTATCGACTCAGGTATGGATGCCTCTAGGTGATTATTGATCAATTATCGATCGATCATTATAGAATGCTCAAGACCAGTCAGAATGCATGATTTACTTTATCCATAGTTTATTATTTTATGCATCTGCATGATTATTGTGTGATCACATAGAATAGTAAACAAGATAAAATGTATAAATTTCTGATGAATAATATTCTGTTGAATGTTCAGTTGTGAGAGCGATAACCCAGTTTGAACATAATAAATAGAAAAGGATTATATTCATCAATAAATATTAAAAATACCTCAAAGATATATTAAGTCTAAATGCCTTCCATTTCTCACATCTAAAAACCGGCTATTTGGGTGCACATCATCCTTAGTTGAGAGTGCCTCTTACTGTCGGGGCGTTTTCATGAGAGAAATGGGTCAACTTAACTAAAGTGAGTTGTCAAGAATTAGACTTAGCTAAATTGCTATCACTTTAGAGGAAAGAGGTTGAGGGAATCAAGTTCAGATTCCAAAAGCTGGGACTTTACTCAACAACACAAGGAACCACAAAAACAAGTGGTTGTCCAGCATAGTGCCTACCTTGAAACCCTCCAAGTAGTGGTGTAGCCCTATCATGTAGACTATGAGGGAGGATTCTAGGATCCTTTCCACTAGAATTATCAAAAGATAGAGTATTCCAAATCTAATAGTGATGGCTATTAAGGTTCGTTAAAATAGTGGGAGGCATTAAATGATATAATAATTAATTAATCATAAAATTTCAAAAGGTAATCAAGACAAAGTACTAACTGCTAAATGTTCATCTAATGTAGATTCAAAATGGGAATCACAAACTCTACAAGTACTTTATCACTATGATAGATATTGGATAAAGAAAATATCCTGATTTTCAATAACTTCTCGGAGTGGTACAGGCACTTGTGCATAGTAATACGCCAAGAAAAGAAGTTATATGTGCTAGAATCCCCAATTCCTGCTGAGCCTCCTCAGGGAGAAATAAAGACAGAACAAGATAAGTGGAGAAAGCATGTAGATGATGCGCTTGATGTACAATGCATCAAGTTTTCATCCTTTTCCTAGAAATTGAAAAAAAAATGCATGAGGAAGAGGACGCCTACAAGATGCTTTTACATCTCCAAGAACTATATGAGGAGAGGGCTAGGAAAGAAAGGTATGAGATCTCATGTGTACTTTATAAATGCAGGCTAGCAGAAGGGAACCAATCCGGTCCTCACGTACTCAAGATGATTGGGTATATTGATAGGCTTGAAGCCCTTGGGTTCAAAATGAACCAAGAACTAGCAGTGGATCTCATTCTTTCCTCTTTACCATCAAGATTATTGAATTTTATCGTCAATTATAATATGAATGATATGAAAAATTTGCTCCCGGATCTCTTGGATTTAGTTTTCCAAGATGATAAGGACATGATAAAAACCAATTGAACCATCCTTATGGTGAACAAGAATAACAAGGGCAAGGAAAAGGTGTCTTAGGCCAAGTCAAGGCCAAAGAATCCAATTCATTGTTCCACAAAGAAGCCCAAGATTCAGAGGCAATGTAATGAGTAGGAAGCTGTTTGATTTTGATGTGGCACGAAAGGCTACTAGAAGAAGAATTACAGATCTTGGAAGAAGAAGCAAGATAACGCTTCTACTTCAGGTATTTTAGTCTTTGAATTCAATCTATCATTATCTACAAGTTGGGTATTGGATATGGCATGTGGCTCACACATTTGTATTCATATACAGGAACCAAGTAGGTTCAAGAAGATTGAAAAAGTTCAAGTGGATCTCCAAGCTGCAAATAGTGAAAGTCTGCCGGCATTGGCAGTGAGAGACTATCACTTGACTTTACCAAATGGTTTGCTTCTTGTTTTAAAAAATTGCTATTATGTACTTTCTATTACCAGGAACATTATCTCTGTGTCAAGTTTAGAAACTATGAGTTTTCATTTCAAGTTTGGAAATAAATGTTGTCTCTTTTATAGGGATAACATATGTTATGGTATGTCACATATTAATAATGGTTTATATATGCTAGAACTAGAGAACTTAGTAATGGTAATCAATGATAAAAATAGCCAACATGACTCAAATAACACCCGCCTGTGTCACTTCCGGGTTGTTCATGTAAATGAGAAGTGATTATGAAGATTACAACAAGAAGGGTATCTAGACTCGGTACAGTTAGAACCCTTAGATTTTTGTCAAGCTTGTTTACCAGGAAATATGACCAAATCACCATTCTCAGGAAAGGGAGAAAGATCCAATGCAATGCTGGAATTAATAAATACAGATGTATGTGGTCCATTTCTAGTAGAGTCAAGGGGTGGTTTTCTATACATCATTACTTTTACCGATTATTTTAGTAGGTATGGCTATATCTAGTTAATGTGGTATAAGTACGATTCCTTTCGTTTCTTTAAGAAATACCAAAATGAAGTCTAAAACCAACTTGGTAAGAAGATAAAAGCAGTTCACTCAGACCGAGGCGGAGAATATCTTAACCGAGATTTCATTGATCACTTGAAAGAGTGTGGGATAATATCCCAACTCACTCCTCCTTATACACAAAAATGGAATGGTGTTAGTTAAAGGAGGAATGGGAACTTTCTTAACATGGTCATATCAATGATGAGTCATACAACTCTTCTATTATCCTTTTGGGGATACGCCTTGCAGACAGAAGCATATACCCTTAACCGAGTACCAACTAAAGATGCAGATGGGATTTCATATCAGTTATGGTGTGGAAAGAAACCTAATATAACACACATGCGTGTGTGGGGGTGCGAGGCATTTTTCAATACTTTACCAAGGGAAAATTTGCATCTAGAAGAACTAATTGCATCTTTATAGGTTATCATAAGGAAACTAGAGGATACTACCTATATAACCCTTTAGATAGAAAAGTAATTGTGGTAAGATACACCACATTTCTAGAAAGGGATCACATTTCTATTAGAAATAGTGGGATCAATATTGACTTCAATGAAGTTAATGCTCCAAATGCACAAGAGTTGGTAGTGGAAAAATCTTCACAAGAGCAAGTGGAAAAATAAATTATTCCTGAGACATAGATACTGCATAGGTCTACGCGAGAGGTTAGAGAACTAGAGAATTATGGTTTTCTTGTCACCGAGTCAGGTGACACAATAGTCCTTGAGGATGATTAACCTCTAACTTACAAGGAAGTAGTAGAAGGCAATGAAGTAGCTAAATGGAAAGAAAACATGAATTCTGAGATGGATTCCATGTACCAAAATCAAGTTTGGATTTTGGTAGACCCTCCAGCTAATGTAAAGCCCATTAGATGAAAATGGGTATTCAAGAAGAAGCTGGACATGGATGGTAAGGTTAATAACATTAAAGGAAGACCTGTTGCAAAGGGTTTTATAGAACATTAAGGCATTGTCTATGATGAAACCCTCTCACTAGCAGAATATTGCTTGCAATAGCATCCTTTCGTGATTATGAAATTTGGAAAATGGATGTCTAAACTGCTTTTCTAAATTGGAAGTTGGTTGAAGACGTCTATATGACTCAAACCTAAGTGTTTGTTAAGTCAAAGAATGCCAATAGAGTATGCAAGTTGCAGAGATCCATTTATGGATTGAATCAGACATCAAGATCATGGAATGTTTGCTTTGATGATTCCATAAGAGATTTTGGTGTTGTCAAAAATTAAATCAAGCCTTGTATCTATAAAAAGTTTGAAGGGAATGCTATCGTTTTCCTAGTATTATATGTTGACAAAATATTAATTATGAGAAACTAGGTGCAAGTCTTACAGTCAGTTAAGACTTGGTTAAATGAATGCTTCTCCATGAAAGACATAGGTGAAGCAGCCTACATTCTTGGGATCAAGATCTATCGAGATAGATCTCAAAGGCTGTTTGGCCTAAGTCAAAGTACATATATTGACAAGGTAATGAAAAGGTACAATATGGAACAATCCAAGAGAGGATATTTACCTATGTCACATGGTGTAAATCTCTCCAAGAAAATGTGTCTACAAACATAGGAGGATATTTAAAGAATGAGTAGAGTCCCTTATGCTTCGGTAGTGGGTTCTATCATGTAAGCCATGCTTTTTACTAGGTTTGATGTTGCCTTTGCTTTAAGCATGGTGGGTATATATCAATACAATCCAAGAGAGCTGCACTGTATAGCTGTTAAAACTATCCTAATGTACTTAAGGTGTACTAAGGGTATGTTCCTGGTGTATATAGGAGATGAGGAACTAGTTGTGAGGGGATACACTGATGCTAGTTTCCAGACAGATCAGGATGATATGAAATCATAGTCAGGCTGCATCTTTTACCTAAATGGTGGTGCAGTAAGCTGGAGAAGCTCAAAGAAAGTTGTGTTTGGTGATTCTACTGTAGAGTCCAAATATATTGTAGCTTCTGATGCAGCAAAGGAATCAGTCTGGATATGCAGATTTATCTCATAAATTGTTGTTGTACCTAGCAGTGCAGACCATGTTCCAGTATATTGTGATAATACTACTGCAATGGTGCTTGCCAAGGATCCCAAGTCTCACCAGAGGACAAAGAATATTCTTCGGATGTTTCATCTGTTGAGGGATTTTACTCAAAGAGGTGAAGTGATAGTTAGAAGAGTATCCACAAAGGACAATGTCGCAGACCCCCTGACAAAATCCATTTCTCAGTAGAAGCATGATTCACATGTGAGAGATAACGGTTTGAAACCTGTTAGCAGTTGGCTCTAGTGCAAGTGGGAGTGTTGAAAGTGGGTTTCCTAGACCCAACTTGTATTGTACTTTGATTGCTGTTACACGTATTCAGTTTGTTTTTATACATGTGTTTATCTTTCCCTGATAGTGTATATACTTCTGCATCCACTTTGTTTATGGAAATGTCCTTAGATTACATGTCGCATCAAAGGGTTATAGAAAGTACCAAGCTATAATAAGAACCCCGAGATGCCATGACAGTAATATTAAAGTAACATCCTATGGTCTAGTTACATCATTTTTAAAGGACACAGATGATGTGTGACCATCAGGTGATGGGGGCTCATAAGCACTGATACTTCTTCCCATGATGTTCACACTTAATGATCTCTAGTAAATGAGATCATGAGGACAAAAATGCTTAATAGGAACACCAAATTTTTTAGGTGTCACTGCTCATTCCTATCTCTGGAAATGTGTAATGGTCTCTTGACTTGAGATCATTATCGATGAATTTAGTTTAATTAAGTACATTTTATGTAAGGCGAAAACCATGGAGACAAAGTAGTGGTGAGGTATTTTGTATCGGGTACATCCTTAATGGCATGTCATTGATTGAATGATCAAGAAAGGATTTTTCTCTTCCGAGTTCAGGAAGAGATATCTCGGGCCTAGTTGATTAGGATGGTTGCACCTTCAATAAATCCATGGCCATGGTAGTCGAAGGTAAGACCGCCTAGACAAATCAAAAAATAAAATAAATCAAAGTAAATAATGATGACACTAGTGTGCAATCTACTTTATTGAGATATCGATGACGAAGAGATTATATTACACAGACCATGTTCGTAGGGAGTCAGTCGTTGCTATGACTTCGCCTTATCTCTATAGGGGCCTCAATGGGTTGCTAGACCATGCTCTTGGTCGGTGGATATTATCTACTGCTATTGAGGTAAGGGCCTAGAGGGTCACACATCATAGCACCTTGAGAATTTTCCCTACTCTAGGAATAAGAATATAGAACTTGGTGGGCCCCGAAAAAGTGTTCGAGTACAATTCAAGTTCCATGGATCACTAAAGAATAAATAAATTCATTAATTATTTGAGTTTAGAATAATTCGTTGGATTTTTTTATAACATGTATTTTCAAGTTATATAGTAAATACAATTATTAATATTATTCGAATGGATTTATTTATCCTAGGTTCGATTAATATTAGCAGGAGGAATGAGTTGAGTTAAAGACTCAAATTTATCATTTAATATATTTATATATTATAAGTAAGTGATAAATTATAAATATTATTTATGGAATAATTTCATTTGTCATAAATAATTTTTTAAATCACTTATATAGTGGATGTCTATTACCCGGGGGTCGAGAATCTATACCACCTGTTTTAAACACTCCCTATATAATTGAGAGAGAGGCTCTCCCATGGATACTATTTATGTGTCTAGATTGCGAGAATCTCTCTCCTCCTGGAACTAAGAGAGTGATTATCTCAAACAAAGAAAGATCTTCAAGTTCATCCTTCTCGGATTGAAGCTTCTTCCTTGGTGGTGATCGTCGTTACACTAAAGTGATCGTCAAAGATCCGCCCTAGCACCCAGATCTTGAAAACGGTACGCGAGTAGATTCGAGAGGTGTGTGTGGACGATCTAGAGGGCTTCGACATCAGAGTCTTTGAGCAACGATTTCTGGCATCCTGCGGTGGACTTGAACACGCTAATTCCAAACAAGGGACATCCTTAATTTATTTTTGTGCTCTGCTTAAATCTTGTGTGATCCTCAGACTGAACTAGGACAAGATCATCAGAGTTGACATGGTTATGTCACTCCGTCAATGCAAAATAAAATTAATTCTCGACCCACCATCTTCTGATGCGTCGTCTCTGTACCCAACAAGACAAACAAGACCGAATCCTAGCTCGAGGTTTCAACAACTGCAAAATAAACTCTGAGGAATTCATAAAGACAATGGATAGAATGGATACCCACCTTGAAGAGCTTATCATAAAGGATCCAGACATCCAGGTTAGTACTCTATACTGGGAATTATATTGAATGTCTGGTTATAATAATCTTAGTCTTGTGTTTAAGCAATTTGTGAGTTCTTTCAGTATGTATTGGTATCAATGGTTTGTGAACTATGGTGTCCCACTTCTCCTAAAAGTGTCTTAATAAAATGTTATATTGGGTGGTGGAACATGTAAGAATTATTTCACTATTAGATGGGTGGGACCTATATATCCCTCTAATTCATTGGGTAAAGATTTATATATCATGAGATAAACAAGGATAGAATAGAAAGTGAATCTGGCTTAGTAATACAGTGTTGTAACGGAAAGTAAACCCAATTCAGTAAAGGTAATTGTCCACTATTATGGTCTTGGTAGCAATGAATTGGCTAAAATGGAAATCATATTATGTGCTTATTTGTTTTCTACAAATCCATGTTTTATGTCAATGCTATTTTATCACGGTTGTGTTCACTTTTTATTTACACCTTACGAACTGCCAAGATTTATTTCATGATTCAATATTTTTATATTTAAACTTTATGTTCATGTTTTTACATTTTAATGTTTATGGTTTGTTTTATGTTATCAATGTTTACCCTTAATGAGAATTTGAGCTCACCCGTTTTATGTTTTCATTTCCCCTTGATACAAAAAAGGTTTTAGGTATGAAAATTAATGGGGAAGATATTTATGGGACATGTTGAAGATATTTCACCAAGCTATAAGAATGTGTTATGAGTTTCCAAATACATTGAACTAATACGGCCTTTGGGTGTCTTTTTGTGTCATTTATTAACTATTCCAAAAAAAATAACGTAATGTCCATGTACGTCAAACTTGGGTCGTTATAATTCCTTAAATAGAATAATAAAAATTAATAATATACCTTATCAAATATCCTTATTGAATAAAGAATACAGACTTATTAATAATTCCTCTGTGGTGGATAACTTATAAAAAGGTTTCTAGATGATGAAGAATGTAAATACCACCTTAAAGATCATTAAAGAATTATTGAGGAAAATAATCATTAAACATTCCAAAGAATCCCATAACACATTGAATCATTTGAATCATAATTTCCTATGAATTAATAATATCAAATAAAGCATTTAATATCATGAGATTAAATATATTCATGATATAACATGTTAAAGGCTGGTATTTACACTAAATAAAATTGAATTGGTGTATAAAAATAATAATTCTAAATAGAATGTAAATTGAGACCAAATACCTTACATATAAATCGAAAGACCCAAAACAATAATCATTAAAAGGTTCATTTAAAAATTAACCTTTTAAACATAAAAATTAATCTTCTAGGAAATGATGGTGGGTAAATTTGTACATGTCATATGAGGTAAAATAATATTCCTTTTTCCATGGTAAAAAGGTTATAAAATGAATCCTTTGGAAAGTGACAAGAATATTAATTTGAAATCATAGGTAAAGGACAAAAGGGGGAAAAATTATTTACTAAATCATTTTTAAAATTTTAAGGAATTTTTTTAAAACATTTTAATGAAACATGGTTTTTACAAGTAAACCGGTTCTCCAACTAAAGATGGAAATGAAGTCGGGTTTTATGAAAAACATTTTCTAAACCATTTTGAGTACCAAAGAGTTGTAAAATCGTAATATTAGTTGAAAATGATCATTAATAACCATATGATAATAAAATTAATGGTTTTATTATAAAATTATCAAATAATTTCCTCGGATGGAAATTCAAGTTTAAATAATCCCGAACAGAATGAGATTGTGAAGTAAACCCTTGAAAAGACCATAACATTTATGTGAAAATCAATCAATGATTAGATTATGTGTCTAAAATTTAAATACACATTAATAAAATTTAAACATAATAATATATATTAAAATTTTGATTATACACGTAATCATATAATATTAATGAGAACGAGGAAGTCATATAACTTAATGAAAAGAAATTGGGTTATGAAATAATTTTCCACTTGGTAACTTTTAATTAAAATAACCTTAAAATAAATAATTAAAATTGAAACTAAAAATAACATGAAGATAAATTAGTTAAGGTTATTATATATTAAAATGGTAAGAAGATAGATAACACAAAAATTATGTGGTGACCATGACATTCATCTCACAGATGTAAAAAGTGAGATGAAAATCCTTTACCTAGAGTATGACTTGTATCATGTGTCTTTATAATCCTGAATAAAAAAATTATGTTAGTATTTACTTTATTTATAACCTTTTTCATTTTTATCAAAACTTTTATTTCACTTATTACCATTTCATATACAACTACTTAAACAATTAATTTTACGTCGAATGTTTTGACCAAATTCGATTTATGTGTCAAAAACAACTCGGTAGGTCAACTATGGTCAAAGGGGTCATTATATAACTTATAAAGAATAATAATAATGAAATAATAATCGCATTTATAAAAAAAATTATACTTTTAAACCCAATATTTAAATGTGTTTATAAGAATAAAACAACATTGCAATCATGTAGACAGTAGATCGTACGTACAGATGAGTAACATTCTAATTTTTTTAATGATCATTTTGGAAGAAAGTTAAGTAACATTATATCTTTAAAAAAATCATAATTATATCAAAAATAATATTTTATTTAATAATATATAGGTATATTTATAATTCTTATGATGTAAAATTAATCGTATCGTGTCAAAGAGGCAATAGTCTACACGTTCACGAATGACATTACCACTTTTTAAGTGTCTAAAAGGGTAATAAAGAGAATGATATATATATATATATATATATATATTATATTTAAATAAAGGTAATTATTTCATGAATATAATATATATGTTGTATATGTTACATATATTTAATTAAAACCACCCTTTATACATTCCATGTATAGTGTGAATGAATCACATCGCTTTGAGGGGGCGGTAGTCCACACTTCCACAAATGATGTTATCGTTTTTACACCAAATGGAATGTATAAAGATATCTATTGTAAAATAATTACAGGTGATTAAAGGAATAATAAATATAATATATATCTTATATATAAATTTTGTTCATCATAATGTCCACCATGATAGGCGGTAAAGGAAAAAATGAACAATCATCCTTTTATAAGGCGGTAGTTCATCGTACATGTAAGTAGTATGTTCGTTACCAATTATATAGAAGTGTGTGTAAGTGAATGGTGAAACTTTAACATAAAATAATAGTAGTATATTTATTATAATTTGTTTTTTATATAATAATGGAATAAGGATAATTTAATGAGTGGAGAAAGGAAATAAAGCTAGAGTTATTGAGGAAAGATGTTACCTCTTAATCAGGTAACTCCTTTTGGTTTGCACCAAATGGATTCCTTGTATTTATTTATTCCAAGATATAGGATTCAAGTATGAAGTGATTGATGTTGGGGAGTGAATTGGGAAGATATTGGATGAACTTGAGTGGGTTGAGAGGTCTAAGGAAGTGGGGTGAAATGAGGTCTTTTATAGTGGAGGAGGTGTGGCACTCTTGTAATATTTTAGAAAAAAGGAACCCCACCCACATTTTTTTAGTGGATAAATAATGGTACAAAGTAGATAAAACGTAGGATAGGGTAAAAATATGTCAATATAATGGCTTTTTGAAAAGATTATAGATCAAATTTTTCCATAAATTTAGGGTAATTCCCTTGTTAAGCTTAATTTCACCTGAATCATTATTATTAATTTTAATTAAATTCACTAATATTTTTGGTCAAAACTATGTTGAACTTATTAAAAATTACGAATTATTCTTATTTAAATTATATAATACATTTTTTCAAATTTCAATAATATAATTTTCTGAAATTAATTTCAATTTAATCACACAAACGAGACGATAATGCGGGTTTTCAAAGTAAAAATGTTTAAAAGTTTGATAGGTTTTTATATTAAATTTCAAAGTAAAATTTATTAAAATTAAATAAATTGGATTAATTCATAAAAATATGATATAATTAAACTTTTAAATCAATCAAAAATAAAATTTATCATTATAAATACATTAGTTGAAAATGCAGTTTTGAGTTAAAATTCATTATTTTTCATTATTCATCAAGAAATTAAACTTCACAAAAAAATACCAAAAATTATAATTAACATAATTTTTTTGTTCCTATTTAAAATATTATGTTTATTTTGACATATAAGATTTATAAAAGTTCCAAAATTTGGATTTAAAATATGTTTTCCATTAAAAGTCAGTAAAAGTTCCTTATTAAAAATATTGGGTTTGTTATTATCTTATACTTACCAAATCTATTGAATGAATATCAAAAATATTTTATTGAGTATATGACATATATATTTCATTAATATCATTCACTATTTTAATTAACTTAATTTATTACATCAAAATTCATTTGAGAGCATAAAAATATTTTCATTATATTTAATTCGTTTATATTTTCATTTATAATTAATATGTAACCTATTAATTGATTTTATATTTATGTAAAACATATATTTTCATAAGTTAGTTAATACTATTAATAACCAAAATTTTAATTTCTAGGTTGAGTTTTATTATATTAAATAATAATATTTTAATAATATATTATTGTTCGGTAAAACTCGGTCTTGTGTGTAATGCAAGCCATTGAAGAAACTCGTTGTTGCATATATCAGACGCTAACTCAGTATCAAATGAATTTAATGAAACATAATATATTGAATTTATTTAAAATATTTAATATATTATAAATTTTTTTTATATTATATTCCTTTACATGCTTGGTGTTTCATGTCATACACGCTATCGAATACAATGTTCCTACATTAGATTTTCGAGGTGTTAAATTTTCACCATAATTAAATTGTATCCACACAATTTAAACACAATCTTGATAACATATTGTTTGATATTTTCTATTTTTAAATCCCACATCATTAGGAGGGTTCATAATAAATCTTTTATAAAAGATAGGAAGGAAATTACAAAGTTTGCATGGACTAACATATAACTGGTCTCTAAGTAAGAGAACATTAGTGGAAAGTGGATATACATAATTGAAGGAAAAGCATAAATATTTATAGTGATCTATTGAAGTCATAAATCCCAAACAAGTGAGTGATAAATGGAATGTTTAGAGCCTCAAATCCATAAATATGTGATTATTTAGTAGACCATCGGTTCAATAAAAAATTAAGCTATTAGGACAACAATTTTGTTTATCATTTTCCTAATGTTGAGAAGTTATTTTACAGCCTAAGAATACAAGGAAATATAATTTGTTGATACATTTAAATTTTATAAAAATAATTTCATTTTTTTTTTGCTTTGATCAAATTATAATTCATCTCTTACCTTAATAAATAGGTATCCAAAAATAAATTTTGATCCCCGAAGTAAGAAAACATTTGATGGATCATAAGGCCCATAAAAGAGTGAAAAGTCTAACGATTTGTCTCTAACTATTCCCTAAATTTAATATGGTCAATATATTAATATATAAACCTAAAAGGAAACACTATTGGTTCATCATTACTATTCATTCATTAAATTATTTCAATAATTAAACAATAACTATGACATTACATAGGCTAGTGGTAGGTGTAAAACCCTTGTTGTCCTTCAGCCACGGGGTTCAAACCCCACAGCCTTTCCAAACATGATGGGTTGTCACCCAAAATATAGGTTATCATTTTATAAAACCATATTGATATAATTTCCAAAATAAAAATGATGTACATCCATGAAATAAGGCTAATCACTAAATAATATTATAACTAAGGTTTTCAATACAACCCTAATACATAAATACTTTATCTATTTTATTTCAACACGGGTCCTTCACTGGTCTAAGGATTATCCATAATATCATTTTTCTTATTTCTAATTATGAAACCTTATCTTCAATCTAAAACTCCTTAGGTTCAACCTAGGTTATTTATTATCAAAATCATTCATTATGGTTTGTAAAGAAAATATAAATTATCCTAAGAATATCCCTAAGGAGTGTCAAACTAGATGTGAATTAAGGCCCATTTTCATTTACCAGGATACCCTAAGTTAGGCCTGAGACACCTGTTCGGATTTGTTACTCCTTTGTACAGTTGTTCCAGAACCATGTCCACTTGTATTATCCAAACAGGTAAATATTTATAAGAATACCCACATAATATCTACATTAATAAAATTCTAGAATGTTCTTATATTCTTATCCTAAGTGTCTATAATAGGGTTGTGCTCTCTAATCTAGGTTTTCAAAATCTAGTTTCCATGGTTTCTGCTAAACTTCCTTTGATACCAACTATAAAGACTGAGACCTAGAAATATTGGATCAGGTGTCTTATATCGATTAAATTGTTATGATTACAAGGAATAAAATCTCAAAGAATTGGAGTGCTTAGTAATCTTTGTAAACCAAATACATAAATGATTCTTGTATTACTAATTAAAACATAATTTTTTTCACTTCAAATAAATAATTTCAATGATAACTCTATTCCATATAGTAAACCCCTACATATCTTTAATATTATGATTTTTATATTCCTATGGAAAGAAAAATAATAAGGTTGTGCTAAAATTATTAGAAAGGTAAAAATATTTTGTAATAAATAATGAATCAATGAGGTCAATAATTACAGCATGGTAAATAATTGAACAAAAATACCATGTAATCAACAAATTGAGAAGGAAGTGCATAAACAATATGGAAAGATAATAACTACAAACACATTAAATTCAAATAACAAGATAATTAAAAAACAAAATATAATGGTAAGAAACAAAAACACATGAAATTTAGTCAATGAACTAAAATGAAATGTATCCATATATATGTCTACACACAACCTAATAGATGAATAATAACTGAAAATAAATGAGGAAAATTATTAATTATTGGGTGTCAAGTGTATGAAAAAAGAAAACATATACTATCAAGACCTTTTACAAGATGGTTTAAAACCATGAATAGAACCACGTTCAATATTTACAACTAGTTTGTCTCATTAGAAACTTTTTATGCATCGAGGGGAAATATTAAGTCTAGGCTCACTCGTCATTTCTTATCCAAAGAATTACTCATATAGAATTATCAAAATAAATAATATTCCTTATAAAATTTCCATATTAAATAATTAATATAGACTTATCAATAATTCATTTTCAGAGGATAACATACAATAAGGGTTATTGATGTTGATGAATGGAAGTACCACTTAAAAATAATTAAAAATTTCAGGAAGAAAATAATAATTAAAAGTTCAAAAGTGTCCCATATAACTTTGAAAATTTTGAATCATAATTTTATATGAATAAATAACATTAAATAAAACTTATAATACCATGATAGCAATGAGATTCCTGATATAACATGTTAAAGGGTGGAATATACCCCAAATAAAATTGAATTGGAGCATAATAAGAAATAAGTAAAAATGCAATGTAAATTGAGAAGAAATACCTTACATATGAATCAAAAGACCCAAAAATAATAATAATCAACTGAATCATTTAAAAATTATCCTTTTAAACCTGAAAATAAATCTTCTAATTAATAAAGGCAGGTAAATTCGAACATGTTGTATGAGGAAAAAAAGAATATTCTATTTTCATGGTAAAAAGGTTAGAAAATGCCTCATTCAGAAATCAATAATAAGATTCCTTTGAAATAATTCTTAAAAGAAAAAAAGGGTAAAAATAACTTAACTAAATCATTTTTAAAAGGTTAAAAAAAGTTTTTTAAAAATTATAATAAAACATTTTTTTAGAAGAAAATAGGTTCTCCGACTAAAGATAGACCTGAAGTTGAGTTTTCTTACAAACATTTTCTAAAAAAATTTGTGTTACAAATAGTTAGGAAATAGTAATATTAATTAAAAAGGTGCATGAATAACTATAGGATAATAAAACTAATGGGTTTATTAGATAATGATCAAATAATTTCCTCTAATGTAAATTCATGTGAAAATAATCACGAATAGAATGAGATTGTGAAATAAACCCTTGAAAATACCATAAAATTTATTTGTAAATCACTTAATGAATAGATTATGTGTATCAAATTTAAATCCACATAAAACATATGTAAATAAAAAAATATATATTAAAATTTTAATTTTAAGGACCCGGCCTTATTACATACATAATCTTGAATTTAGTTAAGAAAAAAACTTCCTTTTACATTGAAAATCCTTTCAAGTTTAAATCTTTATAGAATTAGGACAATACATTAATAACATTACACATTATTACAGAGTGGATACCACAAAAACAGTTTCAATTTTTTTCAAAATATAAAACATTAAAACTTAAAACAAGACTCCTTAACATTTATTCAACATTTAACATGGATTACATCATTGTCTTACACATCCATTGTCCTGTGAAAAAATCATTTAAAAACTTGGGATGAGCACAAAACCTCATTAAGGGATGGAAAAGAAGGAAAGATCACATTAGTCCATGAAAACTCATAACATATGAAAGCATTTTCAAAAGACATTCTTATCACCCATATATACTTACTTTATGTAACATGATATTTACACAAGATCCAAACAAAACATGAGAACATAAATATAATCATAAAGATATCTTGGGTCATTAATTACATAATCTTGTAACCATTCTTTTCTACCTTATAATTTGTAACCCTCACGGCTACCTTACTTTGTGTAACCATTGCTGTTACACTTGGAGTAACAATACGGCCGACCTCCAACTTACTCATACCCAATGTATTGGATGGAGATATAGGTCCCACACTTCAACATAAATAATTCCCAATAACCAAAACATAATCATAAAACATGAATAATTCCATAAAAACATTGCTTTGGAATTTCATAAAACCAAATTTAAAAAAAGGATTTTTAAAGAAAAGCCCCTTATTAATATCATAAAATAGAAGAGAAACTTAATAGAGTGGATGTATTATGTATATATACAGTAAATAAACATAATAAAACATATTATAAATATAATCCATCACACAAAAAATTTAAATATCACATAAATAATGAAGTATAAGGTTAACCCAGAGAATGGAAATCGAGTTAGGAATTACCTTACCTTGGGTTTGTCTTACTTCCAACTCGTTTAAACCTCCTGTATAATGGTTAAAAGTTTGTTATTAGTATTTTAATGAAATATTTTCATGTTTATAACATCTTATCTGATCATTTAATAACATCATTTCACCCCTTTAATTGTTAGTATTTTTCTCCTTGCACAGTTTTTGGGTGAGTTCTTTACATGATTTCTATGATTTGTTCATGGTGGACGTTCTTGTCGTTTGGAAGTGGAACTCCAGATTTAGAATGGTGTAGTATTTAAATATATCCCGTAACATATATTATACCATTTATTACATTGATGTTTAATATGAGGATGATTCATAAGTTAAAACATTAATGATGTTTGTTTATATCATTTTAGTGGTTCTTTGATAATCACAACCTCATTTTGTCTTATAAATAAGAACCATGAGTAAAAAATAATTCTAGAACCATGGTTGAGTCATAAAACATATGTTATAAAATTTTGTAACCATATAAATGGTTTCATGACCATACTTGAAAGAATTAATGGAAATTGAAATCACATCCTCCACAATGTCGGTAATTCGACACATCACGGACAATGTTTTTATTCCTTAAATAAGTGGGAGAGGAGAAGAATAATGATGAGGAATTTTCCATAAACATGATAACATCCATAATATTCATTACTTCTGGAGATTCCATGCCTCTTAGGTAAGGTGATATAAATAAAGAATAAGGAAGGAACTCAAAATAAAAGAAAAACTGAGAAATCTCTTACAAAAATTTGGCAGCCTAACGGCTAGGCAACATGGTTTTAGAAAATATTAAAAAGAGAGGGGACAAGGGTAACCCATCCATAAATGAATCATAATATATAGTAGATCAATAATAAGAAGTAAATAAGAACATTGTATGGAAACTTGAAAGTTATAACACATAAAAGAGAACATGAATGGAAAAAAGAAAGAAACTGAGATTGTCTTACCTTGTAGAGTAACCCTTATAACATGATGTTTGGGATCTTGAGGGCTTTAGGAAAGCTTGGTAGGAATACTATGAAGGTAAGGAGTCTATAGATTCGTTTATTAATAATTGGGAATGAAGTTAATGAAGGAATGGGTTTGTATTTATAGGAAAAGTAAGGGAATATTAAAATTATTTCCAAGGGACACCTCATGAGTGTTATTTGCAAAATCGTGGGCTTTCCCATGGTATTTTCCCATGGTATAAGCCACTTGAGACACCTCATATATTATTTAACTATAAACAAGTTGACCAGATTTATGACACCATTATTATATCATTAATGATTTCATTAACACACCGAAACTAAAAACTGTATTTTTTACTATTCACCAAAAAATAAACTATTTCAGAAAAATTCCCAAAATTCACCCTAACCATTTATCGATGTGAAGATTTCAAAAATGAAGTCCATTTTTTGAAAATAATTTTTTAAATATTTTTTATTTAATTTTTAAATAAAATCATACTTAATTCAAAAATTAACAATTCTAATTCTGTAACTACTTCTATATCACAATGAAAAATTAACCTAGATTATATTATCTTAAAGACTTAAGAAAATAAAATAATAATAAAATTTACTATTCATTAGGGTCGTATTACTATTCATATTACAATTCATAAGGGAATGTTACTATTCACTAAAAAACAAGTTGGTTCCAATAGACTCCAAATAATATACTGAACATAATTGTAGATGAGAGTTTCTTGAAATTCAAAACATATAAGTGGAAAAATTATGTTTAAAGGCTAGTTATAAATATCTACTTAAAACAAAGTTCCATGAATTTCTAGTTATTTTTAGAAAAACATGGGGTGTTACTTTATCCCCACCTTCTTGAAATTGCGTCCTCGTAATTTCACTTACTTATTAAACAACTGAGGGTATTTTTCCTTCATAGAATTTTCAGACTCCCATGTTGCTTCTTCAACCATGTGGTTTCTCCACAAAACATGTTCCTAGTGGATTACCTTTTTCCACAATACCCGTTTCCTTCGATCAAGAATTTGAACTGGTTTCTCTTCATAAGAATGGTTCTCTTCCAGCTGAACTACTTCTGGGCTCAAGACATGTGATGAATCTAGCACATACTTTCTCAACATCGAAACATGAAAAACATTGTATACCTGAAACAAACTTAGAGTCAAAGATACATGGTATGCCACTGTTCCAACTTTCTCTGAGATTTAAAAAGGACTAATGAACCGTGGGCTTAGATTCCCTTTCTTATCGAAACACATCACACTTTTCCAATGAGAGATGTTAAGGAAAACATTGACACCTACCTCGAATGATAAGTCTTTCCTTTTGTTATCTACATAACTTTTCTGCCTACTCTAAGCTATCATCATGTGCTGCTGGATCATCCTCACTTTCTCAACCACTTCTTCTACAAAATTTGGCCCCATAAATTTTCTTTCACCAACTTCATCCCAAAATGCTGAAGTCTGACACCACTTCCCATACAAGGCCTCAAAAGGTGTCATCTGAATACTGGAATGAAAATTGTTATTATAAGAAAACTAAACTAAAGAAAGATGTTGATCCCAACTTCCCTGATAGTCCATTGAACAAGCTCTATGTGTATCCTCCAAAGTTTGAATCGTTTGTTCTGACTGTCCATCGGATTGAGGATTAAAAGATGTACTAAAATTTAGATATATTCCCAATGACCTCTAAAGTCCCTTACAAAAGTTATATGTGAACCTGGGATCTCGGTTAGGAATAATGGGAATAGGAACTCCATGTAACCTGACAATCTCCTTGATGTAAAATCGAGAAATCTAATCTAAAAAAATTGTATCTCGAATAGAAAGAAAATGTGCATACTTTGTCAGCTGATCAACAATAACCCAAATCACATTGTTACCTCCAGCAGTCTATGGTAGTCCCACCACAAATTCCATGGATACATTCTCCTATTTCCACTCTGGAACTGGAAAAGGATGAATCATCCCCTTCGGTAACTTCTTCTCTTCTTTAACCTGTTGACACGTCAAACATTTCATAGTAAAATCAGAAATATCCATTTTCATTCCATCCCACCAATAATACTCCTGAAGGTCTCTGTACATCTTAGTACTTCCAGGATGAACTGAAAATGAAGAACTATGAGTTTCACACAACAATTATTTCTTTAACTGGGAATCACAAGGCACACACAACCTTTTTCCAAATCTTATGATATAATATTTATCAAGGTTAAATTGTGGAAACATACCCTTTTTAATCAATTCTACCTTTTTTTGTAGCTCATGGTCTTCCTTCTGTGCTCACTTAATTCTGTCTGACAATGAAGACTGCACTGAAACCTAAAACAAAATATAGGTATTCCCTAAACCAATAACTTCAAATAAAAAATTTATAAAATCATTAATCAAGGGATCATGTTCCAAACATAACATGGTTAATGATGCATGATGTTTCCAACTCAAGGTAAATACCTCTTTGTTTGCTTTCCCAGGATGGTAATTGACTGTGAAATCATAATCATTTATCAGTTCAAGCCATCTGCTCTGCCTCATGTTTACTTCCTTCTGAGTGAATATATACATTAGACTTTTATGGTTAGTATGTATTTGGCATTTGGTTCCGTATAGATGATGCCTCTATATTTTGAAAGAAAAAAACCACAGCTTCCAATTCCAAATCATGTGTGGGATAACTTAGCTCATGAGTTTTAAGTTTTCTCGAAGCATAGACAATTACCTGATCATTCTGCTTTAAAACACAACCAAGTACCTTCAAATAAGCATCACTATAGATAAAAACTCACCATTTTGGGAAGGTACGGTCAAAACTGGAGCATTTACCAATCTCTTCTTCAGTTCCTAAAAACAAACATCACATTCCTCTGTCCAAACAAATTTAACCCCTTTTCGTGTTTACTTAGTTATTGGGCTAGATAACCGTGCAGAGTTCTTAACAAACTGTCTTTAATAACCTGCTAACCCAAGAAAACTACGAATATCTGTAATATTTTTGGGTCTTGGCCATTCGTCAACTACTTTTGTTTTGGTAGGATCAACTGTTATTCCATCCTTATTTACAATGTGCTGAAGAATATAAATCTGTTTCAACCAAAAATCACACTAGATGAATTTTCCATACAGTTTATTTTCTTTTAATGTTTTTAAAACAACCCTTAGATGTTTTTCATGCTTCTATTTATTTTTAGAAAATACCAGAATTTCATCAATAAATACAACCACAAACTTATCCAAGAACTCATGAAATACTCTATTTATAAGATCCATGAATACGGAAGGTGCATTAGTTAATCTAAATGGCATAACAACAAATTCATAATGCCCATATCTAGTACGAAAGGTTATTTTCGGGATTTCATCCTTTTTCACCTTCATTTGATGGTATTCGAATCTCAAGTCAAACTTAGAAAAGTACTGAGCTCCCTGGAGCTGATCAACAAGTCATCGATATGAGGCAAAGGGTACTTATTTTTAACAGTGATGTTATTCAAAGCTCTATAATCAATGAAAAGTATCATGGAACCATCATTATTTTTAACAAACAAAATAGGAGCTCTGCATGGTGAAGTGTAAGGATGAATGAAGCCTTTTTCAAGAAAATCCTACAACTAATTTTTCAATTCCAGAAGTTCTATTAGATTCATGCGATATGGGGGTTTTGAAATTGTCTTAGCATCAGTAACTAATCCAATTGTGAATTTGGATTCTAGATCAGGTATAACACCGGGTAACTCATCAGGAAAAACATCAAGGTATTCATTTACCACTGGCACATCATTAATTTGAATAGTTCCCTTGTTTTCAACAATATGAGAAAGATAAATTTCATTTCCATCTTTCAATAGTTTCTCAACTTCCTCATATTTTATCAATTGTATGGGTTCATTCTTGTATACAAACTGAAACTCTTTTTAAAAAACAACTTCTTCAGCTCTACAGTCAATTTTAGCATGATAATCAGAAAGCCAGTCCATTCCCAGAATAACATGAAACTTGACTAAGGGTAAAACAACTTGGTTTACAGGTAAAGACTTTCCACAGACCAAAATGGAAAGATTCTTATAATTCCTCTTTGCTATAACATTTCCCCCCTTGTGTTTTAACAACAAGATCGGGTCTCATTTGTTGAGGTGATATTTCCAATTTATCAGAAAATTTCTTAGAGATAAAGGAATTTGTAGACCCCATATCAAATAAAGCTTTAGAAAAATCTTAGTGAAAAAACAAAGTACCTGATACAAATTCATTGGATGGACCGACATCTGCTGACGTAGTCGCAAAGGATCTCATTACACCTTTCTTCTTATAGCCTAGATTCTTTGCATCATTCAGATCTCTCTTTGGGAAGGAATTTTCATAATGACCCATATCACCACATTTAAAACACTTTAAAGTCTGCTTATCAGGATTTGTCTTAAGATCATTTTCATTGCAATCTTGGGACATATGTCCAAACTTACCACATTTAAAACACTTCCCAGTTTTTCTCAGGGTGTTTCTTACCACACTTTTCACAAACTGGAAATTGGATTTTCTTACCATTAGATTTATTTGGTTGATTCTTACCCATTTCTTGCCAACTGGACCTATTATTCTCTTTGTTGAAAAAATGCATGTGATCATCAGAAAACTCCATCTCTACCCTCTCATCACATCAGGAAAGTTTCTCATAACTTTTGAATTAACAAAAGGCCAATGGCCTTCGATACCATGGCTTCAATCCTGAGTAAAAGAGGTTGATTTTTCTATTAAGATCCAGAATAAGATTTGGAGCATACCTCGCCAGTCGGGTGAGGTTCGCTTCATACACAGCCACTGAATCTTCCGCCTTATATTTCAGTTCAAGTAATTTCTTCTCCATTCTAAGTCGCACCACCTTAGGAAAATATTTTTCAAGTAAAAGAATTTTAAATTCATCCCACTATAAGGCATCAAAATCCTCTCTACCCCTGATATTCCTTACCATTGACCACCACTGATCAGCTTACCCTTCAAAATGATAAATAGAAAGAATTACCTTTTTATTGTCTGAACATACCATAACATCGAATATCTTTTCAAGGGCTTTGATCCATCCTTCAGCTGCTAATGGATCTGAAGATCCATTGAATTAGGAGGATGTTGTCTCATAAATTGTTCCACTACCATCATGTTCTATTTTTGTACCTCTATCGATTCTCTTACAAGGATTACACCACCATTGATTGCATGTGTTTGGTGAGCCATTACTATCATGAACTGCTCGGTTCCAATCCGTACCATTCCAGGCTATAGTTCTGGAAGGATTTCATTCTGTTGGTGCATCTCCTCTTCATCATCCATGGTCCTTCTATGGACAACCATTCTAAAAAAACATGTCTTAGATAAATTAACATGGTAATCTTTAAATGCTAAAACATTTCAAATTAAACATATAGTGAAAATCATTTATGGTATTCTACTAACATCACCATAACCCCTAAGGTTATCTAAACCATCCTCCGATACAAACTGTAATGACCCGGCATTATTACATACATAATCTTGAATTTAATCAAGAAAGAAATTTCTTTTTAAATTGAGAATCTTTTAAAGTTTAGAGCTTTATATAATTTTAACAATACATTAATAACATTACACATTTTTACAGAGTGTATACCATAAAAACAGTTTCCATTTTTTTCAAAATATAAACCATTAAAACATAAAACAAGACTCCTTGACAATTATTCAACATTTAACATGGATTAATTCCTTGTATTACACATCCATTATCCTGTAGAAAATCATTTAAAAACTTGGGATGAGCACAAAAGCTCAGTAATGTATGGAAAAGAAGGAAAGATCTCATTAGTCCATGAAAACTCATAACTTATGAAAGCATTTTCAAAAGACATTCTTATCACCCATATATACTTAATTTGTGTAACATGAGATTTACACAAGATATACACAAAACATGAGAACATAAATATACTAATAAAGGTATCATGGGGAATTACTTACATAATCTTTTAACCATTCTTGTCTACCTTATAATTTGTAACCCTCACAGATACCTTACTTTATGTAACCATCGCAGTTACACTTGGAGTAACCATACGGCCTACCTCCAACTTACTCTTACCCAATGAATTGGAGGGAGATATAGGTCCCACCCTTAATCATAAATAATTCCCAAGAACCAAAACATAATCATAAAAAATGAATATTTCCATAAAAATGTTTCTTTGGAATTTCGTGAAACCGAATTTAAAAAGAGGATTTTTAGAGAAAATCCCCTTATGAATATCATACAATTCAAGAGATACTTAATATAGTGGATGGAGTATGTATATATACTATAAATACACATAATAAGACTTAATATAAATATATCCCATCACACAAACAATTTAAATATCACATCAATAATGAAGTATAAGGTTAACCCAAAGAATGGAAATCATGATAATAATTCCCTTACCTCGGGTTTGTCTTACTTAAAACTTGTTTAAACCTTCTGTATAATGGTTAAAAGGGTGTTATCAGTATTTTAAATAAATATTTTCATGTTTATAACATATTATATGATCATTTAATAACATCGTTTCACCCCTTTAATTGTTAGTATTTTTCTCCATGCACCCTTTTTGGGTGAGTTCTTTACACGATTTCTATGATTGGTTCATGGTGGACGTTCTTTTCGTTTGGAAGTTGAACTTCAGAATTGTAATGGAGTAGTATTTAAATATATCCAGTAACATAAATTATACCATTTATCATTTTGATGTTTAATATGAGGATTCTTTATAAGTTAAAACATTAATGATGTTCGTTTATATCATTTTAGTGGTTATTTGATAATAACAACCTCATTTTTTCTTATAAATTAGAACCATGGGTAAAAAAGAATTAAAGAACCATGGATGATTCATAACAAATATATTATAACCTGTTTCAATTATATAAATGGTTTCATGATCAGACTTTAAATAATTAACGGAAATTGAAATCACATCGTCCACGATGTCGGTAATTCGACACATCACGGACAATGTTTTTATTCCTTAAATAAGTGGTAGAGGAGAAGAATAATGATGATAAATTTACCAAAAACATGATACAATACATAATATATTTGATTTATAGAGATTTCATGCCTCTTGGGTAAGGATATATGAAAAATAATAAGGAAGGAACTCAAAATAAAAGAAAAAGTAAGAAATCTCTTACAAAAATTCGGCAGCATAACGGTTAGGCAACATGGTTTTAGAAAATATTTAAAAGAGAGGGGACAAGGGTCACCCATCCAGAAATTAATCATAATATATATTAGATCAATAATAATAAGGAAATAATAACATGGTATGGAAACTTGAAAGTTATACCACATAAAAGATAACTTGAATGGAAAAAAGAAAGAAATTGAGAATTTTCTTACCTTGTAGAGTAACCCTTAGAACTTGAAAGGTGGGATCTTCGGGGCTTGAAAAAACCTTGGGAGGACTATTATTAAGGTAATTAGTCTAGTTATTCGTTGAGGAGGAATTGGAAATGAAGTTAATGAAGGAATGGGTTGGCATTTAAAGGAAAAGTAAGGGAATATTTTAATAATTTTCAGGGGACACCTCATGAGTGGTATTTGCAAAACCATGGGTTTGCCCATGGTATAAGACACTTGGGACACCTCAAATATTCTTTAACTATACACAATTCTACCAAATTTATTACATCATTATTATATCATTAATGATGTCATTAACACACCGATACTAAAAACTGTATATTTACTATTCACCAAAAAATCAAATATTTCAGAAAAATTCCCAAAATTCACCCTAAACATTTATCTATGTGCAGATTTCAAATACGAAGTCCATTTTTGGAAAATAATTTTTTAAATAATGTTTATTTAATTTTTATATTAAAGCATACTTAATTCAAAAATTAACAATTTTAATTTTGTAACTACTTCTATATCAAAATGAAAAATTAACCTAGATGCTATTATCTTGAAGACTTAAGAAAATAAAATAATCATACAATTTACTAATCATTAGGGTCATAATACTATTCATATAACTATTCATAAGGTTATGTTACTATTCCCCAAAAAAGTTGGTTTCAATAGACTCAAAATAACATACTGAACACAATTGCATATGACAGTTTCTTGAAATTCAAAACATAGAAGTGGAAAAATTATGATTAAAGAGTAGTTATTAATATCTACTAAAATAAAAGTTTCATGAATTTATATTTATGTTTAGAAAAACATGGGGTGTTACATTTATTGTATACATAATCGTATAATATTAATGACAAATAGGAAGTAATATAACCTAATGAAAAGATATTGGGTTATGAAATTATTTTCCACTTAGTAACTTTTAATTCAAATCCCCGTAAAAGAAATAATTACAATTTAAACTAAAAGTACCATGGAGATAAATTAATTCATGGTATGATATATTAAAATGGTTAGTTGATACTTAACAAAAAATAAGTAAGTACTGAACATGAAATTTATCTCACATATGTAAAAAGTGAGATGAAAATCCTTTAGCTTGAGTCTGACTTTCCTTGTGTGTATTTATATTCATGAATAACAAACTTATGTTAATTATTTAATTAATTAGACCATTTATAATTTTTATAATAACTTTTATTTCACTTATTACCATGTCATATACAACTACTTAAAAAATTAAGTTTACGTTGAGTGCTTTCACCAAATTCGATTTATATGTGAAAAATAACTTTGGTTGGTCAACTATGGTCCAAGGGGTCATTATATAACATATAAATAATAATTATAATTAATTAATTATAATATTTATACATAAATTATACTATTAAAACCAATAATTAACTATTTTATATGAAAATTAACCAACGTTAAAATCATGGAGACGGTAGGCCGCACGTACGCGTGAGTAACGTTCCAATTTTTTGAATGATCGTTATGGAAAGAATGTAAGTAACAGTATATATTTCTATAATGGAAATTATATCATGAATAATATATTATTTAATCATATATAGTTAAATTTATAATTCTTGTGATGTAAAATTAATCGCATTGTGTCGAGGAGAAGGCAGTCCATACATCCATGAACAACGTTATCACTTTTTATGTGTGTAAAAGGATAATAAAGAAAATGATATATATATATAGAGAGAGAGAAAGGTAGTTATGTAATGAATATAATATATATGTTTTTTATGTTAGATATTTTTAATTAAAAAGATCCTTTATTCATTCCATGTATAGTGTGAATGAATCACATTGCTTTCAGGGTATGGTTTGTCCACACTTCTACAAATGATATTTTCATTTTTACAGAAAATGGAAAGTATAAAGTTATGTGTTATAAAATAATTAAATCTTAAAGGAATAATAAATATCATATATATTATATATGAACATAGTTTCTATCATAAATTTCACCATGAGAGGTGGTAATGTAAAAAATGAACAATCATTATTTCGTGATCCAGTAGTTCATTGTACCCGTAAACAGCATGTTTATCACCCATTAGATTGAAGTGTGTGTAATTTTAGGTAAAAACCTAACATTAAAATAACCTATTATATTTAGGATACTATTTTTTTATTTAATCATGGAAGAAGTATAATTTAAAGAGTGGAGAAAAGAAATAAAACTACAGATCTTAAGGAAAGATCTTAGCTCTTAATCGGGTAACTCCTTTTGGTGTCCACCAAAGGGCTTCCATGGATTGATTTCCTCCCTAATAGAGGATTTAGGTAGGAAATGGAGGGATTTTGGGGAGTAAATTGGGAAGATATTGGATGAACCTAAGTGTATTTAGAGGTGTGAGGAAGTGGGAGGAAAGGAAACCTTTTATAGTGGAGAAGGAGTGACACACTTTTAACATTTTGGAAAAAAGGAAATCCACCGATGTTTTTTATTGAAAGGGGATAAATAATGGTAAAACATAGATAAAATAGAATATTGGGTATAAATATGGCCTTCAAATGGATTTTAAATAAGTTTCTTGGTCATATTAGGCCTAGTGTAGGGTATAGTCTCTTGTTAAGTTTAATTTGACCTTAATCATTGTAATTATTTTTAATTAATTTTCCAAAACAAATTGATCAAAAACTAATTTTAACTTATTAGTAATTATAAATTATGTTTATTCCAAATATATAAGATATTTTTCCAAATTCCAATCATATAAGTGCCAAAATTAATTTAAATTTATTCTCACACATGGGACGAAAATGCAGGATTTAAAGTAAAAATGTTCAAAAGTTTGCTAATTTTTTATAGTAAATTTAAAAGTGAAAATGATTATAATAGCCTAAATTGGATTATTTGATAAAAAATTTATATAATTAAACTTTAAAATCAATCAAATATATAATTTATCTTTATAAATAAATTAAATGAAAAAACAGTTATGAGTTAATTCAAATATTAAGTTTATTTTGACATATAATATTTATAAAAGTTTCAAAAATTGGATTTAAAATAGGTTCTCCATTAAAAAGCATAAAAAGTGCCTTAATAAAAATATTCAGTTTGTTATTATCTTATATATATCAAATATATTGGATGAATATAAGAAATATTTTATTTAAAATATAACATATATATTTCATTATTATCATTCAATAATTTTAATTAATTTAATTTGTTAAATCAAAACTTATTTTTGATCATAAAAACAATAATATTTTTTTTATGTTCAATTGGTTTATATTCTTATTTTTAATTAATTGGTAAACTATTAATTCATTTTATATTTTTATAAACCATATATTTTAATAATTTAGTTAATTATATTAATAAATTCTAATTTAATTACTCGGTTAAGTAATATTATATTAAATAATAATATTTTAATAATATATTATTGTTCGGTAAAACTCGTTATTGTGTGTAAGGAAAGCCATTGAAGAAACTTGTTGTTGTGTATGTCACATTCTCACTCAGTATCACATGAATTTAAAGACATATAATGTACTGAATTTATTTAAAATAGTAAATATATTATAAATTCTTGGTATATTATATTCCCTTACATGCTTGGTGTTGTCTGTCATACACACTATCGAATACATTGTTCCTACATTATATTTTTGAGGTGTTACACTATGACCATCAGAAATTAGAACCCTGACGTTGTAATTGGGCATGGGTTCCCTACCTAGATATTGTTTCCCTAAGATTTTGTAGCATAGTGATGATATGTGGCATGACATGGATGTTTTCTATAGGGAAAATGTGTGAGATGTTGGGCATTATTGTTGGACTTCTGGAACTATCAGTGACTATTTTCCTGGGATGGGATATGAGATAGAGATCCCCTTACTCTCTCATTTGGGATTATTTTTGCTCATCATATATATATGTACATGTGTTTGTGTGTTTCCATGCCTTTCGATTCGGTTATTATCCTTCCATTGGTTGTGAAGACATGAAGAGTATGACATGTGATTTACATGTTTATCATATAGTTGTTGGATGATGTTCCACTCCTACGTGATGTGTAGTGAACCTACACACTGTATTGATCCCATTATGTTTCTAAAGGTTGGTTTATCTTTATTTTAGTTAAGATGTATCATATTTGTTATCTACTATATTTCTATTCCTTTTTCTATCTTACTAATTCCCCTTTAATCTTTTAGGAATTCTTATTGGGTATGTATATACTCACCCATGCATGGGCTTTGACCACATTTGTCCTGTCTTATATAAATAATATAAAAGTAATGGGTGGCTAAAGAAGAGCTTAGGGTTACATTGTTCTTTGGACTGTGTATAGTAATTATAGCTTGGAGATCAGAATTTGGGCTCTCTTAGTAGTTTGATTTCCTGTTTTTTCAGGTTGGGAAATATTTGTGGTTGGGCATGTATTTCCCCCCTTTACTATTTTGTTTGTATTGTCACAATATTATACACCCTAGATGTTTTTCATGCATGTTTTGCATTCTTTTTTTTTTGTATATTTTTTATATTATTCCTCTACAGATATTCATTAAGATGGATTTTTGTATGCGTATAGGTTTCTTGGAAAATTACTCCCCATGTTAGTTGTGTCTTCGGCACTGGTCGATAGCACCTGGCCTATAGAGGTGGGCTTGGGGTAGTTATGGATCAATCCCCATTTAGGGTCTAGTCATGAAAATACTAACCCTTTTGAAATTAATGTCATGAATAATTCATTATTCATGGTATTTAAGTTTAAATTTGTATTATTTCATCTAAGAGGACTTGAATTAAATTTTACCAAGTGGTAAATAATTTCTTAACTCAATTACTTATCATTTTGTCATATTACTTCTTTATTGTCCTTTATATTCTAAGATTGTGTGTGTAATGAATTTATATTCTATTATTTTTTATTTCAACATGTTTAATGTGGATTTAAGGTTGATATACATAGTTTATTCATTGATTAATTTTCACTTCAATTTTATGATCATTTTAAGAGTTTATTTCACATTCTCATTCTAATCAATATTGTTTATTCTTGAATTTCAATTGAGGAAAATTATTTGATCATTGTTTGGTAAACCTTTTAATTTTATTCTCTTATATGTATAGTACTAATTTTCCACTACTTGGAAATTAAAATAATTAAAAGAAAAATTTTATTAAAATCTTGACTTCATTTCTCTTTTTTGTTAAAAAATTATTTTCTTCCAAAAATATGTTTTCTAAAAATGTTTTCAATTTTTTTAACCTTTTAAAACTGATTTATCAAATGAATTTTTTCAAATTTTTACTCTTTAAAAAAATTCAAATGAATCTTATGTCATTTTCAAAAAAAAATTATTATTTGGATTTTACTAAAAATTGATAGGAATCTTCTTATCGTTTTATGAGAAAGAAACACTCCTAACCTATTTACATATCCAAATAAATGTTCCTTTTACTTTTATATATTATAAAGAATTTACATTCTTTATGGCCATCATTTATTTGAATCTTCCTTTACAAGTATACAATGATATTTTTAAAGAATTTTTTTCTAAAAGTGATTCTCAAGGAAAAGGATTTTCATAATTGTTTTTCAAAATGAAAAGGGTATTTTTCTAAAAAAATATTTTCAAAGGTATTTTATGGTAATTATATACATTAATGATAAAAACCTTTTTTCTTAATCCAATGGTTATATGTTGATACCTTTCTTATTCTTTCCTTTTATGGTTTAAGATTATTTTGACCAAGGATTGTATTTCCATTCACTTCCTTATTTAATTTTGTAGTCATTAACTTCCCCTTTAAATAATCACTTTCATGTGATCACTAGACATTAATTTTCTCCTAAATATCCATATTATTTATCATGGATATATTAATTGCTTAAAAGTTATATCATTTTCAAATATGTTGTTCTCAATTGAAATTCATTTGTTGGTCTGGGGAAATATTGATAAATATATATTCTTTACTCAATATAGATATTTAATAATAAGGAACATTGTTCCTCAATTAAAATGGTTATTTTATATATGAGTAATTAATTGGAACTTTTGTGATAGGTTAGGCCAAGTATAATATATCCCCTCGATGATTCTATAGATCTCATGAGACTAAAAATTTAAGCTATAATTTAACGGGTTTCTACCTATAGTTTTAAACCTTCTTGTGATAGGTCTTGATGGTAGAAGTATTATGATTTCTTAAGAACATGACATATTATAATTAATAATTTCCTAAATTAATATTTAAGTTATTATTATCTAGGATATTTTCAAAATGACATTATCTATCTATACATTTTATTCTCATTTTATTGATTAAATGGCATGTGTGTTCAGATATTTACCTTTCCATATTGATTATAATTTATATAGTTATTAAAATGGAATGTGTTATTAGTTATTTACCTTTCCATATTGATCATTCATTATCCAATTATTTAAATAAAATTTGTTCTTAGTTAATTACCTTTCTTTATTGATTATTCCTTGTTCGGTTATTTAAATGGCATGTATGATTAGTTATTTAACTTACTACATTGATTATTCTTATTTATTCATGATAGCTTCTACTAAACATAACCCTTAGTGATCATTTTATATCACCCTTATTTTTTTCATTTCCATAAGATTCCATGATGTTTACTATAACTGATATGTGGGGACATACTATATGGAAAAAAAATATTCTCAAAATAAAATTATGTTGTAATTTGTGATTTTAAATGTAATATAGAAATGACTCAAGTATGTATCTTGTTTACCAAGACTACAAAACTATTCATTCCTTCAGGATATGATTCCTTATATATTATTCTAATGTAATAAATTAGGCACCATCTCTAAACTACTGGAGTATGATTTTCTATAGTTTATTTCAAATAATGTTTATTAGAAACATTGTGAAATATATTTAGGAAAAAATATATTAGATAACATTTCCCTAAGACACACTTTGAGGATATGAATAGAAGATCATCCTAATATTTTGGTAATGTTAATATTATGTGGTTGTTCCAAGAAATGCATCTTTGTATGGATAATACAAGTGGACTTGGTTCTAACACAAATAGACCTAGGGGTAATAACTCTGGAAAGGGTGTGTTAGGCTTGACTCGATTGTTACCTGGTACATGAAAACAATCCTTAATACACACATTTTTTGACACTCCTAGGGGATATACTCAGGATAATTCACATTTTATTTACAAATCCTTATGATGGATTTGAATACATGATGATAATGAATGACCTGGGTTAAAACTAATGTGTATTATATTTAATATAAGTTGCTTCAAAGGAATGGGAAAATGTTTTATGTGTGAAAAATAATGGAATAAAGTAATGAAATGCTGAGAAAAAATGAACATTAAAATGGAAGTAAATAAATTTCATCCTTAGGGTCCATTTATAGTTTTATGTCTTAAATGTGGATAACATGGCCATTATCTTTGTTAATGGCCTCTCTTAAAGGTTAAACCCTAGACCAAGTAAGGACCTATGTAGATATAAAGTGGATAAAGTATTTATTTACTGAGAATATAGAATTAAATTGTAGAAGTATTTTAGAAATGGTATTTATATACAATAATAATGAAACATATAAGGATCGTGTTAAAATTATAGAATCATATGTGTCTTCATTAATATTATATTTATGGATACCATCATGGGTTTAGGATTTTATGATTGATAATAATTTTAAATTCTTAAAAACACATTTTTCAGTTTCATTTTATGAGATTATACATTTATTAAGGAAATTTTGGAGAAATTTTTTGAAATAAAACCCATTGGTTGAGTACATGTTTCAGTGGAAAAGTTACTTGAAGAATAATGTCTTCTTATTTATAAACATAAGTATAAAAGTATTGACAAACTTTAGGCTAAACATGATCATTAATAACATTGGAATAATAGTAAAATATGATTATTATACCTTATAAAAAATATTATGTTGTAAAAACCATAATAAAAAGTTTATTTAACTATTACTTTTAATTTCTTGGATTTCTATCATATTTTTTTTGGAACATTATAGGAATTATATTAATATGGTTTTAAAAAAAGGAAAAACTGAATTCTAGGTGAAAAACCATCATTTATAACAAGGGCATGGGACTTGAACCCATGACTGAACGACGAAAAGGGTTTAGCACCTACCATTGGCCTACATGATGTCCTGGTTAAAATGTCATTGTTTTTATTTAAATAAATTAAAAAATAAATATTAATCATGAACCAATGGTGTTAATTTTAAGTTTTAGAGGTTAATTTATTGGATAAATTTTTATAACCATATTAGTTTTAAAAAATATTTATATAAATATGGAATGTATTCTCACTCTTTTATGGATATTACAACCCGTTAAAAGTGAATTTGAGTGATTTGGTCATAAAAATTTATTTTTTTGATATTCATTTCTTAGAATAAGGGATGAATTGGTAATAAATTTAAGCACAACCAAATGATGAAATTATTCTTATGAAATATAAATTTATCAAGTAATTATATTTCTTTATATTCTCAGAAAATAAAATAATCCACCAACTTTAGGAAAAGGATATTGAAAAAAAAAATATTATTACATTAATATATGATTAATCATATGGTCTTTTAAATCATCATAGATTTATGGTTTTGATCCCCTTACATTTCCATTGATCATTCAATTTCTATTGATCAATGACCTAAATTTCTCTCTATAATTATTTACACTTTTCCTCAATGTCTACAACCACACTTTGCAATAATTTTCTCCTACTTGAAAACCTAGTTATGTGTTATTCCGTATGATCTTTGTACACCCCTTCCTCTATTCTTAAGAGGATATTTTATTAAATAATATTATGATGTGGGTTTTGAACAAAATAATTTTCAAATATAAAACCCTGGATTTTAAATATCAAGTCTAAATTTGGAGGATGAAATTTATTTAAGGTGTAGAAAATGTAACACCCCAAAATTTTAAAATAGGAACATCATATTCAATAGCATTTAAGACATGCAACATGAAGAATAGAAAGTAATATAACATCCCTAGACTTTTTGATATATTTATTTTTAAATAAATTTAATCTCTTAATTATCTTCTAATTCTTTCAACACTAATTTTAGCTTGAATTACAAGCAACAGTAAGTTTCTTCAATAGCTTTCCTTGCATGCAAGACATAGGTTTATCAGACAACAAAATGTTGTTAACATTATTAGTTAATATATCACTTAAAAATTATAATTATGGATATGAATAGGATTAACTAAATTATTAAAATATATAGTTTACACACATTCATTCATTCATTATTGATTTCAAATAAAATAGGAATCAATAATTAAAAAATAAATCATTTGGGAAAACTTTATTTTCCTAAAATATGGTTTAGTCATGCATGGAAAAAATAATTTAAAATTAAACTATAACACTTTTAGAAAATTTATTTGTAAAAAAAAAATTACTTTTTGAAATAAGAATACCAAAATTATCTTAGGAAAGGTAATGAAAAAACTGGAGCATTTACCAATCTCTTATTCAGTTCCTGAAAACAAACATCACATTCCTCTGTCCAAACAAATTTAACCCCTTTTTGTGTTTACTTAGTTATTAGGCTAGATAATCGTGAAGAGTTCTTAACAAACTGTCTTTAATAACCTGCTAACCCAAGAAAACTATGAATATATGTAACATTTTTGGGTCTTGGCCATTCATCAACTACTTTTGGTTTGGTAGGATCAACTTTTATTCCATCCTTATTTATAATGTGCCCAAGAATAGAAATCTGTTGCAACAAAAAATCACACTTGATGAATTCTCCATATAGTTTCTTTTCTATTAATTTTTGTAAAACAAACCTTAGATGTTTTTCATGCTTCTATTTATTTTTATAAAATACCAGAATTTAATAAATAAATACAACCACAAACTTATCCAAGAACTCATAAAATACTCTATTTATAATATACATGAATAAGGAAGGTGCCTTAGTTAATCCAAATGGCATAACAACAAATTCATAATGCCCATAACTAGTAGGAAAGGTTATTTTTGGGATGTCATCCTTATTCACCTTCAGTTGATGGTATTCGTATCTCAAGTCAATCTTGGAAAAGTACTGAGCTCCCTGGAGCTGATCAACAATCCATCGATATGAGGCAAAGGTTACTTATTTTTAAAAGTGATGTTATTCAAAGATCTATAATCAATGAAAATTCTCATGGAACCATCATTAGTTTTAACAAACAAAATAGGAGCTCTGCATGGTGAAGTTTTAGGATGAATGAATCCTTTTTCAAGAAAATCCTGCAACTAATTTTTCAATTCCAGAAGTTCTATTGGAGTCATGCGATATGGGGGTTTGGAAATTGTCTTAGCGTCAGTAACTAAGCCAATTTTGAATTTGGATTCTCGATCAGGTATAACACTGGGTAACTCATCAGGAAAAACATCAAGGTATTCATTTACCACTGGAACATCATTAATTTGAATAGTTCCCTTGTTTTCAACAATATGAGCAAGATAACTTTTATTTCCATCTTTCAATAGTTTCTCAACTTCGTCATATGTTATCAATTTTATGGGTTCATTATTGTATACAAACTGAAACTCTTTTTTAAAAAAAAACTTCTCCAGCTCTACAGTCAATTTTAGCATGATAATCAGAAAGCCAGCCCATTCCCAGAATAACATGAAACTTGACTAAGGGTTAAACAACCAGGTTTGCAGGTAAAGTATTTCCACAGACCACAATATAAAGATTCTTATAATTCCTCTTTGCTATAACATTTCCCGCTTTGTGTTTTAACAACAATATCGGGTCTCATTTGTTGAGGTGATATTTCAAATTTACCAGAAAATTTCTTAGAGATGAAGGAATTTGTAGACCCCATATCAAATAAAACTTTAGCAAAATATTAGTGAAAAAACAAATTCCCTGATACAACTTCATTGGATGGCCCGACATCTGCTGGCATAGTCGCAAAGGATCTCATTACACATTTCTTCTTATTGCCTAGCTTTTTTGCATCATTCAGATCTCTCTTTGGGCAGGGATTTTCATAATGACCCATATCACCACATTTAAAACACTTTACAGTCTGCGTATCTGGATTAGTCTTAGGATCATTTTCATTGTAATCATGGGCCATATGTCCAAACGTACCACATTTAAAACACTTCCCAGTTTTGCTCAGGGTTTTTCTTACTACACTTTTCACAAACTGGAAATTGGATTTTCTTACCATCAGATTTCTTTGGTTGATTCTTACCCATTGCCTTCCAAGTGGACCTATTATTCTCTTTGTTGAAAAAAATGCATGTGATCATTAGAATACTCCATATATACCCTCTCAGCACATCAAGCAAGTTTCTCATAACTTTTGAATTGACAGGAGGCCAACAACCTTCAATACCTTGGCTTCAATCCTGAGTAAAAGCGGTTGATTTTTCTATTAAGATCCAGAATAAAATTTGGAGCATACCTCGCCAGTAGAGTGAAGTTCGATTCATACATAGCCACTGAATCTTTCGCCTTATATTTCAATTCAAGTAATTTCTTCTCCATTCTAAGTCGCACCACCTTAGGAAAATATTTTTCATGTAAAAGAATTTTAAATTCATCCAACTATAAGGCATCAAAACCCTCTCTACCCCTGATATTCCTTAACATTTACCACCACTGATCAGCTTACCCTTCAAAATGATAAATATAAAGAATTACCTTTTTATTGTCTCAACATACCATAACATCGAATATCTTTTCAAGGGCTTTGATCCATCCTTCAGCTGCTACTGGATCTGAAGATCCATTGAATGTAGGAGGATGTTGTCTCAAAAAATGTTCCACTACCATCATGTTCTATTTTGGTACTTCTATCGGTTCTCTTACAAGAATTCCACCACCATTTATTGCCTGTGTTAGCTGAGCCATTATTATCACGAATTGCTCGGTTCCAATCCCTACTATTCCAGGCTATAGTTCCGGAAGGATGTCATTCTGTTGGTGCCTCTCATCTTCATCATCCCTGTTCCTTCTATGGACAACCATTCTAAAAAACCATGTCTTAGATAAATTAACATGGTAATCTTTAAATGTTGAAACATTTCAAATTAAACATATAGTGAAAATCATTTATGGTATTCTATTAACATCACCCTAACCCCTAAGGTTATCTAAACCATCCTCTGATACCAACTGTAATGACCCGGCCTTATTACATACATAATCTTGAATTTAATCAAGAAATAAATTTCTTTTCACAATGAGAATCATTTAAAGTTTAGAGATTTATATAATTATAACAATATATTAATAACATTACACATTATTACAGAGTGTATACCATAAAAACAGTTTCCATTTTTTTCAAAATATAAACCATTAAAACATGAAACAAGACTCCTTGACAATTATTCAACATTTAACGTGGATTACTTCCTTGTATTACACATCCATTATCATGTAAAAAATCATTTAAAAACTTGGGATGATCAAAAAATCTTGGTAATGGATGGAAAAGAAGGAAAGAGCTCATTAGTCCATGAAAACTCATAACTTATGAAAGCATTTTCAAAAGACATTCTTATCAACCATATATACTTACTTTGTGTAACATGATATTTACACAAGATCTACACAAAACATTAGAACATAAATATTATCATAAAGGTATCTTGGGTAATTACTTACATAATCTTTTAACCATTCTTGTCTACCTTATAATTTGTAACCCTCAGAGATACCTTACTTTGTGTAACCATCGTAGTTACACTTGGAGTAACCATACGACCGACCTCCAACTTACTCTTACCCAATGAATTGGAGCGAGATATAGGTCCCACCCTTAATCATAAATAATTCCCAAGAACCAAAAAATAATCATACAACATGAATAATTCAATAAAAATATTTCTTTGGAATTTCTTAAAACTGAATTTAAAAAGAGGATTTTTAAAGAAAAGAACCTTATGAATATCATACAATTGAAGAGAGACTTTATATAGTGGATGGAGTACATATATATACTATAAATACACATAATAAAGCTTAATATAAAAAGAAACCATCACACAAACAATTTAAATATCACATTAATAATGAAGTAGAAGGTTAACCCAAAGAATGGAAATTAGGATAAGAATTCCCTTACCTTGGGTTTGTCTTACTTAAAACTTGTTTAAACCTTCTGTATAATGGTTAAAAGACTGTTATCAGTATTTTAAAGAAATATTTTCATGTTTATAACATATTATATGATCATTTAATAACATCGTTTCACCCCTTTAATTATTAGTATTTTTCTCCTTGCACCATTTTTGGGTGAGTTCTTTACATGATTTCTATGATTGGTTCATGGCGGATGTTCTTTTCGTTTGGAAGTGGAACTTCAGAATTGGAATGGAGTAGTATTTACATATATCTAGTAACATAAATTATACCATTTATCATTTTGATGTTTAATATGAGGATGCTTTATAAGTTAAAACAATAATGATGTTCGTTTATATCATTTAAGTGGTTATTTGATAATAACAACCTCATTTTGTCTTATAAATTAGAACCATGAGTAAAAAAGAATTAAAGAACCATGGATGAGTCATAACACACATATTATAACTTGTTTCAATCATATAAATGTTTTCATGATCATACTTGAAATAATTAATGGAAATTGAAATCACATCGTCCACGATGTCGGTAATTCGACACATCACAGACAATGTTTTTATTCCTTAAATAAGTGGGAGAGGAGAAGGATAATGATGATTAATTTTCCATAAACATGATAAAATAGATAATATATTTGATTTATTGAGATTTCATTCCTCTTGGGTAAGGATATATGAAGAAAGAATAAGGAAGGAACTCAAAATAAAATAAAAAGTGAGAAATCTCTAACAAAAATTCGGCAGCATAACGGTTAGGAAACATGGTTTTAGAAAATATTTAAAAGAGAGGGGACAAGGGTCACCCATCCATAAATTAATCATAATATAGAGTAGATCAAGAATAATAAGGAAATAAGTACATGGTATGGAAACTTGGAAGTTATACCACATAAAAGAGAACTTGAATGGAAAAAAGAAAGAAATTGAGAATTTTCTTACCTTGTAGAGTAACCCGTAGAACTTGAAAGGTGCGATCTTCTGGGCTTTAAAAAACCTTGGGAGGACTATTATTAAGGTAAGGAGTCTAGTTATTCATTGAGGAGGAATTGGAAATGAAGTTAATGAATGAATGGGTTGGAATTTAAAGGAAAAGTAAGGGAATATTTTAATAATTTTCAAGGGACACCTCATGAGTGGTATTTGCAAAACCATGGGCCTGGCCATGGTATAAGACACTTGGGACACCTCACATATTATTTAAATATACACAAGTCTACCAGATTTATGACATCATTATTATATCATTAATGATGTCATTAACACACCGATACTAATAAATGTATATTTACTATTCACCAAAAAATCAAATATTTCAGAAAAATTCCCAAAATTCACCCTAAACATTTATCTATGTGAAGATTTCAAATACGAAGTCTATTTTTTGAAAATAATTTTTTAAATAATTTTTATTTAATTTTTAGATTAAAGCATACTTAATTCAAAAATTAACAATTCTATTTTTATAACTACTTCTATATCACAATGAAAAATTAACCTAGATTTTATTATCTTGAAGACTCAAGAAAATAAAATAATAATACAATTTACTAATCATTAGGGTCATAATACTATTCATAATACTATTCATAAGGGTATGTTACTATTCACCAAATAAAGTTGGTTTCAATAGACTCTAAATAACATACTGAACACAATTGTATATGATAGTTTCTTGAAATTCAAAACATAGAAGTGGAAAAATTATGTTTAAAGAGTAGTTATTAATATCTACTAAAATAAAAGTTTCATGAATTTATATTTATGTTTAGAAAAAAATGGGGTGTTACATTTATTGTATACATAATCATATAATATTAATGACAAAGAGGAAGTAATATAACCTAATGAAAAGAAATTGGGTTACGAAATTATTTTCCACTTAGTAACTTTTAATTCAAATCCCCTTAAAAGAAATAATTACAATTTAAACTAAAAGTACCATGAAGATAAATTAATTCATGGTATGATATATTGAAATGGTTAGTAGATACGTAACAAAAAATAAGTAATTACTGAACATGAAATTTATCTCACATGTGTAAAAAGTGAGATGAAAATCCTTTAGCTTGAGTCTGACTTGCCTTGTGTGTATTTATATTCATGAATAAAAAACTTATGTTAGTTATTTAATTTAATTAGACCATTTCTAATTTTTATAATAACTTTTATTTCACTTATTACAATGTCATATACAACTACTTGAAAAATTAAGTTTACATTGAGTGCTTTCACCAAATTCGATTTATATGTGAAAAATAACTTTGGTTGGTCAACTATGGTCCAAGGGGTCATTATATAACATATAAATAATAATAATAATTAATTATTTATAATATTTATACATAAATTATACTATTAAAACCAATAATTAAGTATTTTTTATGAAAATGAACCAACGTTAAAATCATGGAGACGGTAGGCCGCACGTACGCGTGAGTAACATTCCAATTTTTTGAATGATCGTTATAGAAATAATTTAAGTAATAGTATATATTTCTCTAATGGAAATTATATCATGAATATTATATTATTTAATCATATATAGTTAAATTTATAATTATTGTGATGTAAAATTAATCGCATTGTGTCGAGGAGAAGGCAGTCCACACATCCACGAACGACGTTATCACTTTTTATGTGTTTGAAAGGATATTAAAGAAAATGATATATATATATATATATATATAAAGGTAATTATGTAATGAATATAATATATATGTTTTTTATGTTAAATATTTTTAATTAAAAAGATCCTTTATTCATTCCATGTATAGTGTGAACGAATCAAATTGCTTTGAGGGTATGGTTTGTCCACACTTCCACAAACGATATTATCATTTTTACACAAAATTGAAAGTATAAAGTTATGTGTTATAAAATAATTAAATCTTATAAGAATAATAAATATCATATATTATATATATATCATATATATCATATATGAACATAGTTTCTATCATAAATTTCACCATGAGAGGAGGTAATGGAAAAAATGAACAATCATTATTTCGTGATCCAGTAGTTCATCGTACCCGTAAACAGTATGTTTATCACCCATTAGATTGAAGTGTGTGTAATTTTAGGTAAAAACCTAACATTAAAATAACCTATTATATTTAGGATACTATTTTTTATTTAATCATGGAATAAAGATAATTTAAAGAGTGGAGAAAAGAAATAAAACTATAGATCATAAGGAAAGATCTTAGCTCTTAATCGGGTAACTCCTTTTGGTGTCCACCAAAGGGATTCCATGTATTGATTTCCTCCCTAATAGAGGATTTAGGTAGGAAACGGAGGGATTTTGGGGAGTAAATTGGGAAGATATTGGATGAACCTAAGTGTATTTAGAGGTGTGAGGAAGTGGGAGGAAAGGAAACCTTTTATAGTGGAGGAGGAGTGACACTATTTTAACATTTTGGAAAAAAGGAACTCCACCGATGTTTTTTATTGAAAGGGGATAAATAATGGTAAAACATAGATAAAATAGAATATTGGGTATAAATATGGCCTTCAAATGGATTTTAAATAAGTTTCTTGGTCATATTAGGCCTAGTGTAGGGTATAGTCTCTTGTTAAGTTTAATTTGACCTTAATCATTGTAGTCAATTTTAATTAATTTTCCAAAACAAAATTGGTCAAAAACTAATTTTAACTTATTAGGAATTATAAATTATGTTTATTCCAAATATAGAATATATTTTTTTAAATTCCAATCATATAAGTGCTAAAATTAATTTAAATTTATTCTCACACATGGGACGACAATGCAGGATTTAAAGTAAAAATGTTCAAAAGTTTGCTAAGGTTTTATAGTAAATTTAAAAGTGAAAATTATTATAATAGCCTAAATTGGATTATTTGATAAAAATATTATCTAATTAAACTATAAAATCAATCAAATATATAATTTATCTTTATAAATAAATTAGATGAAAAAACAGTTATGAGTTAATTCAAATATTAAGTTTATTTTGACATATAATATTTATAAAAGTTTCAAAAATTGGATTTAAAATAGGTTCTCCATTAAAAGGAGGAAAAAGTGCCTTAATAAAAATATTGATTTTTTTATTATCTTATATATATCAAATCTATTGGATAAATATAAAAAATATTTTATTGAAAATATAACATATATATTTCATTATTATCATTCAATAATTTTAATTAATTTAATTTGTTAAATCAAAACGCATTTTTGATCATAAAAACAATAATTTTTTTTTATGTTCAATTGGTTTATATTTTTATTTTTAATTAATTGGTAACCTGTTAATTCATTTTATATTTTTATAAACCATATATTTTAATAATTTAGTTAATTATATTAATAAATTCTAATTTAATTACTCAGTTAAGTAATATTATATTAAATAATAATATTTTAATAATATATTATTGTTTGGTAAAACTAATTCTTGCATGCAACGCAAGCCATTGAAGAAACTTATTGTTGTGTATATCGCATTCTCACTCAGTATCACATGAATTTATAGACATATAATGTTCTGAATTTATTTAAAATAGTAAATATATTATAAATTCTTGGTATATTATATTCCCTTACATGCTTGGTGTTGTGTGTCATACACACTATCGAATACATGGTTCCTACATTAGATTTTCGATGTGTTACACTATGAACCATCAGAAAGTGGAACCCTCATGTTGTAATTGGGCATGGGTTCCCTACCTAGATATTGTTTCCCTAAGATTTTGTACCATAGTGATGATGTGTGGCATGACATAGATGTTTTCTACAGGGAAAATGTGTGAGATGTTGGGCATTATTGTTGGACTTCTGGAACTATCGGTGACTATTTTCCTAGGATGGGATATGAGATAGAGATCCCCTTACTCTCTCATTTGGGATTATTTTTTCTAAGCATATATATATGTGCATGTGTTTGTGTGTTTCCATGCCTTTCGATTCGGTTATTATCCTTCCATTGGCTATGAAGACATGAAGAGTATGACATGTGATTTCTATGTTTATCATCTGGTTGTTGGATGATGTTCCACTCCTATGTGATGTGTAGTGAACCTACACACTGTATTGATCCCATTATGTTTCTAAAGGTTGGTTTATCTTTATTTTAGTTAAGATGTATCATATTTGTTATCTACTATATTTCTATTACTTTTTTTGTATCTTAATAATTCCCCTTTAATCTTTTAGTAATTCCTAATGGTTATGTATATACTCACCCATTCATGGGATTTGATCACATTTTTCGTGTCTTATATAAATAACAGAAAAGTAATGGGTGGCTAAAGAAGAGCTTAAGTTTACATTGTTCTTTGGACTGTGTCTGGTAATTATAGCTTGGAGATCAGAATTTGGGCTCTCTTAGTAGTTTGCTTTCCTGTTTTTTCAGGTTGGGAAATATTTCTGGTTGGGAATGTATTTCCCCCTTTACTATTTTGTTTGTATTGTCACAATATTATACACCCTAGATGTTTTTCATGCATGTTTTACATTCTTTTTTTTTATATTTTTTTATATTATTCCTCTACACATATTCATTAAGATGGATTTTTGTATGCATATAGGTTTCTTGGAAAATTACTCCCCATGTTAGTTGTCTCTTCGGCACTGGTCGCTAGCGCCTGGCCTATAGAGGTGGGCTTGGGGTAGTTATGGATCAATCCCCATTTAGGGTCTAGTCATGAAAATACTAACCCTTTTAAAATTAATGTCATGAATATTTCATTATTCATGGTATTTAAGTTTAAATTTGTATTATTTCATCTAAGAGGATTTGAATTATATTTTACCAAGTGGTAACTAATTTCTTAACTCAATTTCTTTTCATTGTGTCATATTACTTCTTTATTGTCCTTTATATTATAATATTGTGTGTGTAATGAATTTCTATTCTATTATTTTTTATTTCAACATGTTTAATGTGGATTTAAGGTTGATATACAGAATTTATTCATTGATTAATTCTCAATTCAATGTTATGATCATTTTAAGAGTTTATTTCACATTCTCATTCTAATCGATATTGTTTATTCTTGAATTTAAATTGAGGAAAATTATTTGATAATTGTTTGGTAAACCTTTTAATTTTATTCTCTTATAGGTAAAGTACCAATTTTCTACTACTTGGTAATTAAAATAATTGAATGAAAAATTTTATTAAAATCTGACTTCATTTCTCTTTTTTGTTAAAAAACTATTTTCTTCCAAAAACATGTTTTCTAAAAATGTTTTCAATTTTTTTAACCTTTTAAAACTGATTTATCAAATGAATTTTTACAAATTTTTACTCTTTAAAAAAATTCAAATTAATCTTATATCATTTTAAAAAAAATGATTGTTTGGATTTTACTACAAATTGACAGGAATCTTCTTGTCATTTTATGAAAAAGAAACACTCCTAACCTATTTACATATCAAAATAAATGTTCCTTTTACTTTTATATATTATAAAGAATTTACATTCTTTATGACCATCATTTATTGGAATCTTCCTTTACAAGTTTACAATGATATTTTTAAAGATTTTTTTTTTCTAAAAGTGATTCTCAAGGAAAAAGATTTTCATAATTGTTTTTCAAAATGAAAAGGGTATTTTTCTTAAAAATATTTTTCAAGGTATTTTATGGTAATTATATTCATTAATTATAAAAACCTTTTTTCTTAATCCAAAGGTTATATATTGATACCTTTCTTATTCTATCCTTTTATGGTTTAAGATTATTTTGACCAAGGATAGTATTTCCATTCACTTCCTTATTTAATTTTGTAGTCATTAACTTCCCCTTTAAATAATCACTTTCCTATGATCACTAGACATTAATTTTCGCCTAAGTATCCATATTATTTATCATGGATATATTGATTGCTTAAAAGTTATATCATTTTCAAATATGTTGTTCTCAATTGAAATTCATTTGTTGGTATGGGGAAATATTGATAAATATATATTCTTTACTCAATATAGATATTTAATAATAAGGAACATTGTTCATTAATTAAAATGGTTATTTTATATATGAATAATTAATTGGAACTTTTGTGATAGGTTGGGCCTGGTATAATATATCCCCTCAATGATTCTATAGGTCTCATGAGACTAAAAATTTAAGCTATAATTAAATGGGTTTCTACCTATAGTTTTAAACCTTCTTGTGATAGGTCTTGATGGTAGAAGTATTATGATTTCTTAAGACCATGACATATTATAATTAATAATTTCCTAAATTAATATTTAAGTTATTATTATCTAGGATATTTTCACAATGACATTATCTATCAATACATTTTATTCTCAGTTTATTGATTAAATGGCATGTGGGTTCAGATATATACCTTTGCATATTGATTATAACTTATATAGTTATTCAAATGTAATGTTTTATTAGTTATTTACCTTTCCATATTGATCATTCATTATAAAAAATTTTCAATGAAATTTGTTCTTAGTTAATTACCTTTATTTATTCATTATTCCTTGTTCAGTTATTTAAATGGCATGTATGATCAGTTATTTACCTTACCACATTGATTATTCATATTTATTCATGATATCTTCTACTAAACATAACCCTTACTGATCATTTTATATCACCCTTATTTTTTTCTTTTCTATAAGATTCCATGATGTTTACTATAAATGTTATGTGGGGACATACTATATGGAAAAAAATTATTCTCAAAATAAAATTATGTTGTAATTTGTGATTTTAAATGTAATATAGAAATGACTCAAGTATGTATCTAGTTTACCAAGACTACTAAACTATTCAGTCCTTCGGGATATGATTCCTTATATCTTATTCTAATGTAATAAATTAGGCACCATCTATAAGCTACTGGAGTATGATTTTCTATAGTTGATTTCAAATAATGTTTTGTAGAAACATTGGGAAATATATTTAGGAAAAAATATATTAGATGAAATTTACCTAAGACACACTTTGAGGATATGTATAGAAGATCATCCTTATATTTTGGTAATGTTAAGATTATGTGGTTGTTCCAAGAAATACATCTTTGTATGGATAATACAAGTGTACTTGGTTCTGACACAGATAGACCTAGGGGTAATAAATCTGGAAAGGGTGTGTTAGGCTTGACTCGAGTGTTACCTAGTACATGAAAACAATCCTTACTACACACATTTTTTGACTCTCCTAGGGGATATACTCAGGATAATTCACATTTTATTTACAAATCATTATTATGGATTTGAATAATGATGATAATGAATGACCTGGGTTAAACCTAATGTGTCTTATATTTAATATAATTTTCTTCAAAGGAATGGGAAAATGTTTTATGAGTGAAAAATAATGGCATAAAGTAATGAAATGCTGAGAAAAAATGAACATTAAAATGGAAGTAAATAAATTTCATCCTTAGGGTCCATTTATAGTTTATGTCTTAAATGTGAATAACATGTCCATTATCTAAGTTAATGACCTCTCTTAAAGGTTAACCCCTAGACCAAGTAAGTACCTATGTAGATATAATGTAGATAAAGTATTTATTTACTGAGAATATTGAATTAAATTGTAGAATTATTTTAGAAATGGTATTTATATACAAGAATAATGAAACATATAAGGATCGTGTTAAAATTATAGAAGAATATGTGTCTTCATTAACATTAGATTTATGGATACCATCATGGGTTTAGGATTTTATGATTGATAATAATTTTAAATTCTTAAAAACACATTTTTCAGTTTCATTTGATGAAATTATACATTTATTAAGGAAATTTTGGAGAAATTTCTGGAAATAAAACCCATTGATTGAGTGCATGTTTCAGTGGAAAAGTTACATGAAGAATAATGTATTATTATTTATAAACATAAGCATAAAAGTATTGATAAACTTTAGGGTAAACATGATCATTAATAACATTGTAATAATAGTAAAATAAGATTATTATACCTTATAAAAAATATTATGTTGTAAAAAATCTTAATAAAAATGTTATTTAACTATTACTTTTAATTTCTTGGATTTCTATGATATTTTTTTTTGGAACGTTATAGGAATTATATTAATATGGTTTTAAAAAAAGGAAAAACTGCATTCTAGGTGAAAAACCATCATTTATAACAAGGGCATGGGACTTGAACCCATGACTGAACGACGAAAAGGGTTTAGCACCTACCACTGGCCTACATGATGTCCCGGTTAAAATGTCATTGTTTTGATTTAAATAAATTAAAAAATAAATATTAATCATGAACCAATGGTGTTAATTTTATGGTTTAGAGGTTAATTTATTGGATAAATTTTTATGACCATGTTAGTTTTAAAAAATAGTTATATAAATATGGAATGTATTATCACTCTTTTATGGATCTTACAACCCGTTAAAAGTGAATTTGAGTGATTCCGTCATAAAAAATTATTTTTTGGATATTCATTTCTTGGAATAATGGATGAATTGGGAATAAATTGAAGCACAACCAAAGGATGAAATTATTCTTATGAAATATAAATTTATCAAGTAATTATATTTCTTTATATTCTTGGAAAATAAAATAATCCACCAACTTTAGGAAAAGGATATTGAAACAAAAATTTAATATTTTTACATTCATATATGATTAAGCATATGGTATTTTAAATCATTATAGATTTATAGTTTTGATCCCCTTACATTTCCATTGATCATTTAATTTCTATTGATCAATGACCTAAATTTCTCTCTATAATTATTTACGCTTTTCCTCAATGTCTACAACCACACTTTGCAATAATTTTCTCCTACTTGGAATCCTAGTTATGTGTTATTCAATATGATCTTTGTAAACCCCTTCCTCTATTCTTAAGAGGATATTTTATTAAATAGTTTTATGATGTGGGTTTTGAACAAAATAATTTTCAAATATAAAACCCTGGATTTTAAATATCAAGTCTAAATTTGGAGGATGAAATTTATTTAAGGTGTAGAAAATGTAACCCCCCAAAATTTTAAAATAGGAACATCACATTCAATAGCATTTAAGACATGCAACATGAATAATAGAAAGGAATATAACATCCCTATAATTTTTGATATATTTATTTTTAAATAAATTTAATCTCTTAAATATCTTCTAATTATTTCAACACTAATTTTAGCTTGAATTTCAAGCAACAGCAAGTTTCTTCAATAGCTTTCCTTACATGCAAGACAGAGGCTTATAGGACAACAAAATGTTGTTAACATTATTAGTTAATATATCAATTAAAAATTATAATTATAGATATGAATAGGATTAACTAAATTATTAAAATATATAGTTTACACACATTCATTCATTAATTATTGATTTCAAATAAAATATTAATCATTAAGTAAAAAAGAAATCATTTGGGAAAACATTATTTTCCTAAAATATGGTTTAGTCATGCATGGAAAACATAATTTAAAATTAAACTATAACACTTTTAGAAAATTTATTTGTAAAAATAAAATTACTTTTTGAAATAATAATACCAAAATTATCTTAGGGGTTACTTTTTGGGATCTTTTGGAGAAGCAACATTTTTTGATGAATAGTGAAAAATACAAAAATTTAATCAAAAATTTCCTTTAATTCAAATAATTTATATAATTAAATTATAATATTAATCTGTTTTAAATTAAAATTGGATCTATTTATATAAATTAATCAAATTTTGGTTATTGGATTCATTTTTATATTGACTTTATATATAAAACCACTGTAAAATTTTGAGCATTTTCACTTTAAAACCCCACTTTATTATCACATATACATGATCAATTTAAAATTAAACTATTCTTGTTATGTGAATTAGATTTTGTAAATTGGATTCCATATTTTTAATAATAATAATTTATATTATCTAATAATTTTGACTTAATTTTTTACCATAATGATTAGTGAAATTAGTTAAAATCAATTTCCGTAATTGAGGTTAAAATGAGGTCTTGCGCATTGCATGTGTTTGTGTTAAAATTAATTTTACACACACATAATATTTTTATTTAATAAAATGGATTTAAAATTTATATTACTTAGGTATAAATTATATAATAATTCCAATTTTAATTCTAGTCTTGAAGGATAAATTAACTAGGTAAATAAAAATATACAAGTTACTGTGGTAAAAACTAAAAGGGTAAAATTGAGTAAACTTAATGAATAATTAATAAAATGATAAAAATATATTTATTTGGTGTTTTGGATGTGTTTCTAGAAAAAATAAACCCTTCCCTAAATTATTTATCTATTTTTTATCCACAGGAGGCTAGGGAGTCCATCCAATAGTGAATACTTTTTGGTATTTACAAAAATGTCACTCCTCCTCAATTATAAAAGAGCACTCACTCCCCTCACTTATTTATACATCTAAATACATTTTTATCATAAAACTCTACCCAAATAGATTCCTAAATTCCATCCCCTCATTCTATAGGCCTTATATTTTTAAAAAAATCTAACATTTAAAGGATTTAGTGCAAACCTAATGAGAATACTTGAAGAAGAGGTAATGTTCTTTAATGAGAATCTATATTTTACTTCTTTATCCACATCCTTAGTTCTTTTTAAACCATTATGATATAATAACCTAAGTATATAAAATTTACTGGTATGTTTGTATGATAATTTAATGACCTATAACCACATCCACTTCCATCAAATGGGTTACAAACTCATCGTTTGTGTGTGTGGAGGACTACCGCCTCACGAACCGATGTCGTTTGTTTTTTCATTTTCACCTCTCAAGGTTGGGTATGATGATGGATTTAATGTATATATATTGTATTTATAACATATTTATACATATTGAGTTATTATATATTATATACTTTATTATATTCTATTTCATAGGAGACATGATAACGTCGCTCATGTGTAAGGCGAACTACCACCTCACAGAGCAATGTGATTCATCTTTCAATAACGCTTTACATGGAAGGTGATAAGGAATAATTTTAATGATTATATGTGATATAAATGAAATAATTAGGATGTTAATGAAATATTTATCATTATTAAAAGATCATATATCATTTTATTTTTTCTACACTTAAAGATGATAACATCATTCGTGTATGTGTGGACTACCACCTTCACTAGGTGATGTGACTCTCTTTTCATAACCACATAAAATGGATGATATATATAAGTATATTTAAAGAAATAATATTCTATTTATAATATTTTATCATTATTTAAATATAAAATATTACTAACCAAATTTTCATATTGATCATTGAAAAATGAAAATGTTACTCATGCGTACATACGTTCTACCGTCTTCGTGATTGTAATGTACTTCATTTTTCTTAACCATATTCCATTATTGGTTTTAAAATTATAATTTATGTAAAAATATGATACTTATTTCATGATTATTATTCTGGATATGATATAACTATATCTTCAATAACCATAACTTTCATAGAAAAACACACGTAAGAAAAACATGTCAATTAACACCTGAAATGATGAAAATAATAAAATATTATTAATAGATGGTTGATAATTTATTATAAAAGGATAATATATTATATCATAAATATTTTTATGGTTATAGAATAAGTTCATAACATGTTTAAGACCAATATATGGGAGTTTAAATCATGTTCAACCAAAAGGAAGTATAAGGTAAGGGATTTCATCTCACTTCCATTTCATTGTAGAAAATTGTGATGTTATGCACCTAATTTATTTTATATGGTGTATATAATTTCCCTTTTAAATGTAAGATCATGAATAATTTATTATTAATGGTATTTTACGTTTTAATTTTAATTAATCATCTAAGGGGATTTGAATTAAAAGTTAGCAAGTGGAAAAGAATTTCATAACTCAATTTCTTTTCATTAGGTTATATTCACTACTACAAAAACAGGCAAGGGAAGCGCTACCCCTTTATCAACACTTCTTTTAGTAGCGCTGATAAAGAGGGGATTTATCAGTACAAAAAAATTATATTTTAAAAAAAATTATGAAAAATAAATTATTGTTATATATATATATTTATTCATATATAAATATAATATATATTTTTAAATATGTTTTATATACGTATAAATAGACAATTACATTTAATATATAATAAATTTAGTGAAAATTGCTTTAAAATATTTTAAAAAAATATTATTAATTATTAATTTTCTAATTATTATCGATTAAAAATCATTTAATAACAATTTGAAGACATGAAAAATCAAAACAATTAATAAAATATCTAAAATAAGTTGAAAATGTAACTCAAACTTCAAACAGCCATAAATTTTGATCCGGGTGTCCGTTTGAGCTCTACAGCATATCAAATCAAAGCATGTGACGAGCTCTACATTCTAATCATCGAAGAAAATCTTCTATCACATTTTTCAAGCCCAAAAAAGTCCCAGAAGGCCTCCAAAACTGAGTTTTTATTCGGGATACCCCGATTTGCTAACATTAAAGCACGTATAACTTCTGATCCAGATGTCTGTTAGCCCTGTACCACATATCATATTGAATATTGTTTCGTTTTCATCGATTGGACTGGTTTTAGAGTTGAAACAGGCTTCTGGATTATAATTTATGATCATTTTAACATTATATGGCTTTTCAAATACACATATATATGTATTTATTCGTAAATATATATATGTGTGTGTGTGTGTGTGTGTTGTATATATGTATGTATGTATTTATTTATTTAATTATAAACACACATAAATAACATATTTCATAACTGTATTTGAAACTAATCTTATAAGTATATATTAATATAAAAATAAATATACGGATAAAAAATTTTAACTCAAAATATATAAATAAATAAATAAATATAAAAATATATTAATATACGAATGAATATATATATACTAATATATGAATAAATATATTTATATTAATATGAATCTATATCAATAAAAGAATAAATATATATATATATATATAAAGAGATATGTCATTAAATAGAGAAAAAACAAAATTGCTTAGTGGTAAAGGTGCAGTCGCGAAAGGGGGAGGTTACGGGTTTGATTTCAGGTGGAGGAAAAGGTAGTGCATGCGTTTGAGGATGTTTTGGAATGTAAGAAAGCAGGAGACCTCCTGGTGATGATAAAGAGGTGGTCATGCACTGATAAAATCTCTCCCTGTGCATTTTTTAATTTTATTTTTTTTTTGACTTTTATCAGTGCTTTTTAAAAAGTGCTGATAGAGGCCCCTTTTATCAGCACTTTTCATAGCGCTGATAAAAGGGACCCCCTATATTATAATTGAGCTTTATAGCACTTTTTAGCGTCGTTACAGCCTCTTTTGAGCACTGATATAGGCCGTTTTGTAGTAGTGATTACTTCTTAGTTGTCCTTGATATTATAAGATTATGTGTGTAATTGATTTTTATTATCATATATTGTATTTACACTTATTTTATATGGATTTATATTTTATACATATAATCGATTCATTGATTAATTCTCACTTCAATGTTATTATCATTTTAAGGGGTTATTTCACAATATCATTCTAATTGATATTGTTTTTTCTTAAATTTCAGTTAAAGGAAATTGTTTGGCCATTGTCAAAAAATACTTCAATTTTATTACAATGTTTTTTTTAATACCATTTTTCCACTATTTGGTAATTAATATAATTCATAAAAATTTTATTAAAAATACAACTTCATTTATCTCTTCGATCGGAAATCAATTTTCTTCCAAAAACATGTTTTCTACAAATGTTTAAAAAATGATTTTATCCTTTCAAAAATGATTTATTGAAGTAAATTTTACCCATTTTTAATATTTAAAAGATATTTTAAAAGTAATCCTATCTTATTTTCAATATAATTCCCATTTCTCTTTTAACTAAAATTTGAAAGGAATATTCTTATCATTTTATGAACATGTAACATTTCAATCCTTTTTATAATTAAAATGGAATATTCTTTTTTACTTTTATGGCATGTATAGAATTACACTTCATCATGAGATTCATTTATTTTAATCTTATTTTTCTGAGTTTATGAGTATATTTTTAAATAAAATATTTTTTTTATAAATTGATTTCCAAAGAAAATTATTTTCAAAAATAATTTTCAAAATGAAAAGGATATTTTCCTAAATAATGTTTTTAAATATCATTTTATGGTAATTCTTTTCATCAGTGAAAAAAACCTTTATTTTCACTATAATTTTAATTTTTAGATACCATAATTATTATTCATTTGAATGGTTTATAATTATTTTGACCAATGATAGTATTAATATTCACTTATTTTTTCATTTTGGAGTCATTAACTTCCCCTTGAAATATTCACTTTTATGTGATCATTGGACATTAAATTTACCCTAAATATCCATATTATTTATCATGGTTATGTTTATTTATTAAACCATATATTATTTTTTTTATGTATTATGTATTTAATGTCATTCATTGATATAGAGAAATATTGATATATATTTATTCTTTAATCAATACGGATATTTGATGAAAAGGAACATTGTTCATTAATTAAATTGATTATCTCTTATATGAGGAATGGTTTGGACCGGAATTAAAGGGTGGGTTCTATTATAATATATCCTCTCAATGCATCTTTAAGTCTTATGAGATAAATAAGTTAATATTACATTAAATGAGTTTCTACCTATTTTTGTAAATTATCCTATGAAAGGTCTTGAGGGTAGAGGAATCATGATGCTTAAGATCATGGTGTCAAATAATTATGCATTTACAGTATTAAGATTTAAGTTATTATTATCCAAGATAATTTCAAAATGATATTATATTTGTATTCATTTTAATTCTTGGTTTATTAATTTAAAGTAATAAGTTATCTATTATTTACCTTTCCATATTGATTGAGCCTTGTCCGGTTATTTAAATGGCATGTGTTCTTACTTATTTATCTTTCCATATTGATTATTCTATATCCAATTATTTAAATCTAATTTGTTCTTAGTTATTTACCTTTCCATATAGATTATGACTTAGTGAGTTTTTTAAATGGTATTTCTTCTTAGTTATTTACCTTTCCATGTTGATTATTCTTATTGATTCATGATATATTCTAACGTACTAAATCATTATTCATTATTTTAGATAAACCTTATTTTTTTCCTTTCCCCGAGATTCCATGAAGTTTACTATGACTGATATGTAGAGATAAACTAGATAGAATAAAGTTATTTTCAAAACAATTTTTCTTTAATTCATGATTTTAAAGGTAATATGGGAATGACTCAAGTATGTATCTAGTTCTCCTAGACTACAAAACTATTTGGTCATTAAGGATGTGATTACTTGTATCTCATGTTAATGTAATAAATAAGGTACCAGCTCCAGGATTTTGGAGTATGGGTCACTACATTTATGATTTTCAAGGCTCCATTACTGAAGATTCATTTTAAAAGTAAATTTTTTCAAAAGTTTTCACATTTATTTTTCAAAAATAACTTTTGAAAGTGACTCTTAAGTTCATATTTTTTACAATAATATTAAAAAAATCAAAAATATATATTTAGGTTTTTATTTATATGTGAACACAATCTTTTCACTATTATAAACATTCAAATCAATGAAACTTCCTTTCCATGTTGAAAAAAAAATTCAAATAAACATATTTGATAATGATTTTTAAAAGAAAAGGGATATTTCCTCTTATTATTAAAATTGATTTATCCAATGATATTAAAGGGGTATTTTTAATCTATGTCAACATATTCAATGCTCCATATATTTCAGTACTAATATTTTATTATTCCACCATCCACTTCCTTTATCTAGATATATTATAAAAAATTATTGGGCATTTGTCTTTAAAAAAACATCTCTATCTACAAGTTGATTATGTGATATTATAAATATGAATGTTTCCATACTCCCATGGATCTCATATGTATGGATGATTATTATAATGATTATTGTGGTATTATATCACCCTCTAATGGATTAGTTAAAGTTTCATACCTAATGAGATAATTATGGAAATCGTGTATTGATATGCTCTCTACTATTAAAAATGGGAAATGATTTTTGTTCCACTATAATATGGGAATAAAGTAGTGATATATACTCCATAATTTTAATGGGAATTAGGAATTTATTCTTTGTCCACTATGTTTATGGGAATCAGGTATTGATTCTTACTATACTATGTTGTGATAATTAGGATGTGATGCTTCCTCTAATATGTTTATAGAAATTAAGTAGTGATGTTTTCACCACTATGTTATCAAAATCTAGAAGTGATTCCTTATATATTAGGTTATTATTTCCAATACTTTATATTATCATAGATTTATATATTATATGCCTATGTTATGATACCATTGATCATTTTTATTATATCATGTTTTTTCACACCTATTGAATGGTATATGTTTGATCATTTGAGACTAAAGTTTATTTTATTATCCCATGAAGAAAAATTTTTTATACCATGTTATTATTAATAATATATTTATCCCATGATCATGATTTATAATATTCATATGATCTAACCTTAAATGAAAAGTTGATGATTATTTTCTCTTAATGATCATTTTATCTCACCCCTTATATTTCCACTCTCTAAGTCATGAAGAAGAGTATAACTTATGATAAGTTAATAAGAGTGTTTAGTGTGATTAAATTATAGAGAAATGTTCAAAAGTATCATAAAATAAGTTTCTTATATAGATGATCCTAATAGACAATGAACCTTTTTTTTCTTAGGATTGTGTGTTTATTGTGTGATATATTGTTTAAATTATGAAAATGATGTAAAATAAAAATATTTTTAGCTGGGATCACCTAATTTTGTATCAAATATTGTATTTAAAGAGAGTTTTATAGCACTATATCTAATAGTTTGTGTTAGGGGTTCTTTAATTGTTATCGTAGTAGGGATTAGCTATTTTTTGGATTAGTTTATTTATTTCTGGTGATTATGAAAAGATAAATTTAGTAAACACTACGGAGAAGTATATGTATAGTATGACATCCTAGAGTTTTGTTAAAGTGTGGATTTTTTTGTTTTTAAGAAATGAAAACCTTATTTGGATACTATAGTGGGATGCGTGTTCTGGAACAGATTCACCTCGGTGTAAAAACCTGGAAATATTTTCTTGATTATTAACTTTATATTAAACTGGTACCTGATAATGAGGCCAAACCACACACCAGGTTTGGGAATCTTGGGGTATATTCTTTGTTTAATTCACATGAAATTTATGAACAATTATGAGGGATTTTAATATATTTTGGTTAGAGAACCTAATAGGAAATGACTATGTAAAACCTAGAATAAAATTTAGAGATCTATAAGTTAGGATATGAAAGTAATTTATGAATTACTTCTTCTATGTTTACATTTTTCTTTTATGAAATTATTAATTTCCACAGACCTCAACTTTCCTTTATTTAATTAATGGTTATATCAAAGAGAAACTGGGTTAACAATGGATATGATGGAAAATTTGAAAATGGTCCTAAGGAGAAACCAAATGGTATACAATCTAGTGTTTAAAAAATTATTATGCTCACCCAAATATATCAAGTTATAATTAAAAAATTGAGTCTTAATGAATATCAAAAAATAACAAAGAAGATAAGGATTTATTTTTATAGGATATTAGGTAATGAAGATTACGAAGTAAAGAAGATTCAACATCTTAAATATAAAAATTTTGGTAATAACAACCCAAGGTAATTTATTAAAGAAAAAAAATTATTTTTAAAGTGTAAGAATATTATCCATTGAGCTAATGACTATTAATATCAAGTGAATAATATAATCAATATAAGGAATGATAATAATTTTCAATGCCTAAAATTTAAGGAGATTTCACATTATGTAAATATATTACTTAATAGAAGGACTAATAAGGATTATAAACCTAAAAACTCACCTAAAACAAGAGAATATTGGAAAGTTGTTAAAACACTGGTATTTAAGTGGATAGTGATAATTAAGTGGTTCAAGGTACACTAATCCCCTCCCATATTTTTAAATGAATTATTGGATTCTGGTCTAGCCACCCTAGAATACCTAGGAAGTTATCTAAGAGCGTCAAATAAATACCCCATTGACTTTATATTACCAAGGAAAAAATTATTTTATTATTGTATCCCATGTTTAGTTTATAGAATATAATTCATGGAATTTTTATTATCCTTTATTTAGATCAATTTTCTGTGATTTTGTAATTTGATTTTCTATCTCCACGTAGACTCTATATTAAAGAAATTGAGGAATCATATTTCATACCTCAAATAAACTTATGATCACTTATCACTTAAATTATGACTATGAAATCAATAATAAATTTTATTCTATTATATAACCCTTAACACCTAATCATTAGGAATTTTTATCTTAACTCATTAAGAAGAAACACAACATTTTGGTATGTCAATTATGACGGAATAGATTAGTTTCCTAGGATTACCCAAGTTACTAAGGTTGATACCTCATTACAAATAAAATACTATGTCATTTTTATCTTATAGACACCAGTAATTATTTCATTAGTGATTCTTAATTAAAATTTCAAGGAAACAATTTATTTAAGGAGGGGTAATTAAACACCTTAAGATTTTACTATATGTCTTTCCTTTAAATAAATCTAATGTGTTCGATAGTTTTCTCCACAAATAAAATAAAACTAAAAAAATTATATAACATATTATATGAAAATTATTATGATGATTATAATAATAATAAAACCTCTGATAAATAAAAAGATATTACTCAACTAAAATTTATTACATTTATATAATAAATAATTAATATGATTTAATATTAAAAAGGAATATTCTTTCTTAAATAGCTATTTTTTAAAGTGTTTTATATTTTATCCTAATAAATTAAATAAAAAAATTTAAAATATTACTATTATGTAAACTAATATGTTAACATTATTTAAATTAGAAAATGATTTGAAATAATACTGAGAACACTTATAAACATCATTTTTCCATGAATTTTTTTTCATATTTTATAGTTTTATTTTAAATTATATTTAAAAATTTTGGAATTATAATTTTATAAAATTAAAATAATTTTTGAATTCATCTTGAAAAAATTATCTTTGTATGAATTTATTATATTTTTCTCAAATGTTTGAATTTTTGGTGAATAGTGAAAAATATTTATTTTTGCCGATACTATCACTTTTATGACATTACCATAACACAATAATGATTTTAAAGATGATGAAACTTTTTTCTATAAAAAATAAATATTTATAAATTAAAATAAATAATTTAAAAATAAAATTTTCAATATATAAATCCTATTTTTAACATTTTATAAACTTAAGTAATATTTTACTCAAATAAAACTATTATTTTTATGTTTATTTTAACTAAATATTCAAAAAGTGAAATTGATATTTGGTTTGTTTTTAAAAGAAAAATAAATACTATTTTAATAATAATAAACTAATTAATTTCATATAAATCAAAAACATTGATAATTTTATCTTAATCATAATTTTTAATCCTAAAAATACACTTTTTCTAAAAAAATGGTTTTTACTCTTTAAGTGCACTAGTATTAAAATTTATTTTTATCATTATTAGAGATTTTGTTTGAAAAAAATTATTTCATATTTGGAATCATCAGTTCTAAATTATTTAATGAGGCATGTTTAATTTTTTATTCACTAAGAAAATTCTAAATTAAAAAGTAGTTACCATAGTAAAAACAAAAAAAGATAGAAGTGCACAAATCTAACAGTATAACACTTAAAAAATATTAAAAATATTTATTGAAGTTTATGGTTTAGGTTTTATCAAAATTACCCCTTACCAAATTCCATTATTTCCTACTTTTGGATCCACTTTCTTTGAATAGTGACTTTACCTTTTATATTATTACAAAAATACCACTCCATTTACATATAAAAGGAGGCCTCAACACCCCATTGCTCCTTACACCCAAAGCCTCTTATATTTTACCAAAATATACCCAAATTACTCAAACAAATCCTATAAAACTCTTATAGGTTATTTTATTCTCAAAATACCACCCTTAAATGAATTAATCTATTTTGTAAGGGAGCTATCACATGGAGTAAGGTAAAATTATCAATTAATAATTTTCTATTTATTTTCCTTTCTATCATATTCTACCTTATATTAACATAATCCACCAATATTTACATAATTAAATCAGTATAATAAGTATTTCGAAATTTTATTATGTTAATGGGACAACCATTTTTAACCTTCCTCATAACCATTTGAAAAATGAAAATGTAGCTTATGTTATGTGTGGACTACCACCTTATATGTGATGTGATACACATTTTCATAACAGAATTATATGGATGGTTCTAAAAGTTTATTTAATGTATTAATATGATATTTATATAATTATTAATATTCTTTAAAATTTAAACCATTTCCTACCTTTCTCACTTTATACAGAAAATAAAAACATCATTTGTGTGTACTTGTATACTACCACCTCTATGATGTGATGTATTTCATTTTCTATTTCTCAAATATTTCATTTTATTATAACTATATTAAAATGTGATTAAATAATTTAAAAAATCTAAATAATAACATTATTCTCCAATAATAATAAATTTATTCCAAAATTATCTCTTTCTTATACATTCTCACCCTTTAATTTAACATGTTCTTATTTAGGTTGGTTTAACCACCTTTATGAACAATGTTATCCAACGTCGATGAATATAGAAAATTAAATATTGATATTAAAATACATTAATGATAAATAATTTTATTTTTAGTGATTTTTGAAGTTTATATTAGTATTTATCTTGTTATTAATACACCTCCCTTTGTTTGTTAAAAATTACCAGAATAAGTACGCCATTGATTTCATCTTCAAGAACTGTAACTAAACATCTCATGTAATGAAATTATAAATTTATAATTTATTATAAAACATATATTAAAGTACCTTAAATAGTCTAGGAATGATGAATTTGGAATCAAATAATTGGGATTAATATCGACATTACAAAGCATGTGAAAAACAAATAAAATTACAAACATATGATGATGAAAATAAACTATAAATAAATAGTAAATTTATAATAAATAATTATAATTTAAGATTATTAAATTTAATAGATGTGAATATAGTTATGAAATATATTATTAAGATATTTATGTTTTTCATATAGTAATTTAGAGTGTGTTTGACTAATCAAGAATAAAAGGAAAGGGATTCTCATCTCAGTTTTTATTATTTGATAATTATATCATATTTACCACATATTTAATTTTTTGGGGTGCATAAAATTCCCATGAATATTTATTTATCATATAATTAATTAAATTAAGGTTATTTATAAATCCCTATTTTTTTACACCTTTCATGGGTTTAAAATTTGAAATAGAATGAAGTTTTAATGGTTTTCCAAAACAAAATTTATTTTCCTTAAGTTATAATTATTATTCTTCAACCTCGTTTTTCTAAAATTGATTTATTAAATACTATTATTTTAAAATATTATTTCTTATTGAATTTATATTTATTTATATATATTTTTCATGAGAACTTTTCTAAAGGTTTGTTGCTTCAAAGATTATGATATTCGTAAGGGGTTTTCTTAACTCAACTTCTTTTATTGTTTCATAATGGTTCCTCTTTGACTAATGTTTTACAAGATTATCTAATTATTTCCTAAGATGATATTATACTTCCTTTCCTTATTATTTTTTGGATAAGTACATTATCATATCAAAATTATAACCGTCTTTAAGGTATTTCTTTTTTCTTAAAATTTGATGACATTATGAATAATTCCCATCCTCTCTAAATGACCTATTTTTCATCCAGGTACATATTTTCTATTCCTTAAAATATTATAATTTTTATTTGGGAAACATAGTTAAGTGTTGTGTCATGTGACCTTCATATTTTCCTTTTCCATCTTTTCAAAAAAAAGTTTTATTATCCCTTTTATGATGTGGGTTTTCAGTGAACGCATTACAAAATATTTAAAATATTTTCATTTTCTTGGTCATATGTTTTATCTTACACTTTTCACTTCCTTGGGATAAAATTTATGTAATTTTCAAGAATCTATTATTTAATAATATTTTTAAAATTAAGTTTTTTCAAAAAAATCACTTTTCTTTTTCAAAAGTGACCTATTACTTCATATTTTTACAGTAATGTTAAAAATGTTTTATAAAATCTCTTTCTAAAGTATTTTTTTATTTCAACACATTATTTCACTATTTTTACCTTTCTTATAATTTCATCCTTCTTTCCATGTTTTAAAATGGTTTTCCAAAAAAATTAAATTCATAATGATTTTATAAATTAAATTTTTATTTCATCTTATTATTTAATATGATTTATCCAATGATCATAAAAATTCATTTTCCATCTATGTCAGCGTAATTAATACTCCTTATGTTACCCTTTGGATATGTTATTATGTCATCATACACCTTATTTATTTCGATGTATTATGAAATATTCAGGTGATCTTTTCTCAAAAACCAGTCTCTTTTCCATGGGTTAGTTATGTGACATTTTAAATATAAATATTTTCATGATCCCTTAGCTCACATGTGTATGGATGATTATTATGATGATAATTGGGGTAATATATCTCCCTTGAGTGCATTGGTTAATTTTTTCTATCTCATGAGATAATTATAGGAATCGGGTATTGATGCTCACCCCATTATAGGAATCAGGAAGTGATGCCTTAACTATTATGTTATGGGAATCAAGAAGTGGTTCCTACTCCACTAGGTTTATGGGAATTGTGAAGTGATTACTTCTCCACTTTGTTTATGGTAATCAGGTAGTGATTCCTGCTCCATTATTTTATGAGAATTAGGAAGTGGTATTTTCTTTAATATTTTTATGGGAATCAGGTAGTGGTGTCTACTCCACTATATTAAGGGAATAAGGAAGTGATCCCTCCTACTCTAGGATATGATTTCCTATACTTTCACTTATGCCAAATTTCTATGTTATACACCTATTTTATGCTACCATGGATCAAGTTTATTTTATCATGTTTATGTACATATATAATATAGTATATTTTTGATCATTTGGGACTACAGTTCATTTTACTATCCCCTGAATACAACTCTCATTGTTCCATTTTATTTTTAATAAGCTATTTATCCCTTGATCAAGATTTCTCATACTCTTATAATATAACACTTAATAAAAAAATTGTTTTTTTTTCAATTGGGTTTTTAGGCTCGCCCCTTTCTTATGTTTCCATTCAACGGGTTATGAATATGAGTATAATTTAAGAGATTTATAGAATGGGGTCTGGTAAAATGCAATTATGAAGAAATGTTCACAAGTATCATAAAATAATTTACTTGTGTAAATTATCCTAAAAGAAACTAAACCTTCTTCTATTGGTATTGTGTGTTTATTATGTTATGTAATGTTTAACTTATGGAAATTCTATAAAATAAATATATGTCTACTTTCGGTTTCCTAAGTTTATATCAAACATAGTGTATAAATAAAGTGTTTTTTTACCAGATTTAATTGTGTGGATTTGGGGTGCCTCACTTACATGATGTGAAGTTACATAGGTCAAGTTGTATTGTCTGAATGATGTGTTCGACCACACAACACCCCTAAATATGTATGGTTTATACTATTGGATTTTTTCATGGATAGTAAATAGTATATAAAATTACTATAAATGGTTGGAAACTATATATAATTCTAAAAATATTAATTCAAGAATTAATTCCACATAGGAAACTAAAAATCACTCCACGTGTGGAGAAACCCTATCACATAGTATGTATACCCAAATACACATCATGTATTTTAGTTTTAATAAAAACTAATATATTTATATGAACATTAACTCACATGAAATGATTTCCAAAATGTGTGACTTATATGATATGGAATGAATTAAATGGTGTATACTCTTTTTATACGGTGTGAAATTAATTTTGGACATCCCACATAATACACCTAGGGACTCAATGTGTAATCCACATGGAAAAACCTCATTACATGGTATATACAGTAGTTATATTCCATGTAAACATGTTTAGAAAATGGTTCTTGACTAATAGTCAATACGAGGCATGTAAATTAATTACACTACATGTGTATTAATTACAAATTTTGTATGTTTTCCACTTGAGAACCAAATTATGTGTGGTTTCACAGCATATACATTAGTTACATGGCATGTAACCTTGCAAACTATGTGTCACCCTAGTGGTTAATACACAGGGTATTTATATATTGTGTAATGAAACCCCACATGACCAGTTGTGATTTGCATGGTTGTGTATGTGTATGGTTGACTAAAACTATTCAGTGTGTAATTAGGTCACATTTCATATTGTCAGGTCATATAGCCAATATCTCTAACACCTATGAATAGAATCTTCTTGCATTATTCAACAATTCTTGGCTTGTTCTTAGTCATATAATAGTGAATAAACTCATTATATCAACTTAATAGAATAAGAACAAAAACTGAAATGTAAATTTACAAAATAATTGAGATGTAGATTAAAAAAAATAATTATAGATTTTTAATGTGACCACTTTGATACCACTTAATGGTTCCAAACACCTTGAAATTATCATTCGATCCCATTACCAACTTTTATTTTTTCAGTTTCAATGAATAATTAATAAGAATGTTATGAAGAATCATTATGTCAAATGAATGTACTCAAATAAACTAGATAAATAATTTGGGAACCCATAAGAAATTATCCTTTATATTAAATTTATAATGAATTTAATAATAGGTAAATACCTTTGTCTTGATATCTCTCTTCAATGTAGATATTGATAGATCAAGCCTCATTCAGGTCGTTTCGTTGTTAGAAAATAGGACCCAAAGCAGAATCCTTTTAGTGTTATCCACATGTGTTCCATGATCTATGAACAACACAGATAGAAAATTGGATTATAACAAGGAAAATCCAATCATCATTCATTGTTCACCTTTGATCGAAATACAATCCTTAAAAATTAAAGGATTGATTCTCTCGTTCTCTCAATCTTGACAGTGATAAATAACATAGTGGAATTATCTAGATCTTGTGAGAATCCCTAGATATGTTATTCAAAGATATAATTCTCATGGGGGATGTATTTTTCACAACAAAATCATTTCACCATAATATCCTCTCTTCTAAAAATATATAAGTAGGAAATATATAGATCTAGGTTTTAATATTGATAATTACAAAATGGACCATAAAATAATATTAATCCAAATATATTCCTCATGCTAATAATAATATTATTATTATTATATAATGGGGTACACTAACTCATGTAAATAAATATAATTTTATAAAATAAATAATTTTTTATTTATTTAAATTATATTTAAGATTAAATAATTTTCCTTACTAGCCACGTAAGTCGGTTTATTTACCTTCCTCAACTTTTATCTTACGTTGAATAAAAAATAAAAAATAAATATTATTTATTAGATAAAAAATAAATATAAAATTTATTTTCTTGTGAATAAATGTTTATTTTAATATCTATTTAACTAAATAAATATTTTTTTAATAAATAGATAAATATTATTTATTACCTTTCCAATGAAATAAGAGATAAATAAATTTTATATTCGGTTCCCTTATGAATAAATAATTATTAATATTAAACTCACATTTATATTCTTACTCAAATATAATTGGTGATTAAATATTTGAGATCAAATAAAAATATAAATAAATATTATTTCTTAGTTTTTATAATAATACATATTCTAACTATTAAAATAAAATATAATTTAATTGAGATTTATGGAAACATTAATTGTTTGACTTTACAAGTCTCTTATTTGGTGGCATTAAGTAAGCTAGACAAGAGTCCAAGATTGAGGTCTAATAACACATCAAGGAACCCATGGAGGAAGAAGTTAATGTTACAACAACAATTACCACATATGAATGCTCAATGTGTAGTAAAATACTTTTGTCTTGTCATCTCTAATAAACCATGTTACATACTCATATCATCAACTTTTTTGCCCAATATATCATTCATTGACTTCCTAGAATGAACACATCTACCACTATAGCCAAGGATTTTAGTTTGATAGTTACATTTCAATCAAATTTAATGATAAATAATCTTTCTTAAATCATAAGGTACAAATACTATATTGACTTATTCATTAATGCAATATCACTCATGAAAAACCAAACATATCATTCTTCATTGAGAGTATAGGTTATCATGATTTTGGGAAATTAATTAAAGTATTTGACTCTTGATATGCATTAATAAAAATATTAATTATATTTATCATTACACAAATTTCCATATAATAATAACCAATTACACACAAATATATGGAATTTATAATTGTGAATTTGTCCTCATAATATCTCATTCTAAAGATTATCAAGTGTAAACTTCGTGATATGAAGGATCATTAAATTATGAGTATCAATCAATTTAACGTAAAATATATTATATGTATTTTCATAGAATATGATCCTAGTCATATGGAATAAGTTTAAGAATATCATCATAACACTTTAAAACTCTCATCATAGAGGTAAACTGCTACAACATTTTCAATGTCGTAGATACTCTAGGACATTATCACATTAATGTTACATGGAAGAAAAATAAATATTTGATAGTAAATTTATTAATAATTATAACTTTAAATATATATGTACTCTAAATTAAAAAAATATTTTGTTATAGGGCACCAACTCTAACACAAATCTATTGGGATCTGGTTCTCCACCTTCACTTTGTCATAGGTGAGATGTCGAGAAATAAACTCAACCACATTCTGTATTATGTCTATCTATTAAAAATGGAATCAAAGGTCATGGTATATCTTTTCCACTCATATATACACCTATATGGGTGAAGTGTGAAACTCTCTCATAACCACCTCATGTTGTGTGACTACTACCATTGTACATCATCTAAAGAGGATAACACACTCCCCCATCATCATATTATCAATCAGATGCATCTATTTTAAATAACCGGTGTTGAAAAATATAGCACTTGATATCCCCCAACTAAACCTCCCTCATTAATTAAATAATTGATGGGCTCACAACCACATATTAAAGATAGGAAACACCTCTCTCAGGCACCAAGGACAAATAAAATGAGTCCAACTAATCTAACGCCTCCTCTAATAACTAGGAACAAGACCTCCTACTAACAGAATCCACCACCATTTTTCCCTTCAATAGTTTATAAGCTATCTCAAAATATTAATCCTATATAAGCTATAATAAATGACACTATCTCATGTTAGGATCTCTATGGTTTAATATGTACCTAAGACATTAATTATCTAAATAAACTATGAACTGTTCACCAAGAAGATAGTTCCTCCATGTATTTAGGGTGAAGACTAGTGTTTCTAACTCTAAGTCATGGGTTTCATAATTATACTCATAGGGTCTTAATTTCCTAGACCCATAAAAAAATTACTTCCTTCCTATCCATCAATAAAAAACAAAGACCCACTTTAAGGCATCACAAAACACCACATACTCAACTCCCTCCTCTTACAACCATAGGATAGAATCACTGGTCAACCTATGCTTCATATCTTCAAAGGGTATATAGAAACACTCAACCCAAACAATTAGATTCTATTTTAGTTCATGGGGTATAAAAACTCAAGGAATTACACCACAAATATCCAATAATACCCTACCAAACCAAGAAAACTATGTGCCTCAAAAATAATTTTTGGGGGATCCCAAGCTAACATCACTAAAATATTTTCTGGGTCCACAATGACTCCACCCTCTGAGATAAAATGATGTGGTAAATGGGCTTATATAATTTACAACCTGCACTTTGAGATCTTTCCCTATATTTTGGGTTCCTAAAGTAATCCTAGTATAATACTCAGGTGATCAGCATTCTTAACCTTCAATACTAAATTAATGATAATTTCATCAATAAAGACAACCATGAACTGGTCCAAGAAAGGTTGGAAAATATGATTGTCATGACCCCCTCCCACCAAAGATGTCCCTCCTGAGCTGGCAATGGTGGAGGGAGATAATGACCCCCGAGTCCCGCCTCCAGTAGTCCCTGGAGTGGCAACTAGCACCAAGGGTATGAGTTTTTCACATATATGGGAGGCATTACCCTTTTTATTAATTTAATATTGGGAAATAGGATGAGTTAAACACCAAGAAGAAGAAAAGTAACAATAATAGAAATAGCCCAAAACCAATCCCATATGCATGCTTTATACAATAGTGAAACAAAAGTACAAGTACATAAAAGATCCAAAGTACTGCACTAAAAAGTAAAGGAAAACAACAACAGGAAAAAGCAGCAACTCCCCCTGCTTGACTAGTTAGGTCCTGCACAGTCCCTGTAGTCCTCTTGAAAACCTGAAAGCAAACATAGGGTGAGAATACAAGTATACTAAGTAGGGAAACCTAAATCTCTCGTGCACAAGTGGGGGAGACATCCTAATGTCCCATGAGAACAACAGAAGAAACTAAAACCTATCAAGAAATTCTATCCACCCAACCTCACCAGCCACGCTCACCAAAAACACAAAACAATAGGTAGTATTATATAAGAATAAGATTATTGGGTACCCCACACCATTCCTACTAGTTAGATGCTCTTCCTAATAGCGAACGTCATGACGCTACCACACTCTTCCCGCCCACACACACCTGAGCCTCAAGAACCACATATCTCACTCGCACACACCTGGGCCTCACAACCACGTATCCCACCCGCACACACCTGGGCCTCACAACCATGTATCCCAAAGGCACACACCTAGGCCTCACAACCACGTATCCTACCCGCACACACCTGGGCCTCACAACCACGTATCCCGCCTTCACACTCCTGGGCCTCATCCCGAAGGTTCTTGGGAAATAGAAAACCTGCCCGAACAGTCTTGGGATAAACCACCCCAATCGAAACCTACCTTAAAGGTCTTAGGTGTAAGTTCTCCTCAAGTCATCGCAGCCTATGGAAGAAAGAGCAGGAAGGAGCTAGTAACTATGGGGAAAACACCCTCTCCCATGAAATGGGAGTGTTCGGCACTAAGTGCTCACATGGGTGGGGTGCGACAAAACACAAAGATACAGATATATATATACTTACCACACAACTCAACCTATGGCTTGTAAACAGAGAAACTGATCACGTGCCTCAGCACTATGACCATGAAGCATGCATACAACAAACAACCCGAACCCCATTTAGGTTTTCACGTTTCAACAGATTTAATTTGTTAGTTCCTTAACTACTGGGCAATCATCCACAACCAACCACATCGATCATTCGTAAAACATATCCCTGCCATCCACAAATAATGTTAGAAAAACACAAGCAACACAAACAATTCCTTCTCATTAACCAACCAACCCCATTGATTATTAATCTCGTTCCATTACCATGCCCCACCATTCATTAACTCTTACACTTTTATTTATTATTCACAACCCGTAGTTCGTTCACATTCAAACCCATCCCTGCAGCCCCGCTGCCAACCACTACAACCACAACACACTGAAACCCATACATCATCATCCCTTGATACCACTTACGCATCCCCGCTACCCGTCACCAACACAACATTCACACCAACCCACAACCAAGCCAACCGTAGCCCTGCTGCTCACCCGAACCATGAAAACCCACAAAACATCCCCTTCACATAAAATAAAACCTAACCAGCACCCACATGTTCATTATTTCAGTTTTTTTCAACCGGGGTGATCACACAAGGGTTCCAGATTTTCATTTAATCAGCCAAATTTACGTGATTAACCAATTTCCACATTCCACAAAGTTTCCATCCATAAACGGTCTAGAAATATAGGGCAGCATTTAATTGTGCAAGCAAAGGCCCCCAACAACCGTGATTTTCAGTAGGCATAAGCCTATTCAATTCATAACATAATATAACAGGATATAAATAATGTAACTGCATTCATAAACTTCCCATCCCCGTTATATAATCCATTTATTATATTTATTAAACTGTTTCAAAAGTGTTTCACATAAACTAAAATACACCGACCCCACATGATGCACAATTTAGAGAGATGAAGGTAAAATCCCTACCTTAACAGGTTCTGATAACAACGCTCCCCCGGATCAGCTTTAGAAGACGTCTGCCGGCGTCTGTCGCTTCTGGGAAAACCCAGCAAAACCTCCTTGGGTGGAAGCTTTTAAGGAAAGGCCAAAGGGAAGACAACAGATCCAAGATCATAATTTCTGCCTCGTCGTTGCAATCCTGTGGCCGCTGACGGATCGTAAATCGGAGCTCGGACAAAAAAGTTATGGAAGAAAAGAGCCTTAGAGTCTCTTGGGAGAGCTCTGCTCGAGAGAACAGGGGAGGAGAGGAGTGAGTTGAAAAGTAGGAGGGGACCCCTCCTTTTATAGGTGATAAAAAAAAGGTACACAGCATGTACTTTCTAGTACACGGCGTGTACTCGGCCATTTCACACGGTCACCACGTGGCTTCCAACACGACCTTCAACGTGGCACGCGGCCGTTGACTGGTCAACACACGGTTTGAGGGTAACGCGTGTGCAGGGAGGGACTACACGGTGTGTAGTATGGGGTACATGGCGTGTACCCATTTATTTCACGCGTCAAGGACACGACATCAACCCGGCACACGGCCATTGACTGGTCAACACACGGTTTGAAGGTAACGTGTATGCGGGGAGGGACTACACGACATGTAGTATGGGGTATATGGCGTGTACCCATTTATTTCACGCGGCAAGGACATGGCCTTCAACATGGGGTATACCTGGAAATGTGTTACACGGCGTGTACTCACACTACACGGCGTGTACTTACAAAATTCTGGAAAAGTGTGTGAAAAGTCCATTTTACCCTTCAGAACACTTCATGACCTTCTTTTTGACAAAGGAATGGGTCGGAGAGGTCCGGTTCATTACATCAGATACCTCTTAAAACATTCTCATCCCTGAGAATTCAAAACCAACCTAGAGGAACCCAACAAGATACCTCTTAGGGATCTCGTTATAATAGGAACCCAACCATGAATCCTCATTATAGGTGTTAGGAATTCCTTCTCCTATGTCGAGATATTATCCACTTTAGGCGGCACTGACTCACCTGTGCGGGTTTAATCGCATCTGCATTAATACGTCTCAATTAAGTATTGGGCCTTCCCACTCCCATATATTAGGATTTTCCAACATACACTGCCCCCAACACCATAAAAAACAACAATGAATTTCCCTAACACATGTCTTGAGGAATTCCTTCTCCCATGTCGAGATATTATCCTCTTTAGGTGGCACTGACTCACCTGCATGGGTTTAATCTCATCCACATTAATGGTCTTGATTAGGGATCAGGTCCTCCTCTCCCCACATGTTAGGACTCTTAAAAAACAATTAAAGGAAAGAGGGAGACAACTTAGCATTATAGACTCATGAAAAACAAGGTCCAGGCCCGAAGCATGTGTGAGAATGAGTTTCAACAAAGGAGTTTGATTCTCCTGAATTTAAAAAAAAACATAAACGAGAGCATTTATGTAAAACTGAAAACATCTGTCTCGATCTCTAGCCTTGCTAGGGTTTCTGCTTCTGTTGCGTGCAACTGTCCACGTCCCACTCCTCTACCTTTCTGTTGATGTCCAGGTGCAATAGTTTTTTAGTATACAAGGAACGCCTAAGCGCAAGTAGAAAGGAAAGCTTCTCAGGGTTTTATTTTATCATTTTATTTTGATTTATTTCCCAGAACACCCAAATCAAGTAAAACACAAATCATGATGATTCATGTACCTTTCCTAGGGTCTCTACCCTGCAATAAATTTAGTCTTACTTGGTCGTTCGGTAAGCTCAGAGTCCTTGCCTCGGATCACAGGGGGCCCTAAAATCCTGTGTCCTAGCTGGTCTTCCCTGGCCTATGTCATGCACCAAGATCACCTAACACTGTTGTCCTACCATCCCATGCAATCCTCATTGTGCCAAACTCTATACTCCATACTATCTCTCAACCATCAGCTATGATACCATTCTGTCATGACCACCTCCCACAAAAAATGCATCCCCTGAGCTGGTAATAGTTAAAGGGAGATAATGACCCCCGAGTCCCGCCTCCAGTAGGCCCCAGAGTGGCGACTAGCACCAAGGGTATTAGTTTTTCACATATATGGGAGGAATTACCCTTTTTATTAATTTAATATCTGGAAATAGGATGAGTCAAACACCAAGAAGAAGAAAAGGAACAAGTATAGAAATAGCCCAAAACCAGTCCCATATGCATGATTTATACAATAGTGAAACAAAAGTACAAGTACAGAAAAGCTCCAAAGTACTGTACCAAAAAGTAAAGGAAAACAACAACAACAAACATCAGCAACTCCCCCTGCTTGACTAGTATGGTCTTGCACAGTCCTTTTAGTCCTCTTGAAAACCTGAAAGAAAACGTAGGGTGATCATACAAGTATACTCAGTAGGGAAACCTAAAGCTCTCGTGCACAAGTGGGGGAGACATCCTAATGTCCCGTGAGAACAACAGTAGAAACCAAAACCTATCAAGGAATTATATCCACCCAACCTCACCAGTCAGGCTCACTAAAAACACAAAACAACAGGTAGTAGTATATAAGAATAAGAGTATTGGGTACCCCGTACCATTCCCACTAGTTAGCTGCTCTTCCTAACAGCGAACATCCTGACATTACCACACTCTTCCCACCCGCACACACCTGGGCCTCAAGAACCACATATCCCGCCCGCACACACATGGGCCTCACAACCACGTATCCCGCCCGCACACACCTAGGCCTCACAACCACGTATCTCACCCGCACACACCTAGGCTTCACAACCACGTATCATTCCCCCACACACCTGGGCCTCAACCCGAAGGTTCTTGGGAAATAGTAAACCTGCCCGAAGAGTCTTGGGCTAAACCACCCAAATCAAAACCTACCTGAAGGGTCTTAGGTGTAAGGTCGCCTTAAACCATCACAGCCTATAGAAGAAGGAGCAGGAAGGAGCTAGTAATTATGGGGAAAACACCCTCTCCCATGAAATGGTAGTTTTCAACACTAAGTTCTCACATGGGTGGGGTGTGACAAAACACAAAGATACAGATATATATATACTAACCACACAGCCCAAACTATGGCTTCTAAATAGAGAAACTAAGAATGTGCCTCGGAACTGCTACCATAAAGCATGCATACAAAAAACAACCCAAACCCCATTTAGGTTTTTACGTTTCAACAAATTTAATTTGTTAGTTCCTTAACTACTGGTCAATCATCCACAACCAACCACATCAATCATATGTAAAACATATCCCTTCCATCCACAAATCATGTTAAGAAAACACAAGCAACACAAACAATTCTTTCTCATTAACCAACCAAACCCATTGATTATTATTCTCGTTCCATTACCATGCCCCACCATTCATTAACTCTTCCACTTTTATTTATTATTCACTACCCGTAGTTCATTCACATTCAAACCCATCCCTACAGCCCCGCTGCCAACCACCACAACCGCAACACACTGAAACCCGTACATCATCATCCCTTGATACCACTTATCGCAACCCCACTGCCCGTCACCAACACAGTATTCACACCAACCCACAACCAAGCCAACCGCGGCCCTAGTGCTCACCCGATCCATGAAAACCCACAAAACAGCCCCTTCACATAAAATAAACACTAACCAACACCCATATGTTCATTATTTCAGTTTTGTTCAACCGGGGTGATCACACAAGGGTTCTGGATTTTCATTTAATCAGCCAACTTTACGTGATTAACCAAATTCCACATTCCACAAAGTTTCCATCCATAAATGGTCTAGAAAGATAGGGTAGCATTTAATTGTGCAAGAAAAGGCCACCAACGACCGTGATTTTCAGTAGGCATAATCCTATTCAATTTACAACATAATATCACAGGATATAAATAATGTAACTTCATTCAAAAACATCCCATCCCCATTATATAATCCATTTATTATATTTATTAAACTGGTTCAAAAGTGTTTCACATAAACAAGAAGACACCCACCCCACATGATGCACAATTTAGAGAGACGAAGGTAAAATCCCTACCTCACCAGGTTCTGATAACAATGCTCCCCTGAATCAGCTTTAGAAGACGTTTGTCGGTGTTCGTCGCTTCTGGAAAAACCCAGAAAAACCTCCTCGGGTGGAAGTTGGGAAGGAAAGGCCGAAGGGAAGACAACAGATCCAAGCTCATAAGTTCCGCCTCGTTGTTACGATCCCGTGGCCGCTGATGGATCATAAATCGGAGCTCGGACGAAGAAGTTATGGGAGAAAAGAGCCTTTGAGTCTCTTGGGAGAGCTCTGCTCGAGGGAAATGGGGAGGAGAGGAGTGAGTTGAAAAGGAGGAGGGGACCCCTCCTTTTATAGGCGATAAAAACAAAAGTACACAGTGTGTACTTTCTAGTACATGGTGTGTACTCGGCCATTTCACATGGTCACCACACGGCTTCCAACACGGCCTTCAACATGGCACACGGCCGTTGACTGGTCAACACACGGTTTGAGGGTAACGCAAACGCGGGGAGGGAATACACGACGTGTAGTATGGGGTACATGGCATGTACCAATTTATTTCACGTGGCAAGGACACGAAATCAACCCGGCATAGGGCCATTGACTGGTCAACACACGGTTTGAAGGTAACACGTACGCGGGGAGGGACTACACGGCGTGTAGTATGGGGTACACGGCATGTACCCATTTATTTCACACGGCAAGGACATGGCCTTCAACACGGGGTATACCCGGTGAGGGGGTACACAGCGTGTACTCACACTACACGGCGTGTACTTACAAAATTCTGGAAAGTGTGGGAAAAGTTCATTTTACCCTCCAGAACACTTCATGACCTTCTTTTTGACAAAGGAATGGTCCGGAGTGGTCTGGACCATTACAATGGTTCGTGGAAACTAATAAAAATAGTTATTGTGTTCATCACACTGAAGTGAATTACAAAAAACTCATAATGGTCATAGAAACATCAAAATTCCATCTTTTGGATATCATTCCCATGAACCCAAATATGTTGATACTGGACATGAGATCAATATTTGAAAATCACATAACTCTCTTGAGATGGTTAAATAGGTCATAAATTCTCAACAAGGGTTATTTTTTCTTTACTGTCAGGTGGTTCATGTGAAATTAGTCAATACACAGCCTCAAGTTCTCGTTTACCTTATTGTCAAACAACACTAAAGCTTCTTATGGGGACAAGCTTGGTATAATAAAAAATTTCTCCATAGGTTCCTATAAATTTACTTTTAACTCTATGATATCAGTTCAGGTTATCTGATAAGAAATGGAATATATTATAAAATTCTTGGGGTATATGCCTATACAAAAATAGACCTATCGACATGGTTGTAAATCCTATAAAATATTTAAGGAAAACTTCTATGTACTTTAATATAGTTGTAAACTAGTCACTTGAGTTTTATACTACACAAGGAGGTAATCCCATGAGTTAATGAGTGATTAGATGAAAATTTCCTTGAAAATTCCCCTCTTGTCTTGTCTAAAATTCCATCTCTCCCATAAAATATAATCTCAATCCATTGACTCAAATGCACCTCACTATTTGATGTTGATAGACAATCCAATTATGTACTAAAAATATTCGTCTCATACCTATGATGACGTCGTTTGATTTCATCATAGATGTTATGAGATCCCATGAAAACATCTCTCCACTATATGCTAGATCTCACAGTTTAAATATGTGAGAGAGTATAGGATTACACCTAGTAGGATTCTCCAGGTGCATGGGTCAGTATAGGGGATCTAATGGAATATATATCTCTTGAATATAAGATAAAAATAATAAAATAATTTATAATAATATGTTCTAGATTAGATAAAATGATGATTGTGACTCAAATAATGTTGAGTGCCACCTGATCATAACCCTTCATGGTGTATAATTCACCATGCCCCTAACCACAAACCCTATGATCCTAAAAAGAACCACTACTTGTAGTTTTGGTAGAAGTGGATCATAATGTGATCCTCCTCTAGATATTATTCCATATAGATCTCCAAATCTACTAAAACCACCTCTCATAGGACAATGTTAGCCACCATTAGAAGATCCCTAATCATTCCATTATCTATGAAATAGAGGTCCATCAACCATTTGGTCACCCTTATATACTATATGAATTAGTCCATCACACAGAAAAGGGTCATTCCCCTAACATGCATAGAAAATCCTGATTCCTGGCTGACTATATCTTTTGTGTGGACCATAAACTTATGATATTTTTATATGGGTCTTCTCTCACATCTTCCCCTTATTTTGTTATCCTAGAACCTACCGTCATCTAGCTAAAACTAATGAATCGTCTCTAAGATATACACCAACAACACCTAACTCATAATTCCTCTCTACTATGAAACTCTCAATAACCAAGGCCCACTCTAGTACCCCCAAGATATGTAGGGATACAAAGGAGAGTAACTCATTCTTGGATATTCCTATGGAGGTCTCACTAAAACATTTATGCCCATATGAATCCATCATGGACTATATTAAGGGAGTATCATGTTAGATTAGTGAATCTATGTTAATACTCAAAAATTATCATATTTCCCAACTATATCTCTAAAATCTCAGGAATTTGAATTAATAATAACATTATTGGGTAATAATCCTCATAGAATAAGAACTAAAACTCATTCCATGGTAGTGTCACCTCATCATTATAAAATCATGACCTACTAGTGACTTTTCATGACATAAATAGGACTAGCTATAATAATCACCATCAGGTCTGTGGGTATCTGAACTATATGGAAGACTCATACCACACACTCTATCCAATCCTTTTCTACTTTAGAGTTAAGTTAACCTCATAAATTTGGTTGTATCTACTATTAGAACTCAAGAAATGCACTCATCCTATAGACATCCTAATCTCATCCTACCAAAATCATTGGTTTATCAACATGAATAGAATTAAGTACCTATACATTGAGGGGTGGGTTTTCTTTCTACATGATAAGAAAAGGAACTACCCTTTACTCTCCTAGTAGGAACACCTCATGAATATGCCTTAGAAAAGAATCCATGTCACTCAAATGATCCTCAATATAGGTATCAATCATAAGTTGGGTGCATCACAACCCTACATTAGAATTGTGGATGGATTTCTACATGAAGGCATTCAAGAACTAACAAGACGGACCATGATCAAAAAAGAATGTTTGGGGAGAAGAGTCAAGGACATATAAATCAATGACTCATTTATACATAATGTATAAACCATTGTTCTATGAAATCACTACCTCAGTGTGTTCAGTCAAAAAATTAGGTTATCAAAGTCCTATTTAATGGATACATTGGTTATCACACCATCATTGGGTTCCCTTGACTAAAATCGGAACTTGAGACCACTTAACATAATTTCTATAAATTACTACAAAAATTCTTACTAGATTATTAACTATAACCTCTATCTCTATGAAAAACCAACTTTGATACCACTCTGACATGACCTGATCCATAGATATCCCTCTTGGGTTCTAGTAAGCCCAAAGTTCCACCCCAATCTGTCCTTTAATAGGATATGGGCTACTGACTAACAGTGAGTGGGTATATCACTCATGATGGGAGTCATTAAGCTAATACACCTATATTCAATACTCACCTTTTCACAAGACATAATAAAATAAAATAATAAAATGAAATATCATAAATAAATAAAAAAAATAATTCATAATCCAATTATTAAGTTCACAAAGACATAATAGCACTGCATGATACAACTACTCCCAATCACTAATAATCATTTTCAATTCCATATCCACCAAGATCACCATAAAAATATATTCTATCTGCATAATATAGTAAATATGTGGGTGAAGATACCCATGTAGGTGTGAATATATATAAATACAGTAGGATACCTCAAACCAAAAATAAATTCAAATGGAAAGTCATCTCATACCACAAGGATAATATGAGAAGAAGGATCCTTTTAACCCATATGTGATTTAAGGATATTGGACCGAGGACAATGAAGGAAGTATCACTCTATAAAGATAATTCATGGAAAATTTAGCACAAAATCTCAATTATAGAATAACCCAACTAATGTCCCTATCTCAACAATAAATTCATAGAGAAGAACTCGCACCTCAATTGATAGCACATAGTAGACAAGGGTAGCATGCAATAATTAGGTGTATCACACAACTGATGAGTAGAACATGTAATATTAGTTGAATACAACATATAGGACAGAGTTATAGGTCCCATGAATACTCATATTATTACACAAAAACTCATCCATAGGTACTAAAAAGATATTCCTAATTCATTTTTTCTTACCTCATAATGAACTTGGATATCTGAATATATCTCACCATTATGATCTATATATAAAACTGTGATAGATTATTTATCTACTAGAAATGAAAACCAGATGAAAAACTTGTGAATACACTATGAAGGAAAAACCTTAGGTTATGTGGTGACCCTCATAGCATTCCATATAGAATACTATAGTGAGGTATGTGTGCCACACTTGTGATGAATTGGGTCAGTTCGAGTAGATCCAACCCACATACCATGCTTGGCTGCAGGCTAGACCAGGTTACCTAGAACTATGGGTTGGGCCTGTGCATAGAACCTGCATGAACTGGACCATTGTTCCATCATGGGTAGTCATCTCATGGGCACCACCCATCTATTTATACCTAGTCCCATTTATATTATGTATCATTCTTAAGGAATAACATCACCTATGGACCACAGTAGACAATGTGGGACACTTTTTTGGTGCAGCTCTAGCCACATTGAAAGCTGGAACTCCTTATTTTTTATCCATTTTTGGCATGTCATAGCGCCTCCATCACTGTGTCATGGTTTCATTAGATTAAACCCATGTAACATGCACCATTTTGATCCATTGTTCACATGTCACCTGCCTCGTTATCATCACTACCAGGACATGATTCCACCAATTCCACATAGGACTGTTGATCACACCATGTAATATAGTCACCCACTCTATGACAAGGCCTCCCGATTGCTCGACCACTGGTCAACATTAGGGTTGATGGTCATATTTATTCTATATGGAAAGGGGGGATAAAAAATATAAATAGAGAGAGGATTATAGAGAGAGAAGATATAGGGGAAGTAGAATAATCGAAACATTTCCATAATACAACACCTCCACAAAGAACAAAATTATATTTTTAATAAAAATATTCATGAAAATCTCATAAATAACCTGAATATAAATTATTAAAATGATTAGAAATTCATAAATAATGATAAGTTTGAATAGATATCAGTCATAATTAATAAATGTGAAGTAATTTTATTCTAAATAATTCCAATGAATAATCATATAAAAAAGATCTTAATAGAAATCATATAGCCTTACCTAGAAATTGGATCATTCATTGATGAAGGTTATGTGCCCAATTATGTTTTTTTAAGGATCCATTCTTTGGTATCTCAAGAAATTTCACCCTGTTGGTGATCCTAATCCCTAGGGTTCATGATTCTAGACCTATGAATTATTTTAGTCAAGATTTTATAGGAGTTATGGTTGGGTTTTATCTAATTAATCCCTCATAATGGACAATCAGTACATGTCAAAACTTTCCCTTTATTACTAATATTATTTTTAAAATATCATTTATTCCACCGATGATTAATAACCCTCAATTCTATGATATAAATAGAATTTATACCTCCCTTGGGGTAAAACACATGTACCTAACATTACTATGATGTTATAATTTCAGTTTGATGCTCCATTTAAGAGGAGAATAATTTTTCTCATGAATGAAAATGTGCAGGTAAAATTGATATTTTTATACTTTAAATATTTTTATTAAGTCCTTTCCTTATTCTCAATTCCACATCGGCTCAACTTGGAGGTAAACCCCACACCCTATAATCAACAGAACCATCAAATAATTTCTCTAACATCATCTAATGGGATAAATTTATTAGTGTACCATGGGATATATATATATATATAATACACTATAAGATAGATCACTGGGTCAAGTCCCCGAGCCTTCATGTTTACTGTGATTTTATTCCTTGCATTGTGTTCCACGGTGGTGGATGTAATCGACCTATTATGGGGTTAAATAGTAAAAATACAGTTGTAGAATCTTTATTTGGGAAATGCCTCATAATTATGGGGTGGTTGTGTGCTTTGTCATGACCTTTTTCGTTATGACATGATTAGATAAATCTGATATATATAGAAAATAAATTCCAAGGATCCTCAAACACCATTGGGGCATGGTGTGATGCCTTATGGAATGAACACCATATCTTATCATGCACACATTTACATATTAAAGGATTTTTACTACGAGGCCATAGTTCTTGCATCATGAGCACTATGAAAAATCATTCCAGGGAAACATAGAAATATCATGTAATCTATACTATGTTGTGATCCAATTCATTGTGGTGTGATCAGGTGTCATTTTAGTGTTGGATCAATTGAATCTGAAACTTGAACAACATATAATTTTCACAATCTATGATTCATAGTGTAATTGAGTCCCTATAATCCCTTGGAGACAACCCTTATGGCATAATGTATCAAACTATGGTGTGATTCTTCTCCATCTCATCTCTTTCATGGTGTTACAAACCCTACTGTAGTGTGAGATTCTACATTAGAGTGACACTCTTCACCAATAATACTTCATCATGGAATAACCTACATCCTTTACAACATGATGGGATTTATCTCAACAAAAAAAATTCTAAAGATCCTACGACTTACCCATGAGCATGTTTTCATTAAATAATACATGAAAATAATTTCAAAACTCATGAATGAATTTCCTCAAGGAACAAGTCATAATGTGGATCCAATGTGAAGGTTATATACACAATAATCCATATGATAGAATGTTGTTTATGAGAATAATATAAATCTTGGTGTATGATCAATTCCACTTTTACCATGTCTTAATTGAGATCAAATCACAACCCCCCATTATCGATTGGGGATTCATTAAACTCCAATAATCATCAACCACCCCAAATAATCAATGTCATATCCCGACTTAATGTATAATCTATTTTTTAGATTTAGGATGGTTCCTTTTGGGTAAATTATGTGTTGGTTGGTTATTAGGGGCTTAGTAATGGTTTTTGACGTTTAATGGAGAAACACAAGAAAGACGATGACATGGTATAAGCCATGTTGAGCTTGTGGATCACATGTGTACCATGCACAAGACCACATTATTAGTGTAGGTTATTGACTTAGGAATATTGTTTGTGGGTTCCACCTGTGTGACATGGCTAGTTTGTACTTCATTATATCATGGTTTGGGGTTTGGTGAGTCTAAAAATTTCAAAGTTTCTACACCACATCATGTATAGTTTGTGTGTTTAGATCCTGGGTGTGGTATGATCAAGAGCACCATGGGCATGGTGAACACCCAACACATTGTAGTGCCTTTTATTTTAGAATTTTGAAATGGGAAAATTAGCTACTTGGTCTTATGGAGATGGTTACACACATTGATGGGGGTGTGTGTGATCATTAAGATAATTTTTTTAATTCCTTTTGACTCGATTTTTTCTATCTTAAACCTCTCCCAATCATTCCCTTTATAGGATATTTGATTCAGATGATTTTGAGGAGAGATTTACATAACCTTCCTTCACGTGCACTACCTCTTAAGGAGATATTTCCCTCTCATATATGTTTCTATTTTTATTTTTTGGAAGATCAATCATTGGTAAATATATATTGGTCCTTCATTCACCATTATGTAGGAATCATTTTTGGTAAGTGATTCGTTTTGTAATTATTGACCATAAATTTGTTAAATTCATCTTTCATGATATGGAATCCTTGGTTTAGGGTATTATATCACTATTTTAAATCCATCTTCCTTGTAGAGTATGGATTTTATAAAATCATTGTAGAATAAAAATTATTTTTAGGTAGGTAGTTTCATGAAAAGTCTTATTATATTAACCTTTCTTACTCTTTCATTTTAAAATGGTTTCTAAATTGTTAGAGGCATGATTTATGATTTGTTGAAATGAGTATGTTTTGGAAACTTATGATAAACGGAATTTACCCTTAGTATATAGATGAAAAGTTATTTCAAATCATGTTTTATTATGATGGAAAGTGATTTCAAAGAAAGTTTTATTTTGATGAAAGGTGAATTTAAAAATCATGGTATGTGAAATTTAATAGACTCTAAGTTTAGGTGATGAATGTTAATTTCTTTTAATTGATTACCCTCAATATATGCCAAGAACATGGGGACCTTATTTACATAGGAGTGGTAGTTTTGGGACAAGAAATCTAGGAATTTTTTTCTGTATAGCATAGTTATATGACTAAAAATATAACTAAACTTTTGATTTCATGAAACTGTCTGGGGGTTCACTTATCAGGGTGTGGTCTAATATCCCTATGACCATTGATCTTGGGATTTGTGATCACGTTATTCATGATCATTCACTAATGTGTGAGTATCCTAGCTAAACCAGACATATACTACCCTAGGATATATTTCCATATTGTTATTTTTTGATGATATTTTAATTGGTTTTTGTTGAAATTAAATGGATTTCTTTAATTTGATTTGAAGGAAAAAAATAATGTGATCAGAATTTCTTTGAAAATAGGATTATTTATAAATTATGTATAAACCATTGATAAAAATAAAATTTCCATGATTTATCTTAAAATGTGAAAGTATATACTATATACCATGGATTTATTCAAAATGAGCATAATTGGTTTGTTTTATATAGACTACTTATGAAACATTTAGTGGTATTATATTGGTCTTGTCTTTCTTACACCCTGCATATAGTTTTGTATGTGTATAGACCTTTTTTTATTTAATATAGGTAAATTCAAGGTAATGCCTGGTGGTGATGGGTATTTATGTTATCATGGTGTGGGAGTTTGAATGGAGACATGGTGGGGTGATGACCCAAACATCACATATAGATGGGTTTCCTTCTTCTTGTGTGTTTTAGATAATAAGTTTAGGTTTGTCTCATGTATTTATATTTGGTGTCATTTTATACAATTATCTTTGTACTGTAAAATTAACATCTTTTTATATATGTCACATATTGGTTTTTGAAATATTATGGGAAAATTCATTCATAATGGAAGTTTATTGATGCTCAGGTGCTTGTCTCTAGACCCTAGGGATTGGAAACACCCTTTGGGTATTACCATAGGCTGACTCAGGTGTTTATTTTTGGGATGATCCTAGATTGGTTGATGAAAAATCCATATCAAAGGTAGGTTTTAATATTTTTTTCTATTTTTCCCTTACTATATTTGTTTTTGGGATTTCTTGACAGAAAAGAGGTAGGATTATCATGGCTTAAAGGGTAGGTGAGTGAGTTCCTAGCTGGATATCGTTATAATGAGCCTTGAGTTACCATCTGTTGTCATCGAGTGGGTATCTCGATCTATGTTTTAAATATTTTTACTTTACAAATTGATATCTTAATATATAATTAGATTATTAACCTATTTGATAGAATCTATTCTTATTTTTTTGTAGTACCATTCCTCTTAGAAGTGTTCTTATAAATTCTTGATAGGGTGTTGTGGGTAATTTTTTATAAGAAAACCTCCTAGTTGGCCATAATATCATTGAATTGACGGTGTGTGTAGTTTGTTCCGTGGATGAGGGTGTCATACCTACACTAGTTTAAGATAATTAAGTGCAGCTAGAGGATATAAGAAATAAAGATTGATTTGAAGGGTTTCTCTATCAGAAATTACTATCCTTTCATGGAATGGAATATCCTTAGTAAGTATAGGTCTAGTTAGATAAGATTTAATGGATTTTAGACCTTTTGGAAGCTCTAGAATCCCTCAAGTTGAAGTGTTCCACCTATATGCTTGAAAGTCCTGGAATGAGATGGTGGGTCTTGGTGGTTCTAGAAAAAAAACATGAAATTTTGGATTGGAAAGAATTCAAGACCATATTTCTATGGTATATCTACCATGAATATTTAATGATGAATAAATCTATAGAGTTTCTCACCTTTCATCAAGGTGATTAGATAGTGATAAAGTTTGCCGACCGATATGCTAAATTGGTCTATTTATCTATTGAGGTGGTATCGAATTATATGTTTAAGGAACATAGGTTCCAAATGGTCTTAGGACTTGATATATATTCTCATGTATTCATGTTGAAACTAATAACTTATAAAGAGGTGGTGGATATAGTTTTATGGAATAAATTGACTTGTTAGTCAATTAAGGATTGGTTAAAAATTATCTTCTACCTAGTGGTATTTTTAATGGCTCACAAGATAGGAATTGGAAGTGTAATGAGACTCGTAAAGGTGGTGTTAGTAGATCCCAATGATAGAATTATACCTCACCTCGGGCAGCAGCTAGTGGTGGTCCTCTAATTTTCTTCTAATGTGGTAAGATGTGATACACAATAGCTGATTTCCACAAACCTCCAAATATTTATAACTCATGTAGACACGGTGTTTATTTAAGTAATTTTTTTCCGTGTATCTCTACTCTATGTTATGGTACAGTTTCATTAACCCATAAAGGGTTTTTGGTTTAGTTAGATGATTCAATCACAATAGGGTTCTATCTATAATCCACTGTAGAAAAGTAGTTACATGTAGTGGAAGAGTCTCTAGTGGAATTTTATGCAGTCCCTAAAACTTTGAGAAGTACTATCATTATTTTTTAAATGTTAGTGACTACTTTATTTGATACTGGTGCCTCTCATTATTTTATATCAACCCAATTTGTGAATATTTTAAAACATCCAATGAAACTCATGTCCCATATTATGGATTTGGAGACACCTCTTGGAAAGATGAAGGAGAAGGGATTATGATTCCCTTCTTGTAATTTCTCTATATTTGAAGTTGATTTGGTATGGGATTTCCTAGTCCTTGAAATATATTATTTTGATGTTTTCTTTAAGATGGAATGGTTTTATTCCAATAAAGACCATATTGATTGTTTCATTAGTAGTTTTATTTTACTAACCTCGATGGGAACTGTCAGATGTTTTAGGGAGAATGTTATCTAAGTTATAGTTGAGTAGGTCCTCCTCTACGAGAACTTTGAAAATTGATTTCATCTTTCATGGTTGATCTTGGGTATTAAATCTTAGCTTGTGAACTTCCTCCAATGGTAACGTGATATTTTTAAGTATTTATATATGACTTTGCTTATTTGTATCCAAAAAAATAGAAGTGGAATTATCAATTGATGTGTCCATCAAAACTCAATTGAATTTAATACTTTCTTATGATATGGTGTTGGCTAGATTAATGTATCTAAATATTAAATCGGATAATCTAATATCATAGGGATTCATTCACTTGAGTATGTCACCTTGGAATTCCCCTGTTATTTTTTCCAAAAAGGTTGATTGGACTCTTATATTATGTGTTGGTTATCAAAATCTAAACCAGGTGGAGATTAAGAATAAGTACATGTTTCCTGCATTGATCGCATGTTTGATCAATTCATGGGAGAAAATTTGTTCTCAAAAAATCAAATTTTGGTCAAGATATCATCATCTTAGAAATAAGTTGTTGAATATTCGAAATACCACTATTAGGAGATGGTATGGACACATTGAATATATCATGATTCCATTTCATCTAGCTAACGCTCCTTAAATTTTTATAGATCTAATGAATTGGATCTTCCATCAATACCTTGATTCCTTTATTGTGGTAGTTTTAGATAAAAAATTGGCATGTTCAAAAACTAAGGAATTTCATGAGAATCACCTGAAATCTATTTTGTAATTTTTAGAGATCTTTGAATTTATGATAATTTATCAAAATTTCACTTCTAGATTTCAGAAGTTAAGTTATTAGGACATTTAGAATTGGAATGTGGCATCTAAATCGATCCTAAAAAGGTTAAATCTTCCTTGTATTGGTAGGATCCATATAATTTATTTGATATTTTAATACTCTTCTGTTAGGTGGGATATTTTTTATAGATTATGAAGGAGTTCTAAAATATTGAATCTTTATTGATTAATCTTACTATGAAAGGGGTAAAATTGATATGTAATTCTTAGTGTCATACTTCCTTTGATTAATTGAAGTAACGTCTAACCTCAGAACCTGTTCTTATTTTACTGAAAGTAGAAAGGTTTATGTGGTGTTTTTTGATGCTCCAAGTGTTATTTTGGTTTGTGTTCTTATTTCAGAAGATCATGTATTGTTGTATATATCTCATCATCTTTTCCCACATGAGATGAATTACCCCACTCATGATTTAGTGATTGTGGTTTTTATGAATTCTCCTAAGAGTTCAATACATTACCTCTTTGGGGAAAGGATCATTGTCTATTCTAACAATAATAGTTTATCTTACATATTTTCTCATAAGGAACTATTCTTTGGGAAAAGACGATGGTTGGATTGTCTCTAGTAATTTGATTTTGACATCACTTATACCCTAGGAAAGTTGAGTGTTATTAATTACACTCTTTCTAGGTAGTTTTCCATTAATGATATCATATATTTTAATGATAAATAAAATGTCATGGGTATATCTTCTTATATACACCTAAATGTGTGGGAGGAATGGACTTGTATTGTTCTGGTTAATGCACAATTCACATAATATCTTCTTGAGTCAGTTCCTCAGGAGAAGCAGTAGGATGACATGTTCCAAAGTATCTGTAATTCTTAATATGGTGGGGAGATCAACAAAAATTGGTCTCTCTCCCAATATAGAGTTATTTTTTAAAAGGTTGATTTTTTGTTCCCATGGATGTGAGGAAGGCGGTGATATCGGATTTTCATTATTCTCAGTGGGATATGAATCCAGGAACTACAAGTTTGTATTATAATTTGAAGTGTTGGTTTTGGTTTTTGGGTTGAAATGTGACATAGATAACTTTGTGTATTGTTATTATACATGTCAATACATTAAGGATGAGTACCAAAATCCCATTGTCTTACTTTAGTCTCTCCATGTTTCTATGTGGAAGTGGGATGAGGTGTCTATATATTTTATAATTGGACTACCATAGAGCTCTCAAGAAATGAATTCAATTTGGGTGGTGATTGATTGATTAACCAATTAATTTCATTTCATTCCAATTTGGGACACTATAAAGTATGAGGATTTGGGAAACCTTTATGTGTAGAAAATTTTGATGTTGTATGGGGTGTAGTTAGCTTTTATTTCAAATAGAGATCCTCAGTTTACCTATCAGCTATGTAAGGGTCTCTATGAGGTGATGGGAACTCAAGTGAAATTGAACATGACTTGACTTCAATGAAAAAATGTCCATTTGGAGTGATTATTTAGGTAATGGATGATATTATTTGTTAATGTTTCTTAAACTATAATCTGATAAAAATTGAAACAATAATTCCCACCCTAGGTTACTCAATCCATCCCTTGTACATGGGGATGGAGGCACCCAAGCACAAGTTCAAAATATAGTTCCGAAAACAACCTTTCTCCATTGTACCATAATCCCAAATAGTAATATCAAGAAAAGGGGAAAAGAAACTCCTCTAATACAACTTTGTAACATCCCAAACCGGAAGAGCCACCTGAACAGTGCTAACGACTAGGGTGTTACTGACATCCCCGAATGCCAAAGGCTTCCGACTAGTTGTGAGGGTGTGAATAGGTATAGTGGAGAGGTTATACCCTCCTGGATGAAGATAAGGCACTGGTCTAAGCATAATAATATAACATGAAGTGGAATTAAATGACTCAATAGACTTGAACCAGACCCACAGAGTGGAATCACAGCAATATCAAATAAATAGATTAAGTGATAAATAAATAGAAGCATTGAAAATTAAATAGAACAGCATACCGGAAATCATTTTTAGCCACTAAACAAACCAATATTGCATCCATAGTAGGTCATAAATGTAAATAAACAAAGGGATCCCATGTAAAATCTAATTAGCTAAATATAAAAGTAAGCATGCTGATACATGAAAGAAATATTCAAAAAATTAAAACTACAACTATTCATGACCTCAAGGTCCATACTAATCTTTGTGCCAAATAGTACTATGATCCAGCTCCTGAGGATGGACCTTTACCTATACATAAAACAATAAAGTCTACACATGTCCCGAAGGGCCCATGTTGGGTGGGAGTTTAGTCTCTTTAGGATACCACCCAATGGTTCATACCTAGTATATGTTTTTAAGCATGCATAAATATATAAGTAAGCTAAAAAGTATAATGAAATAATAAACACAATATCTACTGGTGCTCTGCAGCCACTGTGGAGTGTCACCTGCTTCGGCCAAGCTGGAATCTTATTAGCAAAGAGAGTCCTCAGCCCCTGGACCAAGGTACCACTATAGTCACAAAGTCCCGGTGAACCCTCAGGTTCCACCTCAAATACGTAACATTGCACTACGTTCCTCCTCACACCTCGTGTCTCAAGTACTAACGCCCCGAAGGCATGCCCAAACAAAAGTATCTCTATCCCAGGGACCCCTACTCGGAATCTCACATCGGACCATGGAATGAAAACTGGATGAACAGTGATGCATGTCCTCAAATAATAACTAGATTAACAACAATTTCTGCCCTAAAATGAATAATTGGAGGAACAATGGTGTCTTCTCTCAATCGCATAACTTGGTATCCTCATCTCTAACAACCGAAGGCTCCTCAACTTCCACGTGGATTCCTACATCACGCACCCCCAAACCAATTGTACCTAAACCACAACTATCAGGGTCATCTACCCATATTTTTGGTTAGAAACACCTCATCACGGAGTCAACCTATGTGTACATGACTCAAATCGGCACTTTGGCCATCATGGGTGATCGGAAATCACCAAATAAGAACCCAAGCCGCACAATCTCTAACACCTTGTACCCCTGTAATAATGTCGCTCAAATCTGTGGACCTCTCCAATCAAGTATCTCGGGCCATGCCCAACATGACAGTCACATGGTCTCAAACCGACATCCATGATGCCCAATCTTGTAGTCAAAACCACCCAAGAAAATATGTGTCTCATCCAACTTTTGATCAACATCACCCAATATTAATGGCATTGCCATCGAACCTCGGGACATGCCCACCACAATATCAAGAGAATCATTATTTTCAATCCCAAACATTACATATATATATAATCACATTAAAACACTTGTAAATAGAAAATTTAATTTAAACAATTGAGTTTCACTAACTACCAGCCATAGAATAGAAGCAATGATGTCTTGAATGCCTCTAACAAGATTAGGAAAGCTTAAACAATGTAAACATACCAATATAAATCAATATAATTCATTTAAAACCATTTTATCACCCCCGTCCAGAATAAACCGATGAGCAATGGCCTCTCTTACAGCCTTGCTCAAGTATAATAGGTAAGGGAATACCCAACAGCATCCCAAAAAGTACAACAGTCAAAATTAAAATGAAATAATAGGGTTCCGCTCAAAAACCCACCATTTCAATGAAAGCCATATCCCCCAAATGTTCACAAAAATACAGAACGAAGTACGCACCACCTACCTCATACTTGTATGATGGTCCTCATCCATCATCATCCTCTAATTCATCCTAAAATAGATTAGATCAATAAAAAAATCAAAAATGATCAACCCTTCATAACATGGTCAAGAGGATAAATCATGAATAATGGATCTAGAGGAATCAAGGGATTATTGTTTGGGTTCCAATGGATAGGACAGTGTTTAAATTGGGGTTAGGATGGACAATCTGGAAGAATTTCTTCCTCCGGCGCTGCTTCTCATTCAAACCCATCGAGGGTTTTTCCTAGAAATGTAAAATAAGGCTACTTCCCATTTTTACGGGAAGAAAATAAAATACACGGCATTTATTTGGGACTATACGTTTTGTAGGTTTTTTATTTTACAAAGGACAGTCGAATATCGATGTGGTCTTGATAACTTGACTACACGGTGTGCACTAATCAGTACACAATGTGTACAGGGTTTGGTCCTCTAATCCCCTACCGTCATCCTGAAATTCCATGTATACCTCTTACACTACCTGAGAGTACATGGCGTGTACTTGGGATTACATGGCATGTAATCCTACGTCAGGTCGTGTGACTGTCTGATTCCAGTACTTGCCCTGTTTTTCCCTGTTTTCTCAAAAACAACTTAAAAGGAAACAAAAGACCCACACCTTAAGGGAAGAATCAGGTTCTTACAGCTTCTCCCTATTGGGAATTATTTCTTGGAACATGTTTTATTATTTTACCGTTTGGTTTCTCAAGATGGGATACCCATAAAATTCCTTTGTGACTCTTGTTTTAGGGTTGGTTCACTCAAAAAATCAATATCATTTTTACAAGTTCCCATTTAATGCATAGAAGTGGAACTTTATTCAGATATTCAATACACACACACACATATATATATATAGTTGATTAGAATAATTATAAAATATTCATGATAATAATGATATTGAAACAAATAGTCATAATTTTTTTTAACAAAAAATGAGCTTATCAAAAAACACCTTATTATTTCTATCTATTTCAGATTATATAATAAACTATTGAACTCTTATTCTTCTTGAATTACATAAAATTTATATCAATACACCTATAGTGCTTATTAAACTACTATTCAAATACAATTGACCATTAATATTATACAAATGTAATTTTGGAACTATGGATTGAGAAACCTTAAAACATTAATGTGAACTAAATAAATCCAATAAATGAATGATAAATAATAATGAATGAATGGTAATAATTTAAATAAACATTATATTTATTAATTATTATACAATTAATATATATAATCAGTTTATTTATAAGCTATTAGGAGAATCCAATATGAGCTAAGACTTAAGGTATGGGGACTCTATCACATTATTTCTTTATGTTAATTAACACCCCCTACTATTTCACATATTTTCTTTACATTTTTTGTATACATATTTCCATGATATGTTCTATTTCAATTTACCTTTAAATTATAGGGATATACATGTATTTATAGTTCCCTTTCCCATCATTTCTTTAAGTCAAGCACTATAAAATGGGCACACTCTATTTCTTCTGCATTTTCATATATCACTCTTCTAAATACAATTATATTCTATGATTTATAACAAATTACTATTTAAACATAAAATATTTTGTTTTATTAATGGTTTTGGGTAACTATATGCTCTTATATTCTTTAAAATTTATTTTACCTTCTTCTTAAATCTTTGATAAATGGGTTCATTTTCATAACTTATTCTTCATCTATTCTTATGATTTTTCATCGCTTTGGTGTCTATATTAATAACTTATTCTTATTTATTAACTTATGAATTTATAATATACCTTAACCCCTTATTCTTTTGGAAGTTATACCATTGTGTTTTATGATTTGGGTTATATTATGTAACACATTTCCTTCTATTCATTTCTTGCTCATATTTATGTTTTATGTATGATTTCTTTTCTATGTTCCACACGTAGGCATGAAATATTATGATGTGATGGGTGGGTCTAGAATTATACATACCCTAAATTAATTGGGTAATTCTTATGTATTATGATATTTTATGTATAGTGCATAAATAGTTATCCCAATCCATCAAGTAATGATATATTGGTAGTGATCCTTGAATTATGTTGACAAGGGAATGTTTTTTTATTATGGAATATTTTTTTGATTGAAATGTTCATATGATATAATTTATATTGTTCCTTATATCCATGTGATTTTATTTGATCCTATTCATTTATGATTCTAGGTTATAATTTTTTACTCTTGAGATACCTTGTCATTTTTTTAATCTGATTATCTCCTTAATAATTTTTTCAACTAACCCTTTATTTTATGCATTCCCATAGGGTATCCCATGTGGGTATATACATATGATGAGATATAGGAACTTTTATTGAAGATAAAGATAAAATATTATGTATTTTCATCTTTAGAATGTAGTTAATATCCTAAAGGCTTTATTCCTTTATATTTTTGGGTGTGTTTTATGAATTTTATAGGAAACAAATTAAAATATTTTATGTATGGGATGTGGGATATTTTATGGTATTAATTTCTTGAAATATTCATCCAAGTTATAAAAATTAAATAGTAAAGTATGATGTGTCATCTCCCTATCCATAAGGATCAAATTAGTTAATGTGAATGAACTCATAACCCCCATAGTTATAGGGATGATGGAAATATTGGCTCAATTTGATCATATTAATCATATTCATCTCTCATTGGCTGATTAAACCTCATATCAACATTTTTCAAGTATATAGAGTATAAATACATACACATATGGCCCAAATAACCTTTTACAATAAATCTATCCAATTAGAACTGAGGTAAACCATGTTGGTGGTTGATAGTGTTTGTGTTTGTTTCCAATAAATGAATGTATTAATAAAGGTATTTATTGTATAAGGAATATTATTTTATGGAAATAGAAGAATGGAAGAGGAATTTAAATGGTGAATTTTTCTATTTTTTTCCATGTATTTTTGTGTCTAAATCATAAGAATGTTCAAAAATTAATTTTGGGTAAAAGTAGAGATTTTATCCCCATTGGAGTTAGGAATCGAGCAATAATAATGAAGGGTGTCACATTGGGGTCACATGCTTGTCACCACATTAAAGTCTTCTACCATGAATTCTTGTTTCACACTAGTTAAGGCATTTCATATAGGTTTACTTGGGTGAATGACATTCCACGTTTATTAGAGTGGAGGGTTGCATGATGTTTGGTGACTTTTTCTATAAATAAACATATAATATCTCTATTTAGCATTAATAAAGATTGGGTGAAGGATTAAGGCTCCTCTAATGATACTAATCATACCTGAACATGCATAACTATGTGAAATAGGTTAAGCAAATACATTTGGATATAATAACCTACATGAAGGGAGTATAGTGAGTATAGTTAGGGAGAATTTATTTATCATATCTCACATGGGAAGAGTCAAGGAGTTTAGTGAAGTAATGTTAGTGAATCCCTATATGGGAGAAGCCACACCTGGGTGAAACTATGCCTAGGCAAAGACAAACTTGGTAAAATACACATATGGGTGAAGCTATTGAGTTATGTGAAAGTGACCTAGTAAAATGCATACTTGGGTGAAGATATGGACTTGGGAGAATCCATGTAATTAGGTGAATCCAATGAGTAGGGAAAATCATATTTGGGTGAAGTTAGTGACTTGGGAAAAGATGGATAAGGAAAAACTAGGGACTTGGGTGAACTAGTTGATCAAAAATTGAGGAATTAATTGGAGAATAAAACTTGAACTTAATTATATAATTCTAAATAAACATCCATTCAAATTTTGTGGTGATATAAAATTCATTAAACTAAATATTACTTAATCCTAAGCTAGGGTAAAATATTAGTTAGAAAAAGTGATCTGATGGAGAAATTTCATTGTACCTAAATACATTTTAAATGTAGTGATCCTATTATTGAGTGACCATGGATGAATAGTTATAATCCAAAAAATATAGTGATTCTTAGTAGATTCTATTATGATTGAAATATCATCGATATATTCTCATTGGACTATCACATAGTGGTGAACCAAGTAAATTTTTTGTTTTGTGTTTTATTTATAAATTTTTTTGTTTAGTGAATGTGAATGATAATAACACTATTTTAACAAGTTCCTACCAACATGGGTACATAGTCCTTTTTAATTGAAAAAAAATGTCAACACCTTGATTCACCCAACCCCTCTATGGGTATTTAAGGATAAAATACACCAATATAGTTCTTTTTTATTACATATTACTTTTATATAATTATTTTAGTAGGGTTTATCTAACTATAATAAATTGGATACCTAAATGGAACTTTTGTGTGAAGGTGAATAGTAATATGGAATATGCATGTGAATAAATATAATGAAAATAATTTCTCTAATTCAAAAATACTGATTGGTTTATCTTATTACATTTTATTCAAATCATTATTAGTCAATAATTTTGGGAAAATATCTTTATATAAATTTAAAAAATGAATAATTGTCACCCATTCATTGTTTTTTAGTAAAAGTCGTATTATTATTAGAAGAAACTCATGGTATGTGATATTTATATAGTTTCCATGACTTTAACTCCATCATTTTGGTTTTCTCCAATTTTTATATGTTACTTGAATAAGCATCTAGAAACTTGAGGCTCTCTAAAACATGAATATATTATTTTCTGTCTCTAAACATCATCACATAACAAGCATAAGGAACTAACCATCTATTTATACCAATTATCTTGGGATGGATTTATTTTATAATACCCTATTCATGAAATTTGGGATGTTCTCTTAAGTTATTATTTTTTCATTAATATTTAGAATTACTATAGTTAACCATTAATATACAATTTTCTCAATATGTGTCAATTCTAAATAATGTCATGATAAATTTGATAACCAGTAAGGTAAATCAAAGAATATACATGTTTTCTATGATTAAAGTGGGTTTCTTTATAAGTACTCAATTTAATTATTGAAATGGGTGACCATTTCAAAAAAAATATATTCATCCCCATAATATCTTCTAAGTATTTATTTCCCAACATACATAAAGGCGATTTGTTATTCTTAATAATATTATCAAAATGTCATTGATAATTTCTATATAAATGTATCATTTATAATAAACATTAATATATTTTGAAAAAAAAACTTTTTCATTGTTTCATTCTTCTTGATCACCAATTTTTTACACGTATTAAAAAAGATAGGTTCCCCTTCATGATCCAACTAAACATCATTCCATAAATAGGGAATTAATTTATGGTCCACATAAATGTAACACATATGTATAATGGCTTCTTCCTTAAATCTTTATATATAAGCACAACCTTGGTATACAACTAATTAAACTATACTATCACTGAATTAAAATACATATTTATATAATTATTATAATAATTCAACCTATAAATAAATGTGGTCATAAAATTATATGGCTTCTACATGCATATCCAATGTTGAAGATTATATATATAAATAAATATGGTTTATGTGTTGTGTGTGGTGAGATGTTGTCCAGAAAGATTAAAACTATAGTCAAATAACCCTAATATGATGTTATATTTCTCGGATGAAAAATCAAGATGTTTTTTGTAAACTCCTACCATGAAAATTCATATATTTGGTGCACTAAATGACCACTATTTTCATTTCTTTTTCCATGGCATACCATATCTTCCACTATTTTATATAAAAAAATTAAGTTTAGATTTTGAAGTAAAGTTCCATGTAACCTTATGATGAACTCGAGATTGTGTTATATATTAATTAGGATTATATTTACCTACACTATATTTCTTACAGGACAAACCAGTATTTTATTGGAAGAAAATATAAGGTGATAATTTAATTTTTATACCTCATAATAATTTTTTTATAAATTTTTCACCATCAAGAAGTAATAATTTCAATTATAAAATTAGATAATAATTTCCACTATTTCTGAATCTATTTAATTCCCAGGAACTTCATCAAAAATTCAAGTTTTTCCATCTTATAAAAACCATGATACACCAGTTTCTTACCATACTCTATCACCTTTTTAAATTTATCAATGGAATAATTTTTCTTCTTATTGATAGAACCTAACATTTAATTCATCCTCATTATTTTTGGTTCTATTATGGGTGAATGTTTAGTATAAAAAATAGAATAAAATTAATAAAATTTCATTTATTCTAAACCAACGCTATAATTTTTCTCTCTATTTTATTCTTAATGAATTTTTTCTCTATTATAGTGTCATACCTCATGTTTGTTTGAAATTAAACTCTAGTGATATGATAACTTTATAATTTATGAACTAATCATGGTATATTAATAAAATTATAATAAGAACATCGAATAGAATCCCCTAGTGAAGAATTATTGGTAGTAAAATCCAAGGAAATTTCAAGCTTATTTTGAAACTCATTCAATATTCAATCAAGGACATACATCCAGCTTATACCCCTTAAGAAATAAAAAAATATATTAATTCATGCAATAAAATAATTTTTTAGTAATAAATTTACTTTTAAAAAAAATTAATAATCATTTTATAAATTTTATAATGAAAACAAAACATTTTAATATTTATATAAACTAAATTCATTGTATGTTCAATAAATAATCAATTTTTTATTAATAGTTATAAATAAAAATATTAATTATAAAAAATAACATAAAAATTATTTGATGAATGATTATTATTGTTTATATTCAAAATAATTGTGATAAATATTATAATACAACAAGTTACATGTTTTAAACTAAAATGGTTAATAATAAATTGGTGTGTATGATAACATGAAATATAGAATTTATGTTATTATTGAAATAATAAAAATAAATGGATATAATATTAATTAATATTTTATTTAATTAAACTTAGTATATAGAATAATAAAAACAAAATTAAATATGATTCTTAAAATTTGATTTTTGATAAAATTTGAGATACATTTTTAGAAACTCGGAATCATTAAAACTAGAAAAAAAATGCTAAAAATTCCATATAAAAACTATGAAAGTGGATACAACAAGTTACTAAAAAACTGTGAGACTCTAAAAAACCACTAAAAACAATATATTTATATGGAAACACCTAAAAAATTTAGGATTCATTTGCCTTTGGTAGAGATTTGGGGCTGAGGGGGTGAAAGGTGGGTAGAATGGTTGTATAGTGTTGTAGTTGAACAAAAGGTGCTAGAGGTGGTCAATACTAGATATGGGTGGCACTAAAAATTATAGTTGATGTTGAAGGAGTGTATAAGGGTTATGAGATTAGGGAACATAGGTAGATTGTAGGGAGTGTTAGTGATGCATGATGGGGTGTTAGGATTAGGGGTAGTTGTTGGGGGGAGTTATGTATAAGGGTAAAGGGAATATGATTTAGGTTTATTTTTAACCTATATACACATGGTTTAATAAAAACGTAATAATTTTATGTTTTTATTAAATCATAAAAATAGATAATCTAGTGTTATTATTTTACTAAACCAAGAAGATAAAAATTTATTGTATTTATTTAAAAATGGTGATAATAGATCAATAGGGAAAACTTACAAACCTATTAGTGTATTGTTGATATTATAAATCACTTTTATGAATTTTAATATGTTTTAAATTCTTGATTTAATAATTTAAATGGGTTGTTTGAGTGTTTGGTTTATATATGGGTTCTCTCAAATTCTATTAATTAAAAGAATATAAAATATATTGTATTTGGATTTAATGAATGTTTTAATTTTCAAAATTATTATATTACATTAATTAATTCAATGTTTTAATCAAGAATAAATATTTTATAAAATAGATATTTGATTCAAATATTAATTAATATTTTTGGATTAATTTAATGAAATTAATTTCTAATATAAAAATAGTTAAAAAATATTTAATTTTTTATTTATAGAAATACACAAAAACACACACACAGATATATATATATATATAAGAAAACAAAAAAAACATTAAATATATAATTATTTTTAATATTCCCTTAAATATTTGAAAATTTTAAAAAATTATTATTATTTTTTCAAAAATATTATTTCTCTGTATATTTCACTCTGAAAATAGTTTGTAATTTTTATTTGTTTTCATATGTTTTTCCACAACATTATCTTGAAATATTGATTGAATTATGTCCAAAATATGATTAATTTATTGATGTTTTGTAAAGGATCATTTTTATAATGGAAAATATAATTCATTGAATAATCAATTTTATTTTCATTAATTTAGGGTTTAAATTTTTTATATTTTTGAGGATTAATTTTTTATATTTCTCAAGAACCAAATTTATTGAATAATTTTTGAAATTTTAATTGAATTATATTTTCAGTGGTGTTTCTATGTTTCTGGAATTGGAACATGCATTTTTGATGTTCCATGTTTGATTATGAAAATCTGTTATTGGAATTATTTTTCTGATCTTAATGAGTTAAATGAAATTTGATTTTGAATTAATTCAAGGATGTATTTTGATGAATATAGTTCCTTGTCTCAAAATTTTAAATTTTATTTTTTGGAAGAAATTTTAATTCCATTTGAGTTTGGAAATTTATATTTTTCGTTGCAAAAATTTAATTTAATTTTTAATTCCTTTTTTTATAGTAGTGAATTTAAAATTTACATTTTCATGGGAATCATTGAGTTTTCATAAGTTTTATACCACCCACAAGATGGTTTAATGCATATTCATAAGAGAAAAATTCCTAGTGATCTGTAAGATTAAAAAATAAATGTAAAAGAAAGTGTAGTATAATTTCATCAAAAATAATTTATCATCGAGATTTACATAAGATAAATCTTGAACTACCCATATAAGATAAATTATATCAAGTATATAAGAGATTTTTAATGCTAAAATTCCATAAGATAATTATCATTATGTATCATATGATAATTTCCCACATAAGATAATTTAGATAGGTTGTAATAGAGAATTGTTTCCATTTTATGGTGCTTTGAGTTTGAAGGATGATAAAACCGTGAATTTTAAAATCAAAACCATGGAAGATGGCCGACTTGAGATCCACTAAAAAAAGATAATATGGAGTACATATAAGCAAGAAGAAATATCAAAAAAATTATAAGAGGAATCTAATCCAATGATGAACCGAGGCCAAATCAAGATTTTAATAAGATATTTATAGGAAAACAAAATAAAGAAAAGATGATTAGTTGGGGTTTTCTCAAGATTTTATGTTAAATACATGATCTATGAGACCATGTGAAAAAGGTTAAACCATTTTTTAATCAAAGAAAACATCATAGTTTCAAAACGTCTATGTGAGATAAGATGGGTTCAGTGAGGAAGAACCACATTTTAAGGTATTGCATCATATCCATTTGAGCAAATCCTTCAAAGAATACAACCCACCAAACCCAGATGCATGATACTGATCTTTATTGAAGACAAACTAAAGATGTTAATTTTAGACTGTAATTTTTTTGTGCTTATTGATTTTATTTTTAGGTTCAAAGGGTACTTTTTAGCACTTAATCACATCAGTTGGGGAGCTGTTGAACCATGCATTTTAATTAATCCACTTAATGATACAAATAATATGATCAAAAAATAAAACCCAATTGTTAATGGAATTGAGATAATTGATCTATTTTCAGAGGATATGATTATTTTATTCATTGAAATAGTTCAATGAAAAAAAAGTTAATGATGGGAGTTGTTAGATGGAATGACTTGAGTGGTTAATCATGGTCAATCCAAAAATGAATTTTTTATTTAAAGGTTCATTTGGAAAAGAACTTTATTTTTTTTTATCACTACTTGGTGGATTATAATAATTCCATATGAAATATGAACCAAGCCTTAGAATCATCTTGGTTCATCTTGCATCCTACCAAAGCTATAAGAATGTGCATTTATCAAATTTTGTTTCAAGGGTTTGGCTAATATAATATGGAGGTGATAATAGTTAGTGGCCACCACCATGTGGTTGGTGGTGAAGAAAATACTTATCTAATTTGGTGGAATGAATCTATTATTTAATTGTAAAAAAATAAATAAATTCAATAATAGTTTAGAAAAATGGAGACATACATTTGAAGAAATATTGAGGAGAAAACTTTTAGGGATAGGATCTAGGAAACACTTTTCAGTAATGATGATGGGGTGTTATTAAAGAGTTTAAATACTGATTGGTGATAGAGCTTATATTTTCAATTTACATGAAATATTAGAGGGGTAATTTATATTTCCCTTCTTTCTTCTTCCAATTATTCTTATTGTAATTTATTCTGGATTTTTGTGTACTTATTTAAATTAAAAAATACTTAGTTAAAAAATATGTTGGGGAAAAATTAGGTTCTGATAGACCGCATTTTATTCTTCATCTATTAAAAAATTTAATTTTTATTTCTTCAATTTGATTCAAAAAATTTCTTAATTCACTAATAAGGAGTTCTAATTTTATTTTAATGAAAAAATAGTGTATCAAAATCAGTTTAGAGATTAATTTTGGTATTGCAGCACACTTTCCTTTTCAATTATTTAATTCAATATTTGGGGAACTTCTAGATTCAACTTGCTACTAATATATCTTTATAGACTTAGTCAGTAGTATATCATTAAAATGTGTGATGGTTCAAATAATTCTTTTACTAAATAAAGAATCACATTTATCCATCCAATCAAAATTTTTTCCTATATCTTTCTTATGTATTATTCCTACTCATTTATTGGTATCATTATTCCATGCCTTATACACACAATTGTCTACTTGTTTTTTATTTTTTCTTAGTAAAAAAATTTCTTTTATTATTCTAAGTTTTTTTCAAAACCATTAATCTCTAAAAAAGTTACCCTTCCATGTGTGTTCGACACCCTACTCACGGCTATACAAATAGTTAGTAAGAAATATAAATAAAAAAATTTTATCTTTTCAATGAAGAAGCATTATGTTTTATGGATTTTTTTTGGGAAGGTATTTGTAAAATCAGGTTTGAAAATTTTGAAATATATATATATATATAATATGAAAACTATTGTTAAAATTGATTTAAAAATTTTATTTTTTCCTTTATAATGTTTTTTTTATTGAATCCTTAATTTCTTTCTTGTATATTTTCAATAGATCATATTAGGATCAATTAGAATCATTTATCCTTTAAATATATACACATATAAGTATTTTGAATCCGAAAAACAAAGAAAAAATGTAAGATTAAAGGGAGATTTTAGGAAATCAATAAAATATCATTCCACCTTTAATTAGATTACCTGAGGGTAAGAGACATAGCAATATAGATTTTTATTTACTAACTTTCTATATTAACCCTTCATGTATTAGGTTTTATCTTCACTCTATAAAATATGAGAACAAATAGTATTTTTTTCCATACTACCATCATTTAAAGTTATACCCTATAAATATTATTTAGAGTTTATTTAGGAATTTTATTCTATGGTAAAAAAACATCTATTAAGTGGTCTAATTGAGGAAGAATTAAATATGAGGTTATTTTAATTTTTTCCCTAATAAAAATTCTAATAATTTGTTCCAATATATAGAGGAAGAAATTTTTTATATATGGGATCAGATTTTTAATGATTTCATCATGAAATTTTATCCTGGGAGAATTATTGTAGAGATTAGGAATAAAATAACTGGGTATGTTAAATAAGAGGATAAACTATTCCATGATAAATATGATATATTTATAGGTATCCTTAGAGAATTTCCTAATTACCTGTTTTCTCTAAATTTTCTGAATGACAATTTTTACAATGGAATTACCCCTTACCACCAAAATCTTGTAGGTTAGTCTTCTAGTGGGGATTTCTTAGATAAAACTGTTGAATAAATCAAATAAATATTTAATACACTTGAAAAAATTATCAATATAAATGTTCTAGATGGTGGTATATAATTAGAAGAGAAAAAAACTCTATTTCAAATGCTGATGTTTTTGGGATCTATAATTTTAATCATGAAAAATCACTTAGGAGAAATTCTAACATTATAGCATGTATGGGAATTCTTTGTCTTCCTATCCCATCCTTGATTTTCCTTATTAACTTATTGAAAATGTCATATATTCTATATAAAGTCATAGAATTCAATAAAAAGAATTTTTTTTAAAATAACTACAATAAAGTTTATAGTAATCACCCAAACCTTTATTAGAAAGAGAAAGGTATGTTTAGACTCTCTGTTGCCCCAAGTTTTTTACAATATCCTATAAATTTTTACCAAAACCAACAGAGAGATGAATACTCTAAATCCAATGGGAATATTTTGGTTTTAATGCACTAAATTCTCTCTAGTATAGATTCCCAAGATGATAGTCATAAATTTAAAATGAAATCACAAAAATATATTTTCTATAATGATATTAATATTCTTTAAATGTAATTCAATCAAATTAATATAGAGTTAGGTGGCAGAGAAATAGAAAAATACCAAGAAAAAATGAAGTTAATACTAAGGATAATTTCAGGAATATCACAACATTAACTGGTTTAGAACACAAAGAGAAACTATAAATGAATCTAAGGAAGACCAAAATAGAAATATAAAAGATTATGTAACTCAAAAAATGGACAACACTCAATCAATAAATAAGTAAAATAATTTTATAATAAATAAAATCAAACTGTTCCCCCAGAAAAACAAGCTAAAAATATTATAAAGTGAAATAGTATAAGGGGAAGGAGAAACATGTTGAATTTAAGGTAAATCCTACTAATTTAAATAATTTTACAACACACAACCCATTACCTCAAAAGATGAAACAAAATTGTAAATAATATAAACTTCTCAATTTACTTGGGCTTTTAAATATTCTCTAAAACAATATTTCATTAATCCAATCTTTAATTTAGATTCCTTCAAATCTAAAATCTCATAATAAAATTATTTCAAAAAAAATGAATATTTTTTCACTTAGAGCCTCATTGAAAATTTATATCTTTGTTCTTCAAAATAAAATACATCCAAAACATAAAGTCCTGGGGAGTTTTTCATTCCCTTCACCTTAAGTAATATTGTCTAACTCAATTGTCTTTATGATCTTAGCACTAGTCTAAATCCAATAAATTTATCACTATTTCAATAGTTAAGAATAGGTGATTTGTAACCCAACACTTTTATTTAATAGTTGTTTGACTAATCTTACACTTACCTCATAAAAATAATTGATGACTTAATTGTTGGAGTTGTTAAGTTGTTTTTTCTAATGGATTTTCTTCTTCCAGACATGAAGTGTGACCAAGAGGTTCCCATCATTTTATGTAGACATTTATTTTCCACTAAGGGTGTTATTATTGATTTTTCCAAGTTTTAAATTGTTTTAAAGTTTATGTAGAAACAAGAGGAATTAAATGTTTATAAAAATTGCAAAGAACCAACTTTAGGTGAAAATTACTGAACATTGGAGTTATTGGAATCTCAGAACTCATTCAATCATTTAGAAGAGTTAGATAAATAGTCCTTCATTAAATAAATTTATATGGAAGTTGAAAAGGATGGTTCCAACATTGTTAGGTCAGATAAAAATGAAAATCTAGATATCTTTCCAAATTTAGAAAATAATTATTTTCTTACTATGAAGTGTGGTGTTGAGGATGAAATTTATGTTTATGAGCTTAAAAAAGTTTTAGGATATCTTAAGAATAATTTACCTTCTATAAAAAATGTTAAATTATTTGATATGGTTGAGAGAGATTTTTTTGAAAAATGTGATGATTTTTCCTTGAAAAAAAGTTTGAAATATGATCTTCAAACTCATGAGAGTGATTTGTCCACTTTAGAAAGTAGTGAAGAAAAATATAAAATTGGTTCTGAAATTAAAAACTTAACCAATTTTCAAACTTTTTTTAATAAAAATATTCAAGACCATAGACCACCCAAGACCAAGATTTATTCATCCATTTAAAAAACATCCTTGTGGGATCTTAAACCACTCCCAACACACCTTATATACCCATTTCTTGGTGAATACTCAATACTTTCAGTTGTTATCTCTTTTGAACTTAATTAAAATCAATATTAAAAATTGGTGGACTTTCTAAAAAAGTTAAAAATTGTTATAATTTGGTCCATAGTTAATATCAAAATGATTACACTTTCATATTGAATTTATAGGATTCATATAGAACCAAACTAAAAACTGAGAGTTTAGGGTAAAATAATACTGAATCCAAACATGAAAGATGTTGTAAAAGAATTAGTTATTCAGTTCTTATATGCTGGTATCATTTATCTTATATTAAATAGTTCTTGGATCTATTGTGTTCAAGTAGTTTCAATTAATGGAGGTTCACTATTGTTAATAATGAAAATAATAAACAAATTCAAGTTAGAAAAGAAAAAAATGGAAATTTTGTATTGATTACAAAAATCTTAATTCATCCACATGGAAAGATCATTTTGCAATTCTGTTCAAGGTCAAATACTTGAGATACTTGATGATAATGATTTATTTTATTTTCTGTATGGTAGTTATGGTTAAAACTATTTTATTATTTCTCTATAAGATTATCATTAAACTAATTTCATATGCCCATTTGAAAAAATTTATACTAGTGAATTCCCTTTGGCTTTGCGATCACTTTTGATAGTTTTTTATAAAATATGAAACTTTTTGTGGAGGTATGTTTTGAAACTAATATTATTATAAACTAGGATACATTCAAATTTATAGTGATAAAATAAATTTTTTTAGGACTAAAGTGTCTAATGTGGTAATTGAGATTGAAAATTCCAAGAGATAAGTGATTAAGAAATTTCCCACTCTTGAAAATTTAAAGGTTGTTGAGAGATTTTTAGGGAAATTTAATTTTTACCAAAGGTTTATTAAATAATTTTAAAAGGTTACAAATACATTTTTCTTATTTCTAGTAAAATATTCTCCTTTTTTGTTTAATTAATTTTTTTTGGAATTATTCAATATTATTAAACAGAAACTCACTTCTTCACCCATCATCACTAAATTTAATTAGAAATTTCCTTTTAAAATTATGCATTATTCTAATGAAGTGGTTGTTAGAGCTATTTTAGGACAAAAGAGATATAGTATATTACATGTGTTTTATTATTTTGTTAGGACGTTATATAATTCTCAAAGTAACTACACCACTAGTTAGAATAATTTATTGGATATTTTTTCTCTATAAAAGTTTAGGAAGTACCTAATAGGTTCTAAATTCATAAATTTTTGAGACCATTCTACCTCTAAATATATTTTATCCAAAAAATATTCCAAACCTAGACTCATTAGGTGGATAATTTTTGGACAAGATTTTAAATGAAAATTAGGTACAAATAATGTGTTGAGAATGTTTTGGATGATCACTTTTGTAGACTATCTAGTGCCCAAAATGATGATCTAAAGGATATTAATTCACCATTTCTAAATGAAAAAATATTCAATTAATCTATTAAGAAATATTTTTGGTATCTATATTTTGGTAATTTCCTATAATAAGGTTTCATTATCAATAATTTCTCACATAATAAATGAAATAAATTCATTTCTAAACAAAATTATAATCTGTGTGATAAACCATTATTCTTTAGTAGATATACTAATGTAATTTTTAGGAGGTGTGTGCTAGAGGAAGGGATGTTTATTATTATTGAGATTTTTCAATCCTCTACTTGGGTAGATCATTATAGAGGAGAAAGGACTACCCAAAAATTGCTTCAATATATATTTTATTCTCCCACTAGGTTTAAGTATGCTAAGATTTTAATTGTTAGTTTTAGTAAGTGTCAAAGCTTGAGAAATAACTCCCTTATAAATTTATTTTAGAGGTTAAGATATTTGATGTTTGGGGTTTGGGATATATGGTACCATTTATATCTTCTATAGAAATGATTATATTTTGGTGGTTGTATATTATGTTTTTAAGTGGGTAGAAATAGTGGTGCTTCTAAACAATCAAGACTATAGTGTGATAAAATTCATTAAAAAGAACATCTTCTATATATTTGGAGTGCCTATAGATTTTATAACAAATAATGGAACCAATTTCAAAAAAAGGAAATTCAAATAACTAGTGTAGAAATATCAGTGCCCTTTAGAATAAAAACTGCTTACCATCCACAATCAAGTGGACAACTATAAATTTTAAATTGGGAGATTAAGTTGATCATAGAAAAAACTATCTCTAATTCTAGGTTTTTTTGGTTATTTAAACTTGATAAAACATTATGGTCATGTAGAAAATAATTAAAAAAATTAATAGTTATGTATCCATACATTTTTTTGTTTAGAAAATGTTTTCATTTAACTATGGAGTTTCAATATAAGTCATATTGGGATGTGAAAGGTTTGAACTTTGATTTTAAGACTACTAGAGAAAGATGATTGATTGATCTGAGTGATTTAGATAAGATTAAAATATATTCGTATGATAATGCTATGATTTATAAAGGTATTGCTAAATTTATCATAATTCCATTATATAAAATATATATTTTAAGGATGGAAATAAGTTCTTACTTTTCAATTATAGAGTTCTAATTTTTCATGGGATGATTAAATCGAAATGGTCTAGACCATTAACCATCATTATAATCCTTGTAAATGGGGTTTTTGAGGTTATAGCAGAATAAAAATATACCATTTATGGTCAATGGAAAAATGACGAAGCCCTACTTTTAACAGAGATAAGGGGGATTATATTCCATTTTTTGTGATGGAAAAGTGATATCTCACTATAGTTTAACTAAAGGATATAAATTTAGTGCTTCATGGGAGTTAAATCATTTTAATTTGTGTGTTTTTACATTTTTTTTTGTCATTAATAAAGAGATTTTTTTATCTTCATTAAATCATTTATTCCTATTTGAATTTAATTATTGGTATCACTCTATTATTTTAAAAAAGATTGTTGTTGTGCTGAAAAAAGAAGATTAGAGTCCCAATTATTTTAAAATAAAAGATAAGTTGTATGTTTGAGATTTATTGGATAAAATACCCCCAAAAATACATGTAGTTACTTTTATATTAGAGATTTAATTGTCAAAAATATAATGCATATCTATTTCACTTTTAGGTATGGAAATTTGAATAAACTATGGGTTTTAATTCAAGTAAAGAGGGATGAATTTTTTGTTGTACAGTTAAGAGAAAGATTCTAAAAATCAAGGGAGTTTTATTTTTCATTGTTATTTGAATTAGTCTATTTTGAATTATCCTAAATACTTCCTTGATAATGTGTTGTTTTGTTTAAATCTTATCACAATAAAAAAATATTATGGGAGAATAAATCCATGGGTTATTGAAAATCTAATTGAAGCAAACATTCAAACTTACTGACACCATTTAAAATGTCTTGGCTTCAAGTATTTGTTTGATGTGTATTCAATGATTATCATGATATTTTCGTGACCTTTATTAGATATTATTATGTTATACCTTAAATATAATCCATGTAATCTTCTTAATCTATATGTAAAATAATTTTATATGGAAAAAAATATTTCTTAAACTTCCTTGTCACCCTGAAACATGATTAAAAGTATGATTAATTAAAAATAGTTTAGAGCATTAACAAATTCATTTGTTTCTTAAAATTTAGGGTTTAATAGTGGGGAAAGTATTGTATTTTACTAGTGGGGGAGGGGTATTAATTTTTGATCAACTGATCTTCAATTTAGTACACATCAAAAATCCTTAAAAAATTAAAATTGATTTATTTTAACATTTTTCCTTTCTTATTCAGGTAATCAAAAAAATTCTGAAGTTACCCTCCAAACTAGTACCCAAACTGATCCCCTACTAACCCAAAGATAATTCACAATCACCAAAAGTTGTAAAGTAGAACCTGGGAATTAAACAAAAAATAATGGGAAATATTTCACCCAAACTAAAACAAGATACATAGAATATATATATATATATATATATATATAAAGGTAAACCAGAAATAGAATACATTCCATAATCAAATAAAGACAATGATAGCGATATAACCAAAAATAAGCAAGATAAAACTCTAAGGAACGTGTCCAACAACAAAAAAAGGACAACTAAAACTAGAAATAGCTACTCCATATGATAAGTGGTGAACATCCCATAATCTCACCACCAGATACCCATGCCCCACTGACATAAACCCCACTTCCACACTATGTCGCCTCACATTTTCATACATCAAATGAAAATATAAGGTCTACACATCCCCAAGGGAATGTGTAGGGTGTGAGATAAACAATCTTGGTATGATCCCACTCAAGTGTTCTATATCAAGTCTCTATACAATAATCCCAATATAAACAATTTATAGAAAACATGTAACGATAAACATTTAAAAAAAATTATATTAAAAGTATGGTAAGTAGTTCCCCTTTTCCAAAATTTCAAAACAAAACTATGTAAAACAATAACAAATCATATTTCAAATAACCAATTAAATTTATCAAAAAAAGTATATAAAATCTGAAATAGTACAAGTAAAATAAAAATGTTAAACATGCCTAGGCTCACAAAAGGTTATGTTATCTAGTTCACTCATACTACCAAAAAAATCAACGACAAGTGCATACTCAATTCCTTAGAGTCCATGTTTCAAATAATAGGGAATAGAGAAACACCCTAGAAAGTGAACCCCCTAAAAATTTCAACCCATTCATTTTTGTTCTAGGATGGAATAACACCCTATAAAGTGAATCCCCTAATAATACAAATGGATGAGACTAAATATCGCACTATCCACATAAGTACTCAAGGATCCCATGTGTGGCATATATCAAATCAATTTCAGAGGGATTATCACATTTCAAACACCCCTTGGATTTAATTAGATTCATCAATTTCTTACTCTCCTGAAAATTTGTTATTTTGGATAAACTTTGGGACAAATATTTACAATCATTATTGGATTCATAACTTTTTACTAGAATTTAAATTTTAACTTATGCATTTAAATGAGATATTAAATGAAAATATTAATCCATTTTTTACCTATATTATTTTATTATTTCATTCTTTTTTTATGTAAGCTATTGGATGGGTTATTTATACTACCTTATAATTATTAAGTTTTCTCATACAAACAGAGTTTCTAATTATTATGACTTCTAATTATGTTTGTATCTTCTCCTTGAGGTAAGAAGAAGTTTGAAATTTTTATTTAACTGAAATTTTTTTAAAACAATTCCAAATTTCAAATATTAATCATTTTTGTAAAAATAAAACCAAATTTTGACCAAGACACTTATTTCTAAGATATAATTTACTTTTTATTCTTTAAAGAGTCTATAGGGATGAATGTTTTTTAAAATTGATTCTTTGTGTCACTTCACCTTTTCAATATATAGAATTCTTTTCTTCAAATGAATTTACATAAAATTATTTCTTAATAAAAACCAATATGCTATGTGTGGGAATATTTGGGGTTTCTACTTTAAAATGTGTTTTCACATCATTCTAATGAAATTTTAATAAAATAGTGTCTGAAAAGTTCTTAAATGAATTATTTTGGGAACTTTATCAATTTAGTGATGGAAAATATAATTCAATGAATAATAAATTTTGTTTTGGTTGATTTGGGGATTAAAATTTTTATGGTTCTATAGATTAATGTTTATATATCTTGAGAAATAATTTTATGTAATATTTTGTGGAAACAAATGAATTATGTTTTCATTAAGGTTTCTATGTTTTAATAATTTGAATTTTCATTCAATATGTTCCATGTTTGATTCTGAAAATATTTTGTTGGAATTATTTTTCTCCACTACTAATGTGTTAGTTGAAAAAAATTGAAGTTATTCGGATAATGGATTTTGATTAGTGTGGTTTTTTGTTTTGAAATTTTATATTTTCATTTCTGGAAAAAAATTTAAATTCCATTTTGTTTTAGAAATTTATGGTTTTTTCATGATGTTTTAATTTAATCTTGAATTTATTTTATTTTCATTATATTTAATTTAAAATATTCATTTATATGGTAAAAATTGAGTTATTATAATTTTTTAATGACCTACCAAATTACTTGAGGCATCTGCATAAAATAAAAAGTGTTCGGTGGTCTGTAAGATAAATTGTTTTTCCACATAAGAGAAATTTCAGTAGAATTCCGCATAAAATAATTGTGCATTAAGATTTTTGTAAGAGAAATGTTGTTCTTCCCATGTATGATAAGATGTAGTGGGTCTATAAGAGAATTTTAAAGATTAAACCTCATAAGATAATTATTGGTGTATGTCGTAAGATAATTACCTATGTAAGATAATTTGGTTTGGTTATAATAGAAAATCTTGGTCATTTTTAGGATCTTTCTGTTTGAAGGATGTTAAAACTATGACTACAAAAACAAAAACCATGTAATATTTCCAACTCAATCTCCACAAAAAAATCTGTATGGAGTAAATCTAAGAAATAAAAAACCTCATCCAACCACTAAGAGAAATCTAATCCATATATGAACTAAATCCAGATTGATATTTGAAGAGGATATTTCTAAGCAAACCAAATCAAGAAAATATAATTAATATGGGTGTCATCAAGAGTTTATGATGAATATAGGAGATATTATACCATGTGAAGAAGGTTTAACCATATGTTGATCGAAGATAGGGTCAAAGATTCAATGTGTATGTGTGATCTCAAATAGAATTCATGAGGATGACCAATGATTGAAGGTATCACATCAGAAATACACCCAATATTCTTGAATATGGACCTTTGGTGTCACAATGAGTGTTGTTGAGGATGAAGTCGTAATCAAATTCTAATATTACCAGCTGAATATTGGGAGATGTTTAATCCATTAAAAATCCATTCAAGCTGCTCCTTCAGAGAAGACAACCCATCAAACCCAACTGTGTGATTTTATTCTTTGTTAAATTAAAACAAAATCTATAAATTTCAAATTTTGACCATTTTTTCTTATTGATTTTATTTATAGGTTTGTAGAGGAATTTTTTCACTTGATCACACTAGTTTTGGGGTTGTTCAACCATGCGCTCTCGTTTAAATTTTACTAGGAAGACAGTCACATCATCTAACCTAGGTGCTGATTGAATTGACATGATTGTGCACTTTCTGTTGGAGAGTAGCATCTAGTCCAATGATAATATTCGATGAAAAAAATTGGATGATGTTGATTTAATAAGGTTTCCTTATGAATTTTCCATTCCTTCATGTTTTGAAAATCACAAACACCTTATCTTAAAGAAAATTTTATTTTCCCTAAGTTTCATCTTGATAAGGAAAATTTTCCTTCCCCAAGGAAATTTATCCTTACCATGTTTTTCTTTGTTCTATATTTTAGTCTAACTCGTTTTATATCTAAGAATAAAATTCAGTTTCATATATAAAACATCAGAACCTTAAATACTTAGATATAGAGCATTCTGTTTTCAGGATTTGAATTTAGGTTTTGAATTCTATGAATTCATGTTCTGAACTTTCTTAGTTTAGACTCTGAATTCCTCTAAATTTAGACTCCGAACATTCTGAGTTCAGACTCTGAATTCCTATGAATTCAGACAATAAACTTTCTGAGTTCAGACTCCGAATCCTTATAAATTTAGACTCCCAATTTCCTTGAAATTCAGACTCCATAATTCTATAGAATTCAGGTTTTGAATTCTTTGGAAGATATAATCCAAATACCCATGTATTATAGACATTGAATGGTCTTTTGGTAGGACTCCAAACTTTAATTTTTTCCTTACACACCAAAAAATGAATTTGTTTAAGAAACCATATTTTTGTTTACTCATGTTTTGGTTATAAAACGATTTCGTGCATTCAGTTACTAACTACCCTTTGTTTGAGTTACATGTGTACAGGTCCCTCTGAAATTCAAGGAAAAATATGACCGTTGGATAAGGGAGATGACCGTTGAATATGTGCCTATAAATAGGATCTCATTTGAAAGAGATCATAACTTCTGAAATAAGTTGATAAATATAGATATTACATGCTGCTGAAGTGATTTATAGATAGATTGACTTTATTGTTTTGTGTGTACTGAAAATATTGTTCAGAATTGCTTCGTGCGACTCTGAATGTTGTTGAGTACATTTGAGGGCTTCTGTGGATAGGAAGACAGAGGCGTCAACTACATTAAAGTTTGAGGGCTAGCGGGGATATCAAGATAGACTCTGATCTTCGTATCGAGGGCTTACCCAGGTGTGGGTAAGACAGACTTTCTTGAAAGTATAAATCAAGGGACCTTTATCCAAGGTTTTTGGATACCCTTCTCTTTGGGTTAAAAGATTTATTAATTGTTACTTGTATTGTTTCAAGTTTTCTGCTTCATTTTGGTTGTTGAGGAAAGTATAAATATCTTATACTTTCTTATATGTGTACTCTGATTAATAATATTTTATACACATTAAATTAGAATCTTTATCTTTGTAAACTTTTCTTAAGTTTCATTTCTGGAACCACATTTCCGGAATCAAGCTAGTTTGTAGAACTAATAGGACTTGTGAATTTACCTTGTTTAACTTTGTTAAACATTACCATCTTTAAAAGTTCCAAAGGAATTTTTTAAAGTATACAATTCACCACCACAATCCCTCTTGTATATTGAGCATCTACATCATTATTTAGATACTAAAATCAGTATCATTTTGATCCTACAATTGGTATCAAAGGAGGTCTAGGAAATACTTATATTCAAATATAAGTTTTCTTGCTCAAGTTTTTCATTGTTCTATATTTTCCTTGCTTAGGATATTTTTATCCTTGTTTACAAACTTTTATTACTAACAAGTTTGTGTGGAAATATTTTCTTTGAGATGGAAGGAATGAATGTTAGTTCCATAGACAACTTAAATCCTACTAGACCACAAAATTTTTATAGGAATGATTACGAATATTGGAGATATTTTATAAAGACTTTTGTTATCAATACTGGAGTGGAAAACATTGGTATGATTACTAGAGATTACGAGATTCCGGATAAAGAAGTCATAACTTTTACTAATCAAGAGAAATCAGAATATCAGATAAACTATAAGGTATGAAATACTTTGTTGTGTTCCATGACCAGGAATATATATAGCCTGATTTCTTTTTGTGAAGCTAAAAATTATATTTGGAATAATCTTGAAGTTACACATTTTGGTACTTCCAAAGTTATTGAAACTAGAAGAGCTATGCTTAGAGCTGAGTACCATGGTTTTATCTTTCCTTATGGAGAACCTATATGTAACATACAACAAAGATTTATGACTATTGTCAATAGCTTACAATCCATGGGTGAAGAAGTTTTGGATGATGAGGCACTTGTAGACAAGATTATAGACGTCATTCCTAATGAGTGGGAATCTAAGATAACGCCTATAGATGATAATAGTAAAGTCTCATAGATTACTCTTGATTAGATTTTTGGAACTTTTCTTCCACATGAGACTAGAATAAATAGAGATGTTGACTATTTAAAGAAGAAGAATTGGAATGGAAGTGCTGCATTTACAATAACTTCGAATCATATGAAATCTAAGACTCCTAAGAGAGTTACAATATGTAAATCTAATAAGGATGTTAAACAATCTGAATCTAGTGAAAGTGAACATTCTGAGAATGAATTAGCCAATCTTGATCAAAGGATGAACAAGATAGTTGGGAATAAAGACATTCAGTATAGATACAAGAAGAAATAAAAAAAGGATAAGAAAGACTCTGAAGTCACTTGTTATGAATGCAAAATAGTTGTACATATAAGGCATGATTGTCCTATTCTTAAGTGAAAAGATAGAAAGGAAAACCATTCTGAGAGAAATAGAAAGAAGTACTACAAAGATAAAGCTAATAAAGTCTTGAAATATAATGACACCTAGAGTGTCAGTGGTGGAGACTCTTCTGATAAATCCTCATATTACGAAACTTCTGGACAGGAGAATCTTGGTTTACTTGCCAAGATACCTATTAGAAATCATTTTTTAATGCCTAAGGTACACAATGATAAATCCATAACCAATTTATCATTGAATTCTAATTATAGTTATAGTAAATACTATGAATCCTTAGATAAAGAATATTCTTATAATGAAGATTATACTTTACCTACCTATGAAGAATTGTCTAGGATTTCTAAGCTTCTAGAAAATGAAAATTCTAAAGTCAAGAAAAATCTTGATAAGGAAAATTATAAGATTTCTATTCTTAATAAGGAAAGATCTTTCTAAAGATCTTCATAAGAAAATTTTTTATTTTGAAAGTATTTCAAAAAACCTTGAAGAAGTTAATCTTGATAAGGATAAACTTTCTAAGGATCTAGAAAAAGTAATTTCTAAGAAAAATGTTTTCGAGCCTAACTCTAGTTCTAAAACAAATGTTTTAGAAGACAAGAACTTAGTTATTAGACTAAAGTCAGAAATATTTTCCTTGAGGAAGTGTTTGTCAAATTTTACCTTAGGGAAGGAAAACTTTGATAAGAGGTATTCTCAAATACAACCTCTGAGAAATAGTTCTAGTTTTGGTTATACTAGTTCAAAACCGATTTTTAGTAATAATTATTTTTTTCCTCAAAGTGATCCATTCTACACTAAGAGTCACTGTGGTGGGAATTGGACAAGAAATTGTTCCTTAAACAAAACTCAGTCTTTAGGTTTTCATAAAACTTATTTCTATAAGAAAATGTGGATACCTAAAAATTTTCTTTCTGAAGTTTACAGATACAAGAAAGTTTGGATTATGAAAGTCTAACATTCTTATTTTCAGGAAAATAAATATAGTTCCTATAGAAACACATGGTACATGGATAGTGGATGTTCCCATCATATGACGGGTAACAAAAACTTCTTTGAAAATATTATCAAGATGAAAGGAAGGAAAGTAACTTTCTGAGATAATGCTAAGGTAGAAATTATTGGTATAGGTAACATTGTTCTTCTTGGAAAAACTTTGATTTCAATTGTTTTATTTTTTAAGGGTCTTAATCACAACCTCGTTAGTATAATTCAATTATGTGATGAAGGATACCTTTTGAGTTTTAGGAATGACAAGTTCTTAGTACACAATTCCAAGGAAGAGTTTATTTTTTCTGCCAATAGGCAAGAGAATATTTACACACTAAACTTATAAGACCTTAGGAGCCAATATCTACCTTGCCTTAGTGTAATGGAAGATCATTCTTGGTTGTGTAATAGAAGGTTAGGACACTGTAACCTTAGGAACCTTTTCAAAATCTCTAAGAAAAGACTAGTTAAGGATCTACCATAGCTTAGATTTGATTCTTCAAAAGTCTGTGATCCTTGTCAATATGGAAAGCAACATAAATCAACTTTTAAATCAGTCGGTGAAGTCTCAACCAGTGATGCATTACAGTTAGTGAATATGAATGTTTTTGGTCCAACACAAACTAGAAGCATTGGAGGAAAATATTATTTATTTGTCTTATTTGATGATTACACTAGATTTACATGGGTCGATTTTCAAACAAAGAAATCTGAAGCATTTTATTATTTAAAAAGTTTTAGATCTCAAGTTAAAAATGAGAAAAAGCTTCCTTTTATAACTATTCATAGTGATCATGGAGGTGAATTTCAAAATTCTGATTTTGAAACTTTTTTTAGTAGAAAAGGCATTACTCATAACTTCTCAGCACCCAGAACACCTCAACAAAATGGTGTTTTTGAAAGAAGAAATAGAATTCTTCAAGAGATAACAAGACCCATGTTGAGTGAATATTCTATAGCCAAACATTTTTGGGCTGAAGCTGTAAGTACTGCTTGTTATACTATAAATCGTGTTTTAATTAAACATTTTCTTAATAAAACTCCTTATGAGTTATGGAATGGTAGAAAACCTAGACTTTCCTACTTTATGGTTTTTGGTTTCAAATTATTCATTCTGAATACTGAAGATAATCTACACAAATTCGTACCAAAATCTGATGAAGAAATTTTCTTAGGCTACTCCACAACTTCTAAGGCTTAGAGAGTTTTCAACAAAAATACTTGTAATGTTGAAGAAATAGTTCATGTCAAATTTGATGAAACTGATCCTTTTATTTTTAAACAACCTCAACCTATATCTTCGTATGTGTTTTCAAAAACTGATTGTCAACCTTTGTTAAAAGATCCTTCTGATAAGGAAAATGTTCAAGAAAATATTTCTGAATCATTTTCCCCAGAATACTTCCTACCCTATGTTGATTAATAGGTTTTAAAAAACCCAAATAATTTGTTTCTAAAGAATCATCCCAGTTATAGTATCATTGGTGATGTAAATAAAATTTTAAGGACTAGAAGTTCCTTAAGAAATGAATTAGAACATCTAGCATTCCTTTCCCAATTAGAACCAAAAAGAACTAATGATGCTTTAGGTGATGATGATTGGATAAAAGCTATCCAATATGGGATAAATGAATTTGAAAGTAATAAAGTCTGAACCATGGTTGAAAGACCTAATGAAAATTCGGTTATTGGAGTAAAATGGGTCTTTATAAATAAGTTTGATGAAAATGGATTCATTATAATAAATAAATCTAGATTGGTTGCTAAAGGATATAATCAATAAGAAGGAATAGACTATGAAGAACCCTATGCTCCAGTAGCTAGACTTGAATCTATTCATATTCTACTTGCCTTTGCTGCATTTTTTAATTTAAAACTTTTTCAAATGGATGTTAAATGTGATTTCCTTAATGTTTATGTCCAAGAGGATGTTTTTATTGCACAACCTCTTTGTTTTGAAGATACAAAACATCCTGAACATGTTTTCAAACTTACCAAATATTTATATTGACTTAAGAAAGCCCCCCAAGCTTGGTATTATAGAATTAGAGGATTTTTGCTTCAAAATAATTATGTAAAGGGAAATGATGATCCAGCCCTTTTTATAAATAAAGATAAGAAAAAAGTTTTGATTGTTCAAATTTATGTTGGCTACATTAAATTTGGTTCAACTCGGAAATCTTTAACTGATTCCTTTGCATATCTAATGAAATCTGAGTCTGAAATGAGTAGGATGGGTGAGTTAACATTTTTCCTTAGTTTTTAAATTTCTCAAAAACCAGAAGGAATATATATATCCCAACATAATTATATTAAATATATTCTTAAAAATTATAGATATGACAACACTAAGAGTATAAGTAATCCCATTAGTACCTCAAATTCACTTGATCTAGATAAAGCTGGGAAACCAGTAGATCAAACATCTTTTAGAGGTATGATAGAAAGTCTACTTTACTTAATAGAAAGTCACCCAGACTTAATATTTTCAATATACATATGTTCAAGATATCAATCCAATCCTAAGGAATCTCATTTAAAGGCAGTGAAAAGGATTTTTCACTACTTAAAGGGAACCATGGATCTAGGACTCTGTTATACTTCTGGAAATGATTTTGTTTTAAAAAGTTTTTCAGATGATGACTTTTTTGGATGTAGAATGGATATAAATAGTACATTTGGAACTTTTCATTTATTAGAGGATTCATTAGTTTCTTAGTCATGAAAAAATCAACACTCAGTAGCACTTTCCACTGCTGAAGCTGAATATGTAGTAGTTAGAAGTTGTTCTTATAACGACCCATACTTTATATACATTGTTAATACTTCAAAATTGAAGCATACTTATTACAACATATAACAAAACCACGAAAGGACCGTATTGGTATAGTGTCTTTAGAAACTGGGAAACATAAACAACTGGTTTATAAAGCGTCTACATTGTCTCCCATTTATTTCATCATATATATAGTCCCTTTTGGAATATCTTACTTAATAACCTTCTTCCTGACCTGGGGAAAGAAAACATACAAAAGGGTGAGCTCAAATTCTCAGTAAGGGTAAACAAAATAAATATCAATCACATCATATACATAAGCACATAACTTTTGGAAATCTTAACCTGCAAAAGAGATCATAATTTCATAACATGGGATAAATCATGGCAGTGAAATGTAATCACAATAATCATAACATAAAACATGAAACTTTGTGGCATACACACATAATCATATAGAATCATTTCTTATTAGTCAAGGCTCATTGCCAAGACTATCTTAGTGGACAAAGTCCCTTTCTGAACCGAGTTCACTCCTCGTTTCAGTCCTGTTTCACTGAACCGGTATAACCTACCGTTCCAGCCATGAATATCTCATGAGATATAAAATCTTTACCCAATGCATTCGAGGGAGATATAGGTCCCACCCATCTCTTAATGATACCATTCTTATGTGTTCCACAAAATCATAAACCATACATCATAGCATAACCCATGTAATAAAAATGGGAATCTTAAACATCATGACATCATAAAACAATTCATATAAGATAAAGGAATTCATAAAAATAATTCCATCACAATATAGTCAAATAAATGTAATAATAGGGATAGAAACATAACCCTTTATTATCTTAGATGGAAAATAATTTTGATAAAACACTTGAACTCCATTATTGAGGAAAATATCCTTTCTTCTTCAAAAAAACTTTTCCTTTTATAACATTTCATACAATTCTAAACTAAAATAATCTGATTAAAAATAAACTTGAAAACTTGTAAAGGAAGCCTCTTGGAAATAATGTTTTAAAAATCCATTCATGTCGTATAAGTTAAAAAAACATTATTCTCGTACTTTTGTCGGAAATGTCAAAAAATACCTCGTACGAAAAACGACAAAAGGTTCCTTTCATATATTTTACTAAAAACTCACCGAAGGGTAAAATTGGATTTAAAAAATTTTGTGTGGATGGAAATAATATTACATATTGAGGAAACATGGATTTGGATGATAAAATACACCCCAGTAAATACCAAAGTATAAACAATCTCGGATAAAAATGAGATTGTGATATTTCCCTTACCTTAGGTCCATTTTGCTTTGTAAGTGTCTGAACCTCCTGTATAATGATTTAAATATTGTTATTGACTTATTCCAGAATCATACTTATTTTTATGATATCATATATGGTCATATTCTTAGCTTCTTAGTAGTAATATTTCATTGCTACTTGTTATTCGGGTGTTTATAACTTTTTGTTCTTATGCGTGTCTTGTCGAATAAATTCTTATTCTTATCTTTAGGTTATAGATACCTCATTTCCAGAATGGTATTAGTGTAATATATATATCTTATTCATTCATTCAATTCATTTATATAATCATTATGAATTGAAGATCATGTAGAATGAGTCGCATCACATCGTGGAGACGGTATTCCGTACATACGCATGAGTGATGATATCGTTCCTATGATCGTGGAATTTTATTGGAGGGTATGTATGCTATTTCAGAATCAGTATCACTTTATAATAGTCATATATAGTCATTATTTATACCATTATACCCATCCAAGTAAGGTGGTGGTGGAAAATAGATTACACCACGGCGTGGAGACGGTATTCCGTACGTACGCACGCGTGGTGATTTCTTTTTCCGTAGGATGGATAGATGGTGAAATAGGGCTGTTTCATACTTATAATAACATATCAGTATATGAGTGATACTGATGTTATTACTTCATAATGAAACAACTAAATAAGAATAAGTGGAAGAGGAAATAAAGATGAAAGAATCGGTAACAGACATTACCTCTTCTTTGAAGTGCTTCTTTGAGACATTCTTTTAGGGCACTAAAATTGGTCTTTGAAGAAGACCAGTACCACTAGGATGTCTCTAGGGAAGTGTATAGGAGGAATTTTCAGGGGTTGGCCGAGCTTGAAGGCTCAAAGTGGTGTGAGAAAGAGGGGGAGGAGGTGCCCTTTTATAAGGGAGGAGAGGGGCACCTTTGGGAAAACTAAAAATATTATTTTATTACAAAGTCAAGTTCGGTTTTAAATAGCTCAAAATTGATATATTTCGAAGATAAGGTAAGGATGGGTTGAAATACTCTCATCCAATAGAATTTAGACAAGTTTAGGTTCCTATTTTCACCTTATCATTTAGATTTAACATTAACTTAAATAATTTTACTTTTACCGTGTCTTCTTGTGTTCTTATACTATAAGGTTAATAAACTTACTATAAGCAGCCAAACGAACCCCAAGATGTTAATTATTAATATATATAACATTATCTAAGTCATTTGGCCGAACCTTATATTTTTAGGAATAAAATAACAATTACTAATATAATATTTGTTTTAAAAACTATTTTATGTCAATTTTGACACTATTTAGTAATTGATTTTTTTGAAAATCATAACAGAATTATTAGTTCGAAGAAAGTTAATTAAATCAATACTAACATGTCATATTAACCTAGAAAATTAGTTTAATTCATAAAAAATCTCAAATTACATTTATTTTGGTTTTTATAACATTAGTTATGTCAATATTTCATTAATAAGATAATTACTGCATCATCTTTGTGTCATAAATAAATTAAATTATTTAATGTCTAAAAATTACAAATAAAATACCATTGTGTAGGAAATTATTTTAGCTTTATAATGAATATTTATAGTCGAATTTATCTTATGTATAACCTTATATTAAAAATTATTTACTTATTAAACTTTGATTTTAACTATTTTAACCCTTCTTTAAATAAATTAATAATAAATGTCCTAATCTAATCCAAGTGGGCCTAAATGGTCATATGTTATTCCTAAGTTTGTTTTTGGTCTAATTACACTTATCCAATTGAATTAGGACATGTGTTAGGATAATAATAATATCATTTTTACCCTTAATTACCCTATTTACTTTTAACTGTGGTAAAAAAAAGTAAAAATTTACTATTCACCAAAAATTATTTTCATCTCATTTAACCACATTTTAGTCCTTGATATTAACAATGTCTCTTGGATTTTCGAAATTCTACTCACAGAAGCGGTAAAATTAAGTTTTATGAAAAATTCAGTTTTTTTAACAACCACTTAGTGGTTTCACTATTCATCAAAAATTGAAAGTTTTTAGAAAAATACCAAAATTTCACCCTAGTCTAATTTCGATATTCGAATCCAAAAATGAAGTCCATTTTGAAAAATAAAATTTATAAAATTTCAAAAAGTGGTTATTACTATTCATAACAGCTAGTTTTAATAATATTTTAATAGCATATCGTTGTTTCGTGAAACTCGGTATTGCGTACGACGTAAGCTATCGAGGAAGGTCGTGATTTCGTGTAAAGCAAGACAAGCAAGTTTTGTGTAGAAAAATATTCCTTTGATGATTTATATAACATAAAAGTCTCGGGTGTTACATTCAACCCCCCTTAAAATGAATTCCTCCCTCGAAATTTGTCACTTTGTAACAAACAGATGAGGATACCTCTCCCTAATCATATCCTCAAGCTCCCATGTCGCTTCTTCTAATTGGTGGTTCCTCCATAAAACATTCACCAATCGAGTGGTCTTGTTTTTTAGGACTTTTTCGCTACGATCCAGAATCTCTATCGGTTGTGCTTCATAAGAAAGATCTTGCTCCAGCGGTACAACTTCTGAGCTGAGTACATGTGAAGGATCAGGTATGTACTTTCCCAGGAGAGATACATGGAACACATCATGAACTTGAGAGAGATTTGGTGGAAGCGCCAATCGGTAAGCTACCTTCCCAACACGATCCAGTATTTCGAAAGGACCGATATATCTAGGGCTCAACTTCCCCTTATTTCCAAATCTCATAACCCTCTTCCATGGAGATATTAGTAAGAACACTTTATCACCCACTTCAAACTCTAGGTCTTTTCTTCGGTTGTCAGCATAACTTTTCTATCGACTTTGAGCTGATCTTATGTGTTTTTGAATAGATCTGACCTTTTCTGCCATTTCATCAACGAGATCAGGTCCTAATATCTTTCTTTCCCCAACTTCATCCCAGTAAGTTGGAGTCCTGCATTTCTTTCCATAGAGAGCTTCATAAGGAGCCATCGGAATACTGAAGTGAAAGATATTATTATAAGAAAATTCCACCAAAGGTAGGTGTTGATCCCAACCACCTTTGAAATCCATAGAGCAATCTCTCAACATATCTTCTAGGGTTTGAATTGTTCTCTCAGACTGACCGTCTGTCTGAGGATGATAAGCAGTGCTGAAACTCAACTCTGTATCCAGAGTATGCTGAAGACTTCGCCAGAACTTCGAGGTAAATCTCAGATCCCGATCAGATATAATATAAATTGGTACTCCATGCAATCTTACCACTTCCTTTACATATATCCTGGCAAGCTGATCCAGAGAGAAATCCGCTCTAATAGCAGTGAAGTGTGCAGACTTTGTAAGACGATCAACTATGACCCAGATAGCATTATTGCCTGTGTATGTTTTAGGAAGTCCTATGACAAAGTCCATAGTGATGTTTTCCCATTTCCATTCGGGTATGGGTAATGGTTGTAACATCTCCTTAGACTTATGTCTCTCAGCTTTAACTTTCTGACAAACCAAGCATCGAGAGACATATTCAGCAACATCTCTTTTCATGCCATCCCACTAGAAGTACTCTTTGAGGTCCCTATACATCTTCGTGCTTCCAGGATGAATATAGAATGAAGAACTATGAGCCTCATCCAGCAGCTCCTTCTTTAATTCGGGGATGGGAGGAACACAAACCCGATTCCTGAACTTTATTATCCCGTCACAATCAAGGTTGAATTCAGGAACATTTCTCACCTTCTTTTGTAACTCGACATCTTCTTTCTGTGCCTCTTTAATCTTCACATGTATAGATGGTTGAACATTCATTTTAGAAAGATAATATTTTTCCCCTTCCATTATAATTCCAAGATCCATCCTTTGTAAATCCATAAATATTGGATCTTTTGTGATCCTCATCATGGATAAAGTAGCATGGCCTTATCGACTTAATGCATCCGCCACTTTGTTTTCTTTCCCAGGGTGGTAATGGATTGAGCAGTCATAATCCTTAATCATCTCCAACCATCTTCTTTAACGCATATTCAGCTCCTTTTGTGTGAAAATATACTTTAAACTTTTATGATCAGTATAAATATCACACCTTTCACCGTAAAGGTAATGCCTCCAAATCTTTAATGCAAAGATTACCACAGCTAACTCCAAATCATGTGTTGGGTAATTTTGCTCATGGATTTTCAACTATCGTGAGGAATAATCTATCACCATATCATTTTCCATAATAACACACCCCAATCCCTTCTTGGATGCATCATTATAGATCACAAACCTTTCTCCACTACAAGTCAGTGTGAGCACAGGTGCACTGGATAACCTTCTTTTCAACTCCTTGAAATTCACTTCACATTCTTCCATCCAGACAAACTTAACTCCTTTCCGAGTCAACTTGGTGAGTGGATTAGATAATCGTGAAAAATCTTTCACAAAACTTCAATAATATCCAGCCAAAACAAGAAAACTTCGGATCTCAGTTACTGTTGTTGGTCTCGACCATCTTTCGATAACCTCTGTTTTTGCTGGATCCACAGATATCCCCTATTTCGAGATTATGTGACCCAAAAATGCAACTTTTTGAAGCCAAAATTCACACTTGGTAAATTTGTCATAAAGCTTCTCCTTTCTCAGGGTCTTCAATATAATTCTCAAGTGATATTCATGTTCTTCCTTGCTCTTTGAATAGAAAAGAATATCGTCTATAAAGACTACCACAAATTGATCAAGATAGTCTCTAAAGACTCTATTCATCAGATCCATGAAGATAGCAGGGGCATTAGTAAGACCAAATGGCATCACTATAAATTCATAGTGTCCATACCTTGTATGGAAAGCCGTCTTTGGTATATCCTCCCTTTTGACCCTTAATTGCTGATACCCTGAACGAAGATCAATCTTGGAAAAGTATTGAGCTCCGTGTAGTTGGTCAAATAGGTCATCAATGCGTGGGAGAGGATATTTGTTCTTGATAGTGATCTTGTTAAGTTCTCGATAATCAATGTAGAGTCTCATTGATCCATCTTTCTTCTTAACAAATAGAATAGGTGCTCCCCAAGGTGACGCACTAGGTCGTATGAATACCTTATCAAGATCCTCTTAGAGTTGCTTCTTCAATTCCTGCAACTCAATTGGGGCCATTCTATAAGGTGTCTTTGAAATAGGCAAAGCACCCGGTACGAGTTCTATTGAAAACTCAACTTCACGATTCAGTGGAAGACCCGGTAATTCCTCCGAAAAGACATCATCAAACTCTCATACAATGGGAATATTTGTAATCATGAGTTTCTCACCAACCATTTGAGATAAATAACCTTCATTTAGTGGAATCAATACCCATAAAATGGAAGAAATTTCCACTAGAAGGTTATGTTCATCCTTTCATTGATAGACGATCATAGATTGATCTAGAATATGAAATGTGAATTCCCTTCTTTGGCAATTGAAATGATCTCTATATAAAGAAAGCCAATCCATGCCAAGAATCACATCAAATTCCACTATAGTAAGGATCACAAGATTTGCAGGAAGCACTTTCCCACAAACTTCGATCGGAGAAGAATTATAAACTTTTGATGCGACTGTTATGCCATTAGGTGTTGTCACAGCTAACTCAACATCTAATTGTTGAGGTAATACGGTGATACCCTTAGAAAATTCTTCAGAAATAAAAGAGTGTGTGGATCCAGAATCAAATAAAACATTTTCTACTTTAGAGTGGATGGTAAGTGTACCTTTCACCACATTGTTATCGTACTCCACATCGCTGATAGAAATTGCATGTGACTTTACTTTGTCTTTAGCCTTAATAGTTTGTTCACGTCGACCATCATCATCAACCCTTGGATTAGGGCATTTATTGGAATAATGTACCATCTCCTTGCACTTGAAACATTGAAGTGTAGTAGGTTCATTCTGTGTATCCCTTCCTTTGTTTGCATCATTAGACATCTTCTTCCCATCATCGCAGCATTCAAATGCCCGATTACCTTCCTTTCCACATTTGAAACATTTACTTGTCCCTTTAAGACAACTCCCTCCATGTTTCTTTCCACACTTTGAGCATAAGGGAAAGCTCATCTTCTATTCAGTGTGCTCTTTAGATTTTCCTTTGAATTCCATTTTCCTCTTCTTATCAAACCCATATGACTGATGGGTTACTCCAATCTCCATCTCAACTTTGAGAGCACATCGAATGATTTCCTCATAGCTATTGAAGTCCCTTATGGCTAACGCCCTTCGAAGACTTGGTTTTAACCCACTAAAGAATCGATCGATCTTACTCTCAGGTTGGATAATAATACCAGAAGCATACCTTGCAAGTCTTGTAAAATTTGCTTCATAGGTACCAACAGATTCATCATCCTTTTGCTTCAGTTCAAGAAACTTTTTCTCCATCTTTGTTTGGAGAATACGAGGGAAGTACTTATTGAAAAATAAGTTCTTGAACTCGTCCCATTCCATGGACTCAATTTCATCCCTTTGCCTCGTATTCTTAATAAGATTCCACCATTGATCAGCATCTCCTTCCAAACGATACACTGCTAGGATGACTTTATCATGTTCAGAACATTGAAGAACTGAAAATATCTTTTCAGTAGTACTAATCCATTTTTCAGCAACTAATGGATCAGTAGACCCGTTGAAAGAAGGTGGACGCTGCCTCAAGAAGGATTCAACAGAATGTTGCTCCTTCCTTTGCTCATTTGGAAGTCCTGCATGATTCATAGCTTGAGAAAGTTTTGTGAGCATGGCTACAAGATTTTGCATTCCAGCTCCCATAACGTTTGGTTTCTCAGGGGGACAATCATTGCATTGCTCGTCGCATTCCGCATTAACACGGTTCCTTCGGGTTCCAGCCATTGACTAAAACCAAGAAGAATAGTGTGAGAAACACTAATTATAATAAGAAAACCACATAATAAAGAATAAAATTTCACACTTAAGGTCTTATCCTAGGTTATTCATGGCTATTTCTAAAACACTAATATTGTGTTCTATTCTTAGACTTATCCTTAGGCTTCTTACTAAGGATTTCACATCCTAGTTTCCAAAGGTTGACTATACCTTTCCTCTGATACCAACTATAAGGACCCATACTTTACATACATTGTTAATACTTCAAAATTGAAGCATACTTATTACAACATATAACAAAACCATGAAAGGACCGTATAGGTATAGTGTCTTTAGAAACTGGGAAACATAAAAAACTGGTTCATAAAGCGTCTACACTGTCTCCCATTTATTTCATCATATCTATAGTCCCTTTTGGCATATCTTACTTAATAACCTTCTTCCGGACCTGGGGAAAGAAAACATATAAAAGGGTGAGCTCAAATGCTCAGTAAGGGTAAACAAAATAAATATCAATCACATCATATACATAAGCACATAACTTTTGGAAATCTTAACCTGCAAAAGAGATCATAATTTCATAACATGGGATAAATCATGGCAGTGAAATGTAATCACAATAATCATAACTTAAAACATGAAAATTTGTGGCATACACATATAATCATAGAGAATCATTTCTTATTAGTCAAGGCTCATTTCCAAGACTATCTTAGTGGACAAAGTCCCTTTCTGAACCGATTTCACTCCTCATTTCAGTCCTGTTTCACTGAACGGGTATAACCCACCGTTCCAGCCATGTCTATATCATGAGATATAAAATCTTTATCCAATGCATTGGAGGGAGATATAGGTCCCACCCATATCTTAATGATACCATTCTTATGTGTGCCACAAAATCATAAACCATACATCATAGCATAACCCATGTAATAAAAATGGGAATCTTAAACATCATGACATCATAAAACAATTCATATAATATAAAGGAATTCATAAAAATAATTCCATCACAACATAGTAAAATCAATGTAATAATAGGGATAGAAACATAACCCTTTATTATCTTATATGTAAAATAATTTTGATAAAACACTTGAACTCCATTCTTGTGGAAAATATCCTTTCTTCTTCAAAAACACTTTTCCTTTCATAACATGTCATACAATTCTAAACTAAAAGAAGTTGATTAAAAATAAACTTGAAACCTTGTAAAGGAAGCTTCTTGTAAATAATATTTTAAAAATCCATTCATGTCGTATAAGTTAAAAAAACATTCTTCTCGTACTTTTTTCAGAAAAGTCAAAAAGTACCTCGTACGAAAAACGACAAAAGATTCCTTTCATATCTTTTACTAAAAACTCACTGAAGGGTAAAATTGGATTTAAAAAATTGTTTGTGGATGGAAATAATATTACATATTGAGGAAACATGGATTTGGATGATAAAATACACCCCAGTAAATACCAAAGTATAAACAATCTCGGATAAAAATGAGATTGTGATATTTCCCTTACCTTATGTCTGTTTTGCTTCGTAAGTGTCCAAACCTCCTGTATAATGATTTAAATAATTTTATTGACTTATTCTAGAATCATAATTATTTTTATGATATCATATATAGTCATATTCTTAGATTCTTAGTAGTAATATTTCATTGCTACTTGTTATTCGGGTGTTTATAACTTTTTGTTCTTATGCGTGTCTTGTCGAATAAATTCTTATTCTTATCTTTAGGTTATAGATACCTAATTTCCAGAATGGTATTAGTGTAATATATATATCTTATTAATTCATTCAATTCATTTATATAATCATTATGAAATGAAGATCATGTAGAACGAGTCGCATCACATCGTGGAGACGGTATTACGTGCGTATGCACGAGTGATGATATCGTTCCTATGATCGTGGAATTGTATTAGAGTGTATGTATACTATTTCAGAATCATTATCACTTTATAATAGTCATATATAGTCATTATTTACACCTTTATACCCATCCAAGTAAGGTGGTGGTGCAAAATAGATTACACCACGGCGTGGAGACGGTATTTCGTACGTACGCACACGCGGTGATTTCTTTTTCCGTAGGATGGATAGATGGTGAAATAGGGTTGTTTCATACTTATAATAACATATCAGTTTATGAGTGATACTGATGTTATTACTTCATAATTAAACAACTAAAGAAGAAGAAGTGGAAGAGGAAATAAAGATGAAAGAATCGGTAACGGACATTACCTCTTCTTTGAAGTGCTTCTTTGAGACCTTCTTTTAGGGCACTAAAATTGGTCTTTGAAGAATACCAGTACCTCTAGGATGTCTCTAGGGAAGTGGAGAGGAGGAATTGGCAGGGTTTGGCCAAGCTTGAAGGTTCATAGTGGTGTGAGGAAGAGGGGGAGGAGGTGCCCTTTTATAAGGGAGGAGAGGGGCACCTTTGGGAAAACTAAAAATATTATTTTATTATAAAGTCAAGTTCGGTTTTAAATAGCTCCAAATTGATATATTTCTAAGATAAGGTGGGGATGGGTCGAAATACTCTCATACAATAGAATTTAGACAAGTTTATGTTCCTATTTTAACCTTATCATTTAGATTTAACATTAAGTTAAATAATTTTACTTTTACCGTGTCTTCTTGTGTTCTTATACTATAAGGTTAATAAACTTACTATAAGCAGCCAAACGAACCCCAAGTTGTTAATTATTAATATATATAACCTTATCTAAGTCATTTGGCCGAACATTAGATTTTTAGGAATAAAATAACAATTACTAATATAATATTTGTTTTAAAAACTATTTTATGTCAATTTTGACACTATTTAGTAATTGATTTTTGTGAAAATCATAACAGAATAATTAGTTCAATGAAAGTTAATTAAATCAATACTAACATGTCATATTAACCTATAAAATTAGTGAAATTCATAAAAAGTCACAAATTACATTTATTTTTGTGTTTATAACATTAATTATGTCAATATTTCATTAATACGATAATTACTGCATCATCTTTGTGTCATAAATAAATTAAATTATTTAATGTCTAAAAATTACAAATAAAATACCATTATGTATGAAATATTTTTAGAATTCTAATTAATATTTATAGTTGAATTTATCTTATGTATAACCTTATATTAAAAATTATTTACTTATTAAACTTTGATTTTAACTATTTTAACCCTTCTTTAAATAAATTAATAATAAATGTCCTAATCTAATCCAAGTGGGCCTAAATGGTCATAATTTATTCCTAAGTTTGTTTTTGGTCGAATTACACTTATCCAATAGAATTATGACACGTGTTAGGGTAATAATAATATCATTTTTACCCTTAATTACCCTATTTACTTTTAACCGTGGTAAAAAAAAGTAAAAAGTTACTATTCACCAAAAAATTATTTTCATCTCATTGAACCACATTTTAGTCCTTGATATTAACCTTGTCTCTCGGATTTTCAAAATTCCACTCACAAAAGCAGTAAAATTAAGTTTTATGAAAAAATCAGTTTTTTTAACTACCACTTAGTGGTTTCACTATTCATCAAAAATTGAAAGTTTTCAGAAAAATACCAAAATTTCACCCTAGGCTAATTTTGATATTCCGAATCTAAAAATGAAGTCCATTTTGAAAAATAAAATTTATAAAATTTCAAAAATTGGTTATTACTATTCATAACGGTTAGTTTTAATAATATTTTAATAGCATATCGTTGTTTAGTGAAACTCGGTATTGTGTAGGACGCAAGCTATCGAGGAAGGTCGCGATTTCGTGTAAAGCAAGACAAGCAAGTTTTGTGTATAAAAAGATTCCTTTGATGATTTATATAACATAAAAGTGTCGGGTGTTACAGTTCTTCTCAATTGTAGTGGATGCAACACACACTCACAGACTATGGTATGAGTTTTACCAAAACACAATTTTTTTGTGATAATACTAGTGTCATTGCCTTAAGTAAAAACCTTGCACATCACTCTCATTAAAAACACATAGATATAAGGCATCCCTTTCTTATGTATCACACACAAAAAGTGGATATTATTCTTCAATTTATCAGAACACAAGATCAACTTGCTGATATTTTCACAAAATCTTTACCCTCTGATAGATTTGAATACATTAAACCGAAGTCAGGAATGATAACCGTAAGTTAATCTTCCATATTAACTTCTTTTTTAAGCTTATATCCTTATAGTAACAAACTCATTTTCATAGGGGTATATTTTCTTGTTAGTTAGTTTTTAATTTTTCATAATAAAGATTTTCTAAATTTTCGTAATGAAGATTTTTTAAATTTTCATAATAAAGATTTTCTAAATATTCATAATAAATATTTTTCTAAATTTTTGTAATGAATATTTTCTAAATTTTCATAATGAAAATTAACTAAATTTTCCTAATGAAATTTTTCTTTATTTTGCATAATAAAATTTTCATAGTTAGATTTTCCATCATGTTTTTATTTCTTTCAAAGTTTTCGTAATTAAAATTTTCAGAATCTAAAGTTCTTCAAGAATAATTTTCCTCAATATGAATAATCTTCCTAGTAATTTTAAAGGTATGTTTCATTTCTTAAATTTTCATAATCATCTTTTACTTGTTGTTATTTTTATCTGTTTTTCAATTTTCGTATTCATTTTTTTTTCATATTCATTTTTTCCTTGAATCCAAATGTTTTTGTTAAAAAATCTCAAAAGATCGGATTCTATCAAAATTTCCTTCTGGCTATCATCTCAACTGTTAGATCTGATCAGAAGGTTTCTCAACCATTTTATTGATTATGGAAGATAAACCATCGCCTCAATCGCCTATATAAAGGATCCTAGATGGTTGTCCCACATATAATTTCAAGCTCATGTGTGTTAAAGCTCTGTCCTCCTACTTAAGCTCATTTCGAACTTCTTAGATCTCCCTTAATTCTGAATTTCTGCTGAAGTTTCCTCTTAGAAAGACATATCAACTGTCAAACCAATCTTGGAATGGAATATATACAGAGAAAGGTTAGTTGATCCAGAGTTTTTTTTAAAGTATGATTCTATTATCTCAAAGAGTATAAAGATGAATAGATGGGAAAGTGTTTGCCTTTCAAAACCAAAATCTTGGGATTTGGTTTATCCAGAATTGTTAATAAAATTATATGAGTCAGTAACTTTCTTCAAGGAAGAAAGTAGAAAAAAAATTTCATTCAGGAGCTACGAGAAGATGTATTCTCTTTCTTACACCAAGGATGAAAGCTTATTTGGAATCCCTTATAAAGGAGAAGAAGAGTTATGCTCAAATAAGATGTCTAATGTTCTAGGAAGTTTCACTAAGGAAAAATCAATGCCTTGTCTTGGTCTTTCAGAGTTAAAGACTCTGAAGATTCTTCACCTCTCTACAAATTATTGGATTCTTGAATTTTGGGTTCAAGGATTCATCATACTGAGAAAATGAGACAAGGATACTTTGAAGAAAAGTGATATGTATATTTTGGATTTCTTGGTAAACCTAAGGAATATAACTTGGTTAAGCATATCTTGGTTATGATTGAGAACATAAAGAATGGAAATCTGAAGGCTCAGATTATTATGTATCCATCCATTGTTTCAAATATGATTGTTCGGTGTCTAGAATCCTTCAAAATCCCTATAAAATCTAAGTCAATGAATTGAAAAGTTATGTTGTTGAGTGATGACACTCTGTGAAGGATGAAAGTTGGATTTTCTAAAGAATCCGAAGAATTTTATGATTTTCCTAAGGAGAGGATGAATCCTTATCAAAGAAATAGGAAGTGGTTGACACTTCCAAAAAGGGTGCAAGGAAGCAGAAAGTGAAGGAAGAGGAAGAAAAGGCAAAAATCTCAGTGGCTAAGGAAACCCAATCCGCACCACCAAAGCCAAAGAAGAAAAAAGACTATCCTAATGAGGTTGTGGCTAAATGGAGAGAAGACAAGAGAAATTAAAAAGAAGGGGAGACTAAGTTTGTCTTGGAACCTACTAAGGAAAAGTCTTTGAAAGAAAAGGCAGCTGAAGAACTTGACAAACAAGATAAAGAGAAGAAGCGGAAGAAGAAGTTATCTGAGGATGAAATAGTTCAATCCCTTCTAAAGGCTACTAAGAAAGCTTCTGAGAATATTCTGGTACAAGAATCCTTCCTGATATAACCTTTACCTGAGACTCTGGGAAAGAAGTTTGTGACTCCATAAAAATTCCAAGAAAAAGAAGTATAAGAAAAAGAAGCAAAAGAAGAAGAAGAAGAAGAAGAAGGCAGTGGTGATACCGAAGATCTGATAAAGAAAGTTGAATATTTTCATGTGAAGGAAATTCCTTCTGAGAAATTATCATTCCGAACCTCTCAGGCTGGTTCATCAAAGCTTACTGAAGATGAATTAGACAAACCATCTGAAGAAGAAAGCATCAATAAATATTTCATTCACCCAGATGATGTTGAGGCATGAGCTGAAAAGGAAGAGGTATATGAAGATAGAATTGTTCAGTTTTCTGATAGTGAATAAGAATATTCTAATCAAGAGGAAGCTATTCTGAAGATAGATAAGGGAAAACAATTATTTGTTGATACACCTACCAAGTCCATGGTAAAAAGGAACAATTTTTGTGGTTCTTCAAAGAGGAAAACTGCTGAGTTAGAAAAAGAAACCTCACCAAGAAAAATATCTGATTCGGAATCATCCTCCCTTATACATGATTTTCGTGTCTAGTCTTTGAAGAAACTTTTTGGAACTATACCAATATTTCCCAGTATAGACTCTAGATGTCAGATTCTTCAACACTCATTAAATTGGAAATTGGATCTAGTATCCATGGTGATGGATACGTGTGTGAAGCTTGAAGTAGATTTCAAAACCTTTTTCATAAACTATGAATCCCACAAAAGATCTTGCAAGAAAACGACCATCTTGTCAAAGAAAAATATAGAATACATGAGAGTTATTGATGAATTCCAAGAGAGTGTAAAGGATGAATTTGACACTGAATATGTGAATATCAAGAATCTCACAAATAGTTTTGAGAAAAAGCATTCTCTAGAACAGAATTCCAGGATGCAAGAAGTAAAATATCTTAATGGGATGTTTTATTCAGTTTCTCATAGTTGGAAAAGAGAAAGGGATCTCAAGATTGAGATAGAAGAAAATCTTTTCAATCAAGAAGAAGCTTTGAAGGCTCACGCTGATATTATTAAGGCTTAGGAAGAAAATATCAAATCCTTAGAGAAGAAAACAGAAGATCGGGATCAGCTTCTCAAATGAGCAGAGGAAGATCACAAGGAGCTCAAGAAGCTCAAAACCATAGTAAAGAAGTTGATGACAAAGGATAAGGAAGGATAATCTTTTTCAATTATGATATTTTATTGTATTCCATGTATAAATTTTTCCAATCCTAATGAAATTTTTGGTTTCTCTTCGTATATTTTTGGTTGTCATGTACTAATATTTCAGGTACCATATTTACTTTCCCATTCCCTATATTCCTTTTTTTAAAATAAAAAAGGGGGAGAAAGAAAAAAAGAATACTAAGTAAAGAATAATTTTCCCTAAGAAAGGGGGAGTTCTTATCCAAGAAGATTTTCGTATGCAATAAAATGCTAAGTCTCATTCTGAAAATCAAGAATACTATCCTTAGTGTTTACAAAGCCTAAGTGGGAGTTAGTCGTGTTCATATTTTCCCATGAGTTAAGGGAGATAAATTTTACTTTCAAAGTCCAGAAAAATATTTTCTAAGTCCTAATATTCTTTTTCGTAAGGATTTTTGTGCTTTCCAGAAAGGGGGAGATTGTTTAGTCAATAAGGTTTCCTTATGACTTTTCCATTCCTTCATATTTTGATAATCACAAACACCTTATCTTAAGGAAAATTTTATTTTCCCTAAGTTTCATCTTCATAAGTAAAATTTTCATTCCCCAAGAAAATTTATCCTTACCATGTTTTTATTTTTTCTATATTTTTGTCTAACTAATTTTACATCTATGTATAAAATTCAGTTTCATATCAAAAACCTCGGAATCCTAAATACTTATATATAGAGAATTTTGTTTTAAGGATTCAAATTCAGGTTCTGAACTTTCTATGTTCAGACTTCGAATTCTTCTGAATTCAGACTCTGAACTTTTTGAGTTCAGACTCCAAATTCCTTAGAATTCAGACTCTGAACTTTTTGAGTTCAGACTCTGAATTCTTATGAATTTAGACTCCAAATTTCCTTTAAATTCAGACTCCAAAATTCTATATAATTCACGTTCTGGATTATTTTGAAGATAGAATCTAAATACACATGTATTATAGACACCGAATGGTCTTTTGGTTAGACTCTGAACTTTTATGTTTTCCTTACACTCATAAAAATGAATTTGGTTAAGAAACCATATTTTTTCTTACTCATGTTTTGGTTATAAAATGATTTCTTGCATTCAAATTCTAACTAACCGTTGTTTGAGTGACATGTTTACAGGTCCCTCAAAAATTCAAGGAAAAATATAATCATTGGAGGAGGGAGCCGACCATTGAATATGTGCCTATAAATAGGAGCTCATTTGAAAGAGCTCATAACTTTTGAAAGAAGTTAATCAATCTAGTGATTACATGTTGCTGAAGTGATTTCTAGAGAGAGATACTTTATTCCTTTGTGTGAACAGAACATCTTGTTCATAATTTCTCCGTGCGACATCGAATTTTGCTGAGTACATTAAAGGGATTCCGGGGATAGGAAGACAGAGGTGCTGACTACCTTGAAGTTTGAGGGATTGTGGGGATAGCAAGACAGACTCCAATCTTCATATCGAGGGCTTACCCTGGTGTGGGTAAGATATACTTTCTTGAAAGTATAAATCAAGGGACCTTAATCTAAGGTTTTGGATACCCTTCTATTTGGGTTAAAAGATTTACTACTTATTACTTGTATTGTTTCAAGTTTTCCACTACATTTTGGTTGTTTAGGAAAGTATAACTATCTTATAATTTATTATACTTGTACTCTGATTAATAATATTTTATACGCTTTGAGGTAGAATCTGTATCTTTGTAAACTTTTCTTAAGTTTCATATCTAGAACCACATTTCTGGAATCAAGAAAGTTTTTAGAACTAAGAGGACTTGTGAATATAACTTGTTTAACTTTTTTAAACATTAGCATCTTTAAAAGTACCAAAAAAAAATTTAAAGTATACAATTCACCCCCCCCCCCTCTTATATATTGAGCATCTATATCATTATTTCTATACTATAATAAATGTCATTTAGATCCTACAGATGAATAGATTTTGTTCAATAGAATGACTTTAGTGGTTCAGATTGGTCAATATGATAATGAAATTTTGATTCAAAGTCTCATTAGACAAAGAATTTTAAGTTTTTTTATCACCAATTGGTGCCTTAGAAGAATTATAGATGAGAGATGAAGTGATCCTGAGTTTCATCCTGGTTATTCTTTCCTGAAACCAAATTTGTGAGAACATTAATTTGTTAAATTTTGTTTCAATGTTTTTACTCATATAAAATATAGGTGACAAGAGTTAGTGACGAGCACCACATGGTCGGTGGTGAATCAAATTCTTACCTATTTTGATGGAATACACCTTTGTCTTAGAAGTAAAAAAAATTAAATAAATTTAATATTAGTGTTGAAAAGAAAAAGAGGGAGAGATATCTAGAGAACTATTTAGGTAAAAAAAATCATGTAAAGGATCTAGGAAACACTTTTCATCAGTCACAATGGGGAGTTATTGAATATTTGTTATAAGAAGAAGGGATAGATCTTGGATTTCCAATTTTTGAATAAGATCAGAGGGGGAATTTCTATTTCCCTTCTTTATTATTTCATTCATTCCTATTGTAATTAATTTTTAGTTTTTATGATATTATTAAAATTAAATGATTCTTGGATAAAAATAATACTGGGGAAAAGTATGTTGGGTTGGATCATATTTTCTTCTTTTTTTTCAAAAACTTTTCATTTGGATTTATTTTATTTAATCCATAATTTTTAATTAGTAATTAATTAATAAGAATTTATAATTTAATTTTAATAAAAATAGGTCTATCAAAATTGGTTTAGAGATTAATTTTGGTACTTCATCACACTTACCTTTTCAATTATATGATTCTATAGTTTAAGAACTACTAGATTCAACCAGATACTATTACATCTCAAGAGATTAAGTTGATGTGTGACTTTAAAATTTGTGATGGTAAAATAAATCTTTCAATGAATGAAGAATCATATTTATCCAGATAACCTAATTTTACTCCATCTTTTCCTTTTGTTTTATTCCGGATCCTTTACTGGTATCCTTCATCCATACATTACAAACATCATTGTCTTCATTTTTTGTTCTTTTTTATTAGTAAACATTTTTCTCTATTTTATTTTTCTGAATTTTTTTCAATCCTTTAGTCTGTAAAATATTTTTTTACCCTCCCCTATGGGTTTAACACCCTACTCATAGTTATAAAAATAGTTAGTAAGAAATATAAATAAGAAATTTTTATCTTTTTAATGACGAAGCATCATTTTTTCCGAACACATTTTCGGAATATACACTAAAATTTCTCCAAAAAAGGACTCACCATCATCAAAAATTTAAGTAAGGAAAGATTAATCCTATTATAGATCATGTGAGGGGAATGTTATATATTATATATATAATTTTTTTCTTAATATTATAAAATTAAAGAAATGAAATGAAAATAATTGTGAGGATTCCAAGGCCCTTGGGATACCAATGTTTGTGGAATTTTGATGCCAAAGGTAGGGATGATAATAATTGAGGGCCTTGTGATTCCAAATATTTTGGATTTTTTATGCCAATAGTTGTGAGAAAAACTATTGTTGTACTTGGGATGTCAAATTTTGTGTCTCATAATTTCAAAAGTATAGATTTATAAATTTGATTGAAAATTGATTTTTCGGTAATCATTACTCAATTTTGAAATATCAATGCATTTCCTTCATTATAGTATAGAACCACCCAGACTTATTATCATTGTTTATTCTCAAAAGTGTTTTATGGAATTCAAAAAGAAGTAGATATTTCCTACTAATAACACGGTGTGAGGTGGACCAAATCCTTAAGGACATTTTTCTTGTATGACTCAAAACACAACTATATTCCTATATATATCTAACAATCTTAAGGATTTATTCTAAAAAATATGGATTCCCAATCTTTAAAGGTCATGAACTAATAAATATTCATGCTTGATTGATTTGGTGGCAACAACTTCTCCCACTAGAAAGATAAAATGATCTTCTTACTAATAGTTTTGAAGATCTATTGTATAATCCGTCCAAATATTTCACCCATTTAGACCAAACCAATAGGGAAACCTAAAAATATACCTAACCAAGATGAATTCAACCACATTCAATAACTTAATAATCAGTGATAAAAAAAATAAACATTTTTATCAATAGAGTATTCTCAAAATTATGTTAATTTATTTTTATAACTTATTATGAAAAGTGATTATGACTTGTGAAATATGTAAGACATTGGAATTAAATTAAAAATATAAAAATAAGTTGTGTGTGAATTTTATATTTCTAAGTATCTAAATTTTAAGATTATTATAAATAACCCTTTACTTGAAAAAATTCATGAGTTATAATTTATCATGAACAAATTTAGTTCCATAGTAGTGGCATTACTAGAAGTCTTCAAAGCATGTGCAATTACTATATGGAAAAAATAGGTAAGCATCTTCTCAATAAATGAAATGATATTTTATATAACAAATTTATAAATTAATTTTAATAATATAATAATTGAAAGTTAGAGATGATTTCATGGAATATAATTTTCATTACTAAGAAATATCATTTTGGGTAACTGTTCACATAAAATTGTGATGCCCTAGACCAGCAGTCCTATATCTGGGTCCATAAACACATTCGTTACATAATTACTTGGATGTTATCTATAAAATATTGGATATACCCATACTTAATAAATAAATAAATAAATATTATTTTATCTCTTATATCCCAATGATATTTATAGGTTTTGAGATTTAGAGAACTAAGAAAAACAATAACTAAAAAATCCCATGTTATTTGTATCTAACATAAATTTTTTCATTATATAAAAAACTACTCAATACATAATGATTCTTCAAAATTTTTTATAAATGGAAAACACCCTCACAAAAGGAATTATTCAAATTATATCACAAAATAATGGATCAAGAATCGAATTGTTTATTACCATGAGTTCAACCCCCAAAATGATAATACAAATATATATATATATATATATATATATATATATTAGGATAAATCATGAAAAATAAACTATATTAGGATAAATACATTTTAAAATGATATGGAAAATAGATGTGAAAAATTAAAGATATTTTATTTAAAAAATCAAATTTTGTTGTAAAATACAAATTTATATGTCACATTCAAAGGTGAATTTTGAAAATGTAACTTAAAAGCATTTGAAAATCATTAATTTTAAAAAAAAAATCTAATAATTAAGCCTTGAAAATACATAGTGTTTATCTTATATAAATTAGGTGTGTAATAAAAAGCATATCAAATTGAAAGTAAAACCCCCATTTTAGTATTTTCAAAATACATTTGTATAAACTTAGATTGTAAGAAGACTAACAAAACATTAATATGTATTAAAACACCATATTACAAAAGATTATTATAAAATAAAATATAATTATAAATTAGGGTAGCACAACCCAAGAATGGAAAATCAATGTTCAATGTGAAACATTATAACTCAAATAAAAAATATTTTAGTTATCAATATCCCTTATAGGAAGCATACTCCATGAGTTATAAAACATTTTAAAAGAGGTTTATGTGGAAAAAATGTATAAAATAAAATAATACCAAAAAATGAATTAAAATGGTATAATTTACCCAACTTATATGAAATAATTTCATGTGAATGATCATAACTCAATTAAAGAAGATTTAGTTATCAAAAACTCTTACGAATGGGATAACGCATGAGTCAAAAAAACATTATAAGAAAAGAACATGATTTGGATTAATTTACCCCATTTTATTACAAGTAATTTATATACAATTAATGGTATAGTAAATCAATAGAATACCATAAAAAGGAAACATGTTGCATAACATGTAACATATCTCAAAGAATCATAATTGAGACCAAGAAAATATTTGCAGCTTGAGTAACACTTTAATAAAAACCCCTAAAAAGAGAAGGATTTGAATTGAACCTCAAAATATTGTGATTAAAAGATAATTTATGATATTTTATCTCAAATATGAATTATATACATCACATAAATGAAATTATGTTTATAATACCAAACATGTCTCAAAATGGGGGATTTGAGATGAAAATCCATACCTCGGTCTAGATTCATTCTGTACTTGCACCAGACATCCTAAATAATTAAATTAAGTTAATTAAATACATTTCCAATAAACGTATTCATAAATATAACCATTCATTCTCCTTAATTAAATTCATTCTATACATATAATTAATAGTTAGTTTTTTTCTATTTTAAACACTAGGTGTAAGTAATCATTATTGCTTTGAACAAGTTTTTTAAAAAACCTGTTTGTATCCATTCTTGTAAAAAAATTCATAATTAAAATATAATTTAAGGTACTAAAAAATATGTTACATGGTAGTTATAAATGGTATGATTCATTCCAAGGTAGTTTTGGTTACAAACCATGAATATTAAATTGGTGGTGATCCTGTTTTGGTGATTATTAATGATCACAAGGTGTTTTCTTAATTAATGAGTTAAATGTTGATATAAACATACCTAAAATAAAAAATAATTATTATTTAAATATTTATATCATATAACTCCAATAAATAATTTTTCATATTCATTCATGATATAATTTTATAGTATTGTACAAGTAGCTGGTTAAATCGGCCCAAACATGAACCTACCATGATTAATGATTGATTTTGAGGTGATTAATTTTAATATAATTATACCAGGATCATAGTGATCTTATTTATTATTTATTAGTGTGATATATCAGAATTTTAAAGGAGTGGGAGGAGAAGATAATTTATATAAATTCAATACTTAGAAATAAGAGATCATTATCCTTTTAGTTCACTCTTTTCAAATGATTAAATTAACAATAATCATTTATTGATCATGTCATTAATAGGTTCTCAAATTTTTCATAACAAAACCATAATTATATCATAAAAATCATATTTATAATTTAATCCCATCCTAATTACCATCCATGTAAGTCAGTGATGAAAAGAAAAGTTTAAATAAATCGTTTCATGGAGTTGGTAGTCCACAAGTACACATGGTTGACAATTTAATTTTCTATATAATTAAAGAAAGAAGTAATATGGTATATTACTTTATAATCATAAAAATGGTATAAATATCCTAATTATTTATTAAATTTCCATTTTATACTATCATTTTAAGGTGTTTAATGAAAACAAAACACACTGCATCATGGAGGTGGTAGTCCGCACAACACATGAATAACAGTTCTGTTTTTATTAATAGAAAATAGAAATGGTGGCTAATTATTATTACCATAAAATAATAAAACTCATTATATAAACAATACTATTTACATTACATAGTGATTTAAAAAATATAATTGTAAAATAAAAATATGAAATAAATAAGTTAAGTAAAATTGATTACTCACATTGATCACTTTAAGGTTTACTTAGAAGATCCCTTAGAAATGGATGTCATAGGATAATATCTTATGACTAGAAGCTCAAGATATTGAAAGAGTTTTATATTGGAATTAAAAATGGTATGGTTTCAGGAGGAAACCAATTTTTTAGGATTTCCTTGAAGGGGTGCTGATAGATTCCTTTTATAAGTGGAGAGCATGGAAATTTTGTAAATATTTCCACTTAATATTAATGGTGAACATGTTAAACATGTCAAGTGGATTTGAAATTGAGAAATAATTTAGTGGTGAAGATTTAAGGTAGATACACACCTCATCCAATCAATTATAGAAGATATTTTTTCAAGTTTCAATCATTTTATCTTGTTACCTAAGGTAATATAATATTTATGAATAAAAATAAAGTGGTCCTTATTAGATTATTTTGATCCACTTATTCTAAATATTTGATCCATTTAATTTTAATCAATTTATAAAAGTGATAAATTTTAATTTTAAAATAATAATTCATGATTTGGGATGGAGGATTACTTTACCTCATTGTGTCTGTCCAGTATGATGCAGCTCTCAGTAGGGGGAAATGTTTCATCCTAGATGGGCTGCACAGGTGAAACTACTCTAGCTGGTGGGTGGTGAGGCATTGGTCTGGTGATTTTCATAATACCTATTTATTCTAGGTCCTTAAATTATTCTTCTACTTGGTAGGAGTTTATGGGGCCTCTAGATCACTGGGTCCTCTGGACCATGTTCTAGACTTTGTTCCTCTGGGCCTTCGGGCCATGTATTGGTGTGATGTCCTAAACCTGATTCACTCATAAGTAACTAGACCTAGTTGGCCACATGGCCTCAAGCATGCCTCCCCATATGCTAGAAGCTTCCAACTATTAGTGAGGGTATGTGATGGTACGGTGGGGAAATACACAGGATAAAGAGAAATGGGAATAAAAAATATGATATACATAAATGAACAAAAAACTAAAAGTTGTATCCAATATCATCATGAGTATAAGTTTGGTCCTCTACAATAATATGCTATCCTAGTACTAAGAATCAAGCATCCATAGATGGACCATTTCCTTTGTCACTACCTATAACCAAGAAGACTATTTAGGAACCAATTCGAATACTAAATAGGGTATGAGATATACTTAGTAGGACGCCCCCAATGGAATATAGTTTGATCCATCCAGTACATATAAAATGAAAATGTGTGTATATAACAACATAAAGCATAAATTGAAACTATAACCAAGTAATCTTAGGTTCTTGAAGGACACTCGACTGACTCTACCTTCTTCAGCCTAAGTTGGGATATCTCTGAATAAGTTCCACCATGTATATATATATATATAGGTATGTATATATATTCATAAAATATTTGATAACATATATAGTCATATATATTGAAACATAGTACAATCCAAGACTCGAGGCATAACTCATGTGTCCTTTCACATTCATAAGAGTCTCATTTAGTATATAGGGGAATTGGACCTAGCATTCGATCTAGGATACATAAGTCATCATATCCATCAACCCAATGAATAAATTGAAACTTCATATCCAATAACCTCTAGGGTAATGTGAAACATCATGTCCAATATTTAATAAATTATGCAAGATGCCATTCCCCGAATCACACATCCAGGGATCTTGAAGCATCATGTCAAAATCTATCATTAATTATGTCTCCAAATCCATTAAACATTAGAGATAAATAATAATAATACTAATAATATATCATATATTTAATGCTTTAACATATTATAAGATATGGTTTCCCATCATTCAAAATTTAATTATCCAAGGGTGTAATATAATATTTATAAAAAGGCATGTGACATGGTCTTACCATTCACTTGAATTTAATTTAATTAATACATTTCAATTTAATTATCAAGACAACCCCACTTAGAGGGTAGGTTGGTTACATAAGAAATTCCAATGTGAAAATAATTTCATAAGCACACCTCAAGGGGTGGTACTAGTCAAAGGGAATGTCTTGGAATAATGGAAAGGGGTGTAGGGTCCTCTCTAACATGGATAACAAATTGAATTACAAGAAATTATAGTTTTAAAGAAATGTTTGGAAAGTTCTAGTGTTTTGTAATCAGGGAATGTGATATATAACAACAATACTTTAGAGATACATACAATCCCATCGACCTTATAGTGGTAGAAGATTCCTCATCCAGTGTCGGCCCCAAATTCAAGCTAGAATTTAAGAAATCATAAGAATAGATAAATTCCCCAAAAATTGGGCATACAATATGACATGAATTTATAATTAAATATAGAGAGATAAAAAATTATTCAAGAAGATTTAATAGATTACTAGTGGTGGTCCAACTGACCGACGATGAGATATTGAAACATTGTATGAGTGTGGAGGCTCAAATCCTATGAAAGGAGAAGTAAGAGTTTGCAAAGTTATGGGAGATGTTGCACGTGAAGGGAGAATAAAAAGGGAGAGTGAAGGTAAATATGTGGAGGTTAAAAGTGTCATTTCACCTTATTTTAAAGAGTTAATGTTTTGACCAAATGGTTGTCCAAACCTTGCACCAACTATGCACCAACACTGTCTAGGGTGTCACCCCTTTCACAGACTAGGCATGTGGTTTGACAAACCATGCACAACTCATGTGGTTCCCTATATGATTTTATATATAATCATCACACATACATATAGATTATTTCATATGCTTTATCTAATCATGCACCAAATTCTTTGTCTGAATAGTTGAGATGAATGGTTGCTACAAATTTTTCACCAACCATGTGCCTCATCTATCTTATATAAAAATACAAGATCTGAGCTTCGAACAAGCCCCTTAAGCTCCTAAATCCTTCCTAAAAACATTTTTAGCTTTCATATAAATAAAAAATAAAGGTTTAAAATGGAAATTAAATTATCTATACTTCATGAGAAAAACCAAGATCTTACAATATATCCTTCTTAAAACAAATCATCCATGAGTTAACCTTCTGAGGGTGGTCGGGCATAATATGAGAATATCTTTATCCACTGATCACATACATCATTATTTCTCTCCCAGGTCTCATCTTATATGTGGGTTTACTTCCATAGAACTCGTACTAGAGGAACTATCCTACCTCATAGAGCCTTCTTATTATGATCAATGATCTGAATAGAATACTGCTCAAAAGAATAATCATCTTCTAATTCAATATCCTTGGGATCAAAAGCATGATATGGGTCTAAGTAGTAATGGAGAAGATGATATACAAAAAAGACATCATGCAAAACCTGGTACCTCTAATGAATAGATATCTGATAGGCTACCATCCCAAATCACTATAAGATATTAAAATGCTTGACATAATGAGTAAATAGTTTTCCTTGTATCTGAATCTATCAATGACCCAACCTAGGTGAAACATACAAGAAGACCCAATGTTCCACATCAAACTTTAGAGGTCAGAGGAAACTATCAATGTAATAATGTTTTCTAGACTGGTATATGGCTATAAATTTTTTTTTAAGCCTCACCTGCTCTAGATTATTCTTAATGAGATGAGATCCTAGTATTACTACTTCACCTACCTCTAACCAGCACAAAAGTGATTAATATGTCCTACCTATAAGGAATTATAAGGATCCATATGTATAGTTTTATAAAAGTTATTATTATAAGACAACTTGTTGAGAGGTAATTATTTCTTCCAATAACCACCAAAATCAATGATGCATGCTTGGATCATGTCATCCAATATCCAAATCATATGCTTGGACTAATCATTGGCTTGTGGGTGATATGTGGTGCTCAAAATCTCTTATGAACCCAGAGCCTTTTGAAACCCTTTCTAGAACTGCAATGAAATCCAAGCATCCCTATCTAACACAATATTATGTGAATCTCCATCAAGTTGTATAATATCCTTGATATATATCCTTCATAGCTCATCCACTGAGAAAGACTTTCTAATCGAGAAAAAGTGGGTGACCTTAATCATTCTATTAGCGATCCCCCATACTGTATCACACCCTAGAGTTGACCTAGATAAACCCATCATAAGATCTATAGTCAAATCAACCCATTTCCACTCTAGAATGGGAAATGTTTATAGAATCTCTAAAGTCACTAGTGTTTTCCTTCACCGATTTATAGGTGGAACACCAAGAGATAAAACCTTCTACCTTCTTCTTCATCCCCGGCCACTAATACTAGTAGCACAAGGCATGATATATCCTAGAGATGCTGAGATATACTTCCCAAATAGAGGCATGAGGATATCACATCAATTCTTCTCACGCATTTATAGAAATCCATACACGTCCATGAATACTCAATATTTGATCCTCATTGATAACTTGACCAGGTGGTGGGTCCTTACCTGATACACTCTCCCTTAGTACTAAGCCCTCAGGATCAGAAATGTTTCTCCTCTTTACTCAATCTAAAATAGAATATGTCACTATGAAAGCTATAAGTAAAGGTTAACCATGAAACTCCTAAATATTCAAATGCATCTCATATAATAGGGATATCATTTATCATTTACAACTAGCCTTATAAAGGTCTTGTGTCTAAATCTTATTGATTAGAGCATCGGCCACTATATTTCCCTTTATAGGCATATAAGCAAGCTTGAAGAAAAAGTATTACAGTTATTCAACCCACATTTATTTATTGATATTAATTTCATGATGTTTAAATATGTATTTTTGTCTCTTATTATCCATATATATAATTAATCACTCTTCCAATAGAAAATACCTCCAAAAATGTAAGGAATTCACCATACATACTAGCTCGAGATCATGTGTTAGGTAATTCTACTTGTGAGGTATCAACTGATGATATCCATACCTCGAAAATCACTCAACCATCATTATAACTTCTCCAATCCTAATGTATGATGAATCACAATAAACTATATAGCCTCTACCTGACTCGAGTGAAATTAGGATCGACACTATATTTAATCTTATCTTAATCTCCTCAAAGAATTTCTCAAAACATTTTGAACATGTAAACTTGACACCCTTATTGATCAAGCATGTGATTAGTGTTGTAAAGTGTGATAAATCCTCTATAAATATCCTATAATATCTATCCATCCCCAAGAAACACTGTATATCAAATATTTTCTATGATGATCCTAGGAAACCATGACTCTAACCCTATCTAGGTCTATAGATACTTCAGTTTATGAGATAATGTGACCCAAGAACTATCATTTTATAATCCAAAAGTAGAGTTTTTTGAGCTTATCAAACATCTAGGGATATCCATGTGTATTCAATATTATCTCAAAATGTTTCAAATGGTCATTTAGAGTATGATAATACACCAATAAGTCATCCATGAATACCAACATAAATTAATCTAAATAATTGTGGAAATAATGATTCATTAGATTCATGAAAACTATTTGAACATTTGTGATACAAAACTGTATGACCAGATAACCATACAATCTATATCTAGTATAGAATATTGCATGTGTTATATTTAATTGTTTTATATGAACCTTGTGATATCCCGACCATAAATTGATTATAGAGAATACCCTTATTCCATAGATCTAGTCAAAGAGGTTGTATATAAGAGGTAAAGGATAACGATTCTTAACCGTAAGTTCATTTAATTTGTGATAGTCAATAAAAAGACTAAGGTTCTCATATTCCTTCTTAGAAAAAACATGGGAAAACCCCATGGTGAAGTACTGGGTTGTATCAACCACTTAGCCATTAAATCCTATAACTATATCTTGAGCTCCAACAACTTAGTAGTATCCATACGGTAAGGAGGAATTGATATTGGTGATTCTCATAGAACAAGATCAATAGTAAACTCTATCTCTATCTCTCAGGAGGTAACCTTGAAAATTCATCAGAAAAATTCCTTTGAAATGATCCACTACATGAGGTAAATTTTTCTGGGATATTTCCTGATCATCTAGATACATACTAGTAATCTAGGTTATCACTCCTCCTAGGTCACAAAGCTCCAGTCTAGCTTGACTCACTTGGACATATTGTTCTACCTTATGATTATAACCACCGCCCTCAAGTGATGTAAAAGATAACTTATGGTGGTTTAAATCAATGAGATCATGATAAGGCACTAACTAATTCATCCCAATAATGATGTCAAAACCTATTATCTCAAGCATAAAGAGGTTCAACAAAAAAAATTCCAATCTCAAGGGTATGGTCTTTTCATCAGTGTACTCTCTTCCATTGCATTACCAATAGAGAATTGAACATCATCACTCTACAGTAGTACTCAATTTCAAGGGCCAAACATTCCTTAATGGACACATAGATAAACAAATATGAAGTTTCTATATAAAATAAAGAAAATACTAAATTAGAGGCTACTAAAATCATACCTCAAACTATAAAAGTTTCAGTGCTCTACTCCTTAGGTGTAAGTTTTATAGTATGTATATAGTATATTAAAAAACCCTAAGCTACATCATAACTACCTTGAGAAGCACAAATCTATTAGAACTATATCTCATAATATTATCTCTTGCATCCTTATCTACCTCTTCAGCTGATAGTATCCCAAATTCTAGTCTGAAGTGAAGATGTTAATACTACTCCTAAAAGAAGATTCAATATTGATCCCCTATCACTAGGTACTAGAGAAAATATTCTAAAAAAGTGTATGATAGACCATTTTTTCATAGTCCCATCATTAAACTAGGTCCCTACTTCATTGGGTCTTCATATGACCTAGTTTTCCACACTATTGGCATATCATGTATCTGTCATTACGTGATATCTGACCGCCACTACTCCCATGATTAGACTTGGGGTGATGATTTAAACCACTAAATGATTTGATTCCCTATCTTGGTGTTAAGCCACCCTGGCCCAAACCATCAACTTCCCTCAATTTCTGCATAGTGATGTGGTCCTGGTTCACTATCTCTGAAACAGTAGTCAACTAGAATATATTTACTTGATATTGGATGGCATATACAATTCCATCCTAAAACCATCTCACTATCATCATATCATCATCATTGAGTGTTGGAAAAAAAATTTGGAGCTCTGTGAAATTATTAGAATACTCCATCATGGACATATCACCCTAGTAAAGGTGTAAAAATTTCATATCCCACTCAGATATTAGTGTCTTAGGGAAACATTAATCATATAAGCCATCTATAAATCCTTCCAGAACATATCCTGATGTTGACCATCCTGGGTGATAACATACCACCATCTCTTATGGAGTTATGTATTATATAGGTTTCAAGCTTGAATCTCTTTATAGAGGAATCTCCAAGTTATTGAATAAAGATATCATGGAATTCATCCATGACTTACTACATAGGGTCCACCATCCCCCGTAAATGTAGGTTGATATTGATAATAGAACTCTCATGTCAATTCTTCCATAGAAATAGTATCTCATATATCTTTCTGCACGGACTACATAAACCATAATAAACTCTCTTGGAACTAATCATCAGAACCCAACTTAGGTATATCATGAAATTCCATAAGTGGCACTACATGAGGTAATGTTGGTGGCTTAGGTCCCACCACCTCCATGTAGGTTTCGGGCACAGTGGAAGAATGTGATGGATTGTACCCAACTTTTCTTTTTTGTCAAGATTGATGATCAATATGAGATTTACACAATGATGAATTCCATAATCAACAGAATTGAATTAATGAAAATAGACACGGTATAGAATATTAGAACCAAGCGCATGATCATCACACATTATTTATAATTAATTTAATAAATTAAATAATTACATTGCGTGAATTATTTCTTCATTGATGGATATGAAAAAAGATCTATGTTGTGTGATAATCATGTTTTAGGAATGAAAAGTAGACACCCTCTAGTGGTGATGGACACATGTTCCAAAAAACTCCAAACATCATCATAGGAATCTCTATGTGCTAGCATATAAGATCCTATCGCTTGCATTGTTATCATTTGATTGACACAAGAATCACTTCCAAAGCATTCTCTTTTATCTTTATATACTCGAGAGTGGGTGGAGGAGGAATATATCTCTCAATTCTTGGGATCATTCTTATAGAGTGATCTCTCTATGGCTTGAGATTATTCTCTCAATCTATCTTTGTGCACAACACAAATGAAATTTTCTCTCCTGAAAATAATATAATTGGGTTTATATACCACTAGGGTTATAAATAAATAATATCACAAGTTCCCCTTGTTATTTATTTAATCCCTACAAAACCCCATGTCAATAATAATATTATTATTATTATTTCTCTACATGTGATAAACTCACGAATTAAAATTAAATATTATTTATTCAAATAATTTATAATATATATTATTTATCACCAAACCATTAAAATCAATCTACTATTACTCTATAATATTTATCTAGAATTAATTAATTAATATTTATTTAATAAATAATTATCACTACATTATTCTTCAAAAAATAAATAAATATTATATTTAATAAATCGAAAATAAGTATTTATTAAATATTATACTCATATAATATTCTCTCAAATAATTAGTGATGGAATATATAAGATCAAGAATAAATGGATAATTATTAAACCATGTACAATAATAATATTTGTTCAACTTCTTAAATAATAAATAATAATAAATTATTTAACTGAGATTCTTTATACACTTTGTGTGTGACCCTCTGGGCCTCTTTCTTAGTGGAATTAGGTGAAGAAGTCTAAACTCAATGGTTAGTATGTAGCAACACACCAGGGCTACCATATATAAATAATTTAATTGCATGATGACATAATACATCATGTGAATTCTTACTATGTGATATAATCCCTTTAATTCGATATCTCTAATCTAGAATGTTGCATGTTGGTTTCATAAACCGATTTTCATGATGTCTCTTTTTTTGAAATCCAAGAAATCAAACTTTCCTATAGAACACAATGGCCATGGAATTATTTAGGCTATATAATTTCCATCAAAGGGCCTGATATATCAACTTTCATTGAACAATATAGGGGAATAATACTTTCAGATATTATTCATTAATCCAATATTACTTGTGATGAACCCAATAGATCATACCTCACCGCAAACATATGTCACTAAGGTTTTTATCAATACATCGAAGTAGGTGACTTATAATACACATAAATAATAATATTAAATTATAATGATAAATACATATATATTTAGATAGTAACATCCAATGACATATATAAATGTGAATTTCTTACTGGCGGGTCTCATTCCCATGATATCCTACACTGCATACTACTAAGGGAGTACACCATGATAAGGTGCCTCAAAGTCCTCTGAGTCTCCACCCCTAATATCATATATCATTTGTTTCCCTAAAATGATATAATATATATATATATAATATATATTTAATAATAATGTCATGGAACTTATGGGTTCACATCAAAGCATGGAACTGCTATGACCTTTTAGTGGGACAGCCACTCTTTGAACATTATCACATACCATGTTACATATAATAATAATCATCGTGTGATAAGAAGTTTATTAATTTTCAAAACTCTAAATATAGGTAATCATAAAGTCAATATAAGTAGGTTCTAGGGCACTAAATCTAATAGACTCCCACTTTCACTAGATTAAACTACTAACAACCTTCAGTCGGCTAGATCTCACATTATAGTCATGCTTCTGTTGAGATAATCCTTTAGTCAAGGGGTCCACCATATTCTCTTCTATGGGAACTCTACTTACTGTAAATTCACCCCTTCAATAAAAATTCCTCAAGATGTGATACTTATGGAGTATATTCTTTTTATCTTGTTGTGAACTTGTCTCTTTTTCAAGATCCACCACTGCAGTATTATCACAATACAACATGATAGGGTCTTTACTGATATGTACCACATCTAGATCCTAAAAAAAGTTTCACATCTAAAAAATCCTTAGCTACATTAGAAGCCTCTATTTACTCATAATATGGTGTAAAATCATTGATAAATGGCTAATTTTAACTCTTTCAGCTCACAACTCCTCCATTGAGACATAAAACATATCTAGACTGTGAATTCAGTGTTGGAACCACCTTGTGTATAAGGTAGTATTTGTTGTCAATAATTTTCAATGAAGATCAAAATGAAGGAGATCAAGAAGTACTCCAATGAAATGGTGGAATGGAAGATCAAAATGAAGGAGATCAAGAAGTACTCCAATGAAATGGTGGAATGTAAGATCAAAATGAAGGATATCAAGAAGTACTCCGATGAAGTGGAGGAATGATAATTTAGACGATTGCTGTACTGATCATAAGTTCAAAGAACATGTGTGAAAGGTGATACATTGTTTACAACAATGAAGAATATGAGGATTAATCCATCTGAGGATGATTAAAGAAGAATGGGGTTTTCGATAAATACCATGAAATTCTTCCTTATTGAATAAGAACCATCGTTTCTTGATGAAGACCATGAAATTACTCATGATTGCATAAGAACCATGTAAGAGTCTACTTGAAGAATTGAATCATATGGTTTTCATGAAGTAGATCATGACAGTTGTTGAAGAATACAATGTGCAAATGATTGGAATTCTAAGATGGCCATGCGGAGATTGAAATTATGAGATGGCCATGCACATCACATTGTTATAGAAGATGATGATGCTTAAGTTATGCCTTCAAAGAATACATATCAAAATAGTGGAGTTTGTGATAAAATCAGAAGAGTTGCTGAAGGATACAGATCACCAAGAAGAAGTGTTGTTGAGGTCATCGTGCTTGTTGACAAAGCAAACAAATGACATACAAATTTGTTGACAAAGGAGATTCCATGGTGGAATGTCGAGTTCAAGGACTCTGGATAATGATCCATGTTTTATTCAAGGAACATTGACAAAGGAATGGATGATCTGGAGGTGGAAAAAAAGATCAGATATAAGGTGGCGTCGTTTCCCAGTGTTTGCCAAATTTTTGGGCCTGAAAATCGATAAATAAAGAAAAGTTTTTTTGGAAAAGGGACTTGAGTGATGAGGTCTTGGAGGATAGGAAACTTACGCGCCATATGTTTTTGAGGATCAGAACATCAAAATATGGCAAAGGGATAAGGGTCGCGCAAGTGTTGGTTAACTCGCGCAAGTGGACTTGTGCGCCATGAAATAACTTGCATGCTGGTACCTAGGAGGATTGGTACTTGTGTGCCTATTGCATTCCAAGAACAGAACTTCAAAATATGGCTAATGAAAGAAGGTCGTGAAAGTAGTTGTTGGGTCACGCAAGTGAGTTGCGCAACAAAGGCTAGGGGAGATGAGCTGCGCACTGAGACTTGCGCGCCAAGGAGTGACTTGCGCGCCGCCGCGCAGGGGGTCCAGTTTTCCTATAAATACAGTTTGACCCCTCCTCATTTCCAACGGAGTTGAAGACTTAGAGATTGTTCTAACTCTTGTCGCGCAGGTGATTGAGCCGTGCAAGTGGTAGTTGGGTGGCGCAAGTAGAGGTTGCGCATCGGTTGTTGGTTGCGCGCCCAAGGCGGTTTGGGAGAGAAAGGAAGTGGGTCGTGCAAGTTTGTAGTTGGGGAAGTAATCATTGCGTGGGTGTTTTGGTGACACTTGCGCGCCCGTTTGGACTTGCGCGCTGAGGACTTGCGCGCCATATTGGTACTTGTGCGATGGGCTTAGAGAAAAGCGCCAGGTACTGTTAGAGTAGGCCCATCCTTTTAGACCTGAACGAAAGCTGAAATATTGCTCTATACCTTCAGTGCAACAGATGATGTATTCATTTGAAAATATGGAAGAACAATGAACAATCTGGTTTTATGAATAGAAGTGGTTCCGCTCACACATGACTGGTGTTTAACACCCTCATTGTGCTTTTTGAAGTTAAGAAGAACGGTTCGTGCAACTAAACTCAGATCTGCACAGAAAGAGGGGATTATTTCAAAGCACTCAGGTGTCAGTATTTGGAATCAAAGGAAGAGAATAAGAAGATACAGTGCATTCAGTTATTGCACTAAAGAAGAAGATTGAAGACAAAAAGAGCATCAACTCAGTACTCTGATGCAAGCATCATCTCATGCTGAACAGGAGACAAAGACTTCAATAAAAATCTATTGAAGAGACCTTCACGTCAATAAAATGAGTGTGACTTAACCAAGGGCAGTGAGCCAGGGGGAGTCAACAAGAGTGACCCGAGGGAAGCAATGAGCTATCCCTGAACCTTTGTAAAGGCAGTGATCCTGGTATAGAGTGATTGTGCCCGAACCATTGTAATCCACAACTATTGGAGATTAGTGGAATTTGGTACGACCGGAAACTTGTCTTCATATGCTCCTTGGACGTAACCCTTAGTGGTGAACCAAGTAAAATTGATGTGTTATCTCTTTTCCAGTGAATGTTTCATTGCTGATCATATCCATTATACAGGTTTAAGTAGTTTCTACCAACGTGGGAACAAGATCCACAACTTTAAGAAGAAAAAGTTGCCACCCGGATTCACCCCTCCCCTCTCAGGGTGTCCCGGGGTCCTACATTCATATCATTCTGATCTATCTAAAAACTAGCATCAGTATAACCCCTGATGACAAGATCCTCATCTCCTCTATACACCAAAAACATATCCTTAGTTATTCTCAAATACTTAATGATATACTTAATATAATACCAATTTGATTCTCCTAGATCATCATGATATATTCCTAAAATGTTGAATTAATAGGAAACATAAAATCTATTACATAACATGGCATACATGGTTCAGACGGAACGATGCTTTTATCAATTAAAGATTTGAACATGAATCAAAATATTCATTGTGACAATAGTTTCCATGACTTCACTATTCTGAGGATATTGGGTATTACAGGAAATTACAAACCCTAGGCTAGGACTTTTGAGGTTGTAAAGAAACCACCCATGCATAATTGGATAAAGTTAGTATGTATGGGGAATAAAAAGGGAATTTAGGCCCTATAGGTTGTGGAACAGTCTTTAAAGGCCATGGTGTAAAGTTACTTGGATTTTTCTATGGCTCATGTGTTCTAGATTCTTGAAGTATAAATGCAAGGTTTCATTAATGAAGTATCTTTTTATTGGCTTAAGGTATAAAAAAATAGATGGATTGAATGTAATTAAATTTACATCATTGAATCCATTATAAATAGTATGATTTATCTATCTTGGTGACTCACTCCAATATGGATTGAGTGTATAGAAATTTTTATGAGCATTAATTTTATTATCACTCATAACTACCATGAAGAAAACTATTTGGTGGATGTACTTTCCAACAAAGGGATTGATATGGGTCTCACCTAGATTGAAGATCTTCCTTTGGACCCATTTCCATTTCATGTAAGGTATTTTAACAATAATCCTCTATTTAGACTTTTGTAACTTGTTTTTATTATATTTAATACATTGTCCATTCTAGCTAAGGGACCTTTTCAAAAAAACCTACGTCCTGCATCGAGAAACATTTTTTATCCAATATTTAACAGACTATAATATTTCTATGTCATTTTCGATAAGTAATATGTCATCAACATATAATTTAAGGATAATGACTACATTTCCACTAAACCTCTTGTAAACCCATGGTTCACATTCATTTATAATGAAACCAAATTATTTTATAGATTCATCGAATCGAATGTTCCATGATCTGTATTCTTGATTCAATCCATAAATGGATCTTTGTAACTTTAAAAAATTTCATTGCCAAGAGTCACAAACCTTTCTAGTTATGTCATATATACATATTATTTAACTTTCCCATTAAGGAATTATATTTTTAAATCCATCTTCTAAATCTCATAGTCATGGTAAGGTGTTATAGAAAGTATAATTATGATGAATTTAAACATGGAAACTGGTGAAAAAGTTTCATTATATTCAATTCCTTGACATTTTTTAAAACTTTTTGCTATTATAATTTCTTTATAGGTATTTATTTTACCTTACATGCCCAATTTTCTCTTGAATACCCATTTTCACTTTATGGGGTTTACATCAAACGGTGCATCGTCCAAAACTCAAACTTGGTTCTGATAGATGTAATCCATTTTAGAATTCATGGATTCTTTCCATATTTCATATTATAAGATCTCTATGACCTATTTATAGGAGATAGATTCATCATTATCAACCAATAATGAGTCATCATATTTGGTGACTAGAAAACCATATATATCTGGTTCTCTTACCTCTCTTGTGCTCCTACACTATACTTTTATTTTAGGAACTACTTATTATATGGAGACCTATGAAACATATTCCTCTAAAAACTCTTGTGTATTATTCCCAAATAGGATCAAGATCTCTAAGAGGGGAGTGAATTTGTGGTTTCCTTTTCTTTTACTAAAAATTTTCTTAACTTATTTAGTAAAATTTTTTAAACTATGAAACTTGTTAAAGTCACAATCCTCTAAAATAAAACTTCTTAGTTGCACATTTCATATGAAAAAATATAAATATAAGGAAGAACATAATATTTACAAGTTTCAATACAAATAACTACTCATTTCCATGTCGTATAGTCCCACAAACATGGATCCTTTAACTATATTATCTCTGAAATACAAAGTCACAAGCAGTGAACAATTATACAATATCTGTAGAAACTTTTATACTATAGTTGGTTATACCCCCAAACTATCCTTTTCAGTATCCACTTTACCAAAGTTGGTTATACACTAAATCAAGACAACCCTTTTCAGCAACTGGTAAGTATCCACACTTAAAAACATCACTTTACTTCTTTTATGATCCAATTTTGAAAGTATTCACTTAATCTACAAGTAATATGAATCAAAATTTACCAATGTAAAATATTCAAGAACTTAAAAAATCCTCTATGGAACTTGTTGGACATGAAAATTCTTCCAGAAACTTATTCTGGAAAACTTACTCAGCAAAATTCATTCTGATATTCCTCAATCTGGTAAACTATATCTAATGGGATCTATCCAATTGGACTCGATCTGATTTTACTTCTTCTCTTCCTTATTCAATTGAGTAGAAATTTAATCGACATCTCACAATTTCTCCATCTGATGTAACTCATTTTGATGAACCTTGCTCTGATGGATGTCTCTTCGAATGGTCTTACTCTGATGGACTTGCTCTGATGAAGCATTATTTTTTGGAACTTTCTCCTTTGATTGGATTGAACCTAACTCAGATGGAATCATTCCAATGGAACTTCATCAGCTTCAACCTAAAAACAAACTCTGGTTGGAAACTCAATACCTGAAAAAACAAGTGTCATATCTCTCAATGAACGTTAACAATTCAAGTTTTCACACTCTTTACAAATGAGTTGTTCTATCCTTTTATATTCTACCCATAATTGTGAAGGCGAAAAAATAAATTTCACTTCCCACTCAACAAAATTCATAAATCATAAATTTATTGATCATTTAATTCTTCATCTTTTACTTCTTTAACACTACATAATACTTCTTGGAGCTTCTCAAATCTTCTCAAAACTTCATAGATCTTCAAGTTTATAAACATTTTACAGTATGATTCTCCAATATGATTGTCCATTCTGATTCTTAATTATGATGAATAAATATGCAAAAATGAAGATTTTCAATTATGATGACCTCTTGTAAACATTTAATGTATTCTTAGTATTTCTATTTTCTTCAATTCCTCAGACTGATGATCCAATATCTGATGAATCCATCATATTATGACTTTATCAATGTCATCATATGCCTAATGGATCAGTCTTTTCCTTATTCTGGTAGATCATTTTCAGCACCATTATGATGAGTCTTCATCTTTTCTTAAGAAAAATCAAAACTTTTGAACTTTTTCTCTTGACCCAATTATAACAAAACAAAGTATGACTTATTTTTTTCTTGACCTAATTGAAATACAATTCATCCTGATGAACATTTTTGGATACATTCTGGATCATCATTCAATTGATCAGTCTTTAAATAATTTTGATGGATTATCATATCCAGTAAATCAAACTTTCTAAAAAATTATTTCTCTAATAAAACTTTGACCTGAAATACAAAGGATACCAACAATAAGAATCAGTGTTATAATCCATTAGGATTGATCAATAGCATACCACTTCTAATGGATGAATGTCAGCAGTAACTTATTTTCTTCAGTATGATCTATATTCCAACCTTATGATATTATCACACTGATGATTCTCATACCAATGATCTTCATCCATCTATGACCAATGTTCCTCACACCAATGAGAAACATTCAGGATACTTCACATCATATTCTCCTCTATTCCACAAACTCCATCTTGTATCATGAACTCCCCATGAATTTGAATATGTTTAGGATTGGAATAGCATTATTTAACTTATAATGGAAATTATTCTATCTTCAAATTATTAATTCTTTCAGCAACGTCTTTATTTCCATCCAAACTCTAATACGATGGACAACACATGTTCTCCCCATTTCCTTCATAAGGCTTGCATCATTAGTTTATTCATATAAATTATGAATTTTGTGAAATAAAAAACAGCAAAGCATCATCAGGTTTTACATAAAATCCATTCAGACTCCAAAACATCTTTCCATTATGATTGTCCTTTCATTCCAGACTCAATAAGATATTTAGTAGCTTCTAACTTTGTATCATCATTCAAATCAGATGGATCGTATTCAATGAATCATGCCTATGGTTTGAGTATAATATTCTAGATCTGATTTTCATATCTATGGTTTTGGTTCTGATTAACAGCTTCACATACACTTTTGTTCAATCCATATTTCCATTACCTTCTCAAAATACATTCTTTCTTCAAAAAAAATTAATATATTGATATATTGAAAACAAATACAACCAAAACATTAATTAGTCCTATCAATCTCCTCATTTTTGTTTTTTATCAATACACACTTCAACAACTTCAAATAAATACCATTTTTAGTTTTCTTTTCTCACTTATTATTCTACTCATTCCTTTATTTCTCACCCTATTTATTATCTATCCCCCTTTCCTATTCTCTCCCCCTTATTAAAATTCAAATTCAAAGGGGGAATCATAAAAATTATACCCCTTATTGAAAAATGATCTTAATTCAAATTTTGTAACTCTTCATCTCAAAATCTTGAAATTATTCTTCAGGAAAACATTAGTATCACATGATTTTATTAACAAATATCCTTTAACTAAACAAATCTAATTATAAATTGGTGAAATTGGTGTAGAAAAAAAAGTGTGAATAATCAAGGTTGTCAATTTTTTTCATTGAAAAACTTTAATTTAATACTTTATCATGATTATTTTAACATTATCATTTCTAGGTTAATCATGAAAGGACTTACTGTAAGAAAAAAGCAACATTCACCCATCTTAAAAAACTTATCAAAAAGTTTAGGAGTATAAATGAAACTTTAAAAAAATCATATTTTGAAACCTCGTTACTTTATTTTGTAAGAATAGTATGAGACTCATCAACATCATCTTATTTATTTAAACTCCTCCAATTACCTATAAGTTAATACAAATACAAAATTGTTTTCAGAATAAGGATGAACATCAGTATATTTTTAGAAGCATATTTTGGACTTAGGGTCCTCTATCAGCCTTTTATTTTTCTTTTTCTTCTTATATTTCTCATTGGATGTATTTTATTCATTCTAATAATCCTTATTAAATTTTATAACAAGTTTCTTTTCATCTGTAGAATCTTTTGATAAGGATGTTAATTTATTATATTATTAAGGAAACTTTTTGTTATAGTGAGTTTGTAACAACTCTTTCATTCCTTCCACATTTTTTAGAAAGATACTCAAACATATTTTAGTAACATGAACTTACTTCACACATATCTTTCATATTTGCTAAATTTTAAAAACCAAATTTATTGATATCTTTTTATCAAATTTTCTCACATCATCAGAAATATTTTTCTTCCCCTTTTCTTCAGTATATTTTTGTGATTCTTCTAAATTTATATCCATTTCAACTTGTAGAGGACAAATAATTTTGCATACCTTCTTTTCAAAATTAGCATGATTATTTTTCTCTACTTCATTAGCATACTCATCTTTCTTCATCTTCTCATCTTTCTTAACATACTTTGAATTATTTTTTGGTTTCACATAATTTTTAGGAACATTTTATATTATTTGATCATCATAAATCCACCGCATTTCATAAATTTTTCTTGGTAGAGACATTTTATACCTTCATGAATAATCTTTGTGTCCAAAAACTCCACAACACCAACAGTGACCTATAAATATTAATTTTTGGAACTAATAGTGAACTTATTCAGAACATTGTTTTTGTTATTTCTTTACAAATTGTGGACTAATTTTTATATGAGGATACTTTTATAACAAATTCCTATCTTTCTAGGTGAAATATTTTTTCTCACAAACCTTTTTTTGTGAAACTTTATTTTCATCTTCATTAAAAGTTTCAACTTTAACATCAACTACCTTGATAAAGTTTTCTCTCATATTCTCTATCTCACTTTATATTGTAAGAATAATTCATTGTGTTTATAACAACTCTTCTTCTTTCTAATCCAACCATTATTTCATAACATTTATACTTTTTTGGATTCATCTCTTTTAAACTTTATCTTATTACATTATTCAATAAGTGTCGATTCTTTTTTGTTGAGTTTCTCAATTCCAACTGATCTTTCTTCATAGTTTTTTAATTTACTTTCAAGAACATTATTCTTAAAATTTATTTTTTTAATATCTTTCTGAAACTTCGTTCTTTCTTTCCTGAGTTGATTATTTTGTTCAAGTGCATTCTCAAAATTCTTTTTGAGAATCGATTCCATTTTTTCATCTCATAATAATCATCATCACTTCTTGATGAATCAATCCCATTTGTAACTTGAGCGATTAAGTTGAGATGATGATTATATTCATAACCATATGAGGAATCACTCTTCTTTATTCTAATTAGATAAAATTTCTTCTTCTTATCATAAGGAAATATTTTTGTATGTTTCTTACACATTTGTTTTGGAGGTTTCTAATCATCTTCCTCAGAATCATGTTATTCAATTTTCTTCCTTGGAAAATTTGGTGAAAATGTATTTTCCCTTTAAAATTCTAATATTTTATGGTTTTTCTTTTCCATTTACCATTAGTTTATTTCTTCAGAGAAATGGAAATTATTTTATTGAAATCTTTAGCTTCTTCCTCTTCTTCCAAATCACTTGATTCTTCCTTAATTTCTTTATCTTTATTTTCCATTTTAACAAATATTTTATGCCCATTTATTGAACAAATTTTTTTTAAAATTTCATAAACTTCTCTATTATCATTTCATAAGTAACAACAGTATTGTGTAGATCATCTGAAGATAGATTTTTATGATATTTATTATCCAAATATGAAACATTAGAATCAATCTTATCAGGAAGAATACTCAAAATATTTTCAACAATATTTGAGTCTTCTAATTTATCACCAAGACATATTATGGTTCTAACAATATCATTCACCATTGTAAAGAAGTCATCAAAAGATTCATACCCAGGAATTTTTATATATTCATACTTTAGACTCTAGAGTTGTAAATTTTCCTTATTCACCTTTGTATTTCCTTCATAAATGTTTTTCAACTTATCCCAGATTCCTTTGGAAGTTGTGAATATTTTTACTCTAAGAAACTCACTATCAATTAGTGATGATAGTAAATCATTTTTATCTCTTCCATAATTATCAATATTTTTCTTATCAACAAATGTAATATGATGATTCTCAATATGAGGAGGAAATATATCTATAGTAGCTTCTAAAAAATCATACCTAAGAGGCATAAGATATGGAATCCTTATATATTTCCAAATATGATAGTTATTACCATTGAAAATTAGAATCCCCTTATAGTTCACTGAATTGCAATTCTCCATTTGCAGAGATGTATCTTTCATAGGGAACCTCATCTAATACCTATTTTTGTTCCCAAATAGGATCAAACCCACTAAGAGGGGGGTGAATCACCGGTTCCATTTTCTTTTATAATAAAGTATCTTAATTATTTAGTCAACTTTATTAACCTCTGAAACTTGTTAAATTTAATATCCACTCATGTAAAACTTATCAACCTCACATTTAGTGTGGAAAAAAAATTAAAGAGAAGGAATTACCCAATATTTACAAGGTTTGGTACAAAGACCTACTCTTTTCCATATTGGATAGTCCTACCAGTATGGATTCTTTCACTATATTCCTTTTGGAATAAAAAGTCACAAAAAGTGAAAAATTATACAATCTTAGTATAAATTTATTGATATAGATTGTTATACCCCCCAACTATCCTTTTCAGTATCCACTTTTCCATAGCCGGTTATACACCCCAACAAGACAAGCCTTTTAGAAACTGATAAGTATTCATAGTAACAACATCACTTTACTTATTTTCTAATACACTTTAGCAAGTATTCACTTCTTCCACAAGTAAGATGAATCAAACTTTACTTATGTCCAATCTTCAAGAACTTCTATAATTTTATAAGGAATTTTTTTCTAATGAAACTTATTCCAAAAACTCAGTCTGAAAACTTCCCCAGCAAAAGTCAGCCTGATCTTCCTCAGTCTGGTAAACTCTATCCTATAGACTCTATCTAATTGTCCTTGGTCTGATTCTCCTTTATCTCTTCCTTATTCAATTGAGTATAAACTCAATAAGATTCTCATAATTCATCCCTATTATGGATCTTGGTTTGATTAACCTTGCTCTGATGGATGTCACTCTAATTGTCTTACTTTAATAGACCTTCTCTGATAAAGAATCATTTATTGGAACTTTCTTCATTTATCAGATAAAACCTCACAATAATGGATTCTTTCTGATGGAACTTCCTCAACATCAACCTAAAAATACTATTTGGAAACTCAATACCTTATAAAACAAATTTCATAGCTCTCAGCGCACGTTAACAATTCAAGTTTTACCACACTTTACAAATGTAATGTGATCTCATTTTATAGGCACCCCAAAATGGTAAAGACGGTAAAACCAATTTCACTTCTTTCTCAATGAAATTCATAAATCCTAAATTTCTCATTCATTTAAGTTTTCATATTTGAGTTCTCCAAATCTTCATAATACTTATAGGAGCTTCTAAAATCTTCTAAAAACTTAAAACTTCTTCAAGTTTACAAAATATTTCAGTATGATTCTCTAGTTTGATTATCCATTTTGATTCTTCATTACGATAAAGACATATGAAAAACTGAATATGGTAAATTATGATGAACTCTTGTGAACACTAAAATTATTCTCAGTATTTATCATTTTTATCAATTCCATAGACCAATGATCCTGCATCTGGTAAAGTTGAACATCTGATGAATTCATCAGTGTCATTATACATTTAATGGATCAGTCTCTTCCTTACTCTAATAGATCATTTTCAGCACCAGTCCAATAAGTCTTAGCCTCTTCTGGAGAAACAATCAATCCTTTTTTTCTTTTTCTTTTGAACTAATTATAAGATAAATAATTATGACTTATTGTTTTCTTGACCTAATTGAAATACAATTCAACCTGGTGTACATGGTTGACTACATTTTTTATCATCATTCGGTTGATCTGTCTTTGAATCCTTCTTATGGATCATCATATCCATCAATTCACACATTCCCAAAGATTTTTCCTCTAATAAATATTTGATCTAATGTAAAAATTATAACCACAATATGAATTAGTGTCATAATCTACTATGATGGATCGATGGAATATTGTGTCTGGTGGACTGGTGTCAGCAGTGACTTCTTTTCTTCAGTATGATCAATATTCTAGCCTTATGATATTATCATGATAATGATTCTTATAATAATTATCTTCATCCTTCTATGTCTAGTGTTTCTCTCACATATCTGTAGTATCCAAAATTCATCACATCATATTCTCCTCTCTTCCACAAACACCATTATTTATCATGAATTCTTCATGACTTTGAATACATTTAGGATTGGAATAGCATCATCAAAGTTTTAATGGAAACTATTCTATCTTCACATTATTCATTATTCTAGTAACATCTTTACTTCCATCCAAAATACAATACAATGGAAAACACATATTCTCCTCCTTTCCTTCATAAGTCTTGCATCATAAGTTTCTTTAGATAAATTATCATTTATGTGAAATAAAAAATAAGAAAACATCATTAAGTTTTACATTAGATCCATTCATGCTCCAAAACATCATTATATTATGATCATCTTTTCAATCCAAACTCAATATGATTTTTATAATCTTATTAATTTTTATCATCATTCCAATTGGATAGATCATATTCAATGAGTCATGTCTATGGTCTGAATCCAATTATCTAGATCTGATTATCATGTTGATGGTTTTGGATATGATTAACAACATCACACACTCTTTTCTTTAATCCATATTTGAATTACCTTCTCAACATACTTTCTCTATTCAACATAATCAACAAGTTGAACTATTAAAAACAATTACAACAAAAATATAACTTGGTCCTAACATAAACTTCATCAAAGTAAATCATTCTCTAAGTATCCTTTTTGAGGATGTGCTCCCTCTTAAGAAATATTACATGTCTGGAGACAATCACTTTATTATCTGAGGGGTTATATAGGTAGTTTCCCTTTTTAACTAGGGATTCCCAATAAAGATACACATTATGCCTCTATGTTCTTGTTTGTTGTCTCATAATCCCTTAACAAATTCCTCACAACCCCATATATGTGTATGTGAAAAATGGGTTTATTTTCACTCAATACCTCTAAGGAAATTACATTTTACACTTAAGTTGGTACTCAGTTTAATGTGTAAGTGGTGGTTTTTAATTCATATCCCAAAAAGAATAATGGAAGATCTTCCTGACTCAATATCGACCTTACCATGTCAGAAAAGGTATGGTTCCTCCTTTCACTAACACTATTCCCCTATAGTTTTTAAGGTGGAGTGAGTTGATATATAATCCCAAAATCCCATAGAAATTCAATAAACTCATAGTTAATATATTCACCACCTCAATCTGATCAAAGATTATTTATCTTCTTTCTAAGTTAATTCTTTACTTAATTCTTTAATTCCTTGAATTTCTCAAAGGACTCAGACTTATACCTCATCAAGTAGATAGAACCATATCTACTCTCAAGTCATTAGTAAAAGTTGTGAATTAATAATATCTGCCACTATATTCTAGTGAAAATGGTCCACACACATAAGTTTGTACCAATCCTATAATCTTTGTGGTCCTTTCACTATGTCCACCGAATGGAAATTTGGTCATTTTTATTTGTAAATAATAGTGATGTATTTCTAGTGGTTTTAGCTCAGATGAGTCTAAATAACTATCTTGATAGATATTTTTCAAATGCTTCCCATTTACATGACAAAGATGGTGATTCCATAGTTGGGTGTTACATGGGTTATGTGAACATGATTTTTTACCAATTTCTAATACTTATTTTTCTTAATTTAATATGTAAAGTCCATTATTTAATTATGTCATACCATAACATATGTTTTCTTTATAAAATAAACAACTTTAATTTCCAAAAATTGAAAATAAACCCATTTGTATCTAGATATGTTAAAGAAATTATTTTCTTGGAAATAATTGGTACATAATAACAATTTTTAAAACCAAAATCATTCTCATTAGTAATGAAAGGTGGTAGTCATTAATGTATAGGTAAGATAGACTCTCACCATTAGAAGCTCTCAAATCCACTTATCCTATAGAAATATTTTTGGAATCTACTTGGTTTCTATATTTTGATACATATGTAAGAACCCCAAATACATATAATACTTAATTTTTAGATATTTAAAGATTTCACTCAATAACAAACACACATTTAGTTTCCCCTTGATTCTAGGTACATTTCTTCTTCCAGTGACCTGGCTTTTCACATGCAAAAAATACTACCTATTTTCCCTTTCATTACCTTTGGATCTTCCCTTTCTTAGAAGAACAATGCTTGGGAGGTTTATACTTGTTGTGAGTCTTTTTCCACTTTGACATGTTCTTCCTTTTCTTATTAACCTTAAGAACTATGTGTTTTTTATGCCCCATGTTCTTATCTACTTGGAAAATCAAAGTAAGAAGTTCCAAAATAATCTTATCATTATTGGTCATATTGTAATTAAAAATAAAACTAGAGAAGTTCTTGGGTATTGATTAAAGTATGATATCGGTATCCAACTCATCTGGGAATTTAATCCCTAAGATGACTAAGCATTCAATGTAGCTAATAAGCTTGACTACATGAGGCCCAGATGGGGAAAAATATCTAAGATTGGTTGTAAAAAAACATTAGAGATCTCATATATCTATTTTCTTTCCTTCTATTGATAGAGATCCTGACGTTGATACATCATGTTATATGCATTAATGTCCTCATGTTTCTTCAAAAGATCATTGTTCATGGATGATAGAATTGAAAATTGAAAATTTATAGCATCGAAAAAATGATTCTCATAGAGAGAAAAATATTCCTCACTAACCTCATTATGAGGTGCATCAAGAATAGGCTCTTCTAGAACATATAATTTTCTTCCATGGTGTTGGATGATGCATAAGTGCCTTTTCCACTCTTGGAAATTTTTTCCGGTGAGAAGTGTATCCTTCTCAAGTATGGATCACAATGATATGTTTAAATTAATTTTATTTTTGTTTATACAAATAATATGATCACAATTTTAGTACTTTATCTAATAAAATTTAGACAAATAAAAAATTATTATTTTATTAATCTCCCACTATTTTATCAAAACTCAATATCTCTCACCATTAACATTATAATATCATTTTCCTTGTAAATTCTAGTGGGAATTATCGATATTACCCTTATTATTATCCCAAATTTTGTTGGTAAAGTAACTTTAGTATTTTTAAGTAGGAATTTGAAATTACAACTACATTAACTCATTATTACATGATTTATTGATGTGACCCCCAATCCTAAAATCCTTAAATGGTATTTCCTAAACCTTTTCCTCTTAGTTACACCAAGTTATTTTTTGGTAGTAAAACCTTGATGTGAACTAAGATAAGTCAACCCAAAACATCATGTTAGAATTTTATAATAATTTAAAGCACACCAACTTTGGTTGGTCAATCACTTTGAACTATGGATCAATTTTAATTGAAGTTGTGTAAGGTTATACCAACTTAATATATATATATATATATATATATTTGAGAGATTTTATATTTTATGCATAAATTTAGAATTATTATCTTTATTACATTATTTTTAATATTAACTGGATTATATTAAGTGATTAACCATGTATTAGATAATATTTACACATAATTCAATTTATTTTAGTTTTATCTTGCATGCTTGTAAATTCATTAATTCATGTGATTGTGAAAAAACTTCCATAATAAAATAACCATGAAACTTGAAATAAATAAAATATTAAATTGGTATGATCATGATATTTTACTAATGGTAATTTTATCTATCAGATGATAAACTATCCTTTAACCAAGGGAAAAACACCTTGAACCAATTAAGGTTTGTGTTGTATTTTTTCACATATCCACCTATTTATCTCTCTTGGATTGGTTTCTCCTCATCTCCAAACTTGAACCACCACCACAATCTTGGGAACTCCATCTATTACATATGAATTTAATCACACACAGGTGAGGGGAAAAGGGTTTACATAAAAGAAACCATGGGCGTGCAGGCTCTTACATAATGAGAGGAGAGATGGAATGCATGCCTACTTTTAAATTTAATAATAAATTACAAGTAAATCAATCACATATAAAGTTCTGTTCTAAGTTGATCATTATCTACATGCATGTAATGAATTACGCATTTAATAAAACTAGGATTAAATTATTAATTGTTATTATTTAAGAAAAATTTCACTCAAAAAAATTAACTATATTATTTAATTAATTTATCTTAATTCTCATATAAATTTACTTAATATTATCATCTGTAATAATTTTAAACAAATTAAATAAATTTATTTAAAATTAACTGTGTACATAAATTCACATTGAAGTCAATATGATGAATACCCATCTAAATCTACCCAATGTCAATTTATACTCGTATACTATTTACTCTGGCAACATATAGCAAACCCGACTTATCACATGATTTTTTGATGTGTAATATCCAATTAATTATTATGTTAATTGCATGATTTTTCTTTCATGTGTTATGCTTCAATGTGTATATATTAATAACTGTAATCTGATTCACACAAGATATAAAGATTGAAACATTATGTAGAAATTAATTGAAAATTTATATATATATATTAAAAAGCCATCACATGGAATGTAGTATCAACATAATGACCATAATCAAGAACATGTTGATAAGGTTTACACTATATAATAAATTAATTTTAATTCTGTGTAATTTGGTATAAGTACACAGAATGTACAATCCAGCTACATTGTATGTACCCTTCTCACCATCTATCCACAACACACACCTAGGGACTCAGTGGGTAAAATGTGCCAAGGAAAAATTGGATCACACTGCATGTATAAGGGATACACAACATTTGGTCTCTGAGTTACATGGTCTCTAGTTAGGTAGGTTGTATAAGAAGATACACAACCTGTCTATGACCAAAGGACTACATGTTGTGTACGTGGACTACACGGAGTGTACTCTAGCTGAATGTGAACTAGGATGTCTCAGTTAATACATGGTGTATAATTAAATGCACCATGTGTATTCAATGCACAAGGTTTGAATTAATTATTAATTTATTCTTGGTGAATTTAATACTAGTAAACAGCATGTACCTCTGGGTACACTGTTTTTACTATTGTGTTATCTAGCTAGAATCCTTAGTACCTCTGGATGATATCTTTGATTCTATTATATTCATAAAATTAATCAATTTTATAAGATCTATGAGAAACAAAAAAAGAATAATAATATCTCAAAATTCCATTTAAAGTACGATTAAACTTTTATTGAAAACTAAATGAAAATTCATAAATAAATCAATGATATTTAAATAATTATGTGACTGCCCTGATACCACTTGTAGATTCTAGGAGTAGTGAAAGTGTGTGATGGATTGTGCCTAACTTTTTTTCATGATCAATGGTCAATCCAATATTTACATGATGATTAATTCTATAACCAATGGAATTGAATCAAAGAAAATAAAACAGGGATAGAATTTCAGAACCAAAAGTAGAATCATCACAAATTATTTATAATAAATTTAATCAATTAAATAATTACCTTATGTAAATTTTTTCTTCATTGATGGATCTAAAAACAGATCTACATTGTATCATCTTTGCCTTGTAATAATCAAGAGCAGATTCCCTCTAGTGAAAATCTATACATGTTCCACAAATCTCTGATCATCGTCATAGGAATCTTCATATGGTGGCACAATAGATTCTAGCACTTTCATTTTTTTTCCTTTGATCAACACAAGAATCACTTCCAAAGTGTTATCCTTTATCTCTTAATACTCAATAGGGGATAGTGGAGGAATATCACTCTTTATTATTAGGATCATTCTTGGAGAGGGATCTCTCTAGGTCTTGAGAGGATTCTCTCTAACTTTCATTGTGCACAAAATAAATGAAAGTTTCTCCTTTGAAAATAATACAATTAGGTTTAAATGTTGTTAGGGTTAGAAATAAATAATTTCACAAGTTCCACTTATTATATATTTGATCCCTTCATAACCCCATGTCAATAATAATATTATTATTTCTCGACATATGCTAAAATCGATAATTAAAATTAAATATTATTTATTCAAATAATATTCAATATATATTATTTATTATTGGACCATTAAGCAAGGTCTTCCATACCTCCACAATATTTAACAGACCTTGAATAATGAAAATTTATTTAATAAATAAATATCATTGCATTATTCTATAATAAATAAATAAATATTATATTCACTAAATATAAAATAAATATTTATTAAATATTCCTCTCACATAATATTATCTTGAATAACTGGTGATAGGATATATGTGATCAAGCATACATGGTTAATTACTAAACCACGTGGGTGAAAATATTTATTCAAATTGTTAAATAATAAATAATAATATATTATATAACTGAGATTCTGGATACACTTAGTGTGTGACCCTCTAGGCTATTTTCTCAATGTCATTAGGTGAATCAGCCTAAAGTCCATGTTTAGCATCCAGTAATATGCCAAGGCACACATAGATAAATAATTAAATTTTGTAATGAAATAATACCTCATAAGGACACTTATTGTGTAATATAATCCATTTAATGTGTTGTTGCTAATCAGGCAGGTTGCATGCTGGTGTCATCAACCTATGTGATCAATGTCTCTTTCTTTGACTTATTGGATATCAAACTTGCTTATAGAAAACCATGGCCATGGATTTATTTAGGCTATATCATTTCCATCAAAGGGCATGAGATATCAACTTCTGTTAAAGAAAAAAAGGTAAAAATCCTTTCTTATATTATTCATTAATGTAATATTACTTATGATGCATCCAACGTATCCTACCTTTTCGTGAACATATGGCGTCACAGTTTTCATCAATACATCAAAGTATGTGACTTATAATACTCATAAAAAATATTATTAAATTCTAAGGATCAATACACACGTACACATATAGGAACATCCAATGACACATATACTTTTAAATTTTCTAATAGAGGGTGTCATTCTCATAATATCTTACACTGAATATTACCAAAGGATTACAACATAAGAAGGTTCCTCAAAGTCATATCAGTATCAATCCCTGATATACTATATCATTTTTTCCCTCAAATGATATCATATAGCTATAGAACATATATTTAAGAATACTTTATTGGAACTTATGGGTTCTAAGATGGTGGGTAATTTCTAAAACATTTTAGTGCTACAGCTACTCTTATAATATTATCACCTACTATGTTATGTAGAATGAAAATCATGATGTGATAAAAAGTTTATTAATAGTAGAAAACTATTAATATAAGTAATCATAAAGTACACAAAATTTGGTTTTAGGATACCAACTCCAACACCCTATAGCATGGTCATCATTTTCCTCCTGGAACCTGGCCTAAGGTTATCATGGTGGAATATTTCTAAAATTTCTAAACACACACCTCCAAACAGAATTTGATAACAGAAAATATCACAGATAAGGGAATGTAATAGGTACAACACCTTCATGTACAATATCCAACACCAATTTTCTATCTTCTAAAGTCAGTTCTATGTAACTTTATAATATCACTAGATCCATAATATCCACTCCCTAATTCCCACTACTAAGGTTGAGTCAGGGTTAAGGTCTCATATCATATAAAAAAGATCCTAGTATATTGAGTGTCAAATGCAAGGTATAGAGGAAAACACCCTTTACATTGCAATTGACATCCCCATTTAATGATAACAATTATTTAAGATTTTATAATTCAGATTATTCATTTTCACTCACACACACACACACACACACACACATATATATATATATATATACTTGTGTGTTTAGATCAGTTTTTTATTCCCAAGTTATAAAGTCCTACACTTTATAAGATGCAATTTCTTACTTCATGTAACTGCCACCAGGCTCTATAATAGTTTAATTATCCATTTCACCATTCCCAATTTATAGAGGCTTATACACTCTATAAATTTAATTTATAATTAATTTAATTTAGACCACTAATGTTTCATCCCATGTGACCAATGGTCCATGGCTCAAACATTCCATAATTCTTTAGTTAGAGCACCATCATCAAGTTATATGTGAAAACATCATTTATCTTGATACAAACACTTAAGTAAAAAATTAGTTATCTCCTTGAAATAAATGTTAGTATAATGTGAATATAGCTATCAATGTACTTACAGAAACCATAGGAAACACAAACAGTGCAAGAAAAAACTTACACTTATATGGGATGGAATAATGCATGACATGTGAATCTTTATTTACTTATGATGATGCATGTACAATACTTATTTTCCTTACCAAACCATGGGTAAATGATAAATACATAAATGTCACATCATAAAACAAGTGCATCACCCAATGGTGAAATAAATATAACTGTAAAAAAAAGAAAAATATAGAATAGTAATCCCTATCCCAAGTAATTTGGATTTTCTTTATTATTGGGTTAGATACTCCTATAAGTAGAATCATAACTAAATTTTAAACAATTATTAGTCTCCTATATTATAAAAAATAGTAAGATAATAGGAAAATAGATATGATAACACTTTGTGACATCCTAGATTTGGTTAACTCGTAAGTAATTGGACTTGGTTATCCACATGACCTTAAGAACGCCTTCCTATATTCTAAAGTCTTCTTACTAGTAGAGAGGATCTATGATGAAATAGTGGGGAGACTATACCCTCATATATCATAGTGGTGTCATAATGGAATTATGAGTAAATAAATAGAATAATCCTAAAAATAAAGAAACATTAAAATGTGAATTATCCAGATATAATAATAACTAGTAGGAAAATATCATCAACAATAATTATACCCACAAATAGTAAAATATATGAAATATATCATGTCATGATTCTATATAAAAAGGTAATTAAATAGGAAACAGAGAAACATACATAAACAAAAATCTATACATAAATAAAAAAACTTATCTCCAACAGCATCATGATCATAATCTCGGTCCTCTACACTTGTACTCTATCCTAGTATAGAGAATCAAGTATCTAGAGTTGGACCCTTTACTTTGTCCCTACCTTCACCTAATAAGTTTGTTTGGGTACTAATCGGTGACCTGCAAAATATAACCTTATCATAAAATCACTTTTCAAGGTAATTGGTTCCATTTAAAATATGTTTCCATACCTTAAAAGTAAAACTATTGAATAAAAATCCTCATATGTTTCACATAATCCTCATAACTTTTGGAAAATACCATAATGTCATCGATAAATATCAATCTATGATTAAAATAGATAAGAGTGTCAATAATTAATTTCTATTATAATATCAACCTCACTGCCTTAGGTAAAACTAGGAAACTCACCTTTTCCATCATAATAGTCATAAACCAAGATTTTCAACATTTTAAGTATACTCCCTTATTCAGTTATAATAGATAGTGGTTTCTAAATGCATACATCTCCCAAATTCATTTCTATGATAATTTTTCAACCAAACACTAAAACCCAAAATGGTTATTAATAAAATAAGAGTAAATGATAATATGAAAATGAAAAATCAATCCTAATATATCTTCTCACCTTCATTTCATCCTTTGATACATTTAATTCATTATACTTTGCTTTAAGGTAGGATCTCTTTTACTTCTTAACCTAATCCCATAAATAAACTAGGAAATCAATCCTTCATAATGGTTTATAGAGTATATATGATTAACCAAAGCATATCCTATGGGAGTTTCTATTTATATATGGAGTCTAAGGATTATTCATCATGAATCAAAGTGATGATTGGCTTAATGCTCAAAAAACCTTTGTCAGGGTGATTACCCCTAGGTGCATCTGTGTCACAACCACATCCACTAACCAGTATCCAGACAAGGATGTATTGCTAGTAAAAACCTCATAATATCTATTTAATCAAAATAACATGATTTTATCCAATACATAGACTTATTCCTAGGGTTCTCACTAAATTTCTCTCATCCTAATCTACATATAAAATGTGAATTATTTCCTTAGCATTAAATAATATACTATTCCAAAGGGTTATCTATACCATTTAAATTATGATCAACCTTAACTTAACAATCCTTAAATTATCTTCCAAAAACATCATAATATCCAAATATATCTAAACCTTTCCTATAATACTGGCTATGATTCCCTAGACCCATACTCCCAGATTTAGTGCCATAAACACATACATTACATGCTCACTTTGATACCATCTATAAAAGGATGAACATAACAATCCTTAATTACTCATTCAATAATTATTATTTCAACACTTATATCCCATGGATCTTTTCAGGATTATAGATTTAGGGAATTGGGATGAAACAGAAACAAAAAATAACATGTTATTTGTATCAAACATAAATTTTTATCATTATGTATGAAACTAATTAATCTATATTGAGTCCTCAACGTCTCTAATAAATCATTCACATGTGTTATCCTTTTAAACATTTCATTTATAAAATCTTTCTTTATAACTTGGGGAAATATAAACATAATAATGGGTGAGATAAAATTATTTGTAAGGGAAACATGTAACTAAAGTTATCAAAACATAAGATAAGAATTAGTTACTAACTATTTAGAGAGCCACCACACTATAAAAGATGGTGAGGTGTTACCAGTTTTGGGTGTTTTGGATGATTAAGCATGAGGGTATGCTTCTTTTGGGCTAGGATTTTTAGAATGGAGGTTTTGGCGCCCAACTGTTTGATGTTGGGTGAACCATGAGTAGTGAAAGTTCATGGTGGTCAGAGTTTTTCATGGAGATGTTTCTTTATTGGAAACAAGCACTAACTAAACGACATAAAAAAGGTGTGGTGGTGTGTATATGAGGAGGTTATAATTGGATTCACTCTATTGAAAATATGGGGACCAATAATCCTTTTTTATGGTGTTGTATATTTTGAGTCACCTTACATGAACTGAGGATGCGGGAAACACCTGGGGAAAAGGGTGTGTTAGCGCATGATGGTGTGGTGAGGCTGATCACTTGAGTTTCTCATAAAAAGAGTGTAAATGGTGAGGGGTGTATCGCTATGTTATGGTATTCAGAATTGTAGTACAAAACATCTAAGGATTCATCCCTACATTATGGTGTCTAATAATAGTGGCTATTTGTAGGACAAAATTTCATTCACCATGCCATAGTTCAAGGGGTGGTTCTAGTCAAGGTAGCTCGATGTGGTTTTTAAAATGATTGATCTCTGAATATTCAAACACCTTGAAAATAAGATCTTCTTTGACCAAGGGGAAATACGGGCATAGTGAGAGTCACTATGTCATGGTGAAGGTTATTCGAACCTACTCTATAAATAAAAGGTTGAAACCTCGTTGGTTTGTCTCCCAACCTATTACTTTCAAACCTAGTCGGCCCCAAGGCCTCTCTCCACCCTCCAACCACCTCTATTTAAGATTATAAACCTTTTATTTCATCTATATAGAATTATTTTGAATCAAGTTACTATCTATTATCCTATTCTTCTCTCATTTCTTGTTCTATTTTCTTCCAAAGTATTTTCTTGTCAAATTTCCACTATTTTAGAGATGATTTTTGAGTATGAATTTATGGGGAATAGTTTTTTATAGGATCTACAAAAAATATCTTAAATTTTGATGGTGGTTGAGCCTCATTTCATTCCCTTTTGTGTGTTAGTCCTTTAAAGCTTTGTATCGAGGTATAGAATTTGATAATATCTCCCTTATTTTGGTAAACAATTTTGATATTTCCATGATTTTGGTTCTTTATGTGATTAGTATGAATTCACATAAGAGGATAAATAATTATGAAGATATAAAATAGAAAAGGGAAGTGTTTTACATTTTTTTTTATGTTTATTCTTGTGTTATTTCAATTATTATTATCATTGTTGCATATTTAGTAAGAGAAACATAAATAAATAAGTAAGAAAATGGAATTAGAATTTTTAATCTATGATATGAAAGTTGGGTGAAAACATAAATATTCTATGATAACCAAATCCCTCTCAATTTTTAGAACTATTTTATGCTTTACTAATGATATTATCCCCTTTTCTATAAGAAATTGATAGCATTTTTAATCCTTGATTTCTTATCTTTAAATTTTGGAATCACCTTTCATAATTTAATGATAATTAAAGCTATTGAATAAAAATAGTTAGATATTTAACCTAGAACTGAATTGGTATTTGTATTGGAATATATATTTTATATTCTAGAAAAGTTATTATTGTTATTTTTTGTATGAGTTTGACTATGATATGTGTGGGGTGTGTGGCTGGAATTGTTGTGAGATGATCTGGTTACGAGGTGTGAATGTGGTTATGGATGTTGTGTTAATGGTGATGTGGATGGTTGTAAAAGTAAGGGGTTAGTAATGGTTCTTGGTTAGCACCACATGCAATCTGAGGATTTATTAGTGATTTTTTATGGTTTTGATGGAATGGATTAATAATGAATATGTAATGGCATATTTTTTTATAAAACTAATGATTTGGTAAAGTTCAATGAATTGAACTATAGTGACTATAAAATTAGAATTGTAATAGTATGGGTATCAACCTATGAGTGGATTTTAATTAAATATGGATAAATAAATACTAATGATCATGATGTGTAAAAATAAAGAAAATTCCTAAATTGGCTATAAATGTGAGGTTGTGGCTGGTGATATAGTTGTTTTCATGAAGATGATGGTTGGTCATATTGTGGAGGTAGTACTTGAGGGATAATTATTCTATTCATTTATAGACCAGTAAGGGTACTCATGTAGTGAGGATCATAAAAAACTAATATCATAGATAATGGTTGACAGATATGATAGAGTTTAGGAAATGGGTACTCAAGAGGACAACATGGGTTGGTAGGAAAAAATTATAAATTGAACCTAGTATGTGACATAAACAAGAGATATTGGACAAGAAAAAATATTATAGGGCCCCCATGATCTAACAAAATGACCTTAAGCTTACCGAACCTACTAAGAAAAGTGATGTTTCTTGCAGAGTAGAGACTTGGGATATGTACATGCATATGCTTGGTTTCACTTGTGTTTTAAGTGAGGTTGTTTTGGGAAAAATTAAAATAATATAAATAAATAAATTTTATTAAATAAAATATTGCTATCGAGATTATAAGTGTCTCCACTCTTATATATATGTTGGTTAGTCTGTATTAACATGTGTTTCTCGTTAGTGAGGTTCGGTATGATGATTTGGTTGACTATTAGAGGGTCAACCTAGATGAGGAGGAGTATTTTTGGTACAGGACATTGTGCACAATATGATGTTGTATTTTATAAAAGTATGATTGTAACACCCTAATATTTCATGAAATAGTTCTCTATAAATAATTTGGTTTACTTGATATCTTGCATTACATGGAACACAGAGTTTTAACAAATCTTGATATACTATTAAAATATTATTTAATGTGATGGTTATCGCCAATCCATTGGATTTGTAGGTATGGATAATACAGAAAAAATTATGAAAAAATTATGGTTTACATATGTATAAAATTAATTATTTATTTATCAATTAATTAAAAATGAAAATAAAAAATCATTTGAAAATAAGGGAGATGTTTTTCTGAAAAACTATTTTTATACATGTAATGTGTTTTATATTAATAAATTAAATTAGTCACTATTGGTGAATAATTTTAATTAAATTTATATATTATATATTTAATCATGTTTTTTATCATTTATCTAATATTTTTTCTAGGTTTAGGATAAGAATAAATCTAATATTATGCTTAAAAGTGCATTTTTCTAAAAAATAGTTTTCATTGAATTTTTCACGCTTATTTTTAAAATGAATTTCTAAAATTTATAGAAATTTAATTTTGAATAATGGATTCCATATTTGAAATTGGGAGGTCTAAATTTGGTAAATAGTTCCAATTTATTTTTAGGCATTATAAATAATAACTATGGTAAAATTTATCACATCAGTAAAGGCTAAATTGGGGTAAACTAGGTTAAAACTAAATTTTAAGGTCATAATTTTTCAAATTAATTCTTATTCTATAAAGTTAATTAAACCCCTATCACCTTAGTCTCTAAATTTATTTTTTTAATGGACACTTTTACATGAAAATGACCACTATAATATTTAAAGAAAAGAAAAAATAAAGTGTCACTCTCTTACTTTTAAATATCTTTTATGTATCCACATATGTATAAAAGTAATTTATGAATGAATATAAAAATATATTTTGATAATAATAAAAAAAATTAATTATGGAAATTTTTTTAATTTTTATTAATTATATAATTATCTTAAATTCGTATTCAACGTCGGCACGGTATTTCATAAATTAATAGAAAAATAAAATAATTGATTTTAAAAATAATAAAAGTAATATAATTTGAATGATTTATAGTGTTCCAAAAATTTTATAGATTAATATAATATATTATTATTATTTAAAAGATTGTATTCTAATTCCAACTTTTTATTTATGTCTTTTAAGTCAAATTAAATTAATAGTTTTAAAATTGACTTTAGTGATATTTTATCAAAATAGTATTTTATTAAATTATTTAAAAATAATAAAAATATTGAAAGAGGACAATTAAAATAATATATTATCAAAAAATTAATACATTTTTCATTTATAATTCAATATTCACCTTCTATGAAAAATTATAACCCTTTAAGAATGAAAAATATGTTACCACAGTTAAGGTAAAAATAGGTTAACGAAGGGGTTAAACCAAAATATAAGGTCTAAAATACCACTTAAACCTATCCAAATTTTATTTATTGATTTTATTTCCACCCCATTAAATCTTATCTAGTAATAACTGACCTTTTTTAACTATTTTTTCTATATAATGACTTTATTATATTTTAATCTTTTAAGAAAGTCTAGGAGTGCCCCTCCCCTCACTTATAAAAGGGAACTCGTCCTTTTTCTTCTTTAAACCACTTTCATCCTACTAGATAAAATAAACCCTACAAAATTATATTTTATACTACCCTATACATATTATAGAGATTCTTTTATTCCAAAAATACCAAGCCCAGGTTCCTTAATAAAATATCTAAATGGTTTTTTTCAAAGAATAGGTAATCACCTTAGCTGATCACTTTTTTTTATTCTTATTTTACCTCATATAAATTTATTATATTCTTAACAAATAATAAATTAATTATACTAAATATACTTAAATATTATTACGATTATGAAACAACCTTTATTTACTCTCTCTCTCTATAAAATGGGATGTTAAAGTATTGGTTGTGTGTACGTACGGCTTACCTTCTCCACATAGCGATGAAATTAATTTTCCATTTACATATTTCATGTATGGTTATTATAATGGTTTTAAAGTTTATATATGATATTTATCACATAATAATTATTATTTAATAATAATATCATATCTAAATTCTTACTATCCAACCTATTAGAAAATGATAACGTCGCTTGTGTGTAAGTGTGGACTACTACCTCTACGAAGTGATGTGATTTTTTTTCATTTCTATTTTACTTAGATGGTAATAAGGATATATTTAATGAATATATATGAAATATATGATATAATAATGATTATTTAAAGGTTAATTATTATTTAACTTTCTTTCATTCCACTCGTCCAAAAGTGAAAATAGTATTCTTGAGTACGTATGGCCTACCGTCTCCATTAATAGTGTAATTAATTTTTTTGTATATACCTTTTATAAATGATTATAAATATGTATATAATGAATATACATGAATTTATACCATTATTAAAATTATTAATATTATTTAACCATGATAAAAGTACAAAATCGGAAATACTAAACTAAAATATCGAAAAGTATTAAACAGTTAACACTCTTAAATAATGATTTAATAAGGAATTATTAATAAAATGGTGTTAAAATGTTATAAGGGTAACATATATGATATTCTAAGTATTTAAATTACTTTTTTATATAATTATAATAAATTTTTATTTAATATACATAAGGTTAGATCACTTTCCAATCCAGTAAAACTAAATGTAAGGGTTTATCGTCTCAATTTATCTTTTTTGGGACATATCTTATTCCATGAACTTATATTCTTTTATGATGTGTATATACTCCCCTTTGACAAGTTATATCATGATTATTATTATGTTCATGATATTTAAAGTTTTATTTGAATTTATTCTTTCATGGGTCTTATGATTCAAATGTTACCAAAGCGGTACGGGTTTTATGTTATAATCTAATTTTTTATTAGGGTAGTTTATGATTAAGTTTCCAATAAATAAATATTATGATATGCCTCTAAATAAATTTATAAATTTTTTTATACTATGGTTATTTATTTATAATACATGTTTTATATTCATTTTCCTTACCTTAATTACTCAATATACCAAAAGTATGTTTTTAAGGAAAATTGACTTTAATTATCTCTTCGGGAGAAAAAACATTTTTCTTCTATATCCATGTTTTAATAAACTGTTTTCAATAATTATTTTAACTTTATACTGTGATTTTTTACAGTAATATTTATCCATTATTTACATTTTACTAAAAAGTTTAGAAGAAATATTCTTTTTTCTGAATGAGGTTGTTTTTTTACTTTTTTAAAAAAAGTTTGAAAGGATTTTTTTATTTTAACTTATATAACATGAATAGAATTTCCCACTAACATGAACACTCAATGACTTAAATCTTCCTTTACAGGTTTTCAAGGAATTTTTCAAAGAAAATTTTTTACTTAATATTTTGGAAAAAAAAATATGTTTTAAATTAGTGATTTCGAAGTAGAAAGTCTATTTTCCTCAAGAAATATTCCACAATACTTTTTAAGGAATTTTTCATCCATAATAACATCTTTGGTGTTACTTATGATTTATTGAGTATCTGATGCAATCATAGTGTTAAATTTATTTATTTGGATGTCTTGTGATGATGATGATTTATGAATGATTCTATAAAACCTGCCTCTTTCCTAAGGGTTAATTAAGTTATGAAATCTGTTTCTTTTCTATGGGTTATGCTATGATAAAATGTTTAAATTTTTATAAAACATTTTTATTTTTAATAGGTTGTGATATAGTGAAGTCTTTATGAACTTTTGGAACATATATGCATTATTTTCATTATGTTATGGTTGGTCCTGGAATTATATAATTCTCTCTAATGCATTAAGTAAAGATGGATATCTCATGAGATAAATAGGATTGGAATGGGGAGTGAAGTCAATTTAGTAAGGGACTTTGTCCACTATGATAATCATGGTAGTGAACCTTTACAACTATGATGCTTTTTATAGTGAACCAAATCCACTATTATAGTCTTGGTAGTGAGCCTTTATAACTAAGGAAATGATTTTATATGCTTATGTGTATTCCATAATTCCATGTCTTATGTCAATATTATGCACTCATGGCTCATGTTCTTTGATTCTTTTATTATTATTATCTTATGAACTACAAAGATTTATTAAATTACTTAAGATTATGATATTTGATATAAATGGTTTCATTTTCAAATATTAATCTCATGTTCTGATGACATTATTCTCATGTTATGATTATTTGATTAATGATGTATCCCTTATTTACTATTACTATGAATCTTAGCTCACCCTTTATTATGTTTCATTTACCAAGTTTATGAAGATATGTTTTAAGTATGATACGTCTAATAAGGTTGTTTCTTGTGAAGAACTTAATGGGAGACTCTTATGAACAAGTTATTTATGTGTCCAAGTTTCTGAAGACACTATACCTATATGATTATGGTGTGTATTGTAATGTTATGTAATGAATATTATTTTAATGATATGTAATATCTATATATGAATGGTATGAGTTGCAATAGTTGGTATCATAGAAATTTTTAGTTAAAAATTTGGAGATGGGATGATAAAAATTTAGTAAGAACCCTAATAATAAGTCTAATTATAGGATAACATCCTAAATTTAAGTTAATGATCATGGATGACCTAGGTTAAACCTAAAGTTTCATATATTTAAAAGAAAGTGTCTTGATTTTGACATCCAATAAATTATTTTTCATGATTATATTATTTACCACTATGATTATTGTTTCTCACACTATCCTTTTTTGTTTTATTTAATGGTTGTAACCTGAATGAATCATGTTAATACTGAATGAGATGTATAATGAAAAGATTTTCCTCCTAAGAAATTATATTCTATGGGATATGGAATTAAAAATCTCATTTATATGATTACACAACATTCTCAATATACAAATCAGGATGAGCTTAAAAATGAGAAAAGGAGGGAATAATGTTCTATTTGGTCCTTCATGAGTCAACACCTTCTTCATATGAAAATAGATAAGGAATTGCTTGAGTTAAATTAGAAGGATGATGAATATATTAGAACCTATGAGGAAAATTTTATAATACTTTTGAGGTGAGCTTCTAGTATTATCATCCATGTAACATCCCAAACCAAGTTCACACATAATTAACTGAACCTAATTGGTCACAAGGCCTTAAAAGTGCCTCCCTATATTCCAGAGTTTGTTGACTAGCAGTGAGGGTCTATGGTGGTATGGTGGGGAGACTATAACCTCATAATAAGAGTAGAATAGTAGTGAGATAATGAATAAATTGTGGAATTATAATAATGAAAAATAGAGAAATGGAAGTAAATCATCTAGATAGTAATAATTCATCAAGCCAAAACTGAAACTGTATACAAAATGATGAGTATATTATGAAGTTTTACAAAATAGATGCATATATACATACATCTATATCAAAAATAATAAAATACCAAAAAGAATATCTCTAATAAAATCATGATCCAATGATCATTCTCTTTCTCCCATTCTCCAATTCTATAATCAACCAAGCATCCATGATTGGGTGTTTTCCCAAGTCTCTACCTACATCAATAAATTTTGTTTGGGTACCAAATGGAGGCCTGAATAGGGTATGTGATATACTCAGTAGGCCACCACCAACGGTGTATATACAAATTAATTCCATGAATATAAAACAATCAATGTAAATATATAGAAATAGGTAGTGTGATAACATGCATGAAATAATAATCAAGTCAGACTTAAACTCCACATGAGATTCTTGGTCGACCATACCTACTTTATCTCATTCCAATAATGTAAAAACAAGGGACCTATAATATTTTAGGTTCTAAAATGTATAACCAAGTGTACCAATTTAAGTAATCATAAAATAATACCCAAGGTGAAACAAGGGTGTCCAAATCATAATAATAATAATGTAGGACCCAAGAGGAAACAAGGGATCCTTAACCTTAGAATGTCGACTCAACTCATAGAATATAAACCATGCATCCAAGCTATAAGGTTCTTAATATAGTAAAAGTGGTGAAACCGATTAATTCCACTAGAATAATCTCTAACTAATTCTATGGAGAATGTCCACATTAAATCCCAATCTAATTTGAACTGGACCCCATGGGAAGAAAAGTAACCTCATATACAAAGACATTAGCTAAATCCAAGGAGTCCATCTAAGTCATTATAAATATCCATAAATTATTATAATGAATAATTGATACTATGATAATGAATTCATTTACAAATAAGACATTTACCAAATTCCAAGGTGTGTATCTCCCTTAGAAATTGGCCTAATGAATCAGGAGATATCCTCTGAGTTCTCAAGTCACTCTTATGAGATTCCAAGGATAGATCAAGTTTGAAAACTCTTATAATAATAAAAAGTTCCATAGTATCAATATTCACCTTATGTTTAATGGAATTACTAAGTTCATGCGATATCCTTTCCAATTCAATCACTTAATATCATTCAATCACTTTCCTTTTCATTCAATAATGAAAAGGGATATATAAGGTGTCTTAGCATTAATCACTTGATTTTAATTTAATAAGATCTAATATAAACATGCTTTCCCATTTATAAATTTTCAATTCATTTATTTTAATTAACCAAGTCATTGATGAATCTAAACTAAACACACCAATAGGTGTTTTTGTTGTTAATATATAAAGGGTCTTGTAGGCATATTCATGGATCACGCAAAGGGGTAGATCAAGTTGAGTTCATGTACCACAAATTATAATAAGAGGGTCTAATAGGGCATCTAAATTCCAAATTAAATGACATATTTAAGGGAAATTGATTTTTAGGGGAGAATCATGGTTGAAATTAGTGTGCGGTATGATAGAAACAATTATAATAAATCTAAGAGACTTGAGAAAAAATTCATATACCACCTAACTTATATCATTATATGAACACTCATATAGTATTGGATCTTATTTTGGTCTAAATCAAAACAAAATAGAAGATTAGACAAATACCTTGAAAATAGGAAATATTGTATCACACTGATATTGCACCATAGATGGAGATATAAACCAAGAAAGGAAGGAAGTGGATTGAAGCACTTACCAATAGGAATCCAATGTGATATACATAACTTGATTTAGATGTTGGATAAAGAATAAACCACAAATACTATCTTAGTGGCATGGAGGATCTTCAATGGGATGGGGTTTTTGAATGAGAAATAAAAGGGGAATAAGGGTGAGAAAATTATAATGATTTAAGGTTAAAATCATAAATTCACCATACTTTAATAGGTTTTTGGTTATGGTCGCATAGTTGGAAAAAATTCTACACCAATTGTGCGGCAGTCACTGTCCATGGTACCCCCTATCATAGGAAAGGTGCACGATTAGACTAACCATACACAACCCAAAAAAATTCCTCTCAAACATGTTTGAAACATTTTTCACAACCATGTTGTCCAGGATGCACAGTTTGAAAACCCATTTCACACCCTATAGGTCTTCATGGTTTGAGATGCATTTTTGGAACTAATCATTAGCTAACCATGCACCTTAGTTCTTCCTTCCAAAAACTGGGGCTCTAAGCTTTAAATAATCCCCATACACCTTTGAAATATCTGCAAACTCATTAGAAATATTCATTAGTATAAAACCAAGGAACTAAAGTGAAAATAAAGGTGTTCTATACCTTATATAAAATCTTAGATGTTACATACTCCCCCACTTAAGACAACTTGTCTCCAAGTTTCCCTTATGGGGGTAGTAAAACATCGTTTGAGAAATGATCGGGCCACTAGGAACATATGTCAGCCTCTCTCTCCTAGGTCTCTTCATGTACATGGTTGTTATGCGATAGAACTGGGACTAAAGGAACTGCCCTACATTAGAGATCCTTTATTCTCTTGTCCATGATTTTTATAGGATGCTCCTCAAAGAATGCATCTACCTATAACTCAACCTCATCATGCTTAAATTTATGAGATAGATCTGGATAGTGGTGATGTAACTAATAAATGTTAAACAAATTTTTTATATATCTATTTATCTTAGAGAGTTCTATATGATTATAAAATTTTCTAACCCTCTCCAAAACAAAAAAAAAGGTCTAACAAAAGGAGGTGAAAACTTATATTTCCACTGAAACTGTCGATTCCCCAATCTAGTCGATACTCATAATAATAATTGATCCCCAACATCAAACTCCAGATTTAATTAATAGTGATCATAATATTACTTATATCTAGACTAATTCATAGTTATTATCTTTCTAATCACTTAAACCTACTTTTAAGTCTCATGAATGAGACAAGGTCCAAGTAGTGTTGCCTCTCTTGCCTCCAACCAACATAGAGGTGAATAAAATGGAATAATATAAATGTTCTCATAAGGATCCAATTGAATTATCATTTGAAAGTTTTTATTGTAAGTGAACTCGTATAGGGGTATATGTTTCTCCACAAAATCTCCAAAATTAAGGACACGTGCTCTAAAAATGTCCTATAACACCTATATTTCTCGATCAAACATCCCATCATTCTGAGGGTTGTATATTATACTCAAAAGTACCTATCTACCTAACACCCTCTACAACCCTTTCCAGAACTGGGAGTGAAACAATAATACCTATCTCATACAACATTTTTGTGGGAATCCATGATGTCATATAATCTCTTGGACATAGAGTCTACCAAGTTCATCTATAGAAAAGGCCTCCATGATAGGTAAATAGTTATAAACCTTCATGATCCTATCAAATATCACCCATACCACATATTTCCTTGAGTAAATCTCACTAAACTAGTCCCAAAGTCAATGGGGACATCATCTTATTTCCACTCAAAAATGGTAAATGGGTGTAGAAAAAATGTTGGTCACTATTGTTCAGCCTTTACATGCTGATAGGTGGAATTCCTAGTAATAAATCCAACTATCAACCTTTTCATACGATGTCACTAATAATGGAGATTTATATCATGATGTATCATTGTAAGCCCAGGTTTTACTGCCCAAGTAGAAGCATGATACTCTCTCATAAATTCCTCTCGAATGCCTATAGAAACCTAGACGCATCCATGGATGCACAATACCTCATCCTCATCAATGATCTAGTCTGGTGGTAGGTCCTTTCCTAAAACACTCACCCTATGGGCTAGGCCCTTGGGATATGATAACTATATCATCTTCACTCTCTTTGAAAGTGGAGGGGTCAATACTAAAGCTGTAAGGATAGGATTTCAGTGATGCTCTTGGACATCTATGTGCATCTCAGAAAATAGAGACATAAAATCTTACTCACTACTATACTCATGAACTACTTTTGTATGAGTCCTCTGAATCAGAGCATCTACTGTAGTATTACCCTTCCTAGGTATATAGGAAATCTCAAAATCAAAGTATTGTAGGTATTCAACCCATCTCCTCTAACTAAGATTTAATTAATGATATGTAAATATGTATGTGAGGATATTATAGTCTAAAAATACCACAAACCACTCTCTAAGAAAATAATACTTCCAATAATTAAAGGAATAAACTATAGTTTCAAACCTAAGATCATGCATTGAGTAATTCCTCTCATGTGGCCTCAACTGATGATACTTGTATGCTATGATTTGATCTCCCTGCATTAGAACTACACCTAGCCCGATGCCTAACGTGTCAAAATAAACTACATATGTTATTACTAGCTTGGGAAGAATCAAGATTAGTGTTGAAGTGAGTCTCCCTTTTAGCTCTTGAAAGGGTGTCTCGCATACGTCTGACCATAAAAACTTAACACCCTTTTTCATCAAGTCCATGAGAGGTGTTTCTATTTATATAAATTCCTAAAGAAAGTTCCTATAATATCCATACATCCCCAATAGAATTTTTATGTCAAATAAATTCTTGGGATTCTCCAAGATAATTATACCTCTAACCTTCCCTACCTCAATGTATACTCAGGCCTCTAAAATGATGTGACCTAAGAAATGCACATTATTAATCTAAAAGTGGAATTTGGTGAGATTAGCATACATTTGGTTCTCTTTAAGTTTATTCAAAACTATATAAATATATTTTTACTTTGTTTCTTCAAGTACAAGAATACACTAAGATGTATTCAATGAAGACTACCACAATTGAATCCAGATACAGGTGGACAACCTAATTCATCAGATCCATGAAAATGGAGGTCATGTTTATCAAACTGAATGGCATAACTAGATACTCATAAATACCATACCTACTATGAAATTTTTTATTAGGTATGTCTAAAGTTCTAACTCATACTTGTTGGTATCACGAACTTAAATCAGTCTTTTAGAAAATCCTCACTCCTTAGAGCTGGTCAAAGAGTTATTCTATAAGAGGCAGTGAATATCAGTTCTTAACCATGATCTAGTTCATCCAATGGTAATCCAAACAAAGCCTAAGTGTACCATCATACTTCTTAGTGAAATGGATAGGTGAATCCCAAGGTAAAGTGTTGGGCCATATAAAAACCTTATCTTCCAAGTCCTCTAGTTGTATCTTGAGCTCCTGCAACTCAGTAGTATCCATCCTATAAGGGGGTGGATACAATTATTGTTGTTGACACTAGATCAATATAGAACTCAACCTCTCTCTCAAGATGTAATCTAGAAAATTCATCTAGGAATAAATCCACGAAATTATATATTACCAGATTGAAATCATCATTATGTGTCCTCTGATTATCCGTATATAGGCTATAGATCTAAGTTGTCACACTGCCTAGCCCATGATGCTCTAGTCCAACCCTAATTTCTTGGGTATACCACTCACTATTGTGATTATAATTACTTTCCTAAGGTGATTTAAAGGACACAATATAAAAATAAAAATCAATATAAGAATTATAGGGAACTATCTAGTATATTACAAAAATGACATTGAAGCTCGTCATCTTGAGTATGGTGAGGTCTCATAAGAAACTATAGCCATCCAACTCAAGAGGAATTTATTTCACTAGAATACACTCTCTAATCAAATTCCTGATGGAGTATCAAGTGTAATCACACCACTTAAGTACTAAATCTCAAGTCTAAGTATTTATATAATAGTCATAGAGATAAAATAATTTGAAGCACCTATATCAAAAAGGGATGATACTAAAATAGAGGCTACCAAAATCATACCATGTACTATAGATGGATCAAAACCCTAATCTTTGGGTATAAGATGAACTGCATATATTTGGCCGAATATAGGGCCCTGAGCTACAACCTGACTACCCAGATTTTTTTCACTCATATGGAACTTTATATCTTGAGTTTGGCCTCCTTGATAGAGCCCACCTCCCCGTCCTGTATAGATAGTGGTAGTCTAACATCCGTCTTGATATAGACCTACAGATCCTACCCCAAAATTCAAATCTAGTTTCAATCTTCTTCCGCTATGAACATATGGAAAAGTTTTAAAAAACCTATGAAGATGACTCATTCTCCCATAGGCTCAGCATTCAACAAGGTCTCAATCGCACTGAGGCTTTACATGACTATACCTTCCACACTGATGACACATAATAGAACTAAAAGTGTGGAAACTATGGCTACCACTTCTCTATCAATAACCCTCTAAATGAAATTTCATTACACTAGTCAAACTACTACCCTACCTCTATACTAAACTACCATTCCCTGTACTCTCAGATTTCCTAAAATTGGGTTCAATGATAAGGTCCTAATTTACAATTCCTGAAATAGTATTCAAATAAAAAACATTTATCGAAGAGTGTATGGAATACCTGGGACCATCCCAAAAATGTCTCACTCTCAAAATATCATTAGTGGTTAAGGGAGGTGAAAATGATGATGCTCGAAAAAGGGAGATTAATAATCCATAAATGGTAGGGATCCTTGCTCTAGATATTGAAATTCCCTATATTGGTTGGCTCTTAATGTCTCTGGAAAGAAATAGTCATAGAAGGCATCCTGGAAATCATCTACAAACCATATCCCGGTGATGGTATACCTAAGGAATAACATACCAACAATGATTAGAAGAACCAAGAATCATATAAGTTGTGAAATTTACCTTTCTCTCAAGAATAATCTATAGATTCTCAAAGATAGACAGACTAGACTCTATCCATGTCTCAATAGCCTGTAGACCACCATCCCTTGAAAATGTGGGAGGATAATGTTATTGAAACTCTTTCGTAAACTATTATATATTAGGGGAAGGCCATGGATGTCTCTAAATATCCTTCATAAACCATATAAAATCCACTCGAAACTAGGTTCCAATGCCCAAGTTAGGTATAAGAGGATGTTCCATAAGTAGAACTGCTGGAGGCTTAGGTCCCACCACTACATGAACATGGTCATCACCACCTTAAAAGTACTTGACTAGAAGATTTCATGGTGGAATATATATATAAATTCCAATCACATACCTCATATAATATTTAAGAATAGAATAATTGAAAATATAATAATAGGAAGGTAAAATCCTTCCTATATAAGAGACATACCCCTCTACCTCCTCATAGTCCAAGTCTGGGCATCGTATAAGACTGAGATGAATCTCTAGAGATACTAATTACTTCCCACTAATAAGTTTAGGTCTGTGTCAGGTTCTCTATTTTATAAAAGGGGTTCTAGTATACAGTGTTTCAATTGTATGTTATAGAGGAAAATACCCTTTCATTTTCAATTGAAATCAATATTTCATGAAAACCATTTCCATTTAAATTTAGAACTCAGTTGTTCTTAAATATATAATTATGTATATCCATATATATATATATATATAAAGTTATGGTTAGATACATATATCATTCCTAAGTTATAAAGTAATATGCTTTATAAATTGAAAAGGGTAATACATGTAGCTACAACTAAGATTTTACGATGGTTTAATTGGATAGATCATCATTCCCAATTTATGTAGGCATGCACACTCTTTAAATTGAAATTAGAATACATGTAATTGAAACCAAATAAATTTTCATCTTGTGTGGCCAATGGTCTATATCTCAAACATTTTATAATTTTTGAATTAATGTGTACATAGTAAAACACCATTTAGGTTAATATAGACAATTAAGTTACTCCAATTATTTTATCCCTATAAGAAACATTATCATAATATCAAAAATAACTATCAAGGAATAAGGAATATATAACAAATAATTTATATAGTAATTAAATGTGTCATGGAATAATACATGACATATCAATCCTCATGTTCTAATAATGATGCTTGAGACACTACCTTATTTCCATACCAGTAAAAGGGTAAAACTAAATTCTACATAAATAATAATACCAAAATCCATGTGATTCAACCAATTATGAAATTTAGTACAACAATAAGAGGCATAATTTGGATCATCATTTCTTATCCTAGAAATTTGTTATTTTCCCCTATACACGGGTTAGTTACTCCCGGACACATGATCATTACTAAATTCTGACACATCTTAGTCTCCTTTCTAATTACCCAAATAGTAAGACAAAAGGAAAAAAAGAAACCTTTGATGTCAATTTGTAACATCCCATACCCGGTTCACTCATAAGTAACCAAACCAGATTGGTCACAAGGCCTCAAGCGTGCCTCCCCATATGCCAGAGGTTTCCAACTAGTATTGAGGGTCCATGGTGGTATGGTGGGGAGAATATACCCTCATAATCAGAGTATCACAGTGGTGTGATAATGAATAAATTATAGAATAATAATAATGAAAAATATATCGTTGGAGGTAAATCATCTAGACAATAATAATACATTAAGGAAAAAGTGGCACCATATACAAAATAATGAGTATTTCATGGAGCTATAAAAAATTTAGGAATACATACATACATGTATATCAAAAAGAATAAAATAAAAAAACATATGTCTAATAACATCATAATAAAAGGCTAGGTCTTAGTCTCCCAATATCCATGATATAATCAATCAAGAATTCAAGATCGGGTGTTTTACCTTGTCCCTACTTGCATCCATGAAGTCTATTTGGGTACCAAATGGTGGCCTGAATAGGGTGTGAGATATACTTAGTAGGCCACCACCAATGGAATATATAAAAATATAGTTATTTAATATAAAAGTATCAATGTGAAAATATAGAAATAGGTAGGGGAATGAAATGCATGAAAAAATAATAACATCAGGCTCAGACTCCCCATGAGATGTTCGGCCAACCATACCTACTTTGGCTCATGTTGTTAATGTCTGAACATGGGACCAATAAGAGGTTAGGGTCTAGCATTGATAACCAAGTGTAAAAATTTAAGTAATTATAAAATAGGACCCAAGGTTTAGCCAGGGAATCCAGGTCATAATAATAGTAATGCAAGATCCAAATGGAAACATGGCATCCTTGACCTTAGAAGGTTGAGCCAGCTCATATCACATAAATGATGCATACAAGATATAAAGGAATCAATGTAATCCAAGGAGTGAACTCAAGTAATTACACTTTAATAAATTATAAACTAGTTCATGGATCGTTTCCATAGAAAATATCAAGCTAAGAATGACTGGGGCCCAAGGGAAGAATCCAAGGCGCCTCCTATCTAAAGACATCAACTGAATCCAATGAGTGTATATGAGGAATTATAAATATTTGGAGATGATTCTAGTTAATAATTTCTACTATGCTTATACATTCATGTATAAATAATATGTTGAGAAAATTATAAGGTGGGTATCTCCCTTGGCAATCATCCCAATGAATCAGGGTGTCATTCTTTGAGTTCACAAGGTATTCCCTCAGGAATCCAAGGAAGGCTCAATTCTAACCAGTCTTATAACAAAAAAAAGGTCTATAGTGGTAATAGTAACCTTATATTTAATGAAATTACTAATTCCATGTTATAACCATGCCAATTCATTCAATTTATATAATTCAATTCCTTACCTTTTCATTCAATAATAAAAAAGGGATATATATATATATATATGGTGTATTACCATTAATAATTTGATTTAAATTTAATAAGAGTCAATATAAACATGGTTTCCCATTTATAAAGTTTTAATTCATCCATTTAAATTAATCAAATCATTGAGGAATTTGAACCAAACACACCAATGGGTGTTTAGGTTATTAATTGAAAAGGGGAACATATGCATATATATGGTACACCCAAAGGGTTGGATCAAGTTGAGCTCATGGACATCCAATGATAATAAGGGGGTCTAATATAGAATTTAAATTATAAATTTAAAAAATAATTTAAGGAAAATTTATTTTTAAGAGAAAATCATGGGTGAAACCAGTGCACGTCACAATAGATACAATTATAAATCAGTGAGACTTCATAGAAAATTCATTGACCACCTACCCTATGGTGTTATATGAACACTCATTCATTATCAGCCCTTGGTTTGGTCTAAATCAAAATAAAATATAATAATTTAAAAATACCCTAAAAATAGGGCAAATTAGCTTGCATGGATACAACATTATAGATGGAAAGATAAACTGATAAATGAAGAAATCAGATTGAATCACTTACTGAGAGGAATAAAACATGATAGATGGAACTTGATTCAAATTTTAGATGGAGAAGAAACCTTAAATCCAATCTTGGAGGCATATAGAAGATTCAATGGGAGGGGGTGTTGTGTGTGAGAAATGAAAGGGTATGAAAGGTGAAGAAAATATATGTTTTTAAGGGAAATATCATAAATTCACACTACTTTAAGAGGTCACATGGTTTTTACACATATTTTGAAAATCATTTTCAAACCATGCCATAGTCACCACGCATGGCACCCCCTCACATAGGATAGGTACAAGATTAGACTAACCATGTGAAAACCATGAAAAAATGCCTCTGAAACATGTTTGAAACATTTTTCAAAGTCATGTGATCTTGGGTTCATGGTTTTAAAAACCATGTCACATCCTATAGGTCTATATGGTTTGAGGTGCATGGTTATCACTAACCAATCACTCGTAGTGTGCCTTAACTGTTCTTCCCAAAAACTAGGGCTCCAGGATTTGAACAAGCCCCAGAGACCCTAAAAACCTTCAAAATTTAATTATAAATATCCATTAGGATAAAAAAGGTAATAAACTAAAATTAATGAGTTTTTATACCTTGTATAAAAGTCAGGATGTTACAATCCAACCTGAAGGTAAGGTTGATTGATTATTCAGTGTCTTAAAACCAATTCTTTGAAGGGAGTTATCCATAAGAGACTTTAGTAATTATGAATAAATAATTCGATATGTTATCAAGGTGAAAATAGAGATTTTATTTATCTATAAAACTCATAGTTTTGATAATAAAATAAATATGGAGTTCAAAGTAAATTCTAAAAAACATGGAGAGAAGAAAATGATCTTTCCTTTATACTCAAAACATGAAAGTAAACATAATGGAAATTGTCTTAAGGGGACTGGTAAATGTTTTAAGTGTGAAATATAAGGTCGTAGATTAATCAAATTATAAATTTATTTGAAGATAACATTCAATGAAATTTACAATAAAAAATTACTACAGAATGCACCACCTACTCTTCAATGTTTCAAATGAAAAGAGTATGGGAATTATGCTAAATAATGCTCAAAACTGAAGTTTAATGATGATGATTAACATCAGTAACCTCTTAATCCTAGAGAGAAATGTATATCTAATGTGATTACTATTGGTGATGTGGAGTACGATAATGAAGTAGTTTAAGTTACACTTATTATCCACTCTATAATTGATAATGTCTTATTTGATTTTGTATATACCAACTCTTTTATATCTGAAGAATTTTCTAAGGGTATCATAGTGCCACCTCAAATATTAGATGTTGAGTTATTAGTAAAAATCACTAATTTTATGATGATTGTATCCCAATTCTATGACTATTATTTTATTGAAGTATTTGGGAATATTTTTCCTTAAAATATTGTTAATATTTCCTTAGTTGAATTCAATGTTATTTTGGGAATGGATTAGATTTCTTTATAAAAATACCACATAAATTGCTGAGGAAGGGAAGTTAAATTTGATACATATTATTTTATATTAGTGGTATGATAAATATAAAGATTTTATGGAAATTACATCCATTTTATGGGTCATTATTCCAATTCAAAAGGGTTGTTTAACTTAGGTGGTTGGATAGAAACTCAAAATTAAAGATATAACTATTGTGTGGGAGTTTTTGGATGTCTTTACATAAGATTATCTTGGTATTATACCAAATAATGAAGTTTAGTTTTCAATAGAACTCGTTCCTGGTTCTACACCTATTTTGTAGACTCCATATAGAATGGCCTCGATTGAGTTGTGATAATTAAAGAAGCAACTCTGGAAAATATTGAAAAGGGATTCATTCGACCAAGTGTATCACCATGGGGTGCACCGATTGTTTTTTTTATGAATAAAGATGAATTAGTGTGAATTTTCTTGGCTATCAATAATTTAACATGATCATAACCAAGAACAAGTATCATCTACCTTGTATTGATAAATGTTTTGATCAAATACATGGAACATAATACTTTTATAATATTTATCTTCATTCTTGATGGCATAAATTGATAGTCAAGAAGTATATTCCCAATACAACATTTTGTACAATGTAAGGAAACTCTAAATTTATAGTGATGTCATTTGGTCTTATTAATTCCCTAGATATCTTAATGGATTTAGTGAATAGAGTCTTTAAATATTATATTGATCAGTTTGTGGTATTATTTTTAGATGAAATTATTATATATTCAAAGATAAATAAAGGGCATTAATATTATTTTAGGATGGTGATAAATACCATAAGGAATAAAAATATTTATGGAGAATTTACCAAGTATAGATTTTGGCTTCAAAAATTTTCATTCTGGGGCTATATAATCTCGAATAAGTGTATATTGATGGATCCATCAAAGAATAAAGTTATTGAATATTGGTCTGAACCAACCATTGTGACTGAGATCCATCGTTTTATTCATTTATCTTGATATTATCAACACATTGTATATATTTTATCATGTATTTATAATCCACTAACCAAGTTAACTTGGAAGGGACTCAAGTTCCTTTGGACTGATGAATGTAAAGAAAATTTCAAGGAATTGAAGATAAGGTTATTCGATTCACTTGTTATTACATTACCCTATAGTAGAGAAGGGTTTATAATCTATAGTGATTCATTGAAGAAGGTATTGGGATGTTTCATCACGAAAAATTGATAGGGTGGTAGCTTATGCCTTATTCCAATTTAAGGTTTATGATAAAAATTACACAAATCATGATTTGGAGTTTATTGTGGTAATTTTTGAGTGGAATATATGGAAGAATTATCTTTATAGATAAAGGTGTGATTTACATACTAATCATAAAATTTTAAATTATATTTTCACTCATAAATATTTGAATATGTTCAAGAGAAGATGGATGGATTTTATTGAATATTATGAATACTCAATACATTCCCACCCTAGGAAGGAAAACAAGGTGAAAAATGATCTTAGTTGAAAGGATTTTGCTAGCTTATCTATGAAGAGGATCATAAAAGATTCATTATTTTTGTATTTAAAAAGTATGGATCTAGAAATTTTTAACAAAGGGGGGAAATATTATCTTTCTCAAATGAGTGTCCAACCATCAATCCATGTAATGATTAAAGAGGTTTGGAAGGAATATTTGGAACTACATAAGAAGTTCAGAGATTTTCTTAAGTTGAACTTTGATTTTTATGGAATGATAAGGTTTAGGAACTATGTATATGTATCGTTAATACCATATTTGAAGGAGTTATTGGATTATTCTCATAGTTCATCATTCTCTATTCATCCTGGAAGTAAAAAATATGTATAGATACCTAAAAGAGTATTTCTGGTGGGATAGAAAGAAGAGAGATATTGTATAATATGTATCTAGTTACATAGTATATCAGCAATTTAAGGCTAACATTCAAAATTATAAGGAGATTTTAAAATAATTACCCTTACCATAATAAAAATGGAAAAACATCACCATGTATTTTTTCATGGGAATCCCCAAAATATCAAAAGGCCATAATGTTATTTGGGTTGTAGTCAATAATATTATGAAGTTAGCACACTTCATTTCCATTAAAGAAGATTTATTTCTTGATATGTTAATTAGTATATACATTAATTAAGTGTTAAGGTTGAATGGAGTACCATGTTTTTTGTATCTAATCGGGATTTGAGGTTTACCTTAAAGTTATGGTGAATCCTTTAGTGAGATCTTGATACTGAGTTAAGTTTCAATGCTACTTATCATCCTCATATAGAGGGTTAGTCTGAGATATTCATTAAAACACTATAGGATATGTTGATATCTTTTAATTTATATTTCAATGGTGTTTGGTATCAACACCATCCTCAATTAAAGTTTTCTTACAACAATAACTTTAACTCGAGCATTCATATGTATACTTATGAATCCCTATATGGAAATAAGTGTATAAATCCAACATGTTTGGCTGAGGTTGGAGAAATAAAGATGTTGGGACCTAAAATAACTAAGTAAATGGAAGATATAGTTAGATTCATTCTACAGCACATCATGGATGCCAATTATGCTGACAATCATTGGCGGAATTTGGAATTTGAAGTGGGTGAAAAGGTAAGCCTATGAATATCTCCTTAGAATAAGTTTATGAAGTTTGGAAGAAGGGAAATTTTAGCCCTGGATATATTGGTCCCTTTGAAATTCATGATCATATTAGGATGGTAGCTTATCATTTTGTTCTTCCGCTAAATCTCTCTCAAGTTCAATATATGCTCCATATAAGCCTCATGAGGAAGTACATACTTAATCCTTCACATGTACTGAACATAGCGGTCATACTAATTGAAAAAGATCTATATTATGAAGAATAACTATTGTAGATTATGGATCATAGAGATAAAGTTCTACAAATAAATACAACTCACCTGGTCAAAGTTTTGTGGCTAAACCACTAATTTGAGGAAGCTATGTAGGAATATGAGGATGTTGTGAGGCATAAATATCCTCATTTATTTGTATCAAAGTGAGGTAATTTGAAGAGAAAAAAATATATTAATGGGGATAGAATGAAACCCCTTGAGACATTATGAAATTGTTCTTAGCAAATAATTGGATTTCTTTGATAGCTTGCATTACACGCAACACCGAGTTCAAACGAACCGTGATATACTATTAAAATGTCATTTAATGTGATGGTTATAACCTAAACATAGGATTATTGGGTATTAATAGGATAAAAAAATTATAAAAAACTTATTGTTTACATATGTATAAAAATAATTCATTGGTTATTAATTAACTGAAAGTGAAAATTAAAAAAGCATTCAAAAATAAGTAAGATGTTTTTCTAAAAAACACTTTTTTATGCATGCAATATGTTTTTATCTTTATAAATTAAATTAGTTACAATTAATGAATTATTATAATTAAAATTTTATATTATATATTCAATCAACTGTTTTATAATTTATCTAATATTATTCTAGGTTTGAGATATGAATAAATATGGTCTTATGCTTAAAAAAATATGTTTTTAAATAATGGTTTCATCATGTGTTTCATTCTTATTTATAAAATTAATTTATACCACTAATATAAATTGAATTTTGAAAAATTGATTCTATATTTCAAATTTTTTGGTCAAGATTTGGTAAATAGGTCCCTGTTATTTTTAGTCATTTGGAATAGTAACCTTGGTAAAATTAATCACTTTGATAAAGGCTAAATCAAGTTGAACTAGGTTAAAATACAATGTTAAGGTCACCATTTTTCAACTTAATTATTATTAGATGATTTTAATTATAACCTTATCACCTTAGGCTCAAAATTTATTTTTTTGTAATCCTTTCCATGAAAATAACCAATATAATATTTAAAGAAAAAGAAAAATAGTAAAGTTTACTCTCTTACTTTTAAATATATTTTATGTGTACACATATGGAAAAAATAAATTTATGAGTGAATATAAATATCTATTGTGATTATAATTAAATTATTATAATTATTTAAATGTATTTATAATTATTATTAATTATATAAAACATTAAATTATTACTAAATACTGATATATTATTTCTTCAATTAATAGAAAAATAAAATAAATAATTTTAAAAATTTTAAAAGTAATATAATTTGAATTATTTATAGTGTTATATTAATTTTATAAATTAATATGACATATTAGTGTTGTCTTAAAGAATTATATTCAAATTAAAACTTTTTTCCATGTATTTTAATTCAAATTAATTGAATTGTGTTGGAATTGACATTAACCATATTTTATCAAGATGATATTTTATTAAATTATTTTAAAAAAATGAAATAGTACAAGTTTGATAATATATGGTCTAAAATTTCATTCATTTTACTTTTATGAGACAATTTTTACCATATATGTAAAATTATAACCCTTTAAGAATAAAAAATATGTTACCACGGTTAAGGTTAAAATAGATTAACTAAGGAGTTAAAGTAAAATATAATGTTTAAAACACCACATAAACCTATAAAAATTTTGTTTATTGATGGTATTTAAACCCCATAATACCTTATCTAATAATACTTGTAATTTTTTAGGTATTTGTTATAGATAATTACTTTATTATTTTTTAATACTTTAAGAAATTCCAAGAGTTCCCCTCCCCTCACTTATAAAAAGGAAACCCTCATTTCTATTCTTCACACCAATTTGAGCCTTCTGTCTCAACAAAAACCTACCAAATTATATTCTACACTCCCCTATACCTAATATAGAGATTTTTTCATTCAAAAAATACCAACCCTAGAGTCCTTAAGATAATTCCAAAAGATTTTTTTAAAAGAATAAATAATCTTCTTAACCGATCAATTTCTTTTTAATTATTATTTTACCTTCTATAAATATGTTATATTACTTATAAAATAATAAATTTAGTGTAATAAATATAATAAAATGTTATTATGATTAAAATCATATTTATTCACCCCCTTTCCATCAATTGGTAAGTAAAAGTATCACGCGTGCCTACGTATGGCTTACCGTCTCCACGTAGCGATACAATTCATTTTCCATCACCATTATTCATGGATGGTAATTATGATGGGTTAAAATTTTATATATGATATTTATGGTATAATTATTCATTATTAATGATAATATCATATCTACCTTCTTACCTTACAAACCTTTGGAAAATGATAAATCCACTCATGCATACATGTGGACTACCTACTCCACAATTCGATGTGATTTTTTTTTAATTTAAATTTTAAATGGATGTTAATAAGGATGGATTTAATGAATATATGTGATATATATGATATAATAGTTATTCTGTAAAGGTTAATTGTTATTTAAATTTATTTCATTCCACCCATCAAAAAGTAAAAACATTATTCATGTGTATGTATGGAATACCGTCTCCATGAACGGTGTAATTCATTTTTTCTAGATATTCCTTTTCTAAATGATTAAAAATATGTATATAATTAATATATATAATGTTTATACCATGAATAAAATTATTAATATGATGTAACTATGATCAAATTACAAGGAATATAAATACCAAACTGAAATTACCATGAAGAACAAAACAATCAACACCCAAAAAATGATGATTTTAATTTAGGAATTATTAATAAAATGGTTTTGAAATGTTATAAGGGGAACATATATGATATTATAAGTATTTAAATAAAGATGGTATAGAATTATAATAAATTTAAATTTATTATATATTAGGATAGAGCACATTCAAATCAAGTCAAACTCGATGTAAGGGTTTGTCGTCTCAATTTATCTTCTTTGGGGCGTATGTTATGTCAAGAACCTATATTTTTTTATGAGGGTTATATAATATAGTTTGAAATGTTATATCGTGATTATTATTATGTTAATGATATTTAGAGTTTAATTTGATGTTATTATTTCATGGGTCTTACAATTAAAATGTTACCAAATCAGTAAGGGTTTTATGTTACAATCTCATTGTTTATTAAGATTATTTATGATTATGTTTCCGATGATGAAATGTTATGATCTACCTATAAATAAAATCATGATTTTAATTATACTATGGTTATTTCTTAAGTATACATTTTTTTCTTTCATTTTCCTCACCTAAAGTATTCAAGAGACCAAAAATATATTTTTAAGGAAAATTGTCTCTATTTCTCTCTTCGATTGAAAAATATATTTCTTCCATATTCATGTTTTCTAAAAATGTTTTTAATAATGATTTTAATATTCTCATATGATTTTTTAAATTATTTTTTACCCAAGATTTACTTTTTAAAAAATGAAGGAATCTTCATTTCATTTTTAAAATAATGTACTTTTTGACTTTTTTTACAAAAGTATCAAAAGAGTGTTTTCTTTTAAATTATATAGATTGAATGGAATTTATGACCATAATTACCACTTAATGATTTTAAAATTACATTACAATTTTTCATGGTTCTTTTCAAGTAAAATTTTTCCCTTAATATTTGAGAAATTTTTACGTTTTAAATAAGTGATTTCAAAGTTAAAAGGTTATTTTCCTCAAGAAATGTTCCATTGATCTTTTAAAGGAATTTTTATCCATGATAACATCCTTGATGTTAATTATTCATTACAAGGGATATGATTTATTTCTTTGGATGGATTATGATTATGGTGATTTAATAATGATTCTATGAAACCCAACTCTTTCCCACGGGTTAATTAAGTTATGAACCCTATTTATTTTCCATAGGTTATACTATGATGAAATGATGAAATTTTTATAAAACCAATTTTCTTTTCATGGGTTATGATATGGTAAATTTTTTATAAAATTTTAAAACACATATGTATGATTTTCATTATGTGATGGTTGGGCTCAAAATTATATAGTCCTCTAATGCATTTGCTAAAGATGGATATTTCATGAGATAAATATGGATAAAATGAGGAGTAAATTCAATTCATTGAGGGACTCTATCCACTATGATAGTAATGGGAGTGAACCTTAACTACTACCATGGTTTGGGTAATTAACCCATTCTAATATGATAGTCTTGGCAATGATCCTTTGTTGGAGTTGGTTCCAAAGAACCAACTTATGTGTACTTTATGATAACCAATATTCATTGTTTTTAAAATTAATAAAATCCTTATCACATCATGGTTTTTCTTTTACATAATATTGTGTGTGATAATTTCCTAGGAGTAGCTGTCATATTGAAAGGTCATAGTAGTTCTCTGCTATAGTGAGAACCCAAAACATTCATGATAATATTCTTAAATATATATTCTTTAGACAGATGAAATCATTTGAGGGTCACAAATTGTATAGGATATATGGGGTGGAGACTCATAGTACTCTTAGTAACCTTCTCAAGGTTTATTCCCTTGATAATATCCAATGTAAGATATTATGAGAATGAGACCAACCAGTAGGAAATCCACATTTATATGAGTCATTAGATGTTCCTATCTACGGACGTGTGTATTAATCCTTATACCTTAATATTATTATTAATGAGTATTATAAGTCACATACTATGATGTCTTGATGAAAACTGTGATGATATATATTTGCAGAAAGGTAGGATACATTGGGTGTTCCATGAGTAATATTTCATTAATGAATAATGAAAGAAATTATTTATACCTTCTATTTTTTAATGGATGTTGATATCTTAGGACATTTTATGGAAATTATATATCCAAAATAAATCCATAGTCATGGTATTATATAGGTAATTTCAATTTCTATAAATTCAAAGGAAGATACATTGAGAATATAGGTTGATGACACCAACATGAAACCTACTTGATTAGAGATATCATGATAAAGGGACTATATTACATAGTAATCATCTGTATGAGTTATTATGTCATTGTGGAATTAATGTCTTTCTCTATGGGTGTCTTGGCGTGTTACTAGATGTTGACCTCGAACTTTGGGATTCTTCGTTTAATGCCACTGAGAAAGAGGCCTAGAGGGTGAAACACTAAGTTTATGCACAATCTTAGTTAAATAATATTTTATTTTATTTTATTTAACAAGTTGAATAAATATTCTTTTTATACGTGATTTAATAATTATTCATGTTTTCTTGATCATATATATTCCATCGCTAGTTATTCGAGGGAATATTATATAAACAGAATATTTAATAAATATTTATTTACTATTTAGTGAATATAATATTTATTTATTTATTAGAGAATAATTTTTTGATATTTATTTATTAAATAAATATTCATTATTGAATGCCTAATAAATATTGTGAAGGAATTGTGAACTGAGTTTAATGGTCTGATGAGAAAATAATATATATTTAATATTATTTAAATAAATAATATTTAATTTAATTAGTGAGTTTAGTGCATGTCAATAAATAATAATATTATTATTTTTATTTTTATTTTTATTTTTATTTTTATTTTTATTATTATAGACATCAGGTTCTAAAAGGATTAATTAAATAATAAGTTTTCATGTACAATTATTATTTTCTAACCTAAGAGGTATATAAACTGAATTGTATTATTTTCTTAATAAATCCAATTCATTTTTTCTGCATAATGAGATTTGGTGAGAATCCTCTCAAATACTTAGAGACCTCTCTTTCCAAGAATGATCTCAAGAATGGAGAGTGATACTCTTCAACCACCACTCTCAAATCTAGAGAAATATAATATAACCCTTAATTGAAGTTATTCTCAGGGTGATCAAAGGTAAATGATGCAAGAATTGGGACTTATCATTCTAGCACTCATAGATTCCTACTGTGAAGTTCAGAGGTTCATGGAACACTTTTGGATCACCACTAGAGGGAATATAAACTTTATTCTTATACATCTATGATGGTAAGACAAAGATATGTTTTCATATCCATCAATGAAGAAATAATTCCTCACGTGGTAGTTCTTTAATTTCTTAAATTTTTTATAAATAATATGTGATGATCCTACTCTTTGGTTTTGACAGTTTTTCTATTATATATATTATTTGATTCAATTTAATTGATAATAGTTTTTATCACCAGTTAAATATTAAATTAAGTATCTATTAAAAAATATTAGTTTCAAATACCCCATTTGATGCTTCCATTATTCCCAGAACATACATCCTTGCCTACTAAGGAAATGATTTTCTATGCTCATGTGTATTCCATAATTCCATGTATTATTCCAATGTTAGCACTCATGGATGATTTTCTTTGTTTATTTTTTGATTAATGTCTTATGAAATTCCAATATTTATTCCATGGCTCATGATTTTGATCTTTGATATGTATAGTATGGTTTTCAAATGTTAACCTCATGTTCTCATGCCCTTACGCTCCTGTTATTCTTATGTCATCATTGATATATCCCTTTTTTCCATTATTGAACATCTAAGATCACCCTTTCTTATGTTTCCTTTCCCTAGGTTATGAAGAAATATTTGAAGTAGGATATTTCTAGTAAGGTTTTTATTTATAAATAACTTAATGGTAGTGTAGCTCCCTAAGTTTTTATGAATAATTTTTTTCCAAATATATTAAAATTCTTCGATGAGTTCCACTACACGCTACATAAAGTTAAGCTTAATTTATACGCAACAAAAATTTAATCATATTATATATAAAACAATGAGTTTGGTTTTCATTATATGAAAAAACTATTTTTTTCTTTTGTTACAAACAACATCTAGTTTCTTTGATAGCTTGCATTACACACAAGACTGAGTTTTACCGAACTACAATATATTATTAATATTATTATTTAATATGATAGTCATAACCTAGTCATTACACCAAAGGGTATGAATAATATTAACTAAATTATGAAGAAATTATTTACACATGTTTATATAATGAATTATTTGGTAACCAAGTAATTAGAAATGAGATTAAGAACTATTTGAATATAAAGAAATTCTTTTTCTCAAAAACTATTTTTATATACAGAAACACATTTTATATCAATAAATTAAACAAACCAATTTTGATGAATTATTTTAATGAAATATATATATTATATTTTAAATAAACTATTCAATATTCATATTATGTATTTTCTTGAAAAGAGATAATAATAAATCCAATTTTATGCATAAACAGGTGTTTTTTTTAAAGGTAGTTTTATTGTCTTTAACTACCATACTTATTTTAAAACTAAATTTTAAAAAAATTAAAATTATATTTTAAAAAATAAAATTTATTTTTTAAATCAGAATATCAAAATTATATTAGGGTGATTTTTTGGTATCTTTCTAAGAAGTTTCATTTTTTACTAAATATGAAAATACTGAATTTTAATTAAAAATTACCTTTTCTTATAATTTATTTATATAGTTAAATTAAATTTTAAATTGGTTTTAAATTATAATTAGTTAAATTATACTTAAATAAATCCAATTTAGATCATTTTAATCAATTTAACATTGAAAATAGATATAAAAATATTTCAAAATTTTGAACATTTTCACTTTAAAAACTCGTTGTTTCTTCCCGCCTGTGGGAAAAATTTTAAATGAATTTCTACAAATTATATGGATATAAATTAAAAAAATGGATTAAAGATTTTTAATAATAATAATTTATAATTTTTAATAAGTCCAATTTAATTTATTACCAAAGTAATTAGTGAAAACAGTTAAAATTAATCACGTTGATTAAGAGAAAAATGAGTTTACAAAGAGATTAAACACTGAACTTAAGGGGGAAATGACTTATACACTTATAAAAAACTCATTTTAAGGATATATTTAGACCTTATAATGTATAAGGTTATAATTTTATGCATTTTTTGACACTTTTTATATATTAAAAACGTGGGTGGAATTTTCTCTTTCAAAAATTTAGAGGTTTTCCACTCACCTCCCTTATAAAAGGCCACCCCCTCTCCCCCTCTCTTCACACCTCTCAAACCCTTTAGACCATAAAATACCTTTATAAATATCTTAAAAATTCCCTCAATTAATCATAGAATAATTAATTTGGGAAAACATCCAACCAATGAATTCCTTTGGTGAAAACTAAAGGAAGATACTCTAATAAGAGGTAATGTTCGTCAACGAATGTTTTTGTTTTATTTCTTACTCAAAACCCATCAATTATTTTTAAATAATGCATAGATAATAATATAATTATATTAAATATACTAATAATTTTTTATGTTAAGGTTAAGACCCACAAATTCACACACTTCCATAAAATGGAATATCTAAGACACCAAGATTTTGTGAAATATTTTTTTCTAATTAATTTAAACTATTGATATTTTTCATTTCATGAAACACTAAATATATCCTATGTTATATGAAAGAACCAAGTTATTATTGATTTTACACAACAATATGTATATATTTCACTACATTCAACACTTATATTAGTTTTTGGAACATCTAACACTACGTTTGGCATGTGTCACACACAATGTCAAGTTCCGTCGATAGCTTGTTTTATATGCAAGACCTAGTTTTACCAAACTAAAATATACTATTAATATTATAATTAAAATATTATTATAGTTTCCACCTAGCCATTAGAATGGTGGAAATAAATAATATTAATTAAATTATGAAAATATGTTTTATACATGTATATAAGAATAATTATTTTTTGACCAATTAACTAGAAATGAAAATAAATCCTTTTGAAAATATAGGAAATATTTTACTCGAAAGCTATATTTATGAAATCAAACATGTTTTACCTCAATCAATTAATTAACCCACATATGATAAAATATTTTAATTAATTATATATATATATATTCAGTAAACTAATTAATGTTCATCTTATGTGTTTTCTAGACAAGAGATAAGAATAAAACCAATTTTACGCATATAGATATATATTTTTCTAAAAGGTGATTTTATAGACTTTTAAAGGAGAGTATATTTTAAATTTAAATTTTGAAAATTTTATAAATTATACTTGATAAAATAAACTCCATATTTTAAATAGAAATTTTAAAATTATCATAGGGTCATTTTTTTGTATTTTTCTGAGAAGTTTCATTTTTTGGATGAATAGTGGAAAATACTGAATTTTAATTCAAAACTGCATTTCCATCAAATTTATTTATATAGATAAGTTATATTTTAAATTGTAATTAAAGTATATTTAGATAAATTATACATAATTTAATATAATTTAGGCCATTTTAATCAATTTTATAGTGAAATTAGATATATAAACATTTCAAACTTTTGAACATTTTTACTTTAAAAACTCATTGTCACATCCCATCAGTGGGATTAATTTAAAATTAATTTCTTCCAATTATGTATTTACAATTTGAAAAAATGTATTTAAGTATTTAAAATCAGAATAATTTATAATTTATAGTAATATATATTTATTTTTTGACCAAAATGATTATTGAAAGTAATTAAAATTAATTACACTGATTAAGGTAAAAACGAGTTTACTTAGTGGTTAAACTTTAAATTAATGGGAAAAATATCCTATAAACATGTCCAAAATCCTTTTTATGGACCTATTTAGAAAATATCATTCATTTTATATAACATGGACCATTATTTAAGTAACATTATGTAATAGATACCTCTCAATACTGTTTCTCATTTTATATTTATAAGAATGACACTCCTCCACCACTATAAAAGGGCACTCACCCCCCCCCCCCCCACTTATTCACACCTATCAAGACCTTTGGATCATCCAAAACCAACAAAATAAGCTCCAAAATTCTATCATATCATCCTGGAATTCTATATTTTGACATAAAGTAAACCAAGTTAGTCTGTTGGTGCAAACCAAAAGGAATGACCTAAAGAATATGTAGCATCCTTCAACAATAACTTTTGGTTTATTTATTTCTACATCCCCTAATTTATTCTTATTACATGATTATATAATAACAACAGTATAAAAAATATACTGAGATATTTTTAAGTTAATATTTCTACCTAAACATACACACACCTCCATCAAATTGGATACACAATCATCGTTCATCTATACGGCAGACTACTGCCTCACAAACCGAGGTCGTTTGTTCTTCCATTACAATATTTCAAGGTTGGTAATAATAATGGAATTAATATTTTTATATTATACATATTATTTTTATGATTTATTAATTATTCTTAAATTATTTTATAACATATACCTTTATTATTTCCATTTTGTGGGAATACAATAACTTCGTTTGTAGACATTTGGACTATTGCCACCTTAAACCGATGTGATTCATTAACACTTTACATGGAATGTATTAAGGATGGGTTTAGTAAAATTATATGATATATATGAAATAATAATTTTTTTATAATGATAATATATATATAAATATATTTCATTTACTTTCTTTCTTTCAATACGACAAGAAAACAGAAACAGCATCCATGTGTACATGCGGCCTATCATCTCCATGAACGGTGTATTAAATTTCATATTTATATATTTTATAGATTATTATAAATAAATAAATACTGAATATATATGATATTTATATCATTTTCATCATTTTTTAAGGGATGAAATCATGATATAAGTAAGAGGACCAAAAATATAACAAATCAAAACACATGCGAAAAACAACATGGTTATTCCCGAAACGTAAATTTAACATGTAATTTTTAATAAATTGGTAATATGAAGTCATAATAAAATAATATATGGTATTATATAAAATAATATGGTTTTTTATGTATATAATAAAATTTTATATATTTTATTGAATTTTTGAATGTGTGTGAAGAAATTATGACTTATGGTAAGGGTTTTCTCATCTCATTTTTATTTCTATGAGATATATGATATATTCACCACTTATTATTATTGTGTGGTGTATATAATTACCTAAAACATTTTATATCATTTATTTCATTTATTTAATGATATTAAAATTTTTAATTGATGTTATTCTTTCATGGGGATCATGATTCAAAATTTACTCATATAGTAAGGGGATTTCTAGTCTCACTTTTATTTTTATGGTACTTATGCCATATTCACCACTCGTTTCTTTTTTGTGGTATATATACATACTATGAATGTATTATTTGATTATTATCTTTAAATTTATGGTTATTTACATATCCATTTGATAATATCTATTTCATTGTGTTTGTGGTTCAAAAGTTACCAAATCAATAAATTAATATAGTCTCAATTTTCCTTCTTTAAGAAACATACCATATTATGAACCTTTATTCTTCTACGAGGTGTATATAATAAACTTTGAAATGTTATATAATTAATATCATTATTTTCATGATATTTTAATATTTATTTAATGTTATTATTTCATGGGGATTATGATTCAAATTTACCAAATTGGTAACAATTTATTGTCACAATCTCATTGTTTATAGAGATTGTTTATGAGGAGGGATGAGAGAAGTGGTAGCTTCTCTCTCTAAAACTAGTTTCGTCTAGGTTTCTTGATCTCTGGTGCCTCTGATGTCTGTTGTGGATCTCTTTCTTCGGGGTAGATTCGACTGCTATAGGTCTTTGGTGGCAAGCGTGCATGGTGGGACGGATCTGTGTAAACTGCCAGCGTTTCCTAGATCTCATGGCGACGGTGGGACCTCAGGTGATGAATCTATAATAGTTGCAATGGAGGCGGAGTCTTTTGATGTTGCGAAGAAGACGATCTCTGGTGTGGATGCAGAGATCGTACAGATCTTGACCTCCTGCCCTACGAAGTCGATTCCTGGATTTCACGGCAGTGGGTCCTCGAGCAATGTGGCTGGAATAGAGAGCATGGAAGCAGTGATGTATGGTGGTGCGAGGAATATGCACTCTACTATGGATGTAGAGACTAGAAGATTCTTGACCTCTGAATCTTTGGAGGCTGTTGCGATTCCTGATGGCACTTTGAAGGAGATGATGGAGGTTGAGGGTTTATCGTCTAGTGTGGGCAGCGAGTCTTCACTGACTAAGGAGTTTCAGGGTTTTAATGGATTGGCCTCGAAGGGGGCTATTGGAAAGGATATATCTGCTTTGCGGGATTTCATTTTATCTTCTGGAACAGGTTCTATTGATCCAGTTACGAAGTCTGCTAAGTTAGTACACCCAGAAGGAAATGGTGTTTGCTCCTTTTGATCCCTCAAAGGAGGGATTGATTCTCCCATCCGAAGAAAAGGAAACATTTCACGCATCAAAGAGGATCCCGTTACGGTCTTTGAACAGCTCAAAATGGGTGAGCTCTCAATCATTTCTCAACTCTTTCTTCCTAGAGGTTCACAACCTATGAAAATTAAAGAACTCAAGGATCGTGTTTCATTGATTTAGGTTTTTTACTCATGGAAGTGTGTCTCACTTAGTCGAGGATACTTTCATATTCTTTTCCCCATGGATGAATTGAAAACTCGAGCATCGGGCTTTGGATCCATTTCCCTCAAACAGGGAATTATTCACTTGCGTGAATGGGATAAAAAGTTCATTCCCTTGGAGGTTGGCCACACTACTACCCAAATTTGGGTTAGATTGTATGGCTTAAACTGGATACTTTGGCATCCCAACATATTGTATGATATTTCCTTATCCATTGGTATTCCAATTAAAATTGATAAGGAAATGTAGGTTGCTCGTTTTCGACACTTTTCTAGGTTTATGGTTGAGGTTGAGTTGGGTTCACCTCTTGTAAAAAAAGTGATGCTTGTGACTGATGATGATATAATTGAGATGAACATTGTTTATGAAAAAATGCCTAAATTCTGTAAGGACTGTAATGTCATTGTTCTTGACTTATCTTCTTGTCGATGGTCTATAGTTTGTAGCTTATGTGCTTTGCGTGGTCACAACAAGAATAATTGTCTCAAGAAGAGAAAATCTACCACTACTTTGAAACCTGACCCATAGTTGTTACATGAAGATGGTAAAGACTTGTGTAGGAGTGTGGAGGATTTGGGCACTGTTTCTTATCCTGCTGAGAAAGAGGTGCAAGATGCCACTCATGAAGAGGCATCTAAAGTTGAAACAAAGGGAGACTTCCCAGACTCACCCAAGGTATGTCCTCCCTCTCCTGGAAACAAAAATAAATCTTGGGTTGATATTTGTATAGAAGAAGAAAACCATCATTTCGTTACTCCTTCTACAAAGGAACAAGTTAGGGAAAACGAATCTCAACTACAGGATAACATGGTTGACTTGGTGATTCGAAAAGGTAATAAAATCTTAGATTCTGACTCCCCTATCATCTCTAAGGCATGTCATTCTACTTCAAAGTGTATTATAGATAATGAGGGCTTCTAAATTGTTTCTTACAAGAATAATTTGTCCCCGGTTGTTTCCCCAATGGTGGTTGAGCTACCTATTGAAGAAGAAATAAAGACACTAGTTTCTAAAAATGTATCTTCTGAAAAATGCAATGAAGATTCAGAGGATAGCTCAGGTTCTGAGAGTACTGATTCAGAAATAATTCATGAAAGACTCCAAGAGCTCTTGAATAGGGCAAGTGTAAGTAGAGGGAGGATGATAGGTTGGGGTTGCGAGCGTGGAAGGATGGAGCTAGATGCTATTAGAGATGAAGAACAAAACCTTATCGAGCAGCTTCTAAAAAGATAAACAAATAGTTTCTTTTGTTTTGGGTGTTCAATGTTTTCCCTTCCCCTTCTCATTTGGTACTTTCATTTTCTTGCTTCCAATAAAAGGTTTTACATTTAAAAAAATAGAGATTTTTTATGATTACAATTACATCGATGAAATATTATGATCTATATATCAATAAATCTCATGAATTTTATTATATTATGGTTATTAATTATATCTTCATGTATTGGTGCTATTTTTTCCACTCTTTGGTACTTAAGATGATTAAAAAAATGTTTTTAATAAAATCTAACTTTATCTCTCTCTCCGATCGGAAATCTATTTTCTTCAACAATGATGTTTTCTGAAAATGTTTTCAAATTTTTTTAAATGATATTTTGAGATAGTTTTTAATGAAAATTACTTTAAATTTTTATATGTTTTAAATTTTTGAAAAGTTTTTTCCAAGATTCATTTATAAGTTTTCAAGGTTATTTTCAAATAAAATGGTTTCCAAAATATTTTATGTTTTAAAAATAGTTTTTCAAAGTGAAGGGATATTTTCCTCAAGAAATTTTTTAAATGATTTTTAAATCTTAAATTATATGTTTTCAAATAAAATAATTTTGAAAAGAAAATTAGGCCTTAAAATTTATTTTCAAATAAAGGTTATTTCCCTTAATAAATGCTCTAAGTGATCTTTCAAAATTCTTCTCTATATAAGACGAAACCATTTGATATATTTAATGCTCTATTTGGGATATGATCTACGTAAACAATTATTATTCTTCCTCTTAATTTTTTATTTTTTAGATGACAAGTTTTTTATGAAACCCGTTTCTCTTCCATGGGTTATAACATGATAAAATTCTAATGAAACCTGCTTCCTTTCATGGGTTATTCTATTATTAAATGATTATTAAACCTATCTATTTTCCAAATGTTATCATATGATTAAATTTTTATGATACATATTTCATTTAATGGATTATGATATGATGTTTATGAAACATATATCTTTTTTATGGTTCTTTATATGATTAATTTTTTATTATCTTGTGGCACATGTATGTATGATTTCATTATGTGATAGGTGGGACCAATATATCCCTCTATTGCATTGGGTAAGGATTTATATCTCATGTGATAATTATGGGAAACAATTCTAAGTCTATGATCCACAATGGGAAATAGGTGTGTTATGATCCAAAATCAGAGTAGGTGTGTCCTGATCCATAATGGAAAACAGATGTGTCCTGATCTAAAATAGGAAATAGGTGTGTCATGATCCACTATGTTTATAGTCATGGGAGTTAACCTTGACTACTATGATATTATTCATAAACCTAATTAAATGTTCATAATTTTATGTTTGAACATGGTTTCATGTCCATAAGTTTATACAAGGGCATGATTTCATGTCCTTGACTTAATGAGTGAACATGTCTCTACTTATACATGTTCAAAATGGTATAATCTGATGTGTATGCCAAAAATCTATGTATTATGAATGTGATATTATCACATGGTTCAAGTTCTTTATTATATTATGATTCATGTCTTATGAAATAATAATATTTATGACATGACTCTTGATTATGATCTTTGATATGCATGGTATGATCTTTTAATGTTATGATCATGTTCTCATACCTTTATGCTCTTGATTATACTTACATATCTCCTTTTTTACCCTTACCGAGTATCTAAGATCACCTTTTATTATGTTTCCTTTCTCTAGGTTATAAAGAAAAGTTTTAAGTATGAGTAATAATGGGGAAGATATTTATGGGATACTTTAGATATCTTTCACCAAGTTAGAAGATATTTTCTTCCAAGTTTCCAAACACACTAAACTATTTTGGTCCTCAGGAATGTATTTTTTTAATGTGTTAAATATTCATCAAAAAGGATGTAATATTAATGTATGTTTAGACTGTGTCTCTATAGTTGGTATCAAAGTAAAATTTTAGTTATCCATTGGAAACTATGATGACAAAACTTTAGTGATATCCCTAGGGATATTTATAAGGTTGTTTCTAGGGATGTCTCTAAGGATAATCCAAAGTTGTAATATATTTTAAAAGTAAGTGTCATGATTTAGAAATCCTATAATTAATTTTTCATGATTATATGGTTCTATGCTATGATAATTTTTTCTCAAATTGTGGTTTCTGGTCTTATTCAATAGTGAGAACTAGAAGGAACTGGGTTAACATTGATTGTTTCATATGTGAAAATTATGGTAATTTTAAAAATCGATGTCCTAATAGGAAATATCATTAATAGAATCAGGAAGGTGGTGTGAGTATTGTTTATACTTATGAAGATAAAGAGACCAAAAATCACATGTGAAAGTTATAGGATTTTCTAATAGTATTGTTTACATTAAACATAAGAAGTATGATTAAATTAAGGTTGAGGAACCTTAAGAAATTATTCATATTTAATATTATAGGAAAGGGGTATTAAGGAATAAGATGTTGAAGCCTAAGTAATGGTTTGTGAATAAATTTGGATGATTGGAGTGTATATGTATATGAATTCAATAATTATGTTATATGAATCATGAATTATATGTTTTTCGTTAAAGATTTATAAAAATATATTTAATAATGTTAATAAACTAGAAAATGTATTTAATATAAACTTGATATTTTTATTAAGTTAAGGTAACCCTTAATGTGTCCATGATATTGAGAAAATTGTGCTTAACTTGGATAAAGTGGTGATGGATATGGATAAAGTAAATTCGATAGTACTTATTATCCTAGAATTGATTATTGATTTGTTTAAAATGTAGTCTATGTTTTCATGGATGGAATTTAAAATCTTTTTTTGATTTAAGGAATATATCAAATAATATTTTGAATAAGAAATTGTGAATGTTTTCAATAAGCTTTTATGGTAATTTAGGTCATTACCATGTTTCAAGAGAATACATGATAAAGGTATTCACATGTTTGGAATGTGAAAACCAAGAGCTACATTATGATATATGGGGATCAATGTTCAGATGATTTTGAGAAATTTAGTGACATTATTTATAAGGTTTTTTTATTTTCATCCTTTGTAATGGTTACAAGTTTAACTATTTATGGAATGGTTTAATATAAAATTCAGATTAGGTTTTGGAGATTAAATTATTATCTCACCATATGAGGATTTATGAATATTGGATAACCTGTGTTAACCATTTTAATATGATATTAAATAAATATAGATAGAATTATTTATCATTATATTTATTGATCTCATGATCTGTTAGTTATTTAGGAATGAAAAATTCACCTTCATTTCCTTGAGTAAAAGATGAAGTGGGAATTGATCAAGGCACAACCAAAGTGTGGCGTTGTTCATATGGAATGGAATAAAAACAAGTAAGTATATTATCTTGGAAAAAACTCTTCAACTATAGGAAAGGGATATTAAAAAATATTTATCCTAATACCTTCATTTCTATTGAACTGATGGTCTTATAAATCTTTAAAGTTTTATGGTTTTGGGGCCCTTAACATTCCATTGATTATTCACTTACTTTTGATCAGTGATCTTTATCACTCTCTATAATTATTTATTCTTTTCTTCCATTTCCAATCTTCACTTACCACAAATTTTTTCTTACATGGAAAACTAGCTATGTTTTACTTTGGGTAACCATTTTGGTTTCAACTTTCTTTTTTTTAAATAAGTTTTAGTATTCATTTTTACGATTTTGGTTTCTATGAAAAGAACTTCAAATTATTAAACCTTTGATAACCCAAATGGATTTTGAGGGAGAAATTAATTTTAGGAATGGTATAATGTGACACCCTAATATTTTGTGAAATATTTTTTTTAATAAATTTAATCTATTTGATATTTTTCATTTCACACAATACTGAATATAGCTTGTGTTGTAAGAAAGAACAAAATTATTCTTGATTTGTATACAAAACCATGTCAGTCTTTCACTACATAAAACACTTAGATTATCTTATAGTACACTTAACACTATGTTTGGATTGTCTTAAACACAATTCTAAATTCCTTTGATATATTTCATTACATGCAATACCTCTTTTTACCAAAATACAATGTACTATTAATATTATTATTAAAATATTATTATAATTTTCACCTAGCTGTTAGAATGAAGGTTATAAATAAGATTACTTAAATTGTGAAAAAAAAATTTACACATATATATAAGAATAATTATTTGGTGACCAAATAATTAGAAATTAAAATAAAACCCTTTTGAAAATATAGTAAATCTTTTACTAGAAAACTATATTTATGAAATAAAACACATTTTACATAAATAAATTAATTAAACCACTTTTGATAAATTATTTTGACGAAATATATATATATATATTATTCATTTAACTAATTATCATTAATCTTATGTTTTTTTTGGACAAGAGATAAGAATAAAAAAAATTATGTATAAAGATATATATTTTTCTAAAAGGTGATTTTATCGCATTTTAATAAAGTTCCTATTTTAAATATAAATTTTGAAGCTTTTATAAATTATATTTTATAAAATAGACATTATTTTTTAAATAAAAATGTAAAAATTATCTTAGGGCTAATTTTTGGTATTTTTTTGAGAAGTTTCATTTTTGGATGAATAGTGAAAAATACTAAATTTTAATTCAAAACTATATTTTCATATAATTTACTTATATAGTAAAATTATATTTTAAATTGGTATTAAAGTATATTTATATCAATTATACATCTAAAATTAAATTTAGGTCATTTAAATAAATTTTACATTGAAATTAGATATAAAAACACTTAAAACTTTTGAACATTTTCACTTTAAAAACTCATTGTATCGTCCCAGATACGGGATTAATTTTCAATTAATTTCTTCAACTTATATTTTTATAATTTGTAAAAAAAGATTAATTATTTTTAATAATAATAATTTATAATTTATAGTAAGTTAAACTAAGTTTTTGACCCAAAATATTAGTGAAAGTAATTAAAATTAATTATAGTGATTAAGGTAAAAATGAGTTTACTTAGTGGTTAAACTTTAACTTAAGGAACCAAATAACCCAGACACATGTCGAAAATATATTTTATATGAATATTTATAACATATCATAAATTTTATAGAACATGGACCATTATTGGAGGCACATGATGTAAGAGATACCTCTCAATAGTGTTTACCTTTTTATATTTACAATAATGTCACTCCTCCTCCACTATAAAAGGGAACTCACCCCCTCAATTATTCACATATCTAAAGACCTTTGGCTAGTAAAAAACATAATAAAATAATCTTACAACTTACCTCCTCTCATAATAAAATCCTCACTTCTATCATATATCACACCAAGTTAGTCTTTTGGTGCAAACTAAAAGAAATTACCCAAAGAAGAGGTAACATCCTTCAATAAGAACTTTTGTTTAATTTATTTCTCCACCCCCTAAATTATTATTATTACATGATTATATAATAACCTAAGTATCATAAATATAATAATATATTGTTATGTTAATGTTTCTACCAATACATACATGCACTTCCATCAAATGGGATACGCAATCATCGTTTGTGTGTACGGCGGACTACCGCCTCGCGAATCGATGTTGTTTGTTATTCCATTACCACATTTCAATGTTGGGAGTAATGATAGAATTAATATTTTTAAATAATATATATTATTTTTCTGATTTTTTTATTCTTTTTTAATTATTATATAACACATACCTTCATGATTTCCATTTTGTGGGAATGTGATAACTTCGTTTGTGGACGTGTGGAATACCACCTCCTCAAATCAATGTGAGTCGTTCACACTTTACATGGAATATATTAGGGATGGGTTTAATAAAATTATATTATATATATGAAATAATAATTCTACTTTAATGATAATATATATATATATGTCATTTTCTATCTTTCTTTTAATATGAGAAGAAAACAGAAATAGTGTTCATACGTACGTACGGCCTACCGTCTCCATGAACAGTGTATTCCATTTCATATTTCTATATTTTATAGATTATTATAAATAAATATATAATGAATATATATGATATTTATATCATTTTTATAATTCTTGAGGTGATTAAATTATGATATATGTAAGTGGATTAAAATATAACAAATCAAAACACATGCGAAAAAACAAAGTGGTTATTACCAAACACATAACTTTAACATAGAATTGTTAATAAATGGGTAATATAAAGTCATAATAAAATAATATATGGTATTATATATAATAATATGGTACTTTTTTAGATTTATAATTAGATTATATTTATTATAAAGTATTTTTTAACCTTTATGAGTAAATTCAAGACTTAAGGTAAGGGTTTTCTCATCTCACTTTTATTTATTTGAGATATATTCTATATTCACCACTTATACTTATTTTTTGGTGTATATACTTACCTAAGACATTATAAATTATGAATTTAATTTATTTAATGATATTAAAAGTATTAATTTATGTTATTATTTTATCGGGATCACGATTCAAAAGTTATTCATGTAGTAAGGGGATTTCTAGTCTCACTTTTATTTCTATGAGACTTATGCCACATTCACCACTCATTTATTTTGTGTGGTGTATATACAGACCATGAATGTATTATATGATTATTATCCTTAAATTTATGGGTATTTACATATCAATTTTATTATCTCTATTTCATGGGTTTTATGGTTTAAAAGTTACCAAATCGGTAAAGTAATGTTGTCTCAATTTTCCTTCCTTGAGACACATGTCATGTTATGCACCTATATTCTACTAAGAGGTGTATATAATTCCATTTGAAATGTTAAAAAATTAATCTTATTATTTTAATGAAATTTTACGCTTTATCTAATGTTATTATTTCATGGGGATTATGATTCAAATTTATCAAATTGGTAATAGTTTATTTGTAACGCCTTGACCCCAATTACCCATATTCAGTGAAATATTACATAATATTGTCATGATACAAGGAATCAATTACCAAAGGACTGATCGGTTTATCAGTCTTGGAAAATAGATTACGTACATGAACTTCACATTACAATTTCTAACATAAAACACAGCATAAATAATTCTTTGAGAATTCCATTATTCCCTTAGCTTAAACCTGCATATAAATCATAATATACTTCTTAGCATTCTGAGAAAATAAAACATAAGGAAGGAGTGAGATCAGATACTTAGTAAGGATGAATAATATAGTAGAAGCTATCATAAATAATCATAATCTTTTATCAAAAGGTATAAAATTAAAACATGATCCCTTTAAACATAAAATTCAGCATAATATGGAAAAGATAAATCAAATAATTCCATTTACTTATTCACATGGATATTCTACTAGTCAAATAATCAAATGTAATATCAATAGTTAATTTCATAATGATGGAATGCATAATGTCGGACATCATAACCATATAGTCAAGGCCTCGTGCCAAGACTACATATTCAAGGCCTTGTGCCAAGACACTAGTTTTTCTCATGAGACCTACTGATGTATCGAGGAGCTATAGCGGTCTCCACCCATCACTTACTAATTCCAATGCATTCCTCATATGAAAAGGTTGAAACATAACATAAACATTTGTATTAAAACTAACATAAGAAATGTTAATACTTTAACCATAAACCATTAATGGTATAAAAATAACACATCCACAATCAAACATATAACAAAACCTTCAATACAATATGGAAGATTGTATGATAATAAATTAACTTCAAACAAGTGTAAAATCCATCAAAGGATGTTGACATAGATGAAATCAAAACTATTTGAGAGAAATATCTCTTTCTATTTTGAAATCATTTAAATGTCACATAATTATAAAAGAAAATATTTATTTTGAAAATATTCTTATAAGATTGTAGGGGAATATTCAAAGGTGTTATAATAGCAAAAAATAGCCTCACCCACTGTATAAGTTAAAAAAAACATTCTTACCTTAATTTTTTGAAAAGGTCATAAAGTACCTTGTTTAGAAAACAACAGAAAGATTTCTTTCAACCCATTTTATAAAAAGTAAAATGAGGGTATAAATTATTTTAACCCATAATCTAGTAAATATTAAAAAAGTTTTGAAATACATTTTTAAGAAACATGGATGTGGATGATAAATAGGTCCCAGTAGATACTTACATATAAACAACCTCGGATAATAAAGAGATTGTAAAATTAACCCTTACCTTGTTCTTTCCTTTAGTCGAGGGTACGTTTAACCTCCTGTATAATTACTATAGTATGTTATTAAATTATACCAGCGCCATATTAATATTTATGATATCATATATGATTCATTTATGACTTTATAATACCCATTTAATAATAATTTCCATGTTAAAGTAACATTTTGGTTAATAACTACTTTCTTTATCGTATGTGTTTTAACTTGTTATTATTGATTGTATCACTTATATAATGATTTACATACTTCTATAATATAAAATATTATTTATATATCATATATATTCAGAATATAAATATGTATAATAGATAGATATATAAAATGGATACACCATTCATGGAGACGGTAGTCCATACGTACGCATGAACGTTGTTTCTGTTCTCTTATCGTATGGTATGGAAGTAACTAAATGACATATATTTATCTAAATGAATATATATTATTCCATTAGAAATATTATTTAATATATCTCGTACTTAATCAATATATATATTTTTATAAAAATTCTTGAATGGTGATCGTTGAAGATGAATCTCATCGCATCGTGGAAACGGTAAGTTGTATGTACGCACGAGCGACAATATCATTCTATTAATAGTGAATTCATATGTAATTGGATGTTATATTATATATAAATAAACATTAAAATTTTATATTTATTATTTACATCAATTATACTCATTATTATACCCATCCAAATAATGAAGTGTTGAATAACAAACTTCACCACGACGTGGAGACGGTAACCCGTATGTACGCACGTATGGTAACTTTGTCATTCATATGATGGATAGAATAACGAATATGGTTGTACCATATTTATAATAACATAATAGTATGTAAAAGTTATTGGAGTTATTATTTTGGTATGGAAACAATAAATAAAGATGAAGTGGAAGAAGAAAAGAACTTTGAAACAGGTGATGAAATAATTACCTCTTCTTCAGGTGCTTCCTTTTTATTTGATCAAAAGGGCTCCTTAGGTTGGATTTATGATCAAATTAAGGCATCTAGGTTAAATTTATGGCAGTTGGGAGGAGATTTTATAAGGTTTTGTCTGATTCAAATGGCTTTGGAGGTGTGAATTTAAGAGGAGGGGAAGTACCCTTTTACAAGAGAGGTGAGGGGCACTTTAGGAAAATCTTGAAATATTAATTTATTCTAAAATTATTTTCGGTTTCTAATAGCTCCAAACGGATTTATTTCTAGGATAAGGTGGGGATGTGTTGGAAACCTCTCAACCAATAGGTTTTAGATAGGTTTGGGTCACCATATTAACCTTATCTTTTAGATTTAACTCTAAGTTAAATAGTTTAACTTTTACCATGTCTTCTTTCATTTTTATATTACATGGTTACTAAACTTACTATAAAATGACAAGGGAACCTCAAGTAGTTCATTAATGAAATATCTATAATTATATAAGTCCTTTGTCCAAACCTTATATTTTTATAAATATTATATCATTTAATAATATAGTATTTGTTTTAAAAACTCATTTATGTCAATTTTTACACTATTTAGTATTTGGTTTTGTGAAAATAAAAAAAAACTTGATTAATTCGAAAAAAATACATTAAATAAACCCTAAAATGTCATATTCACCTAAAAAATTCATGTAATGCATCAAAAGTCTCAATTTACATTTATTTGGATATTTATAATATCAATTATTTTAATCTTTCATTAATAAGATAATTACTGCAGCATCATTATGTCATTAATAAATTTAATTATTTAATTTCTAAAGTTTATAAATAAAATACCATTATTTTGTAAATATTTTTATATTTCTAATGAATATTTATAGTCAAATTTATCTTATGTGTAACCCTATATTAAAAAAAAATTTGTTATTAAACTTTGAATTTAACACTTTTAACTCTTCTTTAGATAAAATATAATAAATTTCCTAATCTAACCCAAATGGATCAAAAGGATCTTATTTTTGTCCTAAGGTTGATTTTGATCGAAATACACTTATCCAATAGAGTTAGTACCTGTGTTGGGGTAATTTTAATTTTATTTTTACCTTTAATTACCTTATTTACTTTTAATTGTGGTAAATAAAATTCAAAAGTTACTATTCACCAAAAATTATTTTCATCCTATTGAACCACATTTTACTTAATAATGTTAATGTTGTCTATCGTATTTTTTAAATTAAATTCATAGAAGCGTTAAAATTAAGTTTTATGCAAATTTGAAAATGTGCCTAGAAGGTGGGTAAAATACGTTAAAATAGTACAATAAAATTTTATATATCTAATCTTATTATAAAATGACTCCAATGAATTAAATTTCAATAATATATGTATTATTTATCTATTTAAAGATAAATTTTTAATTAAAAAAAATTATTTAAATGAAAATTTTGTTTTTCATGTACTATGCAGTATTTTTCACTATTCATCAAAAATTGAATGTTTTCAGAAAATACCAAAACATCACACTAAGATAATTTTGATATTACAAATTCAAAAAATTTGTCTATTTTACCAAATTCAAAAAATATAAGTTGAATTAATTAATTTAAAATTAATTCCCGTTTTCAAAACCAGAAAGCATGTTTTTGAAAAGTAAAAACTATCAAAAGATTGATATGTGTTTATGTCCAATTTAAATGTAAAATTACTTCTAATGACCAAAATTGGATTAAATTATAAAAATATAATATAATTATACTTAGAAACCATTCAAATTTATAATTTATCAATGTAAATTATTTTTATTAAAAAAGATGTTTTCAATTAAAATTTAGTATTTTTCATTATTCATCAAAATATTAAAGTTATCATAAAAACACAAAAAAATTATCCAAAATAAGTTTTTATGTCCCAATTATAAAGAATAAGTTTATTTTGTCAAATTGAATATATTAAAGTGTCAAATATTGTATTTAAAAAGGGTTCTCAATTAAAAGGCGGAAAAACTGCATTTTTTTGAAAAATACTTCTTTTATCTGAAAAATTGAATTTGTCCTTATATTATGTCTAAGAAACAAAAAGTTTGAATGTTAAAATTATATAGGATATATATAAAATTAAAAATGTGGTTAATACTATTCATAACCACTTTTTGAACGGCTGGTTTGGTAAGTCGTGGTGTGCTCAAACTCGGTGTTGCATGTAGCACAAGCTATTGAATTACTTTAAAGAGATAACATAATATGAAATATTGGGGAGTTACATTATTGCTAAAACCTCATAATTTATCAGGATAATTTAGGATTATGCTTCCTTTGATGAAATATTATGATACATATCTCAAGAACTCTCTTGAATTTAATTCTACTATGTTTATTCATAATATATTCATATATTGGTATCATTTTTCAACTATTTGGTACTTAAGATGATTAAGAAAAAAAATTAGAAAATATGACTTTATCACTCTCTTCGATCGGAAATCAGTTTTATTCAACAACAATGTTTTCTAAAAATGCTTTCAATTTTTTTTAAATGATCTTCTTAGCTCATTTTAAAGTAAAGTGATTTTAAAAAATCTTACAATTTAAAGTGTTGAAATTTTTTTCAAATATTCCTTTATTAGTTTTCAAAAAAAAAATCAAATAAAATAGTTTTCAAAATATTTTATGTTTTAAAAAGAGTTTTTCAAAGATAATAGGATAATTTTCTCAAGAAATGTTTTAAATTATTTTTAAAACTTACATTATAAGTTTTCAAAGTGGTTATCTATGAAAAGGATTTTGAAAATGTTTTATGACAAAAAAATGATTTTCAAACAAAGGTTATTTTATATAAGAAATGCTCTAAGTAATATTTAAAAATCCTTCTCCATATAAGATGAAACCATTTGATATATATAATTTTTAATGATGATATGATCAAGTAAAACTTTCTTATTCATTCTTTAAATGGTTTATGTTTAAGATGACTAGTTTTTTATGAAACCTATTTCTTTTCCATGGGTTATACCATAATAAAATGCTTATGAAACCTACTTATTTTCATGGATTATTCTATGATGAAATGATTATGAAACCTGTCTCTTTTATATAGGTTATGATATGATAAAATGTTTATGATACTCATTTCAATTCATGGGTTATGATATGGTGTTTATAAAACCCATGCCTTTTTATGGGTCATGATATGATGAATGTTTTATTATCTTATGGAACACATATGTTTGATTTCATTATGTAAAGGTTGGAACCTATATATCCCTCCAATTAATTGGGTAATGATTTATATCTCATGAGATAATGATGGTAAACAAGTTTATGAGCTTAATCCAAAATGGGAAACAGGGGTGTCCTAATCCACAATGGGAAACATGTGTGTCCTGATCCACAATGGGAAATAATTGTTTCCTAGTCTGCTATGTTCATGGTATTGGGAGTGAACCTTGACTACAATGATGTTATGCATGTACCAGATTACATGTTTACAGTGCTATGTGTGGACCTGGTTTCATGTCTATAAGTTTATGTAAGGGACTAATCTCATTTACTTAACTTAATGAGTGAATATTTATCTACTTATATATTCTCCAAATGTTATAATATAATGTGTATAAAAAAATATATGTATTGTGCATATGACCTTCTCACATAGTTCATGTTATTGATTATATTATGATTCATGTCTTATGAACTGCCAATCCTTAGGTCATGACTCTTGATTATGATCTTTGATATATAGGGAATGATCTTATAACATTATAATCTTGTTCTTATACCCTTATGCTCATGATTATTCCTAAATATCTCCATTGTTTACCCTTAGTGAGCATCTTATCTCACCCATTCTTATATTTCCTTTCCCTAGATTATGAAGAAATGTTTTAAGTAGGATTACTAAAGGGGAAGATTTTTATTGGAGACTTTGGAGATATTTCACAAAGTTAGAAGATATTGTGTTCCAATTTTCCAAATACACTAAACTATTATGGTCCTTGGGAAAGTATTTTTGTAATGTGATAAATATTCATTTAAAATGATATAATATCATTAACACCTAAAATTATGAAGTAACAACCTTATATTCGATTGCGTGCATGACACACGACACCAAATGCTTAAGGGAAAATAATACCCTGATACTTTAAAATATATTTAATATTTTAAATATATTTGATATATTATATATTTTGTAATGAAATTGACACAAAGTTACCTTATGTTACACACAAGAGCGAATTTATTAGAAAGCTTACATTGCATGAAAGACCATTTTCTACGGAATAACGATATATTATTAAATATAATAAGATATAACCTAGACTTTAAATTAATATCTATGAAAAGGGTAACGAATTTATCAAAATATATGGTTTAAAAAAATTTAAAATGAATTCATCGGTTATAAATTAATTATAAATGAATATGAAAACTGATTGAATATAAAAGAAATTGTCATTATTTTTACAAAGTTGTTTTACCCTAAAATATTTAATTAATAATAATTAGTGAGTGATATTAATGTAATATATATATATATATATCATATATTCAATATAATATTTTTGAATTTCATCTAATAGATTTGATAAGTGTAAGATAATAACAAACCAAATATTACACTTAAAAACCAATATTTTTATAAAGGAAATTTTACCGCCTTTTAATGGTGAAACCATTTTAAATAAGAATTTTGAGACTTAAATTGATTTAATATTTAAAAATAAAATTAATATTTTAAATATAAACATAAAAATTTGGTTATGTTGAATTTTTAATATTTCTAAAACATTTCAGTTTTAAATGGGTAGTGAAAAATACTAAATTTTAGTTCAAAACTGTTTTTTATCTAATTTTTTTATATAGATAAATTATTTTTTAGATTGGTTTTAAAGTATAATTATATCATATTCTTATCAATTAATCCAATTTATTTCATTCTGATCAATTTCAATTTTAAATTGAATGTAAAAAACTTATCAATCTTTTTGACATTTTTACTTTAAAAACCTGCAATGTCGTCCCGCCTACTGGATGAATTTTAAATTAATTTTCGCCACTTCGGTGATTTTAATTTGGATTAATAGATTTCATATTTGGAATCATCATAATTTATAATTTCCTATAAGATCATATTTATTTGACCAAAAATATTTGTGAAAGTAATTAAAATTAATTACAATTATTAAAGTAAAATTAAACTTAATAAAGGACTAAACATTTAATTTAAGGGATCAATTGACCTATCCACTTGTACAACACACATTTTATGACTATAATTCATACATGAACCCTATATTATTGAGTTTTATTTGTTTTTAAGACTTTGTTTAGGTAAAAACGTTATTACACCTAATGATATCCCCTCGGGGCGTCGTTAGTTCCCTACCGTACTATGCAAAAACAATATTTATAAAATTCAGAAAATCCTAACTAAAAGTGTAGTATCTAGTAAGTTCAAGTTTTGAACCCACAGATATAGATGGTATGTTCTAAATTAATTAAGGAAACTAAAATTTCAATTTTTTAATTTATTTAGAGAAAAAGGAAATAACAGCATGATTGGTTGGGGTTTGAAATCAAGATGGGAGGCACGCCAAGTTTACTGATGTTTAGGGTTGTGTGCTAGGGATTCAATTGAGTATGGGTTTATTCATGTTTGGTGCCGGAATTGGGTCAATAAGGATCCTTGGTTTTGGTATCCTACCCTAATAATGTTGTTTCACCTTTGGAATGGTCATCTACACCGTGCAAACATAGAAATAGGCATCCCAAAACCATTTTTAAACATAACTATCCTAGATTTCATAGTTGTAACACCCCAGCCCTACCTCATTGGCTTGAGGAGGCGGTGAGGGTTACTTGGCCTTAGGCAACGTTCCCAAGGCGCCAAAGGCTAGAAATAAATGTCGAGGGCTACAAGAACAATTGGGGAACGATTTTCCCTTGAGACAAAACCAACCCAACAACAACAACTATATGATGCATGTCAACAAAACCAAACTCATACATTACCTAAGACAACCAGATAATCCATAATCATACATTTCAATACAACCCAAAACAACATCAGAGTATTATGCGGAAGACTCAACAAGAAACACCACAAGCCATAACACCACCACATCTCCACTCCATCTCCAAACTCCATGCACCACCAAGCATCACGAGGCACCGCTAAAAGATGGAGATGCCTTACCTTTACCCATATCTCGGTATACTACATCTGCAAAGACACCAAAGTTCCAAATCAGGGGGTGAGTACAACTTCTCAGTAGGATTTACCCCAAATGACTTCCCTACACACGCCACTAGGATAAAATCGTTAGCACATTCATATAAAACAATTTATATAAAGTAATCACAATTGAAAACATCACCATACCAAAACACATCCTTACCAGGTCATCTCACCCAACCCAAGTAACCAAGGGAAAGCCAAAAAAATATACCCCAATCCATTTCATCATTTCACACTTGCACAACAATTCCAACTTATAAAGAATTTCACAACAAACAATCAAAATGGTGGGACTTCCGCCCAACACGTTCACCCATTCACAACAAAGCAATCAAAATGGTGGGACTTCCACCCAACTCGTTCACCCATTCATGAGTAGTAGCACTTATGACCACTACCCACATAGTGGCACTTCCGACCACTATCCATCACCCGTTTATAGTGGGACTTTCCTGCCCACTTCATAACAACATTTCAAAAAATACCAACCAATCATACAACCCACCAAGGTCACAACATCATGCAATCAACCAAATTCCATTGCATATAAATCCACTTCAATAAATCACCCATTTGTTGAAAACAATTTTCCATGCCAAAACCCCATTTCAATAAAACAACCCTTTTTATTGAATACCATTCCCATTAATCATTTCACAAATCAATCATAATATTCCATTTTAAAAACCCCATTTTAAAATTCACAACAATAGCATTTCATCACAAAACCCATTTCCCCCAAAAGTCCCCAAATGGATTTCCAACCAAATTCTCACATCAACACAAAATTAATTTCTAGCACAACAAATTAGTTGAATCATGTATCCACTAGATCTTAGCAAGTGGATTCTAGAAAGAATCCACCTACCTTTAGGGTTCCCTAAAAAAATTACCCACAAGCCACCGCACCTCAAAACTGGCGAATGCACCACCGAAACCTCTCTAGATTTATTTCCCTAACATCCAAAAGCCTTAAAAACATCATTCAAGGTAACCACAACCCTATATATATACACAACAAGTGTCGATCTAGAAAACCAAGAAAGAGGGAAGAGCATATCTAGAGGAAAACACAAAGAAACCATGAGAGAAGACTTACTCAGGAGCAACCACCTTCAATCCGCCTTGAAACCCCTTCAAAATCCTTCTAAAATGAGTGGGAGAGAACCCAAAACCCCTGAGAACCCAAAATCCCGAGTGAGTATTGAGTGGGAGGAAGAGAGGAGTGAAATAGGTCAATCCCGAGTGATCCCGGATTTAAAAAAAACCCTATTTTTAAGTGGCTGCACGATTTAGCCCGCACGGTTTGGAAAATTGTGCGCTAACCGTGCGCACGCCACTACCTCAAGAGCCAGGGTCCGCAAGGTTTCCTCGTACGGTTTGTAAAACCGTGCGTAGGCCGTTCGGAGCATACTGTCTCCCCCTACACGGTTCCTAGAACATCCACACGGTTTACACTAACTGTGCTCAAACTGTGCACCCCTTTAAAATCCTCCAAACTCTTCCAAAACAGTTCCAAACTCTCCCAACCTCTTCCCAACTCATCTCATGCACTTTAAACACATAAAAAGAATAAACAAAGGCTACATACCTCAAACTGGGGGTGCTACATTCTCCCCATCATTGGACTTTCTGTCTTCAGAAAGTAGTGAACCCGCCCTTTGCCGAAAGAGCTCGGGCCACTACTTGGCCATCTCTTTCTCCTGCTCCCAAGTCTCCTCTTGAATCTAACCATGTTTCCACAAAACACGAACTAAAACGATGCTTTTACCATGCAAGACTTTCTCTTTCCTATCCACAACCCACACTAGTATGTGCACCAACAAAGCATCTGGTTCTAGCTCAACATGATCCCAACGAATCACATGGTTACTATCCTGCTAATACTTTTTCAACTGTGACACATGAAACACAATGTGCACCGCACTAAACCGTAGTGGAAAGGCCAAATTATAATCCACCTAACCAACCCGCTCAAGAATCTCAAAAGGTCTAATATACCGCGGAGATAACTTTCCCTTCTTTCCAAAACGATGATGTCCCAACCTAGGGGAGATCCTCAAGAACACATGATCACTCACCTCGAACGACAACGGCCGTCGACGATGATCCGCATACGACTTCTGACGACTCTGAGCCATCTTCATTCTCTTCCTGGTCGACTTGATCTTCTCCGTAGTCTCCTGGACAAGGCTCGGTCCAACCATCGAGGACTCACCCGTTTCCAGCCAACATAGTGGAGAACGACACGACCGCCCATACAATGCTTCAAACGGAGTCATCTGTATGGATGCCTGATAACTATTATTATATGAAAACTCAACCAACGAAAATTGATCCTCCCATGACCCACCAATGTCCATAACACAAGCCTGTAACATATCCTCCAGAGTTTGTATTGTCCTCTCGGGTTGACCATCCGTTTGAGGGTGATACGCCGTACTCATAGTCAGCTGCGTCCCAAGGGATTGCTGCAAGGATTTCCAGAAACAAGATGTAAACCTCAGATCTCTGTCTGATATAGTTGAAATTGGAACACCATGTCTCTTTACCAATTTCCGGATATAGATTTTGGATAGATCCTCCACCGTATGAGATTCACGAATTGGGATGAAATGGGCCGACTTCGTCAGCCGATCCACTATCACCCAAATGGCATTGTGCTTCTTGACCATTCTTGGGAGACCTATGACAAAATCCATCGCTATCTGCTCCCACTTCCAAACAGGGATTGGTAAAGACTGCAACACTCTTGCTGGCCTCTGATGCTCTGCCTTGACCTGCTGACAAGTCAAGTATCTCGAAACAAACTCATCCACACTTCTTTTCATACTAGCCCACCGGAACTGCACTTTCAACACTTTATACATTTTCTGGATTCTATGGTGTACAGCCCACCTGGAATGATGATACGCCCTTAGAAGATCCTCTTGAAAATCAACTGGTACAACCATCCGATTCCGAAAACACACAACTGAATCTCCATTCAGTTTCCAACCCTCAATGGTCTCCCCACCATTGAGTCTCGACCCCATGGTCACACACTCTGAATCGGATATATGTGCCTCTCTAACTAGGAAACCCAAGTCAGGAATCAACAAAACTGGAAAGAAGACCACTTGATCACCCTAGTCCTCAAATTCCAACCACATATCGGCTATAACTGACATCAACTACCACTGGTCCGATGTCATCTTCACCACCTGAGCATATAATTTCCTACTTAATGCATCTTCCACTAAATTTCTCTTACTCGGTGTGTATATTAAGTCAAAATCAAACATCTGGAGATATTACACCCATCTCCTTTGCCTCAAGTTCTGATCCCTTTGTGAGAAAATGTGTTTCAACTCTTATGATCTGTATATACCGTAAACTTCTCACCGAAGAGATAATGATGACACACTTTCAAAGCATGCACTACTGTCGCCAAATCCAAATCATGAGTTGGGTAGTTATTCTCATGAACCCTCAACTGTTGTGAGCCATACGTAACCACATGATCCCCTTGCATAAGAACGCCCCCAACACTGATCCCGATGCATCACAATACACCACGTACCCTCTTCCTGGTTCTGGCAAAACCAAGATTGGTGATGATGTAAGGCGACCCTTTAGATCTTCAAAACACTGTTGATACTGTTCATTCCACTAGAATGGAACATTATTTCTTGTCAAAGCTATCATCGGTGAAGATAATCATGAAAAATCATGAACAAAATGCCGATAATACCCAGATAGACCAAGGAAACTCAAATATCAAAAACATTCTTTGGTGGTTTCCACAAGATAACAGCCACTATCTTTTCCGGATCCACTAAAACTCCCCTTTTAGAAATCACATGGCCAAGAAAACGGACTTCCTGTATCCAAAAGTCACACTTTGACAATTTGGCATACAACCGATGATCTTGCAAGATCCCTAGCACTATCGCCAAGTGTTTCTCATGTTCCACCCTTGTCTTTGAATACACCAGAATATCATCCATAAACACCACCACATAAGAATCCAGATATCTCTGAAATATCTGATTCATCAATTCCATAAACACCGTTGGTGAATTCATAAGACCAAAGGGCCTAATAACATATTCATAATGGACATATCTACTTCTGAAAGCTGTTTTAGGAATATCCTCCTTCCTCACCCGCAATTGATGATATCCCAACCTGAGGTCGATCTTGGAGAACCACCGAGCTCCCCTCAACTGGTCGAACAAATCAACAATTCGTAGAAGTGGATATCTATTCTTTATTTTTACTTAGTTAAGTCTACGATAATCAACACATAGCCTCAGGGTTCCATCCGCCTTTTTCACAACAACACCGGTGCCACCCACGGAGATGTTCTAGGCTAGATAAAACCTTTGTTTTCTAACTCTTCCAACTGGACTTTCAATTCCCAAAATTCAGCTGGTGCCATCTAGTAAGATGGAAGTGAGATAGGACTGTTTCCCGGAAGGAGATCAATCGTAAACTCCACTTCTCTTATGGGAGGTAACCCAGAGAATTCATCAGAAAAAACCTCCATGAACTGATCCACCACTGCTGGAGGAACACTCTGCTCAACACCCTCTACTGATTCCAATGACAAAATTGCCAACTGATACGACAACGTACCCACTACTAGTTCCAACAAACTCATTGCACCCTACCTTCCATACCTCTCTCCTCTAAAGAGATGTCTAACGCCATCGTGTGTCGTAAAAGTCACTGTCAGTGCATCACAATCGATGTGGGTCTTAAACACCACTATCCAATCCATTCCTAGGATTACATCATACCCATCTATCTCAAGCACTGAGAAATTCCAGGTTATCTCAAACTTTCCCACAACAAAACAACATGCTCTACATAAGAAGGCTCGACACTCTCTTTTAACCAGAGGAGTTTTAAGTTTCAAAACCAAGGGCATCATTTCTACCCTTAAACCCAACAAATCAACTATACATGTAGCAATAAAAGAGTGTGAAGAACTGGTATCAATCAACACTTGCATCAAGGTAGAATTTATAAGAATAGTACCTCGCACTGTGGATAGTCCCGACTGATTATCCACCATAACCTGCTCAGCTCCAAACACATGTTTTCTTGCCACACTCTACTCTTTATTTCTCTGTTGAGGCGTCGTGGTATTCTGAGAATCACCATGATCCACTTTACTCTGCTGACTAGGGGTGTGTTGTTGTCCCCGTCCCATCAAAGAATACGACGTCTGCGGTCCCTGATGAGTGTCACGTGCACCCAACCATGGAGCATTCTGACAATAACACTACAGATGCCCCATCTGCTTACAATTATGACATGCTTGAGGTTGTGCCTTATAATCCCATTTCAAGTGGCCTACAGAAACACATTGAAAGCATCTTGGCTTACACTTGGGTCTCGTAGAAAGTTTTAACAATCTAGTTGTCCGATTTTGATGTACTCTAAGTTGTTGAAAAAAAGTTTTTTTCTTGTTCTTTCTCTCGGTGTTGGGGTTCACACCTCCTCTTGTGAGGACAACCGTGCTTCCATCACCTGGATTTCCGACCGTGATAGATATCGCAATAGGTGTATCTAATTGCAGTCCTGATTGAACTATTTGAAATACCTGAACGATGCTTTGGTCCAACTGCTGGTTCACCTGGGGCTCAGGTGGTACCACATTTTCAGTAGCTTCCTCTGATTGGTATCTACGATGTCTACCCGGTTCCATTTCTATGAACAGGAAACAAACTACCATGAGTCTCACTCCCATTGATAGTAAGAATTCTCATGTCCAATCTCATTACACAACACTATCACAACGAGGCTTTCTACCTTTCCATAGTTACCATGTTTCACCATTTTTGAAAACTAAAACATTTTCAAAATACCAAATTTATTCACATTACAATTTCATACATTTGAACAACCATTTCTCAAATCATCCCATAAATCATTATGCCCAATGAAATATGCATCCTAGTGGGAAGTCATTTCTACCATGCATGCCATGCTTATCTCATTGGATACACCCACGATAATGAGATATTCAATTCCTATAAGTGTCTCTAAAACACTAATGTACCCAACTCCCTGGTAACTTGAAGTTTAGCATAAAAGGGTTAGCTACATCCTTTTATACAATACATTCCAAGTTCCGAAAATCCTATGCCTTGCTACCACCCCAACTCATGGAATATATCACAAGCAATGTCAACTCCAAAACCAATTATCAACACCAATGATCGAACAACTGCTCTCACTTGAAAGCCAAGGACCGAACAATCTGATACCACTTGTAACACCCCTCCCCTACATCATTGTCTTTAGGAGGCGGTGAGGGTTACTTGGCCTTAGGTGAAGTTCCCAAGGCGCCAAAGGCTGGAAATAAATTTCGAGGGCTCCAAGAACAATTGGGGAACGATTTGCCCTTGAGACAAAACCAACCCAACAACAACAACTATATGATGCATGTCAACAAAACCAAACTCACACATTACCCAAGCCAGCCAGATAATCCATAATCATACATGTCAACACAACCCAAAACAACATCAGAGTATTATGCGGAAGACTCAACAAGAAATACCACAAGCCACAACACCACCACAGCTCCACTCCAGCTCCAAACTCCATGTACCAACAAGCATCACGAGGCACCGCTAAAAGATGGAGATGCCTTACCTTTACCCATATCCCAGTATACTACATCTTCAAAGACACCAAAGTGCCAAAGCAGGGGGTGAGTACAGCTACTCAGTAGGATTTCCACCAAATGACTTCCCTACACATGCCACTAGGATAAAACCATTAGCACATTCATATAAAACAATTTATATAAAGTAATCACAATTTCAAACATCACCATAATAAAAAACATCCTTACCAAGTCATCTCACCCAACCCAAGTAACCAAGGGAAAGCCAAAAAAACTTGCCCCAATCCATTTCATCATTTCACACTTGCACAAAAATTACAACTTGTAAATAAATGAACAACAAACAATCAAAATAGTGGGACTTTCTCCCAACTCGTTCACCCATTCACAACAAAGAAATCAAAACAGTGGGACTTCCGCCCAACTCGTTCACCCATTCCCGAGTAGTAGCACTTCCGACCACTACCCACATAGTGGAACTTCCGACCACTATCCATCACCTATTTATAGTGGGACTTTCCTGCCCACTTAAGCACAACATTTCAATCAATCACAACCAATCATACAACCCACCAAGGTCACAACATCATGAAATCAACCAAATTCCATTGCATATAAATCCACTTCACTAAATCGCCCATTTGTTGAAAACCATTTTCCATGCCAAAACCCCATTTCAATAAAACAACCTTTTTTATTGAATACCATTCCCATCAATCATTTCACAAATAAATCATAACATTCCATTTTAAAAACCCCATTTTAAAATTCACAACAATAGCATTTCATCACAAAACCCATTTCTCCCAAAAGTTCCCAAATGGATTTCCAACCAAATTCTCACATCAACACACAATTAATTTCAAGCACAAAAAATTAATTGAATCATGTATCCACTAGATCTAACCAAGTGGAGTCGAGAGAGAAGCCACCTACCTTTAGGGTTCCCAAAAAAAATGACTCACAAGCCACCGCACCTCAAAACCGATGAACCCACCACCGAAACCTCTCTAGATACCTTTCCCTAACATCCAAAAGCCTTAAAACATCATTCAAGGAAACCAAAACCCTATATATATACACAACAAGTTTAGATCTATAAAACCAAGAAAGAGGGAAGAGCAGATCTAGAGGAAAACACAAAGAAACCATGAGAGAAGACTTACCCGGGAGCAACCACCTTCAATCCGCCTTGAAACCCCTTAAAAATCCTTACAAAACCAGTGGGAGAGCACCCATAACCCCTGAGAACCCAAAATCCCAAGTGAGGCTCGAGTGGGAGGAAGAGAGGATTGAAATAGGTCCATCCCGAGTGAGCCTGGATTTAAAAACCCTATTTTTAAGTGGCCGCACGGTTTAGCCCGCACGGTTTGGAAAACCGTGCGTTAACCGTGCACATGCCACTGCCTCAAGAGCCAAGGTCCACACGGTTTCCTCACACGATTTGGAAAACCATGCATAGGTCATGCGGAGTGTATTGTCTCCCCCTGCATGGTTCCTAGAACATCCTCACGGTTTACACTAACCGTGCTCAAACCGTGCACCCCTTTAAAAGCCTCCAAACTCTTCCAAAACCGTTCCAAAATCTCCCAACCTCTTACAAACTCATCCCAAGAACTTTAAACACATAAAAAACATAAAAAAGGCTACATACCTCAAATCGAGGGTGCTACAATAGTGGTCATGGGAAAAGTAGGATAATTAATTGAAGAAACAAAATAATTCTCTTCAAATCATAAGAAAAGGTCATGAAATTGTAAAAGAAAGATATTGGAATTGATAAATAATGTTCACAACAATCCAAAACATGAATAAAATAAATAAAATAATCCCTAATCAGCACTAACCATACAAATCACATCACTCAGCACTAGAGATACTACTCGCTCATGATGAGAGCAAGCATCATGGGTACCCGAGGAGGAATAGTGGCAAAGAGAGGCTCCAGATCATCTTGTGGTTGTACCTTGGTGTCGCTTGACCTTCGTCGGTCCCAGAGTATCATGGAAGGTAATTCCAGGCTGGTATTTATAGGATTCTATTTTCAAAACCCATGTCCTATGTCACCTGATGTTTTTCTGCACGTTGACCCCTACACGACGTGTACTCCAGATCTGGTTTTCCCTCCTCCGTGTCAAATCTGTGGACGCTTCTTTGACAGTTTGACTCCCTTCATGACATGACTTGGACGTTCACGACATTTAATTGGATTTAATGATGTGTTTTCTCATCATTACTTTTCCCACATAGATCCACTTTACTTGAAATGTCCACAATGTGTATTTTTCATACATGACATATAGTCATTTTTTCTTCAATTTTCAGCTTCGCTTATTTCTCAAAAATCCAGTGTCATGTCACCATAAAACACAAAACAAGTAAATTCATCCCAAACATGATAATACTAATCATTTAAATAAAAAATTAAATATATTAAAACACTCAAAAATATATGCATTAAATACACATATCACCTAACTTCTTTCCAAAAATTCCAAGGGAGTCATTTTCCTTCCCTGTAAAAGGCCACCACCTATCTCACTTCCTCACACATCTCAAAACACTTAGGTTCATCCATGATCTACAAAATATACTTCCCAACATACCTACCTTACTCATAGAATTCTCTCCTTGGTAAAATATCAATCCAATGAATACTTTTGGTACAAACAAAAAGAAGTTACCCAATTAAGAGGTAATGTATTCTCTCAAGCTCTCTAGTTTCATTTCCATTCTCCACCCCATAAAATCTCTGTATTCCATGCTTATATAACAAAAAACAATTATCCAAAATATACTATAAAATTTTTATGTAAAGGTTTTTACTGACACTTACACACACCTCCATCAAATGGATTATGAACATATTGTTTCTGTGTATAGTGAACTATTGTCTCATTAAATGATGATTATTCATTTTTCCTTTACCACCTATAATGGTGGACATTATGATGTACACTATATTTATATATGTAGTATATTATATTTATAATTTCATTAATATAATTTTATTTTATTTTAGAACATACCTTTATTCTTTCCATCTTGTGTAAATATGATAATTTTGTTTGAGGAAGTGTGGACTACCGCCCCCTCAAAGCAATGTGACTTGTTCATGCCATGCATGGAATGTATAAAGGATGCATTTAATAAAAATAAGTAAAATATATAAGATATATATGATACTAGAATTATAATATACATATGTATCATTTATTTTTCATTCTTTTAATATAAAAAATAAATGAAATTAGCGTTCATGTGTATGCACGGTCTGCCGTCTCCATGAACGGTGCACTTTATTTATAATCTCCAATATTACAGATTACCCTAAATTAATATGTACTAGATATATATGATAATTATGTCATGTTTTACATTATATAGGTGATGAAATCATGATATATTTAATAGGAACAAGAAATGAAAAGTCAAAACATACTTGAGAAAACTAGGAAATTAACACCCGAAATAGTTAAAATAATTAAAGTGGGGTAAAAATGGATAATAAACTTTTATAAGGAATTAATATATGATATTATAAAAATTATTATGGTTATGTTATAATTTATTAAAATATTTTAAACCTCTATACATGGGGATAAAGACTACACAACAAAAGGAAGGTTAAGGTAAGGGAATTTCACCTCAAATTATGTTCCATTGAGACTTATTTGTTATTATGCACCACTTCACTTTTATTTAGTGTATATACTGCCTTTGTCATGTTATGTCATGAATAATATTATTCTAATGATATTATAAGTTTCATTTAATTTCATAAATTTTGGATATTATGATTTAAATGTTTCAAAGTGGTATGGGACACTTTGGAATGTTTATAGATTATTCTCTTCAAAAATGTTCTTAATGATAATATTTGAAATATCACTTCATTTTGTAATCATATTCATTGTAAATTTACTTAAATATACATATTTTTAAAAAATGGATATTACTATTTCCTAAACTATATATCATTTAATATATGGTGTTTAATTTGATAGTTATTTGATTAGTTAGGTAATTATTGATAAATCTATATCTTTTATTCAATATGGATATTTGATAAGGAATATTGTCTATTAATAAAATTTAATATTTTATATGAGGAATTATTTGGAAATGAAATGATGGGTGGAGCCTAGACTTTATATAGATCCTCAATGCATCGATGGGTTCTCATGAGATGATTAAGTTTTCCAAATTAAACAGGTATCTACATGTAGTTATAAACTATTCGAAGGATGGATCTTGACAGTATAGGTCCTCATGTTCCTAAGACATGAAATCCAATAATTAAACATTTCCTTCATAGATATTTTAGTTATTATTCATCCATGAGATTTTTTGTTGACATATCTATGGATAAATTTAATTTTTGTTCATTGATTAAATGGAATGTGAATAAGCTTATTACCTTTCCATATTGAATATTCCTTATCTAGTTATTTTAATGGCATGTGTTATTAGTTATTTTCATTTCCATGTTAATTTATTCTTATTTATTCATTATTTCTTCCTCGTTACTTACCCTTACTGATAATTTGAGTTCACCAATTATTATGTTTCTTTCCCCAGGTTATGAAGAAGAAATATTTGAATAAGTGTTCATGGATACAATGTATTCAATTTTATTATGTATCATGTTTTATTTTGTTTTCCCAATATATTATTAGTATTATTTATGTAATATGGATTTCCAAGATTGAAAAACTGATCAATCCTCTAGGATTTGTTTTCTTATAATAATTTCAATGTAATAAAATAATGAACTGAATCTAGGCTTATAGGGTTGGAACATTACAATATTCATGTATGTTAATCATGGTTTATTATAGTATACGCAATCATAATTCGTGTGTATGGAGGAATACTACCTCACGAACTGATATCGTTCATTCTTCCATTACCATCTTTCATGGTTGGAAATAATGATGGATTTGTAGTTTATATATGATATAGGTTATATTTATGATGTTATTAATCTTATTTAATTTTTATATAACACATACCTTCATGGTTTCCCTTTTTTGGGAATATGATATCGTCTTTTGTGTGTACGACAGACTACCGCCTTGTGAAACGATGTGATTCATTCATGCTTTACATGGAATGTGTTAAGGATGGGTTTAATAGAAATATGTGTTATATATGAAATAATAATTATACTCAAATTATAATACATATATATATATATATATATCATTTACTTTTTTTCTTTCAATGTGATAATAAAATGGAAACAGCGTTCATGTGTACATATGGCTTACCGTCTCCATGAATGGTGTATTTCATTTCCTATCACTAAATTTTATTGGTTAATATAAATGAATATATACTGAATATATAAGATATTTATATCATTTTTATAACTCTCTAGATTATGAAACTATGATCTAAGTAATAGGACCAAGAATAGCAAGTCAAAACATGTATGAAAAACAAAGCGGTTATTACACGAAACATAACTTAAACATGAAATTGTTAATAAACAACTAATATAAAGTCATAAGTAAATCATATATGATATTATATATATTAATATGGTTATATGATAGTTTTATAATAAACTTATACTTATTTTATATGATTTTTTAATGATTATTAAGGAAGTCAAGACATAAGGTAAGGGGATTTCTAGTCTCACTTTTATTTCTGTGAGACTTATGTCATATTCACCACTCGTTTCTTTTTCATGGTGTATAAAATACCCTATGACATGTAATATCTTGAATTTAATATATTTAGTGATATTAAAAGTTTTAATTGATGTTATTATTTCACAGGGCTCATGATTCAAAAGTTACTCAAGTAGTATGGGATTTTGTCTCACTTTTTACTTTTGTGAGACACATGCTATATTCAACACCTCTTTATTATATATGGTGTATATACTTAACATGAATGTATTTTATTATTATTATAGTAAAAAATATTATTATTTTCATATAAATTTTATTATCACTATTTCATGGGGTTTATGGTTCAAAAGTTACCAAATTGGTAAGGGAATTTTATCTCAATTTTCATTCTTTGAGACACATGTTATGTTATGCATCTATATTCCTTTACAAGGTTATATATTTCCACATTGACATTTTATGTCATGAATATCCTTCTTTTCATGATATTTTAAGCTTAATTTTATATTATTATTTCATGGGGATTAGGATTTGAAGTTACCAAAGTGGTAAGAGTTTATTTCTATAATCTCATTTTTGTCAGGATTGTTTATGATTATGCTTCCATTGATGAAATATTATGATCCATATCTCAAGAATACTCATGAATTTTATTCTCTTATGTTAATTCATGATATATTTAAGTAATGGTTCCATTTTACAATATTTGGTAATAAATATAATTAATAAAATGTTTTTAAGGGAATCCGATATTATCTCTCTCTTCAGGTCGGAAATCTATGTTCTTTAAAAACAATATTTTATAAAAAATGTTATCAAAACTTTTTAAATGAAATTTTAAGTTCATTTTAAAATAAAATTTTTTTAAAATTTTTTTATTTTTTAAAAGTGATTAAAATTGATTTAATATATTTCTTTATAAGTTTCCAAATGTTATTTTTCAAATAAAATTATTCCAATGATTTTAAAGATTCCTTTATAAGTTTTTAAAACTATTTTTAAGGAAAAAAGTTTTAAAAATTTTGTATATTTTAAAAATAATTTTTAAAATTAGAAAGGATATTTTCCTCAAGAAATGTTTTAAATGATTTTTTAAATATTACTTTATATGTTTTCAACATGGTTTTTAAAGAAAATGTTTTTGAAAATGTTTTATTTTTTAAAAAGTGATTTTCAAAGAAAGGTTATTTTCCTTAAGAAATTATCCAAGTGATCTTTCAAAATGCTCCTCAGTCTTGGATGACATCCATTGATATATTTTATGCTTTACTAAGGATATTTTCCAAGGAAAAAAATATTATTCTTTCTTTTAATGGTTTTTGTTTAAGATGATAAGTTGTTTATGAAACCTATTTCTCTTCCACAGGTCATACCATGATAAAATGATTATAAAACTAAATTATTTTCAAGGATTATTATATTATAAAATGATTATGAAACCTATCACTTTTCCGAAGTTTATGATATGGTTAAATGTTTATGATACCCATTTCATTTCATGGGTTATGGTATGATGCTTAGGAAATCCATCTTTTTTATTGGTCATGATATGAAGAATGTTTTATTATATTATGTCACACATATGTATTATTTCATTATGTGAAGGGTGGGACCTATATCTCCCTCCAATTAATTGGGAAAATATTTATATCTCATTAGGTAGAAATGGATGGAATGGAAAGTGAACCCAGATCAGTAAGGGAATTTTTCTGCTAAGATGGTATTGGGAGTGAACCTTGACTACAAAGGTGGTTTGTGGAGTTAACTAATTCCACTAAGATTGCCTTGGTAGTGATCCTTGACTACTATAGAAATCATTTTATATGTGTCTTCCAAAATTCTATATAATATTCTTATATTATGATCTCATGTATTATTAACTTGATTCTATTATGATTCATTTCTTATTATCCACCAATATTTATTCCATGAATCATGTGTATGCTCTTTGATTTGTAGGGTATGATATTCAAATGTTATGATCATGTTCTCAAACCCTTATTTTCATGTTATTCTTAAGTATATCCTTTATGTACCCTTATTGAGCATCTAGTCTCATCCTTTCTTATGTTTCCTTTCCCTAGGCTATGAAAAAAGGTTTTAATTATGAGTACTAAATGGGAAGATCTATGTGGGAAACATTTAATATATATAATCAAGTTAGAATATTTCATTTCAAGTTTCTAAAGACACTAAACTATTACAATCCTCGAGAATGTACTTTTTTAATTGATAAATATTAATCTAAAATGATGTAATATCCATGTATGGTAAGACTGGGTCACTATAGGGAGACTCTTATGAACAAGTTATTTATATGTCCAAGTTTCCAAAGATACTAGACCTATATAATTCTGGTGTGGGTCATAATGTTATGTAATGAGTATTTATATAATAATATTTGATATATATATATATATATATATAATATGGGTCACTATAATGAGGGGATCATATATGGATTAATGATTTAATGCTAGTTAGAGGAGATAGAGATTTTTTTTAGTTTGATTTATGTATAGGATATGTAGTGGGTTTCACTGGGAGTTAGTCATATGGGAGGAGTAGCTCATCAGTGGTGGATGTTGTATCTTATAGAGTGGAAGGGATCAGATGTCTCCGGAACTGATTTCCCAAAAGATTTTGGTTTAGAGTTTATATCTTTAATAATGGGGGTAGTGAAGCTGGAGGATTTTATCTCCCTTAAATAGGGGGCCTAAGCATGAGATAGATCAAGATTAAGTTCAAGGAATTAATTCATTTCTCCCCTTACTTATTTACTAATGAGTATTATAGATCTTGGAACCTCAAGGAGGTTTTTTACCAAATATCATATATGTAGTAACTCCACTTACCTTTATTACATGCTTGGAGATACATAAGAAGGATGATCTGATCAAGAGGATGAAATCTTAGGTAGGTCACCAGAATACTTTGAGAGATAGAGCATCAGATGTAGGGTATGAAATGTCAAGATATATGAGGTTCTGGTTGTCATGGAATTAATATTATCACTCTACTTCTCATTTTTCTAGATCCAGTTGTTTCATCACATATACTGAGATCCACCCACTTGTATGTATAATTTTCAGAGTCCATATCCATTGATATATATGGTTCCAATCCATCTAGGGGGTCAGTTTGGCATGGGTGGTTGGCTTCTATGTACACCTCAGTGGCAGTTTCCTCAAATGTAGTTCCAACAGCCGAGATCACAGGAATATCTTAAATGGTATTGATAGTAGTATTATGTTCCTCTAAGTGGTAACGAAGCTAGTAAGGGTCATCATTATGATGTTCACCCCCCCCCCCCCTTAGGGACCTAAATCAAAGTGTTTTCATAAAGGTAGACTTCAACAGGGAAAGTGGGGTCAAGGATCTAGGTGTGGTTAGTTTTATGCCATCATAGTGCCAGCTCAATAGGGGATAGAGATTGTTTGAGGTATGATTTTATTATCATATATATTGGTTTATGCCATGTTTGATTCAATATAATCATGCTCCTTTAACTGTCTTACCTTAGTTTGTACTGTAGGACTAAATTTGGATAGGCTTCTAGTGCCCTTGGGGTTTACTTCACCATTAATAAGTTAGTTGATTTTTTTGATGTGTTTTAGGGTTGTGAACTGATTATAGGGAAGAATTAGTAATCTAGGAATTTATTCTTACTATAGATGAAACCAAAAGACCTCATACTCAACATGGATTGGTTTTATTTTTTATGAAGTTTATATATTGATTCTAAAGAAGGATTTAATTATGTATCATGGAGGTCTAGCATGTGATATTTTTTGGCGAGAAACATTATCAAATGGGTCATAGGTGTTTGGAGTCATTGTTGTCACAGCTAGTATATTTGACCTAGGACTCAGCATGGAATTAGGTAGTGGAGTTTCCTAAATTTTTGAGTAGTATCTGAATGCTTTTCCTAGATAAGTCATGGACCTACCCCCTCATTGTGAGATTGAGTTTGGGATAACATTAAAAATATGAATTTTCGTATTTAAATAGCTCTATAATAGATTAAACATTATAATTTGTGAGAATTGAGTATTCAAATCGATGATTTGATGTAGAAGGGATTCATCTGGCCTAATATGTCTCTTTGGGGTGATCTAGTTTTGTTCATAGGGAAGTAAAATGGTGGTTTAAGGTTGTGTGTGGATTGTCGATGATTGAACTAGGTGATTCTCAAGAATATATATACCCTTCTAATTATATACAACTTGTTTTATTATTTGATGATATCCAGTAAGTTTTCAAAGATTAACTTGTGGTCTAGGTATCATCAGATGAGGGTTAAAGAAGAGGAAATCCTAAATACCACATTTCAGTGTCTATATGGTCACTTAGAGTTCATGGTCATGTGTTTTAGTGTCACAAACACACCTATTGTATTCATGTTACTCATGAAATCTATGTTCTATGAGCATCAGGTCCTATTTTTGGTTGTATTCATCGATGACATTCTTGTATACTCGAAATTAGAAGAGGAGTAAGTGGAGCACATGAGAGTTATCATACAGACTCTCCAACATGACCAGATCTATAGAAAGTTTTATGAATACAAATTTTGGATGTAGGATTTTCATTTAATTGGACATGTAATATCTCATTGAGGAGTAATGGTGAATATTTTAAAGGTCAAGGTAGTTGTCTCTTGGTTAGCACCCAAGAATATGGTAGAGTTTTGTTGATTCTTTGTTTTAGTAGGATATTCTTAGAGGTTCATAGTTAACTTCTCTCAAGTTGTGTTCCCATTTATATCATTGACTAGGAATTATCAGGCTTTCTTATATATTTACAAATATGGCCATTATCAGTGCTAGAAAAGTGCATTAATAGCGCTAAAAAAAGCGCTGTTAATCAAGGCGATGATAAAGGGGGGGTCACTTTTATCAGCACTCCGAAAAGCGTTGATAATGGTACCTTTTATCAGCGCTAAAAAAATCACTGATAAATGACCCCTTTTATCAGCGCTAAAAAAGGGGCAGATAAAAGGGGTCCTTTATCATTTTTTCTAGCACTGATAAATGGGGACTTTTATCATCGCTTTTAAAAGGTGTTAGAAAAATTCAAAAAAAAATAAAAATATATATATAATGTGGGGGAATAATTATATAATGTGGTGGAGATTTTAACAGCGTTAGACACCCCCTTTATCAGCACTAGGTAGACCCACAACCTCACAATCTCTCGCGCTTCCCTTCACGCGCATCCCCTACATGCGGGCACCTCCTTGCTTCAACCCGAACTCAAAGCCATGACATCCCCCATGTGCGCCTGCACCTTTACCACAAATCCATTTCTTTTTTAATCTATTTAATGATATATCTATTTATTTATATATATATATATAGTTATATTTATTCCTATATTAATATAGATTCATATTAAAATAAATATATTTAGTTATATTAATAAATATATATTTATTCATATATTAATATATATATATTTATTCATATAATATATATATATAGTTATATTTATTTATATATTAATATAGATTCATATTAATATAAATATATTTAGTTATATTAATACATATATATTTATTCATATATTAGTATATATATATATATTCATTCGTATATTAATATATATTTATATTTATTTATATATATATATTTACTTATAATTTTTTATCCATATATTTATTTGTATATTAATATATATTTATAAGATTAGTTTTAAATACATTTATAAAATATGTTTTTTATGTGTGTTTATAAATAAATAATTAATTACATACATACATATATACAACACACACAGAGAGAGACACACACACACTCACAAATATATATATTTACGAATAAATACATATATATGTGTATTTGAAAAGTCATAGAATCTCAAAACGACCATAACTTCTAATCCAGAAGCTCTTTTCAACTCCACAACCAGTCAAATTGAATAAAATGAAACAATATTTGATATGACATGTGGTACAGTCCTAATGTACATTCATATAAGAGGTTATACATGTTTGAATGTTAACAAATCGGGGTGTCTCGACTAAAAACTCAGTTTTGGAGGCCTTCTGGGCCTTTTTTGGCCTCAAAAAATGTGACATAAGCTTTTCTTGGGTCACTAGTGTGTAGAGCTCATCGCAGGCTTCGATTTGATATGTCGTAGAGCTCAAACGAACACCCGGATAAAAAATTTATGGTCGTTTGAAGTTTGAGTTACATTTTCAACTTATTTTAGATATTTTATTAATTTTTTTTTGATTTCTTATGTCTTCCAATTGTTATTAAATGATTATTAAACGATGATAATTAGAAAATTATTAATTAATAATATTTTTCAAAATAATTTAAAGCAATTTTCACTAAATTTTTTATATATTAAATTTAATATTCTATTTATACTTATCTAAAACGTATTTAAAAAATATATATCATATTTATATCAATATAAATATACTCATATAACAATATATTTTTTTCATGATTTTTTTTTTTGAAACAGAAAATTTATCAGTTCTAGGAAAAAGCACTTATAAATCCCCCCTTTATCAGTGCTACTAAAAAATCACTAATATAGGGGTCCCATTTAACAGCGCTAAAAAAAGAACTGATAAAGGGTGGGCCTTTATCAGTGCTAAAAAAAGCGCTGATAAAGGGTCACTTTTAATAGCGCTTTTTTAGAACTGTTAAAAGTGCCCCTTTATCAGCCCTTTTTTTAGCACTAATAAATGGCCCTCTTTATAAGGGATTTTTTAGCGCTGTTAAAGGGGTATCGCTTCCCTTTCCCATTTTTGTAATAGTGTATTAGTGCTATATATCTTTCAAAAACTGAAAGAATCATTTGATCAGTGCTCTCATTATATGGATTCCAAAGGAAGGAGTGATGTTTGAGGTCTTATATGATGATACCTATCTAGTCTTGGTATTTTTTTATATATAAAAGGGTGGTGGTCTCTTGTGGATATAGGAAGTAATGTATCTATGAGTTTAATCATTCCATCCATGATCTTAAGTTGGTAGTAGTGGTCTTATCTTTGATGTTGTGGCATCATTATCTCATTAGTAATTTCTTTTTTGTCTTCACAGATAATAAGATATTGATGTATGTCTTATCTCAATGGGACCTAAACCTACGTCAGTGGAGGTGTATGGAGTTTTTCCAAAACTATAACTTTGATATCTCATCTACCTCATGGAGGTGAAATGTGGTTTCTAGTGCACTGAACCAAAAGTTATAAAGAGAAATTATCTAGGATTCAAAGGATTATTGGAGAGGAATGGGGGAGATAGAGGTTATACTTCTTGGTGTAGAGGAGGGTTTTTATTCCTTTTAGTTCATAGTTATTCTTTATTCTAAGCTTGGTTTATCTATTTTTAGGATTTACTCTATTTTGGGAGATGGGAGTTGGAAATATGGAGTTTTGGGGAAAACAATCCAGGTGCACAGTTTAGGTACATGGTCAGTATAAACCATGTGGTAACCATGTGATATAGATCTATGGATTCTTGTGGTATTTTTCATGGTTTTAGAATGGTTTTTCTAACCATGTGAATCTCCATATAAACTATGTGAGTGTATTTTATTTGGTCTAGAGGTTGTCTCATGGCTTGAGAATGGTTTTTCAAACCATTCAACTCTTCCAAGGAAATCATGTGACTCCGTTTTTCAAAGGATGGTGTCCACTACATGGTTGGTGCACAATTTTTTAAATTGTGTGGTCTAACCATGTGCATAGATCTATACCTCTTAAAATAAAAATTTACCCTAAAACCCTTGGTCATTTTAACCATTAATCACCATCTGATTCTATATTATCTTGAACTAGTCCCTCAATGATTCTTTATAGACTTATCCCTTTGATTACTTGGTGACTTTTGATCATTTTTGGTGGATCTCATCAAGGTATGTTTGGTTTTCTCTCGATTTATCTTTTTCTCTAGATATAATCTTGATATATCTTCCCCTAATCTTGAAGGGACCCTAATAGACTATTATTTTCATATTTATAGCATTTTATGGGGAATTTATGATGTTTTATATAGATCTAGGCTCATGAGGACTGGATCTCTTCATTTCTCACCACTAGTTTTAAAGGTAATGAGTTTTTCATCATTCTTGAGGTAGGCTTATCTATCCTATAGTTTATTCATTGGCATGAATTATGTTGTTTTGAATTCCTTTGGTTTTGAATTGTAAAATTAGTGAATTTAAATCCATGTTAGGTGAATGTGATCTTTTATGGCTATGGAATTTTTTTCTAAAAAGAGAGATTTTTATGGAAATTGCTTTTATGCACATGATATGTTTGATAAAATTACTCAAAATGTTATTTTATAAAGGAAATGGTTTTTCAAGAATGGAAGCAGTATGGTGTCTTTATATAAAATGTTTTATGAAAATGAAATCATGAAATAAAATGGATTTTCCTTGGAAAATTGTTTATGAAATGATAATTTGGTTTCTTGAATGGGATGGAAATGTATTAGCACATCAAGAATAACTTGAGGTATGGGGGAAAACTAGACATATGAATTGTATAGTGAAGTTTTATATAACTAGAGGAGGTTCCCATAATTACATGGATTTCTAGTGGGTATCCTTTCTAAGGGACCAAGGTTTATATACTTTAGGTGTTTCTTATATCTTCTGGTGGTCTTGTTCATTTGAGTTGTGTACACCCTTGAGTTTTGATTATCCCTTCAGTGATGCATGGATACATTACATGATTTTTTATTTGATATACCCATTTTCTCACTTGGTGTGAATATTGATGCTTTAAACCTATTTATTTCATCTTCTTATACCACATGGATAAATGTTATGTTATATTTCTTATTATATTTAAATATAGAATATTTTTTAAAGGAAAACAAAAGGATGATTTTATATGGGAAATTATTTATTTTGAAATGATTTTTAAATATATTTTATAAAATAACTAATAGAATCACATGGATATACATTATATATATTCCTTGGTGGTATCCTGCTAAGATTTAGTGTTCACATCTCACTTTTTCCTTTGAGTGTTTTCAGCCTTAGTATTGCAGGATACGGGTAAAGGGAAGAACATCACACAGAGGATGCCTCTCCTAGATCATGTTACCTTCCAATGGGTTGGGATTTTAGTGACATATGATCATTTTGAGATGGAACCTTGGGTTTCTTTGAGTTCAATTTTTTGTTCTTCAGCCTTAGAACTTGTTATCCACATGTTGAATGTGACCTTTTATGGTTTGGTTGTTTTTACATATGATATATCCTGGATATCTTTTATGATTAAATGTTTATTTCTATCATATCATATGTTTTTTATGTTGAAATTATTCTCATGTTTCTTTATATGATACCCTAGTTCTTATTTCCAACATATGGTAATCCAGAATGCACTTCGGGACTTATAGCAGGCCAATTTGGGTGAAATTATTGGTTGACTCGGGTTGATCTATTATAGATTGGTATCAAAGGTTCATGTTATTATTGAAACCTATGATATTGTTTGTTTATCACCCCATTTTTTCCTAGGTTTATTGATATACTAGAGATAGAACTATCAAAACACAAGAGGTTGTATGGGATTGCGCCTATCCAACTCACTTTCATGATCAACCTCAAGTTACCATGGGAAGTATGGGGTTGTTTAACATCCTTTTTTATTATTTTAGCCTTTTGGGATTCATTTTTATAAATTTGATTCATGATAAAGGAATAAAATTATGTTATAAATGGTTTTCATTATATTTATTTTATAAAATATGGATCATTCAAGAAGAACATATTAGAATGCTAGTGAGGAAGTTATGGTTCAATCCCCTGGGTGAATCCTCTAGTTGGATTCACTTTGGTAAAAACATTAGTCCAAATAATCTAGTATATGGGCCAAGTCACCAATGTTGAACCAGAATGGAGGGTGGATCATACTATGGAATTCACTAAGCATCGTCTACCTATCTTTCATGGCGATAAGGTACCCCAAGAATCAAAGGAATTTCTTGATATGATTGAGAGGATTTCCAATTTATAAAAACCCTAAAAGACTCCAAGTTTAGTTACATTACATATATTATTGAATGGGTAGGAAGAAATTAGTAGTAATTTATTGTGTAACACAAATTTTATGAAGATACCACTTAGACATCTTTCATGAAATCATTCAATAAATAGTTCTATCCTAAGACACTGAGAGTGGTCAAAGAATAAGAGTTCATTTCTTTAGAGAAAGGAGATCATTCTCTATGGAGTATGCTACTCGGTTTGCTGAGTTAGTGCATCTGTATCTAGAGAACGTTTTCAATAAATGTCTCAATATTTAGAGGTTAAATATGATATTGAGGGTTAATATTTAGTCTATAATACTGCTTATATTCTTACCCACCTTATCAAAGGTTTTGGATAAGGTAGCTATGGTTGATGTGGATATAGCTAGGATGATAGGACTCAATAGATAACCAGTGATAGTAGGAGGTAGCCAAAGTTTTTTTCTAGCTAGAAGAGGAAGCAAGGTGACCAGTTCTGAGGTAGTGGAATGAGTAAAAAATAGACATCGGGACAGATTCATGTGTTCTGTTACCAATGTGGGAGAAAGGTACAACTCAAAAATGATTGTATGGTAGTACCCAGCATGTCTTGCACATGTGGGAAATCTAGTAATCTTTTGTATTTTTGTGAGAGAGAATCATAGGGAAGTAGAGTTGGATACACATTCACCATGGGTTCTTAATTTATATATGACATAGAAAATGGGGTGGTATCTCAACATCATTTTTAGGTTAGTGATCATGTTGTAAATAAATGGATGGATGAGGGTAAACATGTTTATGCAGCGTAGTATGCACCAAAGGAGTTAGAGGTGGGGCCAGCTACCATGAGTGGTATGATTCTTATTATATATTTTTTGGTTATGTATTTTTTTGATACTGTTTTAACTAATTCCTCTATATCATTCAAGATTATCGATGTTTTGGCCTTATGCTCATCGATCATGCCTTTTTTGATGAATCTTTCCACTTTTTTGGGAAAGAAGTCTGATTAAGGTTTTAAATTTATTGAGTGTTGTTGGTGATCAATGACCAAAAAACTATTTTGGATTTTCTATTTCTTGATCTTTATATCTTTGATCATATCATTGTCTTGGATTAGATGATTATCTATAAATCCTAGATTTAATGCTATCATCATCAGGTGTAGTTCCCTTATTCTAATAGAGTCACTCATGTATTTCAGGGTGAGTGAGATCCAAGATCTGGGAGATCGGGTCTCATTTCTTCTAGTTTTGAGATAAAAAAATGTTATTTGTCAAAAAAAATCATGTTTTTTATCCACATCTTAATTTACCTCTTCTTATGGTGGTGATTAAGTATCCTGGCATTTTTTCACATGATTTAACTAGTTTCCACCTTAGAGGGAAGTCAAGTTTTATATAGAATTTATCCCAATAATGAGGCCCATATCCTTACCTTCATTTTGAACGGAACCCACTAAATTGAAATAATTAAAGGTTCATCTTGATGATCTTAAGGATAAGGGATTTATTCATCCAAGAATTTCACATTGGGAACTGCCAGTGCTCTTTTAAAAAAAGTCATATAGGATTCTCTAGATTTATTTTTATTACTAGAAACTCAACTAGGTGATAGTTAAGAAAAAATATAACTTTCCTAGTATTTATGACCTTTTTGAATAGCTCAAGGGTGCATGGGGGTTTTCAAATATTGATCTTATATCAGGGTACCATCAACTAATGGTCTAAGAGGGAGATATTACTAAAGTATCGTTCATGAGAAGGAATGGAATTTATGAGCATATGTTCATGTTTTTGGGACTTACTAATTATCATATGGTGTTTATAGCTTTGATGAATTAAATATTCCATCAGTTTAGGGATTCCTTTATGGTAGTGTCTGTGAATGATATCCTTGTTTATTCCAAATTAGAGTGATAACATGCTGATAATTTGAATATTATCCATGGAATATTTATAAAAAACCATATATATAGAAATATATCCAAATATTATTTCTAAATTAAAGAGTTGAAGTTTCTAGGCTATGTGATTTTTGTAAAGTGTTTCAATGGATCTTGAAAAGATTTAGGCGGTGATTTATTGGGAGTATCGAGAAATGTTTTTGAAATTAGGATGTTATTAGGACTAGTTGTTTATTATATGAACTTTGGTTATGACTTATCCAAGATTGTGTCTCATGTGAAAGATTTAATTCATAAGGGTGTGAATGTTTTTTGGAGTGATCAGTTCCAGGTATATTTTAAGCAGTTTAAAGTGATATTAACTTCATCTCTAGTTTTTATTATTCATAATTCAGGTGTTATTTATGATGTTTAATATAATACCTCAAGTATGGGTTCTGGTTTTGTTTTGATATATAGGATATAGGTATTATCTTTTGTCTCTATTCAGTTATTCCCTCATAATAAGAACTATCGCATTCATGATTTTGATTTGGCAGTATTGGTGCATGCTCTTAAGACTTAGTACCACTATCTCTTCGAGGAGCGGTTTAGAGTGTATTATGGACATAAGAGTATGAAGTATATCTTCACTAAAATGGATCTAAATATAATATATAGACACTAGTTATATTATATTTAGACCTTTTATTTTGATATTTTTTACACCCCTGGAAGAGGTAATGTTGTCAAAAAATTGAATATAAAATTTCTAACTCAAAAAGTGAAGGAATCAATGAAAGGGTGGTGCTTGATGGACTTGTTTTCTGATATTTTCTAGGATGAATTGAGAGATGATGGATAGATACTTCTATCTTGTACTTAGGATATGTAACATATAGATGATTATATTTAACTTGGAAAGGTGGATTATGTGGAGTTTCGGTGCTTTAGCATGAATCTTTATGGTGGGTATACCTCAGATGAGTGGTCTCAGTCTCCAGATGGAGTATTGCGCTTTCAAGGCAAGATGATTGTTTTAATGTCTTAGATATAGTGTTTAATGGATGATAGACAATAATCCAATTATTTTGTGCACTATATAGCTACCATGATTTTCCAATAATTCAGACATCATTATTGGTGGTTTGGAATGAGATAATTAATTATGGATTTTATGTCTCCATACCTTAAATGTTAGAGAATTAAGACATAACATCAGGGGCCCATGGGTTTGATAAAAAACTTTAACCATTACAATGTATAAATGGGATGAAATATCCATGTAATTTTTGATTGGGATACCTTGGAATCTTAGTGGTAAGGATTCAATATGGGTGATTATTGATCAACAGATGAAATCAATACGTTTCCTTCTAATCAGGGATTCAATGAAGGTAGAAGATCTTGGGAACTTGTATGTATGGGAGATTGTAAAACTTCATGGTTCTCCATTAGCTATCAATTTAGATAGGGACCCCTTATTCATATCCTGGTTTTGGATTGTATTATAGGCTCGGATGGATTCTAAGTTAAATTTTAGAATGGATTATCACCCATAGATAGATGTCAAGTCTGAATGACCCATCTAGATTCTTCAAGACATGTTTTTGGAATGTGTGCTTAACGTTAATGGTTATTAGGAGAAATATCCTCCCTTGGTTAAATTTTCCTATAATAATAGATATTAGGATTTGATTAGGATGGATCTATTTAAAGGGTTGAATGGGGGTCCTTACAGATCACCTATTTGTTGGGAAGTAGTTGGATTATGGTCCTTGGTTGGACCAATTATCATCTAAGAGATGATGAACATCGTGTAGTGGATCATAAATATGTTAAAAAAATCATACTTTCCCAACATCTTATGTTGATAATTGTTTTCATTAATTGTATTTTGAGATAGGTGATCAGGTTTTCCTTATAGTTTCACCTTTGTTCGGATAAATATTTTTAGGGAGTCAAGGTAAGTTAGAATATATTTATGTTTGATCATTTGAGATCATACAGTGACTCAATAAAGTGTATTATCATTTGGACTTACCTACTCATTTGACTGATATTTATGATTTGTTTCATGTTTCCCAATTGAATATGTATCAACCAAATCTATCCAACTTGATAGATTTTGAGGATGTTGAGATTAAACTTGAAACCTTAGTAGTTTAAAGTCCTATTTAGATAGTGTAATGGCATGATAAGGTGTTTGGTGGAAAGTTGATCCCATTGGATTGGGTGAGATGGTAGTTTAGTAGGGATATCCATGAGACATGGTATAGAGGTTACTTGATGATTCTATAATGGCCTTATCTATTTTTGGGTTTGTGATCTTGACCCTTTATGAGGATATAAATTTTTTAGGGTGTGTATAATTGTGATTCCATCTGGGCCATAGTTATGCTTTATTTAGATATAGGTTTATCTATTTTGAGGTTATAAAATATTTTGGGAGTTATAATTTAGAAATTTAGAGTTTAGTGGAAAACAAGATAGACACACGGTTAGTAGAAACCATGTGGTAACCTGGTTATATAGATTTGTGGATTCTAGTGGTGTTTTTCATGGTTTGAGCATAGTTTTTCTACTTATACAAGTCTCCATGCAAACCGTGTGAGTATCTGGGATTTATTCTAGAGGTTGTTGCATGGATTGAGCATGGTTTTTCAACTTTTATGTCTCTTTACATGAAATAATGTGACTAATTTTTTCAAAGGAGGGTGGTCATCACATAATTGGTGCATAGTTTGTTAAAACATATAGCCTAACCATTCCCCTAGATCCAAACCCCTTAAAACAAAAAATAATAATACAACTCCCTTGTTCATTTAACCTCTAATCACATCCTAATTTATCATTAACTCAAAACAGTCCCTCTATAATGCTCTATATTCTTCTCCCTTTGATTCATTCGTGATACTTGATCATTTTGGGTGTATCTTATCAAGGTATGTTTATATTTTCTCTCAATTTATCCTCTTTTCTCGATATCTCCTCATGATCTCTCTTCCCCTTATCTCGATGGAATCCTAATATGATGTTATTAATAGATCTAGAGGATTTATGGGTAATTGAAAATTTTATTTATATATGTAGTCTCATGAGGAATAGATCTCTTTTTTATACATCACCAGATTTAATGGAAATGAGGTTTTCATCATTATTAAGGTTGGTGTATTTATCTTATAGTCTATACCTTGGTATGCCTTGTATTATTTTTAATTAAGTTTGTTTTGAATTGTGAAAATAGTGAATTAAAATACATGAGAGGTAAATGTCATATTTTATAAATATGGAAGAAATTTATAAAAATGGGGGGGTTAATGGAAACCAATTTCATGCACATGATGTGTTTGATTAGATAGAACAAAAATGATTATGAAAAGGAAATGATTCTTCAATCATGGATGTGTAATGGTATCTATAAATAAAATGTTTTATTAAAATGTGAGAATGAAATGAAATGGATTTGCCTTATAAAATGTTCTATGAATTGAGAACTTGGTTTCTTGAATGGAATGTCAATGTATTGTCACATAAATATTACCTTATGGAATGAGGGTAAACTAGAAATATGTGTTCCCTAATGGAGTTATTTTTCACTAGGGTAGGTTCTTATGATGCCATGGATTTCTAGTGGGTAGCCTTTCCAAGGGACCAAGTTTCCCAGACTATATGAGTCACTTATAATGGATAGTGTTATTGTTCATTTAAGTTGTGTACACCCTTGAGTTCTTATTGTCCCTTTGGTGTTGTTTAGATACATTTCATGCTTTTTTATTTGATATGCCCATTTTCTCACCTGATATTTATATTGATTCTTTAAAACTATTTATTTCATCTTTTTTTACCTCATGGATAAATGTTATGAGATATTTCTTTGTATATTTAAATATGGAATGTTTTTAAAAGGAAACCCAAAGGTTGATTTTATATGGGAAATCATTTCTTTTGAAATGATTTTGAAATATTTTTTATACAATAAATAATTTATTCACATGGATAGAGATTATATATATTCCTTGGTGGTATCATACTATTATTTAGTGCTCACACCTTACTTTTTTATTTGGTAATTTGTAGACTTGGTCTTGTAGGATACCAATAAAAGGAATAGCATCATGTAGAGGATGACTCTCTAGGATCATGTTTCTTTCTAGTGGGTTGAATTATTGGTGACATACGGTCCCATAGAGATGGAACCATGGCTTCATTTGAATTATATTTTGTTTCTATCCTTATACCTTGTCATTCACTTATTGGATGTTCCCTTTTATGGTTTGGTTATTTTTGACATATGATGTATACTAGATATATTTTATGATACAATATTTATTTATATCATAACATATGTCAGTTTAGGGTGAAATCATACCCATGTTCCTTTTTATAACACCCTAGTTCTTGTCTCTATCCTATGGTGATCTAGAACATACTTCAAGCCTTATGACAGGCTAATTTGGGTGACATTATTGGTTGTCCCAATTTGGTCTGTTGAAATGAGGATGGTAGAGAATGTTTTTACTAGATGGTAGTGGAATTATCCTTATTATATAATGTGTAGGATTATTAATGGGGAGACTCAAAGGTGGAGGTAATGTGAGATTTTTTTAGTCACGGTGACACCCCAAAGGGATATTTGAAGGATGAGTAGCATCATTTGGTGTTCCAAGGAATATTTTTTATTCTATAAGTGATGTGAGAGGTGTTCCTTAATGAGTTCTATGGCTCACCTCTAGTAGTGAATCAAGGTGTATCCAAGATGAATCATTCTTTAAGAAGGTAGTTTTGGTGGATGGGGATGAAGATATTAGCAATAGAGTTCATTGAATTATGTTTTACCAATCAGTAGTTTAATGTATAGCATCAAGTTATAGGAGGTTTTCTATAGTTTTTAGATTTCCTTTAGTGGAAATGGGAGGACATATAGATTCATTTCTTCATTATCTTACACAAAGGTCAAGGGGCGTGATTTTATTTGGGTGATAGAAGATTGAATAATGAAATAATCCTATTTATTAGAAATTAAGGAATCATGTGTTTTAGATACTCTGGTGAGGTGGTATGTGAATGAGATATTGTAGCACTATATCATACCAAGGACCATCATTTTCAATAAGGATCGTCATTTTACCTCATGAGTATGGGGCGGTATTTAGTGTGATTTCATCTGCCAGTTATTCTTTATCAGAACTTTCCACTCACAATTTTATGGTAAGATTTATTAGACTATTAAAACCTTGGAATATATTTTTTAGGTTTGTATATTAGATTTCAGTTGGTCTTGGGTAAATCACTTTTCGTTAGTGGAGTTCACTTATGAGAACAACTAACACTCTCCCATCAACATGGATCATTTTTAGGCTTTTATAGGAGACCTTATCAATCCCTATTGTATTGTACTAAGATAAGAGATACATTTTTCCTTGGAATATATGTAGTATAAAGCATGATCGAGAAAGTCCAGGTAATCCAAGATTGGATGGAGGTAACACAGGATCATCAGATGTCTTATATTGGTCAGAAGAGGATACCCTTAGAGTTTTAAGTTTGGGATCATTTTTTTTAAATATTTATATTCCTTATGGTCTATGAATATTTGGTTGAGGTAGTAAGTTTTATCCTAGGTTTATTGTCCCTTTTGATGTGTTGGGGTGAGTTGGTGAGGTGGTGTTTTAGTTAGTACTTCCCCTGTAGATGATCTAGGTTCATGATGTATTCCATATCTCAGGGCTTCATCGATATCTTCATAATTGTTCCACCATCATTTATTTGTATGATAAAGATATTTAAGATGATGTGGCCTTTAAGGAGCGTCCTGTTGAGATATAGGACCATTAAGAGAATGTGTTCAACAAGAATTTTATTCGCTTAGTTTATGCCCTATGGAGTCATGGTTTCTTATATTAGAAAAATCGGGATTGGAACTTACATATTTTATCCCAATATCATAAGTTTTTTTGATATTTTATCTTTCTTTAAATTCTTTGTTTTACCTTAATTAGTATTCGTTATTTATGTATCATTAGTTTAGCATTATTTTATAATATTTCATATTCTTATCTAGTTGTTGTGTTTCATTAATAGTGTTATTATTATTTGAGATGAGTCTCCATTGGGATTCTATTTTTTATGTCTTTGATGTTTTTATATGTTTTATTTCATCATTTTTCATTGTTTTTTTTAGAAATATCCTTGAGAGTCGTCTCATGGGGTTGTTATTTGAACCCCTTATTTCTTGATTTCTTTTGGGGTTTTATTTAATTTTCAAGGATGAGAATCATTTAAGAGGTATCTTATATAATGGAATGGGTCCCTAGATCCATACATTTGTGTTTTTCCAGGTCTTGAAGGTGTTTATGAGGCTAATGATAAGTTCTTAGACATTCAAAGGCCACCATGTCATAGAATATGGTGTAGTCTTGGCCATTTTGGATGTTTTAGAGGCTTTAATGTGGGGGTAGGATGTTTTATGCCATGATATTTATAATGGATGCCTTTAATAATGGATGTTTTATCTTGGGTATGCCACAATAAATGTGATTCATATAGTAGTTAGTGTTTCACATATAGAGGTTTCCCTATTAAAAATGAGCACCATAAAAATTACACATCAAAGGGTGAGATAGTGTATGGATGAGGAGGTTCTTGGTGAGTTCCTTATGTTGAAAAATGGAATACCACCATGTCCATTTTTCTAGGCATGGTTCATGTTGATTCACCTTGAGTTAAATGAGGATGGGGGAAATGCCTAGGAATTGGGTGTATTAGTGCATGAGGGAATAGTGAGGTTGAGTTCTTGAGTCATGTATAGAAAGAGTGTAAATTACAAGGGGTGTCTCACTATTCCATGGTATTTAGTATATTAGTCCAAAATGGATAAGGGTTTCTCCCTATACCATGGTGGTTGGTCATGGAGGTTATCTAGTATCCAAAACTTAATGCACTACACTATTTTACAAAGTAATGGTGTTTTTTAAGGCATCTCAACATGGTTTTTAAAACATTCAATCTCCAAAGATTAGAACACCTTGAAAATAGGATCTGTTTTGGACAAGGGAACCACATGCATAGACAGTCACTACATCATAGTGGAGGCTTTTCAAACATCCTCTATAAGTGAATGTTTGAATATTTCTTAGTTAATTTATTAACCTCTTCCTTTGAACCCTAGTTATTCCCTAGGCCTCTCACCACCCTTTAACCACCTCTATTTTAGTGTATAAACCTTTTGGTTTGTCAGGATCAAAGTTTTTCAAATCAAGGTACTCTCCCATCACCACTTCTCCTCTCCTTTCTTGTTCTATTTTCTTTCATAGGATCATTGTGTTAAAATTTCTCTATTTTGGATCTAATTTTAGAGCATGTTTTGATTATATATTAATGTATATAGGATCTAGAGAAACTCCCTTCAATTTTGGTGGTGGTTTATTTTTGTTAAATTTTCCCTCATGTGGTGGTCCTTTGAAGCTTCATACTAAGCTAGGGGATTTAAGACTCTCTCCCTTATTGTTTGTGAAAATTATGAGATTATCATGATTTTTGTTATTTAAGTGATTGGTATGAATTAACATAATAATATAAATAATTCAGATGATGGAAAATAGAAATTTTAAGTGGTTTGAATGTGTTTTATTTATAATATTATGTTATTTTAAGTGTTATTGATAATGCTGCATATTTGGTAAGAGAAAAATGAATAACTAAGATAGAGCATGAAAGTGGGATTAGTAATATATGTTAAATAATTTGGGTGTGAACTTAGGTGTTCCATGATAACTGAATCCCCCTAAAATTTAAGAAATATTATATTATTTCCTAATGATGTGATTGAAATTTTTTTCTATGAAATTATATCCTTTAGAATTCATTATTTCTGTTATGTTTAAATACTGGAATCACCTCATATAATTGAATGATAATTAAATTTGGTAAATAAAAATTATTATATTATTAACCTAAAATTTAATTTTTTTTGTATTGGATCATATATTTTTTATTCATAAAAAGTTCATTTTGGTTTGTTTTGTGAATGTGGTTGTGATATGTGGTGGCTGTGTGGATGGAAGTATTATGAGATGGTCTGGTTGTGAGGTGCCCCTATAGTTGGGGATGTTATTATAATGGTGATATGGATGGTTGAGAAAAGAAGGGGATGGTAATGGTTCCCTATTGGCATGTCATGAAATGTTAGGATTTATTAGTGATTTTAGAAGGTATGGGATAGAATGTATTAATAATCAATATGTAATGGGGGTGTTGGGATGCAACTAATGATGTGGTTAATGTCTAGGAATTTAATAATGGTAACTATAAAAATGAAACTATAATGGTATGGTTTTCCTCCTGTGAGTGGATTTTCATTAAATATCATAAAATAAAGACTAATGAGCATGATGTGGAAAAATAATGGAAAATAAAAAAATGGTTAAAAATGTGTAGTTGTGATTGGTGATATGGTTTTTTTCATGTGTATCATGGTTTTTCATGTTTTTGGGGTAGGCTTTGAGGGTTACTCCACTTCGTCATCAGCCTAGGAAGTGTACTAGTGTAGGGGAGGGTGTGGAATTTTCTCTACTTGGAAAAAAAATATTAATATTTTTTCTTGTTTAAGAAATAAAAATAATAAGTAGAAAATCAATTGGATAAGAAAGTTAAAATTTTATACTTTGGTGGAGGTGGGTAGTATTTCATGAATTAATTCAATTATTTATGTGAATTGAATAGTATTTGGAATCAATTTAATTCACCTGACACCCCATACAAAATGGTTTAGAAGAAAAAAATCATACATTAGTGGAAATGGTCAATTTAATGCTTAATAGATCAAAAATTCTAATGAGATTTTGGAGTGAAGTATAGCTTACTACTTATTATATTTATAATATAATTTACTTTCAAAAATATAAATTATACCATTATAAAATATTGAGTGGAAATAATCCTAACCTTAAATATTTGGGGTTGGCCTATTATAGGGTTCCTGGTCCAAAATAGTCAAAATTTGGACCTAGGGTTGTCAAAGTAATCTTTGTTGGATATATTGAGAATAAAAAAACATAGAGAGTTTTGGATTTGAAAGCTAACATTATTTTTGGATATATAACTATTTGAATGTAAATTTTATAAATATATTTTGGAAGAGTAAGTTCCATATATTTCAAACTCAGGTACTTAATTATATTTAAACTTAGATAAAGAGATTAACATTAACTCTTGGGTTCAGTCTAGAAAAGTAAAAGAAAAAGGAAATAAAAGTGTCTTCGTCCATATTTTATATCTCCTAATTCTTTAATTTTCAATATTATAGATGATAAAAATAAAAATATTTTAAAAAAAACAAGTGGTTTTAACCTTAGGTGATGATCCAAAATCATATGAGGAAGTTATATATTTTAAAGATGTAACATTCAAATCTGGATGATTATGTGAGTTGGGTCAACAACTAATTCACTTTTACTTATTTTTCATCATTTTTACGGGCCATAAGGTTCAAATTATACAACATGTAAGTGGTTTTTATAAGAAAATATGATTAAAAGGGTAGAATTCAACCCTTTAAAATAATATTTCTTATTAATGGATTCAAGAAAATAGAGGGTATTTGTAATGCCTCAGCTAGGATCGCTTGAACGGAACCCAAGTGGGGACACTATATGAACTTAAGAACATATCCCCATATTCAAAAGACTGGTGTCTTGTGGTGAGGGAATAAAATAGTTTTAAGGTAACTATTCCCTCTAAAATAAACCCTAAGGGTTATACCCAAATCTACTAAAAAATTGGCATGACTAGTGTGCGCAATGAACATCCCAAAAAAATTGTAGACATAAAATAGAGAGCCAATAGGGCCCCAAAATCTAGAATAGAAAGCATTAAATGGTATATATGATATAGTATAACAAAAAGGAGAAATATTAATATATAAATAAATAAATAATCATCATATAAATAATGACACATGATCTGGTACACATGTTCAACAATAACTATTAGTGTACAGGCCTCTGAACCAACTCATATAATCATCCTCCCAAAACCTAGAACTCCATAACTTTATAGACTTTTACCATGTTCTCAGCTCTAACCTATACCTATAGTTTATGAGAAAACATGAAATTCTACCCATATACATTGAAACTCATGTCATGTATGTAGGTTTGGGTGAGTCCAATGACCCAGTAGGAATCCTCAATGCCTCAATAATACTGATTGTTGTTGTGATTAAGTGTATGTTCATGCAATACATATATATATAGTGAAATAGTTCTTGTGAAACACACCCTCCTAGAAAATTAAATATAAGTTATAACAAACATACATGTTGGGTTATTGGGTTCCAACTGTTCCACCTTAAGCCTCGACTATACCTACTTAATCTAGTGATGGAGTGTTTCTAAACATGTCACATCAACTACCTAGGGGGCACAGGTCCTACCCCAAAACATATGCCCAATATTGTACCCAATTTGGCTAGTTTCAGATTTTTTTTTAAAAAGGTTGGGGCCGAATCCTCAATTTATTATTTAAATCAAAGACCTCTTTAGACTGGGTAGAGGGGAGACCCATTACATAGCCTGAAGGCCCAAGGCCAAGTGTCCTGAATACAAGGCTTGAAAGAACATTTTTTGGCCCAAAGGACCCCTCGGTGAACAGTACTGCTATAGTACCATGCTGCTACAGTACCTGCTATAGTACATTCACTGCTACAGTACTTGCAACAGTCCCTCTGCCGCTATAGTGTCGCTGCTGCTACATTTCCACCGCTGCTACAGTACTACTATAGTTCCCTGCTACAGTACCTGTAAATTCACCCCTTCCTGGATTTGATCCTGGGTCTTTTGGATGCCAATAAGGAGCCTGTACCACTAGGGTACATGCTTGTTGGAAAAATGTGTGAAGGGTAACGCTCGCCTCCCATTGGGGGGGCCTCCATTCCCAAAGCGCGTCGCACGTTCCTCGACTAGGCAAATGGATTTGAATCACCCTGTGCATAATATGCATAGTCTCCGAGTCTGGTAAGACTTGAGCCTGGGCCAGTTTCCATGGAGAGTGAGGGGTACAACCAGCGGGTACCACTCGGCTAACACCCATGGGAATAATTATCATAAATCCATTTACAAGGATCTTTTCTAAGGCAACCTATAACCATATACATACATCCAAATCCTAGGTAACCACCCAGGAAATCTATATAGACCTAAAGTCTTAATCCAAGGTAACCACCTAGGAATTTCATATATACCCAAGGCTAAATCCAAGGGTATTACCCAAGGAATTCATGTATACTGCAAGTCAAATCCCAATGCCTTAGGTATTCTATATAAACTTGATGGAAAATTCCAAGGGGATTTCCCAAGTCATTTGTATAGGCTTGTAGGATGAATCCTCGGTAACCACCTAGTCATTTTACATATTTTCAAAGGTTGATTCCAAATTAAACACCCAAAACAATCCATATAGTCCTAAATTACAATTCCTAAGTAACTATCCAATAAATCCACATAAAATAATCATAAGGTATTACATCATTCCTATTCACCTCATAATCATAACACTTGGTGGGAAATTCATCCCACCTAAGTCATCTCACATAACACATATCAAAAGGTTTGTCCATCTTCCCAAACTCATCTCACATAATCGAGGTTTATTTCTCAAGTGAATAACCTATCATTGTCAATAATCCCATATCAGGATCATAAAATGATTCAGGTTTTAAGGTGACACCAGCAATCATCATTATCCATATCTCACACAAATCCTCTCTAAGGGAACAAAATATTGGGGAACACACCCAGGTCCCCTAGGTCACATCATATTGAAGAAACCCAACATGGGTTCCTTGATCATATTTCCATCTTTGGGACCCAGCCCCTCATTCTGGTAAAAATTCCCCTCAATGTCTATTGTGGTCCTTCAGACCTATCACTAACCTTTAAGGGTCTATTACAACCATCTAGATCAAACCTCCACTTTGATACCAAAAAAAATACATCATTATACAATGTGCATAACATGAATAATGATGAAACAATCAACACACAAACCAATCAAAACAAGGGGACATATAAAATCACTCATGATTTAGAAGATATGGAATCTCCCACACATAGTAAAATGGACCAAAACAACTCAACTAGGCTATTCTAGCTTCCATTTGGAAATCAGTTTAAAATCCTCTTCCTAAAATCATTTATAAATAGAACCACATGCCATATTACTCACATTAGTACCTTATATAAAATCTAAAAAAACATTATTTAGAAAAATCATTCTCATTTTGAAACATCGTTTTAAGACCCATTTCTAAAATCACCAATTTCCATTGAAATGATAATTTAATTAAAAATTATTTTTAAAACAAATTTTAAAAATAGAAACTTCTCATTATTTTTGAAATCAAAAACATGCCACCAAGAAATCCATAAAAGAGGCCACCAGAGATCATTCAACTAAAGCATCACCATCAAACTATTTAGAAATATTTGTGGTCTATATATACTATTTTCTTAATACAATCCTATACCAATTTATGGTCAAGATAACACAAATCATGAAACATAAATATAGGTGTAATAATGATGGTGTGTGAACATAAAATCACTAAATTAATAACAAACTAGTAAAGTTAAGTCCACCTATCTCAAATCGAAATCTATAAATCATTCCAAGCTCATACTAACCTATTATTATTCTACAAGAACCTCTCTCACCAATAAACATCATCAAATTAATAAATTAAAATTTTAAAACCAAATTCCAAAATTAGAATAACTGATATCTAACTCATCATGAATCATTTGATCACCAAAACCATGAAAAATGGGGTTTGGTATACTCCTAACATGCACTCAGACCTAATCCACATAAAATCCCCATAATTTTTCAATGTATCAACAGAAAATTTTATTTAATTTAGGAAAATCCCTAATAAAAATCAGTAAGTGGCATACATTCAATGAAACGGTGTGAAATGATGTGTATACATTGTCATGGGATGTCCACTAGCTAAATTGAGAAAAATCCATGTCATATCAAACAATTTACACCATAATATGGTGGAAATCATCACCAAACCCCTATGTTGGGTTTCTTAAATTAGAGAGAATCTCAATAAGAATACTAAAGAGTAAGTATAAGAGATATCTCTCCTTGAATAACAAAATAATGCAAGGAAACCACCCCAAATCAAAGGGTCTTAGAGGAGGAAGAAGGGAAGGGGGGATCTCCTGGTTTAGCGCATGTAAAAGAGGGAGAAATTGGGAGAGGTGTTTAAAATTGAGTAGGATAAAATAGTCATTTCACACTTTTTAAATAATTTTGGGCACCTACATGGTTTTCCAAACCTTATTGAAATTGTGTGGTTAGAAAAGCCTCAATTTATTACCCTCACATGGTTTGGATGCATAGTTTTTCAATCCATGTGTCCATCATGTAAATAATCACTAAACTTGAATTATAAGTTTTTCACAGTTAATTTGAAACCATGCACCAACTATTTTCCAAACCCCTATACAAAATCATCCCTCATTGTTTACCCTAACCATTCAATGACTGTGCATAGGACATAAACACTTTCCAAAATTTATAACTCCACCCTGAAGATCGTGAGACTCACTCAAGCACCTGAAGAACCACCCAATCCTCGATCCTTATCCAAAAAAAAATATTCTTTGGATGCTCCAACTCTCTAAATTCCAATATGGACCTCAATTTTAAAAATTACCCCTACTCCAAAAAGAAAAAAAATAAAATTCCCCGGAATTTCACCATACTGAAAAGGAAATTAGGTTTTACAACCTCACCCACCATAGTATTTATCATCCCTAATAATCCTTTGTTTTTATTAAAATATTAATCTTTACTTATTAAACTCACTAATTCATTCTTAATTCATCATGTTCTATCCTAGAAAACACAACATGCTTCTGTTGTGGAACACCATCCACCAAACTCTAATACATCATATTCTCCTCTGAACACCAGTCTGATCCCCAAACCACCTAGATAACATCCTAAAGATTCTCCCAATGTTGTTCAAACCCCCACCATATCCATATTCATTACACATTACAAGTTGGTCCTCCTCTAACTCACTTCCCTCAAAATCACTTGGCCTTAGCCATCGACACATCACCACTTCATCACACCACCCGATCACAGTGCCTTAACACCCAAAGGCATAATTGAACCATTAAAACACCCACACTGAAGTATAAACCTGACTCTAATTCAAATTCCATGGTTGGATCCTCAATTGACACATTAAAATGTCATACTCAACCCACAAGTACAGACATGCCACTGATTTCACTCACTCTCAAATCACACTACCACTATCTCTATCTCATTTCCAACACACAGATTCTATATTACACCTAACCCAAATTATAAACTAGGTATATCTGCTCATTATCACCCTAAAATCACCTAAATTATCCAATGACTAGTTCCATAGAACCTTAACCCTTTTGACATGGGGTTTGTATACCCATGACTGATAAGATTCTCCCCACCATAGGAGTATCCTTACTATCACCTTATAAAACCAAAACACCCAATCTACATAGATCACATCTCATCCACCATTGGACATAGTAAATAGGTGTGGCCTCCCTACTCACACCTAAGCACCAACCCACAACATTTATCATAAGACAACAAGGTGGTTCTTAGCCACACCCATCAATCCAAAACACCAAAGTGTCAAAAATTGATTTATCACAAGATTTACGGTTCTCCCCATTATAATACTCCATTATATGAGTAAGATTAATCCTAATGGTTCTACCCACCATAGGAATCATTTATATAAAATAAACACCAGTAGGTTTAACTCATGAAATCATGAAAACACGCATCAAGGGTTCTAATACCTAAACCCACTAACTCACACTTAGCCACTCAATCCCTACATAAAACACGCATATGATGATCCATCCATGAGAGGATCTCCAAAACAACTATGTAGTACTAACCAAATATAAAAGACAACACTAGGGTCTCTCCCATTCAACCACTAAAAACCAAACAATATCTACCTACATAGGCTCTAGTTGATTTCTCCTATCATTTGGAAAAATTAGGTCCACCCCCATAAATAATACAAAGGAGTTACAAAAAAACATGGAACATAATCTAAGTATACAATTATAGTATCTAGGCCTCTCCTTGTTAGAACACTAAAAATACAAAAAGAATATTTTACATGATATCAATTTCTTATTTCAAAACCTGTTCAAATAATTTACACACACTGAAACTCATATTATTATTCTAAAACACCCCTTATAGTCCAAGATTTTTCATCAAAAATAAATCACAAAAACCCCAGGCCTTGTAAATCCTTTTTCTTAAGTCAATCTCGTATTCAAAATCCTTTTTGAAATCAAACTTCAAAACCATTTTCCTTACATTTTCAAAACACCCAAAAAATCTGATCATTTCAAATTAATTGACTCCGTGAGACATTATTAGTAAAATAGACTTATAAAAACATCTAATTAACTCCTCATTACACTACATGTGTTTTTTTTCAAAAAAATCCTCTTAAACCAGGGTTTTTCACAAAAACCAATCATCCTGAAAAACATTACCCTATGGAGGTCAAATAATCATAATCACAATCAACCAATCAAACCCTTAAAATCTATATTAATCTAATAACACCTTATAATATAATCAATAAAATTTCAATTATATTATAAGTTACTTAAATTAATAATGTATTCTAATGAGACAATATGTCAACCAGCACCACCCATAGGCACATGTATCATGCCCTAATCATGCCACTATCATGATGTATAAATTACTCATTTTCTCCCAGTTGAGCCCTGTAACACATCCCGAGTATCATACATCCCACATTGGTATTCTTGGTAAAATTCAACACCTCAATAATCCTAGAGTGCCTAGTCCCAACACTAGACATCCTCTGAAAAATTGGGTTTCAACTAATGTCACGCTGGCCAAGAATTCACTTGTTATACCTCTCAAATCTAGATAAGCTTTCTCTACCTCTAACTATACTATTCCATCTCAAAACAAGATCTGATACCACTTTGTAATTCTTATACCTAGATCGGTCAAAATAGACATGAGTAGGGATTCTATGTGATCTCAAGCACACCTCCCTGTATGCCAGAGGTCATCCACTATAAGTGATGGCCTAAAATAGTAATAGAGAGATTTTTCCCTCAAAAATAAATATTGATGGTCATACATGAATCTACCAAATATTCTAGGGGTTTCCATGGGTTGGGTGTAGAGACCCGAAGCTTGACGTACATAGACTTTACATTACTTTTGCGGAATACTTATTACATAACAAAAACACACACACAAGGATCGTAATAGTTTAGTGTCTTTGGAAACTCGGAACGTAATCTTCTAATCATGGTGAAAGATCTTCAATATCTCCCATAAAGATCTCCCTTCTCTTTTACCTAAAACCTTTCTTTATATCCTGGGGAAAAGAAAACATAAAATTCTGAGCTCAAATGCTCAGTAAGGGTAAACAAAATAAATAACAATCACATCATATTCATAAGAACATATCTTTTGGAAATCTTAACCTGCAAAAGAGATCATAATTTCATAACATGGGATAAGTCATGGCAGTGAAATGTAATCACAACAATCATAACTTAAAACATGAAACATTGTGGCATGCACACATAATCATAGAGAATCATTTCTTGTTAGTCAAGACTCATTGCCAAGACTATCTTAGTGTACAAAGTCCCTTTCTGAATCGAGTAACCCTCGTTTCAGTCCTGTTTCACTGAACCAGTATAACCTACCATTTCAGCCATGTCTATCTCATGAGATATAAAATCTTTACCCAATGCATTGGAGGGAGATATAGGTCCCACCCATCTCATAATTATACCATTCTTATGTGTGCCACAAAATCATAAATCATACATCATTGCATAACCCATGTAATAAAAATGGGATTCTTAAACAACATGACATCATAAAACAATTCATATAAGATAAAGGAATTCATAAAAATATTTCCATCACAACATGATCAAATCAATGTAATAATAGGGATAAAAACAGAACCCTTTATTATCTTAGATGGAAAATAATTTTGATAAAACACTTGAACTCTATTCTTGAGGAAAATATCATTTCTTCTTCAAAAACATTTTTTCCTTTCATAACATGTCATACGACTTTAAAATAAAAGAAGTTGATTAAAAATAAACTTGAAAACTTGTAAAGTAAGCTTCTTGGAAATAATGTTTTAAAAATCCATTCATGTCGTATAAGTTAAAAAAAACATTCTTAGTACTTTTGTCGGAAAAGTCAAAAAGTACCTCGTACGAAAAACGACAAAAGATTCCTTTCATATCTTTTACTAAAAACTCACCGAAGGGTAAAATTGGATTTAAAAAATTGTAGGTGGATGGAAACAATATTAAATATTGAGTAAACATGGATGGTGATAAAATACAGCCCAGTAAATACTAAAGTATAAACAATCTCGGATAAAAATGAGATTGTGATATTTTCCCTTACCTTAGGTCTGACTTGCTTTGTACGTGTCCGAAACTCCTGTATAATGATTTAAATCATGTTATTGACTTATTACATAATCATATTCATTGTTATTATATCATATATGGTCCTCTTATGACTTTATATTACCCGTTCTTTTGTAAATTCATGTTAAAGTAGCGTTTTGGGTAAAATCGTCTCATTTGTCGTTCGTGTTTTTAACTTGTAATTATTCATATGATTACTTAGATCATGATTACTTAATTCCAGAATATAAAACATGATTTATATATATATATATTCAGGATATACATATATATATAATAAATCAGTAAATGGAAAGAAATACACCGTTCATGGAGACGGTAGTCCGTACGTACGCATGAACGCTGTTTTCGTTTCCTTATTGAATTGAATGGAATTAAGTAGATGACATACATATAAATATAAATAATTCCAGTATAATTATTATGTCATATATTTCATTAGGACTTATTATATATACTTTATAATCATTCATGAATGGTTAATCATTGAGAATGAATCTCATCGCGTCGTGGAGACGGTAGTCCGTACGTACGCACGAGCGATGATATCGTTCCCATGGTCGTGGAATTGTGTTGAAGTTTATGTATACTATTTCAGTATCAATATCACTTTACAATAATCATATATAGTTACTCATTACACCTTTATACCCATCCAATTAAGGTGGTGGCGGAAAATATATTACACCACGGCGTGGAGACGGTATTCCGTACGTACGCACGCGCGGTGATTTCCTTTTTCCGTAGGATGGATAGAAGGTTAATTAGAGTTGTTTCATATTTATAATAACATATCAGTATATAATAAATACTAATGTTATTACTTTATCATGAAACAAAAAAAGAAGAATAAGTTGAATAAGAAAGGAATTGAAAAAGATCGGTAATGGATATTACCTCTTTTTGACGCGCCTTTTCTTAGCCTCCACTTAAAGAACTAAGGATGGTCTTTGAAGAAGACCAGGACCTCTATGATGATACTAGGGAAGTGGAAAAGGGATTTTTTCAGGGGTTGGCCGAGCTTGAAGGCTCAAAGTTGTGTGAGGAAGAGAGGGAGGAGGTTCCCTTTTATAAGGGAGGAGAGGGGCACCTTAGGAATATCTCAAAATATTATTTTATATTAAAGTCAAAATCGGTTTATAATGGTTCCAAAGGGTCTTATTTCGAAGCTAAAGTGGGGATGGGTCGAAATACTATCAACCAATAGGATTTAGACAAGTTTAGGGTATTATTTTAACCTTATCAATTAGATTTTAACTCTAAGTTAAATAATTTAACTTTTACCGTGTCTTTTTGTTTTCTTTCACTATATGGTTAATACACTTACTATAACATGCCAAAAGAACCCCAAATTGTTTATTATTAATATATATATCCTTATCTAAGTAATTTGGCCGAACCTTAGATTTTTAGAAATAAAATAACAATTAATAATATAAAATTTGATTTAAAAACTATTTTGTGTCAATTTTGACACTATTTGATATATGATTTTTTTGAAAGTCATAACAGAATTATATGTTCTAAACAAGTTGATTAAATCAACACTAATATATCATATTAACCTATAAAATTATTGGAATTCATAAAAAGTCTTAAATTACATTTATTTTGGTATTTATAATATCAATTATGTCAATATTTCATTAATAAGATAATTACTACATCATCTTTGTGTCATAAATAAATTAACTTATTTGATGTCTAAAAATTACAAATAAAATACCATAATGTAGGAAATCTTTTTATCTTTCTAATGAATATTTACAATAGAATTTATCTTATGTAAAACCCTATATTAAAAATGTTTTAGTAAATATACTTTGATTTTAACTCTTTTAACTCTTCTTTGAATTAAATAATAATAAATGTCCTAATCTAATCCAAGTGGGCCTAAATGGTCATATTTTATTCCTAAGCTTGTTTTTGGTCGAATTACACTTGTCCAATAGAATTAGGACATGTTTTAGGGTAATAATAATATCATTTTTACCCTTAATTACCCTATTTACTTTTAACCGTGGTAAATAAAAGTAAAAAGTTACTATTCACCAAAAATTATTTTCATCTCATTGAACCACATTTTACTTACTGACATCAACCGTGTCTCTCAGATTTTTGAAATTCCATTTACAGAAGCAGTAAAATTAAGATTTATGAAGAAATTAATTTTTTTAACTACCACTTAGTAGTTTCACTATTCATCAAAAATTGATGTTTTTCAGAACAATGCCAAAATTTCATCCTAAGATATATTTCATATTCCGAATTCAAAAATGAAGTCTATTTTACCAAATTCATAACATAGAAGTTGCATTAATTAATTTTATAATTAAATCCCACTGTTAAAACAAATAGCGTGTTTTAAGAAACAATATCTATCAAAAGATTGACACTTGTTTATGTCTGGTTTAAATGTGAAATTACATCCAATGACCAACATTGTATTAAATTGTAAAAATATATTCTAAATATACTTTAAAACCACTCAAATTAATAATTTATCACTATTAATTATTTTGATTAAAAAAGTTGTTTTTAATTATAATTTAGTAATTTTCACTATTCATCAAAATATGAAAGTTATCCGAAAAGTACCAAAATTTCACCTTAGGCTAAATTCGATACTCTGAATCCAAAAATGAAGTCCATTTTGAGGGCTAAAATTTCTAAAATTTTAAAATGTGGTTATTACTATTCATAACGGCTAGTTATAATAATATTTTAATAGCATATCGTTGTTTAGTGAAACACGGTATTGCGTACTACACACGCTATCGAGGAAGGTCGTGTAATGCAAGGCAAGTCAAGGATGTGTGTTGTGCAAGATCCTTTTGGTGTAGCGTACAACACAAGACATTAATAAAATTAAAAAGAATATTTTTCATAAAATCTTGGGCTGTTACATTGGGTTTGGTTGGTTTTGGGGGGATTTTGGACCCAATTTGATAAAAAGAGGATGGGTCGAGTCAGGTTGTGTTACAAGCTTTATGTCCCAAAACCTGACCCGGACTGACAAAACCCATTTAGGTCAAAATATATTGATCTATTTATTGTTTTTACATGTATAGTTTATAATAAATTGATCATAACAAAAAAATCCATGATTCTGGAAAAATTCAAATACAAACTCCTTAAAAAACAATGTATTCCATACTATGGGAAAAATAAATTAATTAATTAAGAACATTGATCACTAAACCCAGGGTAAAACAAATACATGAATTCCTCAAAAAGGGACACACATCCATCATAAAACCAACCAAGTAAATAACATCAATAACTGAACCTCCTATGACAGTGTATGTAACAGGACACACCCCCAAAACCACCTATAAACCAAACAAATATGTCTAAAAAAATTAAATTAAAATAAATGAATATATAAACAAAAAAACAAACATAAAATAAAACCCCTATATACTTTTCAAGGATTAATTTTCTTTAATAGTAAATAATAGTTGAAAAATATTACGCCAAAAAAAAATAAATGTTAATCAAACTATAAATGTGCCAGAAAGAATAAAACAAAGAAATGTATTTGCTCTATTATTATAACACAACACATGAATTAATTTAATAAATTTTAATAGTTTCATTAATTTACAATAAAAACTATAATTTATTTATAAAAATTATAACTAATTCATGAATACTAAAATACACATACATTTCTATAAAAACTATTAGGAAAATTATAAATCATTGATTAAATTAGGAATTTCATTAGTGTTAATCCACAAAGTTCATAAGAGTTTCTTACTCACACTATAACTATTTATATTATATAAAACAAATAAATTTGTGTGTGTTTTCAAAAAATATGCATTTATTTTTTTATGTTAATTCAAAAAAAATAGTGTAAGACAGCATATTTAAAATAATTACCATAGTATAGACTTTTTGGTATTAGTACTTTCATTTTGTTTAAAAATAAATAAGAATATGTTAGTGAAATTTCACTATGAATAAAATAAAAATAAATGAAATATATTACATAAGTAATTGAGAAATATATACTCCAAATAATTTATAAAATAATAAAAAATTTAAACCTCAATGAAGAGAATTATTTTATACTTTATTCTTCTATTTTAGGTAGTGATACCTTGACCATGAATCATAGATTACATATCTTAAAAAACAAAAAAATAACAAGTATATATTTTTATTTTTCAAACAGAGGTTTATAGTTGATACATGATATAAAAAATCATAATATTTTTAATGGTACATAATTCGATCAATTCAACTTCTTATAGTTTCTTTCAAATGTAAATTGGTTTACAATTTATATACCAATTTTGGGAAAAATTAATTCCTTAATGGTATTGGGATTCAAACAACTATGAAATGGATCATTGAATCATATTCTTGTACTAAATTTTGACTTAGAAAATACTATAGAGGGTTGAAATGATATTATATCATTGTTAATGCATGAAATAACATGATACTTTCTTATCTTTTTTTCCACCATCTTAAAATATCAAATCCATAAAAATCATCCTCATAGTCATAAACCTCTAGATATCTTTCTAATTCATTCCTTTATTATGTTAATTTTCCTTTACTTTTCTTTGACCTATATGCATCTTTACATTTAACATAATTCTCACTACAACTACAACCATCATAAATATCTTAATCTTGATGAGAACATGATTCTAATTGATCAACAGGGATATAATATTTACATTTTTAAAAGAAAATGAGATTATTCACAACCTCTATTAATTTATTGATCAATTTATTCTTCTATTCATCATCAAAAATCATTTCAAAACTATCCATATAATGATCTAATTTATATTGGGGATCAATAAAAACTATCATAATCACAAGAAAATTAAAATTTAAACCAATACCCCAATAATTTTCCAACTTACCTTAATTGAAATGGACATTTCACTCATAATATTATCATTAATTTTAATCCATTCCTTTATTTTTCTATATATGTCACTGAAATTATAAAATAAATTCTTATGTTTCAAATACATAGAATCATAAAATTCAACAGTACCATTATAAAATATTTTTAAAAACTCTAAAAATACAAGAGAATGTTCCTAATCATATGTTGTTGGAGGCCCACCTTTACTGATAAGAGCACTCAGAAAACTTTAATATTCCTTAATGTGAATAAATACTTTCTCATACTTATCAACAATATCCAATATAGACTAGCAAGAATTACACCTAGTAGGAACATGAAGAATTATAGACTATTTACTTGGAATATTTAACTCCACATTAATACTCTTGAAATTAGTCAATTTAGAAGGTGAACTTCTCACAAACTTGAAACAAAATCTAATTCTAGAAATGGATATTGATATTTCCTTTAACCCATCACTAACAATAAGGTTTGAAATATGTGAACTAAAACTCACATGCATATAATCTCCCTTAATAATACACTCATTGTAATCTTTAACCCTCCTCATCAAATAATTTATAGTTATATTATTAAAACTATAATTTTCCATAGTAACATTGTTAATCCTTTCAATCCCCCATTTTTTCATTGTTTGTTTAAATACTTGACCAATTGTTTCCTCTTTATGATCTGAAATAAGACTAAACCTAATTATTTTTTTATTCAAGGTCCAATTATCATCAATAAAATGTGCATTCACATTCATATAATTAAGATTTTTAATTTAAGTCTATTTTTTAGTAGTAATAGAAACCATATAAGAGAACATGTTGATCATGGACTTTAATTTATGTTTCTCACACAAATATAATTAGAATCAATATCAAGAAACTATTTTTCTATATGGAACTTGAAATTGAGGTTGAACAACTTCCATAAATTATATAAATCCTTTATTCACCATATATTTAAATAATAACTCATCAATTATTATCATTCTATCAAAAGTTATTATGCACTCTTCATGGTTAAAATGAGCTATTTAAATTTTAACCATCCCATCATCATCATCTTCACACTTATTTCTAACACCAATAGTGGTTTTAATTTTCTCAAGTTTTTTGTGAGGATTTTTATTGCACTTTTTAAAATTCCAATTAAAATTTCTAATTATATATTATATATTCATGCATGAATAATATTTAACATAGTGATTTTATACTGATCCTTTATCTTTGTTTTTATGAAAATTATCCCATGCTTGATAAAATATATTAGCTGCTCTAGGAATTTTTCCCTTCTTAAGGGATGGATCACCCTTAGTTTATTCAACTAGTTTTCTACTATTTATACCCCCTTATATTTTGTAATTTAATGATAAATCGGAGTAGAACCTATTTTAATTAGAGTTCCTATAATATTTAAAGGATTATATCCCCTTGTACCACCTTCTATGAATGGATTTATAGATATTTTCCACAAAATACGCCCAATCATTGAGAAATGTGAGGCTTTATATGCAGCCTACTATAGAACACCCCTATCTAGACAAGGAAAGTGGATTACTTCCATATTTTAGGGTTAATCAATTAGGTTTTTTTTATTTATTCATAGTTAGTAAACAATATATAAATAATTAATAGAGGAATTAGATTTGTTTAATTGATGTTGGATTGAGAGAGGAAGATAAGAAGAAGAAAAGATCCATCAAAAAGAGCGGAAGAATGTGGTCGATAGCACACAATGCTAGGAAGAGGAGGGTGAGTATGGATTATATTCAATGATTGGGGATTGATAAAATGTATGGTATGGATGGACAGTAATTTGAGAATGAGTATTGACAGGGAAGGGAATGTGCAAGAGGAGTGGAGAGGGGGGTTAAATGATAGTATTAGGGATTGTATATTTTGATTCTAAAATAATTTAATGAGAATGTATAGCAATATGGTTTGGTGATTGTAGAGATACAAACTTGACGTACATATACATTACATTACTTTTTTGGAATACTTAATACATAACAAAAACAAACACACAAGGACTGTAATAGTTTAGTGTCTTTGGAAACTTGGAAAAATAATCTTCTAATCATGGTGAAATATCTTCCACATCTCCCATAAAGATATTCCCCTTTTGTTTTCTTACCTAAAACCTTTCTTTATATCCTGGGTAAAAGAAAACATAAAAAGGGTGAGCTCAAATTCTCAGTAAGGTAAACATAGATAACATAAAACAGTCCATAAACATTTGAATGCAAAAACTTGAACATAAAATCTAAACATCAAAATCCTGAGCAAAGACATAAATCTTGGAAGTACGTAAGGCATATATCATAAAATAACATCAATAATGATAAAATAGTATGGTAATAAAACATGTAATTGTGGAAAACTATTAATCACATGATATGATTTTCATATTATCCAAGGCATTGCTGCCAAGACCATCTTGGTGGACAAAGTCACTTTCTGAATCGAGTTCACTCCTCGTTCCAATCCTGTATCACTGAAATGGATTAACTTACCATTCCAGACATGTATATCTCATGAGATATAAATATTTACCCAATGCATTGAAGGGATATATAGGTCCCACCCATCTCATAATGAAATCATTCTTACGTGTGCCACAACATAAACATAAATCATTCATCATAACCCAAAGAATAAAATGGGTTTCATAAACATCATCTCATCATAACATAATCCATATAAAACAAATGGATATCATTTCATCATAAGAAAATTGAAACCATGTAAATCATAGAGACATTATACTTGACACATACACATATGAAATAATGTCATCTTATATGGAAAATGGTTTTGATAAAACACTTGAAGTGAATTCTTGAGGAAAATATACTTTCTTATTCAAAATCATTTATTTTTTACAAAATGCCATGAAATTTTAAAAGAAAAGGATTTTTTTGAAAATAGTCATGAAATATTCTAGATTAAGCTTCATGAAAAAAAGGCGTTATAAAACTATAAAAATTTGTTCATGTCGTATAAGTTAAAAAAACATTATTCTCGTACTTTTTTCGAAAAAGTAAAAAGGTACCTCGTATGGTAAACAAAATAAAGATTCCTTACATACCATGTAGTAAAAATGGGTAAAAATGACTTCAAACGTACATGAAACCATTTTTAGAAAACAGGGACATGGATGATAAATATAAGCCCAGTAAGTACTTATGAATAAACAATCTCGGATTAAAACGAGATTGGAAAAGTAATCACTTACCTTATGTCTGATATGATTCGTATGTATCTGAAACTCCTGTATAATGATTTAAATAATGTCATTGAATTATTACAGAATCATATTCATTGTTATGATATCATATATGGTTCACTTATGACTTTATATTACCCGTTCTTTTGTAAATTCCATGTTAAAGTAGAGTTTAGGGTAAAATCGTTTCATTTATCGTACGTGTTTCGATTTTTTATTCTTGATATTATTACTCATATCCTGATTTACTTAATTCCATAATGTTAAACATGATTTATATATAATATATACTCATTATATAAATATATATGACAGATCGATAAATGGAATGAAATACACCGTTCATGGAGATGGTAGGCCCTACGTACTCATGAACGCTGTTTTCATTTCCTTATTGAATTGAATGGAATTAAGTAAATGAAACATATATGTACATAAATCTAGTATCATTATTATGTAATATATTTCATGATTATTTATTACATATATTCTTTATAATCATACTTGAATGGTTAATCATGGAAAATGAATCTCATCGCGTTTGTGGAGACGGTAGTCCATACGTACGCACAAGCGATGATATCATTACCATAATTATTGAATAGAATTGGAGTGAATGATATAATATCTCAGAATTAGTATGATGTTATAATAACTATATATAGTTATTATTTACACCATTATACCCATCCAAGTAAGGTGGTTGTGGAAAAACATATTACACCACGGAGTGGAGACGGTATTCCGTACGTACGCAAGTGCGGTGATTTCATTTTCTGTAGGATGGATAGAAGGTAAAATGGGGTTGTTTCATATTTATAATAACATATCAGTATATTAGTGATACTTATGTTATTAATTTATAATGAAAAAAATAAAGAATAATAAGTTGAAGAAGAAAGAAACTTGAAAGAATCAGTAGAAGAGATTACCTCTTCTTCGACGAACCTCTTTTAAGCTTCCTCTTAAGGCACAAGAGTTGGTCTTCTGAGGAGACCAGAACCTCTATAATGTTTATAGGGAAATTTAGAAGGTAAATTTTCAGGGTTTGGTCGAGTTTGAAGGATCAAAATTGTGTAAAGAGAAGAGGGAGGAGGTGCCCTTTTATAAGGGAGGAGAGGGGCACCTTTGGAAACATAAGAAATATTAATTTATAATAAATTCAAACCCCACTTAAAAACCTCCAAAAATAACTCAATTCGAAGATGAGATGATATAATATTGTAATATAATAATCCAATAAAATTTATACATGTTGGTAATTTATTTTAAACCTTATCAATTTTATTTATCCTTATTTAATTTATTTAATCTTTTTTGTGGTACCAATATTTTAGATTTAAATTGTTATAAATAATTACTTATGTGTTGTGAATTATCCATAATTTGGTACTTAAAATAATTTTATACCATATAATTTTCAATTTATAATTTTTAAATATTTATGTTATTTTTAACAAATTTAATAATATGTTATTTTTATAAAATAACAATAGTGTTAATTTTGACACTATCCATTTATTTCAATTTATATAAAATCCACAGAGTATATATTCGAACCAAAATGTTTAATATATTCCTAACATGTCATATTAATCAATAAAATTTGTGGATAAAATTAATTAGTTCATATAATGTTTATTTTAAAATTTATAAAACCATTTATTTGATATTTCTCTTAATAAAACAATTACTGCATCATTTTTTTATAATCATTTAATATACTTATTAGTTGCATAAAAATTAAAAACAAAACCCCATTATGAAGATAAATATAATACCTTTCATAATAATATTTTTACTCTAATTTATAATCTTAAAATCACAACATTTAAATTGTTATATTTACTAAATTATGAAGGTGACATCTTTGACATCATTTAAAATAAACTAATATAAATGTCCTAATCTATTTTATAAGGATCCAAATGGTCCACAAATCGACACTTGGATTATTAGGGTATATATATACTCGAAAAATATGGTTTGGTCAAGTTTCTGGTTCTTTTGATAGGTATTAATATTTTAATAAAAACTATATTATTGATTTTTCACTAAATAAATAATTTCTACCTCATTAATGTATAAGCTATTAAGGTAATTAACTATTTTTTAAAAATCAAAAATAAATTACCATGATAAATAAAAACATTTTATCTTTCAAATTAGTCTTTATAATCGAAATTATATTCTGTATAACCTTATATTTAAAATAATCTAATTATTAAAGTTTGAGTGAGACATATTTCACTTTCTTTAAAATAAAATAAATTAAAGGTCTTAATCACATCCAAGTGGGTTCCAATGGATTCTATTTTGACCGGAATATTCCTTAATACAAAATATAATCATCCAATTATATTAAGACAAGTGGTAGGGTAATTTTATAATATTATAATTACCCTTAATTACCCGATTTACCTTTAACTATAGAAAATAAAATTTACCGTAGTTACTATTCATAGTTCCCAAAAATAAAAAAGTATCCTATTAACATAATTTGGACTTACTGATTCCAAATATGGAATCCATTTCTCTAAATTCAAATCAAAGAAGTTGTAGAAATTAATTTAAAATTAATCTGTTGTTAAGAAAATGATTTTTAAAAGTTAAAACATTACAAAAGATTGAAATTATTTTACCTATGAATTCAATGTAAAATCAATTCTAATGACATACATTATATTAAAAGGTAAAAATATATTCTATTTTTACTTTAAAACAATTTAATATTATAATTTAACCATATAAATTATCTTGATGAAAAAAGTTCTTTTTAAGTAAAATTTAGCGTGTTTTTACTATTCATCAAAATAAGAACGTTGTGAGAAAAATATCAAAACTTTATCCAATATAAATTTTTATATCCTGATTCGAAAGAAGAAGTTTGTTTTGTAAAATTTAACTTATAAACTTGTCAAAAATTATATTTAAAATGGGTGCGCCATCAAATGGTGGAAAAACTACATTTTTTTAAAAATACTTATTTTACCCGAAAAAATTATTTTGTTCTCATACCATGTTCTAGAAAATGTCTAAGATGAATTATAATTTTATAAAATTCCAAATGTAGTTAATACTATTCATAATGTATAGTTCATAATAATATTATAACAATATATCGATGTTTCATGAAACTCGGTATTGCGTACTACACACGCTATCGAGGAAGGTCGTGATTGTGTGTAACACAAGACAAGCCAGTGTTGTGTGTAGTGAAATATTACTTTCATGTTGCCTATAACAAAGACATAAAAAAATCTCATAAAATCTCAGGGTGTTACATTCTGCCCCCCTTAAAATAAATTTCGCCCTCGAAATTCGTCAGGGTTATAAATGGTTTACTACTTGAAAGTTTCTTTCATATAAACCAACATTGTAAAAAGGAATACTAAAACTTAATTTTAAAAAGTGAAGTATGAAACATATCGGATACCCAAATTAACTCATCACTAGGTTTCCGCATAGGAGAACATAGGTGAAAAATGTGGATATATAAGAGAAACATAACCATCAAGTTCTGATTGAGAGTGGTAGAGAACATGGCTATGAAAAATCCAACAATCACAAAGCCGTAAATTTGTGATGATCTAAGGTACTATCTGATTCATCATATATAAGGTCACTAGGACAACATTTTTGGTTTTTAAGATGATTTCCCTAAAGTTGAAGAATTTTAATTAGAATAAATACTTACTTTATTTCGGTACAATCTCACCGTTTTTCATGCCTTGAACAATTTCCACTTCATCTCTTAAAGAAATGAAGTTTAATTTGTCATTTGTGAAGTTTTAGAAGATCATGTGAGAGAATGATGGGTCACTCCATCTGTCTCAAAAAAAAGGTTAGAAAAAGTTATCAAATATACATAAGTCCTTCTATAGTGAGGTTAATCGTATATGATTCCAAAAATAGACTTATACTTCATCTATCATACCGCTTAATAAAATAAATCTAGTTTCTACTAACCAGAGACTTCCTATAGGCCAGTGTTAGGCGATAAAGGACCGGCACACTTCAGTTTTGGGTTTGATTCCCATAGCCTTGTCCGACGCGACGGGTTTTCACCCGTCCTTCAGGTTGTCCTTTTTCTAAAACTACACTATTATAACATTATAGAAATTATATCAAAAAAAAGTTCTAGCCTTAAACAATAATATCTTATGTCTAACTTAATTCATTCCGATCTTTAGGCTTATCTAAAATACTTCGGTCCAATCTCATATTATAAAGAAAATGATTACTGGAAAGGTCACATAATAAGCAAGTGAATACCATAATTTATACCCCATATATCATAAGATATATCTTGTTGATCTCATTCCAAAACATGTGAATACCTTAATCATGTATTCTCTTGAAACATAAATTATCATAGAACCATAGTGAAATCATGAATTCTATCAAAAGGTAACTCTTTTCATATACCAAAATCCCAAAAATTCTATATACTCAAACCATTATATCACATTGTCCTTATATCAATCATGAGCTCATTAATACTATCAAACATTCCATTATCTATTTATCACTTCTTTATGCGCATATTATGTTCTTTGCAAAAATATCTGAAAAACCTTTCATGGTTACCAGTACCATTAAACATATACTTTCAAAAACATAAGGAAAAACAATGGTGTAACAATCCTTAGATTTATCTTTATTCGATTGTACCATGAGATTACTTATACAACATTACTCTTGATAAACATGTAATCATTCCACTACCTTCTTAAACCATTGACCTATCTTGAACAATTATTGCATCTCACATATCATTTCTATTCTCTTCATCATCAACAACATAAATACTAACCATACGACCATGATGATTCTCTTCATGATACTTTCCCTTAGGGAATTGGTTTTCATAATGCTCATACATTCCAAATTTAAAACATTTAACCATTGTTGATGTCTTAGCAATACCATTATCCTTGTCCACAGTGTTAACTGAACCTTTTCCTTTAAAATTACTGGCCTTGTGTCCTTCTTTTGCACACACAAAGCATCTTCCAGTTCCTTTGAAACATTCTCTCTTATGCCTCTTCCCACATGATTTACATGAGGTAAATTGAACTTTCTTTCCTCTGTGATCATCATGAAACTCCATCTTTCTCTTATTAGCTGAGTCAGGAAACTTACCAAAGTTTAGATTATTGATCATATTATAAGATTACTGATTAGTCATAATAACGATATGTGGACCTCCAAATCCAATTTTATTTGGTTTCTCATGAATAATATCATTCCATTGTCCATCATATCCTCCATTATCGTGAATCTTCCTATTTCCATCCATTTTCTAAAACCCAAAAAATAGTGTGAGGGGAAAAAATCATAAATAAGGGGGGGTACCTTAAATATCTAACATCTTAGGTTTAATTCTAATATCATTATCATAATTCTAGGACTATAACCTATAATTATAATTAACCTTAGAGATATCCCTAGACATACCTTAGAAATATCTCTAGGGATTTCACTAAAGTTTTTGAATCCTAGTTTCCAAAGGTTGACTAAACCTTTCCTCTGATACAAACTGTAGTGGTCTGTCTTGATGTACATAGAAATTACATTAATTTTTCGGAATACTTAATACATAAAAAAAACAAACACACAAGTATCGTAATGGTTTAGTGTCTTTGGAAACTCGGAAAAATAATCTTCCAATCATGGTGAAAGATCTTTAACATCTCCCCTAAAGATCATCCCCTTTTTTTCTTACCTAAAACCTTGCTTTATATCCTGAGGATAAGAAAACATAAAATGGGTGATCTCAAATTCTTAGTAAGGGTAAACATAGAGAACATAAAATAATCCATAAACATTTGAATGTAAAAACTTGAACATAAAATCTAAAGATCAAAATCTTGAGCAAAGACATAAATCTTGGAAGTACATAAGGAATATATCATAAAAGAAGATAAATCATGATAAAATAGAATGGGAATAAAACATGTAATTGTGGAAAACTATTAAGCACGTGATATGATTTCCATATTATCCATGGCATTTCTTCCAAGACCATCTTGGTGGACAAAGTCCCTTTCTGAATCGAGTTCACTCCTCGTTCCAATCCTGTATCACTGAACCAGATTAACTTACCATTCCAGCCATGTATATATCATGAGATATAAATCATTACCCAATGCATTTTATGTAGATATAGGTCTCACCCATCTCATAATGAAATCATTATTAGGTGTGCCACAATATAAACATAAATCATTCATCATAACCCAAAGAATAAAATGGTTTTCATAAACATCATCTCGTCATAACATAATTCATATAAAAGAAATGGATATAATTTCATCATAAGAAAAGTGAAACCATTTAAATCATAGAGACATTATACTTGAAAGATACACATATGAAATAATGTCATCTTATATGTAAAATGGTTTTGATAAAACACTTGAAGTGAATTCTTGAGGAAAATATCCTTTCTTATTCAAAATCATTTTCTTTTCACCAAATGATATGCAATTTTAAATGAAAAAGATTTTGTTGAAAATACTCATGAAATATTGTAGATTAAGATTCATGAAAAAAAGCGTTATAAAACCGTAAAAATATGTTCATGTCGTATAAGTTAAAAAAACATTCTTCTTGTACTTTTGCCGGAAAAGTAAAAAAGGTACCTCGTATGATAAACAAAATAAAGATTCCTTACATACCATGTAGTAAAATTAAAAAATGGGTAAAAAGGAATTTAAACATATGTGAAACCATTTTTAGAAAACAGGGACATGGATGATAAATATAACCACAGTAAATAATTATGAATAAAAAATCTCGGATAAAAACGATATTGGAAAAGTAATCCCTTACCTTATGTCTGATATGCTTCGTATGTATCTGAACCTCCTGTATAACGATTTAAATAATTTCATTGAATTATTACAGAATCATATTCATTTTTATGATAACATATGTGGTTCACTTATGACTTTATATTACCCGTTCTTTTGTAAATTCCATGTTAAAGCAGTGTTTTGGGTAAAATCGTTTCATTTATCATACGTGTTTTGATTTGTTTTTATTGATTTTATTAATCATATCCTGATTTAATTAATTCCAGAATGTAAAACATGATTTATATATAATATATACACTGTATATAAATATATATTACAGATCGATAAATGGAATGAAATACACCATTCATGGAGACGGTAGGTCGTACGTACGCATGAATGTTGTTTTCTTTTCCTTATTAAATTGAATGGAATTAAGTAAATGAAACATATAAGTACATAAATACAGTATCATTGTTATTTAATATCTTTCATGATTATTTATTACATATATTATTTATAATCATACTTGAACTGTTAATCATGGAAAATGAATCTCATCGCGTTCGTGGAGACGGTGGTCCGTACGTACGCACGAGCAAAGATATTATTCCCATAATTATTGAATAGAATTGGAGTGAATTATATAATATCTAAGAATCATTATGATGTTATAATAACTACATATAGTTATTATTTACACCATTATACCCATCCAAGTAAGGTGGTGGTGGAAAAACAGATTACACCACGATGTGGAGACGGTATTCCGTATGTACGCGCGCGTGGTGATTTCGTTTTCCGTAGGATGGATAAAAGGTGAAATGGAGTTGTTTCATATTTATAATAACATATCAGTATATTAGTGATACTGATGTTATTACTTTATAATGTAACAACTAAATAAGAATAAGTTTAAGAAGAAAGAAACTTGAAAGAATCGGTAGAAGAGATTACCTCTTCTTCGAAGCACCTCTTTTAAGATTCCTCTTAAGGCACTAGAGTTGGTCTTTTTAGGAGACCATAACCTCTATAATGTTTCTAGGGAAGTTTATAAGGGAAATGGGAAGGGTTTGGCCGAGCTTGAAGGCTCAAAATTGTGTAAAGAGAAGATGGAGGAGGTGCCCTTTTGTAAGGGATGAGAGGGGCACCTTTGGAAACATAAGAAATATTAATTTATAATAAATTCCAACCCCAGTTAAAAACCACCAAAAATGACTCAATTAGAAAATTATATGATATAATATTGTAATAGAATCATCCAATTTTAATTTATACATGTTGGGAATTTATTTTAAACCTTATAATTTTGATTTATCCATATTTAATTTATTTAATCTTATTTGTGGTAATAATATTATAGATTTCAAATTGTTATAAATAATTACTTATGTGTTGTGAATTATCCATATATGGGTACTTAATGAAATTTTATACCATATAAATTTAAATTTATAATTTTTAAATATTTATGTGATTTTTAATCAATTTAATAATATGTTATTTTTATAAAATAACAATAGTGTTAATTTTGACACTATCCATTTATTTGAATTTATATAAAATCTAAAGAGAGTATATATTCAAACCAAAATTGTTTAATAGATTCATAAAATTTCATATTAATAAATAAAATTTATTTAGAACATTAATTAGTTCATATAATTTTTATTTTTAAATTTATACAACCATTTATTTGATATTTCTCTTAATAAAAAAATTACTACATCATTTTTGTATAATCATTTAATATACTTATTAGTTGCATAAAAATTAAAAACAAAACCCCATTATGAAGATAAATATAATACCTTTCATAATAATATTTTTACTCTAATTTATAATCTTAAAATCACAACATTTAAATTGTTATATTTACTAAATTATGAAGGTGACATCTTTGACATCATTTCAAATAAAATAATATAAATGTTCTAATCTATTTTATAAGGATCCAAATGGTCCACAAATCGACACTTGGATTATTAGGGTATATATATACTCGAAAAATATGGTTTGGTCAAGTTTCTGGTTCTTTTGATAGGTATTAATATTTTAATAAAAACTATATTATTGATTTTTCACTAAATAAATAATTTCTACCTCATTAATGTATAAGCTATTAAGGTAATTAACTATTTTTTAAAAATCAAAAATAAATTACCATGATAAATAAAAACATTTTATCTTTCAAATTAGTCTTTATAATCGAAATTATATTCTGTATAACCTTATATTAAAAATAATCTAATTATTAAAGTTTGAGTGAGACATATTTCACTTTCTTTAAAATAAAATAAATTAAAGGTCTTAATCACATCCAAGTGGGTTCCAATGGATTCTATTTTGACCGGAATATTCCTTAATACAAAATATAATCATCCAATTATATTAAGACAAGTGGTAGGGTAATTTTATAATATTATAATTACCCTTAATTACCCGATTTACCTTTAACTATGGAAAATAAAATTTACCGTAGTTACTATTCATAGTGCCCAAAAATAAAAAGTAGCCTATTAAAATAATTTGGACTTACTGATTCCAAATATGGAATCCATTTCTCTAAATTCAAATAAAATAATTTGCAGAAATTAATTTAAAATTAATCCGTTGTTAAGAAAATGAGTTTTAAAAGTTAAAACATTACAAAAATTGAAATTATTTTACCTATGAATTCAATGTAAAATCAATGATAATGACATAAATTATATTAAAAGGTAAAAATATATTCTATTTTTACTTTAAAACAATTTACTATTATAATTTAACCATATAAATTATCTTGATGAAAAAAGTTCTTTTTAAGTAAAATTTAGCGTGTTTTTACTGTTCATCAAAATAAGAACGTTGTGAGAAAAATATCAAAACTTTATCCGATATAAATTTTTATATCCCGATTCAAAAGAAGAAGTTTTTTTTGTAAAATTTAACTTATAAACTTGTCAAAAATTATATTTAAAATGGGTGCGCCATCAAATAGTGGCAAAACTGCATTTTTTAAAAAATACTTATTTTACCTGAAAAAATTATTTTGTTCTCATACCATGTTCTAGAAAATGTGTAAGATGAATTATAATTTTATAAAATTCCAAATTTATTTAATACTATTAATAATGTATAGTTCATAATAATATTATAACAATATATCGATGTTTCATGAAACTCGGTATTGCGTACTACACACGCTATCGAGGAAGGTCGTGATTGCGTGTAACGCAAGCCAAGCCAGTGTTGTGTATAGTGAAAGATTACTTTCATGTTGCCTATAACATAAGACATAAAAAAATCTCATAAAATCTCAGGGTGTTACATTCTACCCCACTTAAAATGAATTTCGCCCTCGAAATTCGTCACGGTTATAAATGGTTTACTACTTGAAAGTTTATTTCATATAAACCAACATTGTAAAAAGGAATACTAAAACTTAATTTTAAAAAGTGAAGTATGAAAAATATCGGATACCCAAATTAACTCATCACTAGGTTTCCGCATAGAATAACATAGGTGAAAATATGGATATAGAAGAGAAAGATAACCATCATGTTCTGATGGAGAGTGGTAGAGAACATGGATATGAAAAATCCAACAATCTCAAAGCCATAAATTTGTGATGATCTAAGGTACCATATGATTCATCATATATAAGGGCACTAGGACAACATTTTTGGTTTTTAAGATGATTTCCCTAAAGTTGAAGAATTTTAATTAGAATAAATACTTACTTTATTTCAGTACAGTCTCACCATTTTTTCATGCCTTAAACAATTTCCACTTCATCTCTTAAAGAAATGAAGTTGAATTTGTCATTTGTGAAGTGTTAGAAGATCATGTGATAGAATGATGGGTCACTCCATCTATCTCAAACAAAAGGTTAGAAAAAGTTATCAAATATACATAAGTCCTTCTATGGTGAGGTTAATCGTATATGATTCCAAAAATGGACTTATACTTCATCTATCATACCGCTTAATAAAATAAATCTAGTTTCTACTAACCAGAGACTTACTGTAGGCCAGTGTTAGGCGATAAAGGACCGGAACACTTCGGTTTTGGGTTTGATTCCCATAGCCTTGTCTGACGCAATGGGTTTTCACCCATCCTGCAGGTTGTCCTTTTTCTAAAACTACACTATTATAACATTACAGAAATTATATCAAAAAAAATTCTAGCCTTAAACAATAATATCTTATGTCTAACTTAATTCATTCCGATCTTTAGGCTTATCTAAAATACTTCGGTCCAAACTCATAGTATAAAGAAAATTATTACTAGAAAGGTCACATAATAAGCAAGTGAATACCATCATTTATACCCCATATATCATAAGATATATCTTGTTGATCGCATTCCAAAACATGTGAATACCTTAATCATGTATTCTCTTGAAACATAAATTATCATAGAACCATAGTGAAATCATGAATGCAATCAAAAGGTAACTCTTTTCACATACCAAAATCCCAAAAATTATATATACTCAAACCATGCTATCACATTGTCCTTATATCAATCATGAGCTCATTAATACTATCAAACATTCCATTATCTCCTTATCACTTCTTTATGCGCATATTATGTGCTTTCCAAAAATATCTGAAAAACCTTTCATGGTTACCAGTACCATTAAACATATACTTTCAAAAACATAAGGAAAAACAATAGTGTAGCAATCCTTAGATTTATCTTTATTCCATTGTACCATGAGATTACTTATACAACATTACTCTTGATAAACATGTAATCATTCCACTACCTTCTTAAACCATTGACCTATCTTGAAAAATTATTGCATCTCACATATCATTTGTATTCTCTTCATCATCATCAACATAAATATTAACCATACGACCATGCTGATTCTCTTCATGAGACTTTCCCTTAGGGAATTGGTTTGCATAATGCTCATACATTCCAAATTTAAAACATTTAACCATTGTTGATGTCTTAGAAATACCATTATCCTTGTCCACAGTGTTAACTGAACCTTTTCCTTTAAAATTACTGGCCTTGTGTCCTTCTTTTCCACACACAAAGCATCTTCCAGTTCCTTTGAAACATTCTCTCTTATGCCTCTTCCCACATGATTTACATGAGGTTAATTGAACTATCTTTCCTCTGTGATCATCATGAAACTCCATCTTTCTCTTATTAGCTGAGTCAGGAAACTTACCAAAGTTGAGATTATTGATCATATTACAAGATTACTGATTAGGAATAATAACAATATGCGGACCTCTAGATCCAATTTCATTTGGTTTCTCATGAATAATATCATTCCATTGTCCATCATATCCTCCATTATCGTGAATCTTCCTATTTCCAGCCATTTTCTAAAACCCAAAAAAATAGTGTGAGGGGAAAAATCATAATCAAGGGGGGGTACATTAAATATCTAACATCTTAGGTTTAATTATAATATCATTATCATAATTATAGGACTATAACCTATAATTATAATTAACCTTAGATACATCCCTAGACATACCTTAGAAATATCTCTAGGGATTTCACTAAAGTTTTTGAATCCTAGTTTACAAAGGTTGACTAAACCTTTCCTCTGATACCAACTGTAGTGGTATTTCTTGATGTACATAGACATTACATTACTTTTTTGGAATACTTAATACATAACAAAAACAAACACACAAGTACCGTAATAGTTTAGTGTTTTTGGAAAATTGGAAAAATAATCTTCCAATCATGGTGAAAGATCTTCAACATCTCCCATAAAGATCTTCCCCTTTTTTTCTTACCTAAAACCTTTCTTTATATCCTGAGGATAAGATAACATAAAATGGTTGAGCTCAAATTCTTAGTAAGGGTAAATATAGAGAACATAAAACAATCCATAAACATTTGAATGTAAAAACTTGAACATAAAATCTAAAGATCAAAATCTTGAGCAAAGACATAAATCATGGAAGTACATAAGGAATATATCATAAAATAACATAAATCATGATAAAATAGCATGGGAATAAAACATGTAATTGTGGAAAACTATTAAGCACATGATATTATTTCTATATTATCCAAGGCATTGCTTCCAAGACCATCTTGGTGGACAAAGTCCCTTTCTAAATCGAGTTCACTCCTCGTTCCAATCCTGTATCACTAAACCGGATTAACTTACCATTACAGCCATGTATATCTCATGAGATATAAATCATTACCCAATGCATTTTATGAAGATATAGGTCTCACCCATCTCATAATGAAATCATTCTTAGGTGTGCCACAACATAAACATAAATCATTCATCATAACCCAAAGAATAAAATGGTTTTCATAAACATCATCTCATCATAACATAATCCATATAAAACAAATGGATATCATTTCATCATAAGAAAAGTGAAACCATGTAAATCATAGAGACATTATACTTGAAACATACACATATGAAATAATGTCATCTTATATGTAAAATGGTTTTGATAAAACACTTGAAGTGAATTCTTGAGGAAAATATACTTTCTTATTCAAAATCATTTTCTTTTCACCAAATGCTATGCAATTTTAAATGAAAAATATTTTGTTGAAAATAGTCATGAAATATTGTAGATTAATCTTCATGAAAAAAAAGCGTTATAAAACCGTAAAAATCCGTTCATGTTGTATAAGTTAAAAAAAACATTCTTCTCATACTTTTGCCGAAAAAGTAAAAAGGTGCCTCGTATGGTAAACAAAATAAATATTCCTTAAATACTATGTAGTAAAATTAAAAAATGGGTAAAAAGTAATTTAAACATACCTGAAACCATTTTTAGAAAATAGGGACATGGATGATAAATATAACCACAGTAAATACTTATGAATAAAAAATCTCGGATAAAAACGAGATTAGAAAAGTAATCCCTTTCCTTATGTCTGATATGCTTCGTATGTATCTGAACCTCCTGTATAACAATTTAAATAATGTCATTGAATTATTAAAGAATCATATTCATTGTTATTATATCATATGTGGTTCACTTATGACTTTATATTACCCGTTCTTTTGTAAATTCCATGTTAAAGCAGCGTTTTGGGTAAAATCATTTCCTATATCATACGTGTTTCGATTTGTTTTTATTGATATTATTACTCATATCCTGATTTAATTAATTCCAGAATGTAAAACATGATTTATAAATAATATATACTCTGTATATAAATATATATTACAGATCGATAAATGGAATGAAATACACCGTTCATGGAGACGGTAGATCGTACGTACGCATGAATGTTGTTTTCGTTTCCATATTAAATTGAATGGAATTAAGTAAATGAAACATATATGTACATAAATACAGTATCATTATTATTTAATATCTTTCATGATTATTTATTACATATATTATTTATAATCATACTTGAACTTTTAATCAAGGAAAATGAATCTCATCACGTTCGTGGAGACGGTAGTCCGTACGTACGCATGAGCGAAGATATTGTTCCCATAATTAATTAATAGAATTGGAGTGAATGATATAATATCTAAGAATAATTATGATGTTATAATAACTATATATAGTTATTATTTACACCATTATACCCATCCAAGTAAGGTGGTGGTGGAAAAATAGATTACACCACGATGTGGAGACGGTATTCTGTATGTACGCACGCGCGGTGATTTCGTTTTCTGTAGGATGGATAGAAGGTGAAATGGAGTTTTTTCATATTTATAATAACATATAAGTATATTAGTGATACTGATGTTATTAATTTATAATGGAACAACTAAATAAGAAGAAGTTTAAGAAGAAAGAAACTTGAAAGAATCGGTAGAAGAGATTACCTCTTCTTCAAAGCACCTCTTTTAAGATTCTTCTTAAGGCACTAGAGTTGGTCTTTTTAGGAGACCATAACCTATATAATGTTTCTATGGAAGTTTATAAGGTAAATGGGCAGGGTTTGGACGATCTTGAAGGCTCAAAATTGTGTAAAGAGAAGATGGAGGAGGTGCCCTTTTGTAAGGGATGAGAGGGGCACCTTTGGAAACATAAGAAATATTAATTTATAATAAATTCCAACCCCAGTTAAAAACCACAAAAAATGACTCAATTAGAAAATTATATGATATAATATTGTAATATCATCATCCAATTTTAATTTAGACATGTTGGGAATTTATTTTAAACCTTATAAATTTGATTTATCCATATTTAATTTATTTAATCTTATTTGTGGTAATAATATTATAGATTTCAAATTGTTATAAATAATTAATTATGTGTTGTGAATTATCTATAATTGGTTACTTAATGAAATTTTATACCATATAAATTTCAATTTATAATTTTTAAATATTTATGTGATTTTTAATCAATTTAATAATATGTTATTTTTATAAAATAACAATAGTGTTAATTTTGACACTATCCATTTATTTGAATTTATATAAAATCTACAGAGAGTATATATTCGAACCAAAATTGTTTAATAGATTCCTAAAATTTCATATTAATAAATAAAATTTATTTATAACATTAATTAGTTCATATAATGTTTATTTTTATATTTATACAACCATTTATTTGATATTTCTCTTAATAAAAAAATTACGACATCATTTTTGTATAATCATTTAATATACTTATTAGTTGCATAAAAATTAAAAACAAAACCCCATTATGAAGATAAATATAATACCTTTCATAATAATATTTTTACTCTAATTTATAATCTTAAAATCACAACATTTAAATTGTTATATTTACTAAATTATGAAGGTGATATCTTTGACATCATTTAAAATTAAATAATATAAATGTCCTAATCTATTTTATAAGGCTCCAAATGGTCCATAAATATACCCATAGATTATTAGGGTATATATATACTCGACCAATAAGGTTTGGTCAAGTTTCTGGTCCTTTTGATAGGTATTAGTATTTTAATAAAAACTATATTATTTATTTTTCACTAAATAAATAATTTGTACCTCATTAATGTATAAGCTATTAAGGTAATTAAATATTTCTTAAAAATCACAAATAAATTACCATGATAAAGAAAAACATTTTTATCTTTAAAATGAGTATTTATAATCGAAATTATATTCTTTATAACCTTATATTAAAAATAATCTAATTATTAAAGTTTGAGTGAGACATATTTCACTTTCTTTAAAATAAAATAAATTAAAGGTCTTAATCACATCCAAGTGGTTTACAATGGATTCTATTTTTACCCAAATATGCCTTAGGACGAAATATAATCATCAAATTATATTAATAAAAGTGTTAGGGTAATTTTATAATATTATATGTACCCTTAATTATCTGATTTACCTTTAACTATGGTAAATAAAATTTACCGTAGTTACTATTCATAGTGACCAAAAAAAAAGTAGACTATTAACATAATTTGGACCTACTGATTCCAAATATGGAATCCATTTCTCCAAATTCAAATCACAGAAGTTTCAGAAATTAATTTAAAATTAATCTCGTTGTTAAGAAAATGAGTTTTAAATGTTAAAACATTACAAAAGATTGAAATTATTTTTCCTATAAATTCAATGTAAAATAAATGATAATGACATACATTATATTAAAAGGTAAAAATATATTCCTTTTTTAATTTAAAACAATTTACTATTATAATTTAACCATATAAATTATCTAGATGAAAAAAGTTCTTTTTATGTAAAATTTAGCTTGTTTTTACTATTCATCATAATAAGAACGTTGTCAGAAAAATATCCAAACTTTATCCAATGTAAATTTTTATATCCTGATTCAAAATAAAAAGTTTATTTTGTAAAATTTAACTTATAAACTTTTCAAAAATTATATTTAAAATGGGTGCTCCATCAAAAGGTTGCAAAATTGCATTTTTTGAAAAATACTTATTTTACCTGGAAAAATTATTTTGTTCTCATACCATGTTCTAGAAAATGTGTAATATGAATGATAATGTTATAAATTTCAAAAATTAGTTAATACTATTCATAATGGATAGTTCGTAATAATATTATAACAATGTATCGATGTTTCGTGAAACTCGGTATTGCCACACGCTATCGAGGAAGGTCGTGATTGTGTGTAACGCAAGCCAAGCTAGTGTTGTGTGTAGTGAAAGATTAATTTGGTGTTTCGTATAACATAAGGCATAAAAAATATTTCTCATAAAATCTCAGGGTTTTACAGTGATCATAGTTAATCCACCATTCAATTATTTTTATTTTTTAAGAATTCCATCTATTAGTCAGGTTGATCAGGTCATGTTGGGTCATTAACTATCAAACTCAAGACCTAACCTAGCCTATATATAGGTTAACCCAATAAAATAAAACCCACCCTAATTATATATATAACCTGACCCTACCCAACCCTACCAGATTAGGTCGAATTTGTACACCCTTACAAAATTCAACATGACCCATTCGCATGACAAACATCTCAACAACCTATATAAATAAAACAAGGATCCAAAAGGGTCCCACATTACAAAATATAAAGTAGTAAGTAGTATATATGATGCAGTAAAACAAAATAAAGGATAAGAATCAACTAAATAAATAAATAGGCATCATATAAATAGATGTCACACTAACTAGTACCCATGCTAAATGATAACTAAAAGTGACTGGTATCTAACCCAACTCACATAATTATCTTAAAAAAACTTGGCCTCCATAACATAATGGACCTATAACTTGTTCCTAACTCTAATTTGTACCTATTTCCTGAGAGAAAACATGAATGTATACCATTTAATGTCGAAACTCATGCCATGTACATGGGTATGGGTGAGTTCAATGACCCAATAGAAATCCTCAATGCCTCAATAATACTAATTGTTGTTATGATCAATTTGATGTACATGCAATGTATATATAAGAGAAAACTGTGATTTTAAAATACACCCACCTAAAAAATTAAGGCAAGGTCATAAGGAGCATACATGTTGGGTCATCAGGATCCAAACGGTCTACCTCGATACCCGACCATACATACTTCAGCTAGTTTCAAAGTGTTTCTGAACATGTCACACCAACCAACTAAGGGGACAAATCCTACCCTAGAAATAGTACCGAATATCATACCTAATTTTCCTATTTTTGAATGCATCTGAGACTAATAGGCATAAATTCATATCTAAGGAGCTAGTACTAATCATCCCATAATCATAAGAATGCAAGTGATTCTTGTGTAACCACCCAAACAATCCATATAGACCCTAAGGTCAAATCCTAGGTAACCACCTAGGCATTCCATATATACCCAAACACTGAGTCCATGGGGATTTCCCAAGGCATTCATATAGACACAAAAGTTGAATCCTAATATCTTGATTATTCCATATAGACCTTATGGTCAATTACAAGGGTATTTTCCAATTAATTCATATAAAACATTATTCTAATCCTAGGTAACCACCTAGGCATTCCACATAAGCCTGAAGGATGATTCCTAAGTAACCACCCCATAAAATCCACATATGAGGTAAATTAGACCCACAATCTTGGATCTGGTGCTTAAAAAACATTTTTTAAACACTTTATTTGATACAAAGTGAGATGAACCTATCATATTTAAAACATTACCATAAGTTAAACATTACATCTCACAAATAATCACACAATCCAAAGGAATAAAGGTTTAGTGTCTTTTAGGATCAACTACATAAGAAACTTAATTTACAACACTAATAAAATTTTATAGATAATAGAACCACACTAGACTCCCTTATAGAGTTCTAATAAGTTATACTCATCTTCGTACCCTGGGTAAGGGAAGAATAAGAAATGTGTGAACTCAAATTCTTGGTAAGGGAAAACTTATCAGCATGACATCAAGGGTAAGATCATAAGTATATGAGGAAATATGGGAATGGGAGAAATATCTTATTAAAAAGAACATTTAACAATAATAGTTTTCCATAAGTCATGATAAGAGGATATGTAATCTCAAATGAAAAAGCATATACCATGGAATAAATGTGTGGAATCTGGAGACATTAAACATTATTCAAGGAGCATAATCATATGTACAAGATTATAACATAAGATTATGGCATAAACATAAGCATATAAATCATATTTCAAGTCTACCCACCAATATATCATCACATATTGGGCTTGGGCTAATCACATTTGTAACTTATTAGGCTATGGATAATCCTCCCGTATACCCTTGGGATTAGGATAATCCTCTTATATACCATTTAGCTTGGGATAAATCCACTTGTGTACCCTTTGTCTTGGGATAGATCATATCGTGTACCTTTTTTCCTAGGATAAATCTTCTTGTGAACCCTTTTCATTTGGATAAATCCTCTCATGTACCCTTTGGCTTGGGATAAATCTACCCATGTACCCTTTGTCTTAGGATAAATCATCTTATGTGACCTTTCAAGGGAGATATAGGACCTCAATATTCATTCATACATACATATATGTGCCACATGAAAATAATCATTCTAAGGGATATATAGGACCTCATTGGTCACTAATACATACATTTTTTTCCATGTCAAAATAATAATTTGTCGCATCATTAATAACCCAGGGAAAGAAAAATGGGTTTCATAACATTTACATATGGTATCACTAAAATTAACCTAAAGAATTTAAATGGTTGATACCCAAAATTCAATCACCAAAAATAGTATTTCATAAGAAAATTTAAGGGGTGGTTCATGAAAAATAATTTCTAAGTACATATATATTTTAGAGATAAAGAGGAAAATGTTAGTGAAATCATAAAATAGTTTTTAGAAAATTATTTTATCTTTTGATTAAAAGAAGTTATGTTCACTTTGAAAATTCATTTTTTTAAATGTAAAGTGATTTTTTTAAAAAATATCTACTTTTAAAAGTAACTTTCAATAGTGGGTCCTCGAAAAGAAAATAAAGTTTTCAAAAAGTTAAAGTAAAAAAAATTGAAAAATTTTAATTTTAAAAAGAATATTCAATAATATAGCCTTAGAGAAAGACATAAAGGTTTATAAAATAATGTGGATTAGAAGATAAAACGTTTTAATTTGAAAATATGGAAAACCTTTTTAGTATTTTGAAATAAATTTTTTGAAAACCTACATCATAAAAAAGAGTAATAAAAACTTATTTTTGGAAATAGGGGAATATAAATATGAGTTTCACATGAGTAAACATAAATTTTTATTTCAAATTAATAAAGGAAAACATTTTTGGGAATAATGAACATGGGAATGGAGAAAAAATATCTTTAAAGGAGATCGTATTTTTTATTAAAAATGTTTCACTTTTATGAGAAATAAATTCATCAAGAAAGAATATTTGATTTAAAAACGTCATTTTATCCATAGATGAAAGATGAAATTCCTTGTAAAATATGAAATAGAATAATTTATATAACTTAGAATAAGGATGCTCAATAAATAACATATTAACTCAAATAAATGAAATTTTAGTTAACTAAATACCATATAGATGTCATAATTCATGAAGCAAGACACATTTGAAAAGGGGTTTATGTGGTAGAAATTTATATATCTAGAAACAAATATAAGATACCACATAATAAAATTAAAATATTATAATTCACCCAACTTATAGGGAATCAGTTCAATAATAAAAATCATAACTCAATGGATAAGAATTGAGTTTACAAAAAAAACACTTATGGTAATAGTTACATAATAATAAGAGGGTTACCATGAAATGGAAATTAAAATATCATTAAATTAAAGATATTAATTATAATTGAATGTGATGGGGTATTTAATGCACCGTATAAAATAAATTATAGTGAACCGTATCAAACAAGTCTCGTGGATTTGAAAATGAGACAATGAAACCCTTACAAGTTTGGTATATTTTGAATTGAAACCCATTTAAATAAAGATCATGATATGGATATTCAAACCCCGTTAATTATATGAATATGTTAAAATTAATAAATTAGTAACCAATCACACCATCTCAAATATATCATGGTGCACAATAATAAATTTGTATTAGGGAATTATATTTGTGACAAATAACCCCTTACCTTATCTCTTTATTACTCAAACACAATCTAACCTCATGTATAATAGAAATAATTCTCTTAATAACTTATTAAATAACCTTATTCATTTATATTTTCATTTATATACTTAATTTATAAACATTTATTATAAATATATTCATTGGTTATGGTTTATTTTCATCATCAGATACTAGAGACTCCGATTTCTTATTTTTTGAAAGTTTAATAATGGAGTTATCGATTAATTTTTATTAAAAAAATATCATAATTCATATATTATAAAATACACAAGAATAATGGTGTTTCAATAATTGATTATATCCCATTTTTATTCAGTGGATGATAAAGGTATGGTTTGTGAAAATGTAAATTCTGAAGAACTAGTTTCAGCGTGTTTAACGATTTAAAAGTGATTAACAAATATATAAAATATCAATAAAACCTTAATGGAATCATTAATAAATATTAAATAAATTTTTATTAAATTATATCCTCATTATATAAAATTCCTTAATTATTCATGATATAAACATTATGACTTTGTTCACTTAAGTGGTAAAACTGACCCAAATAAGAGCATGTTGTAATGATTTAATGGGTAAGGATATGTTTTTATATAATGTTAATATAAATTTTATATAATATTAAACATGTAATAAATAAAATATATCTTTATTAAATTAATTATTATAACCATCCATGAAGGGTGATGATGAAAAATGGAATCCATTATTCGTGGATGCGGTGGTCCACCGTATGCACAATTCACGATTCCATTTCTCAATGAATGGGATAGAATGGAGTTGTATGATAAATTGTCATTTCAGAATTATAATTTTAAAATATTAAACATTTTTATTTATCAAATCCATAATTTTTACTAACCATTAAAGGTGGTGATGAAAAATGGAAGTCATCATTTTTTGGAGGCAATAGTCCATCATAGGCACGATTAACGTTCTTTTATTTTTATAAGTGGATAGGAATGCATAAATAACAGTTTTTAAATTAACATAACAACACTTTAGTATAATAAATATATTTAGTTCATTATATTATTACGGTTAGTATAGGTTTGGAAGTGAAAATTTAATAATAAAATGTTAAGGATTAAGTAATACTCACATTGGGACCTTGAACTTTCTCTTGACGTATCCTTGGAAATGAAGGATTTAGGCTAACTAATTGAAATCATAGATTTATAAAATTAAGATATGTTTCTAAGAGAATAAAAATTTCATTATTTTAAGATTAAATTATATTTTATGGTATTATCATGAAGTGGTGGAAGTGATCCCCATTTATAAGTGAAGAAAAGGGCACTTTTGTGAATTCTCATTATTTTCCAATAATGAAATGACACTATTAAAGGGTATTTGGATGAAAAAGTGATAAATAATGTATTGTTTAGTAATATAAGGTTTATAAATCCCCTAAAACTCATTTTCACACATGCTTCAAACATTTTTCAATCTTTTTACCACTTGATTTTTATATTTTACCTTTTTTGTTTTTACTTTGGTAACTTGTTTTTACCCAAGTTATTTATATTTATTAAAAATATAAGGTAACCCATATTACTAAATTTAAGTGTGTACAACATAAATTTAATAATAATATAATATAATTAAATTTTTAAATAATATAAAATTAACTTTTAAATTGAAACATTTAATATATTGAAAATTTGTTTTGTAGAAAAAAATATTGTTTTCACCATTAAGTGTTCTTAATCTTCTATAAAATTAATTACCAATTAAATGAATGGTAAAATATTTATATATTTGTGAAAAAATAAGATCAAATTATTTATTTAAAATATACCATTTTAATTTATTAGATAAAAATTACACAACATTTATAAAACAATTATTTAAAAATAACATTTTCACCATTATCATAGTCATTACGTTAAATATTAATAATTATACTTTTATACCTAAAATAAAATTGAATTTATTATATAATATTAAAATTTTTATCTAAAATATTAAATCTATTTTTTTATATTTATATTCTATAAGTTATGAAAAATAATTTTTAATATAATCAAATAAAAACAGTTTTTGGAGTAAAATATTACTTAAGTTTTCATAACATTAAAAATGGGTTTTATAAATTCAATATATAGTGTTTAAATTAATTATTTTAATTTATAAATATATATATTTATAGAAAAAAAATTCAACGGATTTTAAGTTATTATTATACTATGATAATGTTATAAAAGTGACGGCATTTGCAAAATTCATATTTTTTATTATTCACCTACAAATAAATTTTTTTAGAAAAAACTAAAAATCCACCTTAGGATAATTTTTTTATTTTGAATTCGAAAATGAAATTCATTTTCTAAAATTAAAATTCTAAAATTTATAAATTTAACTTCTAAATGAAAATTCAATATATATATATATATAAAGAAAAAATATTTATATTGAAAAATGAATTTTTAAAATATTAAGTTTTCCTAATCATATTTTTTATGAATTTTTTAATTGATTATAATGTTTTTTTATTTACTTGAGTTTTTTATTCTTAAATTTTATTAAAAATAAATGTGTTGAGGATCATTTCAGTTTAATGTTGTGTGTGGAGAAATCCATTGAACATAGTATTATATATATATATTCCATAATATTTGGGTGTTACAATATAGGATTTAAGACTAATTCAAGAGTAACCACCTAGGAAATCCATATGGATATTATCATAGGGGAGTATACCCCTCCCATTCACCTCTTAATCACAAAACTCGATGGGAAATGCATATCACCTGGGACATCTCACATAACAAATCCCATAAGGGTTGTCCAACAACCCAAACCCATCTCACATAGTTGAAGTAGGTTTCTTAAGAGAGTGGCATATCCTCGTCACTATAGCCATATTAGGCTCACATAATGATTCAAGTTCAAATAAGGTGACACTCACAATCATCACTATCTATATCTCACACCAACCCTCTCTAGGGTAACACGATACTAAGGTACCCACCATGGGTCCCCTAGGTCAAATCATAGTGTGTACGACCTACTTGGATTCCTCAATCACATTTCCATCTCTCATACCCAACCCATCATTATAGTCACAACTATTATAAACATTCATTAAGGTCTTTCATACTCATCTCTACCCTCTAAGGGTCTATTACATCCATCTGAATCAATCCACATCTTTGATACCAAAAGAAACCATCATCATCCAACACACATAACATTAATCATCAATAAATAATTAGTACACAATAAAATTATAGAAATTTGAACATAAAAAATCACTCATTCTTTAGAAAGTATGGAATCACCCACACATGGTCAAATAGATAAAAACAACCTAACTAATTCCTTTAGACTTCCCTTTTAAAATCAAGTCAAAATAACCTCTTTAAACCATTTATAAATGAAACTTCATTCAATATTAATCACACTATTACCTTAGAATAAATCCATAAAAATATTATTTAGAAACCCCATCCACATTTTGAAACACTATTTCAAGACTTATTTCTTGAATTAACCATTTCCCTTGAAATTCCATTTAAGATAAACCCCTTTAAAAAACATTTTAAAAAGGGATACCTCTCATTCTTTTTGAAATAGAAAGAATGCCACAAATTGATCTGTAAAAGGGTCCACTAGTGATCATTCAAACAAAGCATCACCATCGAACCATTTAGTAAGCTATGTGGTCCATATTGATTATTAGTTCTATGTAAGATCATCCCAATTTATGGTCATGTTTTATTGGTCATTATCAAATATTGTACTCTGATAGGGGGTGAATCAAGATATTATAAACTTTAATATTTCTTAATTTATTACGATATTATTCTCTCAATATGAGAAACACTTATCTTTCTCCCTTACAAACTCTCTTTAGTGAGAAAATTTGTAAGGAATATAAGTTATTTTTACTTAGTCCAATCATACTAGGATACCCCAATGAGAATGAAAATTGAAATTTTTTTATGCACCTAAAATATTGTAGTACACTGGTTTTGTGTTCTTATATAATACAGTGATCTTACTAACCCTATATACTCACTTTCCAATCAAACAATGAAAATCTTATTGGTCTGTTTCTTTAGGATAAGAAACTCATTACTCATCTTTACATGTAGGTTCTCACTGCTCTTCATGTGTTAGCCTTCTTTGTAACAAATTTTAAATGAAAAAAATGAATTAAACGGTGTGTCACTTCTTATAAAATCTTTCATCGAATTATATATTCTATAATATCGCTTTTTTTCTTCAATATTCTAGTACATACATATATAATTCTTCTTATATTCTTCTCTAGGTCTAATTTTCACAACTTAAATATGATTGGTGATATCTCTCTTATCTTATCTAATAATATTCTTAACTTTTCAAGATTTCATATATTATCTTATTTTTCATCTTGTACACTAAATTGATATTAAAAATGGAGTTATTTTTTTAAATATTGGATTTTAAATTCAAATCTCACTCAACTTTCAAATAATTTATCTTTAAATACATCCATTTGATTTTCTTATAGAAATTATCACCTTATATATTCATCATAGTTGTTAATGTTTGATCCATAACTTATAATTAGTTTTAGAGGTTCTAAATAATAAAAATAAACCATAAACTCTAGAAATAAAACAGAACAGCCTCTAAAACATATTTATTTTTAACATAATGATGTAGTCTAGTTAATATTCCAGAAAAATGCCTTTCGACATGCCAAATACCATACCCCGGGCCATTTTTATTTTTTTCCTTAGAAACTTGATGTTCAACATTCCCACTAAAATGGATTAAACCTTAACATCATAACATGTTTTGGTGTATCAAATCCTCCAACAAATTAACTTGAACAAGTCTATCATGATCTTCATTACACTCATTTTGGTCTCCCCATTAAATTTCAATTCAAAATATTAATATCCATGGTGAAGAATCTTTCTACTCTCCATTTTTTCACTTTGACATGAGATAAGATCAACCTTTATCTAGCCTGAGTATTTAATAACCACCTTTACACATGAGTTGAAGGACCTTTACACAGTTTCACTCTAGCTCAAAAATTCCATTATCTACAGTGTGATCACAAACCATTTGCCTTTTTCTCTTCACATGACCTTGAAGTATCCTTGAGCCTCCCAATAATTACCTTTATGAAGCTATGAATGACCTTAACAAAAATATTCATATATACAGGTTACATTTATATAGCCTCTTGTATTTTAAGGAAACCTTTATGTAAGATGCATATTTACCATCACGTGAGCATTGACATTCCAAAGTGGCGTTTATGTAGCCACTGATCATGTGATACGACCTTTACAAGATTCCTTGGATATATTTATGCCACTTCCATCCTTAAAAAATTACATTTACATAGTGAAACCCACTTACCTTAACACATATTTTCTAGATGAAACACGAAAACTGCTTTAGCATGGTCCTTTTAACTATTTCTCATGGGAGAATTTCTAAGATTAAATGCCAATAAAAACTACTCACTACTACTACATTCTGGCCATTTAAAGATAAAAATGGCTTATTCAAAGTCACTATGGTCTATACTAAACCATGGTGAATATTTCCTTCACCAAAAACACTCTAACTCCTTCTATCCACAAAACTCAACATTATATATATCTTTAAAAAAAATGTTTTAGATGAATTTCTATAAATATTTATCAATAAACACAAATAAAACAAATTTAAAGGGTGGTTTTATAACAATACCCCCTTTTGGGTTTGTTAAAAATTCCAAAACATTTCAAATATAGTAAATAGATTTACCTGATAACATTTTTTATAAACATTATATCTGACTAGCACTGAAAATTTGAACACCCGGCCTTTTTTCAAGGTGTGTACTAGTGAATAACTAATCATTAATTATAATATTATGTGATCCATTCTTGATGTGATAAATAATAATTAAGTAAAAATATCCTCATGAACACTTATCATGGTCAATAAACACTTCATCTGTCAAACAACAACTTCTCCCTCTAAGTGAACATTCATGCACTCAAACAATAATTACTACCATGTGAATGAACATTCAAGCTCTATCCCCTTTTTCTTCTCCCCATTTTTTTCAATACATGAATAACTTATCTTTATCCAAATGGATCATCATATACTTCTCCCACTATCAAAAAACCTTAATATATTAGTCATACATTTCTGAATGGTCAGAAAAGAGATTTAGAAACCCAAACATTCAGCATAAGAGATTATTCATACCTTACTTCATAAAGAAATTTCTTATAGAGAGAGGAGTACCTTTTTCAATCCATCTAGGTAGATGGATTCAGTTTGACTTCAAGAGAAAAATGATGTCTTTCAAAATCCATTTTGGTTAGTGCCTTGGTCATAATATTAGTGAATTTATTTTGAGTAGAAACATACTCCATCTGAACCAACTATTGCTCAACCTTCTACTTTATAAAGTGATATTTTACATCAACGTGATTGGTCCTTGAATATTGAATAGGATTTTTTTCTGAGATTTATATCACTTGAGTTGTTTCACTTGATAAGAATAGGAGATGATAATTTAATTCCAATTTCTTTAAACTGTTTATTTATTCATAACAATTGAATAAAATCTTGAGTAGATACTATATACTCAACCTCAGCCATGCTCAAGGAGATACAGTCTTTATTTTTACTTGGACATGAAATACAATAAATATCATGATAGAAAGAACCTCTTAAATTATAATCTCAATCATCTACTGAACCTTCCCAATCTAAATCAAGGAAACCCAATTGTTTCTGTAGTGATTTTTTTTAATAAAACAGACCATAGTTCACTATTTGATTAATATATTGATGTATTCTTTTCATAAAATAGATATGAATTTATTAGGGGAAAATTTAAAAATGGGAATCCTTATATATGAAAAAAAATAGAATCTAATCATGTGGATGTAAAATAAATTAAACTACCAATGATCCACCTATAAATAGTCACACCAACCTCTTTTTCATTCACATATTTGGAAAATTTCATTCAAGTCTCTTCTAGATTACCCATTGGTTTAGAATCATCTATATTAAATCTTTTCAACACTTCCATTGTAAATTTAGTTTGGGAAAAAATTCTCCTTTTTCTCTTTGAATCACCAATAGTCCATGGAAAAATAATAATTCACCAATTAGATACATTTTAAATTCACACCTCATGAGTTCTAAAAATTTATTGAATTAGGTTTTATCTGAGCCTCCAAATATGATGTCATCAACATAGAAAATTTATACCATCTATTTCACCTTTTATGTCATAATATAAATGTTGTGATTAGCCCCACCTATTTAAAAACCAAGCCCCTTTACATACCAATCCATCCTTGAGTATCAGGCTCTTGGTGCTTGTTTTAGGCCATATAAATCTTTTTTTAACTAGAACACTTTATCTTTATATTCATCAATGATAAATCCATATTTTTATTCAATGTAGAATACCTCTTCATGAACCCCTATGGGGAATACCGACTTTACATCCATTTTTAAAACATTAAGACCATTTTTACAACTATATAAAATACCAATAATATGGTCTCAGGTCATTCTACATGTGAAGAAGTATTATCTACATTGATTCCTTCCATTTTTTGAATAACCTTTGAATACAATATGTTTTTTTTTCTTTTCGTTTGAACATATTCATTAATATTGTTCTAGAAAACCCATTTGGTTCTGATTACATTCTTATTCTTAGGCCTTGGGAAAACTTCGCATGTCATATTATTCTCAATCTATTCAAGTTCATCTTGCATAAGCTTTACCCAAATGTCATCTTTTATAGATTCTTTAGATTTTTTTGGTTCCACCTGAGATAAGAGAGATGTTATATTTTAAACCTTAATTCTTCTAGTTTAAACTAGGGATCTCTAGTCACCAACTATATTATTCTCACTAACATCTACCCTTATTTTTATCCTATTTAGAGTTGTTGTTTATATTGTATTTTCTTTATTTTCAAAGTACTATTATGAGTCTTCTATAGCCTGTTGAATTCCCCTTGAGTCACAAAATTCTTTATCACTTTCTACTTCAAAAATCGGACCATTCTCAAGTAAAATTTACTTTTCATAATTTTAAACATGTATCTATGCACTATAAATATTCTGATTTCAACCACTATAACACTATAACTTTATAATATATTTATAAGACACTTATTAAAACAATTATAGGATTTTATTTTGGATGAATATATGATAAAAATCCCTTTATATCCATGATCTTTAAACTTTTTATTCTTTTATTTATTAAGAATAAAATACTTACTTCTAAACACCCAAAAGTATTTTAGTGGGGGTTTATTTCCATAAAAATTTTCATAGAGAGTTTTGTATTCATTAATAAATATAAATGATCTATTGTAGATATAGAATACTACAAGAAATATTTCTTTCTAATACTTCTCTGATAATATCTTTTCAATTAACATAGTTTGAGCCATGTTATTTACAATTTGTCTCCTCCTCTCAATAACTCTATTTTGTTGAGGAGTCCTTATAAATGATTCTTGGTTTTTAATTTCATTCTTTTCTAAGGATTATTTCACCTGAATATTCATGAATTATATACCATCATCAATGTGAATATTTTATATTTTTACACCAAGCATATTCTTAGCTTCTCTATGATATAGAGTAACACACTTAAATACCTTATTCTTGTAGGTAATCACTATTTTCCTTGTCAATATACTAAAATATTCCAAAAAATTATAATACATTTTTACATATAAAGATTTAGGTTCCATCGTTCCACATACATCCAAATGTACAAGCTCAAGTAACCTTGAGTATTTCCCTTTCTTAGGCTTGTAGGTCTTTCAAACAATATTCCCCTCCTGAAATGTGTCAAAATGTGAGTTTAATAAGTAAGCCTAAGGATATCTCAATCTTAATAATTCTTTACAAAATTATCTAAGTATTTTTTGATCAAATGGATAATCACTTATTCCATAATCTATTTCTATCCTCCTTGGATAGAATACACATATTTTTTTACCAATAAGGTAAATATTCCCCTAGGTTTGTTTTCCTAGTAAAATGATTAAATTATATCTTAATTTAATGATGCATCCCTTATTAATTAATTCCAATACATGTACTAAGTCACGCAACTGACTTGCATTTAACAAATTGTGGCTAATATCTTCAGCTAAGAGCACTTTGACTTTTATGAGATCTTTTCTACTGACTTTTTCCTTTCTGGATTCTATAATTTTAAGTCCCTTTTCATTTCCAAACTAAAAAACCATTTTTATCATGTTTGACCCCTAATATAAGGTATTCATTTCCAATATTATATGAATTATGCTCACTAACCAAAATCCAAAATTTGGACCTATCTATTTCTCTCAAGCAAATATCGGCAATATTTACCTTCTTAGTTATTCTTTTCCTCACCCATTATTGTTGATCCACTTTTATTGATGGTGGGTGAGTATACTCATCCTATGGTTCCATAGAGTCTTCTTAATCTTGAACTAATTAAAAAATATTTTTATTTTGTATATTATTTAATTAAATTTCCAACCACTATGTTTCACCATTTCAAGTCTACTTAGGTACCTTCTATTGTACCCTAGATTCATAATAAATCACTTTGTTCCCAAAACCTTCATAGTAAAAATAGTATCCATTAAAAAACATAAGTTAATGTGGAAAAAAAATTCCTGCATTTTTGTACTCATGCTCTCAAAATTTTCTTTTTAAAATGGAACACGCATATTGAATGTGTCCCAACTTTCCATAGTAATAGCACCTAATATTTTGTGCTTTATTCTCAATTTTTATTTCACCATTAGTATTCATATAAGATCTATGAAGATAAAATTTTATATATGGTGTAGATTATTTAGGTTTATAATCAACCATGGTTGTCTTCTACATGTGTTCATTCTCCACAAAAAACTTATTCTTGCTATTAAATCACTAAACCTATTGAATGGTTATATGTTCTTCATCAAACACCTCATGAACTTCCATTATTGCTGATGAACTTGAAAATTTCAATTATATTTCAAGAATATGGAATCTTTCCTGGTCTTTATACTTGTGTTTCCATGATAAGAATTCTCCTTCAAGTTGGTTGATTCTCTTAATGCATTCCACAATAAAAAATTTCAGGCCATCAATGATCTAGGCATACTCATAAACTTTGATTTTCAACTCAAATTCTTTTTTCGGATGGAAAAAATTAAATATCTAAGTTTTTTAATTTCATCCATCAGTTTAAACTTTTTTTCTCCAATTTTTTCATGTAAATATTGGAATAACATACCACTCTATTTGTTTTCTTAATTTTTTCCCTTGAAATATCAGTTTGTTTAAGGGATGATTCTATTTCTACTTGAAGATCAATTCCTCCCTCTAATTAATTAACTTTAGCATCACTGTCACCATTTTTTATCCTATTTACAATATCCAAAAATTAATATTCATCAATATCCCTAAAATAATCAACCTCTTCAACTTCATTTTCCTTATAACTGTCCTCTTCATGTGAGAAAAAAAATTATTTTTGAAAAATCGTCATTTTGTGCCTTTATTTTCCATAATTTTCTATGATATTTTCTTAGTAGGTACATAATCTTCATCATCCCCTTTATGTTTCTTAAAAAATTAGTTTTGATATGTCCTACTTTTCTGCATCTAAATCAAGCAAGTATAATATTTCTTTTGAACATTCATTTTTCTCTTTCTAGATTAAAGGATAGAAATGAAATCACCTAATTGACCTCTTCATATTCATGGTCTTCCTTAACCATGTATTATTTTAAGGATTTAAAATTCATTTCCTGAATTATATTCTTTATCATAGACTCATTATCTCCACTCCTCTTTCCATATGCAATGAGGGTATTATTTAAGCTATCTACTAAAATCTACTTCAAATCATTGTCTTAAAGCCCCAAGAATTTTTCGTTAAAACATGGATTCAGCCTTCACATAATCCTTTTAACAATTTTAACATCATCAATGTTTATCCAAGTCCATACTTATCTTCTAAAAAATATTAAGTCAATTGATTAATTCATCATCTATTTCATTTGGACTCATCCTCAAATAATTATATTTATTTCAAAAAACCTATAATTTTTATTCTCAAACTTTTAAATATCCTTCATAAATATTTAATAGATTCTCCCACATAATATGAGAATCCTTTAGTATCATAAAATTTGTGTAAATAAGGTTATCTAAGGCTCTCCCTAAAGCATTGATATCTTTTTCATCTAAATCCAATAATATAAGATCCCTATTTTTTAGAGATCCATTCTCCATCTAGATAAAATACCATGCATGGGTGTTATATATACATCTATACCTAATGATATAAAATTAAGTTTCATTTGAATCTTTTATAGTTTAAAATTATTTCCTTTGAAAATATGAATGACCTTATGGTTGAAAAACACCAACATACTTTCAAGAGAGAAAAATGTCACTCTAAAACCTCTCTCTGATACCACTTGTTATTCCTTATCAAATATTATACCCTAAGAGGGGGTGAATCAGGGTATTATAAACTTTAATATTTCTTCCTTAATTATTATATTGTTCTCTAAATATGATGAACACTTATTTATCTCTCTTACAATCTATCTTGAGTGTGAAAATAAGTAAATAACACAAGTGACTTTTACTTGGTTTACCTAAACTGATCTAGTCTAGTAATCATGAAAACAGTGATTTTTTGATGCACCTAAAAAACTATATCACATTTTTTTTATATTCTTACACAATAGAGTCCTATCAATTATCCTTCAAACTCATTATACAATAAAACAATTAAAATATCACTACACTTATTCTTCACAATGGAAAACGCACTTCTCCTCTTTATAAGTAGGTTCTCACTGCTCCTCCTATGTTATCTTTCTTCTTCATAAATTATAAATGATAAATATACCTTAAATGGCGTGTCACTTATTATCCAATATTCCAAATAATTATATCTTCTAGAATATCACTTTTTTATCTTCAATATTCTAGTACATACACCAAGAATTATTCTTTTATTTTTCTATAAATATAATTTTCACAAGTTAAATGTGATTAGAGATATGTCTCTTCTCTTATTTGAGAATAATATTCAATTTTAATATATTTCCTATAATATACTATTTTTCATCTCACACTTCATATCTATATTAAAAATAGAGTGAATTTTTTTAATTTTTGATTTTAAATTAAAATCTCACTCAACTTACAATTGATTTGTTTTTAAATCCATCCATTTTATAATCTTCTAAAAAATCATCCACCTACAACTCTATTTGAGTATTTAATTTTCAATCCATAACTACCAATTAGTTATAGAGGAACAAAATAAGTAAAACTAGTTGTAAACTTCTAAAATAAAATACCATGGCCTCCAAAACACCATACTCCTTGAAATAACATTGTAGTGTAATGAATCTCCAATACAAATTCATTTTGACACACCCAACACCATAACCACTAGATTTTTTTATTTCCACCTCAAAAACCTAATGTTAAACATGCATGGTAAAAAGGTTTGAACCTTGACACCATTACATGTTAGGGTGTAGAAAATCCTATGATGATTTTATTTGAAAAAGTATTCCATGGCCTTAATTATGCTCATTTTGGTCTCCTTATTTTTTAAAGGTAAAATATCAATTCAAAATGATAATATCCATGGGGTAGACTACTTATCATCCTCGTTTTCACAGTCTTAACAAATATGAGATCAACCTTTACATAGCCTGAGTATTTAAGATCCATCTTTATGTAACTTCACTCTATATCAAAAACATCAATCTCTAAAGTGTGATCACAAACCACTAGATATTTTGGCTTCACATAACCTTGATGTATCATTTCTCCTCCCAAGACTTACCTTTATGAAGTTATAAAGGACCTTTATATAGGTCCTCATACATATAGGTAATATTTATATAGCCTATTGGATTTCAAGGTAACCTTTATGAAAGATGCATATTTAACTTATGTGAGCATTGAAATTCCCAAACAATCTTTATGAATCCATTTATCATGAAATATGATCATTATTTGGTGCCCTAGTTACCTTTATTCCACTTTTAGACTTCAACTATTACCTTTACATAGTTAAATTTTTTTACCTTAATGTAGCATGTCTAGATGAAACATGGAAACTACTTTGATATGGTCCTCTTCACCATTTATCACAGAAGAATTTCCAAGATGATATTCTAATTAAAAAATACTCACAACCACTTCATTCTAGCTGCTTAAATATACAAAATAGATTATCCAGAGTCACCACAATGTAAACCAAACCATGGTGAATATTTCCTTCACCAAAAACACTTTATGTTAGTCCATCAATAAAACTCAACATTCTCTATATCTTCAATAAAAAAATTTAGATGAATTCTTGAAAATCTTTATCAACAAACATAACCCAATAAACTCTTAAAGGTATTTTTCTAAAAAGATCATAAAATTCATACAATGGGTAGATAGTTATAATAATTATGGTATACAAACATAAAATCACAAAATGAGAAAGATACTTAGTAAAATCAAGGCCACCTACCTCAATCAACAATCCATAAATCATCCAAAGATTCTAGAAACCTCCTTTGATTCCATGAGAACTTATATCATCAATAAACATCATAAAATAATTAAATTAAACATTCAAAATAAAATTCCCAATTTGGAATATCTAATTCAAAATTCACTAGGTGTCATTCGTTAATTGAAACCATGAACAAGAGGGTGAGGTCTAATCCCAACATGCACCTGAACCTAAGCCATAAAAATTCCCCATCATTTATCAATTATTTAATAACAAATTTTATTTTATTTAGGCACAAACCTTAAGAAAAGTAATTGGGTGATGTACCTTCAATGAAACAGAATACGACAACATGTATACATCATCGTAGGATGTCCTCTAGAAACACCAAGAAAAATCCCCATCATATAAAATTATTTACACCATTATTCAATGTGAATCATCACCAAAATCCTAAGTCAGGTCACCTAAATTATAGAGAATCTTAATAGGAATACCAAATAGGAATTAAAAGGGATATATCACCTCAAAATGATGAAATAATGAAAGAAAATCACCTCTAATTGAAGGGGGTTTGGATAAGAGGAAAGCGGAGGGGGAACCCTCTAGTTTGGTGCATATGAGAGGGGAAGAAAGGGTGAGACTAGTTTAAAATAAAATGGGATAATAATGATCATTTTAAACTTTTTAAAGAATTCTATTCATCTATAGGATTACTACACAATTTTCTAAACCATGAACCAACCATGAAGTTGGAACTATCTCAATCCATTTCCCCTTTCACAGTTTGGATATATGATTTATCAAATCATGAATAAACTCTATGATTCATCACTAAACTTTAATTTCACTTTTTTCATGGTTTCCTTGAAATTGTGCTCCAACTGTACACCATAACCTTATAAAAACATTTTGTGAAAGTGGGTTCCCTAGAACCAACTTGAGAAGTAATTTTGGTTTCCATATTATCTATACAAAGAGTTATGCATGATGTATTCTTAATATAATATTATTTATACTCTTGTGTTCATTATTTACATTGTAATTTTTTTATATTGTTTTTCATATCAAATAGTTATAGTAGTTCCTAGCTATAGTAGATACCTCGATGTACTATGATAGTAATCTTAGAATGTATACCTTATAGTATATATAGATTATATTGATGGAACACATATGATGTTTTTAAATCTTGTAGTGGGGGCTCATAAACACTGAGACTTATTCTCATGAAGTTTATACTTGCTTATCTCAAGTAGTAGAGATTATTAGGACTGGCCCACCAATATAAACACCACATGGTTCGAGTGTCATTGGTTATTCCTATTTATGAGCATGTGTGTTGGTATCTTGACTTGTGATAGTTATCAATGTGTACAATTTGATTATGAACTTTGATTAAAGGTGAAAACCATGAAATTTATGTCATGGTGGGTTATCTTTCATTAGGGTAATCATTAGTGGCATGACATTGGTTGAGTGATCAAAATAGATTTTATCAATTCTGAAAGGAGGAGATATCTCGAGCCTAGTTGATCAGGGTGGTAGTACCTTTACTAAATTCATGATAATGGTATAACAGGTTTAGTCCATCTAGTAAGGTCATGAAATAATAAATCAATAAAGGGTTATGATACAAAGTGTGCATCCTATTTTATGAGATAACACAAGACAAATAGATTATATTACACATAATATGTTCATAAGAGGTAGTCGTAACTATAACATGTCCTTATCTTATTAGGGGTCATGATGTGTTGCTACAAATCACTATTTATCTATTATTATGACTCACTTCTACTAATACTGGGTCTTATAGGGTTACACAAAAATTTTATATACAAGTTTCACCAATTCTGATGAATATGAGCTTAAGACAAAGTAGGACCCATGTTCAACGGTCGGTGAACGTCTGAGTGTGAATGATAGCAATTAAAATAATAAAATTCTATTATTTGAGGTTATAATAATAATAATTGAATATATTTATCAAGTTATTAAAAATTTATTTAAGTATAAAAGTGAATATGTGGAAATAGTGTTTTTTAGAAGAATTCTACTTGTTCAAGGTTCATTAATTAATTAAAGTAGGAACAAGTTTCATTGACAGTTCAAATTTTATCACATGACACATTAAAGTGTAATAAATGAGTGATAAAATATTCATGACATTTATGAGAAGTTTAACTAAATTATATGTGAGTTGAATGGGCTAAAATTAAGGTTATATATTTTTAGGGGCCAAAACACAATTTTGGAAAGTATAACCTAAATATATAATTGGATTTTAGATCTATGAATAGTGAACTATTCCATTTTCATGAATTTATAGATAGTTTCTCTCTTCTCCTCCTCCACACTCTAATTTTATAGTGATAGAAACTGAAGGAAGAAAAAAAGGATTTATCCCACTACCTCGAATCATGTATGTGTTCTTCATGTGATCAAAAATATGTTGTAAAGTTCTTTGATTTCCCATGATAGCACCCATGAATTGAAGAATGATGTTCCATAGGTTTTAATTCATGTGTGTAAGATCTATAGGTTAAATTTATTGGTGTTTTCAAACAATGTAATGTTGAAAAATAGTGGATCATATCGGCATAGAAAAAAATAAGGTACCATTTATGGTTTCATTTAGTTTTGTTATTTATGATTAAATTAAATTACATGTGGTCCATGGAAGAATATGAGCATGGGTGTGTTGGATTTGATTATTTTATATGAATATAGATCCATAAAATTTTAAAATACCCAAATTTAGTGCTTATAAGGTGCTCATTTACTTTAATTGGTATTATAGTGGGTTGTTTAATAATTTAAGTTAGAATTTAAATTAAATTTTCATGAATTCAGTTAGAGGGTTTTGATATGATCCCAATGCCAATAATGGTGCATTGATATGAGTTTTAATGGAAAAGAAATGTTTGTTCAAAGATCATTCTATCTTGTTTAAAATAAAAAACACACATATATATATATATATATTGGGTGGTTTCCTCCCACCCCTCCTACCCCCCCCCCCCCACACACACATTTTCTTGGAAGGGGTGGCCATATACTGCATGCACGGCACAGGTACGAATTTATAAAAAAAATATTACACATGGGTGCCCATGTGGGATGACCCATGTACCATGATCCACCAATATAGGTCACCCCACCCATTTTTTATCCTCTCACCAAATGTAACATCCTGAGATTTTATGATATATTTCTATTCAAATAAAATTTCTTCGATAACTTGTGATACACACAACCTCAAGTCAAAATGAACCATAATATAGTATATAATTATAACCAATACTTTAAATTATAAGATATTAATATGAATAAATAAATTATTAAAAATATATGGTTTGTAATAAATTTGTTATTTATCAATTGATTATAAATAAAAATAAAATCATTTTAAAGAAAAAGATATATTTTTCTAAAAAAATTGTTTTTATGTGTGTGATGTGTTTTTATCTTAATAAATTAATTTAATCACTATTGTTGAATGATTTTAATTAAATTTATATATTATATATTCATTAAAATGTTTTAATATTCATATAATATTTTTCTAGTCATGAGATAAGAATGTATATCTAGTTTTACGCTTAAAAGGAATTTTTCTAAAAAATGATTTTTCTCGCATTTTGCACACTATTTTAAAATTAATTTCATCCACTTATAAAAATTAAATATTGAAAATTTTATAACATATTTAGAATATATAGGTTCAAATTTGGTAAATGGGTCCCTTTTATTTTTTATCAATATGAATAGTAACCATAAATTTTTGTCACTCATGCTAGGGTAAAACAAGTAAAATAGGGTTAAAACTTTGGGATAAGTCTTTAAAATTTATCTAAAACATTCCTTTTATTATTTAATGATTTTATTTAGTAAATTTACATCCAATTATCAAATATATGGTCACTTGGTGCCATATTTCTTTGAATATTACCTTTATATTAATTTAATAAAAGAATAAATACAAAATGTCGCTCTCTTCACTTTAATATCTCTAAAAAAATTACATAAGAATAAAAGAGGATAAGTTCATATTTAAATTTTTATTTTATAGATAAATTTATTTTTTTATATTAATTTATTTTAATTTTTTAGTAATTTAATAATTATCTTAAATGCTTATGCTATGTTGATGCGATATTTATTCAATTAATAGAAAAATAAATAAATGATTTGAAAAATATTAAAAGTAATACAATTTGGGTAAATTATTGTATTCCTTGAATTTTATAGATTAATATAATATATTATATATGTTTAAAATGTTTATATTCAAATTATTCTGTTATCATGTTGTATTGAAATCAAATTAAATGAATAGTGTCAAAAATGACATTAATGATTATGTTAAATAATATTTTATTAAATTATTTAAAAATTATATAAATATTTAAAGAGTAAAATTAGGATGATAAATGGGATAAAATTTCATTAATTTACAATTTATGAGGTATTTTTTATCTTATAAGTAAAATTGTAACACTTTAAGATTGGAATAGTTGTTACCATAGTTAAGATTAAAAATGGTTAACGAAGGAGTTAATCAAAATTTTTGATTTAAAATGACATAAAAACCTATCTAAATTTTATTGGTTGATGATAATTAGACCTTATCCTATTTTTATTTAAATATATATCTATTTTGAATCTTTTTTATTGAGAATAAACTAATTATATTTTAATCTCTTTAATATTTCCAAGTGTGTCATTTCCTTCTCTTATAAAAGGAAACCCCTTATCTCTTTTATTTACACCACTTTGATCCATATATATTGACCAAACCCTACTAATTTATCTTATAAACATCATTATACTAGTTATATAGTTTCTATTATTTATAAAAGATTAACCCTAGGCCCTTAAGATGAGATCTAAAGGAAGTCTACCAAATAAGAGGTAATCATATTTACCGACTCTTTCAAATTTATTTCCCCTTATACTTCCTATAAATATATTTTACCCATACTAAAATAATAAATTAATTATAATAAATATACTTAAGTTTTATTATGATTATGTTATAACCATTTTATACCACATTTCTAACCTATGGAAAACAAAAACATCGCTCATGAGTATGAATGGATTACCATCACCACATAGCCGTGAAATTCATTTTTCATCAACATATTTTATGGATGGTTGTTTTGGTAGGTTTAAAGTTTATATATTATATTTATTACATAATTATTCTTCTATAATTATAATATCATTTCTACCTTATTTACTTATAATCTTTTTGAAAATGATAACATCGTTCCTGCGTACATGTGGAATGCCACCTCCACTCAGCAATGTGATTTGTTTTTCATTTCCTATTTACATGGATGGTAATAATAATGGATTTAATGAATATATATGGTATATATGATATATTTTTGACTCTATAATGTTTAATTATTATTTATCTTCTTTTATTCCATCATTTGAAAAGTGAAAATAGTGTTTATACGTACGTACAGCCAACCATCTCCATGAACGATGTAATTCATTTTTCTATATCTTTACTTTATGGATTAATATAAATATATATATATATATATTGAATATATATATATATTATAGTTATTTCATTATTAACATTCTGGTTATTATGGAACCATAATTAAAGTAAAAGGACCAAAACTACCAAACCGAAATTATCATGAAAAATGAAATAGTTAACACTCAAAAACAATAATTTTAATGATGAATTATTAATAAATGAGTATTAAAATATTATAAGTGGATAATATATAATATTATAAATATTTATATAACTGTTTTATAGAATTATAATAGATTTGAATTTATTATATAGGATTTTAAATAGATTTTGAAGTAATTCAAACCCGAGGTAAGGGTTTTATGTTACAATATCATTATTTATCAAGATTGTTTATGATTAAGTTTAAAATGATATATTATTAGGATCTAACTCTAAATAAACACATTTATTTTATTATCCTATTATTATTTTTGGATATAAACTTTTTTATTTCATTTTCCTCTCTTTAATTACTCAACATACTGAAAGAATGTTTTTAAGGAAAACTGACTTTATTTCTCTCTTCGGTCGAATTTTTTTTGCTTCCATATCCATGTTTTACAATAATTTTTTTGAATAATTTTTTTAATATAATCCAATTATTATTTAAAGTAAATTTTACCCATGATATAATTTTAAAAAAATTAAAATTAATCTTCTTTTAATTTTCTTAATGAGGTATTTTTTTACCTTTTTTACAAAAGTGTGAAAGGAATGTTTAATTTTAACTTATATAGAATGAAAAAAAATTCCCAATGTCATAAACACTAATATTTTTAAGGTTTATTTACATGTTTCCAAGTTTATTTGAAAATAAAAACTTTTTTATTGGTATTTGGTAATTTTTTATATTTTAAATAATTAATTTCAAAGTGAAAAGGGTCTTTTCCTCAAAAAAATGTTTCAAGTGATCTTTTAAATGTATTTTTCATATAATATGACATGATTTAATGTTACATAATCATTACTGGGGATATAATCCAATAATACCATCCTTATTATTTGTATATATGTTTTATGATTATTATGAAAAGATGTTTATAAAACATGTTTTACTTTCCATGGGTTATATTATGATTAAATGATTATGAAACATATTTATTTTCCATGGTTTATGTTATGATGAAATATTTTTGAAACCCATTTCCTTTCTATGATATATTATATGATTAATGTTTTATGATCTTGTGGAACTCATATATATGATTTCCATTATGTTATGGGTGGTCCTAAAATTATATATCCCTCCAATGCATTGGGTAAATATGGATATATCATCAGATAAATAGGAATGTAATGGTTAATGAACCTAGTTCAATAAGGAACTCTATCCATTATGATAGTATTGGGAGTGAACCGTGACTGATATAATAGAATGGGGAGTGAACCCAATCCACTATTATAGTCTTGGAAGTGTTCCTTGACTACTAAGGAAATTATTTTCTATACTTATATGTATGATAAAAACTTATGTATTATTCCAAGGTTATGCTCTCATAGCTTATGCTATTTGATTCCTTTATGATTCATGTCTTACAAACTAACAATATTTATACCATGACTCAACATTATGATATTTCATATATAGGGTATAGTTTTCAAATTTAAATCGCATGTTATCATACCCTTATTCTCATGTTATGTTTAAGTGTTCATTGATATCTACCTTATTTACCCTTAATGAGAATCTGATATCACTTTTATTATTTTTCCATTACTTGGGATATAAAGGTTGTTTTTAAGTATGATATGTATAATAAGGGTGAAAGTTGTGAATAATTAATTGGGAGATGGTGTAGATATTATATGAACAAGTTTATTATGTATCCAAGTTTCCAAAGGCACTGGACCTATATGATTTTGGATTAGGTCATTATGTTATGTAATGAATATTCATCTAATAAGATATAATATATATGTTTGAAAATTATGGGTCATTATAGTTGTTATCATATTAAGTTTTATTTACTTTTAGAAACTATGATGATAAAACTCTAGTGAAACCCCTTATAATAATCCTTTGTATAGGATAATTTCTTATGTTATGGTAAATAAATGAGTGTGATTTTCCTAAAAAAACATCCTCATCTGGATACTAAAAGTGTATGTAGTTTTGGAACATACGAATCTAGGGATAATAAACCTGAAAAGAGTTGATTAAGTATATTTCATCCATCAATTTGTTGTACGGTTAGTGTGTCCTTACTGTTCACCTGGTTTGACACTCTTGAGGGATATTCTTGGGTTAATTCATTTTTTATTTACAAACCATTATGAAGGATTTGAATAGATGATGACCATGAATAGCCTAGGTTAAACATAAGGTGTCATATATTTAAAAGAAGGTGTTATGATTGAGATATCCTATAATTTATTTTTCATTATTATGTAGTTTCCCACTATGATTATTATTTCTTACACTATGATTTTGGGTTTTAGTTAATGGATGAAACCTAAATGAACTATGTTAAAGATAAAGATAATGGACAATGAAATTATTTTCCTCTTAAGAAACAAAATATTAAGGGATATGAAATACAAAATATCATTATTATGGTTACACAACATTCTCAAGATATGAATCATTCTAAGCTTCCAAATGAGTAAAGGAGGGAACAACATTCTATTGGGTCTTTTATAAGAAAAAATCTACCTCTTTTAGTGGGTATATAGATCCAATAGTTTCTGATAAATGGACCAATACCACTAAAAATATACTTTTCATTCTCTAATTTTCAAAACATGAAAATTTTATTTTGGATGTTTATCATTTGGAAGGCAAATAAAATAAATGGTGGACTCTTATCAAGAACATGAGGCAATGGGAATAAATTGAATCCATGGAGTGGGATGAGTTTATAAGATTATTATTTAATAATTACTTTCCTCATATTCTTCATATGAAAATGGATAAGGAATTACTTGATCTGAAGTTTAATTATGGTGAATCTATTAGTACCTATGAGGCAAATTTTATAAGACTTATCAGGTAGGTTGTTGGTATTATCATCCAACCTGAAAGTAATGTTGATTAATTCTTAAGTGGATTAAAACCAATTTTCTAAAGGTAATTATTCATAAGGGACTTTAGTAGCTATGAATAAATTATTTTATGTGATATCAAGGTGGAAATTGAAATTGGAGTTACTTGTCAATATCATAGTTTTGATAAGAAAAGAAATTTTGAATTAAATGAAAATTCTAAAAACTATGGAGAGAATAAGATGAGAATTCCCTTATGCTCAAATTGTGGAATGAAACATGGTGGAAATTATATTAAGGGTACTGGTAAATGTTTTGAGTGGGTAAATAAATGTCATTGGTAAATCAATTGCCGAAGTGATGGGAAGAAAAAGTTAGCTAATGGTGGAGATAAAGAACCAGAGAATACACCACCCACACTCTATTGTTTCAAATGAAAGAAGTATGGGTATTATATTAACCAATTCTAAAACCCAAAGACTAATGAAGATAATTTATATTAGAAAATACTTAATCCTATAGAAAAATTGAAATATCATGCAATCACTATTTCTGATGTGGAGTACGATAATGAAGTGGTAAAAGGTATACTTACCATCAACTCTAGAACTGATAATGTCTTATTTGATTCTAGATCTACCCACTCTTTTATATCTAAATAATTTTATAATGGTATCATAGTAAAACCTCAATGATTATACGTTGAATTAGTAGTGAAAAATTCTAATGGTATGATGATATTATCTCAAGTATATGATTATTATTCAATTTAATTTTTTGGAAATGTGCTTCTTATAAACCTCATTATTGTTCCTCTATTTAAATTCAATGTTATTTTTGGAATGGATTTTATTTATTTACATAAACCCCACATAAATTCTCAAGGAAGGTAATTCATGATTTATTCTTCAAACCAACCTATGATCATGTACTGGTGTGATGATAAATATTAACTTCCAATGAAAATTGCATTCATTATATGGATCTTGATTACTATTCAAAAGGGTTTTTTATCTTAAATGGTTGGGTAGAAACTCAATATCTAATATATTACTATTTTATGAGAGTTTCTTGATGTTTTTCTATAAGGGTTTCCTAGTATTCCACTAAATAGTGAAGTTTATTTTTCGATAGAACTCATACCTAGTGTTACACTTATTTAAAATACTCCATATATAATAGACCCTATTGAGTTATAGGAATTATAAAAAACAACTCTAGGAGAATATTGATATGGGATTCATTCACCCAAGTGTGTCACTTTGGGGTACACTTGTTCTTTTTGTTAAAAATAAATATGGATATATACAACTCAACATTAATTATTGAGAGTTGAGAAAGACCAGAATCAAGAGTAAATATCTTTTATCCCATATTGATGATTTATTTAATCAATTATGAGTAAATCAATATTATTACAAGATTGATCTTTGATCTGGATTCTATTAGTTGAGGTTAATGAGTGAATACATACCTAATAAAGTCTTGTGTATGATTTATGGACACTATGAATTTATATTGATTTCATTTTGTATTACTAATTCCCCTACTATAATTATGAAATTAATGAATAATGTCTTTAGATATTACCTTGATAAGTTTTTGGTAGTCTTCATAGATGATATTATTATATATTAAAAGGTAAAGTAAGAGTATAAAGATCATTTGAGGATTGTTTTTAAGAGACTAAATAATTAGAGTCTATATGAAAAAATTTCCAAGTATGAATTTTGGATATAAAATTTTCATTTTGGGTCATATAATCTAAAGTAAGGTTATATCAGTGGATCCATCAAAGACGGGGGATATTGAACATTAGGTCAGACCAACCAATATTATTGAGATCTATAGTTTTCTTGGTTTATATGGATATTATCAATGATTTTTGGAGAATTTCTCATATCCATCTAATCCAATCACAAAGTTAAGTCAAAATGGAGTCAAGTTACCTAAGATAGATGAATGGGAATAAAATTTCAAGGAACTGAATAGAAGGTTAGTCAGTGCAGTTTTGCTTACACTAACCTACAATGAAGAAGGGTTTGTGATTTATATTGATTAATTAAAGAAGATATTTATAATGTGTTCTCATACAAAATTATATGGTTATGGATTATGCCTCACGACAATTGAAGTTTCATGATAAAATTTACCCAAATCATGATTTGTAATTATCTGTAGTATTTTTATCCATTAAAGATATAGAGGAATTATCTTTATGGAGAATGGTTTGAAATTTATACTAGTCATAAAATTTTAAATTATATATTCACTTAGAAATATTTGAATATGTTCCATAGAATTTGGTTGGAGTTTATTAAAGATTATGATTTCTCAATACATTACCACCATAGGAAAGTGAACAAGGTAGAAGATATCCTGATATGAAAGGATCATGCTAGATTATCTATAATGAGGATCATAAAATATCCAATATTTTTTGATTTTCAAACTATGGATCTAGAGATATTTGATAGAGGGGATAAATATCATCTATCTCAAATGAGTGTCCAACCATCTATCCAAGAGAATATTAAAGAAGTATAGAAGTAGGATGTGGAGTTGAATAAGAAGGTGAGAAATGTTACTGAGTTTAACCTTGATTTTTAGGGAATAATAAGGTTTAGGAATCGTGTATTTTTCCCATAAATAATAGACTTAAATAATGAGCTATTATATAAAGCTTATAGTTCATCATTCTCTATTTATCCTGAAAGTATGAAGATATATAGAGACCTGAAAGATTATTTCTGATGGGATAACATGAAAAGAGATATTATATAGTATATATTTTGGTTCTTGGTATGTCAGTAGTTAAGGCTGAGATACAAAAGTATAAGGGGGTGTTAAAACCATTTCTCATACCATAATGAAAATTGGAAAACATAACTATAGATTATCATCAGACTCCCAAAAATATCTAGAGGCCATAATGCTAGTTAGGTTGTAGTTAAATGACTTAAAAATTCATTATAATTCATTACTATCAAATAATATTTCCCTCTTGAACATATTTCTAGAATATACATTAAGAAAGTGGTAAGTTTTCATGGAGTACCGTATTCAGTTATATCTTATCGGGTTCTGAGGTGTACCTTGAAGTTCTGGTAAAATATTTAGTAGGCTCTAGATACAGAGTTGAGTTTCAATGCTTATTATCATCCTTAGAAGATGGTCAATATTAGAGAACAATTAAAACCATAGAGGATGTGTTGAGGTCTTGTTATATGGATTTCAAAGGTGGTTGGGATCAACACCTTCCTCTAGTCAAGTTTTATTACAACAATATCTTTTAATCAAGCATTCACATGGATCCTTATGAATATCTCTATGGAAATAAGTGTATAACTCTAAAATGTTGGGATGAAGTTATAAAAATAAAGCTATTGGGACTTGAGATAGTAGAGGGAATGGTAGAAAAATTTATAGTTATTCAGTAACACATCAAGGTAGATCAAAGTCAATCAAAAAAGTTATGTTGAAAATTGTTAGAAAAATATTGAATTAAAAGTTAATGAAAAGGTATTTATATGAATTTATCTATATAATAAGGTAATGATATTCTGAATTAAGTTATATTTGATCTCTATGTATATTTACCCCTTTGAGATTCTTGATTGAGTTGGTATGGTATCTTATCACTTACACCGAAACTCTCTCAAGTTCAGGACGTGTTTCATGTATCTCTCTTAAGGATATGCATAAATAACACTTCACATGTATTTAACTCATAGGTTACACCACTGTATAATGATATCTACTATAAATAAAAGTGGGTATAAATCTTGGATCATATAGATAAAGTACTAAAGAACAAGACTACTCACCTAGTTAAAGTTCTCTGGAGGAATCAAAATTCTGAAGAAGATACTTGGGAACCTGGGGATATAATTAAAAAGAGATATCTTCATTTTTTATATGGAGTGATGTGAATTTTAGTGAAAATTTAACTTTAAGGTTGGTATAATGTAACACCCTAATATTTTATTATATATTTATCTTCAAATAAAATTTCTTTGATATTTTGTGATACACGCAACCCCAAGTCTAAATGAACCATAATATAGTATAATGTTATAACCTAGTTGTTAAATTGGTTAATATGAATAGGAATAACTAAATTATTAAAAATTTATGTTTTATAATAAATTAATTAGTTATAAATTGATTATAAATAAAAACAAAATCATTTGAAAGTAAAAGATATGTTTTTCTAAAAAACTATTTTTTATGAGTGTAATGTGTTTTTATCCTAATAAATTAAATTAATCACTATTGGTGAATCATTTCAATTAAATTTATATATCATATATTCAATCAAAAGTTTTAACATTCATCTAATTTTTTCTAGGCAAGGGATAAGAATATATATTCAGTTTTACGCTTAAAATGTATTTTTCTAAAAAAACGATTTTCGTCGCATTTTGTACACTTATTTTAAAATTAATTTATTCCACTTATAGAGACTAAATCATAGAAAATGGATTAAAGATTTTTAATTATGGGGATAATTTTTTTTAAACAGTTCCCTTTTATTTTTTATGAATATGAATAGTAACAATACTAAATTTTTATCACCCTAGTAAGGGTAAAATATGGTTAAAACAATGGAAGAATGCTTTAAAATTTCTCTAACACTTGGATTTATCCCACTGGATGAGTGTATTTAAAACATTTATATCCAAAACTTGAATATATGGTCACTTGGTCCCATATTTATTTGAATATAACCTTTATATTAATTTAAGAAAAAAATAAATAAAAAATGTCACTCTCTTGACTTTAATATCTCTAAATTTTTTTCATAAGGATAAAAATAGGATAATTTCAATTATAAATGTTCATTTTAAATATAAATTATTTTTTATCATATTAAATTATTTATAATTTTTAGTAATTGAATAACTACCTTAAATTATTAGGCAATGCTAACATAGTATTTATTCAATTAATAAAAAATAAAATAAATGATAATAAAAATATTAAAAGTAATACAATTTGGGTGAATTATTTTGTTTCATGAATTTTATAGATTAATATAATATATTAGATATTATTTAAACATTTATATTCTAATTTAATTAATGTTATTTTGTCTTTAAATTCAAATTAAATGGATATTATCAAAATGAAATTAATGATATTTTATGTCAAATAATATTTTATTAAATTATTTAAAAATAATATAAATCTTGAAATAGTACAATTAGGATAATAAATGGTATAAAATTTTATTCCATGAATATTTATGAGCTATTTTTTCCTTATAAGTAAAATTATAACCCTGTAATATTTGAATTGTTATTACTATGGTTAAGGTTAAAAATGGTTTATGAAGGGGTTAATAAAAAATATAAGGTTTAAAATGACACCCAAACCTATTTAAAATTAATTTTTTGATGATATTTTGAACATATCATTTTTTTATTCTAATATACATCCATTTTGAATCATTTTTCTTGATAATTACTTAATTATATTTTAATCTTTTTAATATTTCCAAGTGTGTCATTTCCATCCCTTATAAAATCACACCCATTATCTATCTTTTTTATACCACTTTGATCCATTTATATTAACAAAAACCTACCCATTTATATTCTCAACATCCTCATATGAGTTATAGATTTTATGTTCTTCTCAAAATACCAACTCTGGGCCTCTTAAGTGTACATATAAAGAAAGTCTACCGAATAAGAGGTAATCGTCATTACCGATTCTTTAAAATTTATTTCTTCTTATACTTACTATAAATATATTTTAATCATCATAAAATAATAAATAAAGTATCATAAATATACTAAGATGTTATTATTATTATGGTAAACCCATTTTCTACCTCTTTTCCATCCTACAGAAAATGAAAACATCGTTCGTGCGTACGTACGAATTATCATCTCCACGTAGCGGTGTAATTCATTTTTCAACACCATATTTCATGGATGGTTATTATGGTGGGTTTAGAGTTTATATATAATATTTATAAAATAATTATTCTTATATAATTATAATATTAAATTTTAATTTTTACCTTCCAATCCATTATAGAACAATAACGTCACTCGTGCGTACCTGTAGGATACCACCTCCGAAAAAGCGATGTGATTCATTTTTCATTTCATATTTGGATGGATAGTAATAAGAATAGATTTAATGAATATATATGATATATATGATATAATAATTATTCTTTAAAGGTGAATTATTATTTAATTTATTTTTTTCCATCCATTGAAAAGTGAAAATAGTGTCTATGCATACGTACAGTCTACTGTCTCCATGAACGATGTAATTAATTTTTCTAACTATATTATTTATGGATGAATCTGTATATAGATAATGAATATATATAATATTTATATCATTATTAACATTATTTATATTTTATAACCATGAATAAAGTAAAAGGACTATAACTACCAAACTGAAATTCTCAGGAAAAAACAAAACAGTTAAGACCCAAAAATGAAAATTTAAATGAGGAATTATTAATAAATGGGTGTTAAAATGTAATAAGTGTTTCACATATGATATTATAAAAATTTATAATACTTTGTTATATAATTATAATAAATTTAAATTTATTATACTAGATGTTAAATTACTTTGGAATCAAGTCAAACTCGAGGTAAGGGTATTATGTTATAATCTCATTGTTTATCAGGCTTATTTATGATTAAGTTTCTGATAATAAAGTTTTATGATCTAACTCTAAAGAAACTCATTAATTTTATTTTCCTTTGTTTATTTAAAAATATTGCATATTTTTCTTTAATTTTACACTCTTTAAGTAATCAATAGATCGAAATAATATTTTTAAGGAAAAATGGATTAAATTATCTCTTCGGTCAAAAATACATTTCTTCCATATCCATGTTTCCTAAAAATGTTTTCAAGAATGTTTATAATATGATAACATTATTTTTGTTTAAATTAATTTTTACCCATTATTTACTTTTTATGATAAAATTTAAAAGGAAACTTCTTGTTGTTTTTCAAACGAGGTACTTTTGACCTTTTTTTAAAAAGTGTGAAAGGGGTATTTTCTTTTGACTTATACGACATGAATGGAATTTAACACCATAATTAAAACTCAATTATTTAAATATTAATTTACAATTTTCCAAGTTTATTTTCAAATAAAATGTTTTTATTGGTATTTGGGAATTTTTTAGTTTTTAAATAATTAATTTCAAAGTGAAAAGGGTATATTCTGCAAGAAATGTTCTAAATTATCTTTTAAAGGCACTTTTCATCTAAGATGACATGATTTAATATTACTTAAGATTTATTGGGGATATGATCTAATAATACCATCCTTGTTATTTCTATGGATGTTTTATGATTATGATGACAAGATTTTTATGAAACTCATTTTCATTTCCATGGGTTATGCTATGATGAAATGATTATGAAACTCATTTATTTTCCACGGGTTATACTATGATGAAATATTTATGAAACCTATTTCATTTCTATGGGTTATGATATGATGAATGTTTTATGATATTATGGAAATATATATATATATATATATAATTTTAGTTATTTTATGGGTGGTATAGGAATTATATATCCCTCAAATGCATTGGGTAAAGATAGATATCTCATGAGATAAGTAGGACAAGAATGGGGAGTGAACCTAATTCAATAAGGTATTATAACTGCTATGATGGTCTTGGGAGTAAACCTTGACTAATATAATGGAATGGGTAGTAAAACATTCCACTATTATATTCTTAGTAGTGAGCCTTGACTACTGAAGAAATTATTTTCTATGCTTATGTGTATGCCAAAAAATTATGTCTTATGCCTATGTTATGATATCATGAATTAGGTTCTATGATTCCTTTATGATTAAAGTCATATAAACTGTCAATATTTATTCCATGACTCAATATTATTATCTTTGATAAGCGAGATATGGCTTTCAAATGTTAATCTCATGTTATCATACCCTTATGTTTATGTTATGTTTAAGACATCATTGATATATCCCTTATTTACCATTACTGAGCATCTGAGCTCACCCTTTCTTATGTTTCCCTTCCCCAGGATATGAAGTACATTTTTAATTATGATATTTATAAGAAGTTTGAAATTTTTGAATAATTAAGTGAGAGATAATTTATATCTTATATGAACAAGTTGTTTATGCATCCAAGTTTCCAAAAGAACTAGACCTATATGATTCTAGAATGGATCGTTATGTTGTGCAATTAATATTTATCTAAGAAGATATAATATCTATGTATGAAAAGTATGGGTCACTATACCCAACCTAGTCTAAGATGTTTTGGGTCAGATCCAACCCGCTCGTCCTTGGAACCCACCCCAAGCTTATATCAACATCTGGGGTACCATTTCAGATCCAAATGGACTCAAAAAAATAAAAAAATCATAAAATTAATAAAAATGTTTGGAATTTAATAAAAAAATCAAGTTTTATATGATGTATTGATAATTAGTTAAAATTATTTTAATGAAATTTTAATGCATTAAAATTACCCTCAATATAAATTTTAGATTATTTAATTTTTATTATGAAATATTTTTTCATTTTGACTAATCATAATATGATACCAACCTGTTCACATTTAGTTTATTTAATTTGTTAATTTTAATTATTACAACATTGTTTTGTAATATTTAGTTATTAAATATTATTTTTAGATGGTCTATGCACCAAACCTCAATATATAAATGTTTAAAGACCTATATATCCACATTTTGAGTGATAAACATATATTCTCGCACCCTGAGTTACTCCCACCTGCATGTGAGTGTGCATTGTAAAATTGGAGGAGTTTTTGATAACACATTTTGAGTCAAGATCAAGTGTAGGTCCAAACAAGAAGAATGTATAGGAGTTTTATGGGTGATATAACTAAATTTGGTGCATAGATCAAGGAATTCTCCTAGTTTCTTGGTTGATTCATCATCTGCTTGATGGATCAACTAGTAGAAACATCTCATGATCAAGTCATCATTTATCAATTTTATTATGCATGGTTAATTGTTTATGGATGATAAATAATCACATAGAAAAGTTAACAATCATAAATAGATAAAATAAATTAATATGTATGATGAATTTATTATATTTATGCTTTTCTAATGTTGTGAGTGTGGTCACATAGTAAAAAAGAAAGATAAATTGAATCAAATTTATTCCACAAACAAAACTAAAAAAACCAAAGTAAATATTAAGTCAATAATGTATTTCATTACTTATGTTTGAACAAAACCAAATTTTTAAGGTTCTCATCAGCCATAGTTGAGAATTCCTCTTACTATAGGAGAATTATTATGAAAGTGATGGATTATCTTGATTAATATTGGCTGAAAATAAGTATCCATATTTATATTGTTACAAATTTAAAGGCAAAGTGTTTAGTAATGCAATTTTATTCTTGGTAAGAGATTCTAGTTTTCTAAATAGATCAAGTAGTTTTTGAGTTAATATTATTGCCTATCCAAAATCCTACCTTATACTCTTAGAGTAGTGGTGATTTCATATCACATGCTATGAATAAGGGTTTAAGGATCCTTCCCACTAGAATACTACATTGATTGAGTATTACAAATCTAGAAGTTGAGGGATGCTATAATTTGATAAAATAGTGGAAGAAATTAAAGATTAATAAATCAATAATGTCAAAAAAAATTGTAATCAAGATAAAAAAGTTAATCTACTTATGATATATTTTTAAGAAAATAGAAATTAATACCACAATAACACTATGATATATACTAGACAATGAACGCATCCTGACTGAAATTAATTTCCAATAGTGGTATAGGAGCTTGTATATACTACTTGATATGAAAGGAAATCATATGTGTTGGAGTTCATGCTACCTGTTATGACACCTCTTGGAGTGAGGGGAAAAGGATGCTTATAAGAGACCCTTGGATGATGAATTTAATGTTAAAATCATAATTATATCATCAATTTCTAATGAGGTGTGAAAGAAAAATTAGTACATGGATGGTTTTACCATGTTGTCTCATCTCTGAGAAGTTTGTGAGGATAAAGTGAAGAAAGAAATTAATGAGATTATTGTTACACTTAACATGTTTAAATTAAAATATGGATTCATATTGAATCAATATCTTTAAATAATTATTATTATCTTATCCTTTTCACCTAGTCTCTCTAATTTTTTAAATAACTATAAAATGATTAGTTTAGAGTAACTGCTTCAATATCTTTTGGGTGAGGTTCTCCAATAAGATAAGAGAAAGACAAATTTTAGTTATTATGGTGAATTAATTGAAATACAAGGTTGAAAAACTAATGAATATTTCTACATAAATGGATCTTTTATAAAATCCTTTAAATATTCCAATGATAAAGAGGTAAAACATAAAACATGGGGATGTTTTATTTTCATGTGGTAAAAAGGTCATTAAAAGATAAATTCCAATGAATTGAAGAATAAGAAGCAAGTAAACACTTTTACTTTAGGTATATTCATCATCTAAAGTAAAATTTATATTTTACTTCTTGGGTATTAGATACCAATGTGTGGATCACATTTCTATCCAAATATATTCACCAAGTAATTTCACAAATGCGATAAGAAGTAAGGTGAATTATCTAAGTAACTAAGGTAGGGTAATTATGTAAATTGGAGATAAAATTGAAAGAGGCATTGAATTTGATTTAAAAATAATTTTAAAAGATTCTATAAAATTGAAGTTTTTAATATGAAATAATTTGATTTAATAATAAAATAAACAAATTATAGTGAGCGTAGAAGAAAATTAAACTCTAACCATAGCATAAAATAAATTTCATAAATTAAAAAGGCACACTTTGATAAATGAGTTTGACAATATCTCAAGAACGATCCCCTAAATCTCCTCACTCAAGAAGGCTTGAGAGGGTTGCATTACTCACTTGGTTTTAATGGAAACCAAGAACCAAATAAGAATAAGTAAATCCTTTTTTAATAGAAACTAATAACCAAAAGAAGTCCCTTGGTTTTAATGATAATTAAGAACTGAGAACACTTACTTTAAAAGTGGTGAGCACCTAAAGAAGAAGATGAGAAGATATAGGTTTGTTTATAAAAACCCTTTATAAATAAATAAACTCTCTCAAGAGGATTTATAACAAAATGAAATATTAAGAGAGAGAGAGAGAGAGAGAGAGATCGAAGGTAGAATATAAAGAGCCTTTAAGAAAATACAAGGGATAAATTAGCTCAAATAGAAAGATGAAAATAGAAATTGGATTGAATTTATTGAAGCCTGATTTTCTTTTTGAGAATTGGAAGAATAATATAACACATAGTGGGTCAATTTTCAAATAATTAGTCATCATAGAGGTTCAGTTTAATTCATAGTTTATATCCAGTCCTCTTTGAGTCTCTAATTATATCTTTCAAAGGTGCTAGTAATCTTCTATAATTCATCTGGATTCAATGAAGCCATTGAAGATAAAATTATTGAGATTTTGATCAAAATGAATAAAGTTATTGACTACCTACTTGAACTTTTTCATGGTGTGAACTTATAATTCACAACATGTACATATTCATTCTAGAAACTATGATATCCTCCTTGATTTATTTGCAATGTGAAAAAAAAGCTTCGTGGTGTGAAAGAGAGTTATATAGTAATAATATCATCCCCACCCCTTGTGTAAACCATTTATGACATGAAATAAAATTCCCAGAAACTATTAATGATGTGAATAAGGTTTCAGGATGTGAGGTAGGTAATCATGGTGTGAAATAACTAAAATAAACTCAAAAAAAAATTAGAAAACACCTTAAGTGATTATGATCATAAAAAAAATTCGAGTTTCAACAATATACCCCTTATTGATGATCACAAACACTCATTTAAAATTAAAATAAAAATAAGAAATAATAAATAGGTGAAAAGTAATAAGAGGGAAAGGATAAAATATTTATATATAATGTTTCCATGAAACATTTATACTTTTATCCCCCTTGAAATTAAACATTTATACCCTGAATATATTAAATTATACTCCTTCATAAACATTAAATTTTCTCCCCATTTGTGATTAGAAAAATGACTTATAAATAAAAAGGGTTATATAGATAAGAGATAAAATATAATATAATCAATGTGATCATAAAAACAATATTTTGAAAATTTGAACATGGTGTTTTAAAAATAAGAAAAGAAATTTCAATAAAAATCAAAGTTTGAAAAAATAAAAACCTAAAAAAGAAGAGATAAATAATAATAATTATAAGAATATATTTCCTATATCCCCTTTAATAAAATTAAATCATTCTAAAGTAAGGGTTTTACTAATATATCATCTAGTTGAAGATCTATGCTAATGAATTCTAACATAATATCTACTTTTTGAAAGTGGTATCTCAAAATGTGATGTCAAATATCAATTTATTTAGTGTTTGCATGATGAAAAGGGTTTATAGTGATACTTATGGAACTAGAACTATCAAATTTAATTGGAATAATATGAAATATTATACCATAATCTATAGAGTTTGTTTCATACATATAATTTGGGTGCAACAACTCCTTGCAACTATATATTCTGCTTCCACTGTAGAAATAGAAAATGAATTTTTCTTTTTACTACTCTAAGAGATTATGGAATTTCCAAGAAGATAACAAGTCCCAATTATAATTTTATTATCTATTTTACATCCTCTAAAATAAGCATTGTAAAAACTAGAATGATTAAAATAGGTTCCTTTATCATAAAAAACTATTATTTTTAGAACATTTTTAAAAAAAATCTTTTAAGATATTTTAAATGTGATCCCTTAGGATTGGCTTGAAAAAAAGCACTAAACATAATTTCAGGTTGGTTCATAGTAAGTTAAATAAAAATCCTATTTGTACTTCTATAAATCTTGTTTTCAAATAGTTTACCAATTTCATCCAATGTTATCTTACAATAAATACTCAAAGGTGTATTTATTTACTTAGCATGATCAATACCAAAATGTTTTAGAAGTCCATTAGTGTATTTTATTTGTCTTAAAAAGGTGGCATCCTCATTTTTAGATATTTTAAAACCAAGAAAGAATTTTAATTCACCTATAAAACTCATTTCAAATTATTTTATCATAATATTTGATAATTAATTTCAAATAAATTCATTTTTTGATCAAAAAATTACACCATCGACATAGATTTTAAGGATTAAAAGATAAATTGAAAGATTTTTTAAAAATAATTTCAATTCATATATTATAATTTTAAAATAATTTGATAAAATAAATATAGGTAACCTTTCATATAAATCTTGAGGGTATTGTTTTAAACTATATATATATTTGGTTAACTTAAAAATGGAGTTTGGAAATTTTTGATTTTCAAAATTGCGTAGTTGTTCAAAAAAAATATTTTCAGAAATAAAACCATTTTAAAAATAACTTTTTATATTCATTTGAAATTTTTTGAAATTAATATGGTAAATTAATGTCAACAAGATTGTAATGAATTCGAGCTGAGAAATAGGGGAGGAGTTTTCTCCATAATAAATTTATTCCTATTGATTATATCCTTTAGTTGTGAGTTTAGCTTTATTACATGTGATGTTACCTTGCTTATCTAATTTATTTTGAAAAACTAATTGTGTACCATTAATGAGTTGATAATTAGGTATTTCAATAATAGACCAAACATAATTATATTGGAATTGTTTTAGATATTTTTTCATATAAAAACTCAATTTTAATCATTAATAGCATAATTAAGGTTTTTAGGTTCTAGAAAATAAATAAAATAATAATTCCCACTTTCATTTAAGATATATCTTCTAGTACAAGTACCATATTTAAAATATTTAATTATATTTTATAAGGTTTAGTCTTTGAATTTTTTATAAGATTTAGGTAAAGGGCTATAAGGAGATTCAACTTCAATGGGATTTTTATGAGAAGGTGGATCATTCAAGTTAAAAGGTTCAAGGTTATCCACATATTTTAATTGGAATAAATGTTTATGAATATTTTCATGGAATTTTATATGAATGGATTCTTCAATGGATTTGATTATTTTATTGAATACTTGTTAGGGTTTATTTGAGTCTGTGTACCAAAGAAATATTCCTTCATCGGATTTTGGATCAAAATTTCCTAGGTTTTCTTTAGTTTTAAGAATATAACATTTACATCCAAACACTTTTAAAAAGATAAATTTTGGAATTTTAATTTTCCAAAGTTCATAACATGTTTTTTGAGAAATGGTTTTATGAGAACATTTTTTATGACATAAAAAACAATATTGAACACATCATCCCAAAAGTGGTGTGTGGAGGGTTTGTAATCATTTAAGATGGATCTTGATATTTCTTGAAGATTTTTATTCCTTATTTCAATAAACTCATTTTTTTTAGGTGTTCTAGGAGTGAAAAAAGTTTGATTATAACCTTGTGAAGCACAAAATTCATGAAACTCTTTGTTGTAAAAATATCACTCACAACCACTTTGAATGGAAATTATTTTTTCCCTTTTTCATTTTTAGACTTCTTGGTAAATATTATTAAGACATTACAAGCCTCATTTTGTGTGCCAAGGAAAATTCACAAGTTAATCTTGTATAATCATTTATAATCACAAAAGAGTATGATTTTACTCTAATACTTTCAACTTTATTTGGTTCTAAAATATCAATGTGAATAAGGTCAAGGTATTTAGAGTTTTATACTTCTTTTTTAGGTTTAAAATAAGTTTTCTATTTCTCTCCAATTTATAAATTTTCAAAAATAACATTATCATTGAAATGAAATTTTGGTAAATGTTATTCTAATTGATATCACTTGATCTTAACGAGTGTGTGTGTGCGCGCTACAATGACCAAGGAATCTATGAAAAATATAGTAATAACTATCTTTAATGCTAAAAATTTTAACATTTTTATAAGAAAGAGGTTTTAAATATATAATATAAACATTTTGAAAAAAAAAGTGGTAAACAAAAGTTTTTCTTTAAGATTAAAAACTTTAAAAAATCATTTTTAAAAGACATTTTAAAACAATTTTCATATATTTGGATAATTTTTATAAAATTGTGTTTTAAATAATCAATTAATAAAACATAATTTATAAGCATTGAATTGAGAAAACTTATTTCACCTATACTGGTGATTTTTCTTCTTTAATTATCACTGAAATTCATGTATCCTCTATAGATTTTTTCAAGTTGATTACATTCAGATGGGTCACCACACATGTGTTGAGAGAATCCACTATCCATGAACCATTTTTATTTTTTATATTAACTAATTTTACATGTTTTCTATAAAATTAATAAATTATTCTTTTTGGTACCCAAATTTTGGTCCACATATGCTAGCTAATAGGGATTTTGTTGCCTAAATGTATTTTTAATGTGATTTTTGAGAAGAGATATGGGATGAAAGATGGATACTTTTTTATCAACCATATTGAGTGTTTTTTAAATTATATTCATGAATTAAATTCCCAGTTTTATGAAAATAATTGCAAAACTTGTTTTGTGAAATTCCTTTTACAAAAGTCAAATTTTTGGAAGAACTATAATTTTTTGAAAAACCAAAACCATAGATACTTTTTACGGGTCCTTGAGAATCCAAAATTTTATTTAGAGTTTCTTCACCTTAGGTGAATTTCATGAGATATTTTTTGAGATCATAGATACTCAATTGTAATTCATTCATATTAAGTTGATCATTCAATTTCATTGATGATTTATGTTTTTCAATTGTGAGTTAATCATTTTCTTTAAGTACTTGATTCTAATACTTTTTAAGTTCTTGGTAAATTAAATTTAGTTCTAAAAAACCTTCTACAAGTTGATCATGAGCGTATTTTAGATCTTCATATCTTAGATTATTGGAATAAGAAGAGGAAGAAGAGGAATTTGAGGAGGAGTAAGTGGAGTTTGAGTTTACTTAGATATTAACCTCAACTTGATCCATGAGACACTTGGAAATTTTGTTACTTTATTTACTTGAGTATAGATAATCATTTCTTACACTTTAGGTTGAAACCTTGAAGTATTTATTACTTTTATTTCTATTATACTTTTTATTTTTTGATCAATGGTCATTCCAGACTTATATGTCCTTTTTTCATTCAAAACCCATCAATTCTTGTTCACTTTGATCATGCTCCTTTTTGGTATATCTGTAGGTATTCTTTATTTTAAATAATATATTCATATTCTTGGATAGATGATCCATTTAATAATTATTATAAGAGTCTTAATTAATTTTTCTGAAAACAATAATCTTTTTCTCCTTGAATTATTTGGCTTCATTATTGGATTGTCACTTCATTGTGATCTCATAACTGATGAGTGATATTATTATCTCGTCAACTGACATGTTTTTAATCCCTTTGATTCTTGTATTTCCATCACTTTATCTACCCAATTTTTTGGTAAAACCTAAAATAATTTCTTGACTAATGCATCTGCAATAATATTATCACTAAGTGACTTTTTACCATTGAATACATCAGTAAAGCATGTAAAAATCCTAGTAATAGATTCATTAGGATCCATGCTAAAACTTTCAAAATCTTATCTATACAAATAAAGTATAGTAAATTTCACTCTATTTGTTCATTCATGAGTAACTTCTATCATTTTATGTATTTCATGATCTATTTTTCAATTAGATGTGTGATTAAATTAAATTTGTTCTAAACTAAAATTCCAAGTGTTCATAACTTTACCATCTAATTAAAAAGAAACAATATCATCAAGTGTCTATTTTTATTATTTTTAAATAGTAAAAATATAACCACTTATAAAAAGTTTCCATATAGGATAACCAATATATCAAATAAAGGTTTAAATATGAGTTTTACAATAACTATAAATAGAAGAATCAAAATAAGGTGCATGACCCATAGATTATGCATCAGGAGCACCATGGGTGTTTGAAAAAGATACCATTTAAGAATATTATATTTTGAAACTAGTTAATATATTAAAAACAAATATTAATTTTTTAAAACAAGAATATTTTGAGAAAAACAGAAAATTTTTCTTTGATTCCAAATATAAGTTTTAGATAAAATAAAAATAGGGGGTAAATTACCTTTAAAATGAATTTTAAAATGAATTTATAAAATAAAATCATTTTACAATAAAGCATTCAATTTAAGAATAAAATAATCAAAGTAGAGTGAGAATAGAAGAAAATAAAACATTAATAATATTAGAATATAAATTCCAAGAATTAAAAAGGTACACTTTGATAAAGGAGTTTAACAATAGATCAAGAATGAGCCCCTTTATCTATTACCCTCAAGAATTCTTGAGAGGGTTATATTGCTCCCTTGGATTTAATATAAACCAAGAATAAATGAAGAAGAAGGAAACCCTTGGTTTTAATGGAACCCAAGATTCAAAATAATACCCTTAGTTTTAAAGGAAACCAAGAATTAAGAACCCTCACTTTAACAATGGTGATAACATAAAACAAATATGAGAAGATAAAGGTTTGTTTTTAAAAATACTTTACAAATCACTCAACTATATCTATAGAATTTAGAATAAAATGAAAGATTAATCGAGATATATGGAAGGTAGAAGAGAAAAATACTTTAATAAATATAATAAGGGATCAATTGTCTCAAAGAGAAAGAAGGAAATAGAAATTGTATTGAAGTAGTTGAATCCTTATTTTCCTTTTGAGAATTGGAAGAATCTTGGAGCACATCTTGGATTGACTTAGAAGAAAATATTATCATATAGGTTCACTATAATTAATTATATATCTATTTATAACCTTTATAGGTGTTGTAAATCTTTTGGAATTCATCTAGATTCATTGAATTCATAGGATACCATATTGATTATATTTTGACTGAAATGAATGAAGGTGTTGACTACCTGCCCAACCCATATCATAGTGTGAACATATTAATTACAAAAACTCTAAAATCATTCACAAATTGTTCCTATAATGAAATAAGCTTCATGACATGAAATATAATTATATAACAATAACATTTCCACTACTCCCTATGTAAACCATTTATGACATGAACTGAAATTCCTAGTGAAAATTCATGTTGTAAATAAGGTTTCATGGAATGGGGTAGGTAATAATAGTGTGATATAACTGAAATAAACTAAAAAAAGTTATAAAACACCTTAAGTTATTTTGATTATAAAAAACACATTAGAGTTTCAACAAATTCTTATGAAATTAATGAGAATAAATCATCTTTTTTTCAAGATGATTGGTTTCGTTTGAACTGTTATTAAGTATTATCAAAAAATTATATCATGTGTTAATTAGACAAAAAGATACATTACTACATTTTTGAATGAATTTTTTATGCGATGTATAATACTCAACTAATGGTTCAATAATAATTTAATCATTGATAATAAATTATGGTTATAAAATGAAATACTCGGTAATACCTAGTTGTGGAAAAATAATTCTTTTTCACATAAAAGTAAGATTAGTTTTTAAGCATATACTTGATATGGTGTTTAGAATATTTAGATCTAAAAACCTTAAGTATTAGTGACATGCCTACTTTTCAAGTTTTAGAAAAAGAAACCTTTTTGAAATAAAATTTATCCATAAATGCTTTGGAGATATTTCATCTTAACTACATAAACTATTCTAAAAAGAAGCTAAAGGTAAGTTAAATTACTTTATAAGATTCCTTTAATAGATTTAAGGAATATAAAAGTGAAGTAATTAACATAAATGGTTAAAATATATGAGTTTATTTGGTCCTATGATCCAAATAATATCTTGACCAAGAATTCATGAATCATGAAAATGTATAGTAGATTTATTCTTAAACTCACATTTCCTTATACACATCAGATCTGTGATTTTAGTAATAGTAGGATCAATGATTAATCTTACATGCATATAGTGATCATTAAAATATAGAACATATTTATTCTTAAACTTACATTTACTTTTACACATCGAATTTATGATGTATGTACAAGGAGTATTAGTGATGAGACTTATAACTCATTCAATGACTTCCATTATATTTTTGAGACATGCCAAAAAATAGAATTGTTAACACATAACCATATTGAAACTATAATGAAAAATGGAAATCATATGAGTTACATTGTGAAATAAATAAATTATGTCTGAAGAAATGTGTTTAGATGAAAATATTTTGTTAAGGCTAAGTCAATAAACAAACTTTCATCAAGAAAAACATGAAGTGTATCTCTATAATTATCCTAAAGTTTTTATATGAACTTACATAAATCCCTAAGATGGAAAATTTATATCCAAGTTATAGACTATATTTATATAAAGGGTTGAACATGTCTATTAGAGATATTGGGATAAAAACTATCTTGGATAAATTCAAGACTTGAGATGTATAAATAGTTGGCATTGGAATAAGTTCCAAAAGTGATTGTGGAAGAGGATTTGTTCTAGAGACACATACTGCCTAAGAAAGTATAAAACCAAGAGAGGTGGGTTTTATAATCACTATGGTGGGTTATATATTATTAGTTTAGAATAATTAATCCTACAAGGAAGTGGTGTAATACAACATGTTATGATTGAAAAGTTTATACAAATTCAAAAATGGATTCTATGTACAAAAAACAAGTATATATTTTTGTAGTTTCCCCAATTGATATAAATACATTGGTATTCAATAGAAACTCTGTATTATTGGTCTACATGTATTAATAATAAATCTAAATTGGTTATACTAAACTTTTATGATTAAATCCATTATAATTATACTTTTCATAGAAACTTTATATGATCATTATATTGGGTATTGGATTTCAAGACCACCTTTCTTGGAAGGTTCCTATACGACACAAACAAAAAGGGTTGGTAACACCATATAATTATAATAATTTTATGAAGTTATAAAGATCCATTTATGGATTAATTCATGAATAGTGATCATACAATGTTTATTTGGAATGAAATTTTTTCATGTTTCTGTAAGACATTAGTGGGATCACCATAGTTTTCTAAGTAAAATATGTTGATTACATATGGAAAATATTTATTATCCTTAAATTTGGTTAAGACTAGTTTTAAAGTAACTCTCTAAAGGTTGATTTAAAGTAGTATACCAATTTTTAGAGAATAAGATATATTTAGGTAGGTATAATGGGTTACTTAGACCAATTCAAAGTATATATAATGACAAGGTATTGAAAAATACAAGATGGAATAATTTAATGAAGAATTTATTTTAATGTCACATGGCATAAATCTATCCAAGAAAACATATATTAGACATGGGAGGAGATTAAAATGGTGAGTATAATTTCATATTCTCCAGTTATGGATCTATCATATATGTTATGTTATATACTATATATGATATTTCAAATACATATTTATTATGGTAGAGAAATATCTAATAAATCTAGGATAACTGCAAGAGTAGTAGTTTAAACTATCAGTATTACTTGATAAAGTACAAGGGGTATGTACCTAGAACATTAAAATGAAATTAACACTAGTTATAGTGGGGAAAATAGTTATATTATAGATCAAATGATCTTATATCACAATTGTTCTAAGGAAATAAGCAAGAGAATCTCATTAAATCTAGTGGTATCCATATCTTCAGATAATAATTATGTTGTATATTTTACTACAACTAAAGAAAAGTATAAAATATGCAATGATTTGTTATAGTTCATGGAATCATACGTAAAAGTAAAGTATTATCATAATATAAATTATGATAATCTTATGACATTGGTACTATCCAAGAAGTAATGGTTGTGATAGAGTAAAAAATGGATATACTTAGGGATATAATCACTTGAGGAGTTTTAATCAAGGTGGTGAAGTTGAATATAATAGATTAGTCATGTAGGAAAATATGACAGGACCAGAGAATAAATTTATAACTCAGAAAAAGCATGATACGTTCCTGTGAGATATAGAAGGTTGATTGTTATCAAGTTGACTCTATTGAAATTTATAGTGTTTTGAAATTGGGTACCCTTGGCCTAAAATTAGTGATACTTTTTATTACTATATTATTTATATAGATAGTTATGCATGATGCATTATTATCATAACAATATTGATACTTCTGTGTTCACTATTTACATGGTAATGTCCTTTGATTATTTTTCATATCAAAATGTTACAACAGTCTCCATCTATAATGAGGACTCTAAGATACCATAACAATAATATTAGAACATATGTCTCACGGTCTAGGTACATCATACTGATAGGAAAAAATTAGTGTCTGGATATCAAGTGTTGGGGGATTATAAGCATTGAGGCTTCTTCTCATGAAGTTCTCACTTTGTGATCTTAAGTAGATGAGATCATAATAACTTGATTGATAATAGGATAATGGCATGTTTCATGTGTCATTGGTTGTTCTTATTTACAATCATGTGTATTAGTCTCTCGATTTTAGATCATTATAAATGTGTAATATTTGATTGCATACTTTGACACAAGAAAAAAACATGAAATTTATTTCATGGTGAGTTAGCTTGCATTTAGTTCATCATTGGTGGTATGACATTGGTTGAATGATAAAGATGTGATTTTTTTCTTTTTAAAGGAAGAGATCTCTCAAAGCCAATTGACCAAGATAGTAGTACCTCTTATAAATCCATGGCCATGGTAAAAAAAATTAAGTCCATATAGTAAGTTTAGGAAATAATAAATTGGGGAAGGATGATAACATGAATTGTGAATCCTACTTTATGATATATAGTGATACAAAAAGATTATATTACATAGGGAAAGTTCATTAGAGGTTGTTGTAGTTGTGACTCATCCTTATCTCCTTAGTGGTTATGATGTGTTACTAGATACTACTCTTGTTCTTTGAGTATGACTCACATATATCAAAATAAGGTCCTAAAGGTTTACATATAAAGTGTATCCACAAGTTCCACCTATTCAGATGAATAAGAGTTTAGGATGAAGTGGGCCCCATGTGTGGGGACTAGTGAATGTCTAAGTACAAACGATCATAATTAAAATAATTTAATTATATTATTTGAGTTTAAAATAATAATAATTTAATATATTTCTTAAGGTATTAAAAAGTTATATAAGTATAAAAGTGAATATGAGAAAATATTATTTTTTGAACTAACTTTTCCCATTAAAGGTTTATTATGTAATTACAGGAGGAATGAGCTGATCTAATGGTTTGAATTTTATCATGTGACATGTTAAATTATTACAAGTGAGTGATAAAATATTCATGAAATTTATTACAAGTTTAATTAGGTCATAAGTTCACATAAGTTCTAAAATAAAGTTTATAACTTTATAGGGACCAAAAAACAATTTTGGAAAGTATAAGCTAAGTATATAATTGAATTTTAGACTTGTGAATAGTGACTTCTTCCATTTTTACGAATTCAAAGATAGGTTCTCTATTATCCTCCCATATCTCAAGTTTTAGTTAGATAAACTAGAGGAAGAACAAGAAAGTATTGATATCACTGCCTCATATCAATTTTGTGTTCTTCATGTGATTAAAAAGACATCGTAAAGTGATTCAATTTCTTACGCTAACACACAATAATTGAAGAATGATGATCCAAGAGTTTTTTGTGCACATCTGAACATTTTAGAGTATTCCTATATTAGTGTCATTGAGTTACATAACAACAATAATGAGTAGATCATATCGACATTGACAAACAAATAATGTACCATTTACAGTTTTGTTCAATTTTTTTCTTCATGATTAAATTAAATTCCACATGGTCCATGGAAGAATATGGGCATGGTTATATTGGATTTTATGCTTCAACATGAATCTAAACTTAGAAAAATTTAAAATACTCATATTTTATGTTTCACAGCACCCAGATTCCTTCAAAACCATCCCACAAAATTTGATTGTATGGTTTAATCTAATCGTGTGAAAACTGTGTGCAAGGAAAAAACACTTTCCAAAATTTTCAACCTCATCCCAAATATCCTGAGACTTTCCCAAGCACCCAAATCACCTATCAAGCCATAATATATGTCCAAAAACATCTTTTAATTATGATCTAACTATCATAATTACAATCCAAATATAAATTTTCAAAATGAATCCTTCTTCATAAATCAAAAATAAAATTTGCCTTAATCTCACCAAACCAAAAAGTACATGGGGTTTTTCATTATTTATTATTCTGAAACTTACTCTCTTATGGAATTTATTACTTTGATTAGTATTCTTTTTACATTATATTATGCTCATCATTTGTGTGTTTATCAAATGGATGTTAAAACAACCATTCTAAATAGTGATTAAGATGAATAAATTTACATGAAACAAACAAAGGGGTTTGTTGTACAAGTTAATGAGCATAAGGTTTTTAAATTAGTTAAATCTCTCCATGGTCTTAGGGAAGCATAAAAATAGTGGCATAAAAATTTTTATTCCATTATTTTTTCAAATGTTTTTAGACACAATAATGTTGATATGTTTATTTTATCAAAGTTTACTAAAGACTGTATAGTTGTAGTTGTTGGGCGGAGAAGTGATGGCAAGAGGGGGGTGAATTGCCTTTTAAAAAAATAATTAACAATTTAAAATCAAAGTAAAAAGTGCAGCGGAAATAAAAGAGGCAAGACACAAAACTTGATAACGGAGTTCGGCTTAAACCAAAGCCTACATCTCCGCTCCCAACTCAACCGTTGAGAGATTTACTACCGCTTGATTTTTAATGGTTTTAGCAAGAAACCCACTAGACTTTAAGGTTAGTCTAGAACCTATTACAGCTTGCTTTTAATGGTTATGCAAGAACCCACTTGCTTTTAATGGTTGAGCAAGAACCCACTAGCCTTCTTACAGGTGAAGGCTAGCTCACCTTTGATTCAAGCCTTTTAAAAGGGAAGGCTTGACTAACCTCTTCACACCTTGAAGGTGGTGTGAAAACCCAAAGAAGAGAGGATGAGATAAATGAGGGGTTTGTAGGCACAAACCCAAATTGAAGCTCAAAATGATAAAACAAGAAAAACCATAATGGGAGAAGTCTTGGGTGCCAATGGATTGATTGGAGTTGATGAAGGGCGCTCCCAAGCTTCTATGGTGGTGCTCCTTGGATGTGGAAGTGAGTTGGATCAATTGGGGGTTCCTTGGAGGAATGCGCCGGAGGTTCGCCAAATGATCAAAAATGTTCCCGTGGTCTTCCTTGTGTTTCGCTAGTGTTCTGGGGCTTCCTAGTCCTTTATTTATAGAGGGGGAACCCTCAAATGGCCTTTGGGAGGCTTCGGAGCCGTTGGAGAGGCCTTCGGAGCCGTTGGAAGGCAAGTGGACAAGTCTGGTCAAAGCCCAACGGCTAGTTTGACTGGCTCCACCGGCTGACCGGTGCTAGGCCACCGGTTGGCCGGTGCTTTGAAAAAGGAGAGGCCTTCGGGCTCAGGCACCACCGGCTGGCCGGTGAGGAGGCCACCGGTTGGCCGGTGCTGAGGCAGTAGCTGACACTATTTGTCTGGGTTCCACCGGCTGGCCGGTGGTTGGACACCGGTTGGCCGGTGGTCTGGACAGAGGGATGCCTTCTGTCCAGGCCTCCATCGGCTGGCCAGTGGGCATCCACCGGTTGGCCGGTGGGACTGAAATCAGTCCACTTTGGCTTCTTGCTTTCTTGGCCCAATTCCTTGGCAACCTGAAATCATGCCTATCATCCAAAAACACTTAAAACAAGGTTAGATAAATAAGAGAGTGATTGTGATCATGAAAATTAAACCACGAGGGGTACGAGAGGTACAACAATCTCCCCCTATTTTGATGATCACAATCACCAAAACAAGCAATGTAAAATACTGAAATGAAAGGCATGCTTTAAAGGATAAGGCAAAGTAAAGTAAAGCATGAGAGAAATATTTCTCCCCCAATCAACCAAGAATTTCTCCCCCTTTGTGATTATCAAAATAGCACGGGGCATAAAACTTGATTGAGGGAAAGAGTTGAAAAACAAGATAGAGTTTTTTAAACCAATTGAAATTTTTGAAATTTGAATTGAAAGTTTTGAATTGAAAATTTTGAATTGAGAATTTTGAATTGAAAGTTTTGAAATGAAAGTTTTGAAATTGAAAGTTTTGAATCGAAAATTTTGAAATGAAAGTTTTGAAATTGAAATCAAAAAGACTTAAACGATCCTAACTCCCCCTAAATAAAAACAACAAATCACCGGGGAGAGGATTTTGGAACCGAGACAAATTTTGGTCCGGAGAGACTCGCTAAAAGGGATTTTTCAATCCAAACTTGTCTTGTGGCGGGTATTCTACTATAAAATTCATCATTAAAGAAAATAGTTTTGGGCCTTCCATACCGGGCATTTTTGCAATCGCACTCATAAATTAAGTGCCCGGGTTTTTTACAATAATTGCAAAATTTATATTGGGAGCTCCCCCTTACAAAAATAGTTGGAGCATGGGAAGAGGAAGCTTGCTTGGAATAGCCAAGCCCTTCGGTGGTTCTAGATATGCGTTGGGAACCAAGTAATTTGGTCAAATTTTGTTCACCTTGGGTGAACTTGGCAAGAGATTCCCTTAAATCCTTGATTGTTAATTCCATAGAATCAACATCGGGAAGGTTTTGGACTTTGAGGGACAACTCCTCCTTTTCTTTGAGAAGTTGTTCCTTTTCGGAAGAAAGTTTTTTGAAATTCTTTTTTAAAGCAACAAATTTGGAAGAAAGTTCATGAAAACCTTCCTCTAATTGATCTCTAGCATGTTGGAGATCCTCGTAATATAAATGATTGAAAAAATTTGAAGAACAAGAGGATGAGGAGTCGGAAGAGGTTACCTCATGAAATGCCATTAGGCATTTTTTACCATTGTCACTTGAGGAGGAGGAGGAGGAGGATGTGGAGCTATCACTCCATGTGGCCTTGAATGCCTTCTTCTTTTCCTTTTGCTTGGCCTTTTTCTTGTTGAGTGGGAAATCGGGCTTGACATCGCCTTTAGTACCTTCATGGGTTACTTCTAAAAGTTTCCAAATTTCATAAGAAGATGAGCAAGTAGAAATACGATTAAATTCATTACGGTCTAACCCACAATGAAGAGAATTCATGGCTTTGCCATCAAGCTCAAAATTTGCAATGTCTTCAGGGGTCCATTTGGACTCATCCTTGTTAGATAAAGTGTAGCCTTGCATAACAATTCTATATATAGGATAGCCAATACTTTTAAGAAATGTAATCATGCGAGTTTTCCAAAAAGTGTAGTCGGTTCCATCAAAGAATGGAGTACGACTCAATGAATAGCCTTCGGGGGTGAAAGAAGTTGAAGCCATCATAAAGGATCTTGAATTTGAAACCGGTTAGGGTATTACTCAAATTTTGCCTCTGATACCAATTGTTGGGCGGAGAAGTGATGGCAAGAGGGGGGTGAATTGCCTTTTAAAAAAATAATTAACAATTTAAAATCAAAGTAAAAAGTGCAGCGGAAATAAAAGAGGCAAGACACAAAACTTGATAACAGAGTTCGGCTTAAACCAAAGCCTACGTCTCCGCTCCCAACTCAAACGTTGAGAGATTTACTACCTCTTGCTTTTTAATGGTTTTAGCAAAAAACCCACTAGACTTTAAGGTTAGTCTAGAACCTATTACAGCTTGCTTTTAATGGTTATGCAAGAACCCACTTGCTTTTAATGGTTGAGAAAGAACCCACTAGCCTTCTTACAGGTGAAGGCTAGCTCACCTTTGATTCAAGCCTTCTAAAAGGGAAGGCTTGACTAACCTCTTCACACCTTGAAGGTGGTGTGAAAACCCAAAGAAGAGAGGATGAGAGAAATGAGGGGTTTGTAGGCACAAACCCAAATTGAAGCTCAAAATGATAAAACAAGAAAAACCGTAATGGGAGAAGTCTTGGGCGCCAATGGATTGATTGGAGTTGATGAAGGGCGCTCCCAAGCTTCTATGGTGGTGCTCCTTGGATGTGGAAGTGAGTTGGAGCAATTGGGGGTTCCTTGGAGGAATGCGCCGGAGGTTCGACAAATGATCAAAAATGTTCCCGTGGGCTTCCTTGTGTTTCTCTAGTGTTCCGGGGCTTCCTAGTCCTTTATTTATAGAGGGGGAACCCTCAAATGGCCTTTGGGAGGCTTCGGAGCCGTTGGAGAGGCCTTCGGAGCCGTTGGAAGGCAAGTGGACAAGTCTGGTCAAAGCCCAACGGCTAGTTTGACTGGCTCCACCGGCTGACCGGTGCTAGGCCACCGGTTGGCCGGTGCTTTGAAAAAGGAGAGGCCTTCAGGCTCAGGCACCACCGGCTGGCCGGTGAGGAGGCCACCGGTTGGCCGGTGCTGAGGCAGTAGCTGACACTATTTGTCTGGGTTCCACCGGCTGGCCGGTGGTGGGACACCGGTTGGCCGGTGGTCTGGACAGAGGGATGCCTTCTGTCCAGGCCTCCATCGGCTGGCCGGTGGGCATCCACTGGTTGGCCGGTGGGACTGAAATCAGTCCACTTTGGCTTCTTGCTTTCTTGGCCCAATTCCTTGTCAACCTGAAATCATGCCTATCATCCAAAAACACTTAAAACAAGGTTAGATAAATAAGAGAGTGATTGTGATCATGAAAATTAAACCGCGAGGGGTACGAGAGGTACAACAGTAGTTTGTCTTAATTTAGAATATTTGTTATTTTTTTGAACTAATATGATTGGTATAAGTGTAATTAAGGGATACCTTTATTATATATTTAAGATTAATGATCTTATAGTTGTAATTATTATTCTAGGAATCAAAATTGGGAAACATGATGAGGTATATTCCTTAATTCAGTCGCATTATATCAGTAAATTTTTTAATAAATTTAATCATAATGGTTTCAAAGATATGAATACAATATTTGACCCAAGTTTCAAGTTGATTGTTAATACCTATAGAGATATGTTATAACTTAAATATACTGGTTAAATTGGTTTCCTCATGCATGCAATTCATTTCATTGGATTTTATATTTCTTATATTTTTTTAAACTTAGTAGATATACTAATAATACAAATGAGGATAATTGGAAGTGTGTAACAAGGATATCCAGGTACTTGAATAAGATAAAAGCTATAAGTTTTTTTACAATGGTTAACTCGGTATATTTTAAGGGTACATTGATTCTAGTGGTCTTATATATGTAGGATATAATAAATCTACCTATGGTTGGTTATTCACTCTTGGAGGTGGTGAAGATTCTTGGGTGAGTAAGAAACAAACATGCATTTATCATTCAACCATGAAGTAATAATTTATTACCTTATCGATATGTGAGAAATAGGCTATAACACCCCAACTTGAATCACAGGGTCTAGGATGGAATTCCACAAGACCTCATGCATGCCTCCCCATATGCTAGAGGTTTTATACTAGAGGAAAGGTCCAAAAGGGACATCATGGGGAGACTATTACCTCGGTATTAGGTAATAATTGAAGTATACAATGGGAGTGATAATGATATAAATAAAAAAGTAAGAAAAAATAATAAATCATTAGAGTATAAACATACACATAAAGTACAAACCCATGTAATAGCATAATGTAATGTCAGTCACACAACCTAAAATGAAGAAATGAATCCCCATGGGAAGTGGATGAATTTATGAGATTAAAATAACTAAGAAAAAATAGAAACATAATGTCATGATCCGTCCTCGGGGCCCATGACGTGACTACCCCAAGCCCATCTTCCATAGGCCAGGGGCTGGCGACTAGCACCAAAGGCATAAATCCCGATAACAGGAAAGACATTGCCTTTATAAAAGTAAACAAAACACCACATAGTACAAGCGGAAGCAAAACACTAAGTACAAAGGAAAGTTCTGAAAAGTAAAAGGGTCAGAATACAAACCCAAATGAAAGTAAAACTACAACTGAACAAGTATAATAGGAAAAGACAACAGTTGGAAGAAAGGAAGAAGCTCCTGGGTCATCCTCCTCAGATCCTACCTGAAGGGTAGGTACAGATGGCACAGTTCCTGGTTCGTCCACCACGGATTCTACCTGAAGGGTAGGTAAAGATAGCCTCCACAACGCTCTCGCCCATCAACCTCCTCCGTGTGTCGTATCGCCATGAAGTCCACCTCCAGATACTGACTCATCATGTAGTCCACCTCCGGGTACCGTCCAGTCCTCGAACACTCGGCCTCCGTCAGCACTGCCCGTCGTCTGCAACCAACACAATGAGGTGCGGGCATAGCCCGTGCAGGGGTGAGTATAACGATACTCAGTAGGGACCCCGAGACCCTCAAGGTCTCACTAAAACCAACATGGATATCCACAAAGAAGATCTCAACAGATAACCTCTACTTAGGTATATGCCCATACATATATCTAAGTTATCAAGTAACCCATCTCAATCATGAGGGAAACACAAAGATCATAAAATCAACGGATAACCACTACCTAGGTATATTCCCATACATATATCTAAGTTATCAAGTGACTCATCTCAATCAAGAGGTAAACACAAAGGTCAAAAGACTCAGCTCAAACCAGGATTTTTATTAACGAAAACGTAACTGCTGAAGAGATCTATCTCTGAAGTGTACAGTGGTCATGTCACGACTCCGAGGTACTGCTCACTAACCTAAGACTGCTGAGGTACTCCTCCTGTCGAGTACCGAGGGTCTGCGGCCTACTACCGGGCGCTCTGTCCGCTGTGGGTCTCTCGCCAAATACTGGGCGCTCCCCCTAATAGCCTATAGAGGTACTCCTCCTGTCGAGTATCGCAGGTCTGCGGCCAACTACCGGGCTCTCCGTCCACCGTGGGTCTATCGCCAAATACCGGGTGCTCCGTCCACTGGGCTAGTCGACTCACTCCAAGTCGAGTCGGTCAAGCAGTCGTCAGGTTTCAGCCGGCTACACGGTCTCCGTACTCCGTACGCTCGTCTCTGGGAGGGTCCGCTCGATGAGCTACAGGTCGATACTCCAAGTATCACAAAGTCCCACAAAGAAGTATCTCAAAGGACCGCCTCGTCATAGGGGTCTCAACGCAATAGACGGCGCATCAATCGGACGCCTGGTCTGTGAGTTACTAGCCTTTTCATCCCCGGGGCCTGGTTGGTTTCGTGTGCGAACCAATCCGGCCGTAACTCAACTATACCCCGAACACTCATAGGGTATACTCATAGGGACCGTTTCTCAACGTGATCACCAATGCCGCTGACGGTTCGTCAAACGGACGTCTGGTCTGAATGATATCTGCTTTTCCGTTCCAGGGGCCCGGTTGGATTTCAGGTACAATCCAACCCGGCCACTATCCAACAGCAACCAAAACTTGGGTGAAGTATTCCAAAAGTTCCATCTCATCAAAAGGAAAACAACGAGACAGACGGCACGTCAATCGGACGCCTGGTCTCTGAGTTATTGGCTTTTTCGTTCCAGGGGCCCGGTTGGTTTCGTGAGCGAACCAACCCGACCACACTCCGACGGCATCCAAACCTCGAGCGGAGTAATCCAAAAGATTAGTCTCACTAATAGGAATCCAAAAAAGTCTACGGCACGTCAATCGGACGTCCGGAGCTCAAGTTACGAGTGTTTCTGCACCGAGGGCCCGGTTGGATTCGTATCCGAACCAACCCGGCCGAACCCAAAGTATTCTGAAACCTTGAGTGCGATATACCGAAACGACCGTCTCGATCCAAGGATTGCATCGCCGCTGACGGTGCGTCGATTGAAGTTCCACAGCTCAAGATATGGGCAAAAGACCAAAGAGGGTCCGAAACAGGGGGTCTGGGCCCGGACCGACCCGGCCCGACCCCCCCTAGGTCGGCCCGAACCGGGTCGACCCGTCCCGGCCCAGCCCGGCCGGCGCGGCGCAGCCCGGCCAGCTCGGTCCGGCTCGACCGGCCAGCCATGGCTCGGCCAGCGCGGCCGAGAGGAAGCCGCGGGCGGGGGTGTGTGCGGCCCGCCCTTGCCGCTAATTGAAGCCGGTGGCGACCGCCGCCGCCGGTCTTCCGGCGGAGCGCCACCGCCGCCTTCCGCGGACCACCGGACGCGCTCCGGTGGTCCGTTTCTCCTGTTTTCTTCACCTATGGTCCTCCCGGGACCCGACCTTCACTGCGAATGGATTCAAACGCCGTAGCGGCCTGGTTTGTCGTCGTCCGTCGATCCGCACATTGATAAACAAGCTGCGGAGGGTTGTCGGGCCGTGTTTGTTCAGCCCGCGCCCTCCGCGTTAGGTGTTAACAATTGGCAAACAATAACACATGATTTTAATCATTGACGAGGGTATAATTTATCCAAAATAAATTATATGAACACCTTGCAATCAAAATACCCACGCACGAGGGTTTAAAATTTTTTAATGCGCGGCGTGACGACGTCACGCATTCTTGCTGCTTGATCCCACGCAGCGTGATGATGTCTCACATCCTTGTTGTTCTTTCCCACGCAGTGCAACGGCACCGCGTCACTCTCTTTCGAACCGCAATGACAAGAAATAATAAAAAGGGAGGAGGATCGGCCGTGTTCATGCGGTCCGGCCTCCTCCCGTTAAACGATAACAAGGGGTTCTCATTGCTCGTAGAACGTCAAAGATAGAATCAAGAACAAAATGAAATGAACCCCTACATTTGATTCGTCGATTGACATTCGTCGTTCTTTGATGGTGTTGTGGAAAGAAGACGATGAAGTTCATCTTTCGCCGCGTCCGTCACACACTCCCAATCCCGAGCTACGTCGGCTGTGGAAGACACTACACGTCGGTAGGATCCGAGGGAGGAAGTTGAAGAAGTTTGTTGACGTTCGTCGCTTCCGTCGTTGTAGAAGTGCACCCAAAGAATAATCGGCGTCTCCTCTATTGTCGCATGAAGAAAAGGATAATGGGTGCGTCATCATCCTTCGTTGAAGAGGCGTCGTTCTTCGTTGAAGATGAAGTTCTTCAAAAGAGGGAAGATCTCTCTTCCAAAATCTCTCACACAACCAAACTCCCAAAATAAAATAAGGCCTCTCCTTATTTTATTGTTTTGCCATGCATTAAAACTTACAAAAATTCAAAACCTATTTCACTTAATCAATTAAACAATGAGTTGTCTAATTAATTAAGTGATAGGTTGGCAAGATTTTAAGAGGGAGAGAGGGGAGAGGAAGAGTTACACAACTTAAGTGGGGGGGTTTAGAGGAGTTAGGGAGTTATGGGGAATTTGAAAAGGTGGGGGCATGTGTGGGCCCCACCACAAATTATCCTCTCATTTATCCTCACATGGGTAGTTAGGTTCCACCCAAACTTCCCCATGTAGGATTAAAACTACCTTAGACTTAAGAAATAAAATTGTCTCACAATTTTATTCATCCCTCAATTAAGCCACAAATTTTATCAACTCCTCTCGTGAAAACGCAACTCCGAAATAGGCATTCCTAAGAAAATACCGGCGCTGCGGTTCCATTGGTGCCCTCAGAATTTGATTCCGAGCACCGGTTTCAAAGTTAGAAATTCCCGCTCGTTCGTTCACTAAACGTACCCGAGCTAAACTTCGGAAAATGATTCCGGGCACACCGGGCCTCGGAATCAGGCGCTGTCAGAAACTGCGCTCTTATAAAATTCCAAAGAAAATTAATAAAAAAATTTCCTTGAAATTTTCGGGTCTTTACATTACTCCCACCTCAGGGCTTTACGTCCCCGTAAAGCTTCAACACAAACTAGGGTTACAAAAGCGGTATTGAGCACGCACCTGAGCCTTCCGCTCCCATGTGCTCACCTGGAGGTTCCCGTACTGCCAGAGAAAGTGAACCTAAGGAATCAATCGTCCTCATAGGATCTGCTCCTGTCGATCCTTGATCCCCACTAGAACCTCCGTGAAAGACACCCCATCGCCATCATCCATCTCCTCGTGGTCGATGATATACGAAGGGTCGAGCATGTATCTCCTCAGTTGAGATACGTGGAAGTCGTCGTGCACCTGGTGCAACTGCGGTGGATGGGTCAAGCAGTAAACCACCCCGCCTACCCAACTGAGGACCTAGAAAGGTCCGTTGAACCTCATAGATAACTTGTCGCCTTGGCCACATCTCCGTAAACCTCGTCGAGGTGAGACCCGTATAAGGACATGATCGTCATCCTCGAACTCTAGAGGCCTCCAAGTCCTATCAGCATAAGGCTTCTGTCAGCCCTGTGTTATCCTCATCCGCTCTTGGATGACTTGGACCTTCTCTAGTCTCACAAGAGCTGCTATGATTTCTTCTTTGCCGATAAGAGAAATCCGGTCTCATCCCCTGGATGAACCACATTCATTGCCTAATACAGTCAATCCTGACATGAATGATGCATTCATGCCATGGATGACGTCGTAAGGCCTTGACGTAACTACCAAGAGATCCAACTATCACTCTAGCCTCCAAGGGTCGAGTCACACTATTGGCATCAGTGTGAGGTCACTAGGTCTCCCCAAGTAGAAATCTCAAAAGTGAGGGTCAAGTCAACAGTTTTAACTGGGACCACTCAGTATCAACCAAACAAAAGGACAGGAAAGAAAACATCACAAAGATAAGTGTCTTTTTATTATAGCAGCTCATAGTACAAAGACACGAAGCAACTACAGACAAACATTAACAAAACTAGAAGTAAGAGGATCAATATCCTCCAGGTCAGGATCTAGTCCCGCTCCTATCCATCTGCTTCCGGAGCTCCATGACCATAGGCCTCAACTGCCTGAAGCTGAGCTCTCCCATGTCCTTCTATCCCCTGCGGTCGGGGTGGGCCTCCTAGTGGTGGGGGTGCCAACACCCCGAAGCGTCTTCCACCTCCAGCTGCACGACCAGTTCCTCTTCCATGGCCGCCTTCTCCTTGCAGTCTGCCCTGATCGAACCTCTGCCTCTGGATGGGAGGTTCTTCATTTAACTGCTGGTCATCTGCATGGCGGGTCGGACAGTCACGTGCCATGTGACCAATTCCTCCACAAGAGTAACACTGTCCACTCTCGGCACGTCTGGCTCTGACTCCACCCCGGTTTCCCCGCACAACTGAACCTGAGTCGTGCAGTCGACCACCGGTAGGTCTGGTCCTCTTGTACCTCTACATCATCTGTCTAATGCCTACTATAGAAGACTTTTCCGCAAGCCGGTTAGTGGTGGGTCCTACTTCTGGAGATTGCTCAGCAAGGAAACTCTCCACTAAAAGGTCTCTCTCCAACACCCCTGTCTGCTTCGGAATGCTGTGAGAAACAACAGAAGCTCTAATCTCTCGCCTGAGCCCCTGCTCGAAGGTTCGGGCCCTGAAGAACGGGTCTCGTACCATATCTATGGAGTAGCACGAGAGGTCTGTGAACCTCGATGAATATTGTTCCACTGTCATGCTGCCCTGCCGTAGCTGAAGTAGCTCCTGTATACGCACCGCTCGAAGGGTGGCTGGTACAAACTCTGCCCGGAACAGGCTCTCGAAGTCTGCCCAAAGAAGTGTCGCCTCGTCATGCATCTGGAGCATCAGGCTCCACCATCTACCTGCTGCTGCCTGAAGAAGGCTGGCAACAAGGATCACCATGAAGTCTGTCGGAGTCCCCACTAGCCTGAAGACTCTCACCACATCCTCCAGCCAATCCTCAGCCGCCTGCGGGTCTGTCTCTCCCCGGAACCTGGGTGGCCTCTGGCGCTGGAACTCGTGCAGTACGGTCAAGCGACCTGCACCCTATGCTGCTGGGGCTGGTGGCATCGGTGTCCCAATGGGTAGTAGTACCGCTGGTGCCTCCACTGGTGCCTCAACTGGTATAGATCCCTGTACTGAGGCCACGTCGCTCAACGGGCTGTCAGTACGAACAACTCTCAGGGCTCTAGTTGGTCGTCCGCGGGAAGGCATCCTGAAAGAAACAAACATGACACGATAAAAAGACTTATACCTGGTGAGCTGACCTAGTTTGAGATGATATTTAAAAAACTTCTGGAAACACACACGCAATCAGTGTTTTCGTGCACAAAGTCGGAAATCAGTTGTCAGGGTCTTGGTGTATGGATACGTCGGCCACCCGCACCAACACTGGACTCCCTGAACTGAAAACCACACTCAGTACTCTTAACACTATTGCTTCACAGAAAGAAAATATCAAAGTTATAAGTTCTGCGGTAGAACCGACTCCTCTGATACCAATTTTTCACGACCTGTCCTCGGGGCCCGTGTCGTGACTACCCCAAGCCCGCATTCCATAGGCCAGGGGCTGGTGACTAGCACCAAAGGCGTAAATCCCGATAACAGGGAAGACATTGCCTTTATAAAAGTAAACAAAACACCACAGAGTACAAGCGGAAGCAAAACACTAAGTACAAAGGAAAGTGTTGAAAAGTAAAAGGGCCAGAATACAAACCCAAATGAAAGTACAACTACAACTGAACAAGTAAAACAGGAAAAGACAACAGCTGGAAGAAAGGAAGCAGCTCCTGGGTCGTCCTCCTCAGATCCTACCTGAAGGGTAGGTATAGATGGCGCAGTTCCTGGTTCGTCCACCACGGATCCTACCTGAAGGGTAGGTACAGATAGCCTCCACAACGCTCTCACCCGTCAACCTCCTTCGTGTGTCGTCTCGCTGTGAATTCCACCTCCAGATACTGACTCGTCGTGTAGTCCACCTCTGGGTACCGTCCAGTCCTCGAACACTCGGCCTCCGTCAGCACTGCCCGTCATCTGCAACCAACACAACGAGGTGTGGGCATAGCCCGTGTAGGGGTGAGTATAACGATACACAGTAGGGACCCCGAGACCCTCAAGGTCTCACTAAAACCAACATGGATATCCACAAAGAAGATCTCAACAGATAACCTCCACTTAGGTATATGCCCATACATATATCTAAGTTATCAAGTAACCCATCTCAATCATGAGGGAAACAAAAATATCATGAAATCAACGGATAACCACTACCCAGGTATATGACCATACATATATCTAAGCTATCAAGTGACCCATTTCAATCAAGAGGTAAACACAAAGGTCAAAAGACTCAGCTCAAACCAGGATTTTTATTAATGAAAATGTAACTGCTGAAGAGATCCATCTCTGAAGTATACAGTGGTCCTGTCACGACTCCGAGGTACTTCTCACTAACCTAAGACTACTAAGGTACTCCTCCTATCGAGTACCGTGGGTCTGCGGCCTACTACCGGGCGCTCCGTCCGCTGTGGGTCTGTCGCCAAATACCGGGTGCTCCCCATAATAGCCTACAGAGGTACTCCTCCTGTCGAGTATCGCGGGTCTGCGGCCAACTACTGGGCGCTCTGTCCGCCGTGGGTCTGTCACCAAATACTGCGCGCTCCGTCCACTGGGCTAGTCGACTCATTCCAAGTCGAGTCGGTCAAGCAGTCGTCAGGTTTCAGCCAGCTACACGGTCTCCGTACTCTGTACGCTTATCTTCGGGAGGGTCCCCTCCATGAGCTATAGTTTGATACTCCAAGTATCACAAAGTCCCACGAAGAAGTATCTCAAAGGACCGCCTCGTCATAGGGGTCTCAACGCAACAGACGGCACGTCAATCGGATGCCCGGTCTGTGAGTTACTAGCCTTTTCGTCCACGGGGCCCGGTTGGTTCTGTGTGCGAACCAATCCGGCCGTAAATCAACTATACCCCGAACACTCATAGGGTATACTCATAGGTACCGTTTCTCAACGTGATCACCAACGCCGCTGATGGTTTGTCAAACGAACGTCTGGTCTGAATGATATCAGCTTTTCTGTTCCAGGGGCCCGGATGGATTTCGGGTACAATCCAACTCGGCCACTATCCAACAGCAACCAAAACTCGGGCGAAGTATGCCAAAAGTTCCGTCTCATCAAGAGGAAAACAACGAGATAGACGGCGCATCAATCGGACGCTCGGTCTGTGATTCATTGGCTTTTTCGTTCCAGGGGCCCGGTTGGTTTCGTGAGAGAACCAACCCGAACGCACTCCAACGGCATCCAAACCTCGAGCGGAGTAAGCCAAAAGATCCGTCTCACTAAGAGGAATCCAAAAAAGTCGACGGCACGTCAATCGGACGTCCGGAGCTCAAGTTATGAGTGTTTCCGCTCTGAGGGCCCGGTTGGTTTCGTATCCGAACCAACCCGTCCGAACCCAAAGTATTCTGAAACCTTGAGTGCAATATACCAAAACGACCGTCTCGATCCAAGGATCGCATCTCCGCTGACGGTGCGTCAATCGGAGGTCTACAGCTCAAGATATGGTCAAAAGACCAAAGAGGGTCCGAAATGGGGGGTGTGGGCCTGGACCGACCCGGCCCGACCCCCCCCCCCCCCCCTAGGTCGGCCAGAACCGGGTCGACCCGTCCCGGCCCGGGTCCGACCCGGCTGGGCCCGGCCGGCGCGGTGCAGCCCGGCCAGCTCGGTCCGGCTCGACCGGCCAGCCACGGCTCGGCCAGCGCGGCCGATCGGAAGCCGCGGGCGGGGGTGTGCGTGGCCCGCCCTCGCCGCTAATTGAAGCCGGCGGTGACCGCCGCCACCGGTCTTCCGGCGGAGCACCGCCGCCGCCTTCCGCGGACTACCGAACGCGCTCCAGTGGTCCGTTTCTCCTGCCGTCTTCGCCTACGGTCCTCCTAGGACCCGACCTTCACTGCGAAGGGATTCAAACGCCGTAGAGGCCTGGTTTTTCGTCGTCCGTCGATCCGCACATTGATAAACAAGCTGCGGAGGGTTGTCGGGCCGTGTTTGTTTGGCCCGCGCCCTCCGCGTTAGGTGTTAAAAATTGGCAAACAATAACACATGATTTTAATCATTGACGAGGGTATAATTTATCCAAAATAAATTATATGAACACCTTGCAATCAAAATACCCACGCACGAGGGTTTAAAATTTTTGAATGCGCGGCGTGACGACATCGTGCATTCTTGCCGCTTGATCCTGCACGGCGTGACGATATCTCACATCCTTGTCGTTCTTTCCCACGCGGTGCAACGGCACCGCGTCACTTTCTTTCGAACCGCAATGACAAGAAAGAATAAAAAGGGAGGAGGATCGTCCGTGTTCGTGCGGTCCGGCCTCCTCCCGTTAAACGATAATAAGGGGTTCTCATTACTCGTAGAACGTCAAAGATAGAATCAAGAACAAAATGAAATGAACCCCTACATTTTATTCGTTGATTGACGTTCGTCGTTCGTTGACGGTGTTGTGGAAAGAAGACGATGAAGTTTTTCTTTCACCGCGTCCGTCACACACTCCCAATCCCGAGCTATGTCGGCTGTGGAAGACACTACACGTCGGTAGGATCTGAGGGAGGAAGTCGAAGAAGGTTGTTAACATTCTTCGCTTCCGTCGTTGTAGAAGTGCACCCAAAGAAGAATTGTCGTCTCCTCTCTTGTCGCATGAAGAAAAGGATAATGGGTGCGTCATCGTCCTTCGTTGAAGAGGCGTCGTTCTTCGTTGAAGATGAAGTTCTTCAAAAGAGGGAAGAGCTCTCTTCCAAAATCTCTCACACAACCAAACTCCCAAAATAAAATAAGGACTCTCCTTATTTTATTATTCTGCCATGCATTCAAACTTACAAAAATTCAAAACCTATTTCACTTAATCAATTAAACAATGAGTTGTCTAATTAATTAAGTGGTAGGTTGGCAAGAATTTAAGAGGGAGAGAGGGGAGAGGAAGAGTTACACAACTTAAGTGGGGGGTTTAGAGGAGTTAGGGAGTTATGGGGAATTTGAAAAGGTGGGGGCTCGTGTGGGCCCCAACACACATTATCCTCTCATTTATCCTCACATGGGTAGTTAGGTGCCACCCCAACTTCCCCATGTAGGATTAAAACTACCTTAGACTGAAGAAATAAAATTTTCTCACAATTTTATTCATCCCTCAATTAAGACACAAATTTTAACAACTCCTCCCGTGAAAACGCAACTCCGGAATAGGCATTCCTAAGCAAATATTGGTGCTTCGGTTCTATCAGTGCCCTTGGAATTTGATTCCAAGCACCAGTTTCAAAGTTAGAAATTTCCGCTCGTTTGTTCACTGAACGTACCCGAGCTAAACTTCGGAAAATGATTCCGGGCACACCGGGCCTCGGAATCAGGCGCTGTCAGAAACTGCGTTCTTGTAAAATTCCAAAGAAAATTAAGAAAAAAATTTCCTTGAAATTTCCGGGTATTTACACATAAATATAATCCTGAATTCCATCATACAATTCTCAAACCCTCCTTTTAATCATGCTCATCCACCCATTATAGGTCCCTTATTCTTTATCAGACCCCTGATCATGAAATCAACACGCACATTGAGATTCCTATATAGGGTGTGAGTACAAAACCCAGTAGAAGACCACAAACAGGTATATAATATAAGTTCCTAGGATATACTAGTGAATTTTATGAAAAATAAAAAATCATAGATAATTATAAATTATAACACACAAACATAACATACATGTTGAGTCCATAGAGACTGACTCTATCTGCTTTGGATGTGTGCTGGAAGGAAATCAACCAGCCACCTGACACATCCTCCCCTCGATGGGATGGCCTAAAAACATGTTTGACACATCCTCCATGAAGGGATATCCCATGTACATATTGAACAAACATTTGACACATCCCTCTTAGGGGGGTAGTTCATATGACTCAACCTGTATGCTCAACTGTAGAAGAAAAAGGAACAACTCATGAAACATGTAGACACAAGATAACATATCAATATCACATCATCTCAATAAAGGGTCATAACCACCACAAATATAGAGGTGATAAAACATTAATAATAGGTTATACATGCTATAAACATATTCCACATGTGATAAACATTAATCATGGGTCTCACAGTCTATACATGCATGAAAAAAAATCATTCTAAGAACTCGTATAAACATGTGTTAATGATAAGGACCACCTACCTTAGTAGAAACAATATTTTGATGGTAAGGGTCGTTATTCAAGTCCAATTTCACCACACATAATCCTATAACCATCCTTGATCCACCAAAATTTAGAATTATAGGATCAAGGTTTAAGGGAAACCATGTCAAAAAGTTAGGAAAATATCACACATATCCAAGAAGATCTATTGTTGACAACAGTCTAGGTATAAACAATTCTTAGATTCCAGTTCTCAGAATCCAGGTGCTAATTCTATCAACAACCAAAAAAATTCTTATTGGACCATGTCAAGACCCTTATATTTGATCAATACATCAAGTATCTTATTGGTTTTACTATGTGAAAAGATAATAGAATTGATCTAGACCAAGATAGAACTCATCAAATTTGGAAATTTTTGATCATACTGATGTTTGGGAATCAAAATGAGTGTACATAGGGGGGTGATATTTCCTAAAATTACTGAAAGAGATATCCTAGGGTGTTAGATGTTGAGCGAGACCTGAGTGAGTGAGAAAAAGGGAGAGGGGATGGGTTTTTAATAAAATTTGATATAACTTTACTAGGCTTACTAGGCATTGAGAGGAACCGTTGGGTAACTAGTGGCTTCTTCATAAAAGCTCCTACACCTAGGAATGCCACCAGCTTTATGGTGGGACCTACAGTGTCACTACAGATCCTTCAGGCTCCATCAGCTAGCTGGTAGAACTAATTTAACTTTTTAAGATACATCCTCATCCACCATCCTAACCCTTACCGACCTGACTCTGACCTCCCGAGCACCTATAACTCACCTAAAATACTTTGAAAACATATAAAAAACATATGTACAATCTAAAATAATATGTAACTTAAATAGAGTGTGTCACAATTCTCCACCTCTAATGAATTTTCATCCTTGATAAGTATTCCTAGTGGTTTTCTCAAACAAATAGGGCCACTATGACCTAATGTTTGTCTCCCACTCCCAAGTATCTATGGGTTGGAGTATGAAGATAAAAAATGAAAAGAGTGTGGATATTGTTAAAAATTAAATCAATAAAATAAAATGAAAATTTTAAAATAAAATTATTATGATATTTTGAAATGATAAAGTGATAAATTTGATCCACATCAAGAAATTAATATCAAAATTGATTAAGAAATTAAGAACAATAGAAAAGAATACGTATCGAATTTATGCACTTTATGTGTATCAATGAAAACAATGATGCAATGTGGAAAGGTAAAGAAAATAAAAACAAAATTTATAAAGAGTTTGGAAATATAACGCAAGGTTACCCTATGTCTACACCCCTCAATTAGAGACATATTTCTTATAAATACATTCCCTTGGTTTTAACGAAAATCTAAGAACCAACTTCTCTTGGTTTCAATGGAAACCCACAAACTTATTACCTTTATTTTAATGAATATTTAATAATCATTTCCCTTTACTTTTTATATTTTTTATAATAAACTCAACCCTCACTTTGTAGTGGTGATCACCCATCACTCACTTTTCAATTATGATCACCTTTAGAAGATTAGGTTATAAAATATATATTTTATTAGTGAAAATCCTTTATAATTTCAATATTTTATCTATATAGAAATATGGATACAATTGGGAGAGAGAGATAGAATAATAATTGAGAGTCTTTGATTTCTATAAATTAAGGGTGGCCCTTTGAGAGGAGGGCTTGGATAAATCTAGTGATTTGGTATCTTGATTTTAGGAGAGAATTGTAGGATAATCAAGTGTTACTTCCAAGTCTCCTTATGTGTTCTTTTATAGGCTCCAAGTGTTTCAAGAACATTCTAGAATTCCTTAAGTTCATTAAGCATATATAGGACTACCATAAAATCATTTTTGAATGGAATGAATGCATTCTTGAAGTAGCAATTTCGACACCACTGGGTACCCAATAGCTTCCAATGGGTAGTTGGTGGATTACCAGGAACCTATTGTTGTAAGAAACCTCTCATCGGCTAGTTGGTTCACCTAAAATATCTGTCTTGTGGAATCCACCTAGATGACAACCTATTGTCCATGCCACCAACTCTTTGGTGGCACTGGATCGAGTAGTCGATGCTGCACTACTACACTAGATTTTAGTATTGGAACTTACACTTCCTTAAATATCCTTTTAAAGTAATTCTAGACTTCATATATTGTCTTGAAACATGATATGTACATGTCTAATACTTCAATAAGATTGACATGTACTCTTGGAATTGACTTTAAGAACTAAATACATGACTTAAAATCAAAATGAGGAGTCTAAAAATTACTCAAATGAAAGCATTAGATACACAAGAGAGTGTTTGTGATCTTGAAACACCATGCGATAGAGATAGGTAAAATAGTATCTTCTTGAATGCGTCAGTGATTCCATTAAATCTGAATAAGATGAATGATCTTCCCTCATAGAATCCTTTGGTCAACAATCCAAACTAGTCTCCCTATAAAAGATTCATTTGGTTCTAACTCAACATCCTAAAAGTTGATCATATGTGCAGGATTGGGTTCATACCTCCAAAGTTGAGATACATAGAACACATTATGTATACCATGATACTAAGAAGAAATATCCAACTAATAGGCCACTATCCCGATGCGTTCAATGATATTGAATGGTCCAACATACTTCAATTCCAATTTCCCTTTATTACTCAATTGTTTATGCCCCAACCAAGGGGACACCTGCAAGAAAAATCTATCACCGATATCAAACTCAAAGGGTTGTCTCGTCTGATCAGCATATGATTGATCTATATTCTAATCCATAACCATCCTATTCTAAATCAACTATACTTGTTATAAGTTATTATGCACCATACTTGGCCCAAAAACCAAAGATTCATTGTCACATTCTAGTATAGTAGTGAACAACATGGTTGTCTATAGAGAGCCTCAAATGGATCCATCTAAATAGAAAATGGAAGTTTTTGTTGTATAAAACTCTATTATATCCAAGCGATTGTCCTAAGATCCTTTGAAATCTAGAACACATGATCAAAGCATATCCTCTAATGTCTAGATTATTCTCTATGACTTCCCATCAATCTGAGGATGAAAAGTCAAACTCAGATTAAGTTGAATCCCCATTACCTTCTGTAATCCTTTCTAAAATTATGATGTGAACGAATAATACATTTTAAATACCATGTTCGAAGGTACCCTGTGTAGACATACAATCTCTCAAACATAGAGCTTTTTAAGCTCATCCACAAAGTTAGACTCTCAAATTAGCAAGAAGTGATCCACCTTGGTTAACTGATCCCCTATAACCTAAATAGTAACTCAACCTCTTGAGGTCTCAGGAAAACATATCTTAAAGTCCATACTTACATCATCCCACTTCCACACAAGCACTATAAGTTTTTAGAGCAACTCTTTAGGTATCTGATGCTTGATAATTGATCCTATGACAAGTCAGACAATGGAAGACAAAGCTTGTAATGTCAATTTTCCTATCGAGACACAAAAATTTTAATCATACATCATGATACATTTTGGTTGATCGTGGGTGCATTTCCCATTGTGAATCATGAGAGTATTTCATCATCTCTTCTCTCATAGAATAAGAAACCAACATTTGTTCATGAACCATAAGCACACCACATTAGTCTAAGATCCATCCTAGAATAGAATAGTTTGCCTCCAACCTATCATACATTTTGATGCAATTTGGATCAAACTCTTAACTATAATTCAATCATTCCACTAATGAGGATGCTATCACCAAGGCTACAAAAAACACCACCCTCAATTCATAGTTACATCCAACTACCAGTCTGTCAGTAAATCCATTCGCTTCTACCATATTTCTAAAATTTTCTCTCCAACTTCCTACATCACCCTACTAAAAGAATCGATAATAAAATTCCCTTTCCTAAGATAGTATATCATCTCAAAGTCTAATATAAGAAATTATTCTACTCAACACCTCTAATGATGATTCAGGTCTCACTGGGATAAAATATACCAAAAAATATCATGGTTTGTATATATAAAAAATCTCTTTCCAAAGAGTTATTTTCACCAACATTTCAATGCATAAACCACAACCTCCAACTCTAAATAATGGGTAGGGTAGTTTCACCCATTGGTTCATAGATTATGAGACCCATAAGCAACCACCTTATCACCTTACATCAAAATAGCTCCCATACCAACATCATATATAACACAATACACTGTATACCCAACTCTAGGCTTGGGAATAATCTGAATCAGATTTAGCATCAATATACTATTTATATCTAATAAGAACTCTTCACACTGGTTTTTCCATTAAAACTTGATGTTATTTTTCTTAAGTGTGGTCATAGCCACTTCTAGGATAGAAATGTTCTAAATAAACCTCCTCTAGTACCTAGACAAACCAATGAAACTCAAGATCTTGAACATTTTCCTAGGTTTTTCTTGTGATATATGTACCCCTAAATTCTCTAAATCAATAGATATCTCTATTTAGGAAACCACACAACCAAGAAAAAAACCTCTGGGATCCAAAAGTGACACTTCAATAACTTTTCATAAATATGATGTGCTCAAAGTGTACTCAACATGATGTCATGGTGTTTATCATGCAACTCCAATGTATTAAAATATATCAATATTTCATCAATGAAAAAATTGTTGAAGGATCCCAAGTATGGGTAAAAGATCTTGTTCATGATATTCATCAACGCTATTGAAGCATTCATTAGTTAAAAATGCATGATGAGATATTAATACATCCCATATCTTCTCCTAAACACTATTTTCAGTATGTAATCCTCTCTAACCTGAAGTTAATGGTATCTAGAACACAATTCAATCTTTTAAAATCATTCAGGACCCCTTAATTTATTGAACAAGTCGTTAATTATTGGAAACTAGTTCCTGTTTTTCATAGTGTTCTTGTTTAACTTCTTGTAGTCCACACAAATCCAAATACTATTGTTCACCATATTAAAAAACAATATTGGATAACCCCATGAGGAAGTTCCTAGTTTTATGAAGCTTTTAACTTTCATATCTTCAATTTATACCTTAAACTCTTTCAATTCAGTTAGTTCCATGCAATACGGTGGAATCAATATAGTTCGCACAATAGACATGATCTCAATCTCAAACTCAACTCTTCTATCTAGAGGTAACCTTAAGAAATATTCTAGAAATACATCTTGGAACTAATGCACCATAGGAGGAAAAGTGGAGGGAGTAATTATATGATTCTCTATAAGGATCATACTAACCACCTATGCTAAAAAGGCTTCTCTCTAATGAGGATTTAGTCTTACTCTTCCTTCTTCGATGTCTGATTCATTGGTTAACACAAAATCCTCCCCTTTAGGTGACATAAAATTCACTCAACTCTGATACTAATTGATTTGTGCATGGTAATTGGTCATCCAGTTCATTCCATGGATCACATTAAAACTTAAAATCTTAATAATTGTGAATCTCCACACATGATCAGAGCCATAAATCACCATCAAACGTTTTGGAAAGATATGGAGATGATATGCTTTATTTCCCAAGTGTTTATTGATAGATAGAAACTCATAAGAGAACTTGACTAGTAATTATAACCCAATAGCCACTTGAAAAGATATGAACAAATGATATGAACCTACATAAAACATATGAATAGAGAATATAGAAGAAATTAGTATTATACCTAAAACTATTAAATGTCTTTGTCCACCATTATCCAGAGTCAGATTAACTACATATACTTTATAATTAACCGCTCCATGATTACTCAAAGGCTCATGAGTCACCTAATTCACTGATCCTTATGGGGTATGCACCTATTATTGAGGTCCCCCACCCACACCATAGCCTAAATTTATTGTGTACATACAAAAATCCTTATTATGGAACCACTTCATATAACTAGTCTTTACACACCAATGACAAGTCTTGAGAGAAATATGATAGCCCTTGAGATAATTTCCTTTTCATCCATAGTTATAGCACCTAGAAAAGTCATCTCCCATAGAGGTAGTTGAAGAACCTATGTTTATTTATAACTGTTGACCACTTCCTTGAAATCCATCCTATAACTTCCTTTTATTATTCCTATAATAAGAAATTGAGGCTATGCTAGAGAAAACACCAATCTATCCACTGGAAATTGGAAGAAGACATGCAGCTTTGTCTTCTTCGATTCCCTTCTCTGTCATCTGAGACTTACAAAGCACTATAGTGTGGGTCTTCAAATCAAAGATATTGACCTAAAATTTCATCCTTGGATGAAGCCTGATATAGAACTTCCTGGATTTCTCTTCCTTGTTCCTAATCAGAAGAGAATCAAAGTGAATCAACTCGGTGAGTCGTGATAAATAGGCAGACACTGACATCATCCCCTTCTGAATCTCCATGAACTCCTAAGCATGTTACATATTTAGTGAATTAGGGAATAAATCCTCAAATAATATGACCTTTAATTTCACCCACATCATCCCTTCACATCCATCATCATGAAGCAAAATGTCCCACCACCATCCAGTAGTTCGCTGAAGCATAAAGGTCATAATTTTTACCTTTTGATAACCAAGTCGAAGATCCTATTAATGAATCATATCCAATCCACTCTATCCTAGGGGCCTCTAGTGCCCTGGAAGGTTGGGGGTACTGGAGTTAGAAGTCATAAGTGTAATCAACCATTGTTTTCTTCCCTTGTGGGCTCATCTACCCTAAATAGGAACTGGCCAGAAGAGTTCCAAATGGATCAGTTCTAAAGCTTGAGATACTAGAGTAATCATAGGATCATGCTCGGATGCACTCTCATACACAATAGGTGGTGTCACTGGTATTTCATCCCCTATGGAAGTATTCTGGATATCATGCCTAATTGGATGTATAGCTACTCAATCCTTGTACACATATTATTACATGATTTATAAAATAAAAAATTATTAATTACAACCCAAAGATCATGAGGCCCAATGTATTTGGAAGATAGGGATCATAGTACATAAAAGTGAGACAAAAAAAACTTTATTTTTTCTCCATAATGAACTCCTAAATCCTTTCGAGCTCCTAAAACTGCATGGGATAACCTAGGGAATATATAGACAAAAATGGGTGAGCTAAAATCCTAATAAGGGAATAAACATGATAAGGAAACATAACATGCGAGTCAAATGTATAACATGATATCATAAAAGATAAGGATAAAGAGTAATCACATGGGATAATAACATAAAAAATGGTATAATAAGATCATAGAATCATAGGAAATGTGTAAGAAACATAAAACATGACATAAACATAATTCAAGGTTAACTACTGAGACAACATCACAAGGTGGGAAAAGTCCCATAATGGATTAGGTTCACTCCCTAATCCCATACATGGCATCTAATGAGACTAAAAACATTACCCAATGCATTTTAGGGATATATAATTCCAATAACACATATCACATTCATTTCATGTACATGAATATGTGTTCCATATAAGTAAATCAATTATGATGCGTAATCATAAGAATTACCCATGGAAATAAAATGGGTTGCATAATCTTGTCTCATATAATAATAAAATGAGATTTCTTAAAGAATTTATTTGATAAATGATCATAAATAATGTATTAACCCATAAAATTAAAGGATATTATAGTGACCCAATCCTTTTACACATACTATTACATGATTTTAATCATAATTATCCATTAAATATAAACCAAGGATTAAAATTCCTAGTGCCTTTAGAAGACTAGGTATCAAATTAGAAATAATGAAACTAGAATAAAACATATTTTTAGTAATCTAAATTATGATATCCTAACTCCATTTTAGATCTTATAAATTCATAGGATAATCTAGGAAATGAATATATAAAAAGGGTTGTGCTAAAAATCCCAGTAAGGGGAAAACATGTAAATAAAATAGAGAACATGAGTCAAAAGGCATAACATGATAAAATTAAAGGAATGGATCATGAATAAACATATGGATTCATAACATATAGAACATAGAATCATATCGTAATAGCATAATATGAAATTGGTAGCAACATATAACATGAAATAAACATGATTCAAGGCTAACTTCCAAGACAATATCACATGGTGGACAAAGTCCCACAATGGACTAAGTTTACTCCCTAATTCCATATATAATGTCTCATGAGACAAAACATTACTCAGTGTATTAGATAGATATATGGGATCACCCATCATAACATGTACATGAATATTTGTGACACATAAATAAATAAAACATAAATCACAAATAAAATTATTACCCTTAAAAAGAATTGGGTTTCATTATCATGTCATAAAGCATAAACAAAGGGCGTATCATAATGGGATCCATAAAAGAATGAATTTAAAATAATTATTGTAAATTAATAAATTAAAAATAATAATAATATATCATGAATATAAATGTCCAATTGAATTGAAAACATTAAAAAGAGTGGTTATGTAACTTTCTAAATGCACCACTTAGGCGCTGTTTTAGGGAAAAGAATAAAGAGTCCTTAAAGATGATAAAGGAATAATTATTTTCATAAAACCATAAATAAACTAAAATATTTTTTCCATGATAAAAATATTTATTTTAGAAAATATGTGTGGATTAAAATATTTTATTTAATGTACTTTAAAATGGGTAAGAAACAGAGAAGTTCCCTTTAATTGGGTTTTCTTATCAAGAAGAATTGAGAAGGAAACCTTTTAAAACATGTATTTCCCCTATAAAATAAAGATTAATTGAGCTAGATATATATATTTAGAACATATATACATAATATAGGAGAATTATATAATAATAATGAAGAGATAAATAGAGGAAAATAGAGATAATTCATTACCCAAAGGAAATATGGGGGTTCAGAGAGATCCCTTACCTTATGTCTGAATGCATTATGCACTTCCACTTAATGTCCTAGATAATAAAATTATATTCATTAATTAATTAATTTATAAACACTTCCACATATATTTGTTTTATTATAATTTTATTAAGTTCATTTATGTCCATTTCGATGATTCATAAAGTTCATTTTTTTTTGGGAACATTTGTTTCATAGTTTCATGGTCGTTTCACTTGTGTATAATTATGGAAGTTCTTTTAAAATGGAAATACATCTTCAAAAGTGAAATGAAATGGTATTTATGCACTTAAAAAAAATTAAATGGTCCCATATATCAATTTTTTTCTGACATGTGGATGATTCATTTAATAAAACATTAATGATAAATGTTTAGTTTATTTTGGTAGTTTTTCTGACCATATCAAAATTGTTTCCTTTTATTTAATTTTAGAAATATAATATTTATAGAATGTGAAAACACATATAATATACTTAATTAGTCCATTTTTATCAATTATAAGTGAATTTAAATCTACAATGAAGGTGTTATTGAAAACTCATCGTCCAAGATGGTGGTTAACTGACACAACATGGACAATGGTTTCATTTTTGTTTGAATAAGAGGAGATGATAAAAGGTTTAGATAAAATATTTTCAATTATAAGTATAAAATTCTAGTATATACATGATACTAAAGTTATTATTCTATTTTTTATGTAGTAGGTGAGGATAATGTAGAAGAAGAAAAGAAATTAAAAGAGGTGGTTTGAGAATGATACCTCTTGAACATCACCTCCTTGAAGAGCCCCTTAAGGAACTTGGAATTGGTATTTTAGTGATAAAAAACACTTGTAAATTGGGATAGTGTGGAGGAGAGTGATTGGTAGTGATTTTTAAATCATCGAGGCTTGGAAGGTGTGGGGAGAAGGGGTAGTGAGGGGTGGTATTTAAAAGGGGAGCTTAGGGATGTTTTTTATTATTATATTCATTAGTTTATTATTTTAGCTCAATACCATAAATAGTATTGATTATTTTGACTATATTAAGTAAATGGTGCATGTGTTAATGGGCTCTTACATTATCCCAGACTCAAAAATTCATGTATTTTTCTTATAATGTTAAATACCATATATTATTGTATTTCACTATTCACCAAACAATTCAACTAATTTACAAAAATACCAAAAATTCACCCAAACCATTTTTCAAAATTTAGATTTAAAAATTTGAATTCATTTTATTAAAATAATTTTATAAATTTGATAAATTAAATTTTTAGATAAAATCTACATTTATTCAAAAAAATGTTGATTTTAATATTATAATCAATTTTATAACCCTTTGAAAAATTACTAATGGTTTAATAAAATTATATTTTAATTATAATATAACTTAATATTATTATATGAATATATTTTTTGAAAATAATTTTTCTTTTAAATCATTATATTCATTATAAAATTGAAAATTAAACATTTTTTATTTTACAAAAATTCCCTCACTTAATTTATCATTTTTAAAACATGTATTTACTTGTACCATGATATAAATATATCATATTTTCATTTTATAAGATACCTAAATATTATTTTACATTTACATAGGTGATTTTACTATCCTAATGATCATATTACTATTCTTAATGGTCATATTACTATTCCAATAGTTGGCTTACTATTCCAACGGTTAGATTTATAACAGAAATATGGATTCCCTACTTCCTATAAGTACCACTTATTCCATTAATTATTCATTAACTTCTATTTCCTCTCAATTTTATATATAATTTCATCATTTAAATGAATATTTTATTATAAACATTATGTTTTATTTCTACAACTTCTTTCATGAGTGTGGTCATTCTGGTGGATCGAGAAGATCCAAAATATCTTATTTTTATTCTCTTATTTTCTATTTATTATACCATTATTATATTTGGTATTATTATTTATTTAATTATAACTAATGTATCATTCTTCATTTTTTAGAATAATTTTTTTTTGTTTCCTCTATGTGATGTATAAAATAATTATAAGATGGAAAATTTCATTGATAAAATTATAGGTCATTACATTCTTCCCCCCCTTAGAAAATGTCACCCTAAAAATTTCATTTTACATTATATGGTGAAAACTGTTGAGGGTACTTATCCTTAATTTCTTACTCTGGTTCTCATGTTGCCTCCTCGTACTTATGGTTTTTTCATATAACTTTGACTAAGTGAGGTGTCTTGTTGTAGATAAAATTAACTATATGATCCAAGATCTTCAAGACTGCTCAATATAAGATAGTTCATTTTCCATCTTTACCACCTCTAAATTTAATACATGTAAGGGATATTGTATGTTATCCCTTAAGATGTATATGTGGAATACATCATGTGCTTGAGATGTGGTTGGTGGAAGTGTTAGTCAATATGCCATAGCTCCAATGCGATCAAGAATTTCAATGGGATCAATGTACCTAGGACTTATATTTCCCTTATTCCCAAATCTCATGACTCTATTCCATAGAAATATTTGGAGTAATACCTTATCTCCAACCTCAATATCTAGTTCATATTGATGATTGTCTTTTTATCTCTTATATCCACTTTGGGTAGTCATGATGTGCTACTAAAATGGTCTTCACCTTTTCTAGAATTTTCTTGATCATTTCAGGCCCTAGAATCTTTTGTTCAGCAACTTCATCCCATTATGTAGGTTTTTTACATCTTTTCCCATAAAGGGCTTCAAATGGATCGATTTGGACACTTGAGTGGAAACTATTATTGTAATAGAATTATACCAGACGAATATGTTGGTCCCATACTCCTTTGAAGTCCATAGAGCATGCTCTAAACATATCCTATAATGTCTAAATAGTCCAATTAGACTAGCCATCAGTTTGAGGGTGATAGGTCGTACTAAAGTTTAGCTTTGTTTTTAGATCATTTTGGTGACTTTTCCAGAACTTGGAGGAAAATCTCGGATCTCGATAGGATATAATTAATAAAGGTACTCCATGAAGTCTCACCACTTATTTATTGTATATCTATGTAATTTTATTGAGTGAGAAGTCTTCTAGAATTATAATGAAGTGAATAGTCTTTGTAAGATGTTCTACAATAACCCATATAGAATTATTTCATCTAGATGTCTTTGGAAGTCCAGTGAAAATTTCCAGGGTTATGTTTTCCCATTTCCATGTAGTTATAGGTAATGGTTTCATTATCACCTTATACTTTAGCCTTTCAGTCTTCACTTGATAACATACCGGGAACTTTTATGCCTATTCAATGATCTCTTTATTCATATTGTCCCACCAATAGTGCTATCATAGATCTCAATACATTTGTTTTCTCCTTGGTTGGATGGAGAAGGTCGAGCTATGTGAATAATTCAAAATATCCCTCTTTATATCATTATTTGATGGTACACATGGTCATGACCCAAATCATATGACTCTTTCCTCATTAATTTTGAACTCCAAGTATTTATCATTTCTAATAGCTTCCAAATTATTTTTAATTTTTATATCATCGCTTTAAGAATCCTTTATCTTCTCTAAAAGTTATGGTTGGGAAATCATTGGAGAAAGGAATGATTATGTTCCTTTCTTTATTATTTCTATGTATATTATTTTCAAGTCTAATAATATTGGATCCTTATTAATTCTCATAAATGATAAAGTTGCAGAATCCTTTCTTCTTAGAGTATCTTCCACTTTATTTGCTTTACCAGGATGGTAGTGGATTTAGTAATTATAATACTTTATGAGATCTAACCATATTCACTATTGTATATTAAGTTTCTTATATGTGAATATATATTTTAGGCTCTTGTGACCATTATATATCTCACACTTCTCCCCATAGAGATAATGCCACCAGATTTTCAATGTGAAGATCATAGCTACCAACTCTAGAACTTTCATGGGATAGTTTTTCTCATAAACTTTTATCTACCTTGAGGAATATGATATAAATTTATCATTTTTCATCAATATAAATTCTAATCACTTCTTTTATGCATCATTTTATACCATAAATAGTTCCCACTTTTGGGTAGTGTAAGTACTAGTGCAGTGATAAGCCTCCTTTTCAAATCTTTGAAGAAGTCTTCATATTCACTAGTCTAGACAAAATTTACAACCTTACAAGTTAGATTGGTTAGTGGGTTTTAAATTCATGATAAGTTCCTCAAAAATCTTTGGTAATAACCATCTAGACCATGGAAACTATAAATATCCATTATAGATGCTGGCATGGACCACTTATCTATTGCCTTTTTCTTATAAGGGTCCATATATGTCACTTTAATAATGATAATATGCCCCAAGAATGATACTTTCTCCATCTGGAACTCACATTTATTGTACTTTTCATATAGTTTCCCCCTTATAAGTTCTTTCTAATAGTATTCAAATTCTCATCATGCTCCCCCTTGCTCTTGGATTATATCAGAATATCATCTATAAAGACTACTACAATTTTGTCGAGGTAATATATAAAGACTTTATTCATTAATTCCATGAATATTTTTGTAGAATTAGTGAGTCTTAAGGGAATCACAATGACCTTATAGTGTCCATACCTCATTCAAAATTAATTCTTAGTAATATCTCCATTCTTTACCTTTAATTAGTGATATCTTGATCGAAGTTCCACCTTAGAGAAATACTTGTCCCCACATAGTTGATTAAACAAGTCATACATCTATGGTAGGGGATACTTGTTATTTATCATGATTTTTTTGATCTCATGATAATAAATGTAGTGTTCAATTGATTTATCCTTATTTTTTATGAAAAGGACCAATGCACCCCATGGTGAAGCACTCGGGCATATAAAACCCTTGTCAAGATTCTCCTATAATTGCTTATTCAGTTCTTATAACTAAATGGTGTCCATCTTATAAGTATTCTTTAATATGGGTAGAGATCTAGGTATAATTTAAATTGAGAACTCGACCTCTTGATCAAGAGGAAGACCAGGAAATTCTTTAGGGAACACATCGGTGCAGTCCCTCACAATGGGAATTTCTTTAAGCATAATCCTCTCATATGTCTCAATAATTTGAGCTATATATGATTTCTTATATGGAAATAGTATCCATTATTAAGAAAAATAATCAAAAATATATTCATCCCCCTTCTTAAATCTGTACAGAATTAGAGGATGCCTTGGGATCTAAAGAGTGTTCTCCCTTTCCTGACAGTTGATGTCGTCTTTATACAAAGATAGTCAATATATTCCCAATATAGAATCAAACTCCAAAAAATAAAGTAATATGAGATTTTATGGGAGTTTATTCCAAAAACATTGACTAGGGAGGAGTTACATACTTAAGATATAATAATTTCTCCATTATCTATTGTCATGGATAATGCAACCTCCATATTTTTAGGTGGTTTTTGAATAGTTATACTAAACATGAAAGATATGAAAGAATGCATAGAAATAGAATCAAAAATTACTTTTTATATCCTTGAATGAATAACCAGCATACCTATCAGCATAGATTTTTCAAGATCCACCTCAATAGTAGTGATATCATATTATCTTCTTTGCTTTCTTGGAGATTGTTTTTGTTGATTGTCTCTGAAAAACCTTGGATTAGGGAATTGTATCACATAATGCATGTGTTCCCTATAGTTTAAAAACTATAATATAGGATGATTTTTGATCTAAACCTTATTTTATGTTTTCACATTAGTGGGATTATTCATATCCCTTTAGTAATGATTAGCCCAATGCCCCTACTTTCCATATTTGAAGCATCTTCTGGTTCCCTTTAGACAGATCCCGAGATGCTTCTTCCCACACTTTTGACATGTGGGATGTTGATTTTTCTTTCCTCCATGGGATTTATCTGTTGATCATCCAATATTAAACTTCATTTTCATATTTTCATCTCTGGTCCCACAAGAACACTGAGATTCTCCAATCTCCATCTCTACCTTAAGGGTATAATGGAAAATCTCCTCATAGCTGTCAAAGTCTTGAATCACCAAGTATTTTTGTAGACTATACTTTAATATACTAAATAAGTGATCCACCTTTCTTTCAGTGTTCATGAAAAATCTAGAGGCATATCATGAAATCCTTGTAAATTTTTTCCCATATGCCCTGATAGATTCATCTTCCTTTTACTTCAGTCCAAGGAACTCCCTCTCTATATTAAGTCATAGAGTTTTTGGAAAATATTTATTGATAAAAAAAATTCTTGAATACTTCCCATTCCATGGAATCAATTTCTAATTTAGGATTCTTGTTTTTTATTAGTTTCCACCACTTATCATCTTCCTCATCAAACTAATAGACCGTCAACACAACTTTTTCTTCTTCTGATAACTGGAGGATAGGGAATATCTTCTCAATGGAGTCAATCCATTTTTCTATGATGAGGGGGTTAGAAGATCAACTAAAGGAATGAGGTATTTGTCGTATAAAGGATTCACCTAAAACTTGATATTTCTTAAGATAAGTATAGGGTTCCATTTGGTTCAAGTTATTATTAATAATTTTATCTAGTTTAGTTAGTACTATCATGAAGTTCTGATCTCATGTTCTAATCAAGTTTTTCATCTCATTAGGGAAATCATCACATTTCCTGTCACATTGGTTGCTCGCATGGGTTATCATATTTTTGAACATTAACTAAAAAATAAAAATAAATTATGTAGATTGAATACTTATATAATGAGAATCTAAAAATTAAACTATGAACATATAAGAAATAAATTATAAATGAAACATATTTCCTAACTTATGATTCCCTAAGTTTTAATCTAGGTTATCCATGGAAATTTTCCCTATACATAGAGTTATACCTAGGGTTCTTACTAAAGTTTTATAGTCCTAATACCAAAAAATAACTAGACCATCATCTGATACCAATATAGTGACCTAATCCTTTTACATATATTATTAAATGATTTTAAGAATAATTTTCCATTAAATACAAACTAAGGATCAAAAGGCCTAGTTTCTTTGTAAGAATAGGTACATAATTAAAAAAAACATTAAACTATAATAAAAATATATTTTTAGTAATATTAATTATGAGATCCTAACACCCTTTGATCTCCTATAACTTCATAGGATAACCTTGGAAATACATAGACAAAAGGGTGAGCTAAAAAATCCCAGTAAGGGAAAAACATATAAATGAAGCATATAAAATGAGTGAGAAGGCATAAAATGATAACATAAAAGTCATGGATAATGAATAAAAATATATAGTCATAAAATATAGAACATGGAATCATATGATCATTAAATAATAGTAAATTGGTAGCAACATATAACATGACATAAACATGATTCAAGGCTAATTTCCAACATAATATCACATGGTGGACAGAGTCCCATAATGGATTAGGTTTACTCTCTAATCCCATACATAAAATCTCATGATACAAAACATTACCCAATGAATTAGAGAACTGTCTAGGAAGACCCATCATAACATGTACATTCATATGTGTACCATATAAAGAAATCAATCATAAGTAATAAACAAAAGGATTTCCCTAGGAAATAAATTGGTTTCATTATCATGTCATAAGGCATAACCAAAGGGTGTATCATAATGGTATCTATAAAATAAGAGATTTAAATAATTCTTGGACATTAATAAAGTAAAAATAATAATGTATCATGAATGAAAATGTCCAATTGAAGTTAAAAAATAAAAATAGTGGATAGGTAACTTTAGAAATGTTCTACTTAAGCGCGGTTTTATAGAAAAGAATAAAGATACATTGAATAGGATAAAGGAATAATTATTTAAATAAAACCAAAAATGAAATAAAATATTTTTTCATGATAAAAAGAGTAATTTTATAAAATATTTTTGTCTTAAAACATTTTATGAAGTGCACTTGAAATGGGGTAAGAAACATAGATGTTCCCTTTAATCGGGTTTTCTTGTCAAGAGGAATTGAGAAGAAACCCTTTTAAAATATGTATTTACCCATAAAAGAAAGATGAATTATGTTATATATATGTGTGGAAAATATATTCATAATATAATATAATTATATAATAATAATTAAGAGATAAATTAAGTAAAATAGATATAAAGCATTACCCAAAAAAATGTGGAGGTTTGGAGAGGTCCCTTACCTTATGTCTCAATGTGTTCTACACTTGCAATTAATGTACTATATAATCAAATTATATTCATTAATTACTTAATTAATAAAATATTACACATATATTTTATTTATTATAATTTTTTTAAGTTCATTTATGGCTATTTAGATGAGTTATAGAGTTTAATTTCATTGTTCTGGGGGTATTTGTTTTATGGTTTCATGGTCGGTTCACTTGTGTGTAATTATAGAAGTTATTTTAAAATAGGAATAATTATAAATAAGTGAAATTAAATTTTATTAATGAACTTATATAATTTTAAATGGTATCATATATCATTTTTTCTAACATTTGGATGATTCGTTTAATAAAACACTGATGATAAATGTTTAGTTTCTTTTGGTGGTTTTTCTGACCATCTCAAACTAGTTTTGTTTTATTTCATTTTATAGAAATGTATTTAAATAATGTAAAAACACATATAATATACATAATTAGTTTATTTTTAATAATTATAAGTTAATTTAAACCTTCCGTACAGAAATTATTGAAAACTCACTGTCCATGAAGGCGGTTAACCGATATAACATGGATAATTGTTTCATTTTTATTTGAATATGAGGAGATGAGAAAAGGGGGGGATAAAAGAAATTAAATTATAAATATAAAATTATAGTATATACATGAAACTTGATTTATTATAATATTTTTAATGAATGAGGTGAGTATAAGGTAGAAGATTAAAATAAAGTAAAAGAGGTAGTTTGAGAATATTACCTCTTGAATATCACATCCTTGAAGAACTCTTTAAGGAACTTGTAATTGGTCTTTTGGTGATAACAATAATCACTTGGACATGGGGGTAGTGGGGAGCAGAGTTTTTAGAAAAAAAATTCAATCGTCAATGATTATAAGGTGTGATTATAAGGGGTGGTGAGGGGTGGTATTTAAAAGGGGGAGAGAGGTGTTTTTTATTATTATATTCATTAGTTTATTATTTTTGTATCAAGACTATCAAAAATATTTATTATTGTGACTATATATAGTAAATGGTGCATTTTATTTTGAACTAATGGGTTCATACATCATACATGGATCAAAAATTCATGTATTTGGCTTATAATGTCAAATACCATAAATTATCGTATTTCACTATTCATCAAAAAATTCAACTATTTTAGAAAAATACCAAAAATTCAACCTAACCATTTTTTGACATGTATATTTCAAAAATTTAATCCATTTTATAAAAAAAATCTAAATATGATAAATTTAATTTTTAGATAAAGTCATCATTTATTCAAAAAAATACCGATTTTGATATTATAATTAGTTTTATGACCCTCTAAAAAATTACTTATGTTCTCATAAAATTATCCTATCATTAAAATAAAACTTCATATTATTTTATGAATCCATTTTATGAAAATAAATTTTCTTTTAAATCATTATTTTTCATTATAAAATTGAAAATAAAACATTTATATTTTACAAAAAACCCACATGTAATTTATCATTTTTAAAATATTTATTTACTTATACCATGATATAAATATATTATATTTTCATTTTATAAGATATATAAATATTATTTTATAGTTACATAGGTTAGTTTACTATTCTAATAATCATATCACTATTCCTAATGGTCAGCTTACTATTACAACAGTCGAGTTGCTATTCAAACAGTCAAATTACTATTTTAACAGTCAGATTACTATTCCAACAGTCAGATTTATAATGTTCATATGGGTCCTATAAATACCTTTTATTACATTTATTATTTATTCACTTATATTTTCTCTCAAGTTTATATATACTTTCATCTTCAAAATTAATATTGTATTATTAACTTTATGTTTTATTTTTACAGCTTTGTTTGCGGGTGTGGTCATTCTAATAGATCGAGCATATCCAAATTATACTATTTTTATTATCTTTTTTCTATTTATTGTCCCATTATAATATTTGGAATTATTATTGGTTTAGTTGATGACTAATGTATCATTCTTCATTTATGATAATAATGTTTGAGTGGTTTCTCTATGTGGTGTATGGCATAATTATAAGAAGGGGAATTTCATTGATAAAATTCTAGGTCGTTAAATTATTCCCCCCTTAGGGAATTTTTCCCATGAAATTTAATTTTATATTATTAGGTTAAAATGGGTGAGGGTACTTCTCTTTCATCACTTTCTTTTGTTCCCATGTTTCCTCCCCATACTTATAGTTTCGTTATAGAACTTTGACTAGGTGAGTTGTATTGTTGCGTAGAATTTTATCTCTATGGTCTAAGATCTTCATTGACTACTCCCCATAAGAGAGATAATTTTCTAGTTGTACCACCTTAAAATTTAGTACATGTGATGGATCTGGTATGTACTTCCTCAAGAGGGATACATAGAATACATTATGTACTTGATACATGGTTAGTGGAAGTGCTAGTCGATATACCACAGCTCTAATGTAATAAATAATTTTAAAGGGGTAAATGTACCTAGGACATAGCTTTATATTATTTCCCAATATCATGAATCAATTCCATGGAGATATGTATAGTAATACCTTATCTCCAACCTCAAACTCTATATCTCATCGACGGTTGTCTGCATAGCTCTTCTTTCAAATTTGTGCAGCCCTGATGTGTTTTTGAATGGTATTAACCTTTTCTACCATTTCCTTGGCCATTTTAGGTAATAATAGATTATGTTAAACAACTTTATCCCATAATGCAGGTGGTATACATCTTTTCCCATAAATTGAATCATATATATCCATTTGGATACTTGAGTGGAAACTATTTTTGTAAGATAATTTGGCCATAGGAATATATTGGTACCATCCCCCTTTAAATTCCATTTATTTTCCTCTCAACATGTCTTCTAGTGTCTGAAAATTCAACTTAGACTAGAAATCATTTTGAGGGTGATAAGTCATACTAAATTTTGGCTCAACAATTAGAGCATTTTGGAGACTTTTCCATGACTTTGACGTAAATCTTGGATCTTGATTAGATATAATTGATAAAGGTACTTCATGAAACACCGCCACTTCTATGATGTATATCTATGAAATTTTATTGAGTTAGAAGTCATCTTGAATTGTAGTGAAATGATAAGTCTTTGTAAGGTGCTCAATAATAACCCATATAGAATTATTTCCTATGGATTACTTAAAAAGTACAATGACAAAGTCCATGGTTTTGTTTTCCCATTTCAATATAATTATGGGTAATGGTTGAATTATACTCTTATACTTTATCCTTTTTTCCTTCAATTTCTAACATATTAGGCACTTTAATGTATATTCAGTGATATCCTTCTCCATATTTTCCCACCAACAGTACTCTCAGATATCTCGATACATCTTTGTTCTCCCTAGGTGGATAGAGAAATTTGAGCTATGTTAATCATTAAAATCATCCCTATTTATCTTAGGATTTGATGGTACACATAGTCATGACCCAAATCTTACAAATCCTTCCTCATAAATTATAAACTCTAAGGATTTACTATTTCTAATATCTTCCACCTTCTTTTGGATTTCACATTATCTCTTTTATCATCCTTTGTCTTCTCTAAAATTAATGGTTGGGAAATCATTTTATAAAGAAATTATTATGTTCTTTCCTTTATGATTCCCATGTCCATCATTTACAAGTATAAGAATATTGGATCCTTCTTAATCCCCATCATTTATAAAGTTGTGAGATCATTTCTACTTAGAGCATCTGCTACTTTATTTTGTTTACCAAGATGGTAGTGGATTGAGTAATAATAATCCTTTATGATCTCTAACCATATTCATAGGTGCATATTAAGCTTCTTCTATGTGAATATATATTTTAGGATCTTTTTATTAGTATATATATCACACTTCTCCCCATATAGATAATTCCTCTATATTTTCAACATGAAGATCACATCTTCCAACTCTAGATCATGCATGGGATAGTTTTCATCAAGAAATCCCATCTACCTTGAGTAGTAGGCATCACTTTATCATTTTTAATTAGTACACATCCTAATCCCCTCTTTGAGGAATTACTTTATACTATGAAGAGTTCCCAACTTGTGGGTAGTGTAATTATTGGTGTAGTGATGAGCCTCTTCTTCAACTCTTTAAAGAGGTATTCAAATTCACTGGTCGAGAAAAACTTTAATCCCTTTATATTCATCTTGGTTAGTGGGTTTAAAAATCATGAGAAGTTCCTCAAAAAACATCGGTAATACCCAGATAGACTAAGGAAACTATGGATCTCTATTATAGGTGTTTTCACGGTACACTCATCAATTTCATTTACCTTAGAAGAGTCCATAGATATATCTTTACTGGTGATAACATGACCTAATAATGATACTTTATCCATACATAACTCACATTTACTATACTTTTCATATAGTTTCTTCCTTCAAAAAGTCTTCATCACAAAATTCAAAAGACCCTCGTGCTCCTCATTTATCTTGGAGTATATCAAAATATCATCTATAAATACTATCATAATTTTTTTGAGGTAATATCTAATGACTTTATTAATTAATACCATGAATATTATTGGAGAATTAGTGAGTCTTAAGGTCATCACTATGAACTCATAGTATTTATACCTTGTTTGAAAGTTAGTCTTAGGAATATATTCCTTCTTCACCTTTACTTGGTGATATCCAAATCGAAGGTCTGCCTTAGAGAAATAATTATCCCCATGTAGTTGATCGAACAAGTCATCTATCCATGGAAAGGGATAATTTTTATTTATCATGATTTTTTATCCAATTATAATCAATGAATAGGCACATTGATTCATCCTTATTTTTTATGAAGAGTACTGGAGAACCCCGCGATGAAGCACTAAGGCATATATAACCCTTGTCCAGATTCTCTTATAACTTCTTCTTTAGTTATTACATCTCAATAGTGTACATCCTGTAAAGATTTTTTTATATGGGTATAGATCTAGGTATATTTCCAATTGAGAACTAAACCTCTAGATCAGGAGGAAGATTGGGAAATTCTTTAGGGAACACATTATTGTAGTCCCTCATAATGGGAATGTCTTTAAGTATGATCTTATCCTTTGTCTTAGTCATTTGAGCGAGATATTCTTGCTCACAAGGAAATATTATTAATTCTCAAGAAGATGATTCCAAAGGATATTCATCCTCCTCCTTACATGTGTATATAATCAGAGTATTTCTTGGGATGTAAAGATTGGTCTCCTTTTCCTAGCAGTTGATGTTGGATTTATATAAAGGTATCCAATCCATGTCCAATTTAGCATCAAACTCCACCAAAGTAAGTAATATGAGATGTTATAGGAGGTTTAGTCTAAAAACATTGACTGGGGAGGAGTTATATACTTTAGATTCATTAATTTCCCCATTCATTATTCTCATAGATAACTCAACCTCCATATTTTGAGGTAGTGTTTGAATAGTCATACTAAACAAAAAATATATTAAAGAATGTGTAGAACCAGAATAAAAAATTAAATTTTCTATTCTTGAATGAATAACTATCATATCTATCACCACATAATTGTCAGGATACACCTCATCATTAGTGATAGAATATACCCTTCCTTGCTTCCTTGGAGGTTTTTTTTGTTGACTATTGTCTACGACCCTTAGCTTAGGGCATTGGCTCATATAATTCCCATGTTCCTTATAGTTGAAACACTGTATTTCAGGTTGAGTGTTGATATGAACCTTACTTTATTATTCTTCATTAGTGGGATTATTCATATCCATTTGATAATGAATATCTTGATGACCCTCTTTTCCACATTTTAAATATCTCTCAGTTCCCTTTAGACAGTTCATGTGATACTTCTTCCCAAACTTTTGACATGTGGGGTGTTGGGTTTTATTGCCTCAATTGAATTTATATATTGATCCTCCCATATTAAACTCCATTTTCCTCTTTTTATATTTTATCCCATGAGGCCACTTAGAGTCTCTAATATCCATCTCAACCTTAGGGTTACAACATAAAATATTATCATAGCTATCAAATTCTTTAATCACCAAGGATTTTTATAAACTTGGCTTTAATCCACTAAATAAGTGATTAACCTTTCTTTTATTGTTCATGAAAAAGATCAAGGAATATCATGAAAGCCTTATAATATTTTCCCTGTACGCCCTGATAAACTCATCTTCCTTTTTCTTCAGTCTGAGGAACTCCCTCTCCATATTAATATAGAGAGTTTATGGAAAATATTTATTGAAAAATATGTTTTGAATCCTTCCCACTCCATGGAATCAATTTCCTCTTTATACTTCATGTTTTTTATTAGTGTCCACCACTGATCAGCTTCCCCATCAAAATGATAGACCGCCACCATGAATTTATCTTCTTCTAAGCACTGGGGGATAGAGAATATCTCCTCAATGGAGTTAATCCATTGTTCTGTAGTGAGGGGATCAGAAGATCCTCAAAATGTGTGATGCCTATATCACATAAAGTATTAGAACACAACTTTATTTTTCTTATGAGAAGGAGGAAATTCGACACAATTCAAATTATTATTCATTAGTTTATTATTTTGGATCAATATTATCAATAGTATTGATTCTTGTGACAATATACAGTAAATGGTGCATGTGAGTTTGAACTAATGGGAGCTTACATCATCCATGAATCAAAAATTCATGTATTTGGTTTATAATGTTAAATATCATAAATTACTGTATTTCTCTATTCAATAAAAAAATAAATTATTTTATAAAAATACCAAAAAATCACCCTAACCATTTTTAAATGTTTAGATTTCAAAAATGGAATCCTTTTTATGAAAATAATTTTGTAATTTCTCTAACCTGGTGCTCCCTCAAGTGATCAAGCTTGTTGGCTATATGACCTCAGGTACGCCTCCCCATACACCAGAGGTTGTTGACTTGTAGCGATAGTTTAAAGAATATAATGGGGAGACTATACCCTTTGGTAAAGAGTTTAAATTAAAGCATAAAATAATAATATAGTGGTAGAAATAGTGGAAATAATATGAATAAATAATCAGATGACCAAATATGAGAAAGGACCAACTGAATAAATCCAAATAATAAAATAATAATGTATGAAATACTAAACGTAACTAAATTACAAGTTGACATTCATAAAAATAAAATACTAATAAGACTCGCATAAAAACATTGAAGCCCCATTCCCAAACCCCATGTCAGTCTCGTCTCCAAACTCCAACCCATCCAGCCAGCTACAAATCAATAATATGGTCCCTTTCCCTTGTCCAAACCTACATCCAAAAAATCTATCTATGTACCAAATGGAGTCCCTTTTGAGGTGTGAGTATAACTTAGTAGGTCGACACCACCATGTGTAATCAAATATAATCTAAGAAATATAGTGTATGCAATATAGCAATAAATAAGTTATTAATTTAACAAATCAATACTGCACATGAAATAAAAATGTTAACCCTCAAGTTTCAAGGTGACACCGCAGGCCTGCCCAAAACCTACTCCAGCACCCTGTTAGATATCTTTTTCCATGGAAGGATCTTCCTGTATCAGGACAGATCACTCAACTGATGGAAGATTCTCCCACCGAGGATGAATTGCACAAACATCAAGTTCACCAATGGCCTCTGTTTGCAGGTTATCCAGAATCTCACCCTAAGGAATCCAAAATCCTTCCCTCAGGTATCCAAGATATCACCCTTAGGCATATTTTTGATTGTTCATCTAGTCCTCAAACATCTGATATAATCATACTCTCTACCCTCGGGCATCAAGTACCTATGCACCCAACCCTCAGGTGGTATGAAAACATGCATCGTGCCCTCAGACATCAATATAAATCATGAGTCATGTCCCAAAAAACTCAATAGTCTATAAAGAATCCTGACCTCAAGAATCAATCACATCATTTTCACATAAACACAAAATCTATGCATGAAATCTTAAGGCCAAAAACACACATGTCAGATATATAATCATAAGACACAATGATAAATTTATCAATTTATCATTTTTTAGGAAATTATAATTCATTAATTTAGGTTCTCAATTATCATAATAATTATATCAAACCTATTTCATTTATCACTTAACTCAAAGTTCATTAACATATCAATTAACCCAATTTAGCCTAGGTGATTCTACTATAAGAAATCACACAATATACATATTATGACAATTCATAAGATTAAACCAACAATAGATCAATTAATCTAATTTAATATAGGTCTCTAACTTCAAATTAACCAGTTCTTAACAAGGTACAAGGATGGAACACCAATCAAGTGGCTGCATATGGCATCCCTTCTTTTTATTACATAACTTTACATGGCATTTTACAAACAGATTATCATTTAAAGTTTAGTGACTTGGAAAAAAGGTACATAAAACATGAAGACTTAAAAAAATATTATATTCCACTTTAAAGTATTATTCAAGTTTCATCATAATTATATTTATTGCATCTCATAACCTGGGACATACATCAATGGAAATGGTGAGCATAAGGCCCAGTAAGGAAAAACAAGTGAAACAGATTACATGTGATATTAATAAGAACTTTAAGAATATAAATATTGCATGAAAAAGAAAACATGAGGCATATCATAAATAAAATAACATGAATAATAACTTGGAAATTTTTATACAACATTTAATTGAGTAATTTATAATCATATCACCAAGGATTGTCACTGATGTGTCATAAAAATTACTAAGGTTGTTCACCAAGGTATCGTAAAACTTATCATATCTAGAGATTAAATTATTTACCCAATGCATTGGAGTGATATCATGGTGAACCCTTCATATATATTAATTAATATGAGACACATATATCATAACAAAACATATTATAAATAACCTATGGAGAATAAAATAAATGGGTTTCATTTTAAAATCATGGTGTTTTAGAAAGTGCTTAAAAACAAGATCCTTTTGTCATTTTAAACCCACAGAAAAGGAAGGCGGATTTCATTTATGTTAATCCTAGAATTAAATTATATAATTTTGAAATATATTTGAATACCCCTGTATAAGATATAGGTTTGGGTATTTACAAAGAAAATAAAATAATTTCTTGATAAAAAGAGATGAATTTTGTGACAAAAATCTGGCAGCATAACGGGTATGAAACATGGTTTTAAAAACTTTAAAAATAGAGGGTATAAGGGTCTCAAATTCATAAATGAATATTAATACAGTAAATTTATAGAATAAAATGGTTAGAATAAAATGATATATAAATTTAAAATACATACCATATAAAAAAGAAACATGAATGGAAAAGAGATGTTGAGAGTTCCCTTACTTTGAATAGTGAGTCCTGAAACTTGAATATCAAGACCTTGGGGGATTTATGGAACCATATAAGGACTAATTGGGAGGTAATAATATCATATATTTGTGGGTAATGATTTCTTAATGAAATAAAATGAATTAATGTGTGGGTATTTATAGAAAAACTGAAGGAGTTTTTTATTAATTTTTTACGGCACCTCAGTAGTGGTATTTACAAAACCATGGTCTTGCACATGGTATTTCCCCATGGTATCAGCCACATGGGAAACCTATTATCATATTTTAATCTTAAATAGTCTACCATAATTATTATATAATTAATTATGTCATTAATCATAATGAAAAATCAAAACTGTATTTTTACTATTCATCAAAAAATCAACAATTTTAGAAAAAACCCAAAAAATCACCCTAACCATTTTTTGATGTGTAGAATTCAAAATTGAACTAAATTTTATGAAAATTAATTTCCTTTTAAATTAAATTAATTATAATTTTTTAAATAAACATTTATGTTTTACAAAAATACTAATACTTAACTAATAATTTCTAAAAAAAAATATTTACTTATAATATGGTATAATTATATCACATTACCATTTTGGATGCCTAATTTATATTTATACTTACTTATGTGAGTTTAATATTCCATTGGTCATATTACTATTCATAATGGTAACATTACTATTCCAAATGGTCAAGTTACTATTCACTAAAAAATTAAGTTAATCCTATCAGACTCTAAATATCTTACTGATCACAACCGTGTATGTCTGTTTTTCAAAAATCATTTCACAAAATAAATTATTTAAAGTATAATAATTATTTAAAAAATACAATATTTTTCCCTATTCATAAAAAAATTGAAACTTCTTAAAAAAATACTAAAAATTCACCGTAGGTTAATTTTGACATTTTAAATTCAAAAATGATGTTTATTTTACCATAATAATTCCCTAAGTATGAGAAATATCTAAAAACTACAATTTTTACTAGTAAAATCAATTTATCAAATGTCTCAATTAAATATATATTTTATTAAGAAAAACTATTATTAAAACAGAAATTATGGAATAAAAATTTTATTGAAACAAAGGGATTTCACATTAAGTGACTAAGGCCTTAACACATAACCCCTTATAACACCCACATACGACCTAAGGGTAAGGTTTGAAATGGTGATAGACTCTTGGGGAAGCTCAGATAACATCGCTCGAGTGGTAATGTCCACTAACTTGAACTTCTCCCATAGTCGATTTTGTTCAAGCCTAACAAGCTGAAGCTCAGATCGAGATTGGTCAAGAGTGAAGCCCAAAGATGCTACCTCCCTTTCAAGTTTGGAAAAATGTGCTTCGTATGGAATGACTCTACTAGATGAGGTTGTCGAATCTTCTTTCTGCATTAATTAACCATTATTATTTCTATTTATAAACAATAAGCATAACATCAAGATTATAGTTTACAATGGTCATATTAACCCACAATCATAATTGGCCAGTGGTCATATAAATATCAAAACATGATGGTCACATTAAAATATACTTACTTCATAGTTTTGTTGTGTAAAATAATACAACACACATTTTCTGGAAAAAAAAATATTATTCAAAAAGTTTAGGTTGTTACATTCTTCCCCCCTTAATAAATTTCATCCTCAAAATGTCAACTCATCCCCTCGGTTGAGAAAGGGTGCGGGTACTTCTACCTCATTATTTCCTATGGTTCCCATATTTCTTCTTAATATATGTGGTTCCTCCATAACACTTTGACGAGGTGGGTAGTCTTGTTTCATAGAACCTTGTCCTTATGGTCTAAGATCTCCACCAGCTACTCCTCATAAGATAGATCTCTTTCTAGTTGTACAACCTCCAAATTTAGTACATGTGAAGGGTCAGGTATGTGCTTCCTCAAGAGATATATGTGGAAAACATCATGAAATTGAGATATATTTGGTGGAAGTGATTGAAAATAGGACACTTATCCTATGAAATCGAGGATTTAATAGGGGCCAATGTACCTGGGGCTAAGCTTCCCTTTCTTCCCAAATGACATGACTCTCTTCCATGGTGAAATTCAAAGGAAAACTTTGTTTCCAACATCAAACTCTAAGTCCCTTTTATGGTTGTAAGAATAGATATTTTGCTGACTTTGAGAATCCTTAATGTGTTGTTGGATTACATGAACCATTTTTTAATCTCTTTCACAAGATCAATCCCAAGAAGCTTTGTCTCACTAGATTCATCCCAAAAATTAGGAGTTCTATATTGCTTCCCATATAGAGCTTCATAGGGAGCCATTTGAATACTCAAATGGATGTTATTTTTGTATGAGAACCCAACCAATGGGAGATGTTGATCTCATCAACCTTTATATTCCATTAAGCATGTTCTCAACATGTCCTCAACTGTATGAATAGTCATTTCAATTTGGTCATCAGTTTGTGGGCAATAGGACATACTGAAATTCAATTCGGTACCTAAATAATGTTGAAGACTTCTACAGAATTTTGATGTGAACCTTGGATCGTGATCAGATACGATAAAAAGTTGAACTCCATGTAGCCTTACCACTTCCTTCACATATATCTTCGTGATTTGTTCAAGAGAGAAATATTCCCAAATAGAGATAAAATGGGTAGTCTTAGTGAAATAGTCCACTATAACCCATATCACATTATTTAATTTGTATTTTTTCAAGAGACCAGTGACAAAATCCATAGTGATATTGTCTCACTTCCATGCTGGTATGGGTAGTGGTTGTAATACACCTTTATGAATGTGTTTCTATGTATTCACTTGTTGACACACCATGCACCTTGCGGTGTATTCAGTAATCTCCCTTTTCATGTTATCCTGCCAATAGTGATCATGAAGGTCTCTATAAATTTTCACACTTCCAGGATGTATAGATAATGTAGAGCTATGAACTTCATCCATTAGCTCTTTCTTTATTTCTAGAATAGATGGAACACGTAGCCTTTTATGAAATTTAATACACCTTATTGATCAATATTTAACTCAGGAAGCTTCTCATCCATCACAGTCTCAAATTTCTTCTACAACAAAAATCATCTCTTTAACATTTCTTGATATTCCCTAGTAATGACAGTTGAGAAATCATTTGGGTTAGGGTTGATGATTTATCTTCCCTTAAAATTTCCATGTCCAGTTTTACTAGGTCTTTTATCAAAGGGTATCCTTAAATCCTCATCATTGACAAAACAACATGGCCCTTCTTACTTAATGCATCAGTGACATTGTTTTCTCTTCTATGGTGATAATTAATTAAAAAATCATAGTCTTTAAGAAGTTCCAACCATCTCATATACCTCATGATCAATTATTTTTGTGTGAAAATATACTTCAAACTTTGGTGGTCTGTGTATATATAAAATTTCTCCCCATAAAGATAGTACCTCCATAACTTCATAGAAAAAACAACTACAGATAGCTCCAGATCATGTGTAGGATAGTTATACTCATGAGCCTTTAACTATTTAGATTCATAAGCAGTCACCTTTTCATTTTTCATGAGGACGCACCCAAGCCATTTTTATCACTAAAAATGAAGAATCCTTGTCCAATAGATGGAAGAGTTAACACAGGTGTAGTAACCAATCTCTTCTTCAGCTCTTGGAAACTTTCCTCACACTCCTTCATCTAGATGAACTTAACCATGTTTCTAGTTAACTTGGTTAGTGAATTATAAAGTTGTGAAAAAAAATTCACAAAAATCCTATAATATCCTACTAAACCAAGGAAACTATGAATCTTAGTTATTGTTGTAGGCTGAGGACACTTCTCTAAAACCCTTTTCTTTGCATGGTCAATTGATATTCCTTCACTGGTTACAATGTTCCCCAAGAAAGAAACTTGTTTTAACCAAAACTCACACTTGTTAAACTTTCCAAATAACCTCTCTTTCCTTATAGTTTTTAATATCACCCTTAGATGATCTTCATGATCCTCATGACTTTTGGAATATATTAGAATATCATTAATAAAAACTACCACAAAGTTATCAAGGTAGTTATTAAAGACTCTATTCATAAAATTCATAAAAATAGTTAGATCATTAGTCAATCCTAATGGAATATCAACAAACTATTAGTGACCATATCTTGATTGGAAGGCATTATTTGGAATATCTTATTTCTTCACCCTCAATTGATGATAACCAGAATGAAGATCAATCTTGGAGAATAATTGAGCCCCATGAAGCTAGTCAAATAAATCATCAATTCTTGGTAGAGGGTATTTGTTCTTTACTATAATCCTATTAAGTTATCTAAAATCAATGCATAACTATATTGATCCATCCTTCTTCTTCATAAAGAGAATAGGTTCTACCCAAGGAGACACACTTGGCTAGATAAACCCGTTCTACAAAAGATCTTGGAATTGTTTCTTTAATTCCTCTAGCTCTACATTAGACATTCTATAAGGGATCTTTGATATTGGCTTGGAACCAGGCATGAGTTCAATAGAGAAATATACCTATCTTTTTAGAGGAGTTCTAGGAAACTCATTAGTAAATACTTCAATGTACTCATAAATAATGGGAACATTTCTATTTTTATACTTTTATCCCCTTATTTATCTTCACTGATCAACTCCATAAATAAGTCTATGTGTGGTGCTTCTAGAAAAAGCTCAGGTCGAGATATCTCTCCTTCGAAAACAACTATATGTTTTATATTCAAGACTACAGAGATTTACTTGCTTCTACATTTTATCTTATCATTATAATTTGAGATCCAATCCATCCCTAGTATAATGTCAAATTCCAACATGGAAATGACTACTAGATTTGTGATGATATTATGCTCTCCAAAGTGGATTCAAACTTTTATAAACTCTATTGATGCTTGGATAATCCTTCCAGGAGTCTTAACTGATAACTCGACTTCTATCAGTTCAAGAATTTATTTTATATTCTTTTCAAACTTATAGGAAATAAAGGAATTCGTAGAACCAAAATCAATCAAAGTACTTGCTAGCTTTGAGAGAACAAAGAGAGTACCTGCCACCACATTATTTGTAGCTTCAACTTCAGCTATTGTGATAGAAAAATCATATCCTTTCTCTCTTGGCCTATGTGGAAGCTGATGGTGATTCTCCTCAATTTCCCTTAGATTTAGACAGTGATTGGAAAAGTTCTAAAGTTGTCCACACTTGAAGCATTGGACTTTAGGTAGGACCTTCACCATCTTCTCTTTTTCGTTAGTGTTGACAAGTTAAGGCATAAACTCACTATGATAGTTCCAATAAATATGGACTTCTCTTCCACAATTGTAACACTTCCTGCTCCCGAAAAGGCAATTCCTTTAATGCTTCTTCCTTCACTTTTTACACGTGGAAGGTTTTACTTTATTTTGACATATCCCTTGATCAAAGTTCCTCCCCGATTTTGGCTCTAAATATCTCTTCTTATCATTCAATTTTTGAGACCACTACGTCTCAATAAACTCTAGTTTGACCATCATAGCACTCCATAAGATTTCTGCATAGTTTTCATTATCTCGGTTGTCCAAATTCTTCTGTAGATGATGTCTTATTCCACTTAAGAATCTATCAACCTTACCATTATGATCCATGAAAAGGCTAGAGGTATAATGGGGAAGTCTTGTGAAGTTAATATTATAACTTCTAATAGATTCATTCTCCTTCTACTTCAGTTCAAGGAATTCCTTCTCCGTTTTCGTTCTCATAAAACGAGGGAAATACTTATTAAAGAAGATTCATCTGAACTCTTCCCATTCCATAGCTTCAATATCACCTCTTGGCCTCATGTTTTTAATCAGTTCCAACCACTAATCATATTATCCATCTAAATGGTACATATCCAGATTTAATTTCTCTTATTCTGAACAATTAAGTATAGAAAAGATCTTTTTTATAGATATTATACACTATTCCCCAATCAATGGCTCAGTAGATCCACTGAATGTTGGTGGTCGTTGATGTATAAAGGAGTCAATAAAAAGTTTTTCCCTTCATGGTGAAACCAGTATCTCATCTTGATTCAAGTTATTTCCCATAACTTGAGTTAGTTGATTCATCATTCTTATGAAGGTTTCCATTCTTACTTCCATCGAAGGGTCGTCAGCACATGGTCTGTTGCGCTCACCATTTACACAATTCCTCCTATTTCCCACCATTTTTTAAAAGAATAAAACCTTTGTGAGAAATGTGTTTCATAATATTATAATTACAAAGTAACTTTTATGTCATATAACATCATCCTTAAACATGTTATTCATTAAAAACAATTAAATTTTCTATAAATCCTTCATAATGATTCATAATAATCTTGTGATTAACCAAACATATCCCTCGAGAGTGTCAAAATAGGAGTACAGTAAGGCCCATTGTCATCCACTAATTCCCGTTTTACACTAGTTCAAATTGGTGTTTTAATATTTTACCCCTAGATACATCTATTCCAGATCCATATCCACTTTTTCATATCCAGATAGGGATTTATTTGTTCAGAAACCACTTATTTAATATTTCACAAAAATTCCAAAAAGTTTTCATATATTTAAACTTTTCTCTAAGGATCCTCCTAAATTTTTCAAATCATAATTTCCACAAATAACTAAACCTTCATTTGATACCTTCTATGGAATCCCGCCTTTTTATTACATAACTTTAGATAGCATTTTACAAATAGAGGATCTTTTAAAGTTTAGTGTCTTGGAAAAAAGGTACATAAAACATGTAAACTTTAAAAAAAATATTTTATTCCATTTAAAAGGCTTCTTAAAGGTTCATACTAAGTACATTTATTTCATATCATAACTTGGGTACATACATCAAATGAAAGGGTGAGAAGAAGGCCCAGTAAGGAAAAACAAGTGAAACATTTTACATGTGATATTGATAAGAACTTGAAGAATATCAATATAGAATTAAAAAAAGAACATGAGATATATAATAAATAAAATAACATGAATAATAACTTGTAAATGTGGATACAACATTTAATTGATTCATTAATAAGTATATCACCCAGGTTTTTCCCTGAGGTGTCGTAAAAATTATCAAGGTTATTCACCAAGGTATCGTAAAACTTTTCATCTCTAGAGATTAAATTTTGTAACCAATGCATTGAAGAAATATTAGGTAACAACATTAATATGTATTAATTAATTTTATCCACATATATCCTAATAAAACATCTCATAAATAACCCATGCAGAATAAAAGAAATGGGTTTCATTTCAAAATCATGGTGTTTTAGAAAGTGCTTAAAAACAACATCCTTCTTCCATTTTAAACCCATAGAAAAGGAAGGCAGGTTTCATGTATCTTAATACCAAAATTAAAATAGATAATTTTGAAATATATGTGAATAAACCTAGATAATATATATATGTTTGGGTATTCACAAAGAAAATAAAAGAATTTCTTGATAAAAATAGAGAAATTTTGAGATGAAAATCTGGCAGCATAACGGGTATGAAACATGGTTTTAGAAATCATTAAAAAGAGAGTGGGAAAGGGTATCCCATTAATAAATTAATCTTAATAAAATAAATGGATAGAATAAAATTTTCAAAAGAACATGGTATGGAAATTTTAAATACATACCTCATAAAAAGGAAACATGAATGGAAAAGATAAGTTGAGAGTTCCCTTACCTTGAATAGTAACTCCTAAAACTCAAAGATCCGAACATTGGGAGATTGAAGGAACCTTGGAAAAACTAATTGGGAGGTAATACTATTAGATATTCATGTAGATTGATTATATGGTGAAATTAAATGAAGGAATGGGTGGTTATTTATAGAAAAAGTGAGGGAATGTTTTATTAATTTTCGAGGACACCTCAGTAGTGGTGTTTGCAAAACCATGGGATTCCCACAGTATTTGCCAATGGTATTGGCCACTTAGGACACCTATTATAATATTTTAATCCTCAAGAGTTGACTAGAATTATTACATCATTAATGATGTCATTAAACATACTGAAAACTCAAAACTATATTTTTACTATTCACCTAAAATTCCACTATTTCAGAAAAATCTCAAAAATTCACCCTAACCATTTTTTGACATATAGAATTTAAAATAGAAATCCATTTTATGAAAATAAATTTCATTTTAAATTAAATTAATTATAAATTTTTAAATAAACATTTGTGTTTTATGAAAATAATAATACTTAACTAATAATTTCAAAAACATTTATTTACTTATAATATAGTATAATTATATCACATTACCATTTAAGATGCATAAATTATATTTATACTTCCTTATATGAGGTTACTATTCCATTGGTCATATTACTATTCGTAAGAGTAACATTACTATTCCAAAGGGTCAAGTTACTATTTACAAAAAAATTAAGTTGATCATGTTAGACTCTAAATATCTCATTAATCACAACCATGTATGTCCATTTTTCGAAAATCATTTCACAGAATCAATTATTTAATGTATAATAATTATTTAAAAAATACAGGTTTTCACTATTCATCAAAAAATTGAAACTTCTTAGAAAAATACTAAAAATTCACCCTAGGTTAATTTTGACATTTGAAATTAAAAATTGATGTTTATTTTACCATAATAATTCTCTAAGTATGAGAAATATCTTAAAATTAAAAATTTTACCTATAAAATCAATTTATCAAATGTCTCAATTAAACATATATTTTATTAAGAAAAACTATTCTTAAAACAAAAATGATGGAATAACAAGTTTATTTAAACAAAGGGATTACACATTAAGTTATAATGTCTCAAAAAATTTGTGTAAATTTTCTTTAAATTATATGAAATTATTCTGAGACTGCACGCTCTAACGGCACATGATTCCAAGGCCCAGATATCCCGAAATGAATTTTTGAACTTTTTTTAAGGTACATTCAGTAAAGGTGTGAGTGTGTTTTTATATCTTATGAACTAGTGATCGAATAAAAAATCTAAGGGCATTGTTGAATTTGGAACACTGATATTCACCTAGAAATGACTTAACTTCAGCCAGCAAGGGTCGAGAAGAAAAGTTATTTTTTTGAATTTTTGAGAAAAATAATAAAATAATTTGAAGGAATTATTTTATTTCTTTACTTGTCGTTGGATGGAGAATGGCGACTCTACGGTGCAGAGACCAGGCGGCGACAAGGCGCATTAATGAGACTCATCAATGGCCCGTATCACGTAGTGTAATGATGCAATAAAGTAAGTGTAACAGCGATGTTGTTTCATAAATGAAATAGCGTAATAGAAACACTACGATGTGATTCTTTTTATTAATCCAGCACATGGGAGAATGGGGAATTAAACTATGGGGATCCTCTGATGAACCTCCAATAGTTTTCCTCTCCAATGAAGAATGAATAATGTCGGTGAGACTTCATCATCTTAGACGTGCCTCAAATAACGGAGTCGAAAGTGACGTCAACATTGTGAAACCTCAAATAAGAATGCTTCAGTATCTAACATCAACAAGGTAGTGGGTTGTTTAATTTTAAAAGTTCTTCCCCATTCTTTTTTTTGAAATGACAAACACGGATCAACCCATGAATAGGTTGATCCGTGATTCATGAATTTATGTGGGAGGGTGACTTTTCTTTTGGGATTTCTTTATATGGGGTTGAATCATCATTATTATTCAAATTAAAATCCTTGGACATCTATTGATTATAAACTTCTAATGCGGAGGGTGTGGGCCGACATGAACAAGGCCCGAGTCCCTCCTCTGTGGGTGTTCTTTGTGGCCAAACTCTCGAATCGATGACAAGGAAAATTTGAGACCTTCGTGGTAGAGAGGACGTTCCCTGGAGAGCACAGGAGCAAGTGGCGTGAAGAACGAACCACAGGTGCGGACCTGGTGGTTCACAGAAGAGTCTTTCGGCGCACCGGCATCGACGATGGTGGTCCAAGTTAGTGGCCATGGGAAAGTGTCGGTGCGCCATGACGGCTCACCGGAGGAAGTGTTGCGGCTGGCTCAGGTCGCGGTGCATCGGGAGGAGCTGCTAACTGGGTCATCGGCTGGAAGCGGCGGACGCGGTCGCTCGACCACATCAGAGGGTCGTGGACGTGGCACTGTGTCGTGTCCCACATTGTGGGCCATAGTCACTCACTACTGGAAAACTAACCTATACCAACAATTTGGAACTGTTGTTATAGGCCTCGAAACCGTTGGTATACCCTATACCAACGGTTTGGAGAACCGTTGCCAAGTAAGTCGTTGGGATAGGTCTATACCAACAGTTTTTGGGAAAACTATTAGTATAAGTAGTATGAAAATATATACCAATGGTTATGGAACCATTGGTATATGTATTTCAAAAAAACATTCACTGGGATTTGATCCCAGGACCCCTAGTTTATTATCGAACGACTTTACCACTAACTTAACATGGCTTTTGTGAACATAATTACATAATTATATATATTTATTCTCATAATTATTTTAAATTTTGATTTATATAATGTTATCGGTAAGAAGATCTGATAAAAAATCAAGGGATCTATACCAATGGTTGTGAAAACCATTGGTATAGACCTATACCAACGGTTTTGAAAACCGTTGGTATAGATCCCTTGATTCTGGATGCAATTCTGGGTGTAAGGTTGATATATGGGGGACCTTTACCAACGGTTTTGCCAAACTGTTGGGATAGTTATACCCTTTCCCAATGGTTTGGCCAAACTGTTGGGAAAGGTGTCCCCAAAGTGGACTTTTCCCAACGGTTTGGCCAAACCATTGGGAAATTCATACCCTTTCACAACAGTTTAGGCAAACCGTTGGGAAAGGTGGCCTCAAAGTGGGTGGGAGGTTAATATATGGGGGACCTTTCCCAATGGTTTGGCCAAACTGTTGGGAAATCCATACCCTTTCCCAACGGTTTTGGACAACAGTTGGGGAAGGTGGCCTCAAAGTGGTCTTTCCCAATGGTTTGGCCAAAACATTGGGAAAGGGGAACTATACCAATTTTTTTTTACAAACCTTTGATATAGAAGCGTTGGGAAAGGTCAGATTTCCAGTAGTAACTCGATCGCGGCAGAGGAGGCGACCCACGGGGCGATGTCGGAGGACCAGACGCGGCAACCGGTCGCGTTCTAGTGAGACGGATCAGTCTACCTCTAGAGGAATAGTCGGGGCACGAACCAACCAGCAGGCCGGACCCATTTAGGCAGGCTAGACCCATGCCCTTCGTGTCGGGCCAGATGAGACCGGGTCACCGGGTGACCCGGCGGGCTGGACCCTCGGCCAACCCGGGTCGGGTCCAGTAAGGCCCATTAGGCCTGGCCCACTGTCCAGGCCAGACCATACCGACCCCAACCTGAACCGGGTCAAGTCGAGTCTGTTTAACTAAACCGTGGTATATGGGACCCCCGAGCAGATTTGGTCGGGTCGATCAGACTGGGTCGGACCGGGCCGAGACGCAACCGGCCCCTGTTTACTAAAACACTTGTAGCTCTTAGATTGGGTATCTGATTAACGCTCTTTCAGGGGTGTTGGGACCCTTACAATGGATTGGTCCTTTTGATATACTCCACTTGAGTTTTGGCAGAAGTTGGAGTACGGCCGGGTTAGATTGGACTCGAATCTAACTGGGCCCTTTTTACTAAAATGCCCATAACTTACATACCGGGCGTCTGAATGATGCGTTGTCTGTTGTGTTGGAACCCTTATGATGAAAAGGTCCTCTGGGGTTACTCTATGTGGGACTATGTGTTGGTTGAGGTATATTCAATGGATTTTGGAGCTGATCCTCCGGAAAACAAGCGTGCTAAGTGCGGGAATCGAGTGGCTGGCTGTGATGTGAAGAAAGAATAGTGATGTTGCGTGGGTCATCACCTAGTGATCTTGAGTGGGTCAACACCTAGAGATCCTGAGTGGGTTAACATCTAGATATCCTATGTGGTTCATCACCTAGCGATCCTCTGTGGTTCATCATCTAGCGATCCTATGTGGGTCAGCACCTAGCGATCCTTTGCGGGTCAGCACCTAGCGGCCCTGTGCGAGTCAGCAGCAGAGCCTCTCGATAGAATAAGATGATCTAGCTTTATGACTAATCATCTTTACATTTGTTTATAAATTATACCTGGTGTGATTTGTTTCTTTTACTTTGTGCTATGTGTTTGAGATCTTGTTGGGTGGTGTTACCTCAGTGGTATTTCCTTTATGTTGTTTTCCCTCATGCTATACTGAGAGACCTTCAGGGGTCTCGGGGTTTCTGCTGAGTATTGTTATACTCACTCATGTATGGGTTTTACCCACACCTATTGTGTCTTGTGAAGATGATGGACAGCCTTGACGGGGACTTTGGGGAGCCAGGACTAGACGGTGCTCGGTGGTGTACTGATAGACGTGGTGTGTTGTAGTGACATCCGGCAGAGATTTGTACCTACCCTTCAGGTAGGATCCTTGGAGGATGACCTCCAGAGATTATACTTCTTTTTCTATACTTTCCTTTTAGTTGGTCTTGTATTCTGGCCCCTTTACTTTCATTTTACACACTTTACTCTCAGTAGTATTACTTTTTAGTGGTTGTACTACTTTCTTTCCTTTGTGGTTTGATTTGTACAGTATTCTCTATCTTTGTGTGTACATGTTTAAAGGAAATGTCTTCCCTTTTTGGGTTATGCCTTTCCATTACTAATCACCAGCCCCTAGCCTATGGAAGGCAGGCTTGGGGTAGTCACGGAACGGGCCCTAGGGGAAGGTTCATGACAAAGTGGTATCATAGGGAAGTCAATTCTACCAGAAGAACTAAGAGTCTGTGTTTTTGATGAGGAAATAGTGTTTAGTGTTTTGAGTTTATATTTTAGACCAGGGAGTCCAGTTTTGGTGCAGCGGCTGACAAATCCATACACCAGGACCCTGAATTCTATTTTTGGACTCGGTATATGAAAACACTAGTTTCATGTGTTTTGGAAATGTTTTTCTCTTGATATCATTTGAGTCAACTCACCAGGTATAAATTATTGACTGTGGAATATCTGTTTCTCTACAGGACGCCTCCATGAAGATAGTCATCCATGATTCTAGTGATATTTTACGATGATGGTCCATCGAACGATTGGGCATTAGTGTAGGGACCGCTTATAGTGCTAGCACCTTTGGGTGGTGTACCAGCAGAACCAGCAACCGGAGAACAATAGTTTCTACTAGCCCCACCAGTGAACAGTTCATGCTGACTGAGCACACTGTACTAGTTCCAGAGTCAGAGGCCTCTAAGTTTTCGAGGTGAGACGGATCCTCAGGAAGCTGAGGATTGGTTGAAGAAAGTTACTCGGGTTTTTCACCTAGTATAGACACTGACAGACCAGATGGTAGTTCTAGCTACTAGCCTTTTTAAGGCACGGCAGAGAGGTGGTGGATCTTAATGCTCCAGACACACATGGAGGTGACCCTTATCTATATGGTCTTCAAGAGACTCTTCGGGACAGAGTTCGTACCAGAGACACTACGCTCAGTGCGTATTTAAGAGTTACTGCACCAGCAGTAGGGTAGTCTGACTGTGGCCCAGTACTCAGTGAGGTTTACCGACCTCTCCTAATACTCCACAGACATGGTATGGGCCCCTTTTTTCAGGGCCCAGACCTTTGATCAGAGACTCCAACAGGAGATCAGGGCGTCGATGATTTCTCTCAGCATCCTGACGTAGGATGGAGTGCTAGAGCGAGCCCTAATGGTGGAGAGCTTCCTAGACGAGAATGAACCGACGGTGAGAGCCACCACCGAATGACAGGTGAATAATTCATCTATAGTAGGCAGTAGTTAGATGACGCAGAGGACCAAACGGGCTAGACCTTCTAGAGAATTACCTCAGGACATAGGGTCAGAGGTATGGAGCTCTTGAGGTATAGGAGGTCATCTTAGGACTAGAGTTTGGTGCTCTTACGGCAGACAGGGGCACATGGCTTGCAACTATATGACTCCCCACGTGGATGACTAGTAGGCTATTGATGGACCACAAAGATAGCGATAAAGGTTTGAGTGAGGAGGTCCAAAGGGTGGTGAACGTGGCTGGGGAGCAGGCTGAGTGGCAGGCGATGGGCGATAATTCTAGGTAATACCACCACCACCCCCAGGAAGTCCACCACAAGCTTCAGGAGTATGTGGATGGGGGAGGGGCCAGCTTCAGGAGATAGAGGACTATGACCACAGAACTCCAGAGATTATTAGAGGTATGATTTGTGTCTACTCCACCTTAGCTACAATTCTTATAGACACAGGTGCTAGTCACTCCTTCCTTACCACATCTCTCATTCAGAGTTCATAGATTCCAGTGTAGCCATTGGCTCAATCCTTATGAGTAGAGACTGCTATGATAGAGGATTCGATGATTACGCATTGGTTCCAGCAGTGTAAGCTTACTCTAGGAGGCGAGAGATTCAGATGGGATCTCCTAGTAGCAGCATCGAGGTATTACGACATCATCTTGGGTATGGACTGGTTATCCACAGTCCATACTCAGATTGACTGTTTTAGGCATAAAGTGAGGTGTGTCTGCAAGTATGGGACAAGGTTTTCCTTCACCAGTGAGAAGGTAACCTTTGCAGCATAGGATGGACTTTCTCAGAGGAGGGTGTAGCCGATCACTCACTAGTTGGATAGCCTCACCCTCAGTACAGTGGATGAGGGGATCCCAAGCTTTCCTATAGTGGTGGATGAGTATAATGATGTCTTTCTAGAAGATGTCTTAGGACTACCTCCTCACAGAGCGGTAGACTTCTGCATTGACTTGTACCCAGGGATGGCACCGATATCTACACCTTCATATCAGATGTCTCCTGCAGAGCTTTGTGAGTTAAGGGTTCATCTAGAGTACTTTCAAAGGAATTGGTTTATAAGGATAAATGTTTCTCTTTGGGAAACCTAGGTGTTGTTTTCTAAGAAGTCAGATGGGAGTTTGAGGCTATGTGTGGACTTTTAATGCCTGAACCCGGTGACCATGAAGAACAGGTATCCACTGCTGAGGATTGATGATGACCTCTTCAATCAACTGAAGGGAGAAAGGTGGTTTTGGAAGATCGACCTCATATCAGTCTATCATCAGCTTCGGTTATAGGATGAATACATATCGAATACAATATTTAGATGTCAGTATAGCCACTATGAGTTCTTATAGATTCCCTTTGGCATGACCAACACCATAGAAGTGTCCATGGAACTCATGAACAGGATCTTCTAGCCTTACCTCGATCGTTTCATGGTAGTCTTCATCGATGACATCTTGGTGTACTTAGTGATAGAGTAGGATCATACTACACACCTACGGATAGTCCTAGATGCACTCCGAAAGCACCAGTTTTATGGTAAGCTCTCGAAGTTCCAATTCTGGATTCGGGAGGTCCACAATCTGGGACACGTCATCTTGAAGGCTAGAGTTTTAGTGTATCTAGAAAAGATAGAGGTCATGCTTTCTTGGGAGCCACCATGGAGCGTGATTGAGATGCGGAGTTTTCTGGGGTTGGATGGGTACTACCGAAGATTCATACACAACTTTTCCAGAGTAGCATCAGCTTTGTCAGCTTTGACAAAGAAGAGACATCCATTTGTATGGACAGATATATGTCATGGGAGTTTCTAGGATATGAGGTGGATAATAACTAGTGCCCCCCATCTTTATACTACTAGAGGAGGGTATTGGTAATGTAGTTTACTACAATGCGTCAGGGACTAGACTAGGTTGTGTCTTGATGCAGGAGCGAGCAGTGATCGTGTTCTTCTCATAATAGTTGAGGAAACATGAGAAGAACTATGTGACCCATGACCTAGAGTTAGAAGTAGTGGTCTTTGTCTTGAAGATGTGGTGGAACTACTTGATGGGTGAACGATTTATCATCTAATCCAACCATAAGAGTCTTAGGTAAATCTTCTCACAAAAGGACCTAAACTTGAGATAGAAATGATGGCTAGAGTTCCTCTAGGACTATGAATTTGAGATATTCTATACTCTTGGGAAGGGGAACGTGGTGGTAGACACACTTAGCAGGAGGTCTGGTTTGCAACTGCTGAGTGAGGCAACGAAGTAGCTAGCCGCGATGTAGATATCCTTCGTGGATAGTGATGGAGAAGCTTACCTTCATTCGATGGCTGTTACTCCCCCACTCTTGTAGTGAGTCAGGGTGGAACAGCTGGTGGATGTGGACTATAAGGCCCGACGTGCTCAGTTATCCTCATGATAGGCTCTTGATGGATTATCGATAGGTGGAGATCACATCATCCTTTTTAGAGGGTGCACTATAGTACTAGTGACGTTGTGGTAGGAGTTGTTCGGGTACTTCTATACCTCCCCTTTAGCGATATATCCTGGAGTGGCGAAGATGTACTATGACCTCTAAAATTATTACTAGTGGCTAGTGATAAAGAAAGTGGTGGTAGAGTTCATTTCTCGATGTCTCACTTTTCATCAAGTGAAGTTTGAGCATCAGGTTTTAGTAGGCTTGGCCCAGCCACTCGAGGTACCAGAGTGGAAATGGGATGGTATCTCGATAGACTTTGTGATGGGGTTACCACATACATCTAGGGGCCATGATTCCTTCTGGGTGATCATTAATCAACTCACCAAGTCGTCTCACTTTCTATCCATCTAGGAGTAGGGACCGGTATAGGGCTTGGGATGCCTCTATGTCCAGAAGATAGTGTGGCTCCATGGGGTTCCTTCGACGATCGTCTCAAACCGTGATGCACGCTTTACATATCGGTTTTGTAAGGGGTTACATGAGACGTTTGGGACTTAGCTGCATTTGAGAATAGCTTTTCATCCCCAGATAGATGGTTAGATGGAGCAGACCATACAGACCTTGGAGGACATTCTTCATGCTTATTTCTTAGATTTTGGTCACAATTGGGTGGATCACCTTCCACTAGTAGAGTTTACATACAACAACAGTTATTACTCTAACATTGGCATGGCACTGTTTGAGGCCTTATACAGGAGACCTTGCAGATCCCCCCTATGCTAGAAAGACCCAAGGGAATCAGCACTAATGGGTCCGAAAATGGTATGGACTACCACTGAGAAGGTGCAGATCATCCAGGAGCAGATTAGGACTGTAGAAAGCAGGAAGAAGTCTTATGTTTATAGGAGACAGAGACCCTTAGAGTTTGAGTAGGGCGATCATGTATTCCTTCAGGTCTCACCCCGATGAGGATTGCGGAGATTTGGCTGGGGTGGTAAGCTATCTCTGAGGTTTATCAAACCTTTTCAGATCCTGAGTAGAGTTGGGGAGGTGGCGTATTTCTTATCCCTTCCCCCACAGATGCATCAGGTGCCTAATGTTTTCAATGTATTTCAAATGAGGAGATATGTGCATGATCCATTGCACATCATCAACTAGGGATAATTGAACATTAATGATGGGGTGACATTTTCAGAGTTCCTAGTAGAGATAAAGGATTGATAGGAGCAGGTTATACATGGGTGGTCAATTCATCTAGTGTGCGTTCAGTGGCAGCATGAGAATCTTCAGGAGAGCACATGGGAGTAGGAGGCTCATATTCGTGCTCAGTACCCCACTTGTTTGGTTATCCCTTGTTTTGGATTTTGAGGACATAAAGCTCGAAGGTGGGGAGAATTTAATGTCTCGTAAATTCCATGTAAACTTTTTTTAAATTATATGGAATTATTTTGAGGCCGCACGCTCTGATAGCACGTGATTCCGAGGCTCGGAGAGCCCAGAATAGAATTTTGAAAAAAAAATTAAGGTGTGTTCAGTAAACATGCGAGTGGGTTTTTCTGTCTTTTGAATCGGTTCATGGATCGAAAAACTGAGGGCACCATTGAATTCGGAACGCTAGGATTCTCCTAGAAATGACTTAACTTCGACCGACAAGGGCTGAGTGGAAAAGTTATTTTTTGTAATTTTTGAGAAAAATAATAAAATAATTTAAAGGAATTATTTTATTTCTTTACTCACTGTTGGGTGGAGGACGGTGATGCTGCAGTGCAGTGACCAGGCGGAATCAAGGCACATTAATGGCCTGTATCATACAGCGTAATGAGGCAATAAAGTAATCATAACAGTGATGTTGTTTCATAAATAAAATATCATAATAGAAACCCTGCAATTTCATTATTTTTATTAAGTCAACACATGGGAGAATGAGGAATTAAACTATGAGGATCCTCTGATGAAACGTCGATAGTTTTCCTCTCCAACGAAGAATGGAGAACATCGGCGAGACTTCATCATCTTTGATGTACCTCAAAGAAAGGAGCTGGAAGTGACATCAATGTCGTGAAACCTCGACGATGAATGTTTCATCATTGAACATCGATAAGGTAGAGGGTTGTTTAATTTTAAAAGTTCTTCCCCGTTCTTTTTTTTTAAACGATGAACATGGATCAACCCACGAATGGTTTGATCCACGATTCGTGCATTTATGATAAAGGGTGACTTTTATTTTGGGATTTCTTTATCCAAGGTTTAATCATCATTTTTGTTCAAATTAAAATCCTTGGATATCCCTTTATTATAAACTTCTAATGCGGAGGGCACGGGCCGACACGAACATGGCTCGAGCCCCTCTTCTTTGGGTGTTCTTCATGGCAAAAATCTTGAATCGAATGTAAGGAATATTTGAGACATTCATGGTGGAGAGTATGTTCCTCAGAGAGAACAAACACAAGAAGTGTAAAGAACGGACCACTGGTGTGAACTTGGTGGTCCGTGGAAGAGTCTGTCAGTGGTGGCCAACGGCGGCAGCCGCGAGTGGGTGGTGTCGCACCACGATGGCACACCGGAGGAAGGGCTATGACCAGATCGGGCCATGACATAGTGGGAGGAGCTTCCAGATGGGCCGGTGTCTAGAGTCGATGGATGCAGTCACTCGACCGCGGAAGAGGAGGCACTCCACGGTAACCCGTAGGGCGATTGCGGTGGACCGGATGCGGCATCTGGCCGCGTCCTAGTGAGGCGGACCAGGCAGGGCGCGAATCTCCCAGCTGACCAGACCCATGGCTCAGTGGTCCAGTCCCGCCCCCAGTGGGTTGGACCCATGTCGGCATGCTAGACCCACGCCCTTTGGGCCGGGCCGGACGAGACCGGGTCGTCGGGCGACCCGGCGGGCTGGACCCTCAGCCAACCTGGGCCGGGTCCAGCAAGGCCCATTAGGCATGGCCCACTAGCCAAGCCAGACCAGACCGACCCTGACCCGAACCAGGTTAGGTTGATTTCGTCTAACTAAATCGGGGTACATGGGACCCCCAATCCGAGTTGGTCGGGTCGGACCGAGCCCAGATGTAACCAGCCCTTGTTTACTAAAATGCATGTATCTCTCAGGCCGGGCATCTGATTGACGCGCCATTAGTGTAATTGTGACCCTTGCGATGGATCCCTCCTTCTGATATACTCTAATTAAGTTTTGGTGGAAGTTTGAGTATGGCCAGGTTGGATCGGCCTCGAATCCAACTGGCCCCTTTTTACTAAAATGCTCATAACTTACAGACCGGGTGTCTGAACAACACGTTGTTTGTTTCATTAGGACTCTTACGATGAGATGGTCCTTTGGGGTTAATCTATGTGGTACTTCGTGGTGGTTGAGGTAAAACTAATGGCTCATGGATCAGATCCTCCGGAAATCAAGCGTGCTAAGTGCGGGAATCCAGTGGATGGTTGTGACATGAAGAATGAATAGCGATGCTACGTGGGTCAGCACCTAGCGATCCCGAGTGGGTTAGCAGCTAGAGATCCTATGGGGGTTATCACCTATCAATACTCTATGGGTCAAAACCTAGTGATCCTCTATGGGTCATCACCTAGCGATCCTCTATGATTATTCATTTAGCAATCCTTTGGGGGTCAACACTGAGTGACCCTGTACGGGTCAGCAGCAAAGCCTCTCGATAGAATAAGATGATCTAGATTTACAAATAATCATATTTACTTCTGTACTTAATTTATACCTAGTGTGAGTTGCATCTTTTACTTTGTTTTATGTGTTTGAGATCTTACTGGGTGGTGTTACCTTAGTGATATTTTCTTTTTTGGTGTTTTCCCTCGTGGATTACTGAGAGACCTTCAGGGGTCTCGAGGTCCCTACTATGTATTGTTATACTCACCCCTGAACAGGATTTTCCTGCACCTGTTTTGTCTTGTGCAGATGATAGACATCCTTGATGAAGACTTTGGAGAGCCAGGACTAGACGTTACTTAGAGGTCACTAACTTGAACTTCTCCCGTAGGTGATTTAGTTCAAGCCTAACATGTTGAATCTTGACTTGGGATTGGTCAAGAGCGGAGCCCAAAGATTCTACTTCCCTCCCAAGTTCGGAAAAATAGGCTTTGTATGGCACGACTCTACTGGATGAGGCCATGGACTCTTCCTTCTACATTAATTAACCATTATCATTTCTATTATAAACAATAATCATAACATCAAGAGTATAGTTTCAAACAATCATATTGACCAATGGTCATAATTGACCAATGGTAATATAACGGTCAAAACCTAATGATCATATTAAAATATACTTAATTCATAGTTTTTTTGTGTAAAATAATACAACACACATTTTCTGGAAACAAATATTATTCAAAAAGTCCAGTTTGTTGCACTGCATATCTCATTCTCTATGCCTGAGGACCCAACGGGATCCAATATATGATCTAACATGAAAAATTATAATTTAACATGGATTTTACAATTTATTTGGTCTCATTCATGGTGTGACAGCATTATCACACATATTACACATACTAGGGATAATTGAATCAAACCTAAGGGCCTAGCTTTAAAACACCCACCTTTGTCTAGAAATCAAATAATTCTTCTAATAGGTAACTCCAACAATAATTACGGAAAAAATATTGCAATAGAAACCTAGATCGCATAGGATCAAGATCAAAACCCAAACCAACCATGGTCAAGAGATTACACTGCCACAACCAGAGAACAACAAGAGGTAAGGGAAAACCTAATAAAAATAACTCACCAAAGATCGATTACTTGAACAGGGAATTTGAAATAGAGGAAGGCACTCCAAAATTTCCTATAAATCGACTAGGGATTGAGAGAGGAGGGATACATGTGGAAAGAAAGGAAATATAAACATACATCACAGATTATAACTATTGATCCCAAGAAATAATGGTGTGTAATTACCGATTTATGAGTATGCTAAAATTCATGTCTCCTAGGGTGAATTTAACCATGACCCAATATTATATGTCATGTAATGCAGATTCATGATGTGTAAATAGTTCACATCATGAGCTAGTTCACATCATGTATCCATTTCACGGCTTCTGTCCAGTGGCATTTAAACGTTATGTAATGCATTTACACTGTGTGTAAATGCCCTGCAGACAGATTTAATCCCAGCTTCCACAAAAGCACTCTAACCACCTTTGAAGTCTTCCAAACTAAAGGGAAACCTTTGTAATCACATTTAACACATTTATACTTGGACTAAATTAATTCAAACAAGCATACATCCTCGAAATTTAGGTCATTTTCCCCAATAATTCTCTCCATCTCTGAATGAAACTCAACCACCAAGGTTGAAAGACAAGGAAAACCCAAACAAAATAGGTTTAATGAAAAACTCAAAGTGGGATATACCTAGAAAAATATTGGGTCGTACAACCTCCCCAACATATAACATCTCATCTCTGATCTATTCCAAGAATCACTATATGGTCTCAGAGAACAAGTTTGGCCACTGTGCTCACATGTCCAATTCCCTTTCCTAGGTCTCCTCTTGAACACACCCATGTGCCATTGTACTCGAACTAGAGCTATAGTCCTACCCTAGAGATACTTATCACTATGGTCCATAATACATATTGGATACTCCTTAAAGGAAACATCTACACAAATATCTATGTCCTCAGTGTCTATAATATGAGAAGGTTCGGGGTGATATCTTAGAATCTATGACACATGAAACACATCGTGCATGGAACTGTATCACTGTGGAAGGGCTAATCAGTGTGCCACTAGACTGACCCTTTCTACTATCTCAAATGAATTGAAAAACTTGGGCACTAACTTTCTCTATTTCCTGATATGGTGTTTCCCCAACCTATGTGGCACCCAAAGGAAACCACAATGACCAACCTCAAACTTCAGAGTTCATCTAAAATGGTCAGTGTAAGATTTCTATCTATTATTCATGGTCACCAACTACCTCCTAGTAAACTGAAATTGATCTAGAATCTCCTGCAAGATACTAGGTCAAACAATCACTAACCCAACTATATCTAACCAACAAAGAGGTGAATGGAATGGCCTTCCATACAAAGCCTCTAAAGGTTCTATTTGGATCTATTCCTGGAATCTATTATTATAAGAGAACTCCAAGAGCTCCAAATGTTTCTCCCATGAACTACTAAAATCCAAAAAATAGTCTTGTAAAATATCCTCTAGAATCTAAATAGATTATTCAGATTGGCCATTAGTCTAAGGATTTTAGTCTATACTCAAAAGAACCTATGATCCTAAAGAATTCTGAAGACCTTTCCAAAACTGAGTAGAAAAATGAGGATCATAATCAGAAATAATACTCCTTGGAACACCTTTCAACTGAACTATCTTACACATGTAAATACTACCCATATTATCAATAGTAAAGGTATCCCTGATAGGAAAGAAGTGGGATACCTTCATCCGGTGATTTAAAATCACCCATACTGCATCATTCTTGCGATGTTTCCTAGGTAATACTGTTACAAAATCCATAGTGACATCATCTCACTTCCACTTCAGAATGGGAAGAGGATGCAATAGCCTAGTAGGCCTATGATACTCTTTCTTCACCTACTTATAGGTGAAAAGTCTCACCAAAAATCTTGATATCGCCTTCTTCATCCCTAGCCACCAGTACTGTTCATAGAGATCGCAATACATCTTTATCAGGGTTATATGTACCACTCATCTAGAATCATGAAACTCTCTTACCATATCCTCATGAAAACCCATAAAAACTCATACTCAACCATGAAAGATAAGAATTTAACTACCACCCAAATACCATTTATCTGGTGACTCCCCACCATATATAATGTCCCTCATAACTAGTCACTCTAGAATAGATAATTAATCTGTATTGATCCGGTCAAGAAGCAATGGTATAACAGATGTCGAAGTCAAATATAGTTGTCTCAGAGACTCCTAAACATTAGGATGCATATCTGAAAAGAGTTCCATCATCCACCACTCATCACAAGATTCTCACACTACCTCCATCTTCAACTTCCAACTAAAGGCATCGACAACCCACCTCCTTTATCAAAGGTTCAGTTCTTGAAGAGAAAAGATGCACTTGAGGCTCTTGTGGTCCATTTACACCACAAAACTCTCACCCAAAATTTAGTGTCTCCAGCACCTTAGGTCATGTACCATTTCAGCTAACTACAAATTGTGAGTATGATAATTCCACTTATGCGGCTTTAGATGTTTGGATACATAAGAAACCACATTGTCCTCCTGAATCAAAACTCCTCTAAGTCCAACTCTAGATGTGTTATACTATATATTATATACCTTACCTGATATAGGTAAAGTGAGGATTGGTAATGAGGTTATAATTCTCTTCAGTTCTTGGAAAGATCTCTCACAGGAATATGACCAAACAAACTTCACCCCTTTCTTGGTTATCCTAGACATCAGTGCTGACAGATGGGAGAAGTCATGGATGAAGCACTGGTAATAACCTACTAGACCAATAAAATTCTAAATCAGGAACACATTCTTGGATTGATCCAAATAAACCATGGATTCAACCTTCGCTAGGTCCACTGACACTCCTTCTACTAAGATGACATAGACCAAGAAGTGAAATTTATCAATCCAGAAATTGAATTTGCTTAGCTTGGAATAAATTCAATGCTCTCTCAATGTACTTAGGATGATGTGAAGGTGTTGGACATTATCGTCTAAAAACTGTTATTACACTAATATGTTTTCGATGAAAATCACCACAAACTGGTCTAGGAAAGGATGAAATATCCAATTCATCAAGGCCATGAATATCGTTGTTTTGTTCATCAAACCTAATGGAATCACTAAGAACTTATATAATTCATACCTGATCCTAAAATTAGTTTGTGTTATTTATGATGATCACACTCTCAATTGGTGGTACCCTCAACTCAAGTCAATATTAGAGAAAATCGTGTAACCTCTAAACTGATCAAAGAGATCATTGGTGCATAGAAGGGGGTATTATTTCTTGGCCTTCATCTGGTTCAGTATTTGATAATCCACACATAAGTGTAATGTCCAATAATAATTTATAGATGCCGAAAATTCCATAATTACTGAAGGAAGTCTCGAAATGACAAAGTGAAGTCATATTCGGACCCGGAGACCCGGTCCGGAAGGCCCGGAAGTGTTTCCCAAAAAAAGGGAAATGCACGCAAAAAAATTTGTGCCACGTGGAAGGGGTCTGGGATTCGTGAAAGGTCCCCAGCACGGGTGTGCAATAATTTCAAGCCCATGCCCGTGTGGTTAAAATTCCGCGCCGCCGTCGCTGGCGCACAAATTTTGCATGCCACCTTGAATTCCATGTCATCAGATGCCTATAAATAGAAGGATACCCCTTCCATTTTGGGGTTGCAGAATTTGAACCGTCTCTTGTGTGCGAAATCAGACTTATGCACGCGCAATATGGCCTTCAGGTACTGATCCTTTTCGCGCCACCTTGCCCTAGGATCCGCCTTTGCATGCAATCCCACTGGCTTAACCAGAATTCTAAACCCTTTAGGGTTCCTCACTTGTGCGCAATTCCTTCTGTTACATGCAAAACGGTCCAATTGCGTGTAATCCCTTTCTTTGGGTGCGACCTTGACTTTGGGTTCGGTCTTTGCCACTCACGTTCAATTCACATCCCTTGTTCGTGATCCTACTAGTTGCGTGTAAATACTCTACCCTAATTATGCGCTATCCTGGTGTTTTGCACGCAAACCATTTCTTTGCGCGCAATCCCCGGGACCCCTCACCTTGATGCTCCCTGGGTGCCTCCCTGCGTAGGCACTCAATGTCCTCCTTATGGATGCCCCGGGAATACACACCATGTGTTGTTTTCCCGTGCGACCTTCCAGGCTCGTACGAAGTAACCTCAAGATCCCTTGGGAGGTTTTTCCCGTTGTGTTGCTTTGCCTCATGCTTCTTCACATAGGCACGCTAACGGCTATTGCTTCTTCTCATAGCCACACTAACGTGGAACCCTCGATGGTTCGCTCTGCGACCCCCCTTCATTACGGCCTTGTCTATGCCTTCCCTCCCACAAGGGGTAGAGGGTGTTGGTTATGTAATTCCTAGGGGTTTGGAGCGAACCCACCTCGTCTGAGCTGCAGGAAGTTAAACTGCCAAGCACCTAGTCCTCAACACATGACGTTAAACTGTGATCCGGCCCCATGCCTCGCACACAAGGTCCCCCCGGCTCGGGCATTCTTTACGCACACTCGTCTCCACGGGGATGGGATCACCCCTCACATGGGATGATATTTTCCTTCTCAGAGTGGAGTTTGTCCATAGGGGAAGGGAAGCCTCCCTGGTGTAAGCCCCTAGCCCCTCTTGCGGAAGGTATCACCCATGCACCTCTATAATTTCCCACCGCCAAGGCCAGTGGAGGGTGTGATAGGGAACGAGGCCCCTCCTTTCTTCAGTCCCAAATCCCTCTCCCTCTACTCTTTGTCGCACCTTGGGCCTCCATCCTGGAGTAAGTCCCGGCACCATGGGCCGCTTAACGCGTAATCCCCTCTTCACTTCTCACAGACGCATCCTTCGCGATGTGATCATCAGGTATCTACAACCTCTTGTTTATCACACCGAGCATGAATCACGTGAGCTTAGAGTGAGCACTGACCCTGACCTCCGCCTTGAGAACTATGTGGACTTTGATCCGTGCTAAGGCATGGTATGTAAGAAGCCACTACGAGGTTCAAGCCCACCACCCGGTCGTTCTGACCTCTTCATGTCAATTCACCAATCACTTTGGGCCACCTCAGAGCGTAAGCCCCAAATTCCCCCATCCCTCATGATGTTAAAATGTCCACCCAAACTACGTGGACTTTGATCTGTGCTAAGGCATGGTATGTAGGAAGCCTCCACGAGGTTCAAGCCCACCACCCGGTTGTTATGACCTCTTCACGTCGGTTCTCCAATCACTGTGGGCCGCCTCAGAGCGTAAGCCCCATACATCAATCACTGTGATCCTCCTTAGAGTGTAATCCCCATCCATCAATAATTTTGGGTTGCCTCAGAGCGTAAGCCCCATCCATCCGCCACTGTGGGCCGCCTTAGAGCGTAATCCCCATACATCCTGAACTACGGGTACTTTGATCCGTGTTAAGGAATGGTACGCAGGAATCCCCCACGAGGTTCAATCCCAACACTCATGTCCCATCCTGACCTCTCCCCCGAGCCCACGTGCCTCGGGAAGATCATTCCCTTGCCCAGAGGTTGTACTTCCTTCGGGCCCCATCCATGCGTTCATTCTCATAGGTCACCTTTTCAGGTGTCCCGCCATATAATCAAACTACGCGGACTTTGATTCCCTATCATGGGGATACGTAGGAAGCCTCCACGAGGTTCAATCCCTTTCACTTCATCACCCATCTTGATTCTTACCCGGGCCGCCATATCCCGGTGGGATCATGCCACCTCATTCCACTCCACAGCATTCGGGAAGCTGCCCATGTGCTGGCCCCAACATCGGTGTTCCCTCCAGGGGGTTCTTCAATCTGATCCACTATAGCTAGTGTTCTGATCAGTCCGATCTGTCTCTGATGGATGTTAAACTTGCGGCATACCCTGTGTTAAACATGGGAAGTAGAGGAAAACCTTAGATACATGCCTATGTCATACAATTACCCGCGTTCGATGTGGGATGCCTTAGGCTTCCATGCCCTCGAGAAGCCCTATAATAAGGGACATAAGACATACATGTCAATACTCCAGCGCTAAGACATTCCAACTATGCCTCAGTTTGACCACTCTCCTAACCGAAGGTTGCTGCCCCGACCAGACCCCTTGGAGCGTCTCAACGGAAGTAGTGTAATTAATCGGCATCCATAAAGATATGGCACCAGGAACGATATTCATGAACCATGACTTAAATCTATGAGGGAGACTTGGACTAGGTGACGAGCTCTGAGGAGGAATCCACGGAAGGAAGAACTGACATCCCATCATCCCGGTTTTGATCAAGGAGCAGACGTCCCTGAATAAGGAGTGTATGTTGCCCGCCTTTGGAAAGCGGGAATGCGGGGCAACAAGAAGCGCGTCCTCTGCGTGACAGATGCGCGCCCCCCGGAAAAAGTGTCGGAAATAGAAATGGTGAACCCGACATGAATATCTTCTCCTAAATATGGAGATTGGTAGTTTTTGGGGTGTCTAGAGTTTAGAATGTCACCAGATCTGGGCACCCAGCACCAGGACGTGAAACCCGCCAGGGGTTGGGGCAGTCAGGACATTGAGCACTCCGTTCTGCGACATTGACAACGTGGATCCATCTTACTGACCATGGAAGACGGAATGGCGATGGGCTACTGGTTGTCGATTTCTTTTCCTATCAGTGTTAATGGGTTCATCTCCCTACTTTTAGGAATCAGACCGCTGCATCTGGAGCTCGGTTGTCACCTGCCCACTGGCGCAGGGGCATGGTCATTACCAACGCGGTTACCCCACGCGGTTCTGCATCTTCCACAATTGCTCCGACCGCCACGACTGTTGGGCGCTCATGCCCCCTCTTCCCATCAGAGATTATCCAATGAAGGGTGATCAACGACCTTGTGCGTAGGTACGAGGAGGAGGGGGTCATCCCCACTAGGGACATGGCCCATTTGGACCTCGAGGTAGCTACACCTCGCCGCCAATGCCGACCCTGAGGGCTGCACAGGGAGCCGCTGCTCCCCACCCCGACATTCAACCGTTTTGGGAGCTTATCCCCGGAACTCCTTGACACCTCCCTCCCCTACGCCGATGAGGTAGGGGATGCCTAGGTTGGCCCAATCAGAGAACTAATTAAAGGGTTTACATCAAGGGTCCCCGCTAGGCCACATCGGCACCGTCACCCGGTTCCCTAAGTTGAGGAGCAGGCAATCCATGTGCCCACACCACTAGCTCCAACCCATCTGACCCGATGCCAATGTCGAGCATGAGCGGAAGAGGATGCTCGCCCTGGGGTATCAACGTCAGCAACCACTATAGCCGGAGCCACTGCAGACTCCTATCATCAAACCCCTGCACATGTTGAGTAGGGTCAGTTATATGCCTGATCCAGATCGAGGCCCCGACCGCCCCACGGGCCAGTTTGGTCGACTCTCCCGGTTGCCGGCACAAGAAATAGCCGACGTGGACCAATTTGTGGTAGCTCCATCCAGCATGAAGGCCTACTCTGTGACACCATTCTAGAAGGTATGGGACTTCCCTACTTCCAACCTCGGCCTGGAGGCTTTCCTAGAGCCACCCTCGCCATAGGTAGGGGGCTTCCCCGTGACAGTAACACTCCGAGTGGGGCTCTCTCCAGCACTCACTATGATGGGTGCTGGGTCACTTCCCCTACCGCAGGCCACGAGTATGGAGCCGTTGTATATCTAGTCACTCACCAACATGGAGGTCCTCCCTATGTCCCTTTCGACATTTTCCCTGGTGCTCCCCACACCCCGGCCTTCAATCATCTCTACCCCAGCACCAGTGCAGCCAGAGGACTCCGTGACGGAAATCAGCCTTGCCCCGAGGAGCCACCCAGGGGTAGGAAGGCGGGACATCATCGTCGTAAGAGAAATTCCAGGGAAGGCTGAATGGAAATCAGACCAGTCCATTTCTCAGACTCCAAGGCGAAATACGACTCGGTGATGGAGCCATCTCCTCAGTCCTTTGAGTCAAGGGATGGGATAAGAACGCGGCGCGTCAGCCTCGTACTCCCCGAATGTGAGATCCGTACAATCCCCGCCTCCCTACAAAGGTATATCCAGGAGGACGAGGACTTGGTGTACCCCTAGGGATCAAACTTGCAGTCACCATCAGCCTCTCTGAAAGCACCTTCCACCTCATCCAGTGACGACGGAGACCTTTTTTGGGGGTCGATGGCGAAAGAGCCGCAACGTAGCACACCCCCGGCAAGCACCGACATTGTGACAGGAGGCCCGTTATCCGTTCCATCCTATCATGACGTGGAATCCAGGACACTTCAACCCTTATAGGATGATCTAGGATTTGGCGGCCAATCGGCATGCCCGCCGTATTCTCTGCCGGCCAGCCCACCGACCCAGCGGCCTTCCTCGGCACCACTGCGAGTTCCCCAGCCACTCCCAGTTAATGAGCAAGGTCATTAAGGGCTGGATCCTGAACCTGATTCATGGAGCTTCTGGACCATCCTCGCAGTGGTCCACTTCCCCAAGAAGTTTTGTCCGGTCACAGGTTTGGATTTTGATACACCAGAATCACTCACCTCGGGAGAGTTTGAAGGTTTCCGCTAGACCCTCCGGGTGACTCACTCCTGTCTTTGACATCAGCAAGTTCCTTATCTCAGGATCCAAGCACACATTGGGGATATTGGCGAGCAATGTCGTCGGGTCGACCTGGCCACGCTCCCCGCGGTCTGGAACCCCGAATCACTTGGCCACCACAGGGCCCTCCAACAACAATGCATTCAAAGTTTTCAAGTACTCCTCAAAGTTATCGGGTAGGCAACCCCCCATGCACACGTCCATAGATGGGGGTAGTACGCTGCCCTTTTCTTCAGTATGGTTCTCCGGCAGCCCGACTCACTGGGCGGCTCTGAGGACATGCCCTCGAGGGAAGTGGCGGTCAACATGGACGATCTTTCAGGAGAGGGGAACGGTTTGGAACTTCTTGATGGGGACCTACCCCTTAAGGAAAAGTTTCTACTGGACCCATAAGGGAGGATTACTCGTCATCAGAGGAACCTCCTAGGTCTCCTCGCACCCACCAAGGCATTAATACTGATCCAGAATATCGGCAAGGGTAAGGAGCACGTTGGGACTGTCAAGATCTCCGACCCGTCTGCCTCAGTGTAGAAGGTAGAGGAAGATCCTGAGAAGGCCACACTGCGCCAACATCTTGTTGAGCAGAAGAGGTTGGTCGATGAGATTCTGGATGAATGCATTGCAGAGCAGCGACTCGACTATGGTGATCCTAGGTTGGGGCAGCAGGGGTAGTAACAAATGCCCCTCAGTGAGATTCTCCCAGGAAACCTCGATCAGGCCATGTTCGTTGATAGAGGAGAGGCCGGAGCTCATGGAAAGAGGGCGCGATATGTTTCTCCGAACCCTCCTGAGCGGTGCGACCACCCAAGAGACCCCGCTCGGGTTCCTCCAGTCACCCCAAGGGGCGCTCCACCAGCCGCTCCATGAGCTTCTGAGTTCATCTACCACATTGAAGAGACCGGCAACGTGCTTGTGGTTAGGGATCCCTATCAGGACAAGAACTCACATCCAAAAAATCTGATGGCAGCACTCATCGCCCACTTAGAGGCTTTGTAAACTCGACAGGTGGTAATCCCACCAGACAGAAAGTCGTACCCAACATGGGTGGATGATATGCCAGCACCTCCGGGGTTTGGGAACCCCACTTTCGCCCCCTTTAACGGGATAGGAGACCCACCACAGCACCTGTCCCACTTCAATTAAAGGTGTGGGACTATGTTAGGGACTCTAGTGCAGCAGGAGGCCATCAAGCTCTGTTGCTTTTTTCAAACACTGGAGGGTTCGGCATTCATCTGGTATAGCCAGCTCCCTGTCGGATCTGTGACTAGCTAGGAGGACCTTCGCAGGAAATTCCTCTACCATTTCAGTTCCACAACTTGGAAGACGAACATCACAGACCTCTTCAGGTGAAAGCAAAGGCCCGATGAGCGAGTCGTGGACTTCATCGCCTGGTGGAAGGGGCTCACATACTCCCTTGACATGCCAATAACTCAGAAGAAATTACTGAAAATGTGCATAGGGAATGTCAAGGCAGATCTGGTTCCTTCTCTGATCACTCAGAATTACCCTGGAGGGTTCTAAGACTTCTCAGACAAGGCTCAGCACCTCGAAGAAGCCCTGCGACAGGCCAGTCAGGCATGCCCGCTGCCTCCTGTGATCCCAGCAAGGAGAGCTATTAGAGCCGAGCCCACTGCGATGGCCCAGGTAGAGGCCACCAGGCAGCAAAAATTGCTACCAATGAGGCAAGCTCTGCAGCCCCATAGGGGTCCGCCCTCATAGGCACAGCTTCCATCTCAACAGCGACTACCTCAAAATCGACAAGTGCCTCTGCGTAACACACTGCCACCGCCTAGGTGAGATAATCAGGTTCCGCCTCCTCGGCATGCTACTCCGGCCCCCCGTCAGGGTCATCATCCTAGAGCCCCCCTTCCGGACAGAAGGAATCAGACCTACTAATTTGATGAGGCTCAGGTCCCCGGTTACTTCCGCAGTGCCTTGGAGCAGAGAATTGTGCGGCTGCCTGAGTGCCGGAAGCCAAAAGAGGTGCATCTCACTGATCACCCCAACTACTGCCCTTATCATCATATCCTGGGGCACACCATCAAGCGATGCTACATGTTCAAGTACTGGCTCCAAGACCATATTGACAACAATATAGTCAGGTTGGTCCCAGTCCCGGCACAAGTGGCATGTGTCTTTGTGAGATCGGATGGCAGTAGCGGTGACGAAGGTGAGTGGCAGTAGGTTTTCGAACATGGTTCCCAAAAGTATAATGACTGGATGGCCCACAAGACGGTCGCCCACGCCCATGGCATCATCCGTTCATGCCTGAATCAGCCAGATCCCTCAGAAGCTGTGGTTAATACTTCGGCATCGTGGTCTCAGCCAGTCTCTTTCTAGAAGAGCAAACGGCGGCGGCGCAAGAAGAAGCAATGTGCTCCACCACTGTTGTCTTCGTCCTGCACTCTCGGCAACTTCATGCCCCCGGAGATGGGAATCCCTCCCAGAATCCACCCAGTGGTGGATGATTCGTCAAGTGACAGCACGGGGTACACTTTGGTTAACACCGTAGAGTTGGTAAATCCCTATTTGACTCCTGACGATGGGGAACGCCAGGTAGACTTTCCCAATGTCCCCAGTCGTTGCCAACGTCATCGAAGCCGTGGTTACATGAATCGCTGGGGCACGACAGTTGGCACCTCCATCCAGTCTGTGCATGCCACTGAGACCAGAAAGTAGGCCTAGTGTAGAGCTCAGCACATGCGGCCCCTTCATCCGGTGTCGACAGGTCCGCCTCCACCACCGTTTTTGTTGCTGGATCAGGCGGAACCACATCAGCCTTGCCACGACCAACTTTGCTCTGCCACCAGCCAACCCCATCCTTTCGGTCCTCATCCGGAAGCCACTCTATGGGCTTCAACTAGTGAACAATGAGATATGTCTAGTACCAGTCAGTCGTCGGTCCAATCGGTAGGGCTCGTCGTGCTTCCAATTGCAGAGCGGCCTCTCGTAAGCATAGGATCGTGTTTGGCATGAAAGTATGATGTTCTGAAGCACCTTACCAGTATTCCAGTGAGGTTTTCTATTCTTGAGGCTCTTTTCCTATCGTCTGAAATCCGTGAGGTGCTTGTCGAGGCCCTAAGAAGCCCCCTCCAGTCTGAGACGGAGGTAGCAGCTGCAGAAACCTTCCACGCTGAGTAAATTGAGAACGTCGAATGCCAGACAGTTATCTCATTCTCCGGTGAAGATGAAGACCCTCCCATACAGGGGTACATTCACCCGCTTTACATCACTGGACAGTTTAATGGCGTGGAAGTCTGTCGTTGTCTTGTTGACATAGGTTCTAGGATTAACCTAATCCCGACTCAGACACTGTAGAAGTTGGGTTTTTATGAGGATGATTTAACTTTATCTGACCTCAGAATCCAGGGATACGACAGGACTGAGAAAACCCTGGTTGGCGAGATCCGCTTGAAGACCCAGTTCGGTGGCCTAATCGCAAGAACCTAATTCATGGTTGTCTCCCAGGACACTGCGTAAAATGCATTGATGGGAAGGTCGTGGCTCCACCTTCACGTGGCGGTCCCCTCATCGTATCACCAATACCTCAAATACTCCCTCAATGGTCGAGTAGGCGTGCTCCAAGGAGATGTGTCTCCTTTCACCTCTTGTGAAACCCGTTATCTGGATGCTGACTACTACAAGAGTAAGGATAAACAAGTCCAGGAAAGTGAAGTTGAGCCCATCGCCGCTACAACCGACCCTTGGGCAGGTTTGGATGATGCCTACGTCTTACCAATCCATCGGTTAGAGGCCACGACCCCCAACATGGGGAAGTGTTTTGTTGTTTTGGGTACAAGAGGAAGGCATATTCCCAGGTCCAAGCAACGGCGGAAAATCACCTCATACTCCTACACCAACCAGGCTCGGGTGATCCCAGAACATCCTACCCTTGTACGGTATTGGTATGTCAGGATCATGGAAATGGTGGTACGTCATATGTGTATCTTCCGCCGGGCTGGAATCAACCGGCTCAAGCTGACGTGCCACTACTACTTTGATGTCATCAAGCGCGGCCCCATGGGCCGAAGACCAAATGGTATTGGATCGACTACCTTCATCACTATGGTCTCAGGGGTGCATGAATCTTCTGATGTGATGACCACTGCTGCTCAAGTGGACACCAGCCACCCATCAGAGTCTGGTGGCTTGGAATAAACTCTCCATGCATAAGATCCCTCCACGAGTAGAGAAGGGGATCTAGAGGATGCTCTCCTCGCCTTTGAGGAAGGAATCTCCACCACGGTCGACGAGTTGGTACAGGTGAACCTTGGTAGCGAGGTGGACCCGAGACCCACATTGGTCAGTGCTGCCATGCCCCCCGAGGAGTAGCAGCGGTATGTGGAATTACTCAAACAGCACCATGATGTGTTCGCTTGGAGTTACGACAAGATTACAGGACTAGATCATCAGGTATCCGTCCACCACCTTGGTCTTCCAGCAAACCATTGCGGGTTCAAGCAACCTCCTAGAAAGATGCACCCTTCTCATGGCGCCATGGTCGAGGCCGAGGTTGATAAGCTCATCAAAGACAACTTCGTTAAGGAAGTCCAGTACCCCAAGTGGCTAGCCAACATTGTACCAGTCAGGAAAATAATGGACAAATCAGGGTCTGTATCGACTTCTGTGATCTCAATCACCACTGTCTGAAGGATGATTTTCCCCTTCCAGTGACAGAGTTGTTGATTGATTCCATGGACAGGTTCCAAGCCCTCTTCTTCATGGATGGGTATTCCAGGTACAACCAGATCCGGATGGCCCCCGAGGATGAGGATTCCACTGCCTTCAGGGAACCCCAAGGTACTTTATGTTATCAGGTTATGCCCTTTGGCCTAAATAATGTGGGTGCCACCTATCAGCGGGCAATGCATCGCATATTCAAGCCGATTTTGGGAACATTGGTGGAATGCTATGTGGATGATTTGGTGGTCAAATCTCACCAGCTCCAGGACCATCTCAAGGACCTTGAGAAAGTGTTCGGATTCCTCCATTCCCGCCACCTGAAGATGAACCCGTTGAAGTGTGATTTCGAGGTCACCTCCGTCAAGTTACTTGGCTTTGTTGTCAGGTACCGAGGCATTGAGATCGACCCAGAAAAGATCAATTCCATCATCCAGATTCCTCCCTCAAGAAATATTTGGGAGCTTCGAGGTTTTTAAGGCCACTTAGCCTACATACGCCGATTCGTTGTGAATCTGGATGGAAAGTGTAAGACCTTTTACCGGCTCATGAAGAAATGTGCCACCTATGAATGGGATGAAGAGTGTCAGGCCGCCTTTGATTAAATCAAGCAGTATCTGCTCCAGTCTCCGATCTTGATGCCACCTGTCTCCGGAAATTTGCTGGTCCTTTACGTGACCACCCTGGAACGGTCCCTAGGCGCACTTCTCGCCCAGAAGAACAACGAGGGAATAGAGAATAGCCTCTACTACCTCAGTCGTGTGATCCTCAATGCAGAAATAAGATATTCTCCCATCGAGAAAGTTGCCTTGCACTCGTGTTCACCATACAAAATTTGTGGCACTACTTGCAGCACCACAAGGTACAGCTGGTCTCTCGGGTAGACCCACTGAAGTACATCCTGAACCGACCTATATTGACTGGCCGACTAGCACGATGGGAAGTGATCCTCTAGTAGTTCGACATTAGTTTTGTGCCTTAGAAGTTTATCAAAGGACAGGCATTGTCAGACTTTTTATCTACCCACCCAACCTCCGTGGATCAGCCGCTGGACCTAGGTTTTCCTGATGAGGCAATCCTCTCAGTCGATCATGTCGTCCCATGTTGGCAGATGTACTTTGACGGTGCCTCCCAGAGCCCTACCGGTAGGAGGCTCAACAATCCTAGGCTCAACATAGTGGGCATGGGTATTGTATTCATCACCCTATAGCAAGCCATTCTGCAATACTCATTCCTGTTGTCGGAGGGATGCACCAACAACGAGGCAGAGTATCATGCCCTCATTACTGGTCTCGAGCTAGCCCTCGAGATTGACGTGTCCCATCTGCATGTGAAAGGGGATTCTGAGCTGGTCATCAAGCAGGTCAATGGAGACTATGTTGTCAGAAATCCAGAACTCGTGCCATTGTTGGAGTGCACCCTCCATCTAGTGGCCCAGTTCCCTTCTCGTCCAGAGGTTGTTCACATCCCTCGGTCACAGAACGGTCGAGCAGATGATTTGGACAGCCTGTCTGCATCACTTGCGGAGCCCGAATAGGACGACCTGATTATCCATGTGGCACACCGGAGATTCATTGCTCACATTACCCCGGAGGATGATCGCGGCCCGCGGGTAAACCATCTTACTGCTGGTGCCCCTACGTCGGAACCCTCGGGTCTCTAGGGTGCTGTGAGTGAGATGATTCCTGATTGGAGGACACCCTTGGTTGAATACCTCCAACACGGTAGTCTCCTATTAGACAGGTCCGAGCACCAGCGAATCTGACACCGCGCACTACAGTTTACCCTTCAAAGTGGTCCCAGCCTTGAGAATATCCTTTATAAACACGAATTTGATGGTGTTCTCCTCCGTTTCCTTCAAGGAGTCGAGATTCCATAGGTCATGCAAGAATTTAATACTGGTTCATGTGGCACCCATCAGGCCGGGTCAAATTTGTCTCACCAGATATAGAGACTGGGATACTTTTGTCCCTCCATGATCCATGACTGCATCGAGTTCACCAAGAGGTGCCATGTGTGCCAAGTTCATGATAACCTTGTACATTGGTCACCGGAGCCTCTCCACACTACCAAGTATTCTTGGCCCTTTGCAGTCTGGGGGTTGGATGTCGTAGAACCTTACCCACCGGCAACAGCTCACCAATGCTGGTTCATTCTGATCACTATGAATTTCTTTTCCAAGTGGGCGGAGGCAATTCCGCTCAAGGAATTCAAAGACAGTTCTATCGCCAACTTCATGAGTTACAACATCATCTATTGATTTAGAGTACCTCACGCTATCCTCACTGATAATGGCACCAACTTCCGAGCAGCCGAGATGAAGAAATTGTATGCCAAGTACAACATTCGCTCTAACCATACCTCCCGCTATCATGCGTAGGCAAATGGACAGATTGAGTCATTTAACTAATCCCTCTCTAACATTCTACAAAAGATGGTTGGTCAGAACAAGAATAGTTGGCCGGATAATCTCCCCAATGCCCTCTGGGATTATCGGACGACGACACATAATTCCACCCAGGTGACCCCATACTCCCTAGTGTATAGAACTGAGGTCGTCCTGCCCATCGATATTTAGTTGCCCTCATTGCGCACAGCGGTCTACCACCAGCAAGCACCGGATAGAGTTGCGGAAATCTGTCTAGCTGAATTGGAAGCACTGGATGATAATAGGCTTCATGCTTTGCACTACCTGGAAAGGCATCAGAGAAGGATGGCTCGACCCTTCAACAAGAAGGTTCTCCTCCGCTCTTTCCTACAAGGAGATTTGGTCTTGGCCCTTAGGTCACTGATGATCCCCAGCAGGAAATCACCCAAGTTAGAACCCAAATGGGAAGGACCTTTCATTGTTTATAAGGTGTACCCCAATGGAGCATACTCCCTAGTGACCATGGATGGTGAGCGTATAACTCCTCCCACCAATGCCAAGTTCCTCAATAAATACTTCGCTTGAGCTTCACGGTCCTGCATGACCTTAAATTGTATGGTTCTGCATGACCCTAAACTGCCTTCGGTCCTACATGAACTTAAACTGCATGGTCCTGCATGACCCTAAACTTCCTATGGTCCCTCATGACCTTAAACTTCACGTTTGTCCCGCATGAATTTAAACTACAAGTTGTTTTGGCCTTCCTGCCCGAGGCCTAGCCTTAGGCCCCTTGGCCTTTCCAGACCCTATCCCAAGTTCTTAATAGGAGAGTATGGTGTGGTTTGGGATTATTTCCTCATTCACGTCGGGTTATTCACTACACCATATACCGCCCTTATTTGAGGTGTCCTCCTCCTCTTCTCGTCCTCACTGCAAGATGTTAAACTGCAAGTCGGTCAGGCCTCCATGACTGAGGCCCAGCCTCGGGCCCCCGACCCAGGCTCTCTCCTGTGGGATTGTATGGTGTGGTGTGGTGTTATGTCCTCATTCACATTGGGTTACTCTCCATGACATACACATTCCCGGATTAAATGCCTCTCATTGTACTACATGACTTTAAATTGTCCTTCTAGAACTATGTGTGGCTTGATTCCCATCTTTATGGGATACGTAGGACCGCTTGAACACCTAGGTTTCAGGTCCAGCCCCGTCTCTTAAGAGATCCCATGATCTCTCAGTCACCTCGGCCTCTTGGCCTATACCTCTCCATGAGGGGGATATATAGGTGTGGTACAGGTTTTTTGGGCGCCATTCCCCCTTCCCCCGGGAATCCGCCATCTTTTGGTTGCTCTCAAACTGAGCCCTTATACCCTTTTCAGTGGTCCTCTAATGTGTTCAAAGTACTCTAGTCTAGGACTTGGAGTGTCAGATTCAACTTAGGCAAGTTCCATCCACTTGTCAAGCTTCATGATCCCCTTCATTCGGGCCCTTGTTATCTTTCACACCTGGAGGGACCCCCAAAAAAACGGCCTGGATACAACGCCTAAGTTCTCTCCTACTGTTATGGGCCAACTCCCCCGAGGGTTGCAGATAGAAAATTGATAAAAATCCCACGTTGCGAACATGGTCAGTGGTCGATGCTCATTTGTTTGTCCCCATTCCAGGATAACATGACAGGATGCTGTGTTGAGAACATGGTCAGCAATAATCCTCCATCGTCAAGCCGACTCTTTCAGGCCCTAAATATTGGTTGAATGATTCACATTATGTTCCACCCCATTGTGTCTAGGTGGAATCTTGAAACTCTTTTCACTAACCCTCAGTTCACTTCCACACGTCAGGCAGACAAAACTGTGTTACGGCATCTCTCGGGGCTTCTGCGATCCAAGCGCTAAGATTATGGGCTTGGGTCTTCTCTAAGGGCCATGCACAGCTTGACCCTCATCCCCACGGAAAATGAGGGGTCACCCGGACATTGTGTTTCGGGCCCAGCTTAGCTGGAGGCTAGTGTCTCCTGCCCGTTGATCTTTAAACCCTCGCCAACCCCTTGGACCGAGGCTCCTCTCCCAGAATCATGCACGGTGATGGTGTGGGATTATGTCCTCATCCACATCAGGTATGATTTATCACATCGTGAACATTCCCCTGGGTCCAAGCCATATGACCTTAAACTGTGCTGGTTGGTCCTACCACATGACCATAAACTGTGATGATATCGTCCCGGCCGCACGACGAAAAACGGCACTGCATTGTGATGACCTCTCCATAGAGGGAATCCCATTGGTTATTGGTCATTCACCATACCATTTGTCAATTCCCATATACGGATTTACTATTGTGGTGATGCCAGGAATTTCTACCCTAGGTCAGTCACTCCACAAAAGAAAAACCATTCACCTTCAAGGACAAACAAGATACATCAAATACCGCTTCTTTTGGTGTGAGGGATAGACCCACACGCCCCTTTCATCCTTGGCACAGGTACCTTCCCGTGCCGTGCCACCCTCCTAGAACTACGTATGGATTTATTCCCATCCTTATGGGATACGTAGGAGCGCCCAAGCACTTCCCCATGGTCCCAGACTAACTTTCGTGTTTGGTACCTTGACCGGAACACTTTTCCAAGGAACACATGGTAAGCAAGACCTTGTCCTCATTCACGTCGGGTTTTTTGATCACCTCATCATGTGTCTCCCGCCCTCCTTACCAATCCTTGATCTAATTTATAAGACCTTAAACTAAGATCCTTTCCAGAACTACGTGCGGCTTGATTCCCATTCTTATGGGGTACGTAGGAACGCCCAGATATTTCGTCATGGGTCCAGCCCTAGGGATTACCAAATCCCGTCCCTCCTCATTGTCGGCCCCTTGGCCTGACTACTCGGGGAGTTGTGTAACTGCAGCATTAGCCTCAAATAAGTTCAGGATGCCCCGTAGTGATGTTGGGAAGTGACGGTTACCTCACCAGAGAGGTCCTGTCTATAAGTAGGGATGATCTGTGACCAGATTAATATGTCTGCCTAATGTGCCTCCACCACGGTGGTGTAATTTGGGGAGTGTTGGATTCTGTTTGAACAAACCACCACTTCACTTTCCATGCTTTTTGTGCCCCTTTATTCGGATCTTCATCCTCTTTTACGTTTGATGGGACCCCCTAACAGTATGGATGCTCGACCTATGGTCCGCCTTCTGTCCTGGGCCAACTTTCGGAAGACTGGTCATGTTTGATGGGACCCCCTAACAGTATGGATGCTCGACCTATGGTCCGCCTACTGTCCTGGGCCAACGTTCTGTAAGACTGATCGATGATATTTGAGTTAGGCCCCGTGTTGTGAACATGGTCAGTGGTCAGCCCTCATTTTTTGTCCCCATTTCAGGCCAATGAGATATGGATGCTACGTTTCTGCCATGTTTAATAGCTATCCTCCATCGTCACGCCCCTCCCACAGTGATTCCGAATTTTGGGTAATGTGATTCACCTTTTTCATCTCCCTATGTCCAGACTGATTCTGATGCCACTGGAATTTCCCCATTCGTGTGTTAGACCACATTGAGGAGATGATACATCAATCGGGTCTGAGGTCCCCTTCCTTTGGATGAGCCTCCCTCTTCTCCTCGGAAATCTGATCTTGATTTCGGATGCCTAAAGCTTGGTTGATGCCCCCACAGTTGAACGAAATGATAATACAAGCATCCTTTGTTTCTTAAATTGGGTACGGCCCACATGAGCTTAGGGATGAAGTGTTATTTATTTTGGGATTATGGATGAGCAGGCTAAACCAAAGGTACAGATAAATGGATTTGTCCATACATTGGAAGCAAAAAAGTTCATGAGCTGGCCAAAACAGGGCCCCCCTAAGGGTCAGTTTCTTAGAGAGATCTTTCCAATGCTGCTACCCTTTGGTTGGTGGCCTCTAGAACTGCTTCTCACTCCCTAATGACTCTCTATTCATCAGCAGTTGCAGAGTGTAGTTCGCCAACCTTAGCTTGTGCCTGCGCCTGTTTAGTTTGGAGCACAGTCATCTGGTGACTTTCCTCTATCAGTTGTTCTTGGGAGTCATCCATCTGGGCCATCAGTTGCTCCACGAGCTCAGAGCATGTTGTAATGAAGGCCTCCCTCTCTTTCGCCAGCTCTTTGAGGCGTCGGACTTCCTGCTCCGCCCTCAGGAATGCTCAGGTGCTCACCAATTCTTCCCGACACTGGGCAACATCGGTGCTCCGGTTTCTCTCACGTATCTTCTCGTCCATGTAATCATGGACCGTCAGATGAAGGCATTGAGCGTCTGCCCCTCCGACACACAGGAAACGCAGCCAGGTCTGGAGCGATCCCATCTGCCTCAGAAAATCCACCTAAGGCTGCCTGAGGAAACGCTGGATTCCCTTCCACCCTTTGCGCCGTGTCATACGGCTCTCCTTGGCCATTTCCGAATCCGAATAATCTATTTCTTCGGGATCAGTAGGCCGGTATATAGGGAAGGCAGCCAGTATTTCAGTAGCAGGGTCTGCCTCAGCGATGCCTTCCTGAGGAATAGGATCCTCGACGTCTGGGAGACCTTCCTCTCTCGCCCCGACAGCGGTGGTGCCTTCATCAGCTTATGGCCTCACTCCAATGACAGCGCCACTGATTTCTGCCTCCCCCTGGTCATCAATTTCTGGGGTCGAATTAGTTTGGGAAGTATGTTCTGGAGGAGGCGGTACGTCCGCCATTAATTCACTCATGGACAGCCCGGGCTTAGCAGCCCGACGAGCCTCCAACACCGAGATCACTATACAGGGATCATCCTGATTAGTTGAGTTCTCCGACAGTAAGCACCAGTAGCGAAGCAAGGGACTTACAGGAACCTAGGGAGTCAGCCTCCAGTGTTCTGGCTGCTATAGGAGCTGTCATGGCAGGAGACCCATCAGCACTTGTTAATTCGATAATGGGCGTCGGAGCCCCACCCTGTCCCACCGGCGCCTCTTCTCTTTCCTCTATTGGGGACACTTGATCAGTGCCTATATGCTCCTGAATGAGATAGAGAAATGGATTAGAAGTCGAAGAAGAGAATGGATAAAGGAGTATAAATAAGGATAGAGATAGACCTCGAGCAGCTGGGTTATGTCTATGTTGGAGCCGACGATCTCACCACTCTTCTGCAGGCTCCCTTGGCGGGACCCTCCCTGATATCCTTCGTCTTCTCCTGTCTCCTCCTCTCCCCCCGACTCATCACCACTATCATCGTCCTCCGACGGCATCTGTTTAGGATCATGCCCCTGACCAAGCATCACTTTCACTAAGAGAGGTGGCTCCGCGCACCGACCCCATTGGCGTGCGTACATGTCCATGGTCGTCAAGTAGGCATGTCGTCGATGAAATTTTACCCGATCGGTAACCCGAATAAGCCGAACTTCTGGCAGCTGGATCTCATCCTACATTATCTTCTCCCATAGGGCTTCAATGCTCATCGATTGTTGTAGGGTCATCCAGTCTGACCACAATGCCGGGAAGATTGCATCGTGGGAAGGTTCGATCAAGTATCTTATTTGCTTCCCGGGTAGTTCTCTGGCTGCCCCGTGTGACCCTCCTCTAGGAAACGAGGTCGCAGTAACACCATGCGATTCCCTCGCTGCTGAGGTCTCGGCCTACACAGGCCTCGCTGCCTGGTGCACCCCTGTTCCCCCCTTCTAGCGGCACCTTGCCTGCTCTCTTGTCGCCCGGGTTCCACGTGGGTGGTCTCGAGTTGTCAAACTCGCTTGCGCAAAATCCCCTCAGGGTATGTTATAGCCCAATGTTCATCATACTTAGTTGATAGGCCAGCATCGGCCCCAGTGGGAGGAAGGGTAATGAAGTCTCTAGAGCAATAAGTGGTGAACATTAACCACATATGGCGAAGGATGCAGGGATTCCTCTCCTCCCAGACGTCCGTGAATACCCTCTTCGGCATTCGCTGGAGGCACACGAATTTCCTGGAGAATCGAGACGGCACGTAAGGCTCTCAGGTGATCTTCCCATCAATCCGAGCCACAAGCACCCCGCCTTGAATGCTCTAGAATTATTCTTGCTTCTCCAGTGAGTCTTTCCCATTGTCTACCATTTGGCCGATCGGGGTGGGGAATGGGTTGAAGTTGAAGTTGGCATGGTTACCAATTTTGATCCTTACTCCCTCCTTATTGAGATTCATCAGCGCGACCCCGACAATGTTCAATAGAGATGGTCGCAGACTGTTGCCCAGAGGAAAAATGGTGTTTGGGAAAGTGTACCTGCCAAGATAAGTCGCCACTAAGCCATGGAGGATCTGGAAGGGGCCACACACCCTCCGAGGTGACCCCCCTCTTGAGATTCATCCCAGAATGGCATACAGCCTAGCCAGTATGGGGACCCCTAGATTAAATCTTTTGTTGGCATCCATGGTGTCCGCCATCACCAAGGTTGCTGGACGGACGCCCATCCTTGCGTCCCGCACCGGAAGGAGACACCCGTTCAGGAAGGTGCTGAGGAACCCAGCATATCGAACATTCGAGTATCGGGCCTCATTAACGCGGTATCCCCATGATTGGTATTTCCCCGCCTCCAGGATCCTCCAGTACGATCCATCATTGCTCCTCTGAGCCGTGGTTGGACACTGTTTTCCCCGTCCCAACATCTTGACCGTCAGATCCTTCTCCAGGAACAGGCTGAACCAGTCCTTGTAGGCGATGTCCTTTAGGAATTACTTGACCTCCAGCCTCTCTTTGGCCAGCTCCAGCAGATGCCACGTCATCATGGGGGTCCGTGATCTGTCCCCCTAGGTGTTCATTGGGGGAAGGAACTCATCATATTGATATCCCTCCAGTGGGATACCTTCTATGAAGTGGACGTCCCATAGACTGATGCCAACTTCCCCATGGTGAATATGGAATGTGTTGGTGTCAGGGGACCACCGGGTGAATAGCTCCGGCCCGAGATTAGGCTGGCGGTAGAAGTGGAATTTCGACGTTCACACCGCCTCGAACAAACCAATGTGTCACAGCTCGGCCCTGAATTGGTCGCCCGTGTGGCAAACCCAGTATGCCCAGGCCCACTCACTGGTGAAGTTGCCTCCGGACCGTAAATCCCAATCTTGTAGACAACCCTTAGTATCATCTGTGATGCTCTGATGGAACATGCTTGTGTAGAGGGCTGGGGAACTCTCCGCAACAGGATCACCCCCAGCAATGGTCCTGGTCCTTGGGTTCAGGACATATACATCCATGTGTCTGGTCTCTCTGGAAAGGCGACCATTGTTGGTGATATTATATCGGGGAAGGTCATCCTCCCAGGTCACCCATGATGGTGGTGTATCAACCTCGAAGCCCAGCAGCGGAACCGCCTCCAAAATGCCGAAGTTCCATAGCGGAAGGTTGTTGGACAAAGGATACTCCTTCTGGGTGGAGGTTAGCAAGTTGAACAAAGTATGGTTGTTGGAAACAACCACCCTGGCGCTATAAACCTCCTCGTTCGCCGCCATTTCAGCTCTATGAGTGGCGGCTTCCCCCCCATCTACTTGGTTTGTGGCCATCTCCTTCCAGCCAAATGCTTCAAGAGTGTTGCGCAGAATCTGGATGTGTTGCACGAAATTTAGAAGTTGGGTGCGAAATCGGAGAAGTCGGCGTGGAAAATCATGGGTTTTCGCGTAAATACAGCCAAAACTTGGAGAAATTACGTGCTTCCAAAGTGGTCTTTACGCGCAGGCGTAGAGTCAATTGCGCGCATGAGATATCTGAGCCTATCGCATGAGAAATCTTAGGTACGGATCATGGGACCCATGGCCCCTTTTATAGGCGAAACCGGGGTTCCACGCCATGCGGAAAGAGGATTCCGTGCCAGCCGGAGTTTTTTGCACGCCGCCGCATTTTTTGCACGTAGGGAGGCCCATGAGGCCCAACACTTCAGCATTTCGGCGTTTCCCTCGAAATCCGATCATTGTGACCCCTCGTTGATCCAATTCTGAGGGGGAAATTTTTAGATGCCGAAAAGTCTTTAATTACTAAAGGAAGTCTCGAAATGACAAATTGAAGTCATATTCGGACCCAGAGACCCGGTCCGGAAGGGCTGGAAGTGTTGCACGAAAAAAAGGGGAATGTGCGCAAAAAAAGTTGTGCCACGTGGAAGGGGTTTGGGATTCGCGAAAGGTCCTCGGTGCGGGCACACAATAATTGTGCGCTCGTGCCCGCGCGGTTAACATTCCACGTCGTTGTCACTGGTGCGCAAATTTTGCGTGCCACCCTGAATTCTACACCACTGGATGCCTATAAATAGAAGGATACCCCTTCCATTTAGTGTTTTTGGAATTAGAACTATCTCTCATGCGCAAAATTAGACTTTTTCACGTGTAAGATGGCCTTCAGGTACTAATCATTTTCACGCCACCTCGCCCTGGGATCCGCCTTTGCACGCAATCCCACTTGCTTAACCAGAATTCCAAACCCTTCAGGGTTCCTCCCTTGCGTGAAATTCCTTCTGTTGCACACAAAACGGTCCAATTATGCGCAATCCCTTTCGTTGGGTGTGTCCTTGCCTTTGGGTGCGGTCTTTTCCACTCACGCGCAATTCACATCCCTTGTTCATGATCCTACTAGTCGCGTGCAAATCCTCTGTCCCGATTATGTGCTATCCTGGTGTTTTTCACGCAAACCATTTCTTTGCATGAAATCCCTTGGAACCCTCACCTTGATGTTCCCCGGGTGCCTCCCTGCGTAGGTGCCCAATATCCTCCTTATGGATGCCCCGGGCATACATGTCAGGCATACACACCATGCGTTGTTTTCCCGTGCGACCTTCCAGGCTCGTACGAAGTAACCTCAAGGTCCCTTGGGAGGTTTTTCCCATTGCATTGTTTTTCCTCATGCTTCTTCTCATAGGAACGCTAACGGTTATTGATTCTTCGCATAGCCATGCTAATGTGGACCCCTCGACATTTTGCTCTGAGACCCCCCTTCACGATATCCTTGCCGATGCCTTCCCTCCCACAAGGGGTAGAGGGTGTCGGTTATGTAAGTCCTAGGGGTGTGGAGCAAACCCACCTCGTCCGAGCTGCAGGATGTTAAACTGCCAAGCACCTCATCCTCAACACATGACGTTAAACTGCAATCTGGCCCCGTACCTCGCACGCAGGTTCCCCCCGGATCGTCAGGTCTCTGCAACCTCTTGTTTCTCACACCGAGCATGACTCACGTGAGCTTAGAGTGAGCACTGACCCTGACCTCCACCTTGTGAACTATGTGGACTTTGATTCGTGCTAAGGAATGGTACGTAGGAAGCCTTTATGAGGTTCAAGCCCACCACCCGGTAATTCCGACCTCTTCACGTCGATTTGCCAATCATTGTGGGCTGCCTCAGAGCGTAAGCCCCAAATGCCCCTGTCATACATGACGTTAAACTGTCCACCCAAACTACATGGACTTTGATCCATGCTAAGGCATGGTACGTAGGAAGCCTCCACGAGGTTTAAGCCCACCACCCAGTTGTTCTGACCTCTTCACGTTAGTTCTCCAATCATTGTGGGCCACCTCAGAGCGTAAGCCCTATCCATCAATCATTGTGGGTCGCCTCAGAGCATAAGCCCCATCCATTAATCACTTTGGATCACCTCAGAGCGTAAGCCCCATCCATTCGCCACTGTGGGCCGCCTTAGAGTGTAAGCCCCATCCATCCTGAACTACGGGGACTTTGATCTATGATAAGGCATGGTACGTAGGATTCCTCCACAAGGTTCAAGCCCAACACCCATGTCCCATCCTGACCTCTCCCTCGAGCCCACGTGCCTTGGAAAGATCATGACCTAGCCCAGAGGTTGTACTTCCTTTGGGCCCCATCCATGCGTTCATTCTCACAGGTCACCTTTTCTGGTGTCCCACTGTATCATCGAACTACGCAGACTTTGATTCCCTGTCACGGGGATATGTAGGAAGCCTTCACGATGTTCAAGCCCCTTCACTTCATCACCCATCCTGATTCTTACTCGGGCTTCCACATCTCGGTGGGATCATGCCACCTTATTCCACTCCACAACATTTGGGAAGACACCCACGTGCTAGCCCCAACATCGGTGTTCCCTCCAAGGGGTTCTTCAATCTGATCCACTCTAGTTAGTGTTCCGATTAGTCCGATTCATCTCCGATGGACGTTAAACTCACGGCATACCCTGTGTTAATCATGGGAAGCTAAGGAAAACCTCAGATACATGCATATGGAATAAAATTCCCCGCGTTCGATGTGGGATGCCTCAGGCTTCCGCGCCCTCGAGAAGCCCTATAATAAGGGACATAAGATAGACATGCCAATCCCCCAGCGTCAAGACACGCCAACGATGACTCAGTGTGACCATTATCCTAACCGAAGGTTGCTTCCCTAACCAGACCCCTTGGAGCATCTCGACGAAAGCATCGTAATTAACCGGCGTCCATGAAGATATGGCACCGGGAATGAGATTTGAGAACCATGACTTAAATCTATGAGGGAGACCTGGACTAGGTGATGAGATCTGAGGAGGAATACACAGAAGGAAGAACTGACATCCCATCATCCCGGTTTTGATCAAGGAGCAGACATCCCTAAATAAGGATCGGATATCGCCCGCATTTGGAAAGCGGGAATGCGGGGCAACAAGCAGTGTGTCCTCTACGTGATGGATACGCGCGCCCCGGAAAAATCGTTAGAAGCATAATTCTTAGAGAAAAGAACTAGAGAATCCATGGAGATGTACTAGGTTATATGAAACCCTTGGCCTCCAAATCTTCCAACTAAAATTTCAATTAATGAATCTCTACTGGCACTAACTCGATCGTGAACTCAATCTCTCACTTGGGCGGTAAGAAAGATAAATCTTCAAGAAAAACATCCTAAAATGGTCCACCACTAGACGAAAAGTATCATAATACACTCCTATGTCATCCAAAACAAGGACTACTATCTAAACTATGAGACAATATAATCTGTACTGAATTGGTCATTCACATCCATCCTGAAGATCCCACTCACCCTGGTGAGTATAGCTACCCCTGTCAGGAGATAGAAAGGTAATTATCCTCTGATAATAGTCAATATGATCCTGGTATAGAACTAGAAAATACATACTAAGAATCAAATTTAATTCTATAATTTCCAACACAAAAAGTTCCTAAAGGAAATGATGGACACCAATTTCAAGAGAACACTCCATGCAGTGCTTGATACCGTCTAACCGTGCTCCCAATGGTGTTTCAATGGTCATGACCCCATTTATTCTCTCCATATCCAAACCCAAATCATTTTCAAAAATATAGATAAAAAGGAATATAATGCTCTAATATAAAACAAAACACAAGATAAGGAATATTATATAAGAATCATATCTCTAACGGTAGAAGGTATTACATCCAAACCGATTGGAGCAGATTGTATGGAATACAGCTAGATTGACCCTATACCCTAGGATCTAGTTTGACTACCTTGTATTGTTACCTCTAAGTTACACTACCATTCTTGTACTAGGGTACCACGTCCCCTACCTTGGATTGAACAGCCAGTGAAACTCTAGCTAACAGTCTGTTGAGGGGTAGTCAATCCCCTCCTAAACTCAGGTTCATGACTAGATCCCCTAACACTACTCCACTATAGAAAATTCCCAAAAAAATATTTTGAAGATGACCCAACCTTTCAGAGACATGACACTCCACTATGGGGTGAGGAAACTACAAGTGATTGTGGCCCAACCTACCCCACTAAAATCACTAAACCAAACCATGGTCCTTAGGTGAAAGTCTACTCCCTTAACTACTATTTTTGCTACTTCCCTGGTGATAACTTTCATAGCAGTGCTACTTTCCACTAGAAGAAGAGTTCCTTGGTTTACCTACTAAAATTTTTTATCCATCACTTCAGTCCTCTCTTAGATTCCCTTCCATGATGAGATCATGTTTTATCACATCTATAAGGATTCTCAAGCGAAATATGTTCACATGTGACCTGATCTCATAGCAAAGCCCATCCTAAAAACATCTCACCCTGGTGATATCATCAGCTAATAAGTATGGAGAAAAGTGATGTAGGTTGATGAAGTATCTGACATAGTACATCACTGACATACCCTCCTATGTCATATGCATGAACTCACAATCCTTCTCATACCTCAATATCTCCGGATAGAAGTGGATCATAAAATTTTCCTCAAATTCCTTCCATGATAACTCCTCTTATTGCCCAGATTTCTCCAGAATTTCCTACCAATGCTTGGTATGTCCATGAAGCATGTATGAAAAAATATTCACCCTAATATCTTCAGGTGTCTCAGGGTGCTTGAATATCATCTAGACAGACTCAATTCATAACTTGGTTGCTTGGGAGCCTCCCTCCCTAGTGAACGTAGGTGGATGTTATAGCTAGAACTCTCTCCTCAGCTCAAACATCAAAGGCACAATGTGAACAATATCCCTTTACATAGATCACATGACCCTTATAAATTTTTTGTGAAGTTGTACATATATTTAATTCTTAGGAGATACAAGAATCTCTAGTTCAGATGCATTAGGAGCATGCTTATTACTGCTCTCCTGGCACTCAATTCGAATATGGCAAGGCGGAATTTTATTTACAAGGAAAAAAACTCCTTAGAATATGGGGTAATAAAAATTTCAACCTCAACAGATAACAATAATATAGAAACACTGGCTCATATTCTCTCTAAACATGGATTAACAAGTGAATTGGCATAAAATAACAGTTCATTTATTCCCTTTTTCATTAGATATAGCATGTATCTCATTTCACAGTTCATATAGAAAAACATATCACATGAAATAAATATATATCTATCATGAAAAATGCATGGGTTAGATACTTCCATACACATGCTCATTACCAAGCCCCAACACATCCTAATCTCTTTTATACATTTCCCAAATAATAAAGTAATAGAAAAGAAAACTTGATCCTTTGATACCACTTTGTAATGTCCCTGAAGTGGTGCTCCCTCAAGTGAACAAGCTAGTTGGCTACGTGACCTTAGGCATACCTCCCCGTATGTGACAACCCATAGTTTATAAATGGTACTTGTCTCATGAAATAAATGAATTTTATAATATACTATATAGTAATATAAACATAAAGAAACCAACAAAATCATTTCATTAATAAATATTGTTACATTAATCAGTAATGAAACCAATTAAAATTCTAAACATTACAACTAGACAAAAAATATAAAATAGAAAATCTAAAATTGGAAAATATGGATCTCCCCAATCTACTATAATCATCGCCCCCACTACCAATACTATAGAAAAGAAACAAAATATTAGTAAACCAAGAAACATTATAAAAAATGGAAATATATAACCTTGAGAAGAATTTAGTTAAATATTGAGTGAAATAATTAAGTGGTATTTATAAGAGTTAAAGTGACCATTGGAATAGTAATGTAACCATTGGAATAGTAATCTGACCATTGGAAATAGTAACCTAACCATTGGAAATAGTAACTTGACTGTTGGAATAGTAATTTTAGCTCAAAATAATAAATTGTGATATAAATAATATTTGTCATGATTAATGTAAATATAAATATTATAATACCAAAAAATAATATCATGATTAAAAACTCAAATAAAATATAAGTACATTTTTTAATAAACTGTATTTAAATTATTTCATAAAAATCATAATTAAAATTACCTATTTTAAAATTTTATTTTTATAAAATGAATATAATTTTTGAAATCATCACAATTAAATTATCCAAGGTTGAATTTTTTGTAATTTTTTGAAATACTTCAATTTTTAGGTGAATAGTAGAAATATAGTTTTTCACATAACCGGGCCAACAACCTGTGTGAGGGAAAATTCAATGATTGTCTGAATGACATCCCCAATGCCATGGGAGGTGGATTTCAAAACTTCATGTAAATTCTTACCCTGTTGTCTTAGGCTATTAATAATAACCTAAACCACATAGAATGTCCTTCTTCACCCAAGAAAGATCAACTGGCTATTGAGTCCTTTATACAGCAACAACCACCAACATTTAGTGGAAAATCCAATCCAATTGTAACAAAATTGTGGGTTAACTCAATGGAGAAGATATTTTTTATGATTTATTTCTCTTGGAAGTAAGAGATGAATATTTTCATCTATCATTTAGATGGAGAGGTCGATCAATGGTGTGCGTTGATTAAGAACATTAAACTACAGGATGAAATAAAAGAGATTGAGTGGGAATACTTTAAGAAAATATTTCTTACCAAGTATTCATCTCAAACTCTTCAAACAAATATAGAAAGATAATTCATAGAGATGAAGAGAAAGGAAGGTGAATTTTTCATGGCTTATAAGAAAAAATTCACAAGGCTTGCAAGATATGTCTCGGGGTTTGTTATCAATAATGATAGAAAGAAAATAGATTATTTAGTGGTTTAAAACCACACCTTAGAAAGTATTTATCTATTTGATACTTATGGATTTATAAATAAGTGGTTTGATTCTATGTTAAAGTAGAGATGGAGTTTGGAGAATGGTCCCATGGATATGGAGATAAGAAGAGAAGAATGTAGTTTCAAGATGGTGAGTCAAATGACAAAGGAGGAAAGAGGATCCAACTACCCATATATCAAAAATGTGGGTAGAGATATCATGGGAATTATATCAAAGGGATCTAGAAATGATTCAAGTATTGGAGAGAAGACCACCAATCGCGTGAATATAGAATAGATGTGAAGAAGCCTACCAACATGATGGAGGAAAGTAAGACACCACCAAATGCACTACCCATGGTTCAATGCTTCAATTGTAGGTAGAAATGGAACTATACACGCTAGTACACTAAACCATAGGTCCTTGAGGGTAATCAGTGTCAGCAAACACCAAATCTAAAGAAGAAAGTGTAAGATTATGAAATCACTACTGCTGAAGTTGATCATTAAAATGAATTCGTAAAAGGTACACTTCATATTCACCCAATAATGGAAAAAAATTATTCTGATTCTACACATACCTTTATATCCTATAATTTTGCTAGAAATGTTGAATCGAAGCCCTGATACCTTGAAGTTGAGATATCTATAAAAACACATAGTAGTGTAATCATTACAACCCAACTGTTGGACTCTTCTTCTGTAAGAATATTTAAAGAGATTCTTCCAGTGAATCTTGTAATACTTCCCTTGGTAGAATTAGACACTGTAATGGGCATTGATTGGCTCTCATTATATAGAGCACACATCAACTATCAGGAAAAGGAAATCTCCTTTCATATTCTAAACCATCCAATGCTCCTTTACAAATTCAAGGAAGATCATGAATCTCCTTTGTAAAATCCTTCAATGGTATAGGTGTTGATACCATATGAAGAAGGATACCTTTCCCAAATGGTTGAGTCAAAGGAAAGTATCAACCTGGATAAAATTACCATTGTTAGGGAATATAGTGATGTATTTCCTGAAGAGTTACCTAGAATTCCCCCAAATTTTGAGGTAGTGTTCTCAATAGAGATCATACTTGGAGTTAATCCTATCTCAAAATTCTCCTATATGATGTCCCTGATATAACTAGAATAGTTGAAGAAGCAGCTGTAAGAGCATTCAGACAAAGGGTTCATACGCCCTATTGCATCTCCTTAGGGTTCGCCAGTGCTTTTTTTCAAGAAGAAGGATGGATGAATGTGGTTGTGTATCGATTATCAGGATCTCAATAAGATAACCATAAAGAAAAAGTATCATATTACAAGTATTGATGACTTTTTGATCAACTATAAGGATCTTGATCCTTCTTAAAGGTGGATCCTCATTTTGTATATCATCAACTGAAGGTGAAGAAGGAAGATATTTAGAAGACATCTTTTCGTACAATGTATGGGTACTATGAGTTCATAGTGATTCCATTTGGACTTACTAATTCCCCTAAAATATTCATGGATTTTATGAATATAGTATTTAGATAATTCCTTGACAAATTTGTGGTATTATTTATCAAAGATATTATCATTTAATTCAAGATAAAGTAGGAATATAAAGAGCATCTAAGTATTATGTTTTTGACATTAAAAAATGAGAAAATATATACTAAGTTTAGAAAGTGTGACTTTTGGATGTATAAAGTCACATTATTGGGGAAAATGATCACAAGTGAGATAATTTCTATGGACCCTTCAAAAACAAAGGCAATTGAGGAATGACCCAGACCCACTAGTGTCACGAAAATCCATAGTTTTCTTAGAATTGGATGGGTATTACCAAATTTTTTTTGAGGAATTTATCATGATTTTATAGAAAACTAACTAAATTAACATGGAAAGGGGTAAAATATTTTTGAATGGAAGAATGTGAGGAAAGCTTCAAGGAGCTCAAGAAGAGGCTAATCACTTCATCTTTACTCACAATACCAACAAGTGGAGAAGGTTTTGTGATGTATAGTTATTATTCAAAGAAAGTATTAGGTTGTGTACTCATGCATAATGATAAAGTGATAGTCTACACTTCATGATAGTTGAAGATCCATGAGAATAACTACCCAACACATGATATGGAGTTAACAGTTATGATCTTTTCTCTAAAAATTTGGAGGCACTATCTCTATGGTGAGAAGTGTGACATATATACTGATCATAAGAGTATAAATTATATATTAAAACAGAAGTATCTCAACATGAATCAAAGAATATGGTTAGAGATAATCAAGGACTATGATTTCTCTATTCACTGCCATCCGAGAAAGGAGAACAAGGTAGGTGGTGATCTTAATAGAAAATAACCTTATACTCTATCCATGATGTGGATTGAGAGATACCATATCTTCTTGGATATGAAAAGGATGGATCTTAAAGGCATAATTATAAGTAATGCATCATACCATTCCCAAATGATTTCCCAACCATATATCCAATAGAAGATAAAGGATGCACAAAGGGATGATTTGGAGCTACAATAGAAGGTGAAAGCAGTAAAGTAATGGAAGATACATGAGTTACACATCAATGATGATGGTGTGATTTGGTTTGGAATGAGGCTTTTTGTGTCTTCATCACCTGAGATAAAGAATAAGATATTGGATAATATATATAGCTTATCTTTCTCCATCCATCCTAGAAGTACCCATATGTACAGTGATCTTAAAGAACACTTCTGGTGGTAAAACATAAAGAAGGATATTGTGGACTATATATCAAGGTGTTTGGTATGTCATAAAGTTAAAGATGAGTGAAAAAAGTCCAAAAAGGGATGATGCAACCATTTCTTATACCCATGTGGAAATGGGATAATGTTATAATGGACTTTTTCACTAGTCTCCTGAAGACATCCAAAGAAAATAATGTGATATTGGTTGTGGTGGATCGACTCACCAAGACTTCCCACTTTATCATTATTCGAGAAGATTTGTCACTTGAACAACTTTTCAAGATATATGTGAAGGAATTGGTGAGGCTACATGGGGTTCCACTTTCAATTATCTCATATCGTGATCCAAGGTTCACATCTAAATTCTGTAGAATTATTCGATGTGCATTGAGTACTAAATTTAATTTCAGCATAGCCCATCACCTCCAAACTAATGTCCAATCTTAAAGTACTATTCAGATGCTTGAGGAAATTCTAAGATCCTACTCAATGGATTCAAAGGTGGATAGGGTCAACACCTTCCATTGGATGAGTTCTCATATAACAACATCTTCCACTTGAGTATTCAAATGGATCCATATAAATCTTTGTATGGGAAGTGATGTATAAATCCAACTTGTTAGGATGAAATTGAGGAATGAAAAATACTTGGACCTGATCTTGTGTAAGAAATGACAAAGAAGGTTCAATCCATCTAACAACATATAAAATTTTCTCAGAATCGACAAAAGAGATATGTTGAAAATCATAAAAGGTAATTGGAGTTCGATGTTGGAGATAAAATTTTCCTTCAAATATCACCATGGAAGATATTTATGTAGTTTAGAAAGAAATGGAAGCATAACCTAAGGTATATTGGCCCCTTTAAGATCCTTGATCGCATAGGAGCAGTGGCCTATCTACTTAAACTTCCACCAAATATGGCTCAATATCATGTTGTGTTCCACGTATCACTCCCAAGGAAGTACATACCTAATCCCTCACATATACTGAATCCATAGGTGGTAAAACTGGAGAATGACCTCTCATATAAAGAGAAACCAATGAAAATCTTGGATCATAGAGATAAAGTTCTATACAAAAAACAACTCACCTTGTCAAAGTGTTGTATAGGAACCATAAGTGTGAAGAGGTGACTTGGGAACCATAGGAAATAATAAAATAGAAGTGATCTCACCTATTCTCAACCTTGAATAAGAGTTGAAATTTTGGGGACAAATTTTCTAAAGGGGGGAATAATGTCACAACACAGAGTTTATAAATGGTATTTGTCTCATGAAAAAATGAGTGTTATAATATACTACATAGTATTAGACACATACGGAAACCAACAAAAAAATATTTCATTAATAAATACTATATAATTAATCAGCAATGAACCCAATTAAAATTCCAAACATTATAACTAGACAAAAAATATAAAATAAAAAATCTAAACTGGGAAAATATCGACCACCTCAATCAACTAGAATCATCTCCCCCACTGCCAACACTATAGAAAAGAAAAAAAAATATTAGTATACTAAGAAAAATTATAGAAAATGGAAATATAGAACCTTGAGAGGAATTTATTTGAATATTGAGTTAAAGAATGAAATGATATTTATTAGAGGTAAAGTGGTCATTGGAAAAGTAATGTGATTGTTGGGATAGTAACCTGACTGTTGAGAATAGTAACCTGGTTGTTAGAATAATAATTTTACCTTAAAATAATAAATTGTGATATAAATTATATTTATCATGATTAATTTAAATATAAATACTATAATACCAAAAAATAAATATCATGATTAAAAAAGTCGAAGAAAATATAATCATATTTTTTAATAAATTATATTTTAAAGTATTTCGTAAAAACATAATTAAAATTTCCTATTTTAGAAATATATTTTGATAAAATGAATATCGTTTTTTAAATTAGCATGTTGAAATTATCTGAGAGTTATTTTTTTTATAATTTTTAGAAATACTTTAATTTTTAGGTGAATAGTAAAAATACAGTTTTTCACATAACCGGTGTATCTTAAATTACACCACTCATGTTGTAATAATGAAATAATACATTATAGAACTTGATATTAGGACATGGAATATTTTATTTCATAAATCATTCATTAAAATACAATAAACTTAATTTCCAAACCTAAAAACAACTTTCCAAAACCTAAAGTCAAAAGTGATTCCTTAAAATAACAATTCTCTTTTTTCCCACTTTCTTGTTTAATAAACTAATGAAATAGAATTATAAAGGGGATTTAAATTCTTAAACCTATTATATTATATTTATATATGATTTATATTTTTAAAAATCACTATTAAATTTTTTACCTTTGATATAAATTTTATTCAATATTTTATTCTAAAAATACCCCTCTCCTCAAGTATAAATAACCCCTCTCCCTCTCCTTGGAAAACCACTCATTCCCCACTTGACAAAACATAACATCTGAAAAAATAATCCCTCTAAATTCCATTATAATACCTATGTATGTTATATAGTAAACCAACACCAAACATCAAGGGAGTTTTAGTGGCATACAAGAGAAGTTGCACCGAGGATTAAGTAAGTTTCGATCAACTCTTCTTCTTTTTATTTATTATCTTCTTCAATTTATTATTTTTCACCATACCTTTAACAACTAAAAATTATAATATTAATTAATAAATAATATAAAATTATATTAATAATGTTAACCTACTATATGTATCATATTTATTATATATATAAATTTCAAACTTCCCTTTCCCGCTCTCCCGATAATGTCCCGTCAAAGGTCGATTAACCACCTACGGAGACATTTCCATGTCAAAACATATAACCATAATCATGTATGGATATTATTAACTCTATATAATATATAAAAAATTAATTATATGTATTATAATATTCTAGAATTAATTATACTAATGTATAAATTACATTGAACAAAGTAGAGAAATCGAGGAAAAACGAGAAATTTTTAAGTAAAACATGATAACAAAATGACTAACCAATAACCAAAGAAATTGAGAAATATAATAAAATGACTATAATTGATAAATAGTGTTAAAAATCACAATAATTCACTTCTATATAAATGTTTTAATAAATCTAATTTTATTATTCAATAGGTGAAAAATTGATAAAATAAAGTGGGAATAAAGGTAAGGGGAATCCCAAACCCAACTCCTTTTCTTTGGGTTATCCCTCTTTCATAAAATCTTTAGTATAAATATTAAACTAATGTTCCTTAAATATAATTTCATTATTATTCCCTTTTCTTTTCTAGGATATACGTTTTTTCTACTTAATTTTATGAAAAATTAAAATATTTTCTGAAATAACTCTTCTTTCCAAATCACATCTTTGACTCCTCTTGAGTTATTTCTTATTCACTCAATAATGATGATTCTTATACCAATATGTTTTTAAATTTTAAATTTTATAACCCCGTATTTATTCATGAAACCATTATTGATGAAATCCTTATAAAACCCATTCCTTTTCATGGTTAATTCATGACTATGATTGTAATATGTTTTATGTGGCATGCATGATTATATAAATATTATGATGTGACGGGTGGGCTCGGAATTATATAGTCCTCCAATGCATTGGGTAATGTGATGTATCTCATTAAATGATGTGTATTATGCATGAAAATGATGCTATATTTTTTCATAATGATGATGTTATGATTATGCACAAATGTTATGTGTGAACATGATGTAAGCTTTGTTCACAACTATGTGTGTTATTTGGCCACTATGACATGATGTTTCATTTTTATTCATTTCTACATTTTATGCCTTTATCACATGTTTCCATCATTATATTTATTATGATCCTATTCTTATGATATTATGATTATTATTATTATCACCCATGTTATATCTATTCATATCCCTTATTCATCCTCTTATTGGGATTTTAGCTCACCCCTTTCTTTGATGTATATCCTCAAGTGAATACATGAACTAAGGATAATGTGAGGTTTTATAAGGATAAATAAGAAGGATTTAAATAATTTTTTATATTTTATTATGTAAAATTCACATATGAGCCTAATTTTTTCAAGACACTAAACCTTTTAATCTTGGATTTTTATCTCTATTGTGTTGTTTATCTTAAAAATGATGTAATAGTTATGAAAGAAAAAATAGGGTCATTATACTATATACTAGACATATCTGACTAGAATTGATGATCTAAAGAATATAGTGGGGAGACTATAAACTATAGTAAATAGTTTCAATGAAATTAGAAAATAATATCAGAGTGGTAGAAAGATCAAAACAAATATGAATAAATAATCAGAAAATAAAATCTAAGAAAGGATCAACTGAATAAATCTAAATAATAAAAGAATAATGTAATGTTGGAGTGAATGTAACTAAATAACAATCTAAAATTCATAAAAATAAAAGACTAAGTAAAAAATTTGAAACCACAATCTCAAACCTCATGTCAGTATCATCTCTAATCTCCAACCCATCTAGCCAACTACAAATCAACAATAGGGTCCTTTTCCCTTTTCCAAACCTACATCCATGAAATTTTTTTAGGTACCAAATGGAAGCTTATCCAGGGTGTGAGTACAACTCACTAGTTAGATACCAACATGTCTAAATAAATATATTCTAAGAAATATAGTGTATTTAATATAGTGATAAATGGGGTATTAGTTTAATAAATTAATACTATGCATGAAATAAACATGTTGGCCCTCAAGTTCCGAGGTGACACCTGGGGACAGCCCAAAACCTGCTTCGAAGCCCTAAAAAATATCTCTATCTATAGAAGGATCCCCCTACATTAGGAAGGATCACCCAAATAGAGGCAAATTCTTCCATTGAGGATGAATCACACAAATATCAAGTTCACAAATGGCCTCTACCTACAGGCTATCTAGAATCTCACCCTTAGGCATCTAGTGACAATGCATCTGGTCCTCAAACATCTGATATAATTATATATTCTTCCTTTATGTATCATTTACCTGTGTTCATAGCCCTATAGAGGTATGAAAACATGCACCATGCCCTCATGCGTTAATATAAATCATGATTATTATCCTGAAAAACACAACATGCCATAAAGCATCCCTCTCTCAAGCATTAATCACATCTATGTCACATAAATACAAAATTTATACAATAAATAGTAAGGAAAAAAAGACACATTTCATATATATATAATAATAATACACAATGATCAATTTATCAAATTATAATTTTTTCATCCAAGTATAATTCATTAATTCATGTTCCCAATTATCATCATAATTATATCAAACCTATTTCATTTATCATTTAACCCTAAGTTCATTAACATGTATGTTAACCAACTTTAGCTGAGGTGATTCTACTATAAGTAATCACATAATATATATGTTATTACAATTCATAATATTAAACAAAAAATCAATCAATTTATCCAATTTAATGAAGTTCTCTAACATCGAATTGGCCAAGTCTTAATAAGGTCCAAAGTTAGCACACCAATTAGGTGGTTGTAGGTCTCAGACTCCATGCCTAAGGACCTAACATGATCTAATGGACAATATAAAATGAACAATTATAATTTAATAGGTATTTTCCAATTTATTTGGTTTCACACATGGTGTTTCGGCACAATCTCACATATTACATATACTATGGATAATTAAATCAGACCCAAGGGAATAGTTTTAGACCACCCACCTTTATTTGGTGATCAAATAATGCTTTCAATAGGTAAATCCAACAATAAATAAGGAAAAAATATTTAAAGAGAAAACTTGGTCACATGATATAAAGATCAACACCCAAACCGAACATGATCAATGGATTAACCCATAATAACTAGAGAACAACAGAAGAGAAGAGAAAACCTAAGAAAAACAACTCATCGGAGATGGATTGCTTGAATGGGATGTCTGGAATGGAGGAAATCACTCCAAAATCTCCTATAAATTTCCTCAGACTTGATAGAGGAGAGATTCACATGAAAAAAAATTAAAATATAAACATAAAACATGGATTATAACCACTAAGACTAAGAAATACATGGTGTGTAAATGTATTACATGGTGTATAATTTTTTATTTATGAGTACACCAGAATTTGTGTCACCTCTGGTGAATTTAACCCTACCCAAACATTACACATCATGTAATGTAGATTCATGGTGTGTAACCAGTTTAATTCATGAACTAGTTCGTGGCCTATATCCTTTTCATGTCTTCTGCTTGGTGATAGTTACACATCATGTAATGCATTTACACAGTATGTAAATGCCCTATAGACATATTTAATCCCAGCTTCTGCAAAAGCACCTAAACCACCTATAAAGTATTCCAAACCCATAGGAAACATTTTTAAACTCATTTAAAATGTTTATATCTAGACTCTATTAATTCAAAAAAACATACATCCACGAACTTTAGGTTATTTTCACCAAAAAATATCTCCGTCTCCGAATGAGACTCGATCACCAAGGTTTAAAGACAAGTAAAATAAAAAAAAAAGAGTTATAAATAAAAAATAAAATATATAAGTAACTAAAAAAATATTACATCTTATAAATTTTATAAATAATAGAAATTTAATTTTTAGATAAAATCATCATTTATTCAAAAAATACTAATTTTAATATTATAATTGATTTTATTACCCTTTGAAAATTTACTTATAATCTCATAAAATTATATTATAATTAAAATAAAACTTCATATTATTTTATAAATCCATTTTATGAAAATAATTTTTCTTTTAAATCATTATATTCATTATAAAATTGAAAATAAAACATTTATTTTTTACAAAAATACCCACACTTAATTTATCATTTTAAAAAAAGGTATTTACTTGTACCATAATGTAAGTATATCATATTTTCATTTTATAAGATACCTAAATATTATTTTACATTTCCATAGGTGAGGTTACTATTCTAATAGTCAAATTACTATTCCTAATGTTCAGATTACTATTCCTAATGGTTAGATTACTATTCTAATAGTCAGATTACCATTCCAACCGTCAAATCACTATTCCAATGGTCAGATTTATAACAGTTATATGGATTCCCTGTTTTATATAAATACCTGTTATTTCATTCTTTCTTCATTCACTTATATTTTCTCTCAATTTTATATATAGTTTCAACATCAAAATGAATATTTTATTATTAACATTATGTTTTATTTCTACATCTTTGTTCATGAGTGCGGTCATTATGGTGGATCAATCATATCCAAATTATCCTATTATTATTATTGTATTTTCTATTTAATGTCCCATTGTAATATTTAGAATTATTATTTTTTTATTTTCTGAATAATGTATCATTCTTCATTTATGAGAATAATAATTTTTTGGTTTCTCTATGTGATGCATGACATAATTATAAGAAGGGATATTTCATTGATAAAATTATGGGTCATTACAGAGATTGAGATAGATATATATGTAAGAGACATATATATATAATTTATCATCATTCTATAACATTAAATTTTTTTGTTTTTTATGAATAGAAATACTTTTTAAAAGATTAAAAACAATCTTGAGGAAAATAACCTTTCCACTTTGAAAATCACTTTTGAACAACTAAAAATTCATAAAAATATTTTGGAAATAATTTTATTTGAAAATAACCTTATAAACTTATAATTTAATCTTAAAATAAAATAATGTTCATTATTGAGGTTAATTCTGTACATGTCGAGTATGTTAAAACAAATATTTATTTCACATTTATGTAAGAAAAGTTAAAGGGTACACCATTAAGAAAATAAAAAGAAGACCCCTTTTAAAAAAATTATAAAATAGAATCATGGGTAAAAATGAATTTATACATTTATAAGATAATATTAAAAACATTCTTAAAATAATTTTAAGAAAACATGGATTTGAAAGAAAAGCGATTTATGATCGAAGAGAATAATAAAGTTCTATTTTCTTAAGAACATGTTCTCAATCATTTTAAGTAACAAAGAGAGGAAAATGGTACCATTACTTAAAAATTTTATGAATAAATATAGGAGAATAAAATTAAATGGTTTTATTAAAAAATAATCAAATAATTTAATTCAATGTAAATTCAAGCATAAACATCCTTGATTAAAATGAGATTGAAGCCTAAACCCTTATTGCCTTGGTAACTTTTAAATCATAACCCCTATGAATGAAGTAAGTAAATTGTAAATTAAAATACAATTAATTATTAATTATTAATTATATAATATTAAAAGGGGAAGTATATACACCATATAAAAGAAATTAGGTTCATAAAAGAACATGTGCCTCAAAGAATGAAGTTTTGAGATGGAAAACCTTACCTCGAGTCCAAACTTTATCGTGTTTGTATTTTATATCCTATATAATAAACTTATAATAATTATTTTTTTATTAAGTGATTTTTATAGGTTTAACAACTTATACTTAAACAATTTTATTTATTTATTTTAAATACTTGTTTAATTATTTATTCAGTTATGTCTATGTCGAGTGTTTTGAGGATGCTTAGTTCATAATATTAAAATGGTATCGGTGTATTGACCATGGTCAAAGTGGTAATTATTACATTATATACATAATAATAATAATGAAATAAATTTTACTTTTAAAACCAATCATTAAGGATTATTATAAAAAATGAACTACGTTACAATCATGGAGACGGTAGGTCGTACGTACGCATGAGTAACATTTCCATTTGTCAATGATCATGATGGAAATAAGTTAAGTGTTATTTTATATTTAAATAATGATAATTGTATCATATGTATGATATTTTTTCTTTAAATACACTTATATATAACATCCATGTTATAAGGTAATAAAAAATAGATCATATACCTTTGTGAAGCAGAAATCCTCCATAAACACGAACAATGTTATCATTTTTTAATATATGGTAAGGTATAAAGGTATATAATATGTTAATTTTAAAAAATTATTAATATTTCATGAATATAATATATAAAAATTAAATAAATCGTAATTAATATTCATTAGAGGTGGTGATGGGAAATAAATTACATCGGTTCGCGAGGTGGTAGTCTGTCATACACACGATCGATGGTTTCATTTCCCATTTGATGGAAGTGGAGATGGATTTAGGGTATGACATTAACATAATAAAAAAATATTATATGGTAGATACTAGTTTTATTATATCATTATGATTTATAAATATTTAAAGGAAGTGTAATAAGAAATAAAACAAATATTCTTGGTTAAGATCGACACCTCTTCTTCAGACCACCTCTTTACAATTATACCTAAAGCCTCCCTAGATTGTATTTTTGATCAAAATAATGCCTATAGAACATGGGAAGGGAAATAAGTAAGGTCTTTGGGCATTTATTATCTAAAAAAATGGAGTTTTTAAGTGTTTGAATGATATTATATGGGTTCCCTTTTATAATTGAGGAGGAGTGACATTCTTTTAAATACCCAAAACTATTCAACAATGGGAAGTCAATCTCAAGCCAAGTGCCTCAAAAATGGACAAATAAAATATTATAGTATATATAAGTCCAATAAAAACCTATAAAATTTAAAATAAACATGTTTTAAATATTTTATTATATTTACCTTCATAGTTTAACTCCCCACTCCTCCTGATAAAACGGTTTTAACATTAGTCGTAGTAACAGATTTTTACTGCTTTTACTATTCATTATGACCAAAAAATAAGTTGAAAATATTATATAATATTAATTATTGTTATTGTTAAAAATATGGAATAAATTTTATCAAATTTAATTAACATAAGTGTCATAATTTAATTTAAAATTAAACCCGCAGATGTGTTGAAAAACGATTTTTTAAGAAATTCATTTTTCAATCATAAGATGATCTTATAATAACTATATGAAAGTAATAATAATTAAATTAATTTCAATTAATATTTATATATATATAATCTATAAATTTAATTGAAATAATTCCTCATTAGGGGCTATTTTAATTAGTTAAAATGGATAAATATTGTGCTCTTTAAAACAGTTTTCAAAAAAATATGTTTTTACACCTAAAAATAAACTTATATTAAAATCTAGTATAAAGATGATTTAAAATTAATTAATTGGATAAAATATAAATAAATAATTATTATTTTACTTTAAAATAAAATTAAATTAATATAGGTACTTTTAAATTACTTATTTTATTAAAAAGAAATGACAGTTTTACCAACAATCGGTATTTTTTTCATTATTCATTGAAAAATAAACATTTTCCAAAAAATCCCAAAATCACACCCTAAGTTAAAATAGATATGATGATTTAAAAAATTATTTTCATTTTATAAAATACCATTTATAAAAGTTCTAAAAATTAATTATAATATTTTCTCACAAAAATTAATAAAAATCATTTTTGAAGAAAAAATATTTTTGTAAGAATTAATGTCCTTATTAAAAATTGAGTGGTTATTTATTAAGGATTTATAAATAAATTTATATTTATTAGAAACTTTATATATATTTCATAATTTATTTAATCCTATTAATACCCTCTAAATTAATTTCTAGGTTATAATGGTCGTATAATATTTTAATAATATGTCACGGTCTGTTTAGTCTTAGTGTTGCATATTGCATATATTATCAAATATAGTGTTCTTTTAAAATATTAGGATGTTAAATTATACACCCCTTAAATAAATTTAATCCTAAAAATTTGAACTTATGATCATAAATCAAGGGTTTTACATTTGAAAATTCCCTTTGCGGAAGACCCACGTCGTAAACAGGGTTAATAAAACTTCCTATTAAAAAGATGGAAAGGGGTATACAAAGGATATATGGAATAAAACATAACTAGTTTTCCAAGTTAGTGAAAATTGGTGGGAAGTGAAAATATATACATGGAACAAAAGCATAAATAATTATGTATAGTGATAGATATTATTGATCACAGTAAAGTGAATGATTAAGAGAAAGTTAACAACCACAAAACTATAAATTTGTGATGAGATAAAAGACCATTGATTCAATGTATATGAAAGTAATAGGATAACATTTTTTCAAGATCCTTTTTCTAGATTTGAGAGAGTATTTAACTATCAATACAGATAACACTATAAAATATACTTACTTTATATCTTTTTATTTCATAATTTCATCCTTTCATTGCACTTTGATAAATTTCCACTTCACCTCTTACTCTAAGGAATGAATATCCAAAATGAATTTTTTTATACTTGAATCACTAAAATTAACTTTTAACGGATCATATCCATAAAATAGTAACAATATATTCCTTTTATCTTTATTAAAACCAAAATGGTTATCAAAAAGTAAGATAATACCCAAAATGAATATGTATATATTAATCTTTAAAACTTAATAATAAAAACAAATGTTTAACATATATCATTATTTAAATAAATAACCCTATATCCCAAATAACCTCAATAACCTCAACATGAAAAAAGGTTTTAACCTAAAATTTTATCTCATACCCTTGAACTTAAATCTCCAAAAACATAATAGTATTCTTCCCAAACATTCCTTTACATTAAACCTAAAGGTTATATATATCTTAACCTAATAAAATGTTTCCCAAAATATCATTAATCAACACAAAATCCTAAAAAAATAAAAAATATTTGATCCTAAAATGTTTTTCCAAAAATAAACTTAATATTTATCCATATAATCATTTAAGTAAAAATAATTTCATATCAACCAGTACATCATGTAGGCTAGTGGTAGGCATTTCACCCTTATTTCCCTTTAATTATGGGTTCAATCCCCACAACCTTATCAAATATGATGAGTCGTCACCTAACATACTAGTTGTTATTTTTATAAAACTATATTAATATATTTCATTAAAATTTCCCAAAAAATGATGAACATACTCAAAATAACATTAATCGTCAAATCAATTTTTAACCACTAAAGTCTTTTATACATATTTTTTCCCCACAAAATCAAATAATCTTAATTAACTATAATTACCTCAACATCAAGAAAATATCAAATATTATATTTTCCATAATAATTTTTTTCCCATAAAATATCACCTTAACATTAAATAACATCTCTAGTTCATCGGTATCATTCAACATATTCTTGAAAATCCTTAAAGAAAACTACTTCAGAACAATCCATAGAAGTTTTGGGATTCTCATAACCAGAATACCATTAATAAAAATACTTTAACAACATGACTCTTGAATTAAAACACCTAAACACTTCAATCATTCCACTTAAATTATTTTCATAACATAGGACCTTAGGTATTAATCCTTAGATTAGGGAATTTACTTCAATAATGACCAAGTTCCACACATCTACAACATTGAACTATTAGTGGTGCCTTAGGTTGAACTTTATTTCCCTGCATCTTATTAATCAAACTCTTTATTTTTCTTCATCAATTATTTTCTTTGTGGCCTCCTTTTCCATACATAAATCATCTTTTAGTTCCTTTAAGTCATTTTCCATGGTGACTCTTCCCACATTTTTGACATGTGGTAAATTGAATCTTATTTTATTTATTATATTTAACACTTAAACTTCCATGAGACACCATACTTCTCTTCTTTGATGTGTTTGGAAATTCAACTATGTTCTAGTTATTGATTCTAATTTGATATTGGTCATTTTTCATGATCACAAGATGTCTAACATCCATTCCCATTAGGTCAGACATCTTGTTAGGTAAATCATTACATTTCTCATAACATTGGTTGTTGGCATGATTTCTCCTATTTCCTGCCATTAAATAAAAAGAAAAAAAACAAGATGATGATATATTAACATTTAAAATGGAAACTTATAAAATTAGAAGTAATAACTTATAAATGATAAGTATATCTTAATTTATGAGTATTCTGGTTTCAATATAGGTTATCCATGGTAATTTTTCCTATTATTTTTTCTAACCTAACCATTTTTTCAAGTCCTTCATAATGGTTCATAAAGAGTTTGGTAATTTCCAAAGCATATTCCTCAGGAGTTTCAGACTAGGTGTGTAGTAAAACCCATTTTCATGCATCATGTGACGATCAAGTCTAGCTCAATGTTCCCTTTTCAGAGTTATTATCATTAGGTACAACTATGTCAAATCTACATCCACTTTTGTTATCTTGATAGGTGTGTAATTTATCATAAATCACTCACTCTATACTTCAACATAATTCCAAGATAATTGTTTTCTATACTTAGTCTTATCCTTATACTTATCCTTATACTTATCCCTAGGGTTCTTGATAAAATTTTCTCATCATTATTTCTAAAGTTTAACCAAACCTTTTCTTTGATACCAACTATAGTGACCTAATCCTTTTACACATATTATTATATGATTTTTAAAATAAACATCTATTAATTAAAATCTAAAGATCATGAGGCCTAGTGTCTTTGAAAAACTATATTCATAATACATAAAAATGAGACGAAAATAAAACTTCTTTATTTATTCTCCATAATGAGCTCCTAAATCCTTTCGAGATCCTAAAACTGCATGGGATAACTTGGGGAATATATAGACAAAAAGGGGTGAGCTAAAAAGCCCTATAAGGGAATAAACATGATAATGAAACATAATATGTGATTTAAAGGTATAACATGATACCATAAAATAGAAGGCTTAAGAGTAATCAAATGGGATCATAACATAAAGAACATAGTATCATAAGTTCTTGGAATCATAAGAAATTTTGTAGCAACAAAAAACATGACAAAAACATAAGTCAAGGCTAACCATTGGGAAACGTCACATGGTGGACAAAATTTCATAATGGATTAGGTTGTTCTGAATCCCTAAGGCCATATTTTTTATTTATTTTTGGATAATACCCTTTTTTAACTGGTTTGAGGGGTAACCTTACATGGCCTATAGGCCTAGAGGAACTAGGACCAATACATGACCTAAAGGCCTAAACATTAGACACACAACACAAAAACCCCTCACTAAATGATTATTCAATGATGTTCCAGAACTCCTGACCTCCAAAGCTAATCAGCAAGTATTTCTCCATACAAAACTATATGGTGTCTAAAACCAATGGCCAAATCTATACCCTATCATCCTTATAATATGGTCCCACCCATTACATTCATTTCATGTACATGCATATGTTTTCCACATAAGTAAATAATTTATAAGTCATAAACATAAGAACTACCCATGGAAATAAAATGGGTATCATAATCTTTTCTCATATCATAATCAAATGAGATTTGTTAAATAATGTATTTGAAAAATGATCATAAGGAATGTATTATTCCATAAAATGAAAGAAGATTAAGTGAGGTATATATGTAAGATACATATATACATAATTTAGAATCATTTCATATCATTAAAAGTTGTTACTATTTATGGATGGAAATACTTTTTAAAAATATTAAAAACAATCATGAGGAAAATAACATTTCAACATTGAAAATCAATTTTAAAAAACTAAAAATTGAAAAAATATTATGGAGATAATTTTCTTTGAAAATAACCTTAGAAAAATTTAAATTTATCTTAAAAGAAAATAATTTTCATGGTAGTGGGTAATTCCTTACATGCAAGGTACATTAAAACAAATATTCCTTTCACATTTTTGTAAGAAAATTAAAAAGGTGCATTATTCAAAAAACTAAAACAAAATTCCTTTTAAAACATTTTGTAAAATCCAATAATGGGTAAAAATGAATTTAAAATTCATGGGAGAATATTAAAAAACATTATTGAAAACATTTTAAGAAAATATAGATTTAAAATTAAAAAAAATCCAATCAAAGAGAATAATAAAGTCATATTTTCTTAAAAACATTTTATCAGTCATTTTAAGTACCAAAGAGAGGAAAATAGTACTATTACTTGAAAATTTCATGAATAACCAGAGGAGAATAAATTTAAATGGTTTTATTATACAATAATCAAATAATGTACTTCAATGAAAATTCAAGCATAAACAACCTTAATTAGAATGAGATTGAACCTAAACTCTTACGTCTTGAAAAATTTTGAATAATAACCCCCATGAATGAAGTAACTAAATTTTAAATTAAAATACCATAAAGTATGAAGTATTCATAATATAATATAAAAATGGATAGCATGTAATGTCATGTTACTATTTTCAAGTACTCCTCAACCCTCTTTTGATCATGCTTTGGTTGGGTCTCATTTAAGGGTGTTAGGATGAAATTTTGAAAAATTTGGAAAGTTCTGGGTCATGCACAATTAACACACAATTTTATCAAATCATGTAGCCACCTAGGGAAAACCATTAAAACCCAAATGATGGGGGTTTTCACAGTTAGAAAATGGTTTGACAAACTTTGTGCCCACCTAGTAGAAACCATGCGCCCCATTAGAGGGGTGCATGGTTAGGGCGCACAGTTTAACAAACTGTGTAGCCCTACCCAGCTATACGTGCATGCAAGACTTTTTATTTCATAAAATTTGTTTAAAATTTCCAAAACCCTCGTATAACCTCCCTCTCAAACCTAACTCAAGGTATTACAATTTCCTAGGTCTTGGGAGCTCTCAAGAGACCCTTTTGGATACTCTAAAACCTATTCTAAAGTAGATCAAATCTTGGAGAAACTAATTTGATCCCTCTCCAGTAAGAGATCTTATCTTGTTCCTTCTCTCCCGCTCTCTATTTATTTTCTCCATAGGGTTTGTTAGATCATCTTATTAGTGATGGATCTAAACTCTTTTGTTTTGTATCTTGAATCTGGTTGTATTTCTAGATCTCTATTGATGTCATTCGTCGTTGGAAATTCCTATTATGGGTTTTGAGTTTTGTGGTACCTTAATTAAAGGTAGGTGGTTACATTTAGATTTTACATTTAATAAACCATTTATTTTCTTGATTAATTTATTTTTGATTTTAATTAAATTATAAAACCCCAATTTGGTGTGAATTGAAATTTGAAAATGAATTGGAGTGAATTTTGGGGAAAACCACCCTATTACAATGAAATTTGAAATGTAGGTGTGATTTGAATTTGATAGATTTTCCAAAATTGATTTTTTAAATTAGTTTTTAGAAAAATGGATTAAATTGATTTGTTAGAAACCTAGGATTGGTTTTATCTTAAAAAATGAATGAAATTAATTGATGAAAAATCCATGATTTGGTGTTGAATTTAAAATTGGCATATTGAAAATGGAAATGGGGCGATTGGATTTTAAACTATTTTGAAATAATTTCCCATTTTTTGATTTATTGATTAAGCACATGTAAGTCTAGGTAGTTAGTGGGTTATTTAAGAAAATCACTCTAGGAGGGTAATTCCCTAGTAACAGTTTGATGATGATAATAATAACTAAACATTGTTTGGCTAGTAATTTTCCCTTAAGTGTGAGTGGATGATTGTAATTAACCCTTAAGTGGGAGTGGGCATTGTTGTGATCATTGACATGGGAGTGTGAGAATCCTATAACCAGGAACTATTGTACCATAGGGAAGATGTACATATTTCTTGTTGTGATTACATTGATATATATTTCATTGATTTTGAATGGATATATTCATTCCAGTTGATTTATATAAAATTTTTATTTAGCCATTATTTGAAATGTTTCCATATTTTGAAATGAAAATCATGTTTTGATTTAAATATTCAAATGTACTAACATGCCTATTTTATTTAAAATTAAGAGCATGGTTTGTTTTATTTATTATGGAATCTTATTATGGAACACTTTGTGAGACTCTACTAGGATTTTGATATCACACTCTATCTTTTCCTTAGAGAATTTATAGATTTCCTTCTTCCAGGTTCGAGCAAGGGGAAAGCACCACTAGGAGGTGAATGTTGTTGTTGGTTTTTTGAGCTTTGAGTGTTGTGTCCATTGAGACTTGGATTGTTTATCTTATTCTTATGGTACTTCAGTGATGTATTATTTGGGTTTTTTATACCTTTTTTATTTCTAGTATTTTTTCCTTTGGGAGTTTTCTTTGATCATACTAACTTGTTTCTTTATATTTCATTTTTTATGTGGAAAACCATTCACTATTTTATCTTGTATGATGTTGGGTGCTAGTTTCCAACCTATGGAGATCAAGAATGACCTTTGGACCATGTAAGGATTGGATCGGTTGTTAGGGTAATAGGGTGTCCAGGTCGGTTCATGAAAAATTTGTATTAGAGGCTGCAGGTTATGTATCTTTCCTTGATGTCAGTATGCAATTGATAGATCTTATCAGGATTTAAGAGGTAGTTAAGAGTGATGCCTAGAAAGATCTCATTGCAATGAGCCTTAAGTTAGTATTTGTGGTTTGGGAAATACATATTGAGGATTAGTTCTAGTATTTTCCCTACTTTATATATGGATAGGAAGAAAGAGAAATCTTGTTTTCTTATCTGATGGGATTATTTTCCTTGTTTCTCTCATTTGGGTGTTAATGTGAGTAATATTTTGATGTCTTCAATGTTGTATGCTGGTTTTTTGTAACATCATGCCTCATAGAAGACATGTTTAAAGGATCTAGGGGAAGTTTTAGATGAACCACAGTGAGTAAATCCTCCCATGGACCAGAATCTGGTTGAGGTTATTGTGTGTGTTGTCCAAGCTCTGGGACATACACCTTCACCCATTCCCATGCAGGCTCCAGTTGTGGAACCTCAGAGGGATGTTTTGTAGAATAATTATCAGGATTTACTTTGACATAATATTCTAACATTCCAAGGCTTAAAATATCCTCAAAATGCTAAGGATTGGTTTAGGGGAATTGAGCTTTTGTTAGAGTTCCTAGGGACTCCTGATGAAATCAAGGTGAAATGTGCCACCTTCAAGATGGAAGGACCTAGAAGGAGATGGTGGGAAAAATGGTGATGAAAAAGAAGCATGAGGGATTAGAGTGTAAGTAATTTAAAGTTATTTTCACTGAACAGATCTATCCAGAGGCTATGGTGCTAGCTAAGGCTATAGAGTTTTTCAAACTCGAGTAGGCAGACATGACTGTGAATTAGTATGAAAATAACTCTGTTGAGATTTTATAGTTTTCACCTGAGATTGTATCAAATGAGAAGATTAAGACTTAATGATTATATATGGTACTTAGATATGATATTTATTCACAATTTTTCTTACTAAATTTGTCTTCTTATGCTGACATGTTGGATATAGCACTGATGGTCGAGCTTGATTTGGCTGGTAAGTTGGGGTTGATGGGAGTTCATTTTTCTTCCAATGGTAGTTTTGTGATTTCCCATAAAGGGGAGAGGAAATGTGATGATTCTCATGGTGGATCTCAACATAAGGGTTCTTCTAGACCTCCTACAGTGCTTGATAGAGTCCCTTTGACTTGCGTCCAATGTGGCAAGCCTGGCCACTCAAAATAGGTTTGCACTGAGGCACCCAATATATGTGGTTACTTTGGATTCTAAGATCACTTGTAGAAGTTTTTTCATATCTATTATTCTCTACATATTGGTACAGGATCATCATCACCAAAAAGTACTACAGTGTAATCAGATGCTTCAAGATCTAAGGGGTTCCAGCCACAAGCATCTGGAATGAAGCTTATTCACACAGTGGAAGAGTATTTAGAGGAAGCATATACGAGTCCAGTGACTGTGAGAGGTAACATCGCTATTTCTTCATCTTTAGTGACTACTTTACTTGATATTGGTTCACCTCATTCATTAATTTTAACTCATATTTTTAATCTTATAAATCTTTCTATGGAGATTTTATCTTATAAAATGGATATTATTACACCCCTCAAAATGAAGAGAGAGCTAGATCTTTGTTGTCCTTCTTGTGAATTCTCTTTATCAGAGATTGATCTTACTTATAATTTTCTGGTTCTTGACATGAAACCTCTTGATATAATTTTTAGGATGGATTGTTGCATTACTAATAAATCCCTAATTGATTGTTATCTTTGATTGGTATCCTTTATTATGCCCAATGGGGTGTTCTGTATCTTTCAAGGAGAATGGGACCTAAGGTTGAGAAGAGTCAGGCCTTCTTATCCAGAGTTATGAAAAGTAATATCAGTTTTTTCTTTTGATCTAGGGTGGGAATCTTTTTAGTGATCATCTCCCTTCAATTGTCATCGAGTTTCCCAATGTTTTTCCTTATGACTTATCTGGTTTTCCACTGGTAAGAGAGGTGGATTTCTTTATTGATTTAGTGATGGTTACTTAGCCAGTATCCATTCCCTCTTACCGCATGGAACCAGCTAAAATGAAAGAGTTTAATACTCAATTGGATGATCTTTTAGAGAAAGGATCTATACACCCAAGTGTGTCACCTTGGGCAGCACTCATTCTCTTTGATAAGAAAGCTAATGGAGCACTTTTCCTTTGTGTTGATAACCGAAAACTCAATTGATTTACGATAAAGAACAAGTATCAGTTTCAATGGATTAATGACCTATTTGACCATTTGAAAGGGGAAAAGTGTTTCACAAATATTGATCTTTAATCTGTTTATCACTAGTTGAGAATAAAATAATATGATATTCATAAAACTTCATTTCAAGGTAGGTATTTCCATTATGAGTACCTTTTCTTGCCATTTGGTCTAATCAATACTCCTGTAGTCTTTATGGATTTTATGAAAAAGATCTTCCATAAGTATCTTGATACTTTTGTGGTGGTATTTATGGATGACATTCTGGTTTACTCTAAGTATGAGGATGATCATGTGCGTCATATGATAGTAGTTCTTTAATTTTTGAGAAATCATCGATATTATGAAAAGATATTGAAATGTGATTTCTGGATTTGAGAAGTGAAGTTATTGAGACATATTGTGTTAGAAAATGGTATATCAGTTGATCCTGAGAAGGTGAAAATTATTATTTAATGGGAGAAATTGCGGAATGTTTTCAATATTTGGAGATTCTTGGGTTTCGTTGGGTATCATAATCAGTTTAGAAATGATTTCTCAAAGTTGGAATATTTTATGACTACTCTCACTCAGAAGTAAGTGAGGATTTCTTGGGATGAGAAATTACATAGTTCTTTTGTTGAGATGAAATTTTTTTTGACTATTGTATTGGTGTTGACTCTTCTAGAAGCTGGGTAGGGCTATGTGATCTTTTGTGATGCATCGGGTTCGAGTTTGGGTTTTGTTCTTATGCAGTGTGATTACATCATTTCCTATGGTGATCTATATCTAAGGCTATAAGAGAAGAATTATCCAACCCATGACCTTTAACTCATAGTAGTGATGCATGCACTTAAGAGTTGGTGATATTTCCTTTTTGGAGAGAGGGCATTGGGTAGAGTACCTATAATCTTTTTATTTTAATATTACCTATACCTAGGGGAAAGGGAATGTTGTTTTTGATGTGTTGAGCAGGAAACATCTCAACTAGGTCGTGAAAGAATCATCATAAGAGTGGAACATGATGAATCTTTTTACATAGTTGCATATTGGAGTCCAGGTGACAGGGGCCAAGTTTTTCTTGGCTAGTGTTCAGTTGACCTTCACTCTTGATATTATTCTTTAGGAATAATATATTGATGATGAATTCTATATCATTAGAGACTCATTTTATGGTGGGTAGACCATTTATGAGTGGTCATTCTCTACAAATGGTATTCTATATTTTCAAAATTATTTTTTTGTGTTGTTAGTTGTGAGAAAATATGTGATGGGAGATTTCCATAATTCTTGGTGGGTTGTACTTCCAGGAACCACAAATATGTTCTATGACATATATCAACAATTTTGGTGGCTAGGTATGATATGAGGCATCACTGACTTTGTATTGTGCTGTTATAATTTCTAACAGGTTCAAGGCCAAGCATTAGAGACCTTCTAGTTTACTTTAACCACTTCCAGTGTCAACTTGTAAGTGGGATATGATCTCTATGGATTTTGTGGTTAGATTTCCATATACCCAGATAAAGAAAAATGTGATATGGTTTATTATTGATAGGCTTACAAAATCGGACCACTTTATAACCATTCATGATATAAACAAAGTTGAGGAACTAGTAAATCTCTATATGAGATAGATTTTTCATTTTCATGGAGTTCCATCTATTATAGTCTCTATTATAGATCCTCATTTTAATTCTCACTTTTGGAGAGGCCTTTAAGAGGCACTCAGATCTCAGGTTTTTTTGAGTATGACATGTCATCTGCAGACAGATGTTCAGACAGAGAGGGTTATACTGATTCTTGAGGATATGATTCACCCCTGAGTTCTTGATTTTGGTGGATCTTGGGATGGACATTTGGGAATGATTGAGTTTCTTTATAAAAATAGTTACCAGTCCATGATTAGAATGGATCTTTTTAAGGCCTTATATGGATATCCTTGTAAATATTTGTTGTGTTGGACAGAGATTGGTGGAATTTTCTTAGTTGGATCAATCTTGGTTTAAAAGATGATTGAAAAGATTCATTTGATTTTTCATAGGATGTTGACAGCACAGATCTAGTATACATCTTATGTTGATCATCATCATAGACTGCTGGAATTTTTAGTTGGTGATCAGGTGTTCTTGAAATTTTCACCTCGTTTGGGTCATTGAAATCTTGGGAGGCAAGGGAAGATTGCTCCTCATTTTGTGGGACCTTTTTGAGTTTTTTGAGAAGGTGGGTAAAGTGTATTAACATTTAGAACTTCCACCATAGTTGACATTGATACATAATTTGTTCCATGTGTTGAATATTTGGAAATATCTTTCTGATCCATCTCATGTTCTAGGCGAAAGTGATATTAATATTGAACCTAATTTATCTATGATTGAGCATCCAGTCAAGATAGTTGATTCTAAAACCAAGGTACCTCATGGGAGTATGATACATTTAGTTAAAGTTCTATGGAAACATAGTTCTGATATTCATGAGATGTGGGAGATATATGAACTAATTAGAGAGTATTAAACCTCGTCTTTTTGATGTGGAAGCTTCTTGATAGGCGTTTTGGGGATAGAAAATTTCTATGGTGGGGAGGTTGTAACATCCTATTACTGTTTTCAGGTACTCCTTGACCCTCTTTTTGATCATTCTTTGGTTGGGTCTCATTTAGGGGTGCTTCATGTGAAATTTTGAAAATTTTGAAAAATTCTAGGTTATACACGGTTGGCACACAGTTTTCCCAAACTGTGTGCCAACCCAGGGAAAACCGTGAAAACCCAAATAGTAGAGGATTGCATAGTTGTAACATGGTTTGAAAAAATGTATGACCACCTATTAGAAACCATTTACCCCATCACAGGGGTGCATAGTTAGGGCACAGGGTTTGACAAACTATACAGTCCTGGCCAGTTAATCGTGCATGTGGGATTTTTATTTCTGAAATTTTATTTAAAATTTTCTAAACCCCCGTATAAACTTCCTCTCAACCCTAAATTGAGGTATTATAATTTCCTAGGTCTTGGGAGCTCTTAAGAACCCCTTTTGGCTCCTCCAAACCTATTCTAAAGTGTATGGAAGCTTGGTGAAACTCGTTCAATCCCTCTCTGGTAAGAGATCTTCTCTCATTCCTTCTCTCTCGTTCTATCTTTCTTTCCTCCATAGAGTTTGTTAGATCATATTTTTGGTTATGGATCTAAAATAATTTATTTTGGATCTTTAATTGATGTTGGATTTCTAGATCTTCAATACCATTATTCGTCATTGTAAATTCCCACTATGGATGTTGAGTTTTGTGGTACGTGGTTCCATTGATATTTACCATTTAATAAACCCTTTATTTTATTGATTGATTTAGATTTTATTTCAATTAAATTATAAAAACCTAATTTGGTGCGAATTGGAATTTGAAATTGGATTGGCATGAATTTTTTTTGGGGGGGGGGGGGGGGTAATTCCAATGGAATTGGAAATTGGGGTGTGATTTTAATTTGATGAAATTTGTGAAATTAACTTGTGAAATTAATTTTTGAAATTAATGTTGATAAAAATGGCTTAAATTTATTTGATAGAAACCTAGTATTGGTTTTATCGTGAAAAATGATTGAAATGAATTGATGAAAAATCCATGATTTGGTGTTGAATTTGAAATTGGAATATTGAAACTAGAAATAGGGTGATATTTTATTTTAAACTATTTTAAAATAATTTCCCATTTTTGATTCATTTATTGAGAACATGCAAGCCAGGGTATTTAATGGTTTATTTAGGAAAATTACACTAGGAGGGTAATTCCATAGCAGCAGTTTGATGATGAAAACACTAAATAAACATTGTTCAGCTTGTAATTTTTCTTTAAGTGGTAGTGGATTATTATAATTCACCCTTAAGTGGGAGTGGGTATTGTTTTGATCATTGACATGAGAGTGTGAGGATCATATAACCAAGAACTATTGTATTGTAGGTAAGATGACCATGTTTTGTATTGCGATTACTTTGATATATATGTCCTTGATCATGAACTGCTTTAGTCATTCCAGTAGATTTTTATAAATTTTTTTATATAAAAAATTTATTTAGCCATTGTTTGAAATATTTCCCATCTTTTATAGTGAAAATCGTATTTTGATTTAAATGTTAAAATGTATTTCCATGCCTGTTTTGTTTAAAATTGAGAGAATGACTTGGTTTATTTATTATGAAATCTTATTATGGAACACTTGGTGGGAATATAGTGGGATTTTGATCTCACACCATACCTTTTCCTTCAGGTTTTTATATATTTCCTTCTTCTAGGTTTGAGAAAGGGGAAAGAACCACTTGGAGGTGGTGGTTTTTGTTGATTCTTTAGGCTTGGGGTGATGTGCCTGTTGGGACTTGGGTTGTTTATATTATTCTTCTAGTACTTCGGTGATGTATTGTTTGGTTTTTTTTATACTTTTTTGGTTTTTGGTACTATATCCTTTGGGATTTTTCTTTTATCATACCGAATTGTTTCTTTATCTTCCACTATTTATGTGGAAAAATTGTTCCCTCTTTTATCTTGTATGATATCGTGTGCTAGTCGCCAACCCATGGTGATAAGGAACGCCTTTCAGGACATGTAAGGATCGACTCTGGTATTAGGGTACTAGGGTATCTGATCTGATTCATGGAATATTATATGCACCATATAAAAGAAATTAGGTTCATAAAAGAACATGTGTCTCAAATAAGGAAGTTTTGAGACGGAAACTCTTACCTCGAGTTCAAAATTTATCGTGTATGTCCTTTATATCATGTATAATGAACTTATATCAACAATTTTTTTTGTAAAGTAACTTTTACATGTTTAATAACTTATACTTAAACCATTTACTTCATTTATTTTAAAGACATGTTTAATTACTTATTCAGTTATGTCCACGTCGGGTGTGTTGAGGACGCTCAGTTCATTATTTTAAAATGACATCGGTGTGTTGACTATGGTAAAAGGGGTAATTATCCATCATATATATAATAATAATAATGAAATAATTATAATTTTTATACATAAACAATACTTTTAAAACTAAACATGGAGGATGGTTATGAAAAATGAACTACGTAACGATCGTGGAGATGATAGCTCATACGTACACATGAGTAACATTTCCATTTTTCAACGATCATGATGGAAAGATGATAAGTGTTATTTTATCTTTATATAATTATAATTATATAATAAATATCATATAATTTATTTAAATACACTTTCATATATCATCCATGTGATTCGGTAATAAAAAATGAATCACATCGGTTCGGGAGGTGGCAGTCTGTCGTACACACAAATGATGTTATCATTTTTCAATGGATAGTAAGGTAAGAAGGTGTAAGATATGTTACTTTTAAAAAATTATTAATATGTTATGAATATAATATATAAACATTAAATCCATAATCATGAATATTTTTTAGAGGTGATGATGGAAAACTAATTACATTTGTTCAGGAGGCGGTAGTCTTCCTTACACACGATCGATGGTTTTGTTTCCCAATTGATGGAAGTGGAGATGGATTTAGGGTATTAAATTAACATAATAACATTATATTATATTATAGATATTGGTTTTATTATATCATCATGAGTGATTGAGATTTAAATGAGGTGTAAGAAGAAATAAAACAAAGATGCTCGGTTAAGATCGATACCTCTTCTTCGGACCACCTCTTTAGGATTATACCTAAAACCTCCCTAGATTGGATTTATGATAAAACCAAGGCCTATAGGACATGTTAAGGGACGTAATAAAGGTATTTGGGTAGGTATTGGCTAGAATAATGGGTTTTATAAGTGTGTAAAGGATATAATAGTGGGTTCCCTTTTATAATTAAGGAGGAGTAGCATTCTTATAAATACCCAAAACTATTCAATAATAGGAGGTCACTCTCAAGAAAAGTGCCTTAAAAACTAAAAACTAGAGTATTGGAGGATATAAAAGGATGATAAACACCTCTAAAATTTAAAATAAACATGTTTTAAACATGTTATTCCATTTACATATTTAGTTTAACCCCCCGATAAACCTGTTTAACATTAATCGTGGTAATGAATTTTTATTATTTTTACTATTCATTATGACCAAAAATTAAGTTGAAATTATTATATAATTTTAATTATTATGATTCAAAATATTGAATCCATTTTTTCAAATTCAATTCATATAAGTTTCATAATTTAATTTAAAATTAAACTTGAAGACATGTCAAAAAAATAGTTTTTCAAGAAAAGCATTTTTCAAGCATAAGATGATCTTATAATAACTATATGAAAATTAATGATAATTAAATGAATTTAAATTAATATATATATATATAATATATATTTAATTTAAATAATTCCTTAATAGGGGTTATTTTAATTAGTTAAAATAGAGAAACATTATGCGCTTTAAAATAGTTTTCAAAAGAATGTGTTTTTAAGCCTAAAAATAAACTTATATTAAAATATAGTATAAAGTTAATTTAAAAGTAATTAATTGGATAAAATATATATAAATAATACTTTTTATATTTTAAATAAAATTAAAATATTAATGAAACTTTTAAATTACTTATTTTATTAAAAAGAAATGACAGTTTTACAAAAAAAATCATTATTTTTCACTATTCACTGAAAAATCAACATTTTCTGAAAAATATCAAAATTTAAACCTAATTTAATATTGATATGTTTATTTAAAAAAATATTTTCATTTTATAAAGTAAAATTTTTAAAAGTTACAACAATTAATTATGATATTTTTTCATAAAAAACAATAAAAATCAATTTTGAATAAAATGTGTTTTTTTGAAGAAAAAAAATGTCTTCATTAAAAATTGAGTACTTATTTCCTAAGAATTTATAAATAAATTTATATTGATTGTAAACTTTATATTTATTTCATAAAATTTTTAATCCTATTCATACCCACCAATTTAATGGCTAGGTTTTAACAGTCATATAATATTTTAATAATATGTTGTGGTTCATTCAATCTTGATATTGCATGTTATATACGATATCAAACATAGTGTTATTTTAAAATATTAAGGTATTACAGGATGAAAAATACATCTAAAAGGTGACATTTCCTGAAATATCATACCAAACTTTAGATAAATCCAAAAGCTAAACCAAGAAGACTGATAACAGATCACAGGCACACACAAGGGTTACATCAAGGTTCAACCTAAAAACTACCCACAAAAACAAGGAATAAACCCCTAAGGACTATCCATGACCCAATACAAGCCTCTAATACCTAATCACTAGTCACAACCATGTATATACACTTAGTCATAGAATACTCAAACTCAAATAAAATAGTGCAATAAATAATACATCAAAAGCACATATCATAAATTTTAACAAGAATTTTAATTATTTGGGCTCTATCTGGTGTAAGAAACAGACATATGGAATGTGATCTTACATACCTATACATGATGCATGAAGGAACACAAAATCCTACAAATAATCATACCAACATCATGTGCATCACTCAAGTTGAATCAAATTTAATGTAACATCGAACAGTAAGATAATCAATTCCCACTTTCATGGAAACTCAGGTGTCTAATATACAGTACTAACCATGCACTAACATAGTTCCCCTGACCAAGTCTCAATGTATTTTTTTCATGCCTTCTCGGTCTATTAGTTTGCGATTTTGGTCCTTGGAAGTGCTTAGAGGAGGCTCATAGGGAGTTTGGAGAAGTTTAGTTGTTAAAAGATGGATGTAAGGAGGTTACACGTCGTGTAACTTGATTTCATGATGTGAAATTTGGTTTCACGGCCTGTCCTGGAAAACTTCATGACATGCAGAATTTTACACAGTGTGAAATACTTCAGGTCCTGAAAAATAAAATTAAAATTGAGAGTTGATTCATTTTTCGATAGAATTGGACCTTGAGGTATTACATGACAGGAAAGAGGATTACACATTGTGTAATACCCTGATGCTGTAATGTTTTAAAACATCCCATACACTCTAGTTTTTACAAATCCTATGACTGTAGAAATCTACCTCATTCTAGATGAACCCTAGGTGCCCTGAGGAGTTCTTTGAACCTTCTTCCTCCCTCTTCAATCCTTTGATCTCGTTGATCATTTATTGGAAATATGTGGTGATCCAAGGTACATTATCCTTTCATTTTTCTAACAGTCTCCCTCAGTTTGGTCTTATTATCTTCCATATCTCCTCATTATACTATGGTGTGTTCTTATCCATTATTTCTAATGGGGTATCTCTTGGTTTTTTCTGGTGTGGTGGTGTCGCGGCATCCTCGGATGGATGCAGATCTTACAGGACAGGTAATTGGAGGACCGTTACATGATCTATTCTCGTGTGAAGAATATTAACACCCATTCAAGGTAGGATTTCCCTTATTTATCTTTATTATGCAACATAAAAGAGGGGTTTTTCTTTTTTCACCCTTGGATTATAGTTGCGCTGACTTAATAAAATATAAAGAATTGGGCAATTGAATTGAAAGGGGGAATATGTTTTGATTGCATGCTTTTTACAGCCTTGATATTGATTATAATGTTGTGATTATATGGGCTGAACATCCTACTAAAAATGGTGGTTGTTGGTGGATTTGTGTGCACACTAAATATATTGCGTGCTGTTTGGTTTATGTCGAACACAAATATATGGAAAATGGTTAATCACATACACTTGGTTAATAAATGGATGCCCTGGGATTGCCCAGTTTTTGCGATAACCCATAAATTAACAAGTGAAATTAAATAAAGAATGACTTGCTAAATCCAGAATTGTCTTATGCTTTAGCATGTAGGGAAATGTGTTTTGTGGGATAGTCACGGTTATGTGTGCGGGACTGACAGGAGGTGAAGTGGCTATGTTGTGACATGCAGGTTTGCTCTAGTTTGTGTTGTAGTATGGTTGTGAAGCATGAGCATGTGTTGTGGGTTGGTTTTGGTGGTGTTGTGGATGAACTTGTAGATGATACATCAACTTGGCTATGTAATGGAATCTTAGGTTGATAGATTGATTGTTTGTGGAATGGATTAGCAGTGTTGTGCAATGGGGCTATAATCGGGTTGTGCTTAGGTTTTTTTGCTTGTTATGTGTTGTGCTTAGTAGTTGCTCGAATAGTAATGGAATAAATAAATAAATGATTGATTTATAAGGTTTGGAATTGGATTGGTTTGGTGCGGTTAAAAAAATTAATTATTAAATAAATATTGGAATCAGTTAAATGAATTGGTTAGAAATATGGATTGGGTTTGTGGCTCGTTGTGTGGTGTTTCTCATTTAGAGGTGGCAGCAAGGTTGGTAGTGTTGAGAGTTGGTTGTTTATTTGAGAACCCATAGGATGGGCATGAGTGTTTGGTATCAGATATGTGTATACTTGTATTTCCTTGTGATTTCTATAGGCACCCCACCCTAGTTAAGCACTATGTGCCTAACACTCTCATCATCACAGGGGAGGGTGTATTTCCCAAACATATCGGTGCGAGGATGGATGATTGGCTACCCATTCTTCCCTAATCCTTCTTCCAGGTGGAGATAGCCTAAGATTCTTTGAGAAAGTTTTAGTTTGTGAGGCCCAGGTGTGTGCGGTCGAGTTGTGATTTCCTAGGTGTGTGCGGGTGAGTTGTGTTTTCCCAGGTGTCTTTGGGATGAGATGAGTTTTGTTTACCCAGGTGTCTTCTGGATGAGATGTGTTGTGCTTTCCCATGTGTTTTCAAGATGTGACGTGGTATGCAGCTCAGGTGTCTGTGGGTGGGATGTGGTTGTGAGGCCCAAGTGCACTACTACAAAACATGCCTATAACTGTGTTGGCATTTATCAGCGCTAGAAAAAATCACTAATAAAGGAATCCCTTTATCAGTGTTTTGTTAGCGTTCATAAAATTTAACCTTTATTAGCGATTTATTTTTAGCACTAATAAAATATGCCCTTTATTGGTGCGTTTTTAGTGTAGATAAAAGTTTCCCTTTATCAACTCTTTTTTAGGGCTGATAAAGGTCCATAATAAAATGAAAAAATAAAAAAATAAAAATACAATGAGTAAATTAAGAAAAATATGAAACATTTTATTAATTAAATAAATATTGATAAAAATGAATAAATTTAATATATATATATATATATTATAAATATTAATAAATAGTATATATTAAATATAAATATATAAAATTAATAAGTATAATATATATAAAATGTTAATTAAAAACATATTAATGTATTAATCATTTTTAATGTTATTTTGTTTTTCAATTTAACCTATATCAAACGTTGTGTGTTGCATTTATTTCATGTATATATATATATATTAATGAATTTTTATACACAAACGCACACACAAATATATTTACACAATATATAGAAACACATGCATCTAATATTTATGTAATTTATTCAAATTTTAGTATATTTTATAATTTTATTATAACATGATACATTTAATATATATTATGTTTTTAATTGGTCAATTTATTTATTTTCTTTTAAGACTATAGTTAGGGTATTCATTTTTAATGTTTTTTATTTTTTATTTTATTTTTGAATTTGATAATTTTCTATTATTTATTTATATATATTTATTTACTATGTTTTATTATTTGTAATATGTATCCATCCACTTCAATATATATATATATATATCTATATTTCTTTAATAACTTATATTTAATTAATAAAACTTATCCATTTTTCAATATTTTTAAAGTGTACTCATTTTGAATTATTCAATTTCACTCATTTTTAAAATGCATGTATTTAAGATTATATGTTAATTAATAATGTTAAAATTGTATTTGAAAATAAATATTTATAAATATATATATTATAAATGTATATTTACTATATTTATAGTTATTATAAATAAATTATTATTATTTTTTAAATTAGTATTTATATAATTATAAATAAATAATTGTATGTATTTAAAAAATTATAAAATTATAATAAATTTATTTAATAATTATAAAATTATAATAATGTTATTTAAATAATTATAAAATTATAATAAATTTATTTAAATAATTATAAAATTATAATACAGTTATTTAAATAATTATAATTATAAAACTTTTATCAATGCTTTTTTAGCACTGATAAAGATCAATCTTTATCAGTTCTAAAAAAACTCTGTTAAAAGATATATTTATCAGTGCTAAAATGTTACTACTGATTAATATGTCTTTTATCAGCGCATTTTTAGTGTTGATAAAGCTCAAGATTTATCAGCATTAAAAAGGCACGGATAAATATTCATTTTATCATCACCTATAAATTTAGCATTGATAAAAGGGGTCTTTGTTAGCGCTTTTCTGAAAGCACTATTAAAAGTGTCCCCTATCTATTTAAAAAACCCTAACCACGACTCAGTCACTCGCGATTATCAAGCTCTCACAAAACTCCTCTACTTCCAGCGCGACTCCTCTATATTCCCTCGGATTAATCAATGCTAAAATCCAATATATTTTATTTTATACTCTTCCTATATCATTTTTTGATGTTTTGGGTTCTGTGTTTTTTTTTCACTGTTCTTAAACATAATGAACCCTACATCTCTTCTATCCGCTACTGAAATACAATGAGTGTGGTTCTATTTCATCATTTTTCTCCTTTTATATGTATTTGAGTGTCCAAGCCATTTTTTCCTAGAGACACACAAAGATGGTTTACTCTCCTCTCGACATTAACTAAGAGAACTCTCATCCCCCCTCGGTTTTCTCTTCTTTTGAATAATATAGTATTCCAAAATATAGGTATTTTCTCAAATTTAATTCATCTTATATACTAGATTATAGATTCTAAAGGCTTACTTATGAGGGTTTTTAAGGATTAGGGGATACCAAGTTGTGTCCCTCGTTTATGGGTGATGAACATATAGGGACCAAGGTAAGTGTAAAATCATTAAAACATGTTTTGTGGATTTTGGTTATTCATATAAATTATTAAACCATGAAATGAGTTATTTAGATTTATGATTTTGATTAATAATTTTTTATTGAATTCAAAAAAATATTTAATTAATTAGTCACATTCCAAAAAGTATTTTAGTGATACATGTTGTAAGAGTTTGGTTTTTTAATTAATTCAAGATTATTATTAAACCTTAACCATGGGTTACAAAGAGTGATGGGAATTCCTTTAGTGAGAAAATTATGCACAACAATTTTTTTAAAAATTTCCTAGATTGGATAGAGTTGAGTAATAATTGGGTAAATGGACTTAGAAATACACAACAACATATAAAGTGTGTATTTCCCAAAATTAAGTGAGTTATCCATGGTTGGATAGTTGATCAATAAAACTATGAGATGTGATTTATTAATATATTTACTAATCAACATAGAGAGATAATTAATTCATAGGATAAAAAAATAATTTGGAAAGTCATCTAACATGGTGAATAATCGTAGAGAGAACAAAAATTTATTAAATTATACTTTTGATGGTGTGGATATTTATGCCCTATAAGTCATGTAATTTGTTATCCATGTCCAAAATTCACAAAACAGAGATATCATATTTGTTGATATCCTTGAATCATAAATGGGAATTTAAGCTTATATATAATTTTATCAGAGGCTACGACATATGAACAACGTATATTTTTGTGGGGCATTAAATATATGATATTTTATGAATGAATTTGGATACTTCTCCCAAATTTTTTCTCATCAATTATAAATTATAAGGAGCATCATAGATGGCTTGAAACATTTATTAAAACACTCAATGAAAGAAGTACTCTGACGTGATGAAATTACCAATTTCCATGAGATGGTGGTCAATTATCAAGACAATCTTTATTAAATATAGATTCCCTATAAAAATATATGATCCCCATATTATAATTAACCATTTATTTCATTCCATATCCAAACCTCTCATCTTCTTTGATCACTGTTTATCACTAGGTTAAGGTGCTAGCACTCCTTCAGTGATCGAGGGTCCTCAAGAATATTTACGTGATTGAAGGTAGTGTAATTTCCTCAAAGGATAGAATACTTTGTTATGGGGATACCTCTATCCAATATTATATTTTACAATCAATAATATCATTATCAATCATAAATTAGGAAATTCCTAGAGGTAATTGTAGATCTACTTCAAGCTATGTGGTATAATTTTCAATTGCAAGAAGTATCTATGTTTCCCCTAAGATTTTATGGTAATACATCATAATAATAAATTTAGTATTGCATTTAATAGATTCATTTAATTTATAAGAGTAAAAAAATTCTAGATCAATACTGAGCATAAGTTGAAAATTCACCCTTTAAAGGGGTGTATGTTATTGGAGGGATCTTATGGTGGATTAAAAAAATATCAAAAATTGGAAGGTGAGGAATCCTTGAGTAGACAGAAGTGATGTCCAATATAGGTGGGGTGATATTCATTTCTTCCAGACCATTAGATTGGAGGTATTCCAATTCCTCTTCAATTGAGGATACTTTTTGAGTGATTCCATTAGTGTAGGTTTCTATGACACTTTAATCCTTAGATGCTTGAGTGTATTCCATCTCTTGATGATGTATTAGACTCCCTCTTTAAAAATAGACTTCCTCCCATCATTGTGGTTCTAAAGTTCATTGATGACATAGCTCCCGAACAGTGATGGGAGAAAGGCTAGTTTGAAAGAAGAAATGAGTAGCCTTAAATCCATCATCAAGAGATAGAAGGCAATCAAGCATATGAGGATAGATTAAATAAAGTTAGTGAAGGTTATTTGTGCTATAGTATTGAATTATTATATCTATTTTCAAGATAGTAACAATTTTCATGCAATATGCATGAAATTGTGGACTTTTATGCATGAAGTGTATTGCATTATTGTTGTCCAAGACAAATTAAATGTTTGACTAATCATGCAGACAATGTCTTCTAAACATAATTATGTTTCCAATGCCAAGAAAGAACAGACTTTTGATGATGAAACTATGGAATTATTAGGGGATCAACAACATGTTGATGAAAAAAATGAAAAAAAAAAGAATGTTGCAACATCATAGTTTTGAATAAAATTATCAAGGCAATAATTCAGGGTATAAAATTTGAGTTTGGTTGGAATCAATGTGACTAACATATTGACCCCCAATAAGTCAACATTCATTAGTTATCTTGGGGTCACAATGAGGATGAATCTTCCAATTGATATTGACTCATGGTGTTGTGTCCAACCTGTAATGAAGAAAATCCTTTAGAAAGATATAACGGTAATGTTACAATATACTTTCTCTATTTTATTGAAAATTAATATAATGAAACAATGATTTAGTTTTCATTATTCCTTGTAGATTTTGTTTATTTTAGAAAATTGTCATAATAAATTTGTCTTAATGGCCACTAGAAAATCTCATAGAGGCTTCTAGAATCTTCTGATGAAGTTACATCTAAGGGATGCTGAGGGGAAAATAAATTCCTATCCACCAATTAGTTATGCACACATTATAAAGCAGGAAGCATGGGCTGCTATCAGTAATCATCATAATTAGAAATCATTTTAGGTGTATTATAGTTGATAATATATTATTTGATATTATTTATTTTATCCAACTTGATTCAAAATTATTAATTTATGAAATAATAAAGGAGTGATGAAAATAAATAATGTGCATAAAAACTAGTGTACCCCTATCACAAAGGAAGGATAGGGTGCATTTTATTAGAGAATAAATTGGTATTTATTTTAAATCAACAATAAAATTTTAATTATGTGATATTAAATAACATATGTTCCTTTTTTTATATGCAGATTGATGAATCAAAATCTGAAGCCACTTCCATCCCATGTCATGTGCTATGGAAGGAGGCTCGTGTAAATAAGGATGGTATATTAGTTGATCAAAACACAAAAGTAGTATGGGAAGAATGTGTAAGTATGAAATAATCACAATTAATTATAATTTATAATAATATTACATAAAAATAAACATGTTCATGTTTTTTATATAGTTTAGACACAAGAATTGGCAATGGTCGTACCAGAAGAAAAGGAAATTTCAGTAGATTTGAAGCAGCTTGAACAATATGGTTGTGTTAAAGGATTAGGTTTTGGATTCTCTCCTCGAACATATTTTGAGAAGATAAAACCACATGAAGATACATATAATATAATGAGATGAATGCATACACAGATAGACTCACTATAAGATATTATTTTGTGGTCTGGTTTGGTAGACCAATGTATAAGAAAGGATCAAAGTGAACTGGTGGTGGAGAAAAGATCTGCACATGAACCAAATGATCTAACTAGCTTTGAGTCTAGTCATTCCCCCTAACCACATACCTTACCCGAGGTAATCAATTTTTTCGTTACTTTTTCTCCTAAATGTGAATCAAACAACTTCTGATAACTTTATATTACTAAAATTTTGTAGGGTACAGTTGTATGTGATTTTTATCTATCAACACTCACGTACCACAATTTTGCGATGAGTATAGTGTATAATATCTCAAGAGACCAGCTACATAATCAAACCCTCACAAAAAATCACATGAGAGTGGGGATTGAGGTAGCTTATGAGCCGACTATTGAGTAATCTATTCCACTTGATGGTCTGGATATTACAACAGTCGAAGCTGATATTGGGGCACTCATAGCATGGTTGTCTAATCTTATAAAGATACATGAGGTACGTCTTTAAAAAAATCATATGAAAAACATTTAATAGTTTATGATAAAAGGTTTGAAGTAAGGTATGATGTTACATATGAATAAATTGGCAGATAAAAGAAAGGTCAAATCAAGAAAATCTAGTGAATAAACCAAGAAAAAAAAAATTCTAGAGTAACTTCTCCCCAATAGTTCTAGAGCAATATTTATTATCATTACAAATTCATGCAAAGACCACATTTAAAGATAAAACTATGTCTTACATTGAATATGAAGAAGAAATATATAGATATTCTTTGACAGATGGAATTAGTATCAGGACTCTGAATGATATTCTCAAGCATGAATGGTTAGGTGTCTCGGTTGTGAATACATACATAAGGTACATTTTCATAATCCTTCTATCCAAATAGTGAGATAAATATGTTTATTAAAGTTAATAACTATTCATATTTTGTACATGTTTTTATACTACAACTATATAAAGGGAAGATCTTGCGAAGCACAATTTGGATTCATAAATCCCTGTATCATTTCTACGCTAGAAATTACTTTGAACGAGGAAGAAATTAAGAAGAAAAAAAGACGAGTTACTCAAAGAGTTTAATAAAAAAAGAATCAGATGATAGACTCTTTTTTATCACTAAAATTTAAGGGTAAAACTCTACAATCTAATCACATAAAATATATTTTTAATTTTTTCATTACTTAATTGTTTTTGTTTTTTTAGGAAGAAATGGATGTTGATATCAGTCAATATAGACACCCCCAATATTTATTTTTTGGATTAAATGCATGAATTTTCAACCAACCTACCACACATGATGTGTATTGTGAATATGTAATACACTACAATCGATATTTTATAGATAAAATTTGAATTATATGTATAGTCTGTGTTTTAATGAGAATTTTTTTATGATAGGGTGGTCACTAAATAGAGGCTAGATCATGGCATGAAGTCGGTGTCTGAAAATCTAAAACTTGTGGATTATTGCAAATAGAAACAAATTAAAGTATATATAGAAAGATTTAACTATCAAAACATTTCAAAACAATTTACTTATTTTGGTCAATGTTTCTTTAGTATCTGAACAAGATAATTCAATCGATTTGTGAATATAATGTTTGAAATTTTATGATATAAATCATAAATCATGAAATGACCAGCATCCCCCAATAGGTAATTTCTGAAGATAATTACAATTTCATTAAATATATTTCATAATCATTTTTTTTCTATATTTTCTCAGTACTATCAAGATTTCTGACAAAAGAGTTACTCAAAAGAATAAATCAATTTGTTTAAAGATGAGTAGGCAACATAATTTTTTTTAGAATATATGCCAACAACAAATTTAGGTGATTACCTACTATGTTTATGATCTAGTATGAGTTATGACCTTCGAAAGATATTTGAGGTGTGGAGCATTAGTGTCAGAATTCTTATATATTATTTTTGATCTCTTCCTCAAGGAGAAGAGTAATGGAGGAAATCAATTTGTTTAGAAGCACCGACCTATAAGGAATAAAATTTTTGGTTAATTGTGGAGGTGAAGAAAAATGTGGAGGCAGAGGCGAAGGTGGAGGTAGAGTCACAGTTGGAGTCCAACATGGAGGAGGAGGTAGAGGCAAAGACTGAGGTGGAAACTGAGGCGGAGGAGGATAAGAAGTGTTGGCTTGAAAACAATAAAATTTTTGGGCAATGTTGTAGAATAAGGATCATACCATGATTATTTTTTAGAACAATTGTTTAAAATTGTACACGTCACTTGACACTTAAGATAATATCCATTGTGTGTCTTCCTAGTTTAAAATGTTATTTTAGTAAAAAAACATGTGGTGTAATCAAAACTGAGCAAACACATTCGGATTATTTTGGTACTTTAGTACAATGATCCATACATTATTTCTAACATGTAGGGATTAGACATACCTCAATCCAACACACGGTGTTATTGGTATTACTCCAAGTGTTTTTTATCAATTTAAAATTGACATTTTAATACAAAAAAGTGTCACTCACTGAAAACTAAGAAAACACACTCAGATTGTCTTGATAATTTGGTAAAATGATTCATAATTAATTTGTGATGTGTATTAATCATTCTCATGTCAAAACCACGCACGATGCCACCTGTATGGCTCAACGTGTGTGTTTCGAGTTTAAAATGGCATTTCAATAAAAAACACACGTGGCATACTCAAAATTGAGAAAACACATTCCGATTGTTTTTATATTTTAGTAAAATGATCAATGAGTCATTTGGTATGTGTAACATTCAGTCGTATTTCAATCCGATTCATGGTGTAATCGGTATGACTCCAAGTGCGTCTTTTTTATTCAAAATAGACATTAATTTTAGTGAAAAAACAAATCACATACTCAAAATAGATTAAAAACATTTGTATTGTTTTGATACTTTAGAAAAATGATCCATACATCATTTTTGATGTATAGGGATCAGCCTCACCTCAATCTGACGTACGGTGTGACTGGTATGACTCCAAGTCTTCATTATCAATTTAAAATTGATATTTTAATACAAAAAGGTTTCACTCATTTAAAACCAATAAAACACACTCATATTGTCTTGATAATTTGGGAAAACGATTCATAATTAATTTGTGATGTGTCTGAATTATTCTCATGTCAAACCCACACACGATGCCACCTATATGGCTCGAAGTGTGTGTTTCTAGTTTAAAATGACATTTTAGTAAAAAACACATGTGGTGTACTCCAAATTGAGTAAACACATTCTGATTGTTTTGATACTTTAAGAAAAAAATAAATGAGTCATTTGGGACATGTATCATTCAATCACGCCTCAATAGTATGCACGTTGTGACTGGTATAACTCCAAGTACGTCTTTTTTATTCAAAATTGGCATTAATTTTAGTGAAAAAAACAATTGACATACTCAAAACTAATAAATTTCATTCATATTGTTTTGGTACTTTATGAAAACCATACATAAATAATTTTTTACATAGAGGGATCATCCTCACCTCAATACAATGCACGGTGTGACTAGTATGACTCCGAGTGTCTGTTATCAGTTTAAAATTGGAATTTTAATACAAAAAAGTGTCACTCACTGAAAACTAAGAAAACATGCTTGAATTATCTTGATAATTTGGTACAATGATTCATAATTCATTTATGACGTGTATGAATAATTATCATATCAAAACCACTCATTATGCCACTTGTATGTCTCAATGTGCATGTTTCCAGTTTAAAATGACATTTTAGGGAAAAGCACATATGGCGTACTCAAAAACTGAGGAAATGTATTATGAATGTTTTGATACTTTGGGAAAATGATTCATGAGTTTTTTGGGACATGTATCATTCATTTTTTTTCCTCGATCTGATGTGTTGTGTGATCGGTATGACTCCAAGTGCATCTTTTTTATTCAAAATTGACATTAATTTTAGTGAAAAAAATAACTGACATACTCAAAACTGAGAAAACACATTCAGATTATTTTGGTACTTTATAACAATGATCTATACATCATTTTTATGTGTGGGAATCATTCACACCTCAATATAACACACAATGTGGCTGTTATGACTCAAAGTGTGTCTTTTTATTCAAAACTGACATTAATTTTAATCAAAAAAACAACTGACATACTCAAAACCAAGAAAACGCATTCTAATTATTTTGGTACTTTAGGAAAATGATACATAAGTCATTTTTGATGTGTATGAATTAGTCACACTTCAATTAGACTCACAGTGTGACTGGTATGACTCTAAGTGCGCCTTTCTATTCAAAATTTACATTAATTTTAGTAAAAACAACTAACATACTCTATAATAGTGTTTTCTTTTTCTTGTATTTGTGTTAGAAATTTTATTTCATTTAAACTCAATATTTATATCTTATTTTGGTAATTTTTGTTGTTTTTTCTGTTGATGTAGTGTGTTGTTGCAACACATTGCACCTGTTTCTGGGGATGCAATGTGTTGTAGCATTACACTGCAGTTTTCACCTTTATCAGCGCTATTAAATGCGCTGATAAAGGACACCTTTATCGGCACATTAAAAAGAACTGATAAATCATACTTTTATTAGTACTGATAAATCATACTTTTATCAGTGCTAAATAAAAATGTTGATAGATGGGGTCTTTTATCAGTGCTTTTATTTGTGCTGATAAATATACCCTTTATTAGTGTTTTTTTAGCGTTGATAAAATTCATGGAATTTTAACCACGCTAAGGTAGTCAGTACTTTTTTAGTGATGATAAAGGTCGATTCTAGCATTGTTGAAGGTGTGTTTTATAGTAGTGGTGTCTGCGGTCGGGATGTGATTGTGAGGCCTAGGTGTGTGCGGGCGGGATGTGATGCGCTTCATTTTCCCAAGTAATGGGACTAGCTATGAGGCCCAGGTGTGTGTAGGTGGGATGTGATGTTCTTTGTTTCCCAAGGTGATAGGACTAGTTGTGTTTCCTAGGTGTGTGTGGGTGAGTTGTGATGTGGTACTTTCAGAAGAGTTGGGAGCATGAGGACATTCGTCGTTAGGAAAGAGCAGCTAAACTAATGGGAAGTGGTGCGGGGTACCCAAATCATCGATGTTCTTACTATATTACTTTAATTTACTTGTGTTACTTGGTGAGCATGCCTTGGTGAGGATGGTATGGCTAGTATACCTTGTTAGGTGTTGTTCGGTTCTGTTGTTTTCTCATAGGGGCGTTAGTATGCTTCCTTTCACTTGTGCATAAGAGAATTGGGTTTTACTACTTAGTATACTTGTATGGTCACCCTACACATATAAAAATGTTTTTAGGTTTTCAGTAGGACTTCATATACCATGCTGGACTTTAATAACTCGGATCTTGATAGTTGATGTGTCTCTTCTTAACCTTACTTTTGGTACTTATTTTAAAGCTTTATTGCATTTGTAACAGTGTTATTTTAAACATGCATGTGGGATGTATTTTGGATTTCTTTTGTATATGTCTTGGAGTTATTTTGAGTTTGATACATGTTATATTCCGATCTTGTTTCCTATAAAAAGGGTAATACCTCCCATTTTGTGAGATTTGTATATCCTTGGTGCTGGTCGCCACCCTGAGTGTAACACCCCAAGGTTTTGAAAATAAATATTAAATGCACGAAACAATGTGTCCCTACAAAACAATAAATTTTATAATCTAGCTGTTAAAAACAACTTTACCTCTATTATGTTTTGAATTTCAAAAAATGGTCATCTAGAGTTGTTATCAGTAAGTCATTTGGAGTCTAACAGAACAAACTTGATTTTTAGTGAATAGTAATATACCCTTATAAATAGTAATATTACCCTTATGAATAGTAAATAATGATATTATTTTATTTTCTTAAGGAAATAAGATAATGAGATCTTAATTAATTTTTCAATGTGATATAAAACTAATTATACCTTTAAAATCGTTATTTGTCGAATTAACTATGATTTTATTTAAAAATTAAATTAATAATATTTAGAAAATTATTTTTGAAAAATGGAGTTCATTCTTGAATTCTAAATGTTGAAAAATGGTAGGGGTGATTTTTTGGGATTTTTCTGAAATTCTTGAATTTTTTATGAATAGTGAAATACGGTAAAATACTGTATATTCAAATTATCAGTTAAATGCACTATTTATGACATCATAAGTGATGTAAGGACACTTGGTTCGAACTCACATTCAATTATTACTATTAGGGGTCATATTAAACAACATTATTGGTTGTCTTGATGGAAATAATAAAATAATGAATAAAATATTCAAAATGTATCCCTCTCCTCCACTATAACCCCCCCCCCCCCCACTCCCTCTTCTATTCACTCCTCTAAGACTTGATGATCCTCAAATATCTACTCAATTACCCTTACCTAGTCACTCCCCACTTCCAAGAAGCTCTTGGTCTTTCCAAAAGACCAAAACCCCTTCCCTTAAGGAGGTTCTCAAGGAGGTTATTTCAAAAGGTAAAACACCCTTCTTTTTCATTTAGTTTCATTTCAATTTATCTTCTTTTGTTATCATATTCTCACATACTATATCCAAATGAACATGATAAATCCAGTATCATCTATATACTGGAATTATGTCATGTTAATGTAAGAACCATCATCAATATTCTTACTCCCTCCCTTTTATTTTTATAAACGAAATCAATGTCCATGAGGTTCCAATTTATAACCTTCATGGATGACGAAGTTTCGTTCTTCAATTTATCCTTCATTACTAGTCATGAAACTATTTTTATGGTTTATACAGACTATAATATATGTAATATAACCTAATTAATATTCAGAAACCAGTATATGTACATATTATTAATTTTTATGACAAAACTAGTTCATAATAATCCAAATACCACCAAATAATTGAAGTGGTTGTCATCTAATGATTCATCCTCATTACATGTAACAAAATGATAGAAATGGACATTAAAAATTTTGGATGTTAATAAATAATATTTAATTTCAATTTTGTAGATTTACAACCATTCCACATGAACTCTGTTACTTAAAAACAAGTGAACCGATTATGAAAACCAAGAATACAAACACTCTAGAACGATGAAATTCGATATTATAACTTACCAATAAGGACATAAATGAACTAAAAAGAATTATGATCAAATAAATACATGTCTAATAGGTTATTAATTAAATTATTAATGAGTATAATTTCATATTCCAGGACCTTAAGTTCAAGAGAGGAACACATTCAGACTTAAGGTAAGGGTTTTTCCACTCGAACCTCCATTTTCATTCGGGTTACTTTTATTGTCTAAATTACCTCAATGAAATTATTATTTATTACTATTCACTCCTTATAAATTCTTTTTGAGTGTTATATATATGTTCACCAACCATAATCCTTCCTTATTTTATGGATAGTTACACATTTTAAAAGGAACTTTCAAAATTGTTTCCAAAATACAAGCCTGATTCAAGGGAATTTCTCAAATTCTTACCTATTTTCAAGGGCACTCTATAATATATTTTTTAAAACCATTATATTTATAAAATAAATAATTTTATTATTAAAATGCTATCTTACTTCAATTCTGGTTTTATACAAATATTTTTCCAAAATAACTCTTCTTTTAAAAATAAAAGAGTATTTATCTCAAAAATTTCTTAATGATTTTATAAGAGTATGTTTGTCTCATTCAACACTCTTATTGATTATTATGTATTATTGGGTTTAATAATTTATTATTTCATCTTCAGTATTTGATTAAATGGTTTATTAATAATTTTATGGTGGATGATTTATCCTAAAACCATTCACCATAGTACTAGGAATGGTTAGTGTTTTATGTTTAATGATTAGGGAAAGTTAGTTACATTTAATATGATAGTTTCAATATGAATTTATATATTGTTTATGTTTATCCCTACTCATATGAGGAATTAATTGGACTTATTATGTGATGGGTGAGGCCTGTTATAGCCCCTCGATGCATCGGTAGGTCTCATGAGACAAATAGACATGGAATTGGTCAAGGAATTTCCCAATTTGATATATGGTTTTGGCCGAGGCCTTAATCATTTTTAAATGTATTGGATGATGCCTTGAAAAAGTGTTTTAGAATTTCCAACATATGCACTTCCCTAATTATAAAGCTATTAATTTAAAGTTCATGTGGTTATTCAACTAGTATAATACCCATGATTATGTTTTATTATGGCATTATTTACTCGGCTCATATTCCTGCCATAATGTGTTCAAGTTTATTATTTATAAAGATGTGTGTTTTTAATTATTCACTTTGCCTAATGTTTATTTTTATGTTATCTTAAGATGTATTTATTACTCTTACTGAGTTTTTGATCTTATCCCTTTCTTATGTTTTATTTTCCCAGGATATGAAGAAGTTAATTATGAGTGACTTGCAGGCATAATCTAGGAGGATTAGATGTTTCTAATAGAATAAATTAGTGTTGTATTTACCTTCATGATGTAATTTTAAACTTATATATGTATCTTGTTTCCAAAATCTACTAAACTACTTGTTCCTTTGGGATACATATTCCTTGTTTATATGCTAATGTAATAGAATAAGGCACCAGCTCCAGGCAACTGGGATCGGGTCCTTACAGTTGGTATTAGAGGAAGTTTAGTATAAAACTTAGAAAATAGATTTAGAAAACGTATATTAGGGAACAAATACCTAAGATAGTCTTTGAGGATAAACATGTAAGAATGTCCTGGTATTTTGGTAGGGAATAGATTATGTGGATCTTTCTATCAAATACATCCATGTCTGGATACAAATAGGTAGAGGTGGCTCTGGCACAGATGTGCCTAGGAGTGAAAGCTCCAAAAAGGAGTTTCAGGCTTGACCCGGGGTATCCTGGTACATGAAAACGGGCCTTTTTTTACTTTTGGTATTGACACTCTCAGGGGATATGCTTAGGATAATTCACATTTTCTTTACAAGTCATTATAAAGGATTTAAATGTAAATTTTTCCTCAAAGAAACCATTTTTGTGATTATGGGATTAGCCATGTGTAGGATCTAAATTTATATTGAGTATTTTGTTAAGTTAAGATTATAAATTATGATTCATAACCTAATATAGTTTATTTCATAATCTAGAAAGGGAACCTAGTTGAAAAAATAGAAATCGCATGAACACACATATCCCATGTAGGGATTTCCCTGCGACGCAAGATAATAATGTAGGATCTAGTGTTGCAGGTGGTGCATAGCAGCTTATAACTATATTGGGAAAACTTACTTAGGTTATGAACAATAACCTTACCCATATGGAGCATACGGATCCACCATGTGGAGGAGCTATGTTAGATTGCTTTATGCGACAACAACCTCTATCATTCAATGGGACTATAAACACATTTGTAGCTGAGTAGTGGATAAGTTCACCGGATAAGATATTTCTTGCTTTGGGATATAATGAAAGAGATAAGGTTGTAATGGTAGTTTATCATCTATCGAGAGATGCAGATCAGTGGTGCTCATTAATCCAAAACACAAAGGAGGAGTAAGATATAGAAGATATGGAATGGAGGGACTTTAAGGAAATCTTCCTAGAGAAATAATTTCCTCATGAACAGCGAGTAAATATGGAAAGGCAGTTTTTGAATTTGAAGAAAAAGGAATATGATAATGTTGCAAAGTATAAATATAACTTCACAAGGTTAGGAAGGCATTTTTTAGACTACATATGAAATCTAAGGGGCGAGATTGATATATTCTTTGATGGACTAAATCCATTCCTCTGGTGGGCTCTGGTCTCCCAGATTTTCTCATCATATGAAGATATAGTTTCATGTGCTATCAAGACGGAAAAATAATTTTCCAAGTCTTATGACTTTAAGGGAAATCAATAGAAGAATAGGGATGCTAAAAAATATATAAAGGGAAATAAGGAAACAGGGAAGAAGGAAATAGTTGAATTTACACCCTGTGAAAATTGTGGAAAGAAACACATTGGTGTCTGCTTAAAAGGAAAAGGAGTATGCTACAAATTTGGATAGAAAGGCTATCTTGTTGGTGATTTTAAGGGGAAGAAATAAGCCATTAATGTTCAATGCTATAATTATTGAGATATTGGACACTATTCTAATGATTTTCCAAAGTGTCAATGAAACATGTTACAGAAAAGGCCAAGGGAGCAGGGACAAGCTTATGCGGTCACAACTATGAAGGTTGAAGTTCCTAATGAAGTGGTGGTAGGTACATTAATTGTTTCATCAAACTTAGCCAATGGTTTATTTGATTCCAGATCATCGTATTCATTTATATCTTCCCAGTTTTCCAAGAAAATTAGACATGTCCAATTTGATTTAATAAAGGAGTTATCAGTAAAAACTCCTAGTGGATGTATCATTGCAACAAAGGCATGTTGATCAGTCCCCTCATGACACATAAACGTGATTTAGTTTATAACCTTATCAACATACCAATTATTGACTTTATATAATTCTTGATATGAATTGGCTATCAAATTATGATGTGAATATCTATTGCAAGAAGAAGGAAGTTACAATTTTTTAGAATAGTGTAGAATCTCTTATCTTTAGAGTAGAAACCTCACCATCTGATTCTTATCTAGATCCACCCCTAGTAGATCTACTAAATTCAATTATTAGGGAGGAAGGTAATGAAATAACTATGGGTGAGTAAAAGAATGTTCAAATAGAATATGTACCTGTTGTGCAAGAATATATTTACATCTTTCCAGAGGATTTACCTAGACATCCTCCAGAGTAGGAAAATGAGTTTTCCATTGACTTAATTCTTGGTTCAAGGCCCATATCAAATACCCCTTATAGAATGGCCACTATGGAGTTAGTGGAACTAAAGAAACAACTACAGGAATTGAGTGATAAAGGATTTATTCTCCCTAGTGTTTCTCCATGGAGATCCCATATTCTTTTCGTTAAGAATAAATATGGGTCTATGATGTTTTGTATTGACTATATGCAGATCAATGCTATAACAATAATGAACAAGTATCTCCTACCTCTCATTGATGATTTATTTGATCAAATTCATGGAGCCTAGTATTTTTCAAAGATTGATCTTTGATCTGGATATCATCAGTTGCCTATAAATAAGGTAACACATCACTAATTTTTAAAATGGTTGCCAAACCTTCTTTACTGGAAAGGATAAAAAGTTCTCAGGATGATGATGAGGAGTTTCAAAAGAAAATTAAATCTTTAAATGATGGTAATTTGATTTACTTCGTATATGATGGTGGCATTTTGAAATTTGGAAAGAGTCTTTGTGTTCCCCTTGTTCCTGATCTAAAGAGGGAACTATTAGATGATTCTCATAGCTCTAATTTCTCTATACACTCTGGTAGCATAAAAATGCATAGAGGTATAAAGGAATATTTTTTGTGGGAAAACATGAAGAGGGAGATTGCTGATTATGTGTTGAGATGTTTGGTTTGTCAACAGGTGATGGCTCGAAGAGAACGTCCTAAAGGATTCAGGCAACCCATTCCTATTCCTATGTAGAAATGGGATGATATTATAATGGACTTTGTCATGGGGATACCAAATACTTCAAGAAATAATGATGTGATATGGGTCATTGTTGACCGTATTACAAAATTAACACATTTTCTTGCTTTAAGAGAAGATTTTCCACTTTAACATTTAACAAGACTATATATTAATGAAGTTGTAAGACTTAATGGTGTACCCTTATCAATTTTTTCTGATCATGATCCCCATTTTACATCACAATTTTGGAAAAGTATTCAGAAGGTCCTAGATACTGATCTTCATTTGAGCACTGCCTACCACCCAAAAACTGATGGACAATCAGAACAGACTATTCAAACTTTGGAAGATATGTTGAGGTCTTGTTCACTTGACTTTCAAGGTATGTGGGATCATTATTTACCTCTTGTATAATTTTCCTACAACAATATCTTTCATTCAATTATTTAGATGGCACCATATGAAGCGTTATATAAAAATAGATGTCGTACACCAACTTGTTGGGATGATGTTGGTGAAAGAAATCTCGTAGGCCCAGATGTAACACCCCGACCCCAGAAGCCCAGAGTCGGTGCATTATTATGTATCATTGGCATGATCACAAAAGATCAAGTCTCTAAAGATAGTTTAGTTTAGTAGCCTTGGAAGTACTAGATACATTCATAAGGTTTATATTACATCATAAAATGGAAAACTACAACAACATTGTTTCCATAGACAACACTGAGATCCCATAGACTGTCCCTACAGGTCAGTCATAATATACTTATTCACATCCTGAGAAAAATAAAGCATAGAAACGGGTGAGCTCAGATGATCAGTAAGGCTAATAGTATAGCGAAAACTTTCATAAATAATCATGAACATTTAAGGAAATTTATAGAACTAAAACAAAAGCCTTTTAAACTTGAACTTCAGCATAATATGGAAAAGATAAAATCAAAATAATTCCATTTACTTACTCACATGGATATTCTACTAGTCGAATAATCACATGAAATATTAATAGCCACTTTCATAATGATGGAATTCATAATGTCAAACATTAATTTTTGTGTCAAGGCCTCGTTCCAAGACCTAGGGGCTAAATGTAACCGGACCCAAACCTGGAGAGCCTCTGTAACCGGACTCCATCTCGGAGAGCCTCTGTAACCGAACTCCATCCCGGAGAGCCTCTGTAACCGGAATCCATCTCGGAGAGCCACTATAACCGCACTTCATCCTGGAGGGTCTACTGTAACCGGACCCCAACCCAGAGGGATTACTTTTACCAGTCCCCAACTCGGAACATACTAGTCCAATACATTCATCATAAGAAGAGGTTGAAATATAACATAAACATTAGTATTAAATCTAGCATACGAAATGTCAATACATTATCCATAAACCATGAATGGTATGAAAAAACACATCCACAGTCAAACATATCACAAAACCTTCAATACAATATGAAAGTTTTGTATCATAATAAATCAACTTTAAATAATCTTACAATCCTTCAAAGGATGTTGACATAGATGAAATCAAAACATTTTATAGAGAAATATATCTTTCTATTTTGAAATCATTTAAGAGTCAAATAATTATAAATAAAACATTTATTATGAAAATATTCTTATAATCTTGTAAGGTATGCTTCGAAGATGTTATAACGGCGGAAAATAGTCGCACCCTCCATATAAGTTAAAAAAACATTTTTACCTTAATTTTGTCGAAAAGGTCATAAAGTACCTTGTTTGGAAAACGACAGAAATATTCCTTTCAAACCATTTTATAAAAATTTGAAAAATGGTATAAATGACTTTAACACATAGTCTAGTAAATAGTAAAAATGTTTTGGAATACATTTTTAAGAAACATGTATGTGGATGATAAATATGTCCCAGTAGATAATAACGTATAAACAACCTCGGATAATGAAGAGATTGTGAAATTAAATCTTAACTTGTACTTTTCCTTGGTCGATGGTAGGTTAACCTCCTGTATAATGGTGAAATAATTTTTATTAAATTATAAAAGAATCATATATATTAATATGATATCATATATGATCTTTTCTCATTGCTTTGTTAATGATATCTTAGTATTATCATCTTTTTGGGTGTTAACTGATTCGTTTTCCTTTGTATTCTTTGTTACGTAAGTAATGTTTGTTATGGATAGGATGTATCTTATTAATATTCATAATTATATTAAGTCTTTAAACATTAGTTTTAATTATCTAATGAAAATTAATATTGAATGGATACGATGGGGAATGAATCTCATCGCGTTCATGGAGACGGTAATTCGTACGTACGCACGAGCGAAAATATCATTATTTTGATATTAAAATAATATATAATTGGATGGTATATCATATATACATAATCTTTATCATGTTATATTTATTACACATCATTATTATACCCATCCAAATAATAATGTATTGAATAACAATTACACCATGACGTGGAGACGGTAAGTCATACGTATGCACGTATGGTGACATGTCATTCAAGGGATGGATAGAATAATGAATTTGGTTGTATCATATTTATAATAACATCAAATTATATAGAATATACTGGATTTATTATTTTATAATGGAAACAACAAAGAAAGTGGAAGTGGAAGAAAAGAGGAACTTGGAAGAGGTGATGAAATATTTATCTCTTCTTCGGGTTCTTCCTTTTGATTTGATCAAAAAGGCTCCTTAGGTTGGATTTCTGACTAAAGGAGGGCCTATAGGATGAAGGTAGGACAGTTGAGAGGGTATTTGGGTAGGGTTTTTCTGATCCAAATGGATTTTAAGGTATGAATTAGAGATAAGGGGGAGTTCCCTTTTATAAGAGGGGTGAGGGGAACCTTAGGAAAAACTTAAAATATTATTTTATAATAAATTCATATTTGGTTTATAATGGCTCCAAAGTGACTTATTTAAATTATATGGTGGGTATGGGTCTAAATCCTCTAAAAAATAGGTTTTAGACAAGTTTAGGTTACCATTTTAACCTTATCATTTAGATTTAACTCTAAGTTAAATAATTTAACTTTTACCGTGTCTTCTTGTATTCTTACACTATATGGTTAATAAACTTACTATAAACTTCCAATATAACCTCAATTGGTTCATTAATGTCATATATATTATTATACAAGTCTTTTTGCCTAAACTTATATTTTTAGGACCATTATATCAATTAATAATATAATATTCTTTTTAAAAACTATTTTATGTCAATTTTGACACTATTCGGTTTTTGTTTTTTGTTAAAATCATAACAGCATTATTACTTCGAATAAAATTCATCTAACCAACCCTAACATTTCATATTAACCTATAAAATTATTTTAATTCATAAAAAGTCTGAAATTACATTTATTTGGATATTTATAATATCAATTATTTTAATATTCCATTTATTAGGTAATTAATGCATCATCATTTTGTCATAAATAAATTAAATTATTTAATGTATAAAAAATATAAATAAAATACCATTATGTAGGAAATATTTTTAGATTTCTAATGAATATTTATAGTCGAATTTATCTTATTTATAACCCTATATTAAAAATATTTTAATTATTAAACTTTGATTTTAACTCTTTTAACTCTTCTTTAAATAAAATAATAATAAATGTCCTAATCTAATCTAAGTGGACCTAAAGGATCATATTTTATTCCTAAGGTTATTTTTGGTCGAATTACACTTATCCAATAGAATTAGGACATGTTTTAGGGTAATAATAATATCATTTTTACTCTTAATTACCCTATTTACTTTTAACCGTGGTAAATAAAAGTAAAAAGTTATTATTCACCAAAAATTATTTTCATATTATTGAACCAAATTTTACTTATTAATATCAACCATGTCTCCCGGATTTTTGAAATTCAACTCACAGAAGCGGTAAAATTAAGTTTTATGTAAATTTGTAAATACTCCTAGGAGGTGGGTAAAAGACGGTAAAAAAATCAATAAATTTGTATATATCTAAAATTAATATAAACTGAATCCAATGAATTAAATTGAAATTATATAGGTATTTTGTATATATTTTTACCTAAAATAAATTTAAATAAAATAAATAATTATTTAAATAAAAATTCGGTTTTAAACTATGACTCAGTGTTTTTCACTATTCATCAAAAATTGAAAGTTTTCAAAAAAATACCAAAAATTCACCCTAGGATAATTTCGATATTCCAAATCCAAAAATGAAGTCCATTTTGAAAGATAAAATTTATAAAATTTCAAAAAGTGGGTATTACTATTCATAACGGCTAGTTTGCTTTTTGTGGTGTGTTAGAACTCGGAGTTGCGTACAACACAAGCTATTGTATTATTCAAAGAGAATTGTATCATGGAAGCTTGGGGTGTTACATTCTCCCCTCCTTCAATAAATTGTGTCCTCATAATTTTAAATTGTTCTTCGAAAATAAAAGGTTGAAAATAGAAAATACTTTTGTGGAAAACCCACATCGGAAATAGGGTTAATAAAATTTAGTTTTAATAAGAGGGAAAGGGAAATGAGAAAGTCACCACCAAATTAGGGTTTTGAATAGAAGAAAATTGGTGGAAATTATAGACACATGATTAGAGGAAAAACGTAAATATTTATAGGGAGTTATTGAGGTCATCAATCACAAACAAGTGTAAAATTGAGGGCCTCAAAGCCATCATTCTATGATGATTTAAAATATCATCGGTTCAACAAAATATAAGGTATTACGATAACACATTTTTGGTTTTAATATCCCTTCCATAAAGTTTAAGAATTAATTTATTCATATAATAAGATAAATATATATATATATATACTTGAAAAGTAGAGTTTCATCCTTCAACTAATTTCTACCACAAACTCATCTTTCACTTCAAGAGATAATAGAACCCAAAAAATATTATATTTATCATAATCGTATATGGTTCAAAATATTAACACATACCATTTAATTGAAGAAAAATATTTTGTAATAACCAGGGACTTCCTGTAGGCTAGTGGTAGGTAATAAAGGCATGTCGCACTATGGTTGTGGGTTCGATTCCTGCAGCTTTGTCCGTCACGACAGGTTATCACCCGACCTACAGGTTGTCCTTTTTCAAAAATAATCATAAGAAATGTTTTAACCTTAAACAATACTATCCAAAGTTCAACTTAATCCATTCCAACCTTTATAGTTATCCAAAATACCTCTATCTAGACTCTCTGTAAAAGGTATCTAAATTCTAAAATCAATTGTAACGTCAGATTCCCCAAACAAAGTAAAGTTTCTCTTATTGTCACATACTAAAAATATGATTACCTTAGTCATATTAAAACCTTAATGAAAACAACAAGTACTGCAGTAAAATCCTTATATATATCACATTATTCTTATAACCAGAATATAATCCTTGAGTCCAAAAATACAAATACATTAATTATTCCACTTCAACTGTAGTAACAGCATAAGATTGGCCTTGATCTCTTGGCCTTTTATGAGGTAAGTTTCCTTGTAACTTAGGGCATTTATTTTCATAATGCCCCATTTCTATACAATTGTAACATTCAACATTGACAGCCTCTTTATTCCCCTTACAATCACGAGCTTAGTAGCCTTTTTCACCACACTTGTAACAAACTCTCATTCCTTTTAGGCAAGTACCAGGGTGTTTCTTCCCACAATTATCACATAATGGAGAATACTTCTTTCCCTTTTTCCATTTATTTGTCTCTTACTCCACCGTTCTCTTCTTCTCTTGCTTTACTTTATTGTTATAAGATTTAGAGAATTCCTTTTCTATCTTGATAGCACACGAGACTATATCTTCGTACGATGAGAAAGATTATGATACTAATTCTTGATGGAGAAATGGTTTTAACTCATAAAATAAATGGTCAATATTACTTCTTGGGTTATGTATATAATCTGCAGCATGTCTTTCTAACCTTGTAAAGTTAGCTTCATACTTTGCGACATTATCATCTTCCTTTTGCCTCAGACTCAGAAATTGTCTTTCCATATCTGCTTGATGGTCATGAGGAAAGTATTTTTCTAAGAAAATTTCTTTAAACTCTCTCCATTCCATATTTGATACTTCCTCATCTTCTTTTGTGTTTTGAATCAATGACCACAATTGATCAGCATCTCTAGTGAGGTGGTAAACTACCATGACAACTTTTTCCCTTTCGCTACTCCCCAAGGCGTGGAATGTTTTCTCTAAGGAATTTATCCATTGCTCAGCTACTAGTGGATTTTTACCCCCCATTTAATGTTTTTGGTTGTTTCCTCATGAAGCGATCTAACATTGATCCTCCACACTGTGGATTAGGGTTCTCCATATGGGTAAGGTTATTATTGATAACCTGAGTGAGTTGTTACAGTATGGTGATTAGCTGATCATCACCAGTTTCATCACCAGCTCCACTATAATTATCTTGAGTAGGAGGTAAATCCCTACATGGAGTGCGTGCATTGATACGGTTTCCATTCATTCCACTAGGTTCCATTTCTAAACAATGGCATAAACTAGATTAGTTTATGAATCGAAATACATAATTCCTAACTTGTAAAACACTTAACATAAACTGAATAGTTTATGGATATAATCCATAATCATAAAAATGTTTTCTTTGAATAAGTATATACTCATAAACCCTTCATAATGGTTTGTAAAGAAAATGAGAATTATCCTAAGCATATCCCCCAGGAGTGTCGTAACCAAGAGTGCAGCAAAGCCCGTTGTCATGCACTAGTTCTCATCCGAGTCTAACTCAAAGCAGTGTTTTCAGGTTTTACCCCTAGGTACATCTGTGCCAGAGCCACCTCTACCTGATCGTATCCAGACAGTGATGTATTTCTTGGAAAACTCACAAAATCTCTACATTACTAAAATTCTAGGAAGTTCTTCTATATTAATCCTCAAAGTCTATCTTAGGGTAATGTTCTCTAATTAGATTTTATCTAAATCTAGCTTCCAAGGTTTGTACTAAACTTCCTCTGATACCAACTGTAACACCCTGACCCCAGAAGCCCAGAGTTGGTGCATTATTATGTATAATTTGCATGATCACAAAAGATCAAGCCTCTAAAGATCATTTAGTTTAGTAGCCTTGGAAGTACTAGATACATTCATAAGTTTTACATTACATCATAAAATGGAAAACTACAACAACATTGTTTCCATAGACAACACTGAGATCTCATATACTATCCCTGCAGGTCAGTCATAATATACTTCTTCACATCCTGGGAAAAATAAAATATAGAAAGGGGTGAGCTCAGATGCTCAGTAAGGATAAAAATATAGTGAAAACTTTCATAAATAAGAATAAACATTTAAGGAAATGTATAGAACTAAAAAAAATTCCTTCTAAACTTGAACTTCATCATAATATGGAAAAGATAAAATCAAAATAATTAAATTTACTTACTCGCGTGGATATTCTACTAGTAAAATAATCACATGCAATATCAATAGCCACTTTCATAATGATGTAATGCATAATGTCGGACTTTAAGTTCTGTGTCAAGGCCTTGTGCTAGGACCTAGGGGCTAACTGTAACCGAACCCAAACCCGAAGAGCCTCTGTAACCAGACTCCATCCCAGAGAGCCTCTGTAACCAAAATCTATCCCGAAGAGCCTCTGTAGCCAGACTCTATCTCGAAGGGTCTGCTGTAACCGGACCCCAACCCGGAGGGCTTACTTTTACTGGTCCCCAACCCAGAACATACTAGTCCAATACATTCATCAAAAGAATAGGTTGAAATATAACATAAACATTCGTATTAAATCTAGCATAAAAAATGTGAATACATTATCTATAAACCATGAATGGTATGAAATAACACATACATAGTCAAACATATCACAAAACCTTCAATACAATATGGAAGTTTTGTATCATAATAAATCAACTTCAAATAATCTTACAATCCATCAAAGGATGTTAACATAGATGAAATCAAAACATTTTTTAGAGAAATATCTCTTTCTGTTTTGAAATCATTTAAGAGTCACATAATTATAAAGAAAACATTTATTTTGAAAATATTCTTATAAGCTTGTAATGGAAGCTTCAATGATGTTATAACTGTAGAAAATAGCCTCACCCACTGTATAAGTTAAAAAAATATTCTTACCTTAATTTTGTCTAAAAGTTCATAAAGTACCTTGTTTGGAAAACGACAGAAAGATTCATTTCAAACCATTTTATAAAAAGTCAAAAAAGGGTATAAATGACTTTAACCCATAGTCTAGTAAATAGTAAAAATGTTTTGGAATACATTTTTAAGATACATGGATGTGGATGATAAAGAGGTCCCAGTAGATAATAACGTATAAACAACCTCGAATAATGAAGAGATTGTGAAATTAACCCTTACCTTGTACTTTTCCTTGGTAGATGGTAGGTTAAACTCCTGTATAATGGTGAAATAATTGTTATTAAATTATACGATAATCATATATATTAATATGATATCATATATGATCTTTTAACATTGCTTTGTTAATAATATCTTAGTATTATCGTCTTTTCGGGTGTTAACTGATTCATTTTCCTTTGTATGAATTATTACATAAGTAATATTTGTTAGGGATAGGATGTATATTATTCATATTCAGAATGATATTAAGTCTTTAAACATTATTTTTAATCATATAATTAAAATTAATCTTGAATGGATACGATGGGGAATGAATCTCATCGTGTTCGTGGAGACGATAATCCGTACGTACGCACGAGTGACAATATCATTATTTTGATATTAAAATAATATAAAATTGGATGGTATATCATATATACAGAATAATTATCATGTTATATTTATTACACATCATTATTATACCCATCCAAATAATAATATTTTGAATAACAATTACACCACGACGTGGAGACGGTAAGTCGTACGTCGCACGTATGGTGACATGTCATTCAAGGGATGGATAGAATAATGAATTTTGTTGTAACATATTTATAATAACATCACATTATATATAATATATTGGATTTATTTTTTTATAATGGAAACAACAAAGAAAGAGAAAGTGGAAGAAGAAAGGAACTTGAAAGAGGTGATGAAATATTTACCTCTTCTTCGGATTCTTCCTTTTGATTTGATCAAAAGGGCCCCTTAGGTTAGATTTCTAACTAAAGGAGGGACTCTAGTATGAAGTGAGTATAGTTTATAGGGTATTTGAGGAGTTTTTGGACTATCAAAATGGATTTTAAGGTGTGAATTAGAGAGAAGGTGGGGTGCCCTTTTATAAGAGGGGTGAGGGGAACCTTAGGAAAAACTTAAAATATTATTTTATAATAAATTCATATTCGGTTTATAATGGCTCTAAAGTGACTTATTTCTAGTATATGGTGGGTATGGGTCTAAATATTCTCAAATAATAGGTTTTAGACAAGTTTAGGTTACCATTTTAACCTTATCATTTAGATTTAACTCTAAGTTAAATAATTTAACTTTTACCGTGTCTTCTTGTATTCTTACACTACATGGTTAATAAATGTACAATAAACTATCAATAGAACCCCAATTGGTTCATTAATGTCATATATATTATTATATAAGTCTTTTGGACAAACCTTATATTTTTAGGACCATTATATCAATTAATAATATAATATTTGTTTTAAAAACTATTTTATGTCAATTTTGACACTATTTGGTATTTGTTTTTTTAATCATAACAACATTATTACTTCGAAAAAAATTCATATAACCAACCCTAACATGTCATATTAACCTTGAAAATTAGTTTAATTCATAAAAAGTCTCAAATTACATTTATTTGGATATTTATAATATCAATTATTCTAATATTCCATTAATTAGGTAATTATTGAATCGTCATTGTGTCATAAATAAATTAAATTATTTAATGTATAAAAAATATAAATAAAATACAATTATGTAGGAAATCTTTTTATCTTTCTAATGGATATTTATAGTCTAATTTATCTTATGTATAACCTTATATTAAAAAAATTTTAGTTATTAAAATTTGATTTTAACTCTTTTAACTCTTTTTTAAATAAAATAATAAGAAATGTCCTAATCTAATCTAAGTGAACATAAAGGATCATATTTTATTCCTAATGTTGTTTTTGGTCTAATTACACTTATCCAATAGAATTAGAACATGTTTTAGGGTAATAATAATATCATTTTTACCCTTAATTACCCTATTTACTTTTAACCGTGGTAAATAAAAGTAAAAAGTTACTATTCACCAAAAATTATTTTCATCTTATTGAACCACATTTTAATTATTGATATAAACCGTGTCTCTCGTAATTTTGAAATTAAACTCACAAAAGCAGTAAAATTAAGTTTTATGTAAATTTGCAAATACTCCTAGGAGGTGGGTAAAAGACGGTAAAAAATTCAATAAAATTATTATATATCTAAAATTATTATAAACTAAATCCAATGAATTAAATTGAACTTATATAAGTATTATGTATCTATTTTGACCTAAAATAAATTTAAATAAAATAAATAATTATTTAAATAAAAATTCGATTTTAAACTATGACTCGGTGTTTTTCACTATTCATCAAAAATTGGAAGTTTTCAGAAAAATACCAAAAATTCACCCTAGGATAATTTCGATATTCTGAATCCAAAAATGAAGTCCATTTTGAAAGATAAAATTTATAAAATTTCAAAAGGTGGTTATTACTATTCATAACGGCTAGTTTGCTTTTTGTGGTGTGTTAGAACTCGGAGTTGCGTACAACACACACTATTGTATTATTCAAAGAGAAGCGTACCATGGAAGCTTGGGGTGTTACACCAGAACTTGTTGAGGAAACAATGGAAAAGGTGAAGATTATCCAAACCCATATCAAAACAACTCAAAGTAGGCAAAAGGTCTATGCGGATAACCGAAGGAAGAATTTGGAATTTCAAGAAGGAGATATCGTTTTCTTAAAGGTATCTCCATGGAAGGGTATTATACGATTCAACAAGATGGGAAAATTAAGTCTCAGGTACATCGGACCTTTTGAAATTCTGGACCGAATTGGAGCCATAGCTTAGCGTTTGGAAATTCTTCCGAGTCTCTCCAAAGTTCACAATGTGTTTCACATGTCAATGTTAAGTAAATATATGTCAGACTCAACGCATGTACTCACCTATGAAGAAATAGAACTTGAGCCCGATCTGTCTTATTGTGTATAGACTATCAAGATTCTTGATATCAGAGAACAAGTATTGAGAAATCAGACAAATCATCTGGTAAAGGTTCTTTGGAGGAACCATAAGATGAAGGAAGCAACATGGGAGCCTGAGGAGATTATGTTGAATACATACCTGAATCTTTTTAGGTAACATTTTGTGAATTTCAAGGATGAAATTTTTATAAGGAGGGGAGAATGTAATACACCAAGGTTTTTAAAATAAATATTAAATGAATGAAACATTGTGTCCCTACAAAACAACACATTTTATAATCTAGCTGTTAAACACAAATTTTCCTCTACTATGTTTTGAATTTCAAAAAACGGTCATCTAGAGTTGTGATCAGTAAGTCATTTGGAGAACAAACTTGATTTTTGGTGAATAGTAACATACCCTTATGAATAGTAATAGAAATAGTAATATTACCCTTATTAATATTAAATAATGATATTATTTTATTTTCTTAAGGTATAATATAATGAGATCTTAATAAAAATTTTAATGTGATTTAAAACTAATTATACCTTTAAAATTGTTATTTTTCAAATTAACTGTGATTTTATTTAAATTTTAAATTAATAATATTTATAAAATTATTTTTGAAAAATGGGGTTCATTTTTGAATTATACACGTCGAAAAATGGTAGGGGTGATTTTTTTGGATTTTTTTGAAATTCTTGAATTTTTTATGAATAGTGAAATACGGTAAAATACCGTATATTCAAATTATCAGTTAAATACACTGTTTATGACATCATAAGTGATGTAATTCCACTTGGTTCAAAATCACATGCACTTATTACTATTAGGGGTCACATGAAACAACACTATTGGTTGTCTTGATGGAAATAATAAAATAATGAATAAAATATTCAAAATTTACCCCTCTCCTCCACTATAACCCCCCCACCCCTCACTCCCTCTTCTCTTCACTCCTATAAGCCTTTATGATCCTAAAATATCTGCCCAATTAAACTTCCCTAGTCACTCTTCATGTCCAAGAAGCTCTTGGTCTTTCCAAAAGACCAAAACCCCTTCCCTTAAGGAGGTTCTCAAGGAGGTTATTTCAAGAGGTAAAGCACCCTTCTTTTTCATTTAGTTTTATTTCAATTTATCTTCTTTTGTTATCCTATACTCACCTCCTCTATCCAAATTACTATGATAAATCCATTATCATATATATACTGGAATTATATCATGTTAATGGAAGAACCATCATCAATATTCTTACTCCTTCCCTTTTATTTTTATATATGAAATCAACATCCATGAGGTTACAATTTATAACCTTCGTGGATGATGAAGTTTAGTTATTCAATTTATCCTTAATTACTAGTCATGAAACCATTTTTATGGTTGAAACAGACTATAATATATGTATTATAACCTAATTAATATTCAGGAACCAGTATGTGTACATATTATTAATTTTTATGACAAAACTAGTTCATAATAATCCAAATACCGACAAATAATCGAAGTGGTTGTCATCTAATGATTCATCCTCATCCTATGTAAAAAAATGATAGAAATAACCATTAACAATTATTTAAGTTCATAAATAATATGTAATTTAAATTCTGTATATTTACAACCATTCCTCATGAACTCTGTTACTTAAAAACAAGTGAATTGATTATGAAAATCAAGAAAACGAACACTCTGGAATAACAAAATTCAATATTTTAACTTATCAATAAGAACATAAATGAACTAAAAACAATTATTATAAACTAAATAAATGTATAATAGGTTCTTAATTAAGTTATTAATGATTATAATTTCATATTCCAGGACCTTAAGTTCAATAGGGGAACACATTTGGACTTAAGGTAAGGGTTTTTCCACCTGAACCTCTATTTTCATTCGGGTTACTTTTATTGTCTAAAATAACTCAATGAAATTCTTGTGTATTATTATGTACTCCTTATAAATTATATTTAAGTGTTCTTTATATATTCACCAACCATAATCCTTCCTTATTTTATGGATAGTTACACGTTTTAAAAGGAACTTTCAAAATTGTTTCCAAAATACAAGCCTGATTCAAGGGAATTTCTCAAATTCTTACCTATTTTCAAGGGAAATCTATAATCTGTTTTTTATTAAAAAATTATCTTTATAAAATCACTCATTTTTTTATTAAAATACTATCTTACTTCACTTCTATTTTTATACAAATATTTTTCCAAAATAACTCTTCTTTTCAAAATAAGTGTTTATCTCAAAAATTGCTTAATGATTTTATAAGAGTATTTTCGTCTGATTCAACACTCTTGTTGATACTTATGTATTATTGGGTTTAATCATTTATTATGTCATCTTATGTATTTGGTTGAATGGTTTATTAATAATTTTATTGTGGATTATGTATCCTAAAACCATTCACTATAGTACTCGGAATGGTTAGTGTTTTATGTTTAATGATTAGGGAAAGTTAGTTACATTTTATATGATAGTTTAAATATGAATGTATATATTGTTTATGTTTATCTCCAATAATATGAGTAATTCATTGGACTTATTATGTGATGTGTGGGGCCCACTATATTCCCTCGATACATTGGTAGGTCTCATGAGACAAATAGACGCGGAATTGGTCGAGGCCTTTCACAATTTGATATATGGTTTTGGCTGAGGCCTTAATCATTTTTAGACGTCTTGGTTGAGGCCTTGACAAAGTGTTTCAGAATGTATGGAATATGCACTTCCCTCATTATGAATCTAGTAATTTAAAGTTCATGTGGTTATTCGACTAGTAGAATACCCATGGTTATGTTTTATTATGGCATTATTTACTCAGCTCATATTCCTACCATAATGTGTTCGAGTTTATTATTTATAAAGGCATGTGTTTTAAATTATTCACCTTTCCAAATGTTTATGTTTATGTTATCTTCCTATGTATTTCTTACTCTTACTGAGCGTTTGATCTCACCCCTTTCTTATGTTTTATTTTCCCAGGATGTGAAGAAGTTAGTTATGAGTGACTTACAGGCATAATCTAGGAGGCTTGGATGTTTCTAATGAAATAAATTAGTGTTTTATTTCCCTTCATGGTGTAATGTTAAACTTATATATGTATCTTGTTTCCAAAATCTACTAAACTACTAGGTCCTTTAGGATAGATATTCCTTGTTTATATGCCAATGTAATAAAATAAAGCACTAGCTCCATGCAACTGGGGTCGGGTCCTTACACTGAGGCCTACTATAGGTGGGACTCAAGATTCATTATCTCCCTTTCTTCATTTTCAGCTCAGGAGGGGTATCTTTAGAGGGAGGGGTCATGATAGTATGTTATCAGAGGTGATGGTTAAGAGATAGTATGGAATTTGGAGTTAGGCATGGTGAGGATTGCATGGGTTGGTTGGGCAACAGTGTTAGGTGATCTTGGTGCGTGACATAGGTCAAGGAAGACCAGCTAGGACACAGGGTTTTAAGCCCCCCTATGATCCAATGTAAGGACTCTGAGCCTACCAAACGACTAAGTGAGGCTACACCGTTTTCAAGTTAGATACCCTAGAAAAGTTACATGCATCATAATGACTTGTGTTCTTGTTTGAATTGGGTGTTTTGGGAAATTTGAAATGAATAATGAGTTAAATGATTTAACATGAATTTTAATAAAGTTTCATAATATTTGGTCTTAGAAATCCCTTGTTTACCTTTCAGTTATGGCTCCCGATTGTCATCTGCATGTGTCTCGGGAAGTTGAGGCTCAGCAGGATGATCCAGTTGATCGACGGAGGGTTGATCTAGTGGAGGAGGATGACCAGTGGTAGAGAATGTTACGTTCTTTCCAGTGGAAGTCCTTGGGAAAGTATGAGGGCAGTATTTCAGACATGTATACAGAGAGCTAGCTTGAGGAGCTTGAGATCAACTTTAGTTTTATTTGAGCTCCAATGGAGTATTGGGTTCCTTTGGTAGTGAGTCATATTCAGGTATATGCACATCAGTGGTGGATGTTGTACCTGGAGGGAAGGAGGCTGACATTTTGTGGGTCAATTTTGAGAAGGAATTTTGAACATAATTCCTTTCATCAACCATAAAGGCTGAGAAGATGCAGGATTTACTCTCCCTCTAGCATGGGAGTATGTCGGTATAGGAGCTTGGTACTAAGTTCAAGGATCTTCTTCACTTCTCCCCATATCTCTTTCTAGATGAGGAGTCTCATGTGAGATGCCTATAGAAGTCACTTCATCCTTCTATCCAGTACATGGTTACTTCCTTTACATTTTTGATGTACTTGGAGGTTCAGAAGAAGGAAAAAGTGATTGAGTAGATGAACTTGTGAGTATTTCTACCATGATAGGGGATAAAACGGGGTTCTTCAAGAGGCAGGGTTACCAGTAGTAGGTCTCAGGAACCAGAGCCTTCGAGGTTTCGACCGATGGGGAGTCGACCTCAGTAGTTTCTATTTCGACCTTCTGATCCTCGTGCTTTTTCTGTGAACTTGGGACCGAGGTGTTTCATATGTGGAGTCTGTGGGCATCTTCAGAACCAGTGACCAGTATTCATTCAAGCCCTTTATGGTGGAGGTGGACAAGTTCAGTACCATCCTTAGCAGAAGTTACCAGCTAGGTTGTTTTAGTAGTAGGGACAGCAGGCTCATGCTCCATCGAGGGGAGATGGAGCAGGTAGAGGCTGGCCTTAGGATATTCCTCAGGGACCTTCTATTGGGCGTGGTTTTGGGAGCGGTCATTAGAATAGGCTCATATGATCTGGGCATGGTTAGTTGCACACAACAATGATAGAAGTTCCAGTAGGTACAAAGATCATTGGAGGTATGATCAATTTTTTTAGTACCCTTTATTATGCTTTGTTTTATTTGGGAGATTCACACTTCTTTGTTACACCTACTCTAGCACATTCTCTAAGACTATACATAGAGAGGTTTCTCATGCCCCTGGTATTGAGTACGCCAGTCACATGCCAGACCAGCTTGTTTGATGTGTGATAGGGATGTAGACTGATGATAGGACCACATCAGTCTTGTGGGGATCTTTTCTTGTAAAAGATGAAACCATACGATGCCATTCTTAGCATAAAATGGTTATATTTCATGCATGATTTTGTCAACTACTTCTTTAGAAGAGTTTTGCTTTCATATGTGGATGTCCAATGTGTGGTTTTCATTGGTAAGTGGAGTTTTCAGGTGGGTAGTCGGCATATAGGGTCTCTTATTTCTTCGTTGGTTGAGCTGTTAGTAGAATCAATAGATGTTGGGATGGTGGAGGTTCCTAAATTTGTTGGAGAGTTCCTGGATTTTTTCCCGAGGAGGTTGTAACTCTACCCCCTCGACGTGATGCTGGGTTTGGGATAGACCTGCAGCCCAGTGCTTCCCTGATTTCGATGGATCCTTATCATATGACACCTTCTAAGTTGTAGGAGTTGTGGATCTAGGTGAATGATATGATGTATAAGGGTTTTATTCGGCCCAATGTGTCGTCGTGGGGTGCTTTAATATTTTTTGTGAAGAAGGTGGATGGTGGTGTGAGGTTGTGCATAGACTACCAGAGGTTGAATCAAGTGATGGTTAAGAACTGTTACTCTCTCCCAAGGATAGACGGTCATTTTGACTAGCTGAGAGGGGGAAGTTGGTTTTCTAAGATTGATCTATGGTCTGGATATCACCAGTTGAGGGTGAAGGAGAGAGATATCTCGAATATTGCTTTCAGATGCAGGTATGGACACTTTGAATTTGTGTCCATGCCCTTAGGTGTTATGAATGCACTAGATGTGTTCATGGAACTTATGAATTATATGTTTTTTGATTTCTTAGATCTATTTTTCATCGTGTTTATTGACAACATCCTGGTCTACTCAAGGTCAGATTAGGATCATTTCGAGCATCTTAGGACCATCTTGCAGGTTATTTGATGCCACCAACTCTATGGAAAGTTGTACAAGTGCAAGTTTTGCACACAAGAGGTGCATTTACTTGGTAACGTGGTGTCTCATCTAGGTGTGGTCATATAACTGTCGAAGGTTGAAACAGTTGTTTCTTGGGTAGAACCTAAGAATGTGGTAGAGGTTCGCAGTTTTCTTGGTCTTACAAGCTATTACCGGAGGTTTGTACTCAATTTCTCCCAAGTTGAAACTCTATTGAGAACTCTAACTAGAAAGGACCAAGATTTTTTGTAGAGAAAGTAGTGTTAGGAAATGTTCAAATATCTAAAGGGGAAGTTGTTCAGTGCTCCAATGCTCTGGTTTCCAAAGGAATGGGTGATGTTCGAGTTGTTTTGTGATTCTTCCTATTTAGACTTGGGATTTATCTTAATGAAACAATTGGTAGTGATCTCTTATGGGTATAGGAAGTTATGTCCCCATGAACGTAACTATTCCACCCATGATCTAGAGCTAGCAGTGGTCTTTTTTTCACTGAAGTTTTGGAGGCATTACCTCATTGGGGAGCACTTTGTGGTCATCATGGATCACGAGAGTTTGAGGTATATCTTTTTCCAACAATATTTGAACATAATATAATGGATGTGGATGGAGTTTCTTCAGGACTATGATTTTGAGATCTTCTACACCTCGGGAAAGGGGAATGTTGTGGTCGATTCCTTGAGAATAAATTTTTAGATGGAAGTTGTTTAGGAATCTGTGGACTCTTGGAAAGTAATGTAGGAGTTAGCAGCCTTTCACTTAGATATAGGAATGGATGGTGGTAGAGGTTTTCTATTCGAGATGATGGTGTAGTCTTCTCTGATGTAGTGGTTGGAGGAGTCTCAGTGGGGAGACTCAGAGGTAGAGGTGATGTGCTATCACATTGACCATAGTGATGTTCTAGAAGGATGGTCATAGGATGGTTGAAACAAGATGTTGTTTTAGGGGAATTTTTTTGTTCTGGTGGTGATACGTGAGGGAGTCCTCTGTGAGTTTTACAGCTCACCTTTAGCGGTACACCAAGTAGTTTCCAAGATGTATCGTGGATTGAGGATGCAGTTTTGGTGGCTCAGGATGAAACGGGAAGTGGCGGAGTTTGTGGCGAAGTGCTTAGTATGCTAGTAGGTAAAGGTTGATCATCATGTTATCAGTGGTTTTTTCATCCCATATACATCCCTGAGTGGAAGTGGGATTAAATATCAATGTATTTCATCATAGGGTTACCCAAAGCTCAGGGAGGCTATGATACTATATGGGTAGTAGTGGATCAACTGATGAAATCTGATCACTTCTTAGTGATCAAGGAGTTGAGCGTAGTTGATGCCTTGAAAAATAGGTATGTGGATGAGTTGGTGCGGCTGCATGGAGTTCTAAGATTCATTGTCTCAGATCAGGATACATGTTTTACCTTATGAGTCTGGAGGGGACTACAACATTCTTTTGGCACCCAGTTATGCTTCAGCACTACCTTCCACCCTCAGAAAGATGGGAAGATAGAACATACTATCCAGACACTAGAGGATATGTTGTGAGAATGTGTCTTGTACTTTGTTGGATCTTGGGTGCAAAACTTACCCTTGTTCTAGTTTTCTTATAATAACAACTATCACTCTTCCATTGGCTTGGATCCGTTTTAAGCTTTGTATGGAAAATCATATCATTTTCTCTTATATTGGACAGAGGTTGGGGGGATATTTTTTCTTGGTCTCGAGGTAGTGCAGAGAATGATAGAGAACATCCATCTTGTCTGATAGAGAATCAAAGTAGCATAGGACTGATAGATGTCATATGCCAATCATAGGAGGATGCCCTTTGAGTTTGAGGTTGGAGACCATGTGTTATTTAAGGTTTCCCCTCGATGTGGGCAGTAGGGGTTTGGAAAAGGGAGTAAGATTTCTCTAAGGTTCATCAAACCCTTTGAGGTGTTGGGTCGAGTTGGCGAGGTGGCATACCAGTTGGTGTTTCCACTGTAGTTGGAGAGTATCCACAACGTCTTTCACATCTTTCAACTTTGTCGGTATCTTCATGATGACTCTCATATCATTAACTGGGGAGAGTTGGATATCTAAGATGACGCGATGTACATGGAATGAATGATAGAGATCTAAGATCATCGGGAGAAGGTGTTGTGTGGATGAACTATTCCTTTGGTTCGCGTATTGTGGAGGCATGGTAGCCTGGAGGAGAGTACATAGAAGTGGGAAAGGTAGGTGTGTGCCCAGTACCTAGAGTTGTTTTGAGTTTTGTCTTGTTCTGGTTTGCTTTGTGATGTGATTATTGAACCTTGTTTTATATGAGATGAGTTTTTTCCCTTGGGTTGAGATGTGTGTGGTGAAATGTGTGATAAATTCCTAATATGTGAAAAGGGGAAGACTAGATTCCTAATCAAGACGCATTAACTGCAATGCGATTAAACCCGTGTGGATGGGTTAGTGCCACCCAGATCTGATAGTATATTGACATGCAAGATGAGATTCTATGATTCGTGTGTTTGATACAGCATGGTCATTGTACTTGTGTGGTGTGTTTCATGGTTGTTTGGGTTGGAAGATGTCGGAGGAGGTGTTCTTAGATGTGGAGGTTTCCAACCCAGCTTTCGAACAACACAGGGTGGTTTATCGTTGAACATTAATGTGTTTAGTTATTAGCGATGTTTCAAGTGTATATATATCCTTGAGAGGTATCTCGCAGGGTGGTTTTTCAGAACCCTTTTTCTTCTGGGCTTGGTTTTGGATTCTTGAGGGTGAGAATCATTTGAGAGGTATCTAATTCAACGGTTCATACTTTCCCAGTCTATTAATTTGCGAGTTTGGTTGTTGGAAGTGCTTGGAAGAGGCTCAGAGGGAGTTTTGATAAGTTCAGCTATTAAAATCTGGATGTAGGTAGGTTACACAGAGTGTAACTTGATTTCACAGCATGAAGTTTGGTTTCACGGCTTGTCCTGGAAAGCTTTATGATGTGAAGACTTTTACACCGCATGAAATAGGGATTCACGGCGTGAAATACTTCAGGGTTTGAAAAATAAAATTAAAATCAAGAGGCGATGCATTTTTTAGCAGAAGTGGACCTCGAGGTATTACACGACGTGAAAGGGGATTACATGTCGTGTAATACCCCAATGCTGTAATGTTTTAAAACATTCTAGACGCTTGGGTTTTCACAAATCCTATGAATGCAACAATCTATCTCATTCTAGATGAACCCTAGGCACCCCGAGGAGTTCTTTGAACCCTCTTCCTCCCTCTTCAATCTGTTGATCTCATCAATCGTTTGTTGGCAATCCATAGTGATCTAAGGTATGTTCTCCCTTATTTTTTCTAGCAGTCTCCCTTGGTTTGGTCTCGAACTCTTCCATATCTCCTCATTGTGCTATGGTGTGTGATTATTTGTGATTTATAATGGGGTCTCTCTCAGTTGTTGTTGGTGTAGTGGTGTCGCAACATCCTCATATGGATTTAGATCTTGCGGGATAGGTAATCGTAGGACCGTTACGTGATTTGTTCTTGTGTGAAGAACGTTGACACCCCTTCAAGGTTGGATTTCCCTTGTTTCTCTTTATCGTGCAACATGCGGGAGGGGTTTTACTTTTTTTACCCTTGGATTATAGTTTTTTCGACTTTATAAAAGATAAATAACTAGATAATTGAATTGAAAGGGGCAATGGGTTTTGTTCGCATGCTTTGTACAGCCTTGATATTGATTGTAATGTTGCAATTATACGGGCTGAACACCCCGCTGAAAATGGTGGTCATTGGTGGATTTGTGTGTGCACTAAATGGATTGTGTGTTGTTTGGTTTATGTTGAACACATATATATAGAAAATGGTTAATCACGTACACTTGGATAATAAATTTATTCCCTAAGATTACCCCATTTTTGTGATAACCCCTGAATTAACAAGTGAAATTAAATAAGGAATGTATTTCTAAATCCGGAATTGCATTATGCTTTGGCGTCTGGGGAAATGTGTTGTGTGGGATAGTTGCAATTGTGTGTGTAGGACCGACGAGAGGTGAAGTGGCTATGTTGTGATGTGTGGGTTTTATCTCGGTTGTGTTGTGGTTTGGTTATGAAGCATGAGTACATGTTGTGGGTTGGTTTGGGTGGTGTTGTGGATGAACTTGTAGAAAATACATCAACTTGTCTATGTAATAGAATCTCAGGCTGAGAGATTGATTATTTGTGGAATGGATGAATAGTGTTGTGCAGTGGGGCTGCAATCGGGTTGTGTTTTGGTTATGTTGCTTGTTATGTGTTGTGCATGGTAGTTTCCTAGATAATAATGGAATAAATGAATAAATTATTGATTAATAAAGTTTGTAATTGGCTTGGGTTTGTGCGGTTAACGAACAAATAAAATGAATTATTAAATAAAGAGTGGAATCAGTTAAATGAATTGGTTGGGAATATGGATTGGGTTTGTGGCTTATTGTGTGGTGTTTCTCATTTAGAGGCAGCAGCAAGGTTGATAGTGTTGATAACTGGTTGTTTGTTTAAGAACCCATAGGATGGGAATGAGTGTTTCGTATCATATGTGTGTATACTTGTATGTCCTTGTGATTTCTATATGCACCCCACCCTAGTTGAGTACTATGTGTCGAACACACCCATATTCACGGGGGAGGGTGTCTTTCCAAAACATCCTAATGGGAGGATGGATAGTTTTTCACTTGCTCTTCCCTATTCCTTTTTCCAGGTGGAGATAGCCCAATATTTTTGGGCAGGTTGTGGTTTGTGAGGCCCAGGTGTGTGTGGGCGAGTTGTGATTTCCTAGGTGTGTGCGGGTGAGTTGTGTTTTCCCAGGTGTCTTCGGGATGAGATGAGTTATGTTTTCCCAAGGGTCTTCAGGATGAGATGTGTTGTTATTTTCTATGTGTTTTTGGGATGTGATGTGGTATGTGGCCCAGGTGTCTACGAGCGGGATGTGGTTGTGAGGCCCAAGTGTCTGTGGGCGGGATGTTGTTGTGAGGCTCAGGTGTGTGTGGGCGGGATGTGATGTGATTCGTTTGTCCAAGCGACGGGACTAGCTATGAGGTTCAGGTGTGTGCGGGTGGGATGTGATGTGCTTCATTTTCCCATGTGATGGGACTTGTTGTGAGGCCCAGGTGTGTGTGGGAAGGTTGTGATGTGGTAATTTCAGAAGAGGTGGGAGCACGAGGAAGTTTTTCATTAGGAAAAAGCGGCTAAACCAATGGGAAGTGGTGCGGGGTACCCAAATTATCGATGTGCTTACTATATTACTTTACTTGACTTGCGTTACTTGGTGAGCGTGCCTCAGTGAGGATCGGATGACTAGTATACCTTATTAGGTGTTTTTTGGTTATGCTGTTTTCTCACAGGGGCATTAGTATGCTTCCTTTCATGTGTGCACGAGAGACTTGGGTTTTCCTACTGAGTATACTTGTATGCTCACCCTACGTATATAAAACTATTTTCAAGTTTTCAGGAGGACTTCACAGACCATGCTGGACTTTACTAGATTGGATCTTGACATTTGATGTGTTGCCACCTAACCTTACTTTTGGTACTTATTTTAGAGATTTATTTTATTTATAATAATTTTATTTTAAACATGCATGTGGGATGGATTTTTTCTTTCTTTTGTATATGTTTTGGAGTTGTTTTGTGGTTGATACATCTTATATCCCAATCTTGTTTCCTATAAAAAGGTTAATGCCTCCCATTTTGTGAGATTTGTATACCCTTGGTGTTGGTCGCCACCCCAGGGCCTACTAGAGGCGAGACTAGGGGATCATTATCTCTCTTCCTTCACTGTCAGCCTAGGAGGGGTTTCTTTGGAGGGAGGGGGTCATGACACTCAACCATCCTATCTTCTATCTACCCTATCCTAAATCAAGGAAAGGGAAAAAAAGTTAGTGAACCTGGTCCTCTAATATCATTTTATAACACCCTGACCTGAATCACTAGGTCTGGACCGGAATTCCACATGACCTCATGCGCACTTCCCCATACGCAAGAGGTTATCGACTGGTGGTGAGGGCCAAGAGAGACATCATGGGAAGATTATTCCCTCAGTATCAGACAATCATCAGAGTATACAATGGGAGTGAGAATGATAGAAATCAACAAGTAAAAATAAATAATAAATCCACATAGTAGCATCATACACATAAAGTACCAACTCATGCAATAGCAGTATGAAATGTTAGTCACACAACCCAAAATGAAGAAAAGGATCCCCACATGTGGTGGATCAATGTACGAGATAAAAGTAACTAATCAAAAAAAGCATTAAACATCCATTACTGAAGTTTATCCTGCAATTCTTGCACCCTCCCACTAATCTTTCTCATCCAACCACCGTAGGGCCCTTTACTTTCGTCGGATCCCTAGTCATGAAATTTACACGTGCACTAAGATTCCCACATAGGTTGTGAGTAAGAAACCTAGTAGGACACCACCAACGGGTCCATAATGAAAGTGTGTGGGATATACTGGTGCATGTCATAAAAAATAAACAAGTCCAGATAAACAAAAAGTATAACGCACAAACATATCATACATATTGATCCCTTAGAGAGCGGCTCTACTTGCTTTGGATGCATACCGAAAAGAAATCAACCAGTTGCTTGAAAAATACCCCCCTTGATGGGATAGACAAAAAACATGTTTGGCACATCCTTCATGAAGGGATAACCCATGTACATGTCGACTAAACATTTGTCACAACCCTCTTGGGGGGATAGTTCATATGGATCAGCTTGTACACTCAATTGCAGAAGACAGAGGAATAACTCATGCAACACATGAACACAAGATGACATATCAATATCACAACATATCAAGAAAGAGTCATAACCACCACAAATCCACATGAGAGAAAACACCAAGCATATGTTACACGGTCTACACACGCACACCACATGCGATCAACATCAAGCATAGGTCTCACGGGTTGCACACGCATGCCAAACAATTATACCAAGAACCTGTATAAATATGCAAAAATGATAAGGACCACCTACCTTAGTTGCAACAAAATTTTGATGGAAAGGGTCATTATTTAAGTTAAATTGCTCCACACTGAATCCTAGAATGATCCCTGATCCGCCATAATTTAGAATTATAGGATCAAGGTTGAAAAAAACCCACACCCAAAAGGCAGTACAAAATCAAACATACTCAAGAATATTTGATGTCAAAAATGGTCTAGATCCAATCGATGTGCATATGCCAATTCCCTGAATTCGGGTGTTGATTATACCAACGACCAACAATTCCCCTATTGGTCCATGTCAAAACCCTCATATTCGGTCAAGAAATCAAAAATCTAGTTGGTTTAACCAAGGGAAAAGAGAATAGAATTAATCTAGATCAAGATAGAACTCAACGAATTTGGAAACATGAGATCAAACTAATGTTTGGGAATCAGAAAGAGGAGACATAAGGGTATGAGAGCGCTCAAAATCACCAGAAGAGAGCTCTGAGTGTGTTGGGGGTCGAGGGAGGCCCAAGAGATGATAAAAAGGGAGAGGGTTGTTTTTTTAATAAAACTTGATATAACCTGATTGGGCTTATTAGGCCTTGAATGACACCACCAACCAGCTGGTGGCCTCCATCGATTGGTAGATGGCTTTTGGGCAGAAGAAATTGCACCCAAAAATGTTTCCAACGAGCCAGTGGGGTCTGTAGTGTTACTGAAGATCCTACCAACCCCACCAGCTGGTCGGTGGAACTGCTGTAAATTTTTAAGCTACAGACTCACCCACCAGCCAAACTGTAAGGAACCGACCTTAAACATTACATAATCTTGAATTAAATGGATAATTCACATTGAGGATCTTTTCAGTTTTAGAGTTTTAGAGAATTAGGTCATTAAATTTACATAACAACATGAATATTACATGTAGAAAATTCTACTCAGTATCCATTTTTTCATAAAATAAAAACTCTTGAAAAAAAAAGAGTCATGTCTAGTTCCATGTTTTAGACAGTATTAATTTTCCTTGATCCTATCCTTGACCCTTATTCATCTTTAAGTCATGTGGAAAATATTTCAAAAACTTGGGATGATCATAAAAATCTCAGTAAGGGATATAAAATAAGGAATAAAAACATTATCCCATCAATAAATACAAAACAATGAAACCATATTTTTCAATCATAACATACCTCATGAAATCATAAGATTTATGAATAACACACAGAAATCATAAATCATAAAGGTAACTTGTGGAATTCATATCAAACTTACATTTTAGTTATCATAGCTACATAGGGAGTCACATTTGGAATACCCATCACAGTATATTCCCTAAATCTCTTAAGAGAAACATTCACGTTTACCTCCATCACATTACCCAATGCATTGGAGAGCTATCTCGGGCTCACCCGCCCTAGGTTTATCATGGAACCACCTGTATACGTAAACAATGCCCAATAGCCATAACATATTCATAACCCATAAAACAAATATAATGGAAAGATAACATTTACACATTTCAATCAAAATATATCATTTCAAAATATTGACAAAATCAAAGATTTTATCAAACCATTTTCAAAACCATTTAAAATATTGAATAAAGATATTTTTAAATCAAAGTGTCCCATACCACTTTGAAGATTTTGAAAGAAATTTCAATTTCAAAACATTAATGTACATATGAATAAATCCTTAAAACTATTTTTAATACATGGACATTAATGTGAATGATTTAGAAGAATAAACCTTCAAAACATTTAAAACGATATTTTAGTAAAGAGTTTTTAACAAAATGAGAGATCCTAAAATACAAATAATTGAGGAATAACATTTAATAAGAACCGAATAATATAATGAGAATAAATTTGTTCATGATATAATATGACAAAGGATAGTATATACACCATATAATATTGAATTGGTGCATATCAACAATCAAGTCTCAATGGAAATGGAAATTGAGACGAAATCCCTTATAAAGAAGGTATCCTAAGATTAAGTATAAATCAATTGCATAATTATGTGTGAAAAATATAAATACACCCAATATAAGTGGATATTAATTGTAAAATAATAAGAGGTTATTCACATATATTCATAGCACGACATAATCAAGAAGTAGATGTTTAACCCAAAAATTGAAATTGGGTTAAGAAGTTTTCTTACAGAAATTCAACAGCCTAACGACGTCACTTTAAAATTCAGAAAATAAGTTGATGAGAGATAAAGGGATATCCCATCAATTAACATAAAATTTAAATCAATAAGGATATATAAGAACATATCCCAACATAATAATATGTAAATTAAAAGACATAACAAAAAGAAGTCTTTTAAAAAGAAGAGGATGAAAGGTTCCCTTACCGATTTGGTAACTTACGAAACATACACCCCATGAAAGAAATATCACACAATGAATATGTAAATAACCATAAATTAAATTATATTACACAAAGAATACAATCATGGGCAGTACATACACCACACAAAATGAAATGGTGGCTAATATAGCTTGAATCTCACGGGAATAAAAAGTGAGATAAAAAAACCTTACCACGTTATAATCAATCGAGTCGTATGAGAAAAGGCTAATAACCACCAAATTAATCACATAATACCATGAATATAAATAGAATCATGATAATATATATCAAATGTCAGTACACAATACACCACATGCAATAAATAAGTGGTGAACAATGGAAATCTCACAGAATTAAAAGTGAGATAAGAAATATCTTACCTCGTGTCCAACTTGACTCATATGTTCATTGTTCTTCTTGAATAATAAACTTAAGTTAATTTATAATTTCCTAATAAACATTTTAATTTTTATTATTACTTTTATATCACTTATTAATTTTCAATAATAGTTAGTTAATTATTTGAGTTCATATCGGACATTTTGTCGATGTTTGGAATTTGAGTTAAAAATGAACTTGTTATAATTACAATTTGTCCATGTGGTCAATACTCCATTATCTCCAGAATGATATTAATGATTTAGATATCATATATATCATATATATCCAGTGTATATATATATATATATATATATAATAGTACATAACATTTTTGAGATAAGAAATGAAATGCACCGTTCATGGAGACGGTAAGTCATACGTACGCATGAACACTACTTTCATTTCTATTTAATATTTAATGGAATGAGAACTTAATGATACATAGGTATATTATAATTTCAGTATAATATCATATGATATATATGTTACCTAATTTCATTAACTCCATCTTTATACATTTCATGTATGTCATGGACGAATCATATCACATTGAGGGGGCGGTAGTCCGCACTTCCTCAAATGAAATTATTGTGTTTACACATATTGAAAGGCATAAAGGTATGTTTGTAAATAAAAATTATAGAAGAATATATAAAACAAAAACATAATATATATCATATATAAATACAATTCCATCTTAATGGCCACCATAAGAGGTGGTAGGAGATAATTGAACAATCATCGCTTTGTGAGGCGTTAATTTGTCATTCACAGAAACAGTATGTTCTTCACCCATTAGATGGAGGTGTGTGTAAGTGTAATTTAAATCTTTCTCAAAAAAAATATCCTGGTATATTGAGGATACTACTGTTGTTATAAAATAAAGGAATATAAATATTTTATAGGGTTGGATAAGTAAAATAAAACAAAATAACTTAAGAGAATACGTTACCTTTAAATCGGGTAACTCCCTTTGGTTTGAACCAAAAGGATTTCTTGAAGTGTTTTCTGCCTAAGGTAAGGCTTCTAAGATGAATAGGGGGATATTGAGAGATTATTGGAGAAGAGGTTTCATGAGCCAAAGGCTTTAGAATTGTGAGAAATGGGTTATAAGTGAAGGCTTTTTATAAGGGAGAGGAGGGGCTCTTTAGGAAAGTTTGAAACAATTATTTTATTATAAACTCGTTTTCGGTTTCAAAAGGTAAACTAATCATTAAAATTAAATTTAAGATGAATCATGGTCAAAATAAAATCATCCAATAAGAAGTGGAAAGGTTTTGGATATTTTTTTAATATTTATAATCTTATTTATTTAAATCATTTATTAATGAGGTAAATATTGCATCATTATTGTGTCATAAATAATTTAATTTATTTGATGTCCAAAAATTATAAAAAATACCATGATGTAGTAAATATTTTTATCTTTATAAATAATATTTATAGTCTAAAATATAACTTATATAATCTCATGTAAAAATTGATTTACTAAAAGATATTTGTTTATGTCATTTTTGTCTTTACTTTAAATTAATTAATATAAAGTGTCATTATTACTCTCATGTGGCTCCATGATGTCCCAAATTTGACCAAAGGATTTCCATGGTCAGATATGTATCATACAATAGGATTAAGACACATGATAGGGTAATTTAATATTATTATAATATAATATTTTACCCTTATTTACTATATTTACCCTTTAATCATGGTAAATAAAATATTTACTGAAGTAAATATTTAAAATGTCTAAAAATAAAAGTTACTTATTTACACAATTTAGACCTAATGATTCCAAATATGAAGTCCATTTTTCCAAATTCAAAACACAGAAGTGGCAGAAATTAATTCTCGTTGTCAAAACAAAAAAGCGTGTTTTTAAGAAATAATAACTATCAAAAGATCGACACTTGTTTATATCCAATTTCAAAGTGAAATTAATGCCAATGTCCAAAATTGTATTAAATGGTAAAAATATATTCTAATTAAACTTTATAACCAATTAAAAAGATAATCTAACCATATAAATAAATTATATTAAAAAGCACTTTTAAATTAAAATACAGTATTTTTTACTATTCATTAAAAAATGAACATTATCAGAAAAATATCAAAATTTCATCCAAAGTAAATTTTGGTGACCCGATTCTAAAGAAGAATTTTATTTTTTCAAATAGAACGTATAAAAGTGAGAAAAACTAGATTTAAAGAGGGTTCTCCATTAAAAAGGTGGCAAATCAATCTTTTAGTGAATATTATAGTATTTATGCTTAAAATCAAATTCTTTACTTATTTTAAGCCTCTAAATTTTATTGGATAAATGTAAAAATATTCAAAAAAACATGTATAATTATATTGTAGTTAGTTCTATTCATTCCCGCCAATACAACGGTTAGGAATTAACTACCATTTAAAATAATAATATTATATTATTAGTGTTCAATGTAAGATTTCAAAGAAACTCGTTGTTGCGTATCGAGTGCGCCATCAAACATAGCATCTCCTTTAAAATAGAATTAATATTTAATTCAAAAATATTAATAAATATGAAAAAATTTCATGTTCTTTATTTACCTAGGATGTTACATCCTTCCCCCCTTTTGGGAATTGTGTCTTCACAATTTTAAAACTGGGCTTGGAAACTTCATTAAAAGTCCCACATCAGAAAAGAGTCAATAAAACTATCACTTTAAAAGAATGAAAGATAAGTACAAAGGTCACCCGAGATAACCCATACTTGGATTCCATGTAGGAAAACATGAATATGTAAGAGAGAACAAATGGTCAAGTTCTGATGGAGAGTGATAGAAAACATGATTAGGAGAAAGTTAACCACCAAAAAATCACAAACTTATAATTTGTTAAACAGTCTTTGATTTCCCAGTAGGAAACGTAAACCAACAACATTTTTGTTTTATGTTCCTTTTCATAATTTTTAGGAATTCATTTACTACATAGAATAAGAACATAATGAAATATACTTACCTTCAAGTGGAGTTTCATCCTTTAATAAGTTTTTACCAAAAACTAATCTTTTCTCCAAACAAAGATTATTCAAAAATACTTGGTCACATCAAAATCACAAGAATCAACTTCTAGAGAATCACATCATCCACAAAAGAAGAACTATATATTTCCATTGTCTTTAGACATCAACTAAAACCAAAATAGTTAGTACGAGATCATATAATCCCCAAAAAGGATAATCCTTTATAAAAATAAATACTACTCTTAATCTCCAAAATTCGACAAAAAGTACCCAAAGTTCAAAAAAGACCATTCAATACACAATTTTCCTTAAAATTTTTCAAAATAATCCAAACTAAGATTAAAACCCAAAACTTATAAGGATATAATCACATAGTCTTCCATAATAAATATTAAAATTTAACTTCAAAAACATAGACTACTCTTAAAGTATCATATTGAAGCATAATTAGCTAAATCACATATTCTCTATGATAGGTTAATCATTTCCATAAATAACTCAAATCATTATATGTACACACAAAAATATTCTTCCAAAATAAAATTCCACCATTACTCCTTAATTGAAATCCCAAAGTATTCTATTTTCCATAGGCATATAGTGTTTCCCCAAAATAGATAACATCTTCCAAAATAACCTTTATCAATTAATCACCAAATCATTTTCCTATATTAAGGATATTCATTTAATAAAATATAAGTTCCCAAAATCAAATTATTCTTGATCCATAAAATCATTTAACTAAAAATAATAAGTCATACTAACCAGGGACTTCATGTAGTCTAGTGGTGGGCGATAAATCTCAATCGCATTTTGGTTGTGGGTTCGATTCCCGCAACTTTGTCCGACGCGATGGGTTGTCACACGGTCTACATGTTGTCCTTTTTATAAAATTCAAAAATAACCCTAACATGTTTTAACCTCAAAGGTTTTCTTATACCTTTCATTTTCATCCCAACACACTAAGACCTTAACATCTTATATATTGTCATTTTTTTCACCTCCATATAATAAAATAAAACTATTCTAAAAAAGAAGTAACTTCATACCTTGATCATGGTGTCCACTTGGTTTCATCATTATCTTGTTCACGTAGGTAGAAGTTCCATGCATTACAACAATGATTTAGAGATCCTTAAAAATCATTTTCTTCCTTTATCCAAATACACCTTGTACAACTTGGGTTATATGGGTGTTCACAGAAAAATAGTTTTGGAAAATAATCATGTATGACATATAATTTCAAAACATCTGATAAAATATGATTTCTATAAAATAGTCGGACCGAATTTGAGTTGAAACTTTCAATTAATGGTCCTTCTAAAATACCATAAGTATGTGTTGAGAGACTATATTGTAAAAGCAAATATAAATAGGTTGTGCAAGGGTCTCCTTCTTCAGCTCCTTTTTCAAAATCATAATATGCTTCAAAATCTTGTGATAAGGTAAAATATTTTAAAATTCCTTGAAAATATTTACCTTTCTTAAAAATATGAGAATATTGTGAAAATAGGATTTGATTAAATACAACCCATGATCCACAATGATATCGGGGTATAGTGGAGGTGTTTGATATCTCAAACAATTGCTTGCAAGTGAGTTGTATGTTAGAAAAAGTTTCACAATCATCCGAACACAACTTTGCAATAATTATTGCAATCAAGTCATTAGAAAGAGATAGTAATGTCATTTGAGATCATCCTCATTCCATTTGTAACATATTTTCCTTGATCTACAAAAAGTTATAAAACAAGGATTTGACTGAAATAATAGACATAGGGACTAACCATGTGTTTAACGAAAACTCCTAATCCCTAAAGTTGTCTAAACCGATCTCTGATACCAACTGTAAGGACCCAGCCTTAAACATTACATAATCTTGAATTAAATGAATAATTCACATTGAGGATCTTTTTAGGTTTATAGTTTTAGATAATTAGGTCATAACATTTACATAACAACATGAATATTACATGTAGAAAATTCTACTCAGTATCCATTTTTTCATAAAATAAAAACTCTTGAAAAAAAGAGTCATGTCTAGTTCCATGTTTTAGATGAACATTACTTTTCTTTGATCTCATCCTCAACCCTTATTAATCTTTAAGTTCTATGGAAAATATTTCAAAAACTTGGGATGAGCATAAAAATATCAGTAAGGGATATAAAATAAGGAATGAAAACATTTTCCCATCAATAAATACAAAACAACAAAACCATACTTTTCAATCATAACATACCTCATGAAATCATAAGATTTATGAATAACACATAGAAATCATAAATCATAAAGGTAACTTGTGGAATCTATATCAAACTTACATTTTAGCTATCACAGCTACATAGAGAGTCACATTTGGAATACCCATCACAGTATATTCCCTAAATCTCTTAGGATAAACATTCACGTTTACCTCCGTTACATTACCCAATGCATTGGAGAACTATCTCGGGCTCACCCACCCTAGGTTTATCATAGAACCACCTATATACGTAAACAATGCATAATAGCCATAACATATTCATAACCCATAAATCAAACATAATGGAAATATAACATTTCCACATTGCAATCACAATATATCATTTCAAAATATTGACAAAATCCAAGTTTTTATCAAACCATTTTCAAAACCATTTAAAATATTAAATAAAGAGATTTTTAAATCAAAGTGTCCTATACCACTTTGAAGTTTTTGAAAAAAAATTCAATTTCAAAACATTCATGACCATATGAATAAATCCTTAAAACCATTTTTAATATATGAACATTAATGTGAATGATTTGGAAGAATAAACCTTCAAAACATTTAAAATGATATTTTAGTTAAAGAGTTTTAAAAAAAATTAAAGATCCTAAAATAAAAATAATTGAGGAATAAAATTTAATCAAAACCTAATAATATAATGATAATAAAGGTATTCATGATATAATATGGAAAAGGACAGTATATACACCATATAAGAGTGAATTGGTGCATATCAACAATGAAGTCTCAATGGAAATGTAAATTGAGACGAAATCCCTTATAAAGAAGGAATCCTAGGATTAAGGATAAATCAATTACATAATTATGTGTGACAAATATAAATACACCCAATATAAGTGGATATTAAGTTTAAAATAATCAAAGGTTATTCACACATATTCATAGCATGACATAACCAAGAAGTAGATGTTTAACCCAAAAATTGAAATTGGGTTAAGAAGTTTTCTTACAGAAATTCGACAGTCTAACGACGTCACTTTAAAATTCAGAAAATAATTTGATGAGAGAGAAAGGGATATCTCATCACTTGGACATAAAATTTACATCAATAAGGATATGGAAGAACATATCCCAACATAATAAGATGTAAATTAAAAGACATAACAAAAAGAAGTCTTTTAAAAAGAGAAGGGTGAAAGGTTCCTTTACTGATTTGGTAACTTATGAATCATACACCTCATGAAAGAAAGATCACACAATGAATATGTAAATACCCATAAATTAAAGTATATTACACAAAGAATACAATCATAGGAAATACATTCACCACACAAAAGGAAATAGTGGCTAATATAGCTTAAATCTCATGGGGATAAAAAGTGAGATAAAAAAACATTACCACGTTGTAATCAATCGAGTCATATGAGAAAAAGATAATAACCACCAAATGAATCACAGAATACCATGAATATAAATATAATTGTGATAATATATATCAAATGGAAGTACACAATGTAAGGGTTGGTGTCCTGAGAACCAACTGTTTTGTACTTTGATTACATGAATGTTCACTTATTATATATTGTTCATTGTTCTGCATGACTATAATATAATAATGTCCTGGAATATTTGTTGCATTGATAAGGTCATGGAAGATCCCCGCTATGATGAGAACCTTGAAATTATATAACAATATTCTTAAATAAAGTTTTACGGTTGGATGACATAATATGATAGGACACATAGTATACAGACCGTCATGTGCGAGTACTTGTAAGAAGACGAGACTCTCTCTCATGGAGTTCGCACTTGGTAATCTCCAAGATGGGGGATTATGAGAACAGACCCACCAGTAGCAATTCTGCATGTCTTGGTTTCATAGGACATTGCTATCTACGAGCGTGTGTAATGGTCCTTAGATTGTAATATTATCATTAACTTATGTCATGACTCGCGCACTAAGATTTACTAACGAAAACCATCACGCAGAAAGTTGGCAGGAAGTAGGGTACGTTGGGTGCGTCATGAGTGACATGTTGTTAATGGATAAGTCAAGGAAGGATTTGTCCCTTCCATTTATGGAAGTTTATATCTCGGCCATTTGATTGAAATAGAACGGTCACATTAAATTCCATGGCCATGGTGTGAACGATGAGTTTATTTCAGGTAGTCAAAGAACGGCGGATCAAGCATATATGTTAATGACACTACCATGAAACTTGCTTGATGAGATATTAAGACAAAGGGATTAAATTACACAGTAAGCATTCGTATGTGGTGATACATCAATGTGGCGTCAACTTATTTCTCTTGGGTGTCTTGACCCGTTGCTAGACATTAATCTTGGACTTTAGGCAAGCCCGCCTAATGCCAAAGAGAAAGATTCCTAGAGGGTCACACACTAAGTGTATTCAAGTATCTCAAGTAGAATAAAGATTATTCCCGTATGTGGTTTAATAATTATTCAAGGAAACCTAAATCGTTTTAATGGTGGGGGAAAAAGGAAATGAAAAACAAGATATACACGTCGTGTATTAAAGATTACACACCGTGTAGTTTTTCATGGAAAACAAGTACACGCCATGTATTAATAATTACACACCGTGTAGTTTTCTTTATAGAAAGGAAATGAATAAATGAAAACAAGATATATACGCTGTGTACATTGAATGTACACGCCATTTAGTTTTCAATGAAAAACAAGTACATGTCGTGTATTTATTAATACACACTGTGTAGTTTTTCTAGTCGGGATTTTGAGGATATAATATTGTTTTAAATTATATTTATTATAATCATCATGGGCGCATGTCAAGGAATTAATTATTCAACAAGGGGTTTTCAATAAGAGTTAATGAAATAAATAAAATGCATAACGCGTTTATTTATTGTCATAACTCTATAACCCCACACACCCGATTATAAATATCCTCACAACCCCAACTCTTTTCCGACACACAACATCTCTGGAGAATTCTTTCAAGGACGAAAGAACCTCTTCCTCCAAGAACGCTCTCAAGACCGAGAGAGATCCCCTTCCATCAGATCAAGATGATCTAAGGTGGACAACACAAGTAAAGGCTTCTCCACGCTAGCACCCGAAGAATCCTTTGGCGACGTCCAGAGATACGAGGTACACGTGTGGATCACCACTAGAGGGAGTCTACACATGGATTCTGTGACACAACGACGAATCACATCGACAACGTGATCAAGAACATCAACGAAGAAAGAACACCCAAAAGATATTTCTTTATAATTAATTAAATTAATTATAATCAACCTGTAACGATCCTTGTTTGTGGTTCTGGGACAAACCTTATTCTTTGTCTTTTTCTGTGATTCGATCCGTGGAGACTGGCGTTTATCATCGTATTGATCCCAGATTGATCATTGCTAATGACAAAAATCCAAGTGGGAACATCCACCCACGTGCTTCCACTGCGCCCGGAACCTTCAAATGGTATCAAAGGTAGGTTACAACGTTGATTATAGTTATTTAATTTTCATTGATAATTTACGCATTTATATTTGATTCAATTCGAAATATATCATTCTATTAATCTGAATAAACTAGATCTATTCTTCCTCCTTCGTTTCTCGATTCATATCACAGAAACAAACTTTTAATTTTAAGTTTTGATTAAAATAAAAATGAGGAACTCATCCAGAGGAGCCGCTCTTTCTGTCTGTACAACACAAGATTACACGACGTGTAATTAAAACTACACGTCGTGTACTTAGGTTCAATGAACCAGCACTGGTCCGCCAAACCACACCGTGTGAATTGAATATGCCTAAGTATTAATCACGCTGTGTTGACCAGAATTGAACGGCGTGTGGAACCGGAATACACGACGTGTATGTTGGAGCAACACGTCGTGTAGTCTGTTCCGGCCCAGGTGAAACCGTGTACAAGGATAAGCCGCGTACCACGTACACGGGATTACCAAGCCAGTTACCGCGTAACAAGGAAGTACACGCTGTGTATGATTCATCTACACGTCGTGTACTCCAAAATTTCCAAAGTAAAGAAAACATGCCAAATCCCCCGGCGTGTACTTTGGATAAAGGGTGAAAAGAAATACACGCTGTGTAATTATAAACTACACACCGTGTACTTTCCAGAAATGGAATTTCACCAGGTTTCCTCTAATGTACAAAGACCCGTACAGGGAATATGGATGAGAAGAATCTCAAGGAAATTCAGAAATTAATTTAAGATAAAGAATTGATTAATTATAAGATCATAATTAATTGAATTCGAGCACGACTTATCTTAAATGAAAGAATGATTAAAAGAATTTGAATTCTAAATATGCGTAAATGTCGTTGCATGCTATGGATGATCATGAGCTAGACCAAAGACCCTTTGTATGTGTATGGTTTCATTTAAATTTATTTAAATTAAATTTGTTGGCCTGCGAGCCTTCTTCCAATAAAATGTAGGGCCTGCGTGCCCATGGTTTCTTTAATGTAAACCCATGTAATGGAGGATCTCCCAAGCCAGAGGAGACGGTTCAAATCCCAAAGCCGAGGCAAAACTGACGTAAGAAGATACAAAGGTGGATAGGTGGGAGCTGAAAAACACGAACCATCAGGTTCAAGGTGTTTTCCCTAGGTCAGGGTTAACTTATCAAAACTGCTAGATAAGCTAACCAAATAGAAGCTCGTGATCATGCCATCTTATTTTATTTCTGTCTGATTGCATGGTTTATTTATTATGTATGTGTTGTCACGGTCACATAATTAATAAAATGAACAAGCATGCGAAGATGGAATAAAATAAAAACCGGACTATGTGTAAACATTATCATAACATGGTTAATCACTTAAGAAAACATCACTTAATATTAACAAGCATGTGATAATGCAAAACTACGCATAAAGAATAAAATCCCTCAAATACCATATTAAGTCAGACCAAGCCTTTCGTTACTTGATTTAGGGAAAGACTCAATAAAACTATGTGTTCAACCAACCCTTGTTGGGACACTTACTTTTATAAAGTAAGCCCTTATGAAAGGTTTCGGGTTGACTTAACCATATTACATCAAGAGAAGTAGCACTTTCTAGACTTGATGCAATATTGGAGGCAAGAGTTGAAGAAATCCAAGTCAAGATTTCAGGATTGGGGAGTCCACTCAACAGATCAAGGAACTGTAAGCTTACAGTTGGCAAAGACCTGCCTACCTAAATACCTTCAAATAGCTTGACCAACCCTTGTTGGGGTTATGCGAAGGGGAATATGGATCCTTGCCACTATAATGTCAAAGCAACTGGACATTCTGAGTTCAATGGTGAGGGCCATTGAGACTTGATAAAATAGTGGGAGACTTAATAAAATTTATTATTTCTCATAAAATATAATCAAAGAAAGTACTAATAAATCTGCTCTTTTAAATTGTAGAATCAAGATGACAAACTTGTCAACCACACTTTCTCTACGATCAATTCTGGATAAAGACAATATCATCACCGGCAGTAACTTTCAGGAATGGTTTAGGCGCCTTCAGGTTATCCTATGCCATGAATGAAAGTTTTACATGCTGGAGTCCTCGCTTCCTGATTCTCCTTCCCCAAGGGCGAGTGATGAAGATTTCCTGGTCTATGATCAACATTTGAACGATGCTCTCAGCGTTTAATGTTTGATGTTGTCATCTATGTCTAGTTATCTCATGAAGTCTCATGAAGACATGGATGCCTACATCATGCTCGATCAACTCTGTGGTCTATACTAGGAGAGAGCAAGATAGGAAAGGTTTGATATCTCCAAGGCTCTATTTCAGAGCAAGCTTGGATAGGGTGCCCCAGCTGGGCCTCATGTAGTCAAGCTCATTGGCTACATTGAGCGCTTGGAGGTTCTAGGGTTTAAAATCCCCGAAGAACTGGGTACCAATCTCATTCTTGCATCACTCCCCCAGAGCTTCTCAAACTTTGTTGTTAATTTCAACATGAACAACATTGATAAGTCTCTATCTGATCTTCTTATCCTTATTCGCCAAGTGGACAATGACATGAAGCGTGAAAAGCCTTCTATCCTTATGGTGAATAAAAGGAAAGGGAAGGCAAAGAGTTTTAAGACCAAAGATTCTTCAAGGCCTTCCAAGAAAAGGAAGATCAAAGGGGAGGCAAAGGAACAGGATGTTGTTTGTTTCGCATGTGGCAAGAAGGGCCACTGGAAGAAAAACTGCACCCAGCCAAGGAAGCAAGGGGAAGCTTCAGGTGTGTTTGTTATCGAATGCAATCTATCTGTTTTTAATAATTGGGTATTAGATACTTCTTGTGGTGCTCACATCTGTATCAAAATATAGGAACCAAGTAGATTCAGGAATATTGATCGAGGGGAGGTAGATCTACGAGCAGCCAACAAAGCCAGACTTGCTGCTGTAGCTGTCGGGGACTACCACCTCACGTTGCCAACTGGAATGATCTTGGCGTTAAAGGGTTTTTATTATGTGCCTTCTGTTACTAAAAACATTATTTCAGTATCCATATTAGATATTGATGGACTCATGTTCAAGTTTGGAAATGAATATTGCTACTTTTATAAAGATAGCATTTGTTTTAGCAGAGCACATTTATATAACAGCTTTTATGTGTTAGACTACACAAACCAAGTAATGGAAATCGATGACAAAGTAAATTCACATAACTCATACCACACCCAATTTTGGCATCACCGGCTAGGTCATGTCAATGAGAAACTTTTGACAAAACTACATCAAGATGGGTATTTAGATTCTTTCGAACTAAAACCACTTGGTGTATGTCATGCATGTCTACAAGGAAAAATGACCAAAGCCTCATTTAGTGGGAAAGGTGAAAGTGCTAAAGAGCTTCTAGAATTAGTTCACACAGATGTGTGTGGGCCATTTCCAGTTGATTCAAGGGGTGTGTTCTCGTACTTCATAACTTTTACTGATGATTTTAGTAGATATGGATATATCTACTTAATGAGGTATAAGTCAGATTCTTTTGATCGGTTCAAATAATACAAGAATGAGGTTGAGAACCATCTTGGTAAGAAAATTAAGAAACTCCGCTCAGATAGAGGAGGAGAATATCTTAATCAGGACTTCTTTGATTTTTTACAGGAGTTTGGGATTCTATCTCAACTCACTCCTCCTTACACACCGCAGTGGAATGGTGTAAGTGAAAGGAGGAACCGCACCCTGTTGGACATGGTGAGATCAATGATGAGTCATGCGAGTCTTCCATTATCCTTTTGGGGATATGCATTACAAACAGCAGCGCACATTCTAAACCAAGTACCAACTAAATCGATAAATGGTATTCCATATGAGTTATGGAGTGGACGCAAAGCCATGTTATCGAATTTACATGTGTGGGGTAGCGAAGCATTTGTTAAGTCCTCTTCAGGTAACAAACTTGCATCCCAAGGCACAAAGTGTATCTTTATAGGATATCCCAAAGAAACAAGGGGATATTACCTATACAACCCCTCAGACAAAAAGGTTACAGTGGCAAGACACGTCGTATTCCTTGAGAGAGAGCACATCTCCAAAAGAGGTAGTGGGAGCGAGATAGACTTTGATGAAGTCGAGGCTCAAGATACACAAGAGTTGGTACAAGAACAGATTCCACAAATCCCCGTGGAAGAACAATCTGTTCCAGAGACACAAGAACTGCGTAGAAGCACGAGAGAGGTGAGAGAACTAGAACGATATGGTTTTCTTGTCACCGAGGATGGTGACTCACTATTGGTATACAATGATGATCCTCTTACCTACAACGAAGCAGTTGAAGGCACAGACGTTGCCAAGTGGCAAGAAGCCATGAATTCTGAAATGGATTCCATGTACCAAAACCAAGTCTGGATTTTGGTAGATCCTCCAGTTGATGTAAAGTCTATTGGTAATAAATGGGTATTCAAGAAGAAACTGGACATGGAGGGGCAAGTCAGCACCTATAAGGCATAACTAGTTGCAAAAGGTTTTAGACAGCGTCAAGGAATTGACTATGATGAAACTTTTTCACTGGTTGCGATGCTGAAATCCATCAGAATCCTATTGGCCATTGTCGCTTACCATGACTTTGAAATTTGGCAAATGGATGTCAAAACATCATTCCTTAACGGGAACCTCCAGGAAGATGTCTATATGACACAACCTGAAGGGCTTGTGACTCCAAAGGATGCCAACAAGGTATGCAAGTTGAATAAATACATTTATGGATTAAAGAAAGCTTCAAGGTCATGGAACATTCAGTTTGATGAAGCTGTAACGGAATTTGGCTTTGTTAAGAACGAATGTGAGCCTTGTGTCTACAATAGGTTTAGTGGAAGTGCAATCGTTTTCCTAATAGTATATGTTGATGACATATTACTAATTGGAAACGAAGTACCTATCTTACAGTCAGTTAAGAAATGGTTGCATAAATGCTTCTCTATGAAAGACTTGGGTGAGGCAGCATATATTCTTGGGATCAAGATCCATCGTGATAGATCCAAGAGAATGCTGGGCCTGAGTCAAAGTACATACATTGACAAGATACTGAAGAGATTCAGTATGGAGCAGTCCAAGAGGGGATTGTTGCCAGTGTCACATGGCATTCATCTTTCCAAGAAAATGTGTCCTCAGACACATGAGGAAAGAAATAGAATGGAAAGGATCCCTTACGCATCATCGATTGGGTCAGTCATGTATGTTATGATATGTATGAGGTTAGATGTTGCTTACGCATTAAGTGTGGTAGGCAGATATCAAGCTGATCCAGGAGACCGCCATTGGATGGTAGTCAAGACTATCCTTAAATATCTGAGGCGTACTAAGGATATGTTCCTGGTTTATGGAGGAGATGAGGAACTAGTCATCAGAGGACATATAGATGCTAGTTTTCAGACTGATCAAGATAACATGAAGTCGTAGACTGGATACATCTTCAGTTTGAATGGAGGTGCAGTGAGCTGGAAGAGCTCAAAGCAAAGTGTGGTGGAAGATTCTACAGCGGAGTCCAAGTATATCGCATCTTTTAAGGTAGCTAAAGAAGCGGTATGGATGCGAAGCTTCATCCAAGAGCTGGATGTAGTACCGAGCAGTAAAGATCCTATCACACTCTACTGTGATAATACTGCAGCGGTGGCACTTGCTAAAGAGCCAAGGTCACATCAGCGGACAAAGCACATACTTCGGAAGTATCATCTCTTGAGGGATTTTTCTCAGAGAGGTGAAGTTGCAGTGAGCAGTATTTCCACAGAAGACAACGTGGCAGACCCCTTGACTAAAGCCTTGACTCAGCAGAAACATGATCATCATGTGAGGTATAGCGGACTAAAAGGCATAGGCAGTTGGCTCTAGTCCAAGTGGGAGTTTGTAAGGGTTGGTGTCCTAAGAACCAACTGTTTTGTACTTTGATTACATGAATGTTCAATTATTATATATTGTTCATTGTTCTGCATGACTATAATATAATAATGTCCTGGAATATTTGTTGCATTGATAAGGTCATGGCAGATCCCCGCTATGATGAGAACCTTGAAATGCTATAACAATATTCTTAAATAAAGTTCTACGGTTGGATGACATACTATGATAGGACACATAGTATACAGACCGTCATGTGCGAGTACTTGTAAGAATATGAGACTCTCTCTCATGGAGTTCTCACTTGGTAATCTCCAAGATGGGGGGTTATGAGAACAGACCCGCCAGTAGCAATTCCACATGTCTTGGTGTCATCGGACATTGCTATCTACGAGCGTGTGTAATGGTCCTTAGACTTTAAGATTATCATTAACTCATGTCATGACTTGCGCACTTAGATTTACTGATGAAAACCGTCACGCAGACAGTTGGCGGGAAGTAGGGTACGTTGGGTGCGTCACGAGTGACATGTTGTTAATGGATAAGTCGAGGAAGGATTTGTCCCTTCCATTTATGGAAGTTGATATCTCATCCCTTTGATTGAAATAGAATTGTCACATTAAATTCCATGGCCATGGTGTGAACGATGAGTTTATTTCAGGTAGTCAAAGAACGACGGATCAAGCATATAGGTTTATGAAACTGCCATGAAACCTGCTTGATGAGATATAGAGACAAAGGGATTAAATTACACAGTAAGTGTTCGTATGTGGTGATATGTCAATGCGGCGTCAACTTCTTTCTCTTGGGTGCCTTGACCCGTTGCTAGACAGTAATCTTGGACTTTAGGCAAGCCCGTCTAATGCCAACAAGAAAGAGGCCTAGAGGGTCACACACTAAGTGTATTCAAGTATCTCAAGTAGAATAAAGATTATTCCCGTATGTGGTTTAATAATTATTCAAGGAAGCCTAAATCGTTTTAATGATGGAGGAAAAAGGAAATGAAAAACAAGATATACACGCCATGTATTAAAGATTACACGCTGTGTAGTTTTTCATGGAAAACAAGTACACACCGTGTATTAATAATTACACGCCGTGTAGTTTTCTTTATGGAAAGGAAATGAATAAATGAAAACAAGATATACACGCCGTGTACATTAAATGTACACACCATGTAGTTTTCAATGAAAAACAACTACACACCGTGTATTTATTAATACACACCGTGTAGTTTTTCTAGTTGGGATTTTGAGGATATAATATTGTTTTAAATGATATTTATTATAATCAGCATGGGCGCATGTCAAGGAATTAATTATTTGACATGGGGTTTTCAATAAGAGTTAATGAAATAAATAAAGCGCGTAACGTGTTTATTTATTGTCATAACTCTATAACCCCACACACCTGATTATAAATATCATCACAACCCCAACTCTTTTCCGACACACAACATCTCTGGAGAATTCTTTCAAGGCCGAAAGAACCTCTTCCTCCAAGAACGCTCTCAAGACCGAGAGAGACCCTCTTCCATCGGATCAAGACGATATAAGGCGGACAACGCAAGCAAAGTCTTCTCCACGCTAGCACCCGGAGAATCCTTTGACGACGTCCAGAGATACGAGGTACACGTGTGGATCACAGCTAGAGGGAGTCTACACTTGGCTTCTGCGATGCAACGACGGATCACATCGACAACGTGATCAAGAACATCAACGAAGAAAGAACACCCAAAAGGTATTTCTTTATAATTAATTAAATTAATTATAATCAACCTGTAACGATCCTTGTTTGTGGTTCTGGGAGAAACCTTCTTCTTTGTCTTTTTCTGTGATTTGATCCATGAAGACCGGCGTTTATCGTCGTATTGATCCCAGATTGATCATTGCTAATGAAAAAATGCCAAGTGGGCACATCCACCCAAGCGCTTCCGCTGCGCCCGGAACCTTCACACAATACACCACATGCAATAAATAAGTGGTGAACAATGGAAATCTCAGAGAATTAAAAGTGAGATAAGAAATCTCTTATCTCGTGTCCAACTTGACTCGTATGTTCCTTGTTCTTCCTGAATAATAAATTTAAGTTAATTTCTAATTGCTTCATAAACTTTTTAATGTTTATTATTACTTTTATATCACTTATTACCTTGCAATAGCAGTTAGTTAATTGTTTGAGTTCATATCGGACATTTTGTCGATGTTCGGAATTTGAGTTGAAAATGAACTTGTTATAATTACAATTTGTCCATGTGGTCAATACTCCATTATCTCCAGAATGATATTAATGATTTAGATATCATATATATCCAGTGTGTGTGTATATATATATTTATAATAGTACATAACATTTTTGAGATAAGAAATGAAATGCACCGTTCATGAAGACGGTAAGCCGTACGTACACATGAACACTACTTTCATTTCTATTTAATATTTAATGGAATGAGAACTTAATGATAAATAGGTATATTATAATTCCAATATAATATCATATGATATATATTTTACCTAATTTCATTAAATCTATCTTTATACGTTTCATGTATGTCATGAACGAATCATATCACCTTGAGGGGGCGGTAGTCCGCACTTCCTCAAATGAAATTATCATGTTTACACATATTAGAAGGCATAAAGGTATGTTTGTAAATAAAAATTACATAAGCATATAGAGAAAAAATATAATATATATCATATATAAATACAGTGTCATCTTAATGGACACCATAAGAGGTGGTAGAGATAATTGAACAATCATCGCTTCGTGAGGCGTTAGTTTGTCATTCACAGAAACAGTATGTTCTTCACCCATTAGATGAATGTGTGTGTAAGTGTAGTTCGAATATTTCTCAAAACAACATCCTAGTATATTAAGAATACTGATGTTGTTATAAAAGAAAGGAATAAAAATAGTTTAGGGGGTTGGAGAAGTAAAATAAAACAAAAGAACTTAAGAGAAGTCATTACCTTTAAATCGGGTAAATCCCTTTGGTTTGAACAAAAAGGGTTTCTTAAAGTGTTTTCTGCCTAAGGTGAGGCTTTTAGGATGAAGAGAGAGATCTTGGGAGCTTAGCTTATTAGAGTAGAGGTTTCACGGGTCAAAGGCTTGAGAAGTGTGGGAAATGAGTTAGAAGTGAGGTATTTTTATAAGGGAGAGGAGGGGCTCTTTAGAAAAGTTTGAAACAATTATTTTATTATAAACTCATCTTCGGTTTCAAAAGGTCAACTAATCATTAAAATCAAAGTTAAGATGACTCATGGTCGAAATAAAATTATCCAATAAGAATTGGACAGGTTCTGGATATTGTTTCAATATTTATAATCTTATTTATTTAAATCATTTATTAATGAGGTAAATATTGCATCATTATTGTGTCATAAATAATTTAAATATTTGATGTCCAAAAATTATAAAAAAAAATATCATGATGTATGAAATCTTTTTAAATTTCCAAAGAATATTTATAGTCAAAAAGATAACTTATATAACCCCATGTAAAAATTGATTTACTAAAAGATATTTGTTTATGCCATTTTTGTCTTTACTTTAAATTAATTAATATAAAGTGTCATTATTACTCCCATGTGGCTCCATGGGGTCCCAAATTCGACCAAAGGATATCCATGGTCGGCTATGTATCATCCAATAGGACTATGACACATGTTAGGGTAATTTAATATTATTATAATATTATATTTTACCCTTATTTACTATATTTACCCTTTAATCATGGTAAATAAAATATTTACTGAATTAAATATTTAAAATGTTTAAAAATAAAAGTTACCTATTTACACAATTTAGGCCTAATGATTCCAAATATGGAATCCATTTTTCCAAATTTAAAATACAGAAGTGGCAGAAATTAATTTAAAATTAATTCTCGTTGTCAAAACAGAAACGTGTTTTTAAGAAATAATAACTATCAAAAGATCGACACTTGTTTATATCCAATTTCAAAGTGAAATTAATTCCAATGTCCAACATTGGATTAAATGGTATAAATATATTCTAATTACACTTTAGAACTAATTAAAAAGATAATCTAACCATATAAATAAATTAGATTAAAATGCACTTTTGAATTAAAATACAGTATTTTTTACTATTCATTAAAAAATGAACATTATCAGAAAAATATCAAAATTTCATTTAAAGTAAATTTTGGTGTCCCGATTCTAAAAAAGAATTTTATTTTGTCAAATAGAACATATAAAAGTGACAAAAACTAAATTTAAAGAGGGTTCTCCATTAAAAGGCGGCAAATCGATCTTTTAATAAATATTATAGTATTTGTGCTTAAAATCGAATTCTTTACTTATTTTAAGCCTCTAACTTTTATTGGATAAATGTAAAAATATTCAAAAAACATGTATAATTATATTGTAGTTAGTTCTATTCATTTCCGCCAATACAACAACTATGCGTTTAAAATAATAATGTTATATTATTAGTGTGCAACGTAAGATTTTAAAAAAACTCGTTGTTGCGTATCGGGTACGCCATCGAACATAACGTCCCATTTAAAGTAGAATTAATATCTAATTCAAAAATATTAATAAATATGAAAATTTTTATGTTCTTTATTTACCTAGGATGTTACACAAACCCTGTCCGACTTCAGCCTCTCGAACACCTCTAACCCGCCTCAGACGCCTTAAAAACATATAATAAATAAATCTACAGGCTGAAATGAGGCGTACCTTAAATTGAGGGTGTCACAGAGATGGGGTGGATTAGGAACATATTATTAGATATTCATTTGTGGGCTAATTCAACACATCCTATTCACTTCACTGTGATAGTGAAGCCACACTATCAAGAGCATATGGTCACATGTATAATGAGAAGTCTAGACACATCGGCTTAAGGCACGATTATGTGAGACAACTACTGTAAAATGGTACAGTAACAATTATTTATGTGAAATCATATAAGAACTTGTATGATCCTTTTATACAATATCTGTCGAGAGAGATCGTGCATGCAACTAATAGAGAAATGGGGCTGAAACCCACAAAATGACCATCTGCTGATGACAATTTCACAGGCTTCTTAGGCTGATCTTGATTAAGTGTTTAGTAGGTAAAAACAAGTTACCATAATGATTGTTAATTATGATATTTTAGGCTCAATATTTTATATCAATATCATCTGTTGTGTTCGAGGTTGAGCGTTGACTCTTAATGGAACATTTAGATTCTTTAATGGATTGTGTGTTGATAACTACATGCACGTTGCAGTGTCTTGCCTATATGAGTTAGAAGTGATGTTGCTTCTTATGAAAGTTTTCGGGGCTTAACTTCCCAGAAAGTTAATGAAATGATTAAAACACATGTGCCTAATTGTGCAACAATTTTGTGATGCTACGATGAATGATGAATTGTTATGTGTGTATGTTTTGGTGGTGTTATAAAGATTTATAGTTTAATGCCTAGTTAACTTCACGACATCATTTTGAAATGTTTACATTCAACCAGAGTTTAAATCAAATGTATAACAAATCGTTTAGAAGATGTAATGATTTTATAATATTAAACAAATGTTGAGGAATATTATACATTATATATATATAATGTTTTTATAATATTAAACAAATGTTGAGGAATATTATACATTATATATAGATAATGTTTTGTTTAATATTAAAAAATTAAAGAAATGAGATTTCAATAATCATGCTCTTGGAATGGCAAAGGGTGTGACTTTCGAATGCTTGCGTCACTCCACTCCAAAAGTGTGACTATATAAACGAGAAAAAATTATTTTTCGGGTTAATGGAATTGCTAACAGGAACACTACCGGCACTCGAGGGACCGCTCGTCCATGAAGGACCGCTCGTCCATGAAGGACCGCCGCCGCCGCCTATGCCTGTGGAGATTTTGTTAAGGAAGACGACGCCTCCGAGCGTTTGAGGGTCTGCGCGTCTATTAAGGGCTGCCGCCTCCTGTGATGATCCGTGTGAGAGAATGGCCACCTGCGAAGGACCATGTGCAGGGGAAGCAGCGCCCGCGAGAAAACATACAGAAAATACATTTGAAGCAGCGTTCGGGGATTGAACTTCACCAAACATCCTTACCAACCAAGGCATGAGGGATTGGATGGCTACTTAGTCGATTATTTAAACGGTGATGCTTATTCCGCTTCCTGTGGCATTTTCCAAAGAACTTGTGCTAAACCTCAACGAAGCAGTCGCAGGCAAGATCACCAAAACCTTAATCACCTCAGGCCTTAAATTCCTCCAAGAAGCACCGTCCTTGCTCCTCAGCCTCAATCCCTGCATCATCCGACTTGTTCTCTGTGACCCATGTGTCCCAATCCCTTCCTGCTTGCGCTTTTTTGAGTTCCTGCAAAGAAGCCAGTCTTCCACTTGCTGCAAGCCTGATATTATGGCTTACCTGACCCTCTCTTGCAGGCTGTATAAAGATAAGCAGCTCACCCATTTTTGGAACTTGATTACTGACTTTGCAGTTGATGCTAACCTCAGATACCCAGTTTCAAAAATAGCTGCTTCTATGGAGGATTTTAATGATGAACGCAAGTTCATCTCTATGTTCTTTAACATGCTCTTCAAGGTTTATGCAGGTAAATTATTGTTGGAAAAGGCCAGAAGGGTTTTTGACCATATGTTGAGTAAGGGGATTGAAATTCAAGAAAGATCTTGCTTTGAGTATTTACGGAATCTATTGATATCTGGTGAGTTGGAAATGGTGCTAGGGTTCCTTCATGAAATGGTTGAGGTTGGTATTCCACCTTCAGTAAGGTCTTTAACATTAGTGGTTCAAGGTTTGTGCGACGTTGGTGAAGTCAAATATGCCAGGGAGTTGATGAATGAAATGTTTCATATGGGCGTCAAGCTTGATACCTTTATTTGTAATGCTTTTATAGAGGCTTATATTAGAGCATCAGATTTTGGGGAACTTGATGGGATATTGAAGTTTATGGAGAAAGAATTGATATCTTATGATTTATTTACTTATCAGCTCATCATAAAATTGTTGGTGAGTCTCGGGAAGATCGAGGAGGCGGATAAACTCTTTGATGAAATGCGCAAGAGGGGTATAGAAGGATGTATCTATTTGTATACATTAATTATCAAGTTGAATTGTAGCACAGGAAATATAGAGAGGGGAACCACTCTGTTTAATGAGATGGATGAGAGAGGGGTGGTTCCAAATATACACACATATATTGTTTTAATTAACGGGCTTTGCAAGTATGGCCATGTGGAGCATGCAGAAATTCTGGCCAATGAAATGCATAGAAAAGGGATTGATGCAAACTTGGTAATATTTAATATTCTAATAGATGGGTATTGCAAAAAGGGGGTTATGGTGGAAGCTCTAAGGCTGCAAGCCGTTATGGAGAAGAAGGGACTCGCGGCCGACACATTTTCTTACAATACAATTGCCAATGGGTTGATCAAATTAAAGATGTATGATGAAGCAAAGGGGGTGTTGTTAAAGATGGTGGAAATCGGTTTGTTTCCAACCACGGTTTCCTTCACAATTTTGATTCGCCTATACTGCCACGAAGGAAACTTAGTCAAAGCAAAGAGGATGTTTCTAGAGATGGGGAAGAGAAGGGTGGTGCGTAATGTGTACACATACAATGCTTTAATTGATGGGTGTTGCAAACGCCGGGAGATGAAGGAAGCATATCTGTTAAAAGATCACATGGAAGTTAATGGAATCATGCCAGATGTTTATACATATGTATCACTTATACATGGAAGCTTTTTAAGTGGAACGACTGATGCAGCACTGAGACATTTCAATGAAATGCCACGGAGGGGATTATTACGATGGAACCATCTCACTTATGTAACGATGGTATCTGGCTTGGCAAAAGTGGGAAGATCAAAAGAAGCTTTGATTTTGTATTGCGAGATGATAAAGTCATGCCTTGTGTAATGTGATTGATGATTATAGCAGGCTTTATATACCTTCCAATTTGGTGAAGGTTACCACTGCTGTTGGACTTTGGGGGCATGCATCTGTTTCTCTGGTGAGTGGTTCTCTGATTATGCTCAATAGATGATATGTTTAGTATTCTTTAGGCATCTGTGTTGTCTTTCTGCTTGTTTCCCTGCTTAGTACACATCGCTGTCCAATAATATGTTCTTAATGAACTGATTTATTTTTGTTTGAGTGTCAGAAATTAATGGAACTGTCAAATAAGCAGTTTATGCCTACATCTGTGGCAGGTTTTCCTTCATGTATGTTGTTTGATTTTAAATGACTTGGGCTTTTTGCAATGGAGGTTGGTTTTGGGGTATGATTTAGGTCCTGAGAAGGGTTGAGCCATCACCCAGTAGGTTTTCCCGTGCAGACCACATACTTTCCGTAAACAAGTCAAAAGCACACGAAGTCTCGGTCCATGAATGCTCGAGTTGGGAACTTTGAGCCGAATACAGTGTATCACTTTCCACTGATGATCTTAGGACACTCATAACTCTAGTCACACCATCTATTGAGGTCTTTTACCCCACTGAATTGGAAATGTTGGTTCATAATGAACGTGGTGTGGGGCCGAAATCCCTCACTGGATCTAACACTATGGTGGAGAACATTACAGAACATATAACTTAAAACAAGAATGCAACCAAAACAATAAATTTAACGACTTTAACATGCAGAATCAAGACTTTCAGAGTGAATTTACACACCCTGAAAGACACATTTTTTTTATATAAACACCAACTGAGACAGGAGTTATAGGTGTATCCACCTTCCCAGCTGAGAACTTGGGCTAGAGCATGTTCTAACATGATGAATTTCCCTCCCCTTTAAGTCTCCCCCTTCCCCTCTCACATGCCCCCCCTGTTTCTTTACCCAAAAGAAACCCTATTTTTTTTCATTATCCACCCGGAAGTGCTTTTATTTTCCACTTTCCTGCGCAGGACTTTTCATTATCCACCCTTGTCATCACCACCACTTGTCTATCCATCACACACAACCTCTTACATTCCACCCCTTCTCTTCGCCCTCCTCTTGCTTATCCACTTAACCATTCACTCACACATCCTCCTTGTCCTTGCACCCATCCACCCATGCACATGCATGCACACATACATGCGCCCATGCATTATTCCTTCATTTTCCTTACCTTTATTTTATGGCATATATATCCACTCTAAAAATTAGAAGAAGATTAAATTAAATTCTTAATTTATTATAAATAGAAATCTAGTTTATTCTAAAATCACTTTAATTATTTTTTATGACCATCCATCTATCTAAAAATAAGTGCAATTATACCTGAATCACAAAAATCAATTATTTTCGTAACTATAATTATTTTTTTTAAATTTAAATTATTAATTTTAAAAAAATCTGGGTATCTTCATTCTCCCACTATAGAGCTTTTCATCTCCGAAGGGAAAATTACGAAAGCTATAGTTTTTAGTCTGGTCTTCTCTATTACGACACACGGTTCAATGAAAAAACTATTTTGTTCCAGGTTTATTGGCAGTTTACCAATTTCATGCCATCCTTTTTTATTTAAATGCTCCACAATTGAGATGATGTCTTTGCATTTGTGTGTTTTTCATAGTTATTTATGACAATTATCTTTGGGCAAGAATCCATTAATTATTTCATAAACCTTGGTGTTTCTTTCTTGATTTGTGAATGTGCTGACTGATGGTTTTGTTATTCCTGCTATTGACTATTGGAATCGAATGTACCACTATTTTCTTTGTTCTTTTCCTTTTCTCATTCTTTCTTTCTCCTGTTCTCTCTCCCAGTTCTCTCATCTCTCTCCCAGTTCTCTCATGTCCTCTCACTTTTCTTTGTCCCCCACTTCATATGTCAATCCATTTTCTGAATATTATGCTACATCTTTCTTCATTTTTTACTGTTACACTGATTTCACAATTTATTGCAGCGAAGATCTGGGTTATATAAGAAGTTCAACTCATTGGGTAAGATCCAATATAGAGGTTTGTTTTCACTTGCTGTCTTTGTTTATGGTCAAAACGATCCAGTTGCAGATATTTTTACACATGACTATGTTCTTTGGTTTCTTGATTCAAAATGATATATGAAATTTTGCAGGATCCTTTGTTGAATATTGATCAAAACAATTCCTTGATGTGAAATTGATCTCAACTTTGCCCTAATTGCTAATTCCTTTGCTGATGCTTTTTAATTATCGCAAAATTCATGGATTGTTGCCAGATATTTTTGGCACAAACTATTCCTAAAACCATAAAAAAATCTTGTATGAATTAATTTTCATATGGATCTCTATTTCTCATCTCCACCTCATTTTTTCTTCTATCATAATCTTGTTTGCAGGGCCCATTGATCCACAAGAGGCGTAGTAAGTATGCAGTTCTAAGCTGCATCTGTGCCATGGTATGCGGGAATCATTACATTTGAATTTATTGATTTGTTTACGCATTTTTATTTTAATTTGCTTATGGGTTGTCATTGAGGTCACACAATCGGGGTTGTTATAGCACGTAGCCTAACATACTAAAACAAGATTAAGATTAAGAAGAATTAACAAAACACCACCACCACCACCACCAACAAACAAGCCTTAAAACCAATTAAATGGGGTCGGATACATGGATCAAATGTTGCCAATTAGGTCTATAGAAGACCATATTTTCATTGAAATCATTTAGAACAAGATCATCTTGAATGATTTGTTTAAGAGTCCTTTTAAAAAAACATTAACTGAAATTATGATATTTTTATACTTTGGTTGAGAATTTCTTAATGTTACACCATGCAGATTTTAAACCACCCAAAAGGGAAGGCAGATCTTACGAATGCTGGTTGAATACCGTGTGAAAACTTAGGAATTGAATAGATGGACTATCTGTAAGGAAGATCCTTAAAAAAATATTAACTAGGTTTCTTTGGAAAACCTGATAAATTTAAGATTTTGGTTCAAAATTGGGAATAAACTGGAGTATCTGTTTCTGATGAAAAATCCTTTGAATTGTTACTCTTTAATGTTCTTGATATTTATTTTGGTAGTTACAACTATATCCAAATCAGATCAGTCCCGCTGACCTTTGACCCACTAACATTGCCTAGTTTGAATGTATCTATTCTGATCACCTTGAGATATACATGGTGATCATATTGCCTTGAAAAATGTCTGCTGCGTTTCCATTAACCCAAAGTGGTTGGCGGAGTCATATGCTGGCATGACCTTGTAGGGAACCTATCATATCTGCTGTTGAGGTTGGCAGTGCTATCTCAAACCTACCTTCAATAGGCTAGTGACTAGTAACTAGTTTGGTGAGCATCTACACAAAGATCAAAGACACCCTAGATCCATTCACAGTAAACACCATTCACTAAATATATTAGGTCGATTACATCCGCCACCCCGGAACACAACGCAAGGAAGAAAATTGCATTAAATCGCAACCGCGACCTGCTCCTCACCTCCCCCCCCCAAACCCTTACCACCCCACCACCAATGGTGGGGCAGAAAACACCATTCACTATCATAGGCACAACATTAAAGCTGCAATTCATAACATGCATGAACAGATGCAACACAAAATGACATGTCAAGGGTGGGGGTATGATGGCCTTTTTAGTTTCATTCCTATCAAGAAGCCGGATGGACACCCCTTGAGGTGCACTGTCCATTCCAATGTTTTGGAATAGTCTTTCCGGCAAATTCCCTTTCTATCTTACCAAATGGTGGAATAATGTGCCATTTTCCTTTTCAATCCAATCAAATTCTAAAATGGTGTATAGTTTCTCATAAATAGTATTGTTTAGATTGTAACGAGGAGAGGATCATGATAACGTGGTAGTTAATTACATACCCCCTTGTTAATGTTTTCTTATTATCACAAATTCATGAATTATTTCTAAATAATTAGCTCCTGTTTTTCTAGATAGTTCGACTTGTCGATTCCAATGTACCGATCGATTCGACCATAGCTGGATCTCCAATTGTGTAGGGAAGACAAGACATCTATGAATGATCCTATATACGGTTATTTGACACCAAGCGAGAGTCAATCTTAAACAACAAATAAGCCCATTTAAATAAATGGGGTTGGTTGCATGAATCAAATATCGCCAATTAGCTCTATCAAAGACCATATTTTCACTGAACCAGTAACAACAAGATCATTTTGAATGACTTGCTTTAGTGTCTTTTTTGGTTTTCCTCTGCTTCATTTAATTTGTGTATTTGTCATGAAGTTTATCCTATCAGCATGTGCATCCATTAATCTTTTTTTATGTCTGTTTTCGCCGTTCTCGTGTTCGCGTTTCCGCGAATCTGCTTGATAGAGACCTGGGCACCCACGATTCAGCTTGGAAGGCTCCTTCCAGAGGGGGGCATAAGAGTCATCACAGGGGAATCTACAACTGGCCACAACTGTGTATTCTATAAGGGATTAGAAGTGGCCATGTGAGGAGTAAGGGGAGGCTGTTAAATAGGGGGAGAGGCAGAAATGATTTAGTTTGTTTCAGTCGACTTTGAGCTTGTGTAGGAGCACCAGGGGGTCTCTCGAGTCTCTCATTCTCTTATCCATTCTTCTCCATTCTCTTTCTCCTTCCTCTTGCACCTGTAATTCTGATACTCATTTCCATTATACATACAAAGCAGTCCTTCGTTGGGAACTGTTGGTTCTAAAGGTTTTATCATTTGGTATGATATGTCGGATAGCTTTCGGGGGAGAAGAGGCTATGATGACGCTACTGGATTGGACTAACAACTTAGGCGTATCAATGCTACGCTCACATTGATCAAGGAGAGCCGGCTGGAGCGGGATTGGGAACAACAAGAACAAGTTGAATTCCAGGAAGCTCTCTCTCTTTTGGTACGATGTCTAGAGAAGATGTGGCGACACGAGGCGGCCCGACCTTTGGCATTCAAGCTACATGAGGTGTATTCAAAGGCGAGTGGCGAAACGGGCGCAGGGGCGCGACACTGTTTTGGTGGCAAATACGACTGACAACGTGAAAGGTGAGCTATCTCCACTATATCTGCCACAGGACAATGCATGGCCATTGAAGATCATGGTGAAACCAGACATGCACACGTCTGGACTTGAAAAAATTGCAATGCAACACCAAAGTGTGATCGAGATGGAGTACATGCCCACAAACGTGTTTGATTGGATGCAATTCGCTCGAGGAGCTGAATGATCTGTGTACGATGGAAGGGATCCACGGAGCGGGATCATGCGAGAAGAAGTCGGCGAAGTTAGTTTACAAGCTCAGAGTTACGGTCCGACAAGGAAGGGGAAAGCATGGATGGACTCAAATCTGGAACGATATAACAGGGAAGGCGCGACAAGCTGGAAAAGGTTCACGACTGTTTAGGAAAGTTTCGACAGGGAGCAGATGAATTTTGGACCTGTACGCAATGAGGTAGTTTCCGGTCCTAGTTTTAGTACAGTCAAGCGGAACAGGGTAACAATCGTTCTTGGACCGAGTTTTCAGCCAGCAGGATAATTTTTTTGTGATAACAAAGTTGCAAAGTGTTCACAAATAGTGGACTAATTAAAGCATGGGGATGGGCGAGCACGAGCAGCTTGGTCTGGGCGGTTTGATTTGGGCTTGAGCGTTGCATACTTATCCGAGTCTACCTTCACAGAACTTTGCCGGACATTTGTTTCGGGTACGACAGGTCATTTCAAGTGAATTTGCAGCCAACCACAACTGTGTATTCTAGAAGGGATCAAAGGTGGCCATGCGAGGAGTAAGGGGAGGCCCTTAAAAAGAGAGAGAGGGATGGAGAGAGGCAGGAAGAAATTAGTTCGTTTTAGTTGGCTTTGAGCTTTAGGTGGGAGCACTGGGAGTCTCTCATTTTCCATTGCTCTTCTTCTCCATTCTTCTTCTCTTTCCTCTTGTGCCTGTAATTTTGGTACTCATTTCTATTATACATACAAAGTAGTCCCTCGTTGGGAACTGTTGGTTCTAAAGGTTTTATCGCCGCTTTTCAAAGACCAACGACCATTTAAGTGAATTAACAACGCTTTATGTATTATGTGTCGAAACTAGGAGGATGGGAGGTTGACTCATATCACGAGAGAGCTTATTGTCTAGTTTAGGGTTTTTTTTATAGATTTAAGACATATTCATGGAATTTTTCCAGGTAACAATGCTGACTACCCTTGTCGTGAAGGTGATTGATTTAAACCATGCATTTGTGAGGACGCTATATGTATGAGAGGTTCTCCATCATCCCTCATTGTTTGATTACGCTATAGTTTAGAGCCATATAACTGGGCACTCTGAAATTTATTGTAACGACTCCGATTTTCGTGTATAGACCCCTTGAATATTTTGAAATGTTATTCTGGGTTTTTCTTCAGAGTTGGCGCGGTGTCACAAGTGTCGTGGGGGCGGATGCAGCTTTGGGCGAGATTGGTGGTGAGATCGGTGGAGTGGATGACACGACGAAGCTTTGGGAGAGCAACTTGTCTTTCTGTGAAATTCCCAACTCCACATCTTGTATTTCGGAAGAACACATGTTGTGTTGTCCGCGTTTTGCAGTGTCTAGGGTTTCAAGCTGAGTTAAATGTCACACAACCGTGTGGCAGGCCCACATGCCGTCACTCTAGCAGGGCAGCTGAGCTGTGTACAGGGAGTATGTGTACAGGGAGTATACGCCTGAGACCCCGAGTGGTCCTACACATCATGTGCCTTGAGCCATAGACCGTGTATGAAATTCCACACGCCATGTGGAACAGTGGGACACAACCAGAGCTCGACTTGGTAGTACACCCCGTGTACCCCAAGAGACACGCTGTGTACTTCTCTTCAGGTGATTCCTTCGAGACTTAGAATTAGACCCGCAAGTAGTCCTTCTTGAGTGGATTTCCACGTAGGTCGTGACAATGACCTTTGTTTCGACATCAGAGATATGGCGCGAGGTGGCACGATTAGATCACTCCTTCTAACATGGTTAGCCGACGTTGCGAGTGTGATCTTCAGAACGACATCAGGGTCGACACCCCCCTGATGACACATATATGTCAGGGCGTGAGTCCCCCACTGTCTTGATACAGATAGGGTCAGTACCCCCCAATACCCACTCGGGGCGTGGGTCTTCTATCTGCGGAGTCGATACCCCCTCGTCTACGAGCTCAGACGAGGCGTGGACCCTCCACTAGGGATCGGTACCCCCTCAACTGTGACGTGCCATCAGTGAGGCATGGGTTCCCCACAGTGGATCTTGCGAGGTTACGTTGGGTTACTGGCATCGGGACAACACTGACTCTTGGAGTTGCAAACAGTCTCATCATCCTTAGCTGGTTGTGAAGACCGCGGGCTTCCTCTCTCTCTTCGACTGAGTTTCTCCTATGTGCATATCTGTCTGTGGGGTTTCTTTCTCCCCCCTCAGCCTTGCGGTTTGAACTGACTATTTATTTCTATTGTTTACCTTTGGTTTTCAGGGCATCCTACTGGGTATGTATATATCCACCCTTGCATGAGTTTTGCCTACATGTGTTGTGTCTTATGAAGACGACAAGCGGTTAGACAGTGACTTTGGTGGGCCTGGTGTTGGCGGAGCTTAGTGGTACCGGGCGACGTTGTGCTTAGGCTGTGGTCAGACTTGATGTTTGTGAGTGAGACTTTTCCTCCCCATCCGCTGTTAGGTCGAGACTTTATTTTCTGGTTGAACGTGTATTTTGCCCCTTTCATACTTTGGATATATTTATATTGCTGCACTCCGGTTGTCCTTAGAAGTTATTACATGCATTTGTCTCTCTTGGGTTAGTACAGTTTTATCTATCCTGCATGTTATGATGTACTTGGAGGTGTGCATGTGTGCGGCCCAATGACAAGAGCTAGATTGAGGATGAAAGAGGGTTTACAATGAAGGGTTCCACCTCACCCCTTGAAAGGTGGATTATCAAAATCAATAAAAAATGAAGGCATTCGGGCCATTGGATGGATGGAAAAGGGTTTACAATGCCTAATTCTGAATTTTCAAGAGGAGCCCCAACATGTATGCATGAGAGGAGCAAATGGCCTTGTAATCACTCATTAAATCCCAAAAATGAACTTAAATGGCCCACCCAAATGATCCTATGAATTTCAAGCCAATTGTCTCCAAAGTCATAATAGAAATCTTTAAAGTTTTTAGGGTGATGCCACCCAGTCTTCTGGGTGGAAATCATGTCCCCTAAAGCCTTGGATATGTGTAAACAAAGTCAAAAAGTTTGGTTTAGGTTTAGATTTTTGTTAATTAAGTGTTTGACATATGTATCTTTTATTTGGCTATAAATAGCCACCTTTTTTGTATTCTTTGGTGGGTGATGCAAATTTGAGAGTTTTTTAGCATTATTATGCTTGTGTTTCTTGTCTTCTTAGGTGAATGCAAATAAGACTTACCAAAGGAGTGATCAACCTTTGTGACATCTTTATAATTAGGGTTTTAAGAGGGCAAGTCTCTTTGGGGTCCCAATTGATCACCCCCTTCCCTTCTCATTTCCCCTTTGCACCTCTTCTTTCACATTCCATTTCTTTCACTTCCATTGCTTGCTTTTCTACATTATGCCAACGAATATCGCCCCCCTATATGGTATCATATCAAATCATTCACCCACCCGGGGAAAGAAAGAGAGATCGTGGTGTTTTACATGGGATATGTCAAAGAGTCTCAACCCCAAGAAAGATGATACATAAAGAATGTATATTGATTGTGGATGTGTTAGCAACATTACTTGGGAAATAAATTATGAGGCCTTGCAAGCACTCAGGGGGAGACTCTCACACACTCCTATACTTACACTTCGTGGGTTTGGTAAGAATTTCGAAATTGATTATGGTGACCAAACGAAGGTGGTGAATATGACACTTTCTTCACACCAATGGATGGACATCAAAAGAAATCTCATGAGCTGGACAGAATGTCTACCATATGTGGAGTCTGCTACCAAAAGGGGAGATCATTTTACTACTCAATTTTATCCTGATGGAACTCTTTGAATTAGCCACCTTACCCCTATTGATCGAGTACCATTGTCTTTGCATGAAAGTTCTAATATGGAAGGAAGACGGCTTGCAAAATTCATTAAGCAACATGAGAAGGCAAAGAAGCGAATGATCCTGAAATACACTGTTCATTTGAACAAGGGTTTCAAGCAATTTATATTGGAGACCCATGAATTTGTATGGTTTTGCACCCTAAAAGAGTGGTATCTAAAGAAATGGAAGTTGAAGCTCAAGATACGCAGTGTTGAACCATTCTTAGTGCTCGATAAGATTGATTACAAGATTGCTTTGCAAGGCGAGTATGATGTTATTACTAAAGTTAATATTTCTAATTTTTCCCCATATTGGGATGGAGAAGTTCTAGAGCCAAGGATGATTCTTTTTCAAGAGGGGGTGAATGATATGAAACTGGTGGAATGGCATGCCCGGAGAGGTTCAATGCCTAGTGACATTAGAGAGAATAGAGACTTGCATGTGGCAACATAAGGGAAACTCGATGGATTAAAGGCCCAATATATCCTATATTGCATGGTTAGAGAAAATGGGCTTATTCTATGTGGATGCATGAATTTGGAAGCCCACTCACATTAGAGAATCAAGTCATGGTTGTAGACAGCAAAGTCAAATCTGATGGGCTATGGAATCAAAGTCATGACCTATGTGTGGAAAACATCTTCTACCCCTCGAATTCAAAATCTGCGGGCTAAACCATGTGCCACTTTTTTAGAAAGTCTTCATTCAACTTTACCTTTTGACATTAAGGGGACAAGTAGGTAAGTGGCTTATGACTTAAGGGAGTTGGGCCCTTGACTATTGTATCTCTCTTTTTCTATAAAAAGCCATTGCCATGGAATTGTATCTCATTAAAGTTTGCATTAATGAAACTCACTTTGTTCTCTCAATTGTGAGGAATCCTATTTTCTCTTCCTTTGCTTTTGTGCATTCTTGCCTTGTCAATTTGCTTATTGGATCGGTGATCTAAGATCACAAAGCCTCCAATTCCGTGCCTTAACCCAGGCGCATTGTGTGGATTGACCATCTTATCCCTCTCTTGAGTGCGTTGTGTAAGTAGTAGGTCACGCTCTTTATAATAATGATTGACTGCTTGCATCCACCAATCCACAATCCGTACCCATCATTTGTTACTTAGCCCCATCATCCGCAATCCGTATCCATCATTTGTTAACTCCGAATAGAATCCTTAATTTGCTATTTATGCCACGAAGGTTGGGCCACCCCGAGCGTCTTGCATCATGATGATCGTTGCCTCAACTCACCCATTGATTGAGATGAGACACTACCAATTGATGGTCGAGTGCCCGATTAGAACGCGCCTCTCGGTGGTATGGCAACTTCAAGATGATTGTGACACAAGGAGAACCTTTCGGTCAAGGAGATGTATTGTCGCGAAGAGGACCTTCGCAACAAACATCATGGAGAGGACTTCCATGGTTGCTGGTTTCCTTGTCGTCGGTATGGGAGGACCTCCGTGTCGGCTGGATATTTCGTCACGGGGAGGACCTCCACGGTAGGTTCCAAGGGGAGGATCTCCTTAGTTATCTTTGTTGGTGTGGGGAAGACCTCCACAACGAGCATCCTTGGGAGGTACTTCAGGATTATCGATTTTTTGATTGTCGGTACGGGGAGGACCTTCGTGTTAGACACAATGGGGAGGACTGTTGAGTCGAAAGTTATACTTTCCACTTTTCTTTTCCTTAGTTTTGAAAATCACAAACACCTTCTTAAAACACAATTTCACTAACTTTATATTTCCCAAGTGTTTTAGTTTGTTTTTGTAGAAAACATTCTTTTATACCAATTGAAGAAATAGTTCTAAGGGTTGGTACAACCGCAAGTGCGGCACACAACACAACAAGAAAAGTACAAATAAACTGATGGCCTGGGGACTGAAGGTGCGTCCGATACATGAGATCAACTATTGTCCTGTCTATTAGACCAACAAAAGTCATGACCATCGGGTTGACATTAGTACCAATACATTGGACTGACCTATGCTCAGTTTATCATATTGACATTTAATAGTATAGTTCATCGGACTGTACAAAGTTTATAATCGTAGTATATATATTTGTTTCTATCGGATGGAATACATAATAACATTGTCATGGTGCTATACTAAACGACGTTGGACAATGAAATGCTTAGCTGTCAAGTTCAAGATCCAGATCATTATGAGCTGTTGAAGTGCAAGCTGTCTAAGGCCGTTGCAAAAAACTCCGAAATATGACCGTTGGAAGATTGTCTATAAACAGGAGGTCATTTGAAGAGTTGGAAGATGATGCATTCACAATTCAAATCGTCTAAGGATTGTTTTGCGTGAACATGTCGTTCCAAAGTTTTGTAATCCTTTAGAGAGTTGAAGTTCTAAGGAATCATTGTAAGGGTTGTAAATTCCTTCGAACAATTTGCTTTTGTATTTGGTGAATCCGATCGTGGTATTGATTGAGGGCTTCCGGGTATAGGAAAACGGTGAATCCGATTCATCGGATTGAGGGATTCCGGGGACAGGAAGACAAAGACAAATCATCGTATTGAGGACTTTCTTGTGAAAGAAAGACAGAGTCGAATCTGATCATGGTATCGAGGGTTTCCAGGGGATTGGAAGACAGAGTCATACCGATTATCGTATCGAGGGCTTTTCTGGTAAGGAAAGACAGACCTTTACAGTAGGTATAAAACTGTGGATATCTTTAGTTCGGATTTCTAACTACCTTAACTCTTAAGGTTAAAGAGTAAATTCTTTTATTAAAGCTTGTAAGTTATTCTTACTATTATAAGCTTACATATTTCTTGTTTATACAAGTTTTACTTTCCGCTGTGCATGTACTTTAGAAAGTAAGTTTATACTTACTTTTCTAATATTAGTTTTTATCGGACTGATTGTGATACTGATAAATAACGTTGATATAATTGGACAGTTACTTGATCCGATTTTGATACTCTGATCATTGGACAATATCTGAGTCCAATCATTTTTTCTTAAGAGGTTTTGTGTTTTGTTTTAACTTAATTTTTTAAACTACTACAATTCACTCCTTTTGTAGCCATCGTAAACTCTTACAATCCAACAATTGGTATCTGGGCAAGTTTTACTGTTTACTTGCTGAGTTTTTACTTTCTTTATCATCTGCAAGTTTATTAAGTTTTGTTATAAACTTCTTGTTTATATATTGTTTGCACTAATGTGTTTGTAGAAAAGAGTTTCTGTTATCTTTAAGATGACAGTTCTTAATGTTGGCAGTTCAAAGGAGTCTTGTGACTGTTTATGAAATTTAAAGTAAAAAATGACGATCCAAATATTTATGTAAATGTTAGGACTTGAATTCTCAAAATATCCAGATATTTTTATATCGAATCAAAAACCACCATTTGCAACTCTTATAAATAGGTGTCTACCTTAAATTTTCAAGATACCTACTTTAGCCATGATATTCCTCTCTTTTGATTTCATTTCACTCTCTTCAAAGTTCTCTCTGTCTATGCTAACAAAACTTTGTTAAAACATTTTAAGGCATGAGTTTTTCTAATTAAATTTTGTCATTTCATAAGTTTTCGTAAGGGCAAACCAGCTTTGGCTCATCCTTGCTGATAAAAAGCGTGTATATCCCTTATTCTTTCATTCATAAAAGATAAAACATATAGCAAACAACTTTACTAGCATTTTTCATTCTTTTTTATCTAGTCTTCTTGTTTTTTATTTATAAATCACTTTTGAGCAAGTTTTGTTGTTTATGGATGTTGTGTTTTTTTTTTCCTTTTGATTATATCAAGCTGACGTGGTTTCAGAGATATTCCTTACGATAGACATACACTCAAATACATATATGATCGTTTTGATCAATTTTTTTATAAAATAATCTTAATAACTCATCAAATTTTGATTTGTCTTTCTTTTGTAATTCATTAAATCACCATGGGTGGGAAATCATTTCCCTTGGAGGGTTAACATATTCAGACAGACCTGGTTTCATTGATACACTGAGATATATTTAGATGTACAACGTTATTGTAAAATCAGAAATCCCCCTCACTCTCAAGGTGAGGAGAGGGCCCTCATTTATAGAAAAGAAAGGGAAGTTACAAAGAGAAGTTACAAAGGAAGTGGGGCAGGAAGTTACAAAGGAAGTGGGGCAGAAAGTTACACATACTCCAACACTCCCCCTCAAGCTAGGTGTACCTAGCTTGGACACATAATGAAAAAAAAACAACGCAAACAACAAGCTGCAAACACTCCCCCTCAAGCTGGACATACCCAGCTTGATGACAAAACAAGACGAAAACAGAAGAAACAGAAATAATAAAATCGTTGATGATGCCGCACCCCCTCAAGATTGTAATGTGATGTCGCCGAAAATGATGGGTCATCGCCGGAAAAGTGCGGGTCCGGACAACAGAGCGCCGGGAAATCCACACTGGCGGGTGCCGGTCGTCGAAGCGCTGGGAAAATCCGCACTACGGGCCGGTCGTCAGAGCGCCAAGGAAATCCGCAATGGCGGGTGCCGGTCGTCAGAGCGCCGGGAAATCCGCAGGAGGAGGCCGACGATGAGATGCGGTGATTCTGCAGGAGATGTCGGGCAGAGAGGCGGGGATTCCGCAGGAGGCACCGGGCAGAGAGGCGGGGATTCCGCAGGACGCAGGAGGAGGTCGGCATGGAGGGAGCAGTTGAGCAGAGGTGGCACGGGAGGCCGGCAGGGCTGTTGGCCGACTGCTGGAGGAGCCGGCAGGAATTGAGGCCAGCTGCTGGAGGAGCCGGCAGGAGTGGAGGCCGGCAGGGGTGGAGGCCGGTCGTCAACAGAGCCGGCGGGAGACTCGCACAGGAGGCGGGCTGTCGGAAAGAGCCGCAAGCTGGGGAAGGGAGGCCGCCGGGAAGAACAAGGCGGGAAAGGCGCAGCCGGCCAGCCGGAAGGGTCGCCGGAGGGGAAGGCCGCAGGGATGAGCGGGCGCAGGGATGAGCGGGCGCCGGGATGAGCGCGCAGCGGGACCGCGAGGGGCGACGGGAGGCGTCGCGGGCAGCAGCGGGAGGCGCGGGAGCCGTGGTTGCTGGGACCGACGGGGAGGCGTCGCGGGAGCGGCGGCGCTGGGAGTCCGCAGGGGAGGGAGACCCGCTGCTGGAGAGATCCGCCGGGAGAGGAGGGATGTCGGCAGACAGGAGGATGCGTGCCGCTGGAGAAGCGCGTAGGGACGGTGCGAAGCCGAGCCGAGGCGGAGAGGGCCTGCGCGCCGGAGGGAGAGCCGCCTGGAGCCGCGCAGGGCAGAGGCGGAGGGGCGGCGGCGGTAACCCTACGGGGCTTTGAGGCCGCCGCCCCCCAAGGGGGAATTTTAAAGAACCCTAGATCGGGAATAAAAAAAAATATGTGAGGGAGGGATCAAACCTCCTCTGATACCATGTAAAATCAGAAATCCCCCTCACTCTCAAGGTGAGGAGAGGGCCCTCATTTATAGAAAAGAAAGGGAAGTTACAAAGAGAAGTTACAAAGGAAGTGGGGTAGGAAGTTACAAAGGAAGTGGGGCAGGAAGTTACACATACTCCAACAGTTATAAATATAATTTTTTTGAAACCTTTAGAAAATCAATCCATGACACTGGAATTTTAACGATAAGAGGAACAAATTTCGTGGATAAAACTCCGTGACAATGGAATGAAAGATGAAACCTACTCTTTGACCGTGGAACTTCTACAACATCAAATTTCATGAAAATGAAATATTAAACTAAAAATTAAACTTTTATAGCAACAAATTTCATGTACATGGAACTTCAAATAAAATGTAATGTGCACCATGTGTTTGTTTCAAAATCATTTAATGAAGGGATTTCAGGTTGGTAAGGGCTTCTATAAACTTTCTTTTTGGTTCTCTAAAACTCTCTCTATGATCTCCTTATTGATTTTTGACCTCACTTTATCAATATTCAAAGTTTTATTTGTCTTTTCCTTTTAATTGAGAATTTGTTAACTCATTATATTTATTTTTCTTATTTAGGATTGTTGAACCCGGTTAATTGTATTTGCGGGTAAAGGGTATTTTCGAGCCCCATATCGGATTTTTCCAACTTGTAATCCTTTTTATCTATTTATAAAAGAATGTCTCCACTTCACCTTGAGGTAAGGGGAATTCACCAACTACATGGTATCAGAGGGAATCTCCCGATAACTTTTTCCTCCCATTCGAGGCCCCCATTCCTCTCGAAGGAACCCTTCGGCCAACCTCCTCTCAGCGACTCCCGGCCCGCCTCCCTCCAGCGACTCTCGACCTCGCCTCCCTTCCGGCGACTCCCGTCCCGCCTCCCTCGGCGACTTCCGTCCCGCCTCCCTCTCGGTGACTCCTGGTCCTGCCTTTCTCGGCGACTCCCGGCCCCGCCTCCTGCGACAACGTCTCGGCCCTGCCTGCCTCGCGGTCTCCCGGCCCCGCCTCCTTGCTTCCCTGCGGCTCTCCCGGCGCCGCACCCCCCTCCCTGCGGTATCCCGGCCCGCCTCTATCGGCTATCTCCCGACCCACTCCCTTGGCATTTTCCCGACCTCGCTTCCCTGCGACTCTCTCGGCGCCTCACCCCCTTCCCTGCCCGTCGCCCTCGCTGCCCATGACTCCTCCCTTCACGGGACTCTCACCCGACAAAACTCCCCCCGCCCCGCCTCCCTGTCTCGGCCCGCCTCCCAGTGCGGCTTCCCGGCCCCGCCTCCCTCCTGTGCGGACGCACCGCCCCCTTCTGGGTAGCAGCCGCCTGACCTTCGTTGTCGATCCCCGCTGGCCACTGTCACATCGATGGATCCAACAACAACGACACCCCCTGCGAGCCGACTTCCTGTGAGCAGACTTCCCAGCGAGCGCCTCTTGCGCGTTGCCCTCTCCATTGCTCGCGACTGCTCTTCCATCCGGCGCCTCCTGTGTTGCTCTCCCGACCAACGCCTCCTGCGACAACCCTATCTCCAACGGTCTGTCTTCCGCGCGACGACCCTCTGACGACTCCATCTCCGCCTCAGCAGATTTCCCGGCGTCCCCTCGACCTGCCCGCCTCCCGAAGCGCCCACCGACTCCTCAATGGTTGGCTCTTCCGCCCACGGGCCTCCGACACCACCTCTAGTTGCTGGCTCTCCTGCAAGGCCGCCCCCTCGCCTCAGTTGTCGGCCTTCCCGCACGGCAGCCCCACGCTTCATCCCTGCGTTTGTGCGTTTGCCTGAGCGGCTGTCTCGTGCTTCGTCACCGGTCCTCCCGCAAGGCGGTCCCCCTTCCCTGGCGCACTCTGCATACCCGTATATGCCTTTATCCTCACCATCATTCAGTACCCGTTATAAACTGACACTCTCGAAGGAGGAGATTGCATTTATACAATCTTATCAGGCTGCTTTGCCACCTTCCTCTTCTCCAGCCACCATTGCTGAGACCGGTGGCCCTATCACGTGTATGTCTCATCGACCGACAACTTGGATGCTTGACTCTGGTGCGTCTGAACATCTCACAGGGGATTTCGGTATGTTCACTACATATCATTCATATATTGGTGCCTCTGCAATTACTGTTGCTAATGGATCGACAATCCCCATTGCGGGATTTGGCACATGCTCCTTGACCCCGTCTATTCGCTTGGCTTTTGCAGCTCATGTTCCCCACAGTCCGTTTAATCTTATTTCCATCAGCAAACTCACTAAAGACTTAAATTGTGTTGCAACTTTTACATCTTCTGGTGTTGTTTTTCAGGAGCGGTCGATGAATTGAGAACTTGGTCGAGACCATCTTAGGGATGGGGTGTACATGTTCGATCCCCCACCATCCCTTGTTTGCTCATCCACCTTTGCTCGTGCCATCGACCTACATTTTCGCCTTGGTTATCCACTGGTTTCCGTCTTACATAAGCTTTGCTCCCAATTCAGTCCACACCTTTCCTTCCATTGTGAATCCTACAAGTTTGCTAAACATCATCGGGTGATGTATGTTCCTCGACTGGAAACGTGTGCAGCGAATCCTTTCGACCTTGTTCATTTCAATATATGGGGTCCTTGCAGGGTTCCTAGCTAGTCAGGGTATAGTTATTATGTTTCCTTTATTGATGACTACTCTCGTATCTTCTTCGTGATCGGTCTGAAGTGTTTTCTACTTTTCAGATTTTTTATCATGAAATTCATACTCAGTTCTCTACCTCCATTAAATGTCTCTGCTCCGACAATAGACATGAATATTTATCCACTTCCTTTCAGCAGTTTCTCAAGGATAAAATCATCATTCATCAGACATCCTGCCTCGATACACCTCAATAGAATGGAGTGGCTGAGCGTAAACATCGTCATATTTGGAGACTGCTCGTGCCCTCCTATTCTACATGCAGGTGCCTTTTCATTTTTGGGGGGATGCCATCCTTACTGTTACATACCTAATCAATCGCCTTCTTCTATCCTTCAGGGGGAGACTCTTTTTCGAGCTTTGTTCTTCTCTCTCCCTCATCACCTACTCCCATTCCATGTGTTTGGGTGTCTGTGTTATGTCCGTGACACTCGTCCCAACCTCTCTAAAATTTCTCCCAAATCTCTTCGTTGCATATTTCTCGGATATTCCCGCACTCAGCGCAAATACCGATGTTTCTCTCCAAACTTACGACGGTATATCATCTCTGCTGATGTATCTTTTGCTGAGAGCTCTCCTTTCTCTCCCCCTTCCCATCCAAACACTACCATCGATGAGTGTCTTTCTCCCATCATCCACCCACCTCTGTCTTTGGTGTCCCACTCTACTGATCACCGGTTTGGCACTGTCTACTCGTGTCGCCCATTGGATGTGTCCCCCGTCCAGGCCGAGGACACCATCTCCCCAGCTTCGTCCGACGCTCCTACTCCGACAACAAACCACTTGCCCATTGCATTGCGAACAGTTACCCGTTCTTGCCAGAATACTCCTCTTTACACATCCTCATACAGAGGTCTTTCTGCTCTGGAGACGATATCTATTCCTCCCACGGTTGGTGGTGACGCCAAATCTCACCTTGGGTGGCTTCAAACGATGTGGGATGAATTGCAGACTCTGGACGATAATCATACTTGGGATCTGGTCCCCCTTCTGGCAGGTAAACAGGTGATCGGCAACAAATGGATTTATACGGTCCATCTCAATGCAGGTGACACTCTTCATTGTCTTAAAGCCAGACTTGTTGCAAAAGGATTTGCTCAGACATATGATGTCGACTATTTTGATACTTTCTCTTCGGTTGCAAAGATGACTTCTGTTCGATTATCCATCTCTCTTGTCGCTCATCATCATTGGCTTCTTCATCAACTTGATGTAAAAAATGTCTTTCTTCATGGCTCTTTTGAAGAAGAGGTATATCTGCAACAATCTCCTGGCTTTCGTGCTTCAAGAGTCTACTCTCATGTCTGTCGACTTCGTCGCTCTCTATATGGACTCAAGCAGTCTCCTCGTGCTTGGTTTGATAGATTCAACACCGTCGTCACCTCATTTGGCCTATCTCTGAGTATGAAAGACCACACTGTCTTCTACTGCACGGCGTCCTCCGGCTGTATCCTGCTGTTTGCGTATGTTGATGATATCATCACTGGGAGAGACTCAAATGGAATCGCCCAACTAAAGGGGCATTTTTAATACCACTTTCAAACCAAAAGATCTCGGTCCTTTGGCATACTTCCTTGCATTGAGGTCTCCTATTCTCCGGACCCCATCTTTCTTTGCCAATGGAAATATACCTTGGATATTTTGCAGGATATTGGTTTGACTCAGGCAACTGCCGTTGACACTCTTCTTGAGCCTGGGGAACGATTTCTCCATGACAACACAGAACCATATTCTCACCTAGAGAGGTATCGTCGTCTTGTGGGAAAACTCAATTATCTCACCATGACTCGTCTAGACATTGCCTGCGCTGTTGGCAAGGCTAGCCAATTCATGGAATATCCGACAAAATCTCAGTGGGATGTTGTCCATCGCATTGCCAAATACATTAAGACCTTGCCCGTGATTTTCGGTATTCACATCATGATCATCTGAATATTGAGGTCTTCTGTGATGCTGACTTTGCTGGTTGCCTTCCTACCCGTCTACTTCTGGATTTGCCGTTTTTTTGGAAAATAACCTCATCTCATGGCGAAATAAGAAACAGACTGTCGTTTTCAGATCTAGTGTTGAGTCTGAATATCGTGCGATGACCACTGTCACTATTGAAATCTTTTGGTTTCGTCATCTCCTCAATGAGATTGGTTTCCCGCAGCAGACGTCTTGTAAGATCCCGGTTTTTGGAAAGGTATGTTTTTGTTGTGTTCTGGGTTAAACCCTTGCTTTTGGGACTTTAAAAGGGTTCTTGAAAGTGTGAGAGGCCTCGGGAGTGTTCCGGGGGCTCGGAGCACGGAAGAAGGGAAGTCTGGGCAAAACAGACCAAGGCGCACGGCCTGCGCACGGTCAGCCAAACCGTGCGGCCTGCCCAGACTAAGCCGTGCGAACCTCCCTCCTCTGGACAGAAGCGAGCGCACGGTTTGTCAAACCGTTCGGCTAAACCGTGCGGCCACTTAAAGTTGGAAAATTTACAAAATTGCCACTTCGAGCTTTATAACCCCAACTCGGGATTTTCCTCTCTTCCTCCTCTCCTCACCTTAGGCACGAACCAAAGCTCCCAAGGACTTCAAGAGATCAAACTCCTTCGATTCTAAGGCGTTTTTGGTGCCGTTGGTTGCGGATCGAAGCTCCGGGTAAGGCTAACCTCATCCTTCGTTCTTTTCTTGGTTTAGGGTTTGTATCTTTTCCCTCTCTTGTTCCGAAACCCTAAAACCCTATCTTTTGGGTGAGTTCTAGGTTGAAGCTCCAAGGGTTGGTCGAATCAAGGTCTAAGGACTCGATTGAGGGTGCGTTCAACCGCGGATTCAAGGTAGGTGGTCTACAAGTTATATCCCATGGTTATTTAGGGTTTTTGTGCATGTTAATTTGTGTTCTAGATTTCCCTTGGTTATGTTGTGAATAGCCTTGGCATGTTTGAGGATAATGATGTTTTAAATGGCTAATGGGAACCCTCACGATCCCGATGGGATGTGTTGGGATGGACTTGACCTAGTTGGGGGCCATCCATGGGATGTGCTGGCTTTTCCCGGGCTAGGGATTGTTAATTAAACAAGTGATCTTGTTGTGATAAATGGTAGAGCCCTTGGTGAATATGTTGACATGTTTGGTTGAACGTGGAATAGAAGTTAGGTGATGCACCTAGACTTGGTAATAATCAAAGGGTTATTTGAAAGGGAATGAATGGTTGATTCATGGAAGTGATGAACGTGTTAAATGGGTTAATGTGTAAATTGATTAAAGACCATAATGGGATAGATTATGGGTCTAGTGTTGAATGCTTAGTGAGATAGGCATAACACATGGGAATTGGGTGAATGGTTAAATGATGTAAAATGGTAATGTGTAATGGGTTAAGGCATGATGTGGTTTCCTATGTGGGTTGTTGTGAATGGTGATTGCCGATGGGCAATGGTTGGAAGGTTGATGGTTACTTATATATAAGCATGTGGACATGGCTTCGTAGAGTGGGGTATGACTTGAGGATCTACGCCCACGGGTCGAGTGAAGACTGATGCTCTGAACTCCGCCCCAAATGCACGGGTTAGGAATGGGGACTGATGATCTATTCTCCTAACGGTTGCATCCACCCGGACTGAGGCTTCGAGGTGAGGTTATGGTTGCTATGAGGGGTTAGTCCTAGTGAGATAGGATAACGATGTGTTTACCCTCTTGCATGTGATTGTTAGCCTTAGACCCACATAACATAATGTATGTGATTAACCCATAGAAATGTGATGAAATGATAAATGATGATAATTGGTGTGAAATGAATGGTATTGGAAGTGGTAATGGCTTTGACCCTGAATTGGTTAAAGGCACCTTAAATAATTACTTGGCATTTATCATTCATTTTCCTTTTGCATGCACTACCTGTTTATACTGGATATTTTGTAGACACCGTTGGTGGTGGCCTACTGAGTTGTACTCACACCCTGCTCGGGCTGTCGTTGGGTACCCGAGCAGACTTCATGTTTGCAGGTCAGGACAAGGGCAAGGGTCCTTGCTAGATAGCTGAGTGGACATGGGTAGCACTTGGTGGAGGATCCGGACTTGGAGTCGGGACCATTTTGGTATTTTGGCCGTTGTCTTTATTTTTGGGCTTTTGTTCAATCTTGCATTGTAGTATGACATGACATATTTATTTTTGGAAATGGTTGTTATACATGTTCCTTGTTTATTGGTTATTGTTTCTGCTATTTGGTTATTCTGTTGTGGCTTACTCTGATAAAAAGGGGGCATAGTCTCCCCACTTGACCCCATAGACCCCCGCTGCTAGTCGGCAGCCTTTGGCGTACGGGGAGACGCGCTTAAGGTTATGTAACCACCCGGCTCGGAGCACCGGTTTAGTGGCTTCCGGGTTGGGGACGTTACACGTTTGCTCATATTTGGTGTGATAATCAAGCACCCACAAAGATTGCTTCCAATCCCGTCTTCCATGAATGCACAAAGCATATCGAGGTGGACTGTCACTTTCTTCGCCATCACCTCGAGCAACACCATGTCGGTTTCAGCTACATACCGACGACAGATTAGCTTGCCGACATCTTCACCAAAGTCCTCCCGGGTGCTCGATTGGACTCTCTCAGTATCAAGCTGGGCATCCATAGCATCAGCGACCCCGCTTGAGGGGGAGTGTGTATGGTCTTGTTTGGTGTTTTTTTTTTGTGGGACTCTTGGTCCAAGCTATCATGTACTAGCTTGAGGGGGAGTGTTGTACTCAGTTGTTAGAGCTGGGTGAAGGGAAGGGACGTGGCGGGTGTATTCTAGAAGAAATAAGACAACAGCAGGGAGAGAGTCTGCTGAGGACCACTTGGGCTGAAACAGAATCTGTTGGGGACCATTGGGGCTGAAACAGAATGAAACAGAATGGGGGCACGTGGTTTCTAACAGAATTAGAAATGGGAAGTGGGAATGTGGGGAGCTGGGGACCACACGACTGTAACGGAATGGGAAATAAGAGGGGTTTGGGGAAGAGGGAGGCAGCATAGTTTTTCCTGGCAGTTTGAGAGGTTTGACTTCTCGGCCTTGGGTTTGGGCGGGTGAGCCAAGGGGCCTCCCGAGGACTCATTGAGTCATCTTCTTCCTTTCCCCTCTTTCACCATTGCTGTAATTCCTAGTACGTTGTTCCGCTTCCTTTAATATAATTTTTGTTTTACTGCTTGTCAATCCAAGGGCCCTATCACTTTGGTCCGACCTGCCGGATATCCCCTCTTCTGGGAGAAATGGCCTTGGTGATGGAAACTCGACTTCAAACCCGCTTGGAAGGACCGAAGCAGAGGATGGAGAATGTTGAGACTGAGACAAACCAGTGCATGGTTCGCCTGGAGTCATCAATGGCGGGACTGACCGAATCAGTTGGATCTCTCAAACAAGAAATTACTGGTTTGGCAGAGATTCACAGGTCGAATATTGTGCCGGTTGGAGAAGCTGCCCATGCAGGATGACGCAACGGTTTCAGAATTACACGTCGCAACAAGAGCACTATTATCAGAATCACACGATCAAATAAACTCGAAGGAGGAAGCACGCAGGGTGTTGGAGGCGACAACTGAAGGGACTGTCCCAATGTTGGCAGTCCGGCGGGTTGAGCTGCCAATATTTGACGGACAAGATCCCCGGGGATGGATCAATTCGAGCCGAGTTATACTTCCGAATTAATCAAGCAATGAAGGACACCGAAATTTCCTTGGCACATGTATGGAAGAGGTGGCAATCCACTGGTTCACCGTGTTGGAGGAGGTGCACCCGAACTTAACGTTGAGGCAGTTCAAGGAAGAGGTGATGGAGCGCTTTAGTGGCTTGGAGATACAGAATTCGTATGAAGAATTGACAACAATTCAGCAAAACGGATCAGTTCAGGAGTATATTGAACATTTTGAGTTCCTCGCAACCTTGGTTTCACGTCAGTCAGAACCTCAGTATGTCGGATACTACACGGATTGCGTGATGAGGTTCGCAGCTAGGTCCGCATACACAGCCCAAAAACTCATTTACATGTAATGTGCTTGGCCCAACATGTGGAGTTAGCACTCGGTCGGGGAATTGGGCCACCGAGAGGAGCTGGAGGAATGCATCCTTATGGGAGTGGGGGCTGGCAGCTGTCATCCAGGACGGGACTCACCCAACAAATGAGATTTTCACCTACACAAATACGTCGGGGTGGGGAGTTGACTGGGGGAGCTACCAGGGAAACACTGCGGACCTCCATATCTGGTGGAAAGGGAGTTTGACAGTTATCCAGCTAGGAATGGGAGGATCGGAGAAAGAAAGGGTTGTGTTTCCGCTGTGGGAAACCATACAACCCCATGCACAAATGTGCTAATCCGAGGGTGATGAAATTCTCGGTGATGTCAGCATTAATTGGCAGTCAATGGTGATGAAATTTTTGGTGGGGGGTCGGTCATTTACTCTCGGGCATTCGCCACAATGACTGAACAAGAGTGTCCCTGGATCGGTGGGCACAAAGATCTGGGCGGAACAACGAACTTCAACATGTAATTGGGGGTAAGAATGAGACTCAAACCTAGGAGTTGCACAGGGTATTTCAGTGTTTCCCAACAGTTTTTTCGGAACCCAAGGGACTACCAGCGAACCGACAATGGGCCCATGCCATTAATCCGCTACCAGGCCATGGACCGGTCTCAGTCAGGTCTTACCGGTACCCTTATCTCCACAAAAATGAAATTGAGAATCAGGTGCAAGAGTTACTAAATCAAGGCATCATTAGGCCAAGTTCCCGTGCATATTCGAGCCTAGTATTGCTTGTAAAAAAGAAGGATGACTCTTGGAGGATGTGTGCCGACTATCGAGCCTTGAATAAAGTAACAATTCCAAACAGGTTTCCAATTCCGGTGGTGGAGGAACTACTTGATGAACTCCACGAAGCAACCCATTTTTCAAAGTTAGACCTCAAGGCTGGTTACCACCAAATTTGGATGCGGGGGTCCGATGTGGAGAAGACAACATTTTGGACACATAGTGGGCATTACGAATATTTAGTGACGCCTTTTGGCCTCATTAATGCCCCACCCACATTTTATGATACTATGAATGATTTATTCCGTTCTTTGCTCTGCCAGTTTGTTCTAATTTGTTTTGATGATATTCTCGTGTCTGTGGTTTCTTTGTTCTCACCGGGTATTATCGAAAGTTCATTCGCGGGTATGGCAAGATGGCCCGACCTCTTAATGCTTTAACCTGTAAAGATGGTTTCTGGTGGACTGCTGAAACTCAAGATGCTTTCCAGCATTTGAAGAAATTAATGACGGAGGCTCCGGTCTTGGCACTACCCGATTTTTTTAAAGATTTTGAGCTCGAATGCGATGCATCTGGACGCGGTGTCGGGGCTGTCCTTATGCAGGCCAGACGACCCATTGCGTTTTTCAGCATGGCCCTTTCCGACCAGAATCTCGCCAAATTAGTATATGAAAAGTTACGACCCTCGTTCTGACCATCTAGCATTGGCGTCCTTATCTGTTGGGTCGTCCTTTCACAGTTTTTTCCGATCACCGGAGTTTAAGTTTATGCTGCAGTAGCGCATGACCACCATCGATCAACCGAGTTGGATCGTCAAATTGTTGAGTTACCAGTTTGAGATTAAATATAAGTTCGACAAGGAAAATTCTGCTACTGATGCTTTGTCACGTCGGGCGAAGGCTCACTCCCAACTCAAGCTGTTGCAGTCCCAGCCTGTTTGGACAGAGGGTTAGACACTGGTTGATGGCGTCTCTTTGGATCCGTACCTCGACAGAGTGCTCCATGCACTGCAGGAGGGTCACTCAACCTATCTGGGTTTTACTCTTACACATGAAATTCTGTATTACTGCGGTCGGTTGGCGATCCCTGCTTCATCTCCATGGGTACCCAAGCTACTAACTGAGTTTCATGCCTCTCCTCAAGGGGGCCATTTAGGTTTTTATAGAACCTACAGAAAACTGGCAGCAAACCTATATTGGGTGGGCATGAAAAAAGCTGTGAAAGAATTCGTCCAACAGTGTACAACTGCCGGCGCTTTAAATATTATACTCTGGCACCCGCATGACTCCTCCAACCATTGGATATTCCCACAACTGTGTAGACTGACATCTCTATGGATTTTATTATGGGGCTGCCCAAATCCAAAGGGTACGAGGTCATCTTGGTCGTGGTTGATACAAAGTATGCACACTTTTTGCTACTCAAGCATCCTTATACTGCCCGGACATTCGCTGAACTTTTTCTCCGAGAAATTGTCCGGCTGCATGGCGTGCCAACTTCTATCGTGAGTGATCGCGACCTCATTTTTCTTAGTAATTTCTGGACAGAGTTGTTCCGCCTCCATGGCACTACCCTCAAATTCAGCTCGGCTTACCACCCGCAAATGACGGCCAAACTGAGGTGGTAAACCGTTGCCTTGAGACCTACTTGCGTTGCTTCGCGGGGGACTAACCACGAACATGGTCTTTCTGGATTCCTTGGGTAGAATGGAGCTACAACACGACCTGACACGCCTCCATTAATTCTACTCCGTTTGAGGCAAGTGTATGGCCGTCCTGTTGGATTGGTGTTGCCCGATCCGGTTGGGCCGAATGCTTGTAGCGGTGCGGACTTCGGGGTCAACTTTACTGTAGCGCTTTTGACAAAGCCAGCCGCCGTTCACTGTAGCGACGCGGACCACTTTTTCGAATAGTGATCGTCTTCTCCATTTGTTTTATAGCCCATTTCGGGCTAGGGTTTTGTTGTTGGAAATCCTCTGTAATTTCTGTGCTCCCGAATCATAGTGAAAATCTGCCTCTCCCGTGGACGTAGGGATTTTTTCCCGAACCACGTAAATCGTCGTGTTCTTTGTTGCTTTTCTTTCTTTCGTTTTCTCGTTTTCTGTCGTTCTGTCTCTCGGTGATTCCGCAACAACTGGTATCAGAGGGTGAGTTCGGAATTCTCCAACGATGGCTCTGGATGAAGGCAAAGTGAAGATCGATCGCTTCGATGGAACTGATTTCAGTTTCTGGAGGATGCAGATCGAGGATTATCTTTATCAGAAAAAGATGCACTTGCCGCTTCTGGGTGTGAAGCCAGCGGAAATGGAGAAGTCAGAATGGGAGCTACTGGATCGACAGGTTCTGGGTGTTGTGCGCCTGACGTTGGCCAAAAACGTGGCGTTCAACATCAGAGAAGAGAAGACGACGGTGGACCTGATGAAAGCCCTCACAAATATGTACGAGAAGCCTTCTGCGGCTAACAAGGTGCATTTGATACGACGATTGTTCAACCTGAAAATGGTTGAAGGGAGAGCTGTTGCAGATCACATCAACGAGTTCAATACCATCATAAGTCAGTTGTCATCGGTGGACATTGACCTTGGTGATGAGGTATGTGCTCTGGTTTTATTATCTTCATTACCTGAAAGTTGGGAAGCAACTGTAACAGCTGTAAGCAGCACTTCGGGGAATACGAAGATGGCTCTGAAGGATATAAGGGACCTAATCCTTAGTGAGGATGTTCGAAGAAGAGAATCAGGCAGATTCTCTGGTTCTGCTTTGAACGTTGAAGGAAGAGGAAGGTACCCACAGCGGGACAATCGCAGAGGACGATCGAAGTCGAGAGGAAAGAGCAGAGACAAGGCAAAGGGGCCTGGTCCTACCTGCTGGACATGCGGGAAGAAAGGACATGTCAAGAAGGAGTGCAGAGATAACCGGAAGGGACCTGAAACCAGTGGAGCAAACGCGGTAGCTGAAGGAACTGATGACGTGCTACTGCTTAGCGTGGACAGCCCGATGGAGTCTTGGATTTTAGACTCTGGGGCGTCTTACCACTCTACATCGGAGAAGAGTTTCCTGAACAATTTTGTTTCTGGAAATTTTGGCAAGGTGCATCTTGCTGATGACGAACCCTTGCAGATTGTGGGGAAAGGAGATGCACGGATCAAGACCAACAGTGGGAGCTTGCTGGTTCTGGAAAACGTGAGGTACATCCCTGGTTTAAGAAGAAATCTCATTTCTGTGGGACAGCTTGATGATGCAGGGTTGAGTACCACGTTCACTGGTGGTGCATGGAAGATCACCCGAGGAGCTATGGTCATAGCTCGGGGAGCAAAGAATGGCACCCTGTACAACATGACAGAAACGTGCATGGACATGGCTGCATCACTCGAAGCTGTCAGAGGTTCTCAACTGTGGCACTACAGACTCGGCCACATGAGTGAAAAGGGGATGAAGGTGCTGACAACAAAAGGATTGCTACCAGAGCTGAAGTCGGTGGAAGTAGGCTTTTGTGAAGATTGCATCTTTGGAAAACAGAAGAAGGTGTCCTTTGCAAAAGGAGACAGAACACCGAAGGCCGGAAAGCTGGACCTGGTGCATACAGATGTTTGGGGGCCTGCACCAGTACCATCTCTCGGAGGGTCACAATATTATGTGACATTCATCGATGACTCAACGAGGAAGGTATGAGTTTACTTTCTGAAGAACAAATCTGATGTGTTTAAGATATTTCAGAAGTGGAAAGTCATGGTGGAGAACGAGTCAGGAGTAAAGCTGAAATGTTTGAGGTCTGACAATGGTGGAGAATATGGCAGTCAAGAGTTCAGAGAATTCTGTTCTGAAAATGGAATTCGGTGGGAGAAGACAATCCCAGGAACACCACAACAGAACGGTGTGGCAGAAAGGATGAATAGAACACTGAATGAACGTGCCAGGAGCATGAGGCTGCATTCGGGGTTACCCAAGACCTTTTGGGCTGATGCAGTGAATATGGCAGCATATCTCATAAACAGGAGTCCCTCTGTGCCAATGGGGGAATGTCTACCCGAGGAACTCTGGTCTGGTAAGGAGGTAAAACTCTCACATCTACGAGTCTTTGGCAGTTTAGCATATGTTCATGTTGATGCTAATGCAAGGGACAAGCTTGATGCCAAGTCCAAAAAATGTTTCTTTATTGGCTATGGTGGTGAGGAGTTTGGGTATCGCTTTTGGGATGATGTCAACAGGATGGTCATCAGGAGCCAAAATGTGGTATTCAATGAAGGTGTCATGTACAAAGATCGCCATGCAGTTGAAGATGAAAATGGGAACATTGAATCAGAATGCAAAAAGCAAGTGGAGCTTGAAGGTGTGTCTGAGCTTGAGAAGTCCGAACCAGTGGAACCTACTACTCCAGTGGAGTTGAGGAGATCATCAAGGGTGAGAAGGCCCGTGCAGAGGTATTCACCATCATTGCATTACCTTTTATTGACTGACGGTGGAGAACCAGAAGGCTTTGAAGAAGCAATGCAGCTGAAGGAGTCGAGCAAGTGGGAGCTGGCTATGAAGGAGGAGATTTCCTCATTGCATGAGAACAACACTTGGGAGCTGACACCTCTGCCAAGAGGAAAGAAAGCATTGCAGAATAAGTGGGTCTACCGGGTCAAGGAAGAACATGATGGAAAGAGGAGGTTCAAGGCAAGGTTGGTGGTGAAAGGCTTTCAACAGAAGGAGGGAGTAGATTTCACTGAAATCTTCTCACCAGTAGTAAAGCTTACCACCATCCGGGTGGTTCTCAGCATTGTGGCGACAGAGGATTTGCACCTTGAGCAGCTTGATGTCAAGATTGCTTTCCTTCATGGAGATTTGGAGGAAGATATCTACATGCAGCAGCCAGAGGGATATGTAGAGTCTGGAAAGGAAGACTTGGTGTGCAAACTCCAGAAGAGCTTATATGGACTGAAGCAGGCACCGAGACAGTGGAACAAGAAGTTTGATTCATTTATGTCTAAAAATGAATATAAACGATGTGGCATGGATCAGTGTTGCTACATCAAGTCTTTCGGTGATGAATATATTATATTGCTTCTGTATGTGGATGACATGCTCATTGCAGGATCATGTATGCAGAGAATTAATGAGCTGAAAGGGCAATTGGCTGAGGAGTTTGAAATGAAGGATCTTGGAGAAGCTGGCAAGATTCTGGGAATGAAGATCAAGAGAGACCGCACGGCTGGAACTTTAATGTTGTCACAGGCCGATTACATTGGGAAGGTTCTGAGAAGATTCAGCATGCTGGAAGCAAAGGCAGTCTCTATTCCCCTGGCGAGCCACTTCAAACTATCAAAGGAGCAATCACCGAAGACGGCAGAAGAGGTGGAGTACATGACAAAAGTTTCATACGCATCAGCTGTGGGAAGCCTGATGTATGCCATGGTCTGTACTCGACCTGACATTGCTCACGCAGTGGGAGTTGTGAGCAGGTATATGGCTAGCCCTGGAAAACAACATTGGGAAGCTGTGAAGTGGATACTGAGGTATTTGAAGGGCAGCAAGGAGGTATCTCTGTGCTTTGGAAAAAGAACTTCATTGCAGGGGTATGTGGATGCTGACCTTGGAGGCGATGTCGACAGCAGGAGGAGTACCACGGGTTATGTTTTTACCTGTGGAGGGACTGCGGTAAGTTGGATATCACAATTGCAGAAGGTGGTGGCTTTATCCACCACAGAGGCAGAATACATTGCTGTAACAGAAGCTGAGAAAGAGATGGTTTGGCTGAAGAACTTCTTGGATGAATTGGGAAGAAAGCGAGAGGAGAATGTATTGCACTGTGATAGTCAGAGTGCTATACATCTTGCCAAGAACCCAGTGTTTCATGCCCGGACGAAGCACATTCAGTTGAAGTACCATTTCATCAGAGGTTTGATACAGGATGGGTTGCTGACTTTGCAGAAGATATGTGGAACCAACAATCCGGCAGACATGTTGACAAAGCCTATGGTGATACAGAAGTTGAGGCACTGCTGTGCCTCTGTTGGTCTCCACTGATGAACGGAGGATGAGAGGCAGAATGATGGAGGACTTGATGGGAGCAGAAGAGGAAAACAGTTTGTATTTCATGAATCTGTGAAAGCAGGGCACTGGTGAGTGAAGAAGAGGAAGAACTTAGATTAAGTAAGTTGTCTTCATCAGTTGCATCGAAGAATAGCAGTGCAGCGGATCAGGCTACAAGTGGGAGATTGTTGGATTGGTGTTGCCCGATCCGGTTGGGCCGAATGCTTGTAGCGGTGCGGACTTCGGGGTCAACTTTACTGTAGCGCTTTTGACAAAGCCAGCCGCCGTTCACTGTAGCGACGCGGACCACTTTTTCGAATAGTGATCGTCTTCTCCATTTGTTTTATAGCCCATTTCGGGCTAGGGTTTTGTTGTTGGAAATCCTCTGTAATTTCTGTGCTCCCGAATCATAGTGAAAATCTGCCTCTCCCGTGGACGTAGGGATTTTTTCCCGAACCACGTAAATCGTCGTGTTCTTTGTTGCTTTTCTTTCTTTCGTTTTCTCGTTTTCTGTCGTTCTGTCTCTCGGTGATTCCGCAACACGTCCGCCTCCTTCTATTCTGAGTTTCCTGCCTTCCGATGTCCGTGTAGCCGCTGTAGCCATTGCTTTGGGAGATCGAGATGAAGCTTTACGACAACTTCGACATCACCTAGCTCGATCCTAGGACTATATGAAACGCTTTGCGGATCGGCACCGCCGACACGTTTCTTTTCAGGTTGGTGATCATGTTTATTTAAAACTTAGGCCTCATCACCAGCAGACTGTCTCCCAACGGATCCATCAGAAATTGGCAGCCCGTTTTTATGGTCCTTTTACCATTCTTTGTCGGGTTGGGCCTGTTGCTTACCATTTGGATCCGCCCTCTGCTAAAATTTATCTCGTTTTTCATTTGTTGCAATTAAAACCGACTGTGGGAACTCACGAGGTCCTCACTACTCTACCACCGGACCTGGAAGCTGACAGTTCAGATGCTTCGGAACCCCAAGCCGTCCTCTCCTGCCGTCTTCATCTCCAAAATCGCATCGCCCTGCCGCAATTACTTATCTAGTGGGCTGGCCGTCCTGCAGAGGAGGGCACGTGGGAGGATGAGTTTACCCTTCAAAATCAATTTCCTTCATTCTTGAGGACAAGACTGGTCTTCAAGGGGCAGCGAGTGTTAGCGTTGGGAGAAGGGAAGAGATGTGACATGTGTATTCTAGAAGAAATAAGGCAGCAGGGAGGGAGTCCGCTGGGGACCACTTGGGCTGAAACAGAATGAAACATAATGGGGGCACGTGGTCTGTAACATAATTAGAAATGGGAAGTGGGAATGTGAGGAGCTGGGGACCACACGGTTGTAACAGAATGGGAAATAAGTGGGGATGGGGGAAGAGGGAGGCAACACGGTTTTTCCTGGCAGTTTGGGATGTTAGACTTCTCAGCCTTGGGCTTGGGCGGGTGAGCCAGGGGGGCCTCCCGAGGACTCACTGAGTCATCTTCTTCCTTTCCCCTCTTTCACCATTGCTGTAATTCTTGGTACGTTGTTCTGTTTTCTTTAATATTATTTCTGTTTTATTGCTTGTCAATCCAGGGGCCCTATCACCGGTTAATTGTATTTCCGGGTAAAGGGTATTTCCGAATCCCATATCGGATTATTCCAACTTGTAATCCTTTTTATCTATCTATAAAAGAATGTCTCCTCCTCACCTTGAGGTAAGGAGAATTCACCAACTACAAGGATTAATGTTTCTGTCTTATGCTTATTATTATGTTTTTATATGCAAGCTTACATGTCTTTTATTCATGCCTTATTTATGGTTTAGACATTTGTTAGAATGGATGAGCGGTGACCCAATATTGAAGATATCCTCCCAAGGGAGGCCTTATGTTTATTTATAGAGAATAATAATGATAACACAATACTGAAGTCCGATTTGGGACTCGACCAAACACACTCTCTAACACCCCCTCTCAAGCTAGGTCTACTCTGCTTGGATACATAATTAAAAAAAAAAACAAATCAAAGACACATAATTTAAAAAAATAAATCAAAGACACTCATAATACTCCCTCTCAGGTTGAACATACCCAACTTGATTACATAAAAAGACTAAACATAAGAAAAGATAATCCACCATCACAGCTCTCCCTTAAGATTAAGTAGATGAATGATGCTTCTAAAAAAGATGCACCAACTGAGGAACAATGCTCGTCACACAGAACCAACAAAAATAACTAGAAATAGAACACATTGGATGGAAGAGCGGGATTGTGCCTTGACAAGAATAGTCGGGTCAAGAGCATCTGAGCATGAAAGAACAACACGTGATGGGACATTGATTGGATGTTTGGCAAGAACTTGATTGCATCAAGACGCGCATGAATGACATGAAATGGTGCTGCAAGATGGCAACAGGGGTGATGCGGGATCGGCGGAGGGGCTATAGACTGCCAGATTCGACGACGAAGTTTGTGCAGCTAGGGTGAGACAGTGGCGAGAGGTGTGGCGCTAGGTAGGAGGCGGCGCGACGGTTGCACGATGGTTGTGCGACCAGTAGCAAAGCTTGGAGAGAGGCGGGTGTGGACGACAGTGGATGGGAGCGTGTTGGGTGGCGCGCGTGCAGAGGAGGGGATGCCATAGGGGAGCTGTGGCGTCGAGAGGACAGGCTGGAGAAGCGGCGCTAGCCTGGGCCGCTTGATGCCAGTGCACGTCTTGCGGTGGAGAAATTGGTGGAGCATTGCAACAGGGAGGTTGTGCCATCAAAGGTCGTGCTTGGAAGAGGGATCTGTGTTTGGTGTTGTGGCTGGGAGCAGTAGGGAAGGGGGGATGCACCAATGAGGACGTTGACGACAGAAAGCTACCGCGGCCGAAGAAAGGAGGTGTACAAGATTCAGTGTTGGTTTGGTGTAGCCCGATCCATTCTGGATGACGATCGAGTCGAATACTTCCGGCCTACACTGCGCACCGGGCCGCAATTTCCACGGGTCGAGCTCCGCGGTGAGCTCGTTAGGGGTTGCAGGGGGCAACGTGCCCCTGCTTCGGGGGTCTGGGGGCTGAAGACCTCCAATCAAAATTCTGGGGCACTGTAAAAACTCTGACCACTGTAGCAGAACTGACCGACCGACATCGACATGACACTTTAGCAAGCCGGACTTTGGAGTCAACAGTACTGTAGTTCCTTGGACTTCCATCTCCTGGCCACTGTAGCATTTTTGACTTGGATGACCGCGACACTGTAGCGACACGGACTTCCAGCCACTTTTCATTGTAGCGATGCAGACTTCCTGTGCGGTTGGTGGAACATTGGATCATCTTCCTCCTTTTGTAGCCCATTTCGGACTACGGTTTCTGTGTGTGTGAAGATTTGACACTCTGTAAATTGTACTCCCGAATCATAATGAAATTCTGTCTCTCCGTGGATGTAGGGATCATTTCCCGAACCACGCAAATCTTTGCGCCCAAGATCTTATTTTGTTTTTTTTCCTTTTATTTTTTTGTGAATCGTTTCTTTCTGTCGTTGCGACTCCCGACGTTTCCTCACCATTCAGCACAACAGGGTGTGGACGTAGCAGGCGAGGGTCGCACCGACCTTGGTAGAGTGGAGTAGCGCGCATCGGCTGGTCGATGCTGCAGGGGATGCAGGACTGGAGAAAGGGTGCGTTGCGGCTTCAGGAAGATGAAGGGAGGGTGGGGCGTGAGTGGGATTTGTGAGGAGGGCTTAGGGGTGGCGGCAGATGGATAGGGCTAGGGAAAACCTGGGTCGAACCCTAAGCGGGAAGAGGAGGGAGAAAGTGCTGGGGTTTGAGATATTACTATGATGCCATGTTAGAATGGAGGAGCGGTGACCCAACGCCTAAGGTATCCTCCTAAGGGAGGCCTTGATGCTTATTTATAGAGAATAATAATGACAGCACAATTCTCAAGTCTGACGTGACACTTGACTAAACACATAAGTAAATATTTTCTCTCAAGAAAATATGTTATAGATCCGGACGGTTGGCCTGTCCACTATGGTAAGAAGTCTTAGTAGAAGCCTCGACTCTTGTAAATATGATGTCTAGAATTTTCTCTTGTATTCATGCTTGCATTTATGTTTATTCAGGGCCTCTTATGAATAAGATTGAATTCCATGAAGTTCATTATATGTATTTTGATTTACCCGATTCCCCTCCCTTTATTTCACCCCTTACGGAGCTTTCCATGCTTAATCCTCTGTTTTTGATGACTTGCCCAAGATTTATGAACGATCAGGTTTGGTAAGGAGAGCAAAACATGATTTAAGTTGTTTGGTTATGGAAGTAGCAGATGTTAGAGATTTTATAAAATGAAGTTGCCGTGATAATGATTTTCTTGTTGTAATAGTGTATCTAAAAGCGTGGTTTCCAATATTGTCACTCGTGAAAAAATTGTTGTTAAGACAATCCTCCAAATCATTAAAACCTGATTTTGGACTTGAAAATGCTGTAATAATTATGTTGTTTGTAAAAACTCTTGTAATAACGACCTTGTTATTTTGGGCTTGTTACATCACAGGCTTTGCTCTCTGGATGAGTTGCATGTTTCATTATGATTATCATGTGAGCTCCTCGATAACATGTATTTTAAGTGTCTCGAGCTCGTATGAATGACACTTGTCTCATATTGATAGCTTGCAGGAGTCAGTTGGCCATACAGAAGACCTGCACCTCATATGGAAGAACTGCATGGCCATATGAAAGACATTTCTTCACATGAAAAGCCTGCATGGACAAAGAATACCTTCTCTACGGATGACCTTCTTGCTTATACGGAAGACTCATTTTGGTCATATGGATGACCTTTAACCCTTGAAATGCAAACGGCTTCATCATCTTTCCACAATGGATGTGGATGACCTAATGGTTTTCTGCAGACACACAACTAGCTCGCATGGCCTTTATATGAATTACGTCAAGGTCTTCTGTAAGCATGCACCTACTGTTATGTACAAGTTCATCATCCTGTTATTTTACTTGCTGCAGCCTTGCTGATGCTGTCTTAATATATCTAAATAATCTGTGTCTTGTTCTTTCAGCTGGTTTGGCCTGTGTATATACGGACTGACCATTTCAGCCATCGCCGGAACTCTTAATTATGAACGGAAGACGGGGATTTCTACGAATGATTCCATATATTGCCATTTGATAATGGGGAATTTTGTGGTAATTGAATCAATTAACCCGCACCTCTTTTCATTTTGTGATCCACTGCAGAAGTTGATAGCCATTGTTGTCGTCATCATCTTTATTCTCGTCATATGTATAAATGCTCACCATTTATACCGCTAGATCATTGAGATATGTATGAATGCTCATTATCTTCGGTGTATGAATGAAATAAATAATGGTAAGAGAGAATTTTTACTTGATTCAGCAAATGCGATGAACTATGCAAACCCCCCACGTTGTTAGGTATTAAGTGAATTTGGGGAGTAATGCCTTTCTTTTTCTTTTACTTGAGATGTATAAATGCTCACCATTTATTTATACTCTTTGGATCCTTGAGATATGTATGAATGCTCATATCTCCTTTGAATGAATGAAATAAACAATAATATGAGAGATAATTTTTACTTGATTCATTAAATGCAATGAACTATATAATGATTGACGTTGTTAGGTGTTAATGAAATTGGTTGGGACCAGTATTTCCATGGAGTGAAATCAAGGAGTGATTGAATTTTGTAATTTGATCAAGAGCTTAAATGGAGTTGCTAGAAATGATGAAGCTCGTGGAAAAGTCTGGTGGAGGAATTCCTCTGGTGGTGGAAAAATGGAGTTTGGTGGGTTGTAGCAAGAAGCCATTGAAACCCTGTTGGCAGTCCACCAAAGCTATGGTGGGCTGAGCAATGGCATAGAACCATCCCCCATGGTATTGAAAGCCTGATGGCAAGCTACCGACCGACAGTATGATGAGGGCCACAGTTTTAATAGTTCCCAACCATCTTTTTTTTAGAGGGGGTAAAAACAAGATTTCCACCACACAACAAAGGGCATCAATGCTTTTCTCCCCCCTCCCTTTGGTCCCCACTTGATTCAAGTTTGATCTTTCATTGCTCATTGTTTCTACAGAGGGGTATGTCATTCTGTGAGTTTTTATAGGGATTTTGTGGAATTGGGTTAAATTGATGATCAATTTGAGTTGAGTAATTGGGGCTTTTGTGTGTTGGCTAGAGTGTATGTCGGGAGTCGTCTGCATCCTGTGGTTTAGGTTGGTTATGTGATATTGCTATAGATGGTTTGGTTTATTATTATTGGCATGATTATGTAACATGATATCACTCCATAAATGGGACGGTTTCGTGCATAACTTATTGAACAGTTCGTTTGGATGCGCTTTGGTCAAATTAGTGCTGATGGTCCATCTTATGGATTGCATGTTGGTGTGAATTAGTATTTGACTAGATTTTCTTTATCTAAGTCCGAATGTGATGCCCTCTTGAATGATTTCCAGTAGTGGTGTTTGACTCGTGTTAAGTGAAGTAAGATAGCTCATTTTGGGAAATGGTTTGGTCTGATTGATCTCATGAGGGTGATGCTTTGTTTTCCAAAGCATGCGTGCTTGTGTAAGCCTTCTTGATTTATGGTTGCCTTGTATGTTATCACATGCTGTATAACGATGCATGATAACGTAGGGTCCTTTGGTAGAACCTTCCCTTATTTGATGAGTTGGTTAGATTAAGCAGGAATGTCCAATGAGATTCTTGGTGGTTGTATATTCATGGGACCTTGGAAGGTACCCTTTGGAATTGTTATAGAGACCAGGACTCTTAGTAACCTTGATTGCTTGGATAGAGCCACGAGGATTAGTGAGACTTTGATTACGGGTTGTGATTCGGGTAGGAGATGGCCCTTGGGACTATGAGACTTTGATTACAGGTTGTGATCCAAGTATGAGATGACCCTTAGGATGGTGTGATATGTAAGAGTGTTCACCATCAACCTTCAAACAATGATTAATATTCTTGAGGAGTTTTTTGCTCTCCTTAATTCTTTTTTGGAGTGTTAACTTGTAACACTCCAAAGTTTTCTAAAAATAAATTGAAATGCATGAAACTTTGTTTAAAGTAGATATTTATAACTAGACTCTAAAAATAACTTTACTACCACAATGTTTTGAATTTCAAGAAACTGTCATCTACAATTGTATTCAGTAAATTATTTGGAGTCTGATGAAATCAATTTGTTTTTTTGTGAATAGTAACATACCCTTATGAATAGTAATATGAATAGTAATATGACCCTAATGAATAGTAAATTTTATTATTATTTTATTTTCTTAAGGCTAGAAGATAATAACACCGCGGTTAATTTTTCATTGTGATAAAGAAGTACTTGTAGAATTAGAATTGTTTATTTTTGAATTAAGTATGCCTTTATTTAAAAATTAAATTAATAATATTTAGAAAATTATTTTTCAAAAATGGACTTCATTTTTGAATTCTACACGTCGAAAAATGGCTAGGGTAAATTTTTGGGATTTTTTTGAAATTCAAGAATTTTTGATGAATAGTAAAATACGATAAAATACGATAAATGCTAAATACTTGATTTACTGCATCATAGGTGATGCAAGGATGATGTAAGCCCAATTGGTTCGAACTCACATGCCATTTTTACTATTTGAAGTCACATGAATTAAGATTATTCATAGTCTTTAGCAAAATATTATAATAATGATTAAAATAATGAAAAATATCCCCTCCCCTCCACTATAAATACTACCCTCACTTCCCTCTTCCTCCCACACCTCTCAAGCCTTGAACATTGTCTAATTTCTGCCAAATTCCCTCCTTAATCTTCTTCCCCACGTCCTAGAGCTGCTGGTCTCACCAAAAGACCAAAACCAAAGCCCTTAAGGAGGATCTCAAGGAGAAAAGATCAAGAGGTAAACATCCTCTTTTATTTTCTTTATTTTCTTTCATTTTATGTTATTCTCTTCCATTCCTTTTGGCTTATGATGGGATATTTCATTAAATATCCCCCCTTACTGTCAATATTATATATGAATGATGAGATATCCCATTCCTCTCATCAAACTATTTTTATGAAATTTTAAGAGACGTCGTTAGGCTGTCGAATTTTCGTGAGAAATTTATCAAGTTTTCTTTTATTTTAAGATTCCTTTCTTTTCTTCTTCTTTCCTCACCTCCTCTTAACCAAGAGGCATGAAAGCTCCAGAATCTTGTATATTCTGGATGTTCTCATGTTCATGGAAAATTCATCATCATTATTTTTCTCCTCCCCCACTTATGCAAGGAATTAAAAAAATTGTCCGTGATGTGTCGAATTACTGATATCGTGGACGGTGTGATTTCAATTTGCATTAATTCCTTCAAGTCTGGTTATCAAACCATTTTTATGGTTGAACTGGATTATAATATATGTATTATGACCCATCCATGGTTCTGGATTTTTTTTGTACCCATGGTTTTAAATTATAAGACAAAATGAGGTTGTTATCGAAGAACCACTAAAATGATCTAAACAAACATCATTAATGTTTAAACTTACGAATCATCCTCACATAAAACATCAAATTGATAAATGGTGTAATTTATGGTACTAGAAATATGTAAATACCATTTCATTCCAATTCTGGAGTTTCACTTCCAATCGATAAGAATATCCATCATGAACTAATCATGGAAATCATGTAAGGAACTCACCCAAAACAGTGCAAAGAACAAAATACTAACAATTAAGGGGTGAAATGAGGTTATGAAATGATCATATAAGATGTTATAAACATGAACTTGTTTATGTAAGATATTAATATCACTCTTTTAACCATTATACAGGAGGTTTAAACAAGTTTGAAGTAAGACAAGCCCGAGGTAAGAGAATTCTTAACCCGATTTCCATTCTTTGGGTTAACCTTGTACTTCATTATTTATGTGCTATTTAAATTGTTTGTGTGATGTGTTCTGTTTATATTATGTTTTATTATGTGTATTTACAGTATATATACATACTCCATTCACTCTATTAAATCTCTCTTCAATTGTATTGTCACGACTCGTCCCAGTGGGGCCCGCACCGTGACTCCCCAAGCCCGCCTCCAATAGGCCAGGGGCTGGCGACTTGCACCGAGTAGACATATTACTAACATGAGAGACATTGCCTAAGTATATGTACACACACACACATCTCCAAACCCATAAATGTTGAAAAGTAAAACACTAAGGAACAATATGCATGCATACAACTAAACCCAACCAACAGAGTACGACGAAAGGTAGAGTACAAAAAAGTAAACTGGGCCAGAATACAAGCCCACCAAAAACAAGAGTCTGAAAACTGCAAAGTCCAACCTATGAACACAAAAGGTACTAGGACTGCTGCTCGTAGCCGTAGGAATGCCTCAGCCTGTAGGGAACTTAGAAATCTCGGTCCTGTCCTGGCCCGCCCTGGACTCTGTCAAAAGGCTGCTCGTCTGCACAAGACACCAGACGTGCGGGCGAGGCCCGTGCATGGGTGAATATAACAATACTCAGTAGAGGACCCCAAAAACCACAAAACAGTACATAAGTAAAGGTACAGTCAGCTATGCACAGTGTATGTCTACAGAACATATAGAACAAATCAGATATACTCAAAACCCAGACCCGTGGTCTAGAGACAAATCGTACAACCGCATACCCCCAGCTAGGAGTTCGGTGTGAAGATTCCACGAAGCACTTGTTTCGGGAGAACACACTCCACGAGTCTTACAACTCTGATGACGTTCGTCCGAGAAGTACCGTTCATCGTGAACTATCACGAGAGGTAGTCACACTCATTACGAGAGACACACTCCTGAGTGTGAAGATTTCCGATAGGTAGATGCACTCATTACGGGAGACACACTCCTGAGTGGGAAAGATCACGATACACAGATGAGGATCACTGCCAGGGCCATGACGGATACCGCAACTCATACGGATTCACCAACTAGGTGACACACCAGCTAGGTAGAGGATCAACGCCCGGTAGAGTTGGTCACATCGATGCCTGAATCTACCTAGGGTCAGGAAAGGATAGAGGATCTCGATCCGGGCCTCTCGGATGGATGCCTGACTCTATCATAGAAAGTCCTGCTGAAGGGATCATACTCCTGTGTGAGGAAATGATGCCTGACCTTCAGGGGAATGAGAAGAAGGGGCACTAACCCAAACGAAAGATGTCAGAAATACGATGAACAAGAGGACCATGCCGTTTTCCAAAAATTACACGGCGTGTAGAAAGGTTACACGCTGTGTGGTCTGACCCTGGGTACTGCCCGTGTACAGCGGCCCGTGTCGTAAAGCTGGTCGCGTAGAAAAAACTGAGTACACAACGTGTAGTACGGTGTACACACCGTGTCTGAGTGATTGGGGTTGGCTCCGTGTACCCTGGCCACGTGCCCATACACGGTCTTCAACCCGTGTGTTTCAACCCGTGTCTGTGTATCCCCGGGATACACGCTGAGTCCCGCATAGCCACTTCTGTCATGATGTACATGCCGTGCCGCCTGAAGCCGTGTAGATCATCCCGTGTCCATGTATTTCCCAAAGTACACGCCGAGCTTCGGGGAAAGTCCAACACGCAGTGTGACCGGGGTCACACGCCGTGTGATTCTTCTCTGACACCCGAAACCCTAGCCGCCGCCAGTACTACACGGCGTGTTCTTAGGAAGTACACACCGTGTATTCTGGAAATTTCCAGAATCACGGACTTCCGCCGTCGCGCCTCCGGTGATGATCCATTCGTCGATCCGGCCGCCTTATCGCCACGAAACCTTCAGGTTTTGGTCGCCCCGACACCACGAAGCCGCTTCCGGTGTTTTCGGACTTCCGATCGCTCCGAAAACATGATTTGATCTTCCCGCGCGAAGAACGCTCGAAGAACGCACTTTTTCGATCCGGTCCGATTCATCGTGCGCCATCATCGCCGCACCTCTGCTAGGTCGTTGCGGTGTCGAACCTTTGATTTGGGATCATTGCGTCGCGGAACGGATGCACAACGATCCGTTGTTCGTCGCCCCGCGAAGAATGCGAAGAACGCGCGAGAAGAGAACAAGGGGGAAGAATTCCAATAAACAAAGTGAGGAACGAACCTCCACCATCATTCGTCACGACGTTGATCCGCTCCCGTTAATAGGCTTAAACGGAGCAAGAATCAACAACAATAAATAGCATGGATTAATTCCACATAAACTTCCCAAAGAAAAATCCCTCCCGCAAGAACGTACGAATCCGTGAATCAACTTGTTCGTGGTTGATCCACGTTCGTCGTTTAAATCAAGAACGGGGAAAGAGGAATGAAATAACAACCCCTACCTTTTAGAAGGGATCGATCGTTGGTGAAGATGTCACGCTGCCGTCGTCGTCGAGATCCTTCAACGTCGTTGGCGCAGTGATTCGCAGCCTCGATCCGTCGTCGTTCGTCGTCGAAAATTTCCTCCACGGCTCCACGAACTTTTCTCCAGAGCCTCCTCTCAAAAAAATTCGTCAACGACCACCAATCGTTTAACCCCCATAAAAAGAGAAACGTGTTTGGCATTTAATTACGTGGAAGCATTAATGACTCCGACTTGCCATTCTTGAGTCATTATGACGCGCCATTAATTAAGGAAACAGATTTTCCTGTCGCCGCGCTGCAGCGAATGTTTCCATAAATAAAATAAACATTTAGATATTTATTTTATTTTTATTTTACTAAAACGTCTGAAAATAAACTTTTTCCCTCGACCCGCGCCAGCCGAGGTTAGGCTTGCTCTTGGGTAAAGTCGTCGTCCCGGATGCAACGGTGCCCTCAGATTTTTAATCCGGGTATCCGTTTGGAAACTGCCACAACCGCGCGCGAGTGCCGACTCACTTAACTTAAAAAGAGTTTCAAACCACCGTTCCGAGCTCACCGGGCCTCAGAATGAGGTGCCGTCTCTGCACCTAGTCTCGTAATAATTCCATATAATATTTAAAAATAATACACGGAAAATCTGAGACATTACATGTATGATATTTATAAGGAGATTTTCTTAAAAAATCCTCTTTTTAAATTCGGTTTTACGAAATTCCAAAGCAATTTTTTTATGGAATTATTCATGTAGTATGATTATGTTTTGGTTCTTGAGAATTATTTATGATGAAGGGTGGGACCTATATCTCCCTCCAATGCATTGAGTATGAGTAAGTTGGAGGTCGTCCATATGGTTACTCCAAGTGTAATTGTGATGGTTACACAAAGTAAGGTAGCCGTGAGAGTTACAAATTATAAGGTAGTCAAGAATGGTTACAAGATTATGTAAGTAATGCCCCAAGATACCTTTATGATTATATTTATGTTCTCATGTTTTGTGTGGATCATGTGTAAATATCATGTTACACAAAGTAAGTATATATATGGGTGACAAGAATGTCTTTTGAAAATGATTTCATACGTTATGAGTATTCATGGATTAATGTGATCTTTCCTTCTTTTTCATCCCTTACTGAGCTTTTGTGCTCATCCCAAGTTTTTAAATGATTTTCACAGGTTAATGGATGTGTAAGACAAGGAAGCCATGTTAAATGTTGAAGAATTGTCAAAGAGTCTTGTTTTAAGTTTTAATGTTTTATATTTTGATAAAAATGGAAACTATTTTTATGGTATCCACTCTGTAATAATATATAATGTTATGAATGTATTATGTCCCAATTCTCTAAAGCTCTGAACTTGAAAAGATCATCAATGTAAAAGAAAGTGTTTTCTTGACTAAATTCAAGATTATGTATGTAATAAGGTCGGGTCCTTATATAACTTGATTGACCTCAACGGTTAAGGTGGGAGATAATCTTAGTCTTGTGTTGAATCCATGATATGGATCATGATTTTGGGTTTAAGAGGAGAGTGTTTCCATCCTTGGTGTTGTTGGTTGGGAGTAGAGTGAGCTCCCTCCTTTATATTGTTGATAGGAGGAGAGTGGGATGATTAGAGGAGCATGGGTCCCCTCTTTATTGTGTTGGCCTATACCAGTGTGAGGCAGAGCAACCGGGCACGTAGACTGTGAGGCCATGATGTCGCGTGACAGACCTCTTGATTGACATACAACCCCATGGGAGGTGACATTTAGGACGACTTTAGGGTTGAGTTGAGCTTGAGGAGCATGATTACTTTTTCTACGAGGTCGCGTGTGTAGATTGATTTACAAAGTGAAGATTTATACTCATGTTAGTGGTGCCTTCATGGGTAAACCAAACATGACATGACGACCGTGTAGGCTCTAGGTGAGATGGTAGTTGATACTTAGAGATTCAGACAACTTCATGCTAATAGATTTTTCTTTCTTAAGGATCCATATATGGTAATATCATGACCATTACTGTAACATCTTGAGTTTTTTAAAAAGAAACACTATGTTCGATAGTGTACATGATACGCTACATCGAACTTAAACGAACTAAATATTATTATTTAATATGGTAGTTATCACATGACCATTAGAATGACGGGAATGAACAAGATTAACTGAATTATGAAAGCATGATTTACACATGTATATATAATTAATTCTTTACTGACCAATTAATTATAAATGAAAATAAAACCCTTTTTAAAATAAAAGGAAATGTTTTTCCAAAAAATTATTTAAATGTGCACAAGTGTGTTTTATACCAATAAATAATAAAATTAATCTTGTTGGATTATATTAATGATATATATATAATATTTAATCTAATGTTTAATGTTCATATTATGTGTTTTCTAGACATGATATAAGAATAAATCCAATTTTACGGATAATAGAAATATTTTTCTAAAAGGGAATATTTGCCGCCTTTTGACGACACTTGTTTTTGAATCTAGTTTTTGACACATTTATAAATTCTATATGAAAAAATAAACTTCTTTGAAAAAGGAGTATCAAATTTTACTTTGATTGAATTTTTGGTATTTTTCTGATAAGATTTATTTTTTGATGAATAGTGAAAAATACTGTATTTTAATTGAAAACTGCTTTTTTTTCCTGATTTATTTATATTGTTAGATTATATTTTAGACTGGTTTTAAAGTATAATTAAATCAATATTTTATCAGTTAATCCAATGAAGGTCATTAGAATAAAATTTACATTGAATTTTGATATAAAAACATTTCAATCATTTGGACGTTTTTACTTTAAAAACTTGTTTTCTCGATTCGTCAACGAGATTAATTTTTAATTAATTTATGCAAATTCTGTGTTTTGAATTTTAAAAAATGGATTCCATATTTGAAATTAGAGTGTCCAAATTTAGTAAATATGTCCATTTTATTTTTGGACAACATGAATAATAACCTTGATAATTTTTATTACCACGGTTAAGAGTAAATTAGTTAATTAAGGGTAAAAATTATATTACAAATATTATAAAATTACCCTAAAAATTGTTCTGATTTTATTGGATGAGTATTTTTCGTCCGTAAGTATTAAAAGATCGGTTATGAGACTAATTATTTCCTTTTGGATGATAATATTACCTTTATAATATTATATTCAAAGGAAAGTCAATTTTGTCATACTTTTGTATTTAACATGAGAAATATTTTTAATATGAGGTTATATAAGAGATATGTTCAACTATAAATGGTCTTTAGAAAGCTAATTTTTTTTTCTACATCATGGTAATTTATTTATAATTTTTAGTGATAAAATAATTACCTTAAATGGTGACACAATGACGATGCACTAATTGTTTAATTAATGGAATAATCAAATAAATGATATTAAAAATATTAAAATAAATATAATATGATATAATTAATGTTATCCACGAATTTTTCGGATGACTTTGACATGTTAGTGATGAGTTAATAGAGTTGGTTTGAAGATACCATGTTATGATATTTTTAAAAATTCAAGTGATGAATAATATCAAAATTGACATTAATGATATTTTAAAATAAATAATATTTTATTAAATGAAATAAAATTCATAAAAATCTAAAATTCAGCTAACTGATTGGGATAAGTCTTAAAATGTCATCAATGACTCATTTATTGGACGTTTGATATTTTATAGTAATTATATTAACTCTCAAATTGTTAATTACAAGATATCACGATAAGAATTAAAAGGTTAAATAAGGGTTAAAGTTAAAAGATAAGGATTAAAAAATAGTCAAAACTTATCTAATTTTTATTTGATGAAGGCATTTTGATCCAAAATCTTCATATTTTTGAAATTAATATGTTTTGGAGCCATTTGGATTATAAAATTAATTTATATTAATTTAATATTTTGAAGATTTTCAAGTGCGTCCCTCCCCTCTCTTATAAAAGAACACATCTTCTTCTCTATTCCTCACACCTCAAAACCTATTTGGTTTGGTTAAGATATTCCCAAATCCCTTCTTAGAATCCCTCCCAATATTCTAGAATTCTTAGTTTAGGCAAAACAGTCACCTTAGAGGTGTTAAAGTCATTACCACAAAATGGGGCAAGAGAAGCGCTACCCCTTTAACAATGTTAGTAAAAAAGTGCTAATAAATGAGTACCTTTATCAGTGCTAAGAAAAGCGCTAATAAAGGGGTACGTTTAACAGCGCTAAAAAAAGTGCTGATAAAAGTGCCATTTTATCATCGTTTTTTTAGTGCTGATAAAGATACCCCTTTAATAGCGATTTTTTACTAACGCTGTTAAAAGTGACCCCCCTTTATCAGTGCTTTTATAAAAGCGCTGATAAAGGGAAAATTTCAAAAAAAGACATTAAATATCATATATTAATATATAAATATATAAATATATAAATCTATTTTATATTGATATAAATATAATATATATTTTTTAAATATGTTTTAGATAAAGATAAATGGAAATCTAAAATTAATGTATAAGATATTTAGTAAAAGAGGATTATAAAATAATTTTAAAAATAATTTTAATTAATAATTTTTTAATTTTTATTGAGTAATAGTCATTTAACAACAGTTTGAATATAAAAAAATAAAAAAAATTAATAAAAGATCAAAAATAAGTTGAAAATGAAACTCAAACTTCAAACGACCATAACCTTTGATTCGGGTGTTCGTTTAAGTTCTACAACATATAAAATCGAAGTTTGCGATGAATTCTACGTGCTAATGATTGAAGAAAACCTTTTGTCACATTTTTTGAGGCCAAAAAAGGCCCAGAAGACCTCCAAAACTGAGTTTTTAGTCGGGATACCCCATTTTTTTAACATTCAAATAGCTATAAATTTTGATCTGGATGTCCATTAGACTTGTACCACATATCATATCGAAGATTGTTTCATGTTCTTCGATTTGACTGGTTGTGGAGTTGAAAAAGACTTCTGGATTAGAAGTTATGGTCATTTTAACATTCTATGGATTTTCAGATACGCATATATACGTATTTATTCATAAATATATATATATATATGTGTGTGTGTGTGTGTGTTATATGTATGTATGTATGTATTTATTTATTTATAAATACACATAAGAAAACATATTTTATAAATGTATTTAAAACTAATCTTATAAATATATATTAATATGCTAATAAATATACGAATAAAAAATTATAACTATATATATATATATTAATATAACTAAATATATCTATATTAATATGACTATATTAATATACGAATAAATATGACTATATATATCTATATAAATAAATAGATATATCATTGAATTGAAAAAAAACTAAATGGATTAGTCGTAAAATTGTTGGCGTGTAAGGGGGGAGGTCTGGGGTTCAAGTTCTAGTGGAAGCAGCAGGGTCGCGCATGGGCAAGTGCATAGGGGGATAACACTGTTAAAGAGAGGGCGTTGCGCGAGCAACTGCAGCGTGCGTTTTGAGGGAGAGGGCTCCACCCAGTGCGGATAAAAGTGGGGAAAGCGCTGATAAAAGCGGGGGTCAAGCACTGTTAAAAGCTCCCCAGATTATATATTCTTTTTAACATTTTTTTTAAATTTTTTTGTCTTTTATCAGCGTTGATAAAAGACCCCTTTTATCAGCGCTTTTTTTAGAGCTGATAAAGGGGACCCCCTTTATCTTTTCCGTGATTAACAACTCTTTTCTAGCACTGTTAAAAGCAGTTTCTAGCACTGATAAACCCTATTTTGTAGTAGTGGGTGTTAATCAAAGGAGATTGTCTGAAGAAAAGGTATCATTTTTAATCAAGTGTTTTTGTTTTGTTTCTTATTCCACTTCCTTCAAATATTCTTCCACCATGATGAAATAATAACTCTAGTATCCTTCATATACTAAGATGTTATTATGTTAATATCATCATCTAAATTCATCCCCACTTCTATTAAATGGGGAAAAAATTATCGTTTGTGTGTACGACGAACTACTACCTCTCGAATCGATATAATTTGTTTTCCATCACCGTCTCTAAAGAGTGGTTATAACAATGAAATTAAAGTTTATATATGATATTTATAACATATTTATCATTATAAAAGAATAATATATCATTTACGCTCTTACCTTTCTATACACATAAAAATGATAACATCATTCGTGCGTACGTGTGAACTATCACCTCCACGAAGCAATGCGATTCGTTTTTCATCACCACATTAGATGAATAATATATAAAAGTATATTTAAATTATTAATATGTTATTAATGATATTATGATCATTTTGGAAAGATAAAACAATACTTACCATCTTTCCATAATGATTATTGAAAAATAGAAACGTTACTCATGCGTACGTACGACTTACCATCTCCATGATTGTAACATAGTTTATTTTTCATATCCATATGAAATGGATGAATTTAAAAGTATAATTTATGTATAAAAGTGATTATTATGTCATGAATATGATTCTATAGATGATAGGCTAATGACCACTTTGACTATAGACATCATACCCAAGTCTTTTTGGACTCAAGTACCGAATATTGCCAAAATGTCAGACATGAACTTAAATAATTAAGTAATTGTTATAACATGCTAATAAGTGATATAAAAAAAATAATAAACATGAAAAAGATCCTCAATGAAGTAAATAATTAACCTAAGTTTATTATTCAGGAAGATAAAGATTGTACGCGACGAGTCAGACTTAATTTAAGAGATTTCGTCTCAATCTCATTTCATTGAGGCATATTTTGATGTTTTACAACTACCTTATTTTATGAGGTGTATATACATCCCCTTTGACATATCATATCATTAATTAATTTATTATCACGTTATTTAATGTTTTTTAAATGTTAATCTTTCATGGAGCTTATGATTTAAATGTTCAAAGTGGTATGAGACACTTGGAATGTTTAAAGATTTAATTATCAAATATTTTTCTCCATGTCAATATTCTTGATATTATTTTACATATTTATTTATATGGACATAAAAATATTATAAAATACATTTTATGTATATTTTTAATTTCATTCAAAATATTTTAAAAGGAATCTTTTTACATGTTTTATATAGAACACTTTGACAAATGAAAAAAGAAATGTTCTATTCTTAATGTACATGGAGACAATGAATTTTCTGCTGCTGTGACTATTATTTAATTTCTAGATTCCTTTGTAAGCTTACATATTTTCTTAAATGAAAACCCTCTTCCTTTCTTTTTGGTATTTTTGGTATTGAAAATGGTTTTGTAAAAGAAAAGAATATTTTTATATGAAGGTGTTTTTCATATGGGATTAAAAGAGTTTTTTTAAAGGGTTTTATAATGAAAGTGTTTTATTTATGAAATGGTACTTGAGAATTATATGAAACAGGTGAGCCCGATATAGCTTATATGAAGGGTTAATCTCCATTATAGCTTAGGGTGATCCTGATACAACTTATACGAAGGGTTGAACCCCATTATAGCTCATTGGTGAGCCCGATATAGCTTATACAAAGAGTGATCCCTATTATAGATCTCCAATCACTAGTGAAGAAAACGTTTTTTACGTCGGTTTCTAGCCGACGTTAATACGTGCGACGTTATAAATAAGGTTTTTGACGTCGGTTATTTAAAAACCGACGTCAAAAACATAAAATCGCGATGTTTATCACGTCGGTTCTAAAATAACCGACATTATAAAGAAAATGGGAAGGGTTTATCACGTCGGTTATTTAACAACCGACGTGATAAAAGGCCTAGAAAATGGTTTATCACGTCGGTTATTAAACAACTGACGTGATAAACAGGGGTGAGGGGGGTTTATCATGTCGTTTCTATAAGAACCGACGTGATAAACCAGGGTGAGCGTGGTTTATCATGTCGGTTCTTATAAAACCGATGTGAAAAACCGGGGGAGGGGGGTTTATCACGTCGGTTCTTATAAAACCGACGTGAAAAACCGGGGGAGGGGGGTTTATCACGTTGGTTATTAAATAACCGATGTGATAAACCATTGTCCATGCCTTTTATCACGTCGTTTATTAAATAACCAACGTGATAAACCATTCTCCAGGCCTTTTATCACGTCGGTTATTAAATAACCGACGTGATAAACCATTCTCCAGCCTTTTATCACGTCGGTTATTAAATAACCGACGTGATAAACTATTTTCCAGGCATTTTATCACGTCGGTTATTAAATAACCGACGTGATAAACTATTTTCCAGGCATTTTATAACGTCGGTTATTTAATAACCGACATGATAAACCCATTTTTTTTAAACAGAATGCAGTCATCTTATCTCCACCAGAATCAACCAGAAAACAAATCAAGAAATCGTACCACAAAAATAGAAGTAGATCAAAATTAAGCATGTACATTGATAACATATAAAACTTACCCCCTAGACAGCCCCCACCCTCATTTATACCCCATGGACAGCCCTCCCCCACCCCGTTGGAGCCCGCACCCTCATGTATACCCCCTGGACAGCCCTCCCCCACCCCATTGGAGCTCCCACCCTCATGTATACCCCTTGGACAACCCTCCCCCACCCCATTGGAGCCCCCACCACACTTTTGGACTGCCCCCCGACCCCCCGACCCCCGGACACCCCCAAACACCCCTCGACAACCCCCCACCCGCCTGAACAGCACCCCCTCACCCCCTCACCCCACTTGACAACCCCCACCACACCCCTGGATAGCCCCAAACACCCTTGGACAACCCCCCCACCCCTGGACAGCACTCCCACACCCCTGGACCACCTTCCCATACCCCTGGACATCCCTGCCACCCCCCAGGACTGTCCCCCCACCCCACCGGACAACCCTCCCAGACCGCTGGACACCCCCCAACCCCACTGAACACACCCCCACACCCTTGGAACCCCTCTCCCACAGACCCAAATCCATACCAGAAAAACCATCAAAAGTAGACCAAAATAAGAAGTAGAGAAAAATTAAACATTCACTTATATAACATTCAAAACTTACACTGTCAACTTCAAAAAAAAACTAAATCCAACCTAAACAACTACCAAATACACAATTAAAATGACAATATTCAAAATTACATTTTACATTACAAACAACTAAAATTCAATCAAACCTGTAAAATAATTTGACCACTCCACTTGTACGTGTTTGATGTCTTCAGTAGTATAGGGTTGAGGGTCATCAAAAAGCTACAAATGAAAAAGAAGATAGTTAACGTGTATAATGAATAAATCAAATTGAAATATTATGGCAAAGTTTAAGAGGAAATCGTACCAGGTCAAAATTCACAACTGTCCCAGTTGTTATTATTTCATACATAAATCTTAACATATAATATCCGCATTCGATGACGCCTTGTTGTTCATGAAAATTCTACTTGAATGAGTGTAAATTCAATATATTATTTTTATGTAATAAATCAAAAAGTACAAATTATAAATGGAAATTTACCTTCGCATTTACATATTTGATCTTTGCATTTCTTTTCTTTGTGTTTTTTCGAAAGTAGGCCCATGCACTGTTAGAAAATAATACGAATGAGGTAAATTTAAAATTCATTATAATATATAAAACTATTGAGAAATTGAAACTTACTTTTCCAATATATTCTTAAAACTTTCCCGCACATCACCATGAACAGAGCATATCCAATAAAGAGCTTTCTCCCTTGAGCAAAAAATCCCTAACATCCAATGATCACTGATAAAAGGAAATTTAATGTTAGTGGTTTTTTATGTTAAAAGATAATTAACTCTTTGAGAGAAATGTGTTTCATACCTCTCACAAAAAGGCATCATCCAACATTGTGTGATTATATTCTTTTCAAATCTTTCAGCAATATAAACCATTATTTGTTCCTCATTCAATGCACATGCTTCAGGGGAAATCAATTGCGGGTCCATGAATCCATATACTTCTGTCAGTTCATTCCTCTCACAAATTTTATAAAGATACCTAATAAAAAACATACATAAGTATACATTTTTAATAAATATAACGCAGGGAAAAGGTGTTAAGACTTACATGGAAAAAATTTGCACCACGTTGATGCCCAACTTATCTCCAGTAACAAGCTCCATGATATCAGTTTTTGTAATCCCCACACTTATTTCACGTCCACAAACATGATATTCCATTGGAAACTCATAAAAACCCAACAACAAATGTGAATCTCTTGACAATCTGTCAAGACCACTGGAATCTGTATCTGATGTCATAGCCTGTTGTCTTTGTTGTTGTCTATACAGTATTTCTTTACCTTTGAAGTATTCCTGTGAAAAAAAATTGAAAAATATAGTAGTTTTCAAATGATAAAACAACTTTAATAAAAAAATAAAATAAAAGATATATTATTCATACCACTATGGTAATGAGTCGAAGAAGTATGAATGACTAAACTAAAAAATGGCTGATACTCTGTCCAACTGTCGCCACCTCATCTGTAGGTATTGGTACCCTAGCTGATCTATCTATAATATCCTGTACAGTGACCCTCTGATTCTCTACCTCTAATTGTTGATGATGAACTGCATTTCCTATACAATATACCAACCCGTATGCTACTATATGATGTTGAGAATCATCAACATACAACTTGCAATATGTAGGAAGCTGCGGCGGAGGCGTAGGATAAAAAATGGGGTCCGCAGGCTGAGGTGGGGGAGTGGGAGCTACTGGCAGAGGTGGAGGATAAAAAATGGGGTCTGCAGGGGGAGGTGGAGGAGTGGGAGTTGCAGTCTGAAATTGTCTTTGAATTTCTGCAAACATAGACTGCACCGACTCTCTAATCTTGTCCTCCATCGTCGCATTAATATTTTGAACTTCAGCCTCCAAGGATTCTATTTTTTTTATAAACCCCCTCAATGTTAGAAGTTGAAGAACGTGGAAACACTTTTCTTACCGATACACCTGCCGGATATCCTCTTACACGACCAGGATGTTCGGGCCTTCCCAATGCTGCAAATAAAATATCTTCCCTCCCAGTTGCTGTAAATGTCCCCTCTGAACTCTGCTCCTTAAGAGAGTCCTGTATTAATTAATTGAACATTTCTGTAATGATTGAAACTTATATGAAGAAAAAAGTTAACTTAAATAAATTAAATAGACATCTTACAATCCTCTCAGCTACGATTCTTGATTCTTCCGAAAGATATTTCCCTTTTTTTCCCTTCCAAGATCTCTTCCATTTTTCATGTCTAGATGGAGGGGATGGAGGGGCCACCTCTCTAGAGCTTGAAGACTCAGCTCTTAGTTGTTGAATTTTTTCTGCCATCATTTTTTCTTCCAATAATGCATACCCTCCCCGAGATAAACTATGAGGGTATACATTTTTAGATTGGATCTCCTGATGATCTTTCCTTGTTTGCTGTAATTTAAGAATAAGAAATCATTAACAAAACATTAATAAAATCATTTATATAAGAAAGTTTATAAAAGTTTACATTGCCCTTACCAGAAATGACTCTTTTTTTCTACTTTCAAAAAACTGTCTCCATGTGTCTTCATCTATAAAAGGATATATACGACATGGATTGTCATGACTCCTATGACCATAAATGAAATCAGATGAGAGGGTTGATTTGAAATCCCTCCATCTCCTAGCAGCCAACGATAAACATTTCTTCCTGACTCCTCCAGTGTCAGGAATATCAAATGTCATCTGATAAAGAAGAGGTTAAACATATTATATATACTAGAAACATTAAAAGAATGGTCAAACAATGACAAAAGATCTTACCAAAATCGTCTCCCACAACTGAGAGATAATCGCTTTATCCACACCTCTCCAATCATCATACAGAATGCTTACTTTGGTCTTAGCCTGAGTTGCAACAAAACTCTTAAAATCTTTGGCATTCAGACCTCTAGGAATATCATCATCATCAAACTCAACGACTATCCTCTGATCCTGCGTACAGGCAAGTGATAATTTTGGTAAACGTGTGCACCCATGTTTACCAACCTTTGAACTCTTTGTCGTAATAGGAGCATGTGAATGTTCATCCCCAGAGGTATGACCAGCAATATGCTCCTCTCCAGAATCATGTAATTGATCATCTGAATGATCTGTCATTATCCTTCAAATCAAAAAAACAAACGTCAGTTCACAAATATACAAATTCAAATATTTTAATACTACTGTAATCAGAAAATATAAAAGTGTACTAAGTTACATAATAGTAAACATTGGTAATATGGTAAGCATGTTAAACAATGGTAAAGATGGCAAAGATGGTCAAGCTGGTCAAGATGGTAAAAATGGTAAAAATGGTAAACCTGGTAAACATTGTAAACATGGTAAAGTAATTGTCAGTGAACAAAAATAATCATTTTAAAATTCATGTAATGGTTATAAACATGATAAAGTAAACTAAACAAACTTAAAAAAAACAAAAACATATACTTATTTTATTTTAAAACATGTTTTCATAAATAAAAAACTTACAATATCTAACATTTATGGACAAAATAAATGTAAACAAGAAATAAACATATGTTACCTGTAATTTTAGGAATGTACAAATGGATTGTTTTCCCAAATTCCTTCGTCGTGATCATTCCTTATGGCACAAACTATGTCTTCAACATGATCATCATTATGTTCTGTTAATATTTCCATGGAAGTAGGGATCTCACATAAATCAGCATATTCATCAAGTTCATCCTCACCAACATATTGTTTTTTCCCTTGTAAAACAACAGCCCACTGCATATATGATTGATCTACTACATAGAAAATTTGTTTTGCATGTGTTGCCATTATAAAAGAACCAGCTGTATCTTCCAATCTATTCAGATTAACAAGTGTCATTCCAAATTCATCGTGTTTGACACTGTTGTTACCGTTAAACCATTTACAGTTAAAAATGGGAAATTTAATTTTAAAGTAATCAACCTCCCATATGTCTTCAATCACTCCATAATATGCACTTGATGCAGAAATTGGGTTTTTGTCCTTAGCACTCGAAAAATGCATTGCTTTTGCAAACACCAATACACCACTATTCTGAACTGCACTTCTGTTGTCCTGAGATTTTGTATGAAATGTATAACCATTAATTTCATAACCGGACCATGTTATCACATTTAAACATGGACCACCCACTATCCATTTTAATGTCTCTGATACATCTGATCTACCAAGCAAAGTCTTTTTAATCCATGACAAAAAAGTTTTGTTGTGCTCATTCAAAATCCACATTTCTTTCTTCTTTGGATGACATTGTTTCAACTCATTAATATGAAATGTGATATACGGTTGAGCATCAGCTATGTTATTCAAGATGTATGATTCTAACTTCTTCATCTATTCAGCTAACAATGATTTTACTTTCAAGCCGCGAATCCCCTTTCCCTCATTATTAACTCGTTCATGACGAGATGGAGGCAAAACTATGTGTTGCGCCGCAGCCAAGTAGCTCATACAAAACTCTGCTACCTCCTCAGAAATATACTTTTCAATAATGGAGGCTTCAGGTCGATATAGATTTTTAACATACCCCTTTAATATTTTCATATACCTTTCAAAAGGATACATCCAACGAAGATATACAGGTCCACAAAGCTTTATTTCTCGAACCAGATGAATCATTAAATGCACCATTATATCAAAAAAAGTTGGAGGAAAATACATTTCCAATTGAAAAAGTATAAAAATTGAATCCTTCTCCAAAATGTTCAAAGCATTCACATCAATCGCCTTGTTACAAATTGAATTGAAAAAATAACACAACTTCATTATAGTCTTTCTGACACGAATAGACAATATTCCACACAATGCAACTGGTAGAATTTGTTGCATCATGACGTGACAATCATGTGATTTCATACCTATCAACTTCAAGTCCTTCAATGAGACAAAATTTTTTACATTAGAAGAATAACCTTGAGGAACTTTGGTATCATGAAGACACTGACAGAAACTAATTTTCTCCCTCTTCGATATTGTATGACAAGTCGGGGGAAGAAATGTTCGTCTTCCTTTAGGAGTGGGAGCTAATTCCAAACGTATTCCCATTGATAGTAAGTCTAATCTTGCATTCAACCCATATTTAGTCTTTCCTTTAATATCTAACAATATTCCAATCAAATAATCACAGATATTCTTCTCCACGCGCATGACATCAATATTATGTTTAACTTCATGATACCTACAATATGGTAGCTCAAAAAAAATTGACCATTTCTTCCAAATATGTCTATCATTACCATATTTTTGTGTCTTTCCCAATGTCACGTCAAGGTTTTTCACCCTCTCAAAATACAGATCTGGGGATAAAGGTTTTGGAGCAGTATCAAATTCTTGTGAGCCATTGAATGCCTTTTTTAGTCTTCTATAAGGGTGTTCCATAGGCAAAAACTTTCGATGACCCATGTACACTGTTTTCCTCCCATGATGCAATTGACAATATGACGTCTGTTGTTCGCAAATTGGACATGCTTTATGCCCTTTAACACTGTATCCAGAAAAATTTCCATACGCTGGGAAGTCATTTATAGTGAACAGAAGCACTACATGCAGTTGAAAATATTCCATTTTATAAGAATCATACACCCTAATACCATCAGCCCATAACAGTTTCAAATCATCAATCAACGGTGACAAGTAAACATCAATATCATTACCGGGTTGCTTTGGACCAGAGATCATTGTACCCAACATGACATATTTTCACTTCATACAAACTTCAGGAGAGAGGTTGTAAATTACCAATAAAACAGACCATGAACTATGTGTGCTACTGAGTGTTCGGTATGGATTCATTCCATCTGTGCATAACTCTAGTCTGAGATTTCTAATTTCATTTCCAAATGTAGAATACTGCGCATCAATTTTCTTCCATTATGGACAATCAGCTGGATGACGTATTTTTCCATCACATACCCACTCTTCAGCATTCCATCTTAACCTTTTTGCATCATGTGAATTAGCAAATAAATGTTTGAAACGATTAATTATAGGAAGATACCAAAATACCTTTGAAGGGAGCTTTGTAATCTCTACATCAGCCTGTGATTTTTCTTTCACCTTATACCGTGATGTCCCACATTTAGGACACTCTAACATAAATTCATATTCCTTCCTATATATAATGCAGTCATTCGGACAGGCATGTATTTTCTTGTATCCCAATCCCATCGGGCATAATATTTTCTTGGCTTTGTAATGTGAATCTGGAATATCGTTATCTTTTGGAAGAATGTCTTTCATCAATTGTAGCAGCTCTGTAAAACTTCTTTCACTCCATCCATGCTTCGACTTCAGGTTAATCAATCTTAACACCACCGACAAAACCGTAAAATCTGTATAACCAGGATATAATGGGTTTTAAGCATCACCATATAGATGCGCAACTGTCGGTTCTATCTCAATTTGTTCTTCTACAATATCACGAATCATTTTTTCAATTCCATCGAAGTTACCATCTTGCGAATCATCATCATCAGTGACATTCCATCCAGTTTCACCATGACAAATCCAAGGGCTATAACTCGGATTAAAACCATGACAAATCAGATGATCTTTTATCTCTATACTTTTCAACTTCTTCATATTCAAACATTTCAGGCATGGACAGAAAAAAATGTCACTACTTGGAACATTTCGTTTTGAAAATTCCAAAAAGGCATCAACACCTTCCTCAAATTCATTGCTCATTCGATGTGCCGTAATCCAACTTCGACTCATTATTACCTATAACAAATATCAACAAAAAATATATATTTTTAAGATAAGATAAATATATGTTTATATGAAAAAAATCATAATTTGAATGTAAAACAATTTAAAATATAAAACAAATCTATATGTATTTAAAAAAATATGCTTGAATATCATTTTTAAAACAAAATATAGTTAGATATAACAGTTTTAAATTTCATTGAATCAAAGAAAACCATGATGCCTACATAGTTTAATATTGATTGCGGTTTTGATGTTTTAATATATTAGATAAACTACCTATTTAACATGTTATTAATGGTTTCTGTAGACCCTAAATCCATTTGGTAAATATTTTCACACAATTATAAAAATCAATGGAAGTGTTTTTGGGAGGAATATGTTCAATCATTTGATTTTGATGTCCCATATTCTATAACAAAAGGCAATGTGGATACCAAATCCCTTAGTTTGGTTTTTTATTCTCAAAGGGTTTGTGATGAAAAAGAAGAGTATAAGTTGATGTATATGATAAATAAAATACAACTATATTTTATTTATGGTTATGATAGAATGAATTAATACCATATCATTTAGGATCTTCTCCCACCAAAAGTAACCCTCCTCAGTTCGAAATGAATAAATTTAGATAATTATGCATGAATTCATACAAGTATTGTTGTACATAAACAAAAAAGAAGATTATTAGTACTAAAAGTAAAACTAGGAAGAAACAATAAACTCTATATACTCATGAAATCTACTCCACAACACTTCCATGATACTAACATCTATAAAAAACTACAAATTGATTTTAAAAACTAAAAAAATTGTTTATATTTATGTATGGTGGGCATAACATGTATACATAGTAAGATCCTCCCTAAAACATCTCATGAAAATGTTGAGGAAGCACACTAAAGCCCTATAAAAAAAGGAATCCAAATCATCACCTAAACAAGGAAAAATAGTTTCATATACTCACTATGGATCACTCACAAAATAATTCATATAAATAAACCTTTTCGTATAAAAAATTATATATATATATATATTAAAATTAAGGTTCTTGGATACCACTTCTCCACTAGTTTTCCTCTCACACCCCAATGTGCTACTCCACAACACTTCCATGCTACTAACATCTATAAAAAACTACAAATTTCTTTTAAAAACCAAAAAAATTGTTTATATTTATGTATGGTGGGCATAACATGTATACATAGTAAGATCCTCCCTAAAACATCTCATGAAAATGTTGAGGAAGCACATAAAGCCCTATGAAAAAAGGAATCTAAATCATCACCTAAACATGGAAAAATAGTTTCATATACTCACTATGGATCACTCACAAAATAATTCATATAAATAAACCTTTTCGTATAAAAAATTATATATATATATATATTAAAATTAAGGTTCTCGGATACCACTTCTCCACTAGTTTTCCTCTCACACCCCAATGCTAATGTCATGGTCTCACCCCGCCCATAAATCATCCTACACCATGTGAAATTGTATCACTTCCATCAATGAATCATATGTATCTTAGATTATCTCATCACCATCTTATCAAAATAGTGATGAGGTGCATACTTGGAAACCACTACATCTTGTTTACATTAAATGTACAAAAATCGCAAAACATAATTATAGAATATCCGTGAAAAAAAACCAACGAAATAAATTCATGGAAGGCTTACTTGAATGTTGCGAGTTGAGATGATAGATCTGAGAGGAGTGAAGAAGATAAACAATGAAGCCAAAATGAGTTTAACGTAGGTCGATCGACGAGCCGATTAGGGTTTACCGCGCGAGAGAGACGAGCCGGCGGACTGTCAATCGAAAAATTGTAAATGACAGTCCACGGGGCTTTAATTTCTTTAAAAGTTTTATAACGTTGGTTATTATATAACCGACGTTATAAACTTTTTTTTTAAATTTATAACGTCGGTTATTTTAAAACCGACGTAAAAAAGCTCCCGCTCTTTTGTTTTTTACGTCGGTTATTTTATAACCGACGTAAAAAACCAATGCGCGGGAGGTCTTTTACGTCGGTTATTTGGAAACCGACGTAAAAAACCCGATATCTACACGTTTTTTACATCGGTTATCAAATAACCGACGTAAAAAACCAAAGCACGGGGGGGGGGGGGGGGGTTACGTCGGTTATAAAATAACCGACGTAAAAAACTCGTAGACATATCGTTTTTTATGTTGGTTATAAAATAACCGACGTAAAAAACCCCGCGCTTTGGTTTTTTACGTCGGTTATCACATAACCGACGTAAAAAACGCGTATATATCGGGTTTTTTACGTCGGTTTCCAAATAACCGACGTAAAAAATCCCACGCGCATTGGTTTTTTACGTCGGTTATAGGATAACCGACGTAAAAACCGAACAGGCGTGATTTGTAACATCGGTTATTAAAATAACCGACGTTAAAAATCTACTCGCCGCATTTTTTACGTCGGTTATATATAACCGACGTAAAAAATGGTGACGTAAAAAACGTTTTCTGCACTAGTGAATGCATTGGGTAATAATAATAATGGAAGTCATCTATATGGTTATTCCAATTGAAAAGGTTTTGAAAGAGTTTTGTATATGATTCTCTAAGTCACCTAAAGGAGTTTTAATTGCTTACTATTGGTTTTAATGATTTTCTTTGAGAAAAACATATGTGTGTTATTCATGTGAAAATGTTTTGTTTAATTCGCTCAAAGAACATTAAATGAGTTTTCATGTTTTTCACTAGACTAATGATTTTATTCCTTTTTACGCCACTTACTGAGATTTTTGTGCTCATCCCATGTTTTAAAATGTTTTTTATAGAGTTAAAATATGAGTAGGGACAAGGATGAAGAAAAAAAATAAAAATTGTGATGTTATATCATTGAAAGAAACCATGTTTTATTTTAGAATGTTTTGTTTGGTAAAAAAATGGATATGGAGTAAAAGTGTCCACTTGTAATGCGTGGGCTTACTTTGTTATAGTTTATCCTAATTCTATAAAACTCTAAACTAAAAAGATCACCGAATGTGAATTCTAGATAAAAAATACGAGAATATGTAATACTTAAGGTCAGATTCTTATAATTACACACTTGTGATGTGGTGTTGATAGACTATCCATGAGATTTGGGTGTAGCAGTCGTGCCACATGATAGTAAATAGGGATCTAACCCCTGTGATAATATGCAATATATGGGATAGATCAAGAGCTTCTTATGGGAAATCTGGTTGATTTTCTAGTGATGACTAATGAGATGAAATAGTGCAGAAAATAAGACATGAGATAGTTATTTCATTTTCTTGAACCCAAATTTTTTTTTTCATTTGTTTTATCATGGTATTTTGATTATATCATTATTTTTTTTGCTTTGGGACCTCTTTGTCCACCCTTCTTGTTTTAATTGTCATTTAATGACTAATATTGTTTGTTGAACCCTATTTGATTGCCCATTTTTATTCTTGTTATGATTGATATTTCCCATGATATTTTGGGTTGGGTTCCATGATGGGCAGTGAGATATCTGATGAGTTGGGCGAGAATATGTGAGTGTCTTATGGTTGTGAGATGAGCCTTCTTGAGGACTGTGTGATGAGATGAAAGTGACTGTCTGGTATACCTCAACAGGATATGAGAGTACACGAGTTATCTATAGAACCTAGCTTAAGTGGGTATTACTAGTATGTGTCCATGAGGTGCATGTGTCTTCTTCTCCATGATGACATCTGTAAAGACCCGTAAAATTCAAGGGAAATTTTTTCTTAATTTTCTTTGGAATTTTACAAGAGCGCGGTTTCTGACGGCACCTGATTCCGAGGTCCGGAGTGCCCGGAATCATTTTCCGAAGTTTGGCTCGGGTACGTTCAGTGAACGAACGAGCTGGAATTTATAACTTTTGAACCGGTGCCCGGAATCAAATTCTGAGGGCACCGATGAACTCGCAGCGCCGATTTTCGCTTAAGGAGACCTTTTCCGAGGTTGCGTTTTATGCGGGACGAAAGTTAGTTTTGGGAGAAATTATAAGAAGTTAAATAAAAATGTGGAAACACTTTTTATTTTTATTTTGTTGGTTAACTTCTCCCAAAGGGAGTTAAAGGTGGGACCCACATCCACTTAACCTCTCTTGGGAGGATTAAGTGTGGTGGGGCCCACCCGAACCCCAACTCCTCATCTTCTCTCAAAACTCCCCTATAACCCCCTTTAATTAATGTTTGACAACTTGGTTTAATTAATTAAGGTGGGTTGGTTTGAATTTCAAACCTTTGAAATTCAAGTTGTTGTTTGTGTAAATAAAATAAGCCTTAGCTTATTTTATTTTGGTTAGCCATCTTGAGAGGATTTGAGAGCTCCTTCTTCTTCTTCAAACTTTGACGAAGAACACTCAAGCTCCGACGAAGAACGCCGCTCCTCTCTTCTTCGTAGCCGGTTGTTTTCGAAGATCGACGACGCCTTCCGTGTCAACGAAAGGGAACGCCGCTTTCTCCTCATACTTCCTTCGTCGGCTTACGAAGATTCACCAACGACATACCTCTTCGGACGTACCTCTTCGTCAACGGAATTGACGAACGATTACCGCGACGCCCGACCTCCGCGACATTTGTCTTCCGCGGGTCGTTGACGATCATCGTTCTTGAAACCGAGGTAGGGGTTTGTTGTTGCTTATTTATTTATTCTTGTTCTTGGTTCTAGCATGACAAACATGAGGTTTAATGTTTATGTGATATTGTCTAACGAGAGGGGGGCCGGACCGCACAAACACGACCGAATCCCCCCTCCTCTGTTCTTGAATATTATTTCCTTGCGGATGAATGAGATAGCGTGGTGCCGTCGCACCATGTGGGAATCGCAAGGCTATAATCGCGCGGCGCCGTCGCGCGGCGCCACAGAAAGTTTATCAAGAACGTGACGCTGTCACGCCGCGTTGAAGGAAACCGAAAGCACCGCGGCCAGAGCGGGGCCGCGGCGGAGGGGCGCAGTGCCGTCGCACCACGCCGGACGACGAAGGCCGCGGCAGAACGAGAAGATCGGCGGCTCGCCGGGCCACCGGTGTTGGAAGCCGGAAGGGGGACCGGCCTTGTCGGTCCCGTTGAGGAAGAAACGGCCGGCCATGTTGGGCTGGCCGGAAGGGAGAAGGACCGGGGGAATAAATTCCCCCGGCTGGCCAAAACCGACCCCCCATAAAGGGGGGGCAGAGCCCCCCCATTTTCCTCAAAGAAGCCCCCCCACGTGAGGGGGGGGGGTTTCACAAAGGGGGGGGGGGGGGGGGGGAAGTGCCCCCCCATTTTCCCAAACGGCAGGCCCCCACGAGGGGGGGGGGGGGGGGGCGTTTGATCAAGGCGCGACTCTCAGCCGCGCCACCAGCAGGGAAGCGGGGGCTTTGCCCCCCGCGTGTAGCACCTGTGCGGCGCCAGGCCGCGCCGCCGGCCAGGTCGGGTCGACCCGGGTCGACCCGGGTCGGGTCGACCCGGTTCGGGCCGACCCAGGGGGGGGGGGGGGTCGGGCCGGGTCGGCCCAGACCCGGACCCCCCGTTTTCGAATTGATTTCAGTCTTTTGCCCATAATTTGAGCTACGGACCTCCGATTGACAAACCGTCAGCGGCGATGCGATCCTTGGATCGAGACGGTCGTTTCGGTATATCGCACTCAAAGTTTCGGAATACTTTGAGTTCGGCCGGGTTGGTTCGTACACGAAACCAACCGGGCCCTCGGAGCGGAAATGCTCATATCTTGAGCTACGGACGTTCGATTGACGTGCCGTCAGCTTTGTTGTGTTCCTCTTAGTGAGACGGATCTTTTGGCATACTCCGCCCAAGGTTTGGACGTAGGTGGAGTACGGTCGGGTTGGTTTTGCCTTAAAAACCAACCGGGCCCCTGGGACGAAAAAGCCAATAACTCTCAGACCGGGCGTCCGATTGATGCGCCGTCTGTTGCGTTGAGTTCCTGTTGACGATACGGAACTTTTGGATACATCAACTCTGGACTGTGTGACAGTTGATGTATCAGCCTCTCGGCTCGTGGAGCGGACCCTCCCGAACGAGCTTGCTGTGTGCGGGAACCCTAGAGCTGGCTGCGTCTGTGAGTGCTACTGCTACTGCTACTGCTACTGTGACTACGACGACGACAGTACAGAGATCCTTTGTGGATTCGACGACGACTACAACACTCAGCGATCCTACGTGGATCAGTGCTACAGGTCATGTGTGGGCCCGATCCTGTGTGGGTCCGATCCTGTGTGGGTCTTTGCGCTCAGCGGTCCTGTGTGAACCAGCGCCTACAGGTCCTGTGTGGGCCCGATCCTGTGTGGGTCTTTGCGGGGGTTAGTTACCTATCGATCCTTCGTGGGTCCGACGACTTAGATGGATCAGAGATCATCTTTATCGTCTTTCGAAGATGTATACCTGTGTGAGCTGAATCTTGTTGCTTTCCTGTGTGGATTGTGTTGTGCTATCCTGTGTGGATTTCGTTTTTCTTTCCTGTGTGGAATACGTATACTTTCCTGTGTGGACTGAGTTCACTACTGGAAAAGGGATCTTTCCCAACAGTTGTGTACCAACGGTTCTTTGAACCGTTGGCATATCATGTCTTTCCCAACGGTTTCTATAAACCGTTGGGAAAAACCCCTCAATGCATAGTTTTCCCAACGGTTGTATGAAACCGTTGGGAAAGATATGTTGTCCCAACGGTTATATGGAAACCGTTGGGAAAGATAGGTGTTTCCCAATGAAGAAACCTTGTTTTCCCAACGGTTCTATTGAACCGTTGGGAAAGGTTGTTCTTTCCCAACGGTTATTAAAAACCGTTGGGAAAAAAAAGCCCCAAATACCAAATCGAGCCAGCGGCCTCCCCACATTACAGAAGCATTCACCTCGTGTCCTCCTGGAGCGATTTCTTGCAGAAGGACCTCCCAATCCCCACATCGTCCATCAGATCAGCACCTACCAGGTTAGACTCCTATATTTTATCAACGATATAGTTCCAACTCTTATAAATCATATACTTCTATTCTTGATTTTGTTATTCCCAATTATTAGGGTTTTTATAAAAATTTATGATTGTTTCATGGTGGTCATGTGCACCACTATAGGTACATTGATTCACTAATTTATTTTGGTATTTCCATAAAATTCGAATACAATTTATTAATGAATCAATGTTGGGTGTTAACATGAAATTCATGTTCTTGATTTTTGTTGAACACCTTATTTATGGTATGGGGTAAGATTATTTAAAGTGTAAACAAATACTTATATATAATTTCCTTGTAAAACCTGATGGTTTAATTCTAGTTAAATGGAATCATAATTTTTTATGTTATTAATATTTAGTAATTGGTGAGGTGAATCATATATGTATATGAAAAATAGATCAAGATCATTTAGTATTGGATAGAATTATTCCCTAGTAATGTGAGACCCTTATGTTGTTGGGTGAGTATGGAGTAGTGAGATATATTGCTTGTTACTTACCTTTTTTCAATTCTATGAGCTAATGATGGCATGCACTAATTTTTTGAGATCTTTCAATGTTTTTATGGTTTTGATAGTGATCCATGATGTGTATCTTAGTATGTAAGATCCTGTTGGGTATTAGACCCTAGATTGGGTGAATTTGTATGCGGTAGGGTGCTTTCTAGGATGGGTTGTAGTGATGTGATGGTAACTTATGAGAGGGGTGGGTCTTACTAATGTGGATTCATTCTATATCATAAGCATGTAAATATAATTTGTATTATGATAACTAAATGTGAATGATGTGTGATCAAATATTGTCTTATCCCGGAGAATTCCTTGTGATATATTGATATGGTGGCATGAGTGATGATGCATGTGGTGACATGACCAACATACATGTGTTTCATGGTTAGTGATCAATTAGGCTAATGATCCTATGATCATTGGGATGTGAATCTCAATGATTCAAGAAGAGTTATTAATATGATAACATGAGGGTGTGTTCCTATTTGGTTTTGTCATTCGGTCAGTTTGGACCCCCCCACGCGCGTTTATCAAGCGCGCGCAACGCTTAAAGAACGCATAATGAGACCTCCCGCGCAGACCGCACGTCCGATTGACGTTCCGTCTGTGTGTGCACGTCGCGAATAATAATGGGATTGTTGTCTTGTGATTTCAAGTCAATCTGATGTCGTCCGCTATGAGTTTGAACGTTAGACGCCCATTTTGGCCGTTTATGACACCAGAACGGCGTTCCCGGTCACCGCGGGCACACGACACGTCCGATTGACGTGCCTTCTGCTCGCCCACATCACAATTCACTCAACCTTTGATGTCGTCCGATTTCACGCCATTCGGAATTCATTCGGCCAGTTTGGACCCCCCCACGCGCGTTTCTCAAGCGCGCACAACGCTTAAAGAACGCATAATGAGCCCTCCCGCGCAGACCGCACGTCTGATTGATGTGCCTTCTGCGCGTGCACGTCGCGAATAATAATGGTATTGTTGTCCTGTAATTTCAGGGCAATCCGATGTCGTCCTCTATGAGTTTTACCGTTAGACGCCCGTTTTGGCAGTTTATGACACCAGAACGGTGTTCCCGGTCACCGCGGGCACACGACACATCCGATTGATGTGTCGTCTGCTCGACCACATCACAATTCACTCACCCTTTGATGTCGTCTGATTTCAGGACATTCGGACTTCTTTCGGCCAGTTTGGACCCCCCACGCGCTTTTATCAAGCGCGCGCAACGCTAAAAGAACGCATAATGAGTCCTCCCGCGCAGACCGCACGTCTTATTGACGTGCCGTCTACGCGTGCACGTCGCAAATAATAATGGGATTTTTGTCCTGTGATTTCAGGTCAATCCGATGTCGTCCTCTATGAGTTTGACCGTTAGACGCCCGTTTTGGCCGTTTTTGACACCAGAACGGCGTTCCCGGTCACCGCGGGCACACGGCACGTCCGATTGACGTGCTGTCTACTCGAACACATCACAATTAACTCACCCTTTTATGTCGTCCGATTTCAGGCCATTCGGACATCGTTCGTCCAGTTTGGACCCCCCCACCCCCACGCGCGTTTATCAAGCGCGCGCAACGCTTAAAGAACGCATAATGAGCCCTCCCATGCAGAACACACGTCCGATTGATGTGTCGTCTGTGCGTGCACGTCGAGAATAATAATGGGATTGTTGCCCTGTGATTTCAGGTCAATCTGTTGTCGTTCGCTATGAGTTTGACCGTTAGACGCCTGTTTTGGCCGTTTATGACACCAGAACGGCGTTCCCGATCACCGCGGGCACACGGCACATCCGATTGACATGCCCTCTACTCGACCACATCACAATTTACTCACCCTTTGATGTCGTCCGATTTCAGGCCATTCGGACATCGTTCGGCCAGTTTGGACCCCCCCCACGCGCGTTTATCAAGCACGCGCAACGCTTAAAGAACGCATAATGAGCCCTACCGCACAGACCGCACATCCGATTGACATGTCGTCTGTGCGTTCACGTCACGAATAATAATTGGATTGTTGTACTATGATATCAGGTCAATCCGATGTCGTCCGCTATGATTTTGACCGTTAGACGCCCGTTTTGGCCCTTTATGACACCAGAACGGCGTTCCCGGTCACCGCGGGAACACGGCACGTCCGATTGACGTTCCGTCTGCTCGACCACATCACAATTCATTTACCCTTTGATGTCGTCCGATTTCAGGCCATTCGGACTTCGTTCGGCCAGTTTGGACCCCCCCACGCGCGTTTATCAAGCGCGCGCAACGCTTAAAGAACGCATAATGAGCCCTCATGTGCAGACCGCACGTCCGATTGATGTGCTGTCTGTGCGTGCATGTCGAGAATAATAATGGGATTGTTGTCCTGTGATTTTAGGTCAATCTGTTGTCGTCCGCTATGAGTTTGACCGTTAGACGCCTATTTTGGCCGTTTATGACACCAGAACGGCATTCCCGGTCACCGCGGGCACACGGCACGTCCGATTGACATGCCCTCTGCTCGACCACATCACAATTTACTCACCCTTTGATGTCGTCGGATTTCAGGTCATTCGGACATCGTTCGGCCAGTTTGGACTCCCCCACGCGCGTTTATCAAGCGCGCACAACGCTTAAAGAACGCATAATGAGCCCTACCGCACAGACCGCACATCCGATTGACGTGCCGTCTACGCGTACACGTCACTAATAATAATTAGAATGTTTCACGGTGGTTTCAGCTCAATCCGAGGTTGTCCGCTATGAATTTGCCCGTTGGACGCCCGTTTTGGCCGTTGATAACACCAGAACTACGTTGTCGGTCACCGCGGGCACACGGCACGTCCGACTGACGTTCCGTCTACTCGACCACTTTATAAATCACTCACCCGTATTTATCGTCTGATTTCAGGTCATTCCGACATCGTTAGGCCCGTTTGGACCCCCCTCACGCGCGTTTACGAAGCGCGCGCATCACTTAAAACACGAATATTGAGCCGTACCGCGCAAACCACACGTCTGATTGACGTGAGGTCTGCGCGTACACGTCACGAATAATAATTAGAATATTGCACGGTGGTTTCAGGTGAATTTAAAGTCGTCTTCTATGAATTTGACCGTTTGACGCCCGTTTTGGCCGTTTATGACACCCGAACTGCATTCTCGGTCACCGCGGGCACAGGGCACGTCCGATTGACGTGACGTCTGCTCGACCACTTCAGAAATTAATCACCCATATTTTTCGTCTGATTTCAGGCCATTCCGAAATCGTTTGGCCCGTTTGGACCCCCCTCACGCGCGTTTACGAAGCGCACACATCACTTAAAACATGAATATTGAGTCGTACCGTGCAAACCGCACGTCCGATTGACGTTCCGTCTACGCGTACACGTCACTAATAATAATTATAATGTTGCACGGTGGTTTCAGCTCAATCTGAGGTCGTCTCCTATGAATTTGACCGTTGGATGCCCGTTTTGGCCGTTTTTGACACCAGAACTACGTTGTCGGTCACCGCGGGCACACGACACGTCCGATTGACGTGCCGTCTGCTCGACCACATCAAAATTTACTCACCCTTTGATGTCGTCTGATTTCAGGCCATTCGGACATCATTCGGCCAGTTTGGACCCCCCCACGCGCGTTTATCAAGCACGCGCAACGCTTAAAGAACGCATAATGAGCCCTACCGCACAGACCACACATCCGATTGACATGTCGTCTGCGCGTGCACGTCACAAATAATAATTGGATTGTTGTACTGTGATATCAGGTCAATCCGATGTCGTCCGCTATGATTTTGACCGTTAGACGCCCGTTTTGGCCCTTTATGACACCAGAACGGCGTTCCCGGTCACCGCGGGAACACGGCACGTCCGATTGACGTTCCGTCTGCTCGACCACATCACAATTCATTTACCCTTTGATGTCGTCCGATTTCAGGCCATTCGAACTTCGTTCGGCCAGTTTGGACCCCCCCACACGCGTTTATCAAGCGCGCACAACGCTTAAAGAACGCATAATGAGCCCTCCCATGCAGACCGCACGTCTGATTGATGTGATGTCTATGCGTGCATGTCGAGAATAATAATGGGATTGTTGTCCTGTGATTTCAGGTCAATCTGTTGTCGTCCGCTATGAGTTTGACCGTTAGACGCCTGTTTTGGCCGTTTATGACACCAGAACGGCGTTCCCGGTCACCGCGGGCACACGACACGTCCGATTGACATGCCCTCTACTCGACCACATCACAATTTACTCACCCTTTGATGTCGTCGGATTTCAGGTCATTCGGACATCGTTCGGCCAGTTTGGACCCCCCCACGCGCGTTTATCAAGCGCGCGCAACGCTTAAAGAACGCATAATGAGCCCTACCGCACAGACCGCACATCCGATTGACGTGCCGTCTACGCGTACACGTCACTAATAATAATTAGAATGTTTCACGGTGGTTTCAGCTCAATCCGAGGTTGTCCGCTATGAATTTGCCTGTTGGACGCCCGTTTTGGCCGTTGATAACACCAGAACTGCGTTGTCGGTCACCGCGGGAACACGGCACGTCCGACTGACGTTCCGTCTGCTCGACCACTTCATAAATCACTCACCCGTATTTATTGTCTGATTTCAGGTCATTCCGACATCGTTAGGCCCGTTTGGACCCCCCTCACGCGCATTTACGAAGCGCGCACATCACTTAAAACACGAATATTGAGCCGTACCGCGCAAACCACACGTCCGATTGACGTGAGGTCTGCGCGTACACGTCACGAATAATAATTAGAATATTTCACGGTGGTTTCAGGTGAATTTAAAGTCGTCTGCTATGAATTTGACCGTTTGACGCCCGTTTTGGCCGTTTATGACACCCGAACTGCGTTCTCGGTCACCGCGGGCACAGGGCACGTCCGATTGACGTGACGTCTGCTCGACCACTTCAGAAATCAATCACCCGTATTTTTCATCTGATTTCAGGCCATTCCGAAATCGTTTGGCCCATTTGGACCCCCCTCACGCGCGTTTACGAAGCGCGCACATCACTTAAAACATGAATATTGAGTCGTACCGTGCAAACCGCACGTCCGATTGACGTACCGTCTACGCGTACACGTCACTAATAATAATTATAATGTTGCACGGTGGTTTCAGCTCAATCCGAGGTCGTCTCCTATGAATTTGACCGTTGGACGCCCGTTTTGGACGTTTTTGACACCAGAACTACGTTGTCGGTCACCGCGGGCACACGACACGTCCGATTGACGTGCCGTCTGCTCGACCACTTCATAAATCACTCACCCGTATTTGTTGTCTGATTTCAGGCCATTCTGACTTCGTTCGGCCTATTTGGACCCCCTCGCGCGCGTTTACGAAGCACGCTCATCACTTAATACACGAATATTGAGCCGTACCGCGCAAACCGCACGTCCGATTGACGTGACCTATGCGCGTACACGTCACGAATAATAATTAGAATGTCTCACGGTGGTTTCATCTCAATCCGGAGACGCGGTGTGGCCGACACCACTCAAAGTGTCCGTCTTTTGTTTCAAAAGGACGTCATTTTAAGTGAAAAGCATCAACTGGCATACGGAAAACCGACCAAACGCATTCTGAATCTGTTGATAATTTATCCCAACAATCCATGGGTCATATGTGACGTGTACGAGCCAACCTGGGAAGAATCCAAGTCGCGGTGTGGCCGAGATAAGTCTAAGTGGCTCTCTTTTGTTTAAAATGGACACCATTTTAAGTACATACGGAAAAATGACCAAACGGATTCGGTTTCCATTGAAAATTTATGAGAACGATCCATGGGTAATATGTGACGTGTACGAATCAACCCCACCACAATCAGAGACGCGGTGTGGCCGACACCACTCAAAGTGTCGGTCTTTTGTTTCAAAAAGACGTCATTTTAAGTGAAAAGCATCAAGTGACATACGAAAAACCGACCAAAGGCATTTGGACTGTGTCGATACTTTAGCACAAGGATCCATGGGTCGTATGTGACGTGTAAGAGTCAATCCCGCCTCAATCCGAGGAGCGGTGTGGCCGACACCGTTCTAACTGTGTCTCTTTTGTTTAAAATGGACAGGATTATAAGTGAAAAGAACAACTGACATATGAAAAACTGACCAAACGCATTCCGAATCTGTTGATAATTTATCACAATGATCCATCGGTCATATGTGACCTGTACGAGCCAACCTGGGCTCAATCCGAGTTGCGGTGTGGCCGAGATCAGTCTAAGTGGCTCTCTTTTGTTTAAAATGGACATCATTTTAAGTACATACGGAAAACCAACCAAACGCATTCGGTTTCCATTGAAACTTTAGGAGAACGATCCATGGGTCCTATGTGACATGTACGAATCATCCCCGCCTCAATCCGACATGCGGTGCGGCTGACACCACTCAAAGTGTCCGTCTTTTGTTTCAAAAGGACATCATTTTAAGTGAAAAGCATCAACTGACATACGCCAAACTGATCAAACACCTACGAGTTCTGTTAAAACTTTAGTAAAATGATCCATGGGTCATATGTGACGTGTACGGGTCAACCCCTCCACAAACCGAGCCACGATGTGGCCGATACCACTCAAACTCTCTCTCTTTTGTTCAAAATGGACTAAATTGTAAGTGAAATCAACAACTGACATACGGGAAACGGACCAAACGCCTTAGGATTATATTGAAACATTAGTAAAACAATACATTGGTCATATGTGACGTGTATGAGTCAACTCTACCTCAATATGAGGCACCGTGGGGCCGGGACCATCCAAACTGCCTCTCTTTTGTTAAAAATGGACAATAGTTTACGTACATACGCCAAACCGATCAAACGGATTCTGATTGTGTTTTAACTTTATGAAAATGATACCTGGCTCATATGTGATGTGTACGAGTAAACCCCGTCTCAATCCGAGGCCTGGTGTGGCCGACACAACTCAAAGTGCCTCTCTTTTTTTTAAATGTATTTAATTTTAAGTGAAAACAACAACTGACATACGAGAAACCGACCAAACGCCTATTAATTATGTCTAAACTTTAGGACAACAATACATGTGTCATATGTGACGTGTACAAGTCAACCCCGCCAAAAACTGAGCCACGGTGTGGCCAGGACTACTCAAAATGTATCTCTTTTGTTAAAAATGGACTAAATTGTAAGTGAAATCAACAACTGACATACGGGAAACGGACCAAACTCCTTCAGATTCTATCGAAACTTTAGGACAATGATCCATGGGTCATATGTGATGTTTAAAATTCAATATCGCCTCAATCCGAGCTGCGGTGTGGCCGGAACTACTCAAACTATCTCTCTTTTGTTTAAAATGGACATAATTTTAAGTGAAAACAACAACTGACATACGCCAAACCAACCAAACGACTTCTAATTCTATTAAAATGTTACTAAAATGATCCATAGATCAAATTTGACGTGTACGAGTCAACTCTGCCACAATCTGAGCCGCGGTGTGACCGGGACCACTCAAACTGTCTCTCTTTTGTTCAAAATGGACTAAATTGTAAGTGAAATCAACAACTGACATACAGGAAACTGACCAAACACCTTCGGATTCTATTTATATTTTAGGAAAATGATCCATGGGTCATATGTGATGTGTACGAGTCAACCCCAACTCAATCCGAGGCACCGTGGGGCCGAGACCACCCAAACTGCCTCTCTTTTGTTCCAAAGGGACAATATTTTATGTACATACGCCAAACCGATCAAACAGATTATGATTGTGTTTAAACTTTAGTACAATGATTCATGCCTCATATGTGACGTGTATGAGTCAACCCTGCCTCAATCCGAGGCCCGGTGTGGCCGACACCACTGAAAGTGGCTCTTTTTTTTAAAAATGTACTTAATTTTAAGTGAAAACAAAAATTGACATACGGAAAACTGACCAAATGCCTACGGATTCTGTATAAACTTTAGGAAAAAAATTCATGGGTCATATGTGATGTTTACGAGTCAACCCCGCCTCAATCCGAGCCACGGTGTGGCTGGGACCACTAAAACTTTCTCTCTTTTGTTGAAAATGGACTAAATTGTAAGTGAAATCAACAACTGTCATACGGGAAACCGACCAAACGCCTTCGTAATCTATTTACACTTTAGTAAAACAATCCATGGGTCATATTTGATGTGTAAGAGTCAATACCACCTCAATCCGAGGCATGGTGAGGCCGACACCACCCAAACCGTCTCTCATATGTTAAAAATGGACAACATTTTACATACATACGCCAAAATGATCAAACAAATTCTGATTGTGTTGAAACATTAGGATAACAATCCATGGCTCATATGTGACATGTACGAGTCAACCCCGCCTCAATCCGAGGTCCGTTGGGGCCGACACCACTCCAAGTGTCTCTCTTTTGTTTAAAATGGACATAACTTTAAGTGAAAACAACTGTTGACAAACGCCAAACCAACCAAACGCATTAGGATTCTATTGAAACTTTAGAAAAACGATCCATGGGTCATATTTGACTTTTACGAATCAAACCTACCTCAATCCAAGCCACGGTGTGGCCAGGACCACTCAAATTGTCTCTCTTTTCTTGAAAAGGGACTAAATTGTAAGTGATATCAACAACTGACATACGGGAAACAGACCAAATACCTTCTAATTATTTTGACACTTTAGTAAAACAATCCATGGGTCATATGTGACATGTACGAGTCAATCCCACCTCAATACGAGTCACCGTGGGGCGGGGACCACCCAAACTACCTCTCATTTGTTCAAAATGGATTAATATTTTACGTACATATGCCAAACCGATCAAACGGATTTTGATTGTGTTGAAACTTAAGGACAATGATCCATGGATCATATTTGATGTGTACCAGTCAAATGATTGAAATGGGTGTAAATAATATTTGACTTATTGAAACTCTGATTCAACTATACTGGATGATTTTTGTCATATGAAGATTCAAATGGGGAATTATTCACCATGACTCTATTCAAAGAGGTGGTGTTCTTTTTTGTTGTTTTAAGTGTGTCAGTGTTTTTGTCATATGAAGATTCAAATGGGGAATTATTCAGCATGACTCTATTCAAAGAGGTGGTGTTTTTTTCAGTGTTGTTTTTTATGCAGGTGTATGCACTGGAGGGGCCACTTCAACGGTTGTAAACCGTTGGTATACTTTGCCATACTTAAACATATGCCAACGGTTTCAATGAAACCGTTGGGAAAACATCTATACCAACGGTTGTAAACCGTTGGTATAAGATAACCGTTGGGAAAAATTCTATACCAACGGTTGTGAGCCGTTGGTATAAAATAAAAACCATTGAATTCCCAACGGTTTGATGAAAACCGTTGGGAAAAATACTATACCAACGGTTGTGAGCCGTTGGTATAAGATGAGAATAATAGTATTACCAACGGTTATAAACCGTTGGGTAAACCTATACCAACGGTTCAGCAAGAACCGTTGGCAAATCCACACCTACAGTGGGCTACCCCAACGGTTTACTTCAAACCGTTGGTATATATCTTTCCCCACGCCTTACTTCCCTACGGTTTGGACAACCGTTGGTATAGAATATACCAACGGTTCTCCAGCCTATACCAACGGTTCTAAACCGTTGGTATATCCTTTATTTCCAGTAGTGGTTGTACTTGGGCTTGGAGGTTGGAGCGTATTGGAATTGATGACTTAGGTATATGTATGGGCATATACCTAAGCAGTGTCGGTTTCTACTTCGTGATTGTATCTTCCTTTGTGGTTTATCCTTTGTGGATTTTGGAGAGACCTTCAGGGGTCTCGGGGTCCCTACTGAGTAGCTTATACTCACCCCTGCACGGGCTATGCCCGCACTACGTTGTGTTGGTTGCAGATGACGGACAGCGTTGAACTTGGCTGAGGCTTGCAGAGCAGGACGGTACCTGGTGGTGGACCACTGGGCGGGACGTGTTCGGAGCGGACGACGAGACCTGAGGAGCAGTGGAGCTATCTGTACCCACCCTTCAGGTGGGATTTCTAGTGGACAGTTCAGTGTAGCGGCTTTTACTTTACAGTTGTTATTTTCCCTTTCGAGTTGTACTTTACTTTCAGTTTGGGTTTGTATACTGGCCCATTTACTTTTCCGCACTTCAGTTGTACTCTGTTCTTACTTAGTGTTTACTTTTCCGCTTGCTTACTCTGTGGTGCTTGTTTACTTTACAAAGACAATGCCTTCCCTTTTTACCGGGATTTACACCTTGGTGCTAGTCGCCAGCCCCTGGCCTATGGAAGGCGGGCTTGGGGTAGTCACGGCACGGGCCCTGAGGACGGGTCGTGACAACATCTAGGTATGATTGTGTATGAATACGCATGAGCTATGTTTCTAGGTGGGTTGAGTGACACTCACCACTGACTTACACATGCATCCATTTGAGTGGGTGAATCCTACCAAGTTGTGGGACATACCCCCTATTTGTGTACATGCCATGAGATTCGATATATGTGGGTTTACCTTCATGTTTTATTGTGGGTTTAGGTAGTAGTGTGGAGTTGGGCATGTGGATCGGGATGAGCAGTGCAATGGAGGTTGATGATTCAATCAAATATTGTCGAGTAAGTTGGGTTGGAGGCTATTATATCTTATTTACTTTCACTGTATACATATTGGCTAAGAGGCCGACCTGTTTATTTATTTATGATTCCTATTGCGTATGTTATGGACTACTGCACTGCACTTTTGTTTAATCATATAGACTGTTGTTACTGTTTTATATATTGGACTATAGGATGTCACTTTTGGATCCCAGTTTTAAGTCTATAAGTTATGGGTATGTCCATTATACATATGTTTCATGATTATTTTTTGATAGACTCAGGAAAGCCCCTTTGCGAGTTTAATTTATGTCTATAGTCTCTTCATGATTGTTTTAAGACCTCATTGCTAGTTCACAAACTTTGGAATATGGGGAGGCATGTCTTAGATCATCTAATGCTCCTTTTCAATCACCATTTAAGTAAACCAGGATGAGATGTTACAAAAATGATATAAGAGCATGTGTTTAGTTGGGATAAAGTTGGTTATAGTTGAAGATTGGATATCAAGACTTGGTAGGTATGTCGTGAGCATTCTTGACATATGTCTTAGGTTGAAACCCAAGTTTTCATGGGATGTCCTATGCCGGTAGTAAACACTCTAGGTTAAGTGAGGCCTTGGTTAGGTTATTTTGAGATGGACATGACTCGAAACGTGTTATAGGGAATATCAAGGAATTGGTTTTTGTATCACCATGCATCATGATAGTATCATGATTAGGGCATGGTACATATGCCTATAGGTGGTGTTGATTAACATATTTCCTCAAACAGATCAAATATTAATTAAAAAACTAATAATCTATTTGATGTTTTCTCAAATAGATTATTAGGGGTGACTTAATATAGACATAGGAGTTTCCTATTTTATATAAGTGTTGATTTTGATTGTTTGGTTTCCACATGAAATTGATTTCAATATTTTCAAAATGGAGTTTTTGAAAAGAAAACTTGTGCAATGTCACAAGGTATATATAGAACTGTTTTTATAAGTTGGTTTTACTTGAAATGGTTCATGGGTTTTGTGTGATTGCATAACGTGTGTTATGGTTTTATGGAGTGATTTTTGGAAAATGACTGACATGTCCGGAAGATTTTGGATTTTCTAGTTTTGAGAAAAACCGAGAAAATGTTTTGAAATTGAATTTCAAATGTGAAATAGGTGTCTTTAAACAAAAATGATTTTTAGGGAAAATGAAGTTCTCACTACTACAAACACGGCCTTTATCAACGCTAGAAAAGCACTGATAAAGCCAGTGTAGATAGGGGGGGGGTCCCCTTTATCAGCGCTCCAAAAAGCACTGATATAGGACCCCTTTATCAGCACTAAAAAAAAGCGCTGATAAAAGTACCCCTTTATCAACGCTTTTTTTAGCGCTGATAAAGGGGTCCTATATCAGCACTTCCTTTATCAGCGCTTTCGTTTTAACGCTGATAAAGGATCATTTTATCAGCGCTTTTAAAAAATCACTGATAAAAGTTAAAAAAATTAAAAAAATTTAAAAAAATTTAAAAAAAAATTTAAAAAAAAATTTAAAAATACTGCGAATCGGGTGGGCTTTTATAGCGCTTGATCCCCCCATTTTACAGTGTTTTTCTACCCCTGTACAACACCCCACACACCCCACGCACCCCCTTCACCCTTTAACAGTGCTTGCTGCTATATTCCCCCATGCGCACGCGCCCCTGCCTCCCACAGGATTTGAACTCGAGATCTCCCCCCTGCGCGCCTAAGCCTTTACCACTACTCTATTTTGATTTGTCTTCCAATTCATGATATATCTATATATATATATATTTAGTTATATTTATTCGTATAGTAATATATATTTATATTAATATATATATAGTTATTAGATTATAATATATATAGTTATATTATAATATATATATATATATAGTTATATTATAATATATATATAGTTATATTAATATATATATATAGTAATATTAATATATATATAGTGATATTAATATATATCTATATCTATATATATATATATATATTTAGTTATATTTATTCGTATAGTAATATATATTTATATTAATATATATATAGTTATATTAACATATATATAGTTATATGAATATACATATATAGTTATATTAATATATATATTTATAGTAATACTAATATATATATATGTAGTTATATTAATATATATATAGTTATTAGATTAATATATATATATATAGTTAGATTAATATATATATATAGTTAGATTAATATATAGGTATATAAATATTCATATATTGGTATTTTAAATAAAATGGATATTAGTTATTATTTAGATAAAGCTAATATATTTTATATGTAAATATGTTTAATTATTTATTTAAAAAATTTAATTTTTAGGTGCGAATATATAAAAAATATGTACATATAGTTATATATTTGATTATAAATAGCAGTTCATTATAAAAAAGGATGAAATTTCAAAGACATAATATCAATATGAATGTAATACCTTGGAATAAATTTAGTCCCTGCCAAAAAAAGCCAATAATACCCCCTTAAATGAGTTTGAAAATCCACAAAATGTTAAAAAATCTAGGTACCCCGACAAAAAACTCAGTTTTGGAGGCCTTCTGGGCCTCTTTTGGCCTCTAAAAACGCTTGAATGGGGTCACCCCGGGTCACAGCGACGTAGAGCTCGTCACATGCTTCGATTTGATATGTGGTAGAGCTCAAACGGACACCCGGATCAAAAGTTATGACCGTTTGAAGTTTGAGTTGCATTTTCAACATATTTTGGATCTTTTTTTAATTTTTTTTTAATTTTTTAGTCCTCAAATTGTTATTAAATGACTATTACTCCATAATGATTATCAAATTATTAATTAAAAATATTTTTTTAATTTTTTAAGAAGTCATTTTCACTAAATATCTTATATATTAAGTATAATAAGTGTAAATGTACATTTATACTTATCTAAAATATATTTAAAAATTATATATTATATTTATATAACAATATAACTATATTTATATATTAATATATTTTTTAGTTTTTTTTGAAGCTGACCCTTTATCAGCGCTACTAAACAAGCGCTGATAAAGGGGGGCCCTTTATCAGCGCTTTTTCGTTAGCGCTGATAAAGGGGGGCGCTATGAAAAACTGTTTTTGTGGTAGTGTCTCAGAATGAGTTTCACCACTAAGAGGGGGGGGGGTTGAATCAGTGATGATTATTTTACCTTTTCTTTTCTTGAAATAAACATATGTTACTTGTTAGAGTATGATCCATTCAATTTATCTTTCTCATCCTTATCTGAATATTGTAGAAATAAAAAACAACACAAGGAACACACAATTTTTACAAGGTTTGATCCCATGACTCCTTGCTATGATGGGATTGAGACCGAGTTATATATTTTTCACTAGAATGAATCACCAATTACAAATGGGTATAGAGGTATCATCCTCTTCCAATTAGTGTTTCCCAACACTTTGTCTCCTTAAATAAATTATACTAGTTCCCACCAGTTGATAATAACAAAACACCAAAATAGTGAAAAAGATATTTAGTAAAGCATTGGGATGTCATAATATCACCATATGAAATCTTCTCCTTCAACTTACTAGACTTTGACTGCTAGGATGTATTCAGAAGTACAACATGCATGTTGTATTTCTCTTTCTTTTATACTCAAAAAATATGCATCTTCTTCAATGCTATATTGAGTTCTCTTCTCACCGTCCCATTTCTTCTCTCTTCAATATTCTCAATATTCAGCACTCACCATTACTCTATATCGAATCCCTAATTTTATTTTTATTTTTATTCAATACACATAAATCTCACCAAGATCAGTCAATGATCACTAACATGAAGTTTTCTCTCACAACACAACTTCATATTTTTATGATGTGGAAACACCTCAAAATACAAAACCAACTTCGACTAGATTCTTCATTCTCAGAACAACTCTACAACGTGACACTTCTCTTTGTGTCTTTTCATGTTCTCTTTAATTCTTCACAAAACTCAACTTGAATCATAACTTCTTTATCATCTAGTGATATTTGATGCTTTATGTTCGACACAACATCATCCTCATTAATTTTCACTGGAAGTATCTTCCATAAAGTTATCTTCTCTTAAAAAATTCTACCAAGGAGATAACCCTTATAAAACTTCCTATTTTGACCTTTACATAAGATTAGAAACACCATTATGATTTGTAGTTGATCCTTATGAATTTTTAGATGAATTTTACATTTTTTTCCAAACCTTAAGGATGTGATCCACTCCTATTGATTGATCTAAGTGTGTGAGACATAATTGAGCCATATCCAAAACTCTCTTTCATTCCAGAAGCCTTCCCATCATTTTATGAAGGCATTAACACCATTTATAGTGTTCGAGAGTCCTCACAAAGTGTTCATGGATCCATTGACTGATGTATCCCCCTTAGAGGTAGGAGGCATTCATGTGCCACTCCTTGTGATCAACATTAAGCTAACTTCGTTAAAGAATAAGGATAGAGTCAATTTATGTTTAGGAATTTCAGTTATGACATTTTATGTTTTGTTTATGTTTGATTTTTGGAGATACATCTACCTATGTTTTGGGTTCGCTTCTGTTGCCAAGGGTCACGCAACAATCCAACAAAACCCATAAATGGTATAAGAGATAATATCTTCAAGTATTAAACATGTTCATTCCTCTAATATTCATTAAATTTAATTTTATTATTATTCCATTTTATTTTCATGGATATACATGTTTCCTACTTGATTTTATGAAAAATACAATGATTTTCCAAAATAAATCTTCTTTCCAAAACACATCTTTGACTCCTATTGAGTTGTCTCTTCTTCACTCAATAATGGTGATTCTGATACCAAATATTCTTTTCCATTTTTCATTTTTGAACCCCATGTTTATTCATGATATCATTATTGATGGAATCCTTATGAAAACCATTCCTTTCCATGGTTTAATTCATGAATATAATTGTAATATGTTTTATGTGACATGCATGATTATGTAAATATTATGATGTGATGGGTGGACCCAGAATTATATATCCCTCCAATGCATTGGGTAATATAATGTATCTCATAAGATGATGTGTATTATGTGTGAAAATGATGCTATATTTGTTCAAAATGATGATGTTATGATTATGCACATATGTTATGCATGAACATGATGCTATTTTTGTTCACAACTATGTGTGGTATTTGACCACTATGACACGATGTTTCATTTTTATGCATTGACACATTCCATTCCTTTATCACATGTTTACCTCATGATGTTGATGATGATCCTATTATTATGATATGATGAATATTATTATGTTCACCCATGTTATATTGATTCATGTCCCTTATTCATCCTCTTATTTGGATTTTAGATCACCCATTTCTTTGATGTATATCCTCAAGTGATTACATGTACTAAGAAGAACATGGGGTTTTAAAAGGATAAATAATAAGTATTTAAATAAATTTTTATGTTTTATTATGTAAAATTCATGTATGAGCCTAATTTTTCTAAGAAACTAAACCTTTTAATTCTGGATTTGTATCTCAATTATGTTTTTATCTTGAAAATGATGTAATAGTTACAAAAGAAAAAAGCAGGGTTGCTATATCATATTCCAGAGGTTTCTGAATAGTAGTGAGAGTCTAAAGAATATAGTGAGAAGACTATACCCTCTGGTAAAGAGTTGTAATGAAAGAAGAAAATAATAGCATAGTGGTAGAAATATCAAAATCAATATGACTAAATAACCAGACAACCAAATCTAAGAAATAACCAAATGAATAAATCTAAATAATAAAATAATAATGTAATGATAGGATGAATGTAACTAAATGACAAGATAAAATTCATACAAATAAAAGACTAAGCATACTAAACTGAAAAATCTGAAACCCCAGTCTCAAACCCCATGTCAGTCTTGTCTCTAAGCTCCAACCCATCTAGCTAGCTACAAATCAACCAAAGAGACTTTTTCCCTTGTCCAAACCTACATCTATGAAATCTGTATGGGAACCAAATCGTGGCCTATCTAGGGTGTGAGTAATACTCATTAGGTTGACACCACAGTGTCTAAAAAAATAAAATCATAGAAATATAGTGCATGAAATATAGCGATAAACAAGGTATTAATTTAATAAATTAATACTGCACATGAAATAAACACGTTGACCCTCAAGTTCCGAGGTGACACCTAAGGCCAGCCCAAAACCTACTTTGTCACCCTGCTAGATATCTCTATTTAGGGAAGGATCCTATTTCATTAGGATGAATTCTATTTCATTAGTATGAATAAACCAACCCATGGAAAATTCTCCCACAAAGGATGAATCACACAAACATTAAGTTCACAAATGGCCTCTACCCGTAGGCTATCCAGAATCTCACCCTCAGGCATCTAGAATCTCACCCTCAAGCATCTAGTGACTATGCATCTAGTCCTCATAAATTCAATATAATCATATGTTCTACCCTCAGGCATCAATTACCTATGTTCTGAGACCTCTAGTGGTATGAAAACATGCACCGTTTCCTTAGGCTTCAACATAAATCATGATTCATATACTGACGAACCCAGCATGCCACAAAGCATCCCTCCCTCTAGCATCAATCACATTTGTGTCACATAAACACAAAATCTATACAAGCTATTGTAAGAACAAAAACACATATTCCAAATTTATAATCATAAGACACAATGTTAAATTTATCAAATTATTATTTTTCCTACCAAGTATAATTCATTAATTTAGGTTCCCAATTATCATTATAATTATATCAAACCCATCTCATTTATCATTTAACCCTAAGGTCATTAACATATCAGTTAACCTAATTTATCTGAGGTGATTCTACTATAAGCAATCACACAATATATATGTTATGCCAATTCATAAGATTAATCCAAAAATCGATAAATTTATCCAATTTAATATAGGTATATAACATCAATTTGACCAAGTCATACAAGGTTGGCACACCAATCAGGTGGTCATAGGTCTCAATATCCACGCATAAGGACCAAATGGGATCCAATGGATAGTCTAAAATGAACAATTATAATTTAAAATGTATTTTAAAATTTATTTGGTCGCATTCATGGCGTGTTAGCGTGATTTTACATATTTCACATACTTGTGATAATTAAATCGGACCCAAGGGATTAGTTTTAGACCACCCACCTTTATTTGGTGATCAAGAAATGATTCCAATAGGTAAAGACAATAAGAATGAAGGCATAAAATATTGAAAGAGAAACCTAGGTCACACGATATTAGGATCAACACCCAAACCAACCACATTCAATAGATTACACCACCACAACTGGAGAACAATAGAATAGAAGAGGAAACCTAAGCAAAACAACTCACAGGAGATCAATTACTTGAATGGGATGTTCATAATGGAGGAAAATGCTCCAAAATTTCATATAAATCACCTAGGTCTTGAGAGAGGAGATATTTACATGAAAATAAAGAAAATATAAACATACAAAATGATATATAACCACTAATCATGATAAATACATGACGTGTAAATGTATTATATGACATGCAATTCTCGATTTATGAGTACGCAAAAATTTGTGTTGCCTCGGGTGAATTTAACACTATATGGACATTACAAATCATGTAATGTAGATTCAATGTGTGTAACCAGTTGACCTCATGAACTATTTCATGACCTATATCCATTTCATGGATTTTATCCGATGGCAGTTACATGTCGTGTAATGCATTTACATGGTATGTAAATGCCCTGCAGACAGCTTTAAGCCCAGCTTATGAAAAAGCACCCGAACCACCTATAAAGTCTTCCAAAATCATAGGAAACTTTTTTAATCCAATTTAACATGTTTATACCTAGCCTCTATTAATTCAAACAAACATACATCCCTGAACTTTAGGTCATTTTCACCAATAAATCTCTATATCTCCAAACGAGACTCCACCACCAAGGTTTAAAGACAAGGAAAACCCAAAAAAAAGAGGTTTAATGAAAAAAATAAAAGAGGGACATACCTAGAAAAAATGGGATCTTGAAAATTTTCTAAATAAGAGAAATTAAATTTTTAGATAAAATCACCATTTATTCAAAAAATACTGATTTTAATATTATAATCGATTTTATAACCCTTTAAAAATTACTTATAGTCTCATAAAATTATCTTATCATTATAATACAACTTAATATTTATTTATGAATCCATTTTATGAAAATAAATTTTATTTTAAATCATTATATTGATTATAAAATTGAAAATAAAACATTTACATTTTACAAAAATACCCACACTTAATTTATCATTTTTAAAACATTTATTTACTTGTACCATAATATAAATATATCATATTTTCATTTTATAAGATACCTAAATATTATTTTACATTAACATAGTTGAGGTTAATATTCTAATAGTCAAATTACTATTTCTAACGGTTAGGTTACTATTCCAATGGTCAAACTACTATTCCAACAATCATTTCACTATTCAAACGGTCAAATTCATAATAGTAATATGGGTTCCCTAATTCTTATAAATACCTCTTATTCCATTAATTCTTCATTAAATTCTATTTTCTCTCAAGTTTATATATAATTTCATCTTCAAAATGAATATTTTATTATTAACATCATGTTTTATTTCTACAGATTTGTTTGTGAGTGTGGTCATTCTGGTGGATCAAGAAGATCTAAATTATCCTATTATTATTCTATTATTTTCTATTTAATGTACCATTTTAGTATTTTTAATTCTTATTGGTTTAGTTTCTGAATAATATATCATTCTTAATTTATGAGAATAATGTTTTTTTGGTTTCCCTATGTGATGTATGACATAATTATAAGAAGGGAAATTTCATTGATAAAATTTTGGGTTGTTATAGAGAGTGAGATAGTTATATATGTAATAAAAATATATATAGAATTTATAATCATTCCATAACATTAAAGGTTGTTTTATTTTATGAATATAAATACTTTTTAAAAATATTAAAAACAATCTTGAGGAAAATAAACTTTCCACTTTGAAAATAAATTTTGAAAAACTAAAATTTCAAAAAATATTGTGGAAATAATATTCCCTGAAAATAACCTTATAAAATTATAAGGGAAGATTTAAATAAAATAATGTTTATGATGGAGGGTAATTCCATACATGTTGAGTACGTTAAAAAAATATTTCTTTCACATTTTTGTAAGAAAAGTCAGAAGGCCCCTCGTTCAAAAAATAACAAGATGATACCTTTTAAAACATTTTGTAAAAATACAATCATGGGTAAAAATAAATTTAAAAATTAATAGGATATTATTAAAAACATTATTAAAACCATTTTAATAAAATATGGATTTGAAAGAAAAGGGATTTACGATTGAAGAGAATAATAAAGCCACATTTTCTTAAAAACATTTTCTCTATCATTTTAAGTACCAAAGAGAGGGAAATGGTACTATTACTTAAAAATTTCATGAATAACTAGAGGGGAAAAAATTAAATGGTTTTATTAAATTATGATAAGAATAATTTCCTTCAATGGAAATTCAAGTATAAATAACCTCAATTAAAATGAGATTGAAGCCTAAACCCTCATCACCTTTGTAAAATTTAAATCATAACCTCTATGAATTAAGTAAGTGAATTGTAAATTAAAATAAAATGAAGTATAAAGTACTCATGATATAATATTAAAATTGTAATTATATACACTATATAAAATAAATTAGGTTAATAAAATAACATGTGTCTCAAATAAGTAAGTTTTGATACAGAAAGCCTTATCTTGAGTCCAAACTTTGTCGTGCATGTCTTTTATGTAACATCCCTACCATCCTAATTGGATTGAGAATGCGGGAGGATTTTAATTGTCCTTAAGTGACATCCCCAAGATTCCAAATGCTGGAAATAAATAACAAGGGATTCATTAATAGTTGGGGGATGATTTTCTCTTTGAAAATAAAACAACCAACCAAACATTCCATAACAAAATAACCACTACATGATGCATGATAAAAATAAAAGAAAACTCAAGCATACCATTTATATCAAAACCAACTCCAAAGAGAACCACAAAAAAAGACTACAGAACAACCAAAACTCAAAGACTCCAAATAAAACTCCCAAGTGCCAACAACTCCATGTTCAAACTCCAAAAACAATCCAAGTATCACTAAGAACCACTAGAGAAATGTGATACTTTACCTTTTCCCATGTACCGATAAACAAAATATGAAAAAGAACCAAAGTTCCAAAGAAAAGGTGAGAAATTAAACTTAATAGGATTTCCCAAAATGACTTCCCTACTCACTCCACTAGAATAGTCTAAGTTCCCAAATAGGATAGTTATATCACTAAGAGAGGGAGAGGGTAAATCAGTGATATATTTTTCTTTTAAGTTTCTTAAGAAACAACCTTCACCTCCTGTTAAAGATCTCTTTCCATACTAAAAACAAAGCAAACAGACATTCACAAGAACAAAAGTATTTACAAGTTTCACTATTCAACAAGAATAACTACATCCTTGATATGGTATGGAAATGATCTAATACCACACAATCCACTAGAAAACAATCCTTTCTGTGGAATACAGCAAGTAGGAAATACCCTTAAACTAGTGTATCATTATGTAAACAATCCAATAGTGTGTGTAATACTTCTAGAATAAATGATGTAATATAATGTTTTTTGTAACACAACATGTTATGGTGCTTCTTGACTAACTTTCATAGATATTATCTTTTAAAACAATTCTTCAATTTATTACCCAGAAGTTGGTAAGAACTTTTATAGACTTTGTAATAAAACTCAATCTGAATTCCCAATCTGATTCCCAAGTTTGATTTTCTCAATATGATAATATAACTCTATCAGAATATGATTGAGACAATTCTGAACCATTTCAATTCTGAGTTTGGAAATCCCAATTTGATTTTCCCAGTCTGATTTCTCAATATAGGAAATATATAGCTATATCATAATATTTCTTAAACAATTATTGGCCACTTATTATTCAATCTGAAAAACTCAATATGAGTTCCCTGATCAGATTATCTAGCCTAATATGATAATCAATTGAATACGATAATCAGCTAAAATGTTACAATCTTGTCTCTTCTCCTTTCTCTCCTATCCGACACAACTTCTTCAAGAAAGATAATCTGAAATACTCTTCTTCTCTTTATAATTTCTTTAGATCTCCACCTTCTCTTCTATTTTTCTTGAAAATTACACATGTCAAAAAGTACAAGGTACTTTTCTTTTTATACTCACCCCAAAAATGGTTTGGTTGAGATTTCTGAAATTTTTCCTGCTCAACCAAATTACTCAAATCATACATTTATTTTAAATTTTGGGTGCATCTTGACTTCATCAAAATTTCTCAACTCTTCTTGTCTCTTTTCAATACTTCTAGAATCTTCTAACAACTTCATCTTGCCTATGAATTTCTTTACAAACATTAGTTTGATTCTAATTCTCTATTCCGATTTTCATTATAATCTGTATCACTATAATGAAGACAAATGTAAAATAATAGATTCTTATTTTTCTTTTCTCTCGACCCATTTTAATGATAAACAAAGTAGTTAAACCTTTTTTAAATGGTTGAATACATTGTTGATGAACTCTTAAATTATTCTTCATATTGGTAACCACATAATTTTTTTTCTTTTCATTCACTGGTTCCAAACAGTTCTTCCTCCGATGATTATGATAGAATACCAAGTCCGATTGAACAGTATCAAAAACCTCAACTTCAACAGCTTCTTTCTCTTCTAAATACAATACCACTAACTTTTCTTACACAAAAATTTCTACCTCTAATTAATATGATGATATACTGAATATTATGGACCAGTGTCAGTAGCTTCAACTTTAGAAAATTATTTCTTTTCTTCATTATGATCATCCTTATCATCCTTTAAAAAAATCTGTATCTGTCAAACTTATTATGATGATCTTGATATTGGAAAACTTAGGCATAACCAACTTTCTTCTTTCACAAAATTCATCTTGTATCATGAATTCCTTCACGACTTAGATTAGGTTGAAGATAAATTTCAGCATCATCACATTTACAATGGAAAGTATTGTAACTTCCCAATTCACATATTTTTTCCCTTCTCATCTTGAATATGATTGGCATGACTATGATCAGAATGAATATGATTTCCAACACCTTTTCTCTCTTTCCAACTAGATACAATTAATCTGAACATGATTGGAAACACCTTTTCTCCCATTTTTTTCATCAATCTTGCATCACAAGTTTCACAACTTACTTATGATTTGTGATAAATAAAAAATAGAAAAGCATCATAATATTTATATCGGATCCATGATGAATCTGATTATGATCAGAACCTCATTATGATATGAACATCATTATGACCAGATTTCCCTTAATCAAACCTAAGGTGGATCTGATGATCCTTTTCTTCCAATAAACAACTTTTGAATAAAATAGACTTTCTTAAGTATTGTGATTCAGAATTCCTGAATATGATGAATTCCTAAATATGATTTTTGAGTCTTATCACAATATTTGACAAAGTTAAATGATTTCATTTTCCTCTTGGGTGGAAAAAGCGATTATCAACAAACTTCTTCCTAATTATGATGGTGGATATAATTTCCACAATCTTCTGAATTTTATCAATATCCCAATCCGATGGATTGTATTAACTCATCCAAATGTTCTAGATCTGATTGAAAACTCTCTTAAATTTGAATTTCCATCCATTATCTTCTCAATATACTTTCTTTATTAAACATTATCATTATAATGATATATTGAAAAAAATACAACCAAAAACCAACTTGGGCATAACAATCTTCCCATTTGTGTTTGTTGTCAATACCCACTTCAACCACTTGAAAAAAATTGGTATTGTTTTCTTTTCTCACTTTTTATTCTCTCAATTGTTTTCTTTCTTACAACATCTCTTTTCTCTTCCCCTTTTTCTTATATCTTCCCCTTATTGATAATCAAATTCAAAGGGTCTATCATGACAAGTTTCTCCCTTATTGAAAAAAGATATTATTTCCAGGGGTTGGAACTTTTCATCTCCCAATCTTGAAACTTTTATTCAATATAGGTATCAAATGTGTTTCTTAAAAAAAATCTTTAACTAAACAACTCTAAGTCTACGTGGTCAAGCCTAGTGTAGAAGAAAAGAGTGTATAATCAAGGAGATCAATGTTTTCCATAACATAACTTTCATGTAATACCATTTTCACATTTATTTCAGCATTCTCATGATTAAGGAAATACTTGAAATAATTTGTTTAAGATAAAAGTAACTTTAACCTATCTCAACAAACATATCATAAAGTTCAGGTGTATAAAAACACAACTTTTCAAAACCACATATTTTTCATAACCACATTAATTTCTTTTGTAAGAATAATAAGGGAATCATCAATTCTAGCTTCCTTATTTCGACTGCTTCAATTCCCTAAATGTTAGTATAAATATAAAAAAATTTGGGAATATGGAGGAACCTTAGTTGTTTCTTATAAGAAATAATCAGACTGAGAGTCATCTCTCAGTATGGACTTTTTCTTCTTTTTCTTAGATTATGCATTGGATGTGATTTATTCCTTATTTTTCACCATTATAGGGTTTTGTAACAACTTTATTCTTATTTTTAAAATCTTTTGATGAGGATATCAACTTTTATTCGTCTTTAGAAAAATATTTTTTATAATTAGTTTGTAACATTTTGTCCATGCCTATCTTTTATTCTGGAAAGATAGTTGAACAACTTTTGATATCATGCCCTTCTTGTTCAGATCCACAATCTTTTGATACCTTTTTTTCAACTTTGATTATATATTTAGAATTCTATTTATTCCTATATTCTTTCATTAATTTTTATGCTTCCTCTAACTTCATAGCCAATTCAGCATGTTCTGGCAAGATAACCAAGCATTCATTCTTTTCAGAATTAGAAGATATATTTTTCTTAACTTCCAAAACATCTAGATTCTGATAATTGTTCAGAAACTTTTGTTGAGCTGGTAACAAAACAAGACATCCTTTAGCAATATGTATAGTTTTCTCACATATTCCACAAATAATTTCCAATGGTTGGAACCTATTTTCAAATTTCACATCAACCTTCTTAGGTTTCTTTTAAACATCCTTCTCAGAATTATTCCATTAATAGGATTGAATTCACCTCAAAATTTTCCTTCTATAGTTTGTGTAATAGTTGTAATATTGTTGTTTAAACCAACACATGTTATCTGTATGCCCAAATCCACCACAATTCCAACACTATTCATATAAAGAGTATTTTATTTTGTAACTTCCATACTGATAGGAGTTATGAAGATGTTTCTCAACAACCTTCCTAACAGAACATTATTGACCACCAAATTTTCTATTTTCAATCATAACCTTCTTCTTTATCTTGGTTTTCTTTTTATCTTTATCAGAACCATAAGTAATAGAAACCTTTTCATATTCAAAATGTTTAGAAATATTTTCAGACTCAGGAGTTTTAGAAACTTTTGAATTCTCCACTTTTTAAATCTTGGCGACATACATAACCTTCCTATCTTTTTTCTTTTTAGAAATAATTCCAAGTTTCTTATCAACCTTTAAAGGTAACTTGTGTTGATCCTTATAAAGTTTCTACTTACGAGAACTTTCACCAACTTCAGAGATATAATTTTTGAAACTCGTACCTTTCTATTCAGCATTAGAAAGTTTTTGTTGGACAAGTTTCAATTCTTCTTCTTCTTCCTTTAGGTTCACATCTAGATATTCATTACAATTATTTTATTCCTCAATATATTTCTTCAAATCATCAATTTCTTTCATCAGCTTTAATTTCTCAGCAGGAATACATTATTTATTTTTTGTTGAATATTTTCCACTTTTTAACTATATGATATCCTTTTCAATTCTCCAAATCTTCCTCAGACATTATTTCAATTATTATTTAATATGATATTCTAAATGAGTTTATTCTTCTTCTTCAGATCTGTTACTTTCATATTCTTCATTTTCAACTATTAAAATGAAAGCATTTTCTCCATCATTTTGAGTGGATTTTTCAGATTCAGCATCACTATCTTCCTTTTTAGAATAACTACTTCCACTTTTAGCAATACTTTACTCATCAACTATTTCAATAAACGTGTTTTTTATCAACATTTTAAACTTATTCACAATCATCATCCTGAGATAAAAAGATTCCCCTATTGGGTTTAGAGAACTTCTTATCTTTCTTCTTGGAATAAATTTTTTTCTTATCACCCTATTTCTTCCAAGATCTTATTAGCCTTCTTTCTTCTTCATCATTTTCTTCTTCATCACTTTCTTCTTCATCAAATATTTGAGGAAAATTGGAAAAAAAGTGACCAATGGCTCCACAATCAAAATTTTTTAAGGGAAGTTTACCTTTATATGTTCATGTACCTCTTTTCACATTTTTAGTAAACAAGGATAAAATTTAATCAATATTTTTACATACCTCATTTTCATAGTTAAAATAAACAACATCATCTTCCTTGGGAACTTTCTTAACCTTTTCTTTCTTGGAATCTTGAAAATAAATTTCTCTATTATCTTTTTTTAACATTCATAACTTTTTACCTTATCATCACATATGCGATACAAGTAATATGAAAATTATCTAGAGATAATGTATCAGGATCTCTATCTTCCAATGAAGAAACTTTGGCATCAAACTTATCAAGAATAATTATCAAGATCTTTTAAACAATATTAGAATCTTCTAACTTTTCACCAATACCTTTGATAGTGATAACAATGTCATTCACCCTAGTAAAGAAGTTACCAATTTATTCACACTCACCCATCTTCAGATCTTTACACTTCAATCTCTATATTTTTAACTTTTACTTTTTCACTTTTGTATTGCCTTCATAAATACTATTCAGATTATCCCAGATACCTTTGGTTATGTAAACTTCTTTTAATCTTAGAAAATCACTTTCAGAAAGTGATGAGAGTAAATAATTCTCAAGGTTTTCCTTATCAGCATTTGTGAGAGGATCATTCTCAATATGAGGAGGGAAAACATCTGTAAAATCTTTTGAAACATCATACCCAAGAGATATAAGATATGGAAACATTATTCCTTTCTAAATATGATAATTCCTATAATTTAAGATCCAAATCCCATTACTATTCACACAACTCAGATTATCCATCACAACTTCTTCTTCAAAAATTCAGAAAAGAATAAACAAAGGGAACCTTCAACTACGATACCACTTGTAAGTGCTGAGATAGGATAGTTATATCACTAAGAGGGGGAGGGGGTGAATCAGTGATATATTTTTATTTTAAGTTTCTTTATTAAGAAACAATATTATCCTCATATTAAATATTTCTTTCCTCACTAAAAACAAATAAAACACACATCCACAAGAATACAAGTATTTACAAATTTCACTATCCAACAAGAATAGCTATGTACTTGGTATAGTATGGAAATGATCCAATATCACACAATCCACTAGAAAATAATCCTTTATGTGGAATACAATGAGTAGAAAATACCCTTACACTCATGTAACACTATGTAAATAATTAAATAGTGTGTGTTGTACTTATATCACAAATGATGTAATATAATGTTTTTGTAACACAATATGTTACGGTGCTTCTTGAGAAACTTTCACAGATATTATCTTTTAAAACAATTATTCACTTTCTTACCTAGAAGTTGGTAAGAACTTTTCTAAACTTTGTAATAAAACTCATTCTGAATTTCCAATATGATTCCCAAGTCTGATTTTCTAAATAAAATAATATAACTATGTCAGAATACAATTGATTTTTTTTGAACCACTTCAATTCTGAGTTTAGAAATCCCAATCCGATTTTTCCTGTCCAATTTCTCGATATAGAAAATATATAACTCTATCAGAATACCACTGAAACAATTTTGGACCACCTCTTATTCAATATGAAAAACTCAATATAAGTTCCCTAATCAGATTATCCAGCCCAATACGATAATCAACTAAATACGATAATAAGCTGAAATGTTGCAATCTTATCTCTTCTCATTTCTATCATATCTAGTATAACTTCTTCAAGAAAGATAATCTGGAAACCTATTATTCTTTCTAGAATTTCTTCATAGATCCACCTTATCTCCTCCTTTTCATGAAAAATACATATGTTAGAAAGTAAAAGGTACTTTCCCTTTTATACTCACCCCAAAAATGGTTTGGGCAGGATTCTTGAAATTTTACCAGTCAACCAAATTACTTGAATCATAAATTTCTTTTGAATTTCAGGTGGATCTTGACTTATTCAACATTTTTAAACTCTTCTTATCTCTTCTCGATCCTTATAGAATATTCTAACAGCTTCATCTCGCCTCTAACTTTCTTGAAAAACATCAATCTGATTCTGATTCTCCATTCTTATTTTCATTATGATCTATCTCATTACAATGAAGACAAATGTAAAACAATAGATTCTTCTTATTCTTTTCTCTTGAACCACTTGAATAATAAACAAATTTTTTCAACCTTTTGTAAATGGTTTATTATATTGTTGATGAACTCTGAAATTATTCTTCATATTGGTCACCAAATAATTTTCTTTTTATTTTCATTCATCTGTTCCAAAAAGTTATTCCTCTGATGATTATGATAGAATAATAAGTCTGATGGACCAGTATCAGCAGCTTCAACTTTAGCAACTTATTTCTCTTCTGAATACTATACCACTGACTTTTCCTGCATAAAAAATTATATCTCTGATGAATACGATGAAATACTGAATATGATGGACCAGTTACAATAGATTCAACTTCAAAAAATTATTTCTTTTATTCATTACGATCATCCTTATTAGCCTTTAAATAAATTTTAATTATTCAAAGTTATTACGATGATCTTGAGATCAGAAAACTTTGGATTTACTAACTTTCTTCTTTCACAAAATTCATCTTGTATCATGAATTCCTTCATGAATTTTATTACTTTGAAGAACAGATTTAGCATCATCAAATTTACAATGGAAATTATTGTAACTTACCAATTAACATCTTTATTTCCTTATCAACCTGAATATGATTGACATGATTACAATCAGATTGAATACAATTTCCAGCACCTTTTCTCTCCTTCTAACCAGATATGATTAATCTAAATATGATTGGAAACACCTCTTATCCCCCTTTCTTTCATCAAGATTGCATCACAAGTTTCACAAAATACTTATAATTTCTGTTAAATACAAAACAACAAAGAATCATTAGATTTATATTGGATCCATGATAAATCTGATTATGATCAAAACCTCATTACGATCTGAACATCATTACGATCAGATTTTTCTTGATCAAACACAAGGTGGATCTAATGATAATTTTATTCCAACAAACAACTTTTAAACACGATGGAATTCCTTAATTATTATGAGTCAGAATTACCGAATATGATGAATTCCTAAATATAATGAATTCCTAAATACGATTTTTGAGTCTGATCACCATCTTTTACAAAGTGAACTGATTTCATTTTCCTCTTTGGCAACAAAAATGATCGGCAACAAAATTCTTCCTGATTATGATGGTGAATCTGATTTCCACCATCATCTGACTTTTTTTTACTATCCAAATCTAATGGATCATATTGACTCATCCAAATGTTTTGGATCCAATTGAAAACATTCTTTAATCCAGATCTCCACGAATAATATTTTCAATATACTTTATTTCTTCAGTACAATCATTATACTAATTTATTAACAATAAATAAAACCAAAACACAACTTTCTCCTAACAAATAGAACATGTTAGCATATTTATATAAAACAATTTATATAAAAAAATTTCTAAAAAAATTTTATATTAGAATATAAAAAAGCGTCATAGTAAAACTGTTTTCTCAAAACAACAACAAGTTCCAAGGAAAGAAACCAAACAATTCTCTAAAACCATTTCATAAATTCGATTTTGGCATAATCTATTCCATCCCATGTATCTAGACATCTAACCATGAATGCTACATGGACCTACCTATACTCGTGAGTGGTGACTCATCCTTTCACTAAGTCATCACTTAGTGATCCATTTTTATGGTAGATATCCCTAAACCTTATCCATCCCACTAATGATAGGGGAGACTCTTTACCTTTATCCTTACTAAATTTACATGAACACACACAACCATTATTCCAAAAAACTAATACCAAAACAACCATTTCAACCATTTCAATAAAACTGTTCTTTTATTGAAATCCTTTCAAACACACCATTTAAATAAAACCAAACTTTTATTGAAATCCATTTTCATGCATCAAAACCAAACAATCATTTTAAAATCATCATTTTAAAATCAAGTTACCAATTCTACTTTTCAAAAAAATGCCCAATTTCCACCATTATATAAACCGTCACCAAAGAGGGTTTCTAAAAAGAAATTAACATCAATTTCAAAAACAATTTCTCTAAAAATAATCAATTTAAAACTAATCCTTCATATTCTAAATAGAGGAGTTGAGAGTGAATCCACTTACCTAAAAAATTTGGAAAAAATAAAAAATAGCACGAAAACATCCATAGAAAAGGGTCAAAAATCTAAAAACTCACCTTAGATATCTTAACCTAGAAACAAAAAAGGAAAATTTAATCATATTTGGAATTAAATACCTTATATATATCCAAAATGGAAATATATATAAGAAACCGAGAGAGAGAGAGATAAGTAGATCTAAGGAAAACCAAGCAAAAATACCAAGAATAATGACTTTCTGTGAGAATCCAGCTTCAACGCACCAAGAGAAGCCTTAAAATAACCTCTAGATCAATGAGATAAGACTCCTTATCCTTTTAGAGAATGAATTATAGAGTTAGGGTTGGTTTGGGAAAAAATGAGAGGTTAAAACACAAAATCGACCTAGATCCACTTTTTATGGATCTAGTTTTTAACCCGTGCACAGTTAGTCGCAAAATTAAGAAAACCATGTACTAACCATTCTCTAGTTACTTCCACAAGGGGGAAACTTGCATGGTTGGCTTTCACGGTTTCCAAATCTTGTGCTAACCATCATGAATCCCATTGTCCATCTTGAAAAGTTTTCAAAACATTCATCTTGGCTTATCCTTTTCTCCTACACATTCTTAAACCCTGTGATTTTTTTAAAAACATGGGATGAGCACAAAAATCTTAGTAATTGATATAAAAATGAGAGAAACTATTAATACATGAATACTTATAAACATATGAAATCATTCTCACAAATAAATACTTCTCACCAAATATGTATCATATAGTTACTTTGTGAAAACATGATATTTCAATAGAACATAGAAAAAATAAATAATAAAATAAAGGTAACTTGGGGAAGTACTTAATATTATAACCCTCTTGGTTACATTATGATTTTTAACCCTCATTAATACCTTACAATGTAACCCTCACAACTACCTTATAGTGTAACCATCACAGTTACACTTGAAGTAACCATACAACCGACCTCCAACTTAAACATACCCAATGCATTTGAGGGAGATATAAGTCCCACCCTTCATCATAAAAAATTAATAATAACTAAAAAAAATCATAAAACAAGCATACTTACATCATATAAATCATGCCCTTTAAAAAAGAAAAGAAATGATAAGAGGATTTTTAAAGGAAAGTCCCTTAAAATTATCATATATTTGAAGTGAGAATTAATAAAATGAATAGAATATGTGTATAAACTGTAAATACACACAATAAAACATAATATAATCAAAATTACATTTCAAAAATAATCCCAGTACCACATAATCAATAAATTAGAAGGTTAACACAAAGAATGAAAATCGGGTTAAGAATTCCCTTACCTCAGGTTCATCTTACATAAAATGTGTTTAATCCTCTTGTATAATGGTTAAAAGAGTGTTATTAATATTTTATAGAAATATATTTATTTTTATAAAACCTTATATGATCATTTTATAACATCATTCCACATAATTAGTAATTATATTTTGTTATTTCCAATATTTCGGGTGTGTTCTTTACATAGTTTCCATGGTCGGTTCGTAATGAATTTTCTTATAGAATGGAAGAGAAACTCCAGAAGTGAAATGAAATGGTATTAATATGTTTCCATAATATTAAATGATACCATAAATCATTTTTCCTAGATATTATTATGAATCATTAGATAAACCATTAATGATATCTGTTTAGATCATTTTGGCGGTTCTTTGATAATCACAAACTAGTTTCGTTATATAATTTATTATTATGTATATATGTTAATTACAGATCATAAAAAAGGTTATATAATACAATTAAAAATATTTTTTAACCATTAAATTGGTTTTATGACCATCCATGAAGGCGGTAATGGAAATTGATAACACATCATCCATGATGTCGGTAAATCAACACATCATAGACAGTGTTTTTTATTTTTAGAATAAGTGGGAGAGGAGAGGAAGTATGATGATGAATGTTTCCATAAACATGATAAAATTATAGTATATATAATCTATTTTAGTTTTTATTCCTCTTGTATAAGGTGAGGTGAAGAGAGTATATGAAAAGAAAAATAACTGAAAAGGAAATAAAATAAAATTAAAGAGGATTTTTACCTCTTGAATTATCCTCCCTGAGAACCTTCTTAAGGCCTTTGGTTATGGAATTTTGGTGAGACCAAAAGGTATTGGATGTGGGGAAGAGGATTGGGAAGAGTATTAGGTATAATTTGGACAATTATTAAAGCTTGATAGGTGTGAGGAGAAGAGTGGGTGAGAGGTGGTATTTATAGTGGAGGAGATGAGGGATTTTCCATTATTTTAATCATTATTTTATTATTTTACTCAAGACAAGCAATAATGTTGGTTATTATGACTAAATATAGTAATTATTGCATTTTAGTTCGAACCAATGGTTCTTACCCCATCATAACATCATCCATGACTCAATAATTCATGTATTTAGTTTATTTCGTAAATTATCATATTTCACTATTCACCAAAAAATCAAGTATTTCAAAAAAATACTAAAAATTCACCCCAACCATTTGTAGATATTTAGAATTCAAAAATGATCTCCTTTTTGTAATTTTTTTTTTCTAAATATGTGAAATTTAATTTTTAAATAAAATCACAATTTATTCGAAAAATACCAATTTTAAAACTATAACTGATTTTATAACACCTTAAAAAATTAATCAAGGTCTCATAAAATTATATTATAACCATAAAAAAAAATAATAATTTATGATTCCATTTTATGAAAATAAATTTTCTTTTAAATTATTAAATTAATCATAAAATTGTAATTAAATATTTATGACTCACAAAAATACCAACACTTAATTTATAATTTTCATAAAAATTATTTACTTGTTCAATGATATAAATATGTCATATTTTCACTTATAGGATGACTAAATTTTATTTATATTTTGTTAGGTGAGGTTACTATTCTATTGGCAAGATTACTATTCCTAATGGTCATGTTACTATTCCTAAGGTCAAGTTACTATTCCATCAGTATAAATTCCTTAATTTCTATAAATATCAATTATCTCATTTTAAATTTATAATGAATTTAAATATTTAATTATAGAATGAAAAAAATTATTTTATAAGTACCTGGGTTTTTACAGCCTTGATACATATAGTGTTAGTACCCTCCAATACCCACTCGAGGCATGGGTATTCTATCTGCGGAGTCGATACCCCCTCATATTTAAGCCCATTCGTGGTGTGAACCCTCCACTAGGGATCAGTACCCACTCAACCAAGATGTTCCATCGATGAGGCATGGTTCTCCCATAGTGGATCTAGTGAGGTTACTTTGGGTTACTAGCATCAAGACAACACTGACTCTTGGAGTTACAAACAAACTCATCATCCTCAGCTAGATGTGAACACCATGAGATTCCTCTCTCTCTTCGACTCAGTTTATCCTATGAACATATTTGTCTGTTGGGTTTCTTTCTACCCCCTTAGTATTGTGGGTTTAAATGACTATTTATTCCTACTATTTACCTTTGGTTTTCTGAGTATCCTATTAGGTATGTCTATACTCACCCTTGAATGAGTTTTTCCTGCATATTTTGTGTCTAATGAAGACAAAAAATAGTTATACAGTGACTTTGGTGGGCCTGGTGTTGGCGGAGCTTAGTGGTACTGGACGATGGTGTTCTTAGGCAGTGGTCGGACTTTGTGTTTGTGAGTGGGAATTTTCCTCCCCATCCCTTATTAGGTAGAGACTCCCTTTATTTTCTGATTTAATGTGTATTTTGTACCTTTCATACTTTGGATATATTTATATTGCTACACTCTGGTTTTCCTTAGAAGTTATTACATGCATTTTTCTCCTCTTAGGTTAGTACAGTTTTATCTATCCTGCATGTTATGATGTACCTAGAGATGAGCGTGTGTGCGGCCCAATGAAAAGAGCTAGATTGAGGATAAAAGAGGGTTTACAATGCCTAATTATGAATTTCAAGAGGAGGTACAACATGCATGTATGAATGAGAGCATAAATCCACGGACATGTGTAAACAAAGTCAAAAAGTTTGGTTTAGGTTTATATTTTTGTGAACTAGGTGTTTGACATATATGTATATTTTATTTGGCTATAAATATCCACCTTGTTTGTACTCCTTGGTGGATAATGAAAATTTGAGAGTTTTTTAGCATTATTAGGATTGTGTTTCTTGTATTCTTAGGTGAATGAAAGTAAGAATTATCAAAGGAGTGATCAAACTTTGTGACATCTTTATAATTAGGGTTTTAAGGGGGAAATTATCTTCAGGGTCCCAATTGATCACCCCCTTCCATTCTCATTTCCCCTTTGCACCTCTACTTTCACATTCCATTTCTTTCACTTTCATTGCTTTCATTTCCACAATATGCCAACGAATATCACCACCCTATATGATATCATATCAAATCATCTAGCCTATTTCACCCACATGGGGAAAGAAAGAGATATCATGGTGTTTTACATGGGATATGTCAAAGAAATAATCAACCCTAAAAAAGATGATACATAAAGAATGTATATTGATTGTGGATGTGTTAGAAACATTACTTGGGAAATAAATTAGGAGGCCTTGCAAGCACTCAAGGGGATATTCTCACGCACTCCTATACTTACACTTCATGGGTTTGGTAAGAATTTCAAAATTGATTATGGTTACCAAACTAAGGTGGTGAATATGAAACTTTCTTCACACCAATGGATGGACATCAAAATTAATCTCATGAGCTGGATAGAATGTCTACCATATGTGGAGTTTTCTACCAAAATGGGAGATCATTTTATTACTCAATTTTATCCTGATGGAACTATTTGGATTAGATACCTTACCTCTATTGATCGAGTACCATTGTCTTTTCATGAAATTTCTAATATGGAAGGAAGATGACTTGAAAAACTCATTAAGCAACAACATGAGAAGGAAAATAAGTGAATGATCCTAAAACACACTATTCATTTGAACAAGGTTCACAAGCAAGTTATATTGGATACCTATGAATTAGTATGGTTTTACACCCTAAAAGAGTGTTATCTAAATAAATGGAAGTTTAAGATCAAGATACATAGTGATGAACCATTTTTAGTGATCAATAAGATTGATTACAATATTTCTTTGCAAGGCGAGCATGATGTTATTGATAAAGTAAATATTTCTAATCTTTCCCCATATTTGGATGGAGAAGTTGTAGAGCCAAGGATGATTATTTTTTAAGAGGGGGTGAATGATATGAAACTGGTGGAATGGCATTCCTGAAGTTGGAGGTTCAATGCCTAATGACATTAGAGAGAATAGAGACTTTCATGTGGAAATATAATTGAAAATGGATGGATTAAAGGCCTGATATATTCTATATTTCATGGTTAGAGAAAATAGACTTATTCCATGTGTATTCATGAATTTGGAATCCTACTCACATTATAGAATCCCCAAATTCAAGGTCGTAGACAACAAAGTCAAATCTGAAGGGCTATGGAATCAAAGTCATGACCTATGTGTGGAAAACATCTTCTACCCCTCAAAATCAAAATCTGTGGGCTAAAACATGTGCAACTTTTTTATAAATTATTCATTAAACTTTATCATTTGAAATTAATGGGAAAAGTAGGTAGGTGGATTATGACTTAAGGGAGTTAGGCCCTTGACTATTGTATATCTCTTTGTCTATAAAAATCTATTTCTATGGAATTGTATCACATTAAAGTTTGTATTAGTGAAACTATAAGATTTTTTTCTATTAATTGTGAGGAATCCTATTTTCTCTTCCTTGGATTTTGTGCATTCTTGACTTGTAAATTTTCTTGTTGGATTGATGATCCAAGATCACAAAACCTACAATTCTATGCCTCAACCCAGGCGTGTTGTGTGGATTGACCATATTATCCCTCTCTCGAGTGCATTGTGTAAGTAGTAGGTCACACTCGTTATTGCAGGTTACGAGTGTAGCGGAAGCACGGTTGGGCTGACACCCAACTTTAATTTTTACCATGATCAATGATTATTCTGGGATCAATATGAAGAAGAACATCAATATCCACAGAATATAATCAAAGATTTAGATAAAGAAGGAAGAGGCCCAAAACCTTTAGAAGGATCTTGCACATCATGTTTATTATTAATTTAATTAATTTCATAAATAAAATAATAGCAGGACATTTTGTATTTTCTTCATTGATGATGTTGATCGTTCGGAACGACCCTTCTAGATTATCTCATTTCAATTGCAAGGATCCAAACTATAATCCCTCTAGTGGTGATCCACACATGCTCCGATGATCTCTGATCGACACCACTCGTTCTCTGGGTGCTAGGGCAGTGAAGTGAGTGTCTTGTGTTGGTCGTTCTTGATCGCTTGTTTTTCAGACTTGAAGAAAGTCTCTCATTATTAAGAGGGGAATAAAGAGGATTCGAGAGAGAAATTGTTTAGCTCAACAATTCTCAATTCAGCAAGCGTGTGGTGTGTTTTCTATGGCACAATAGACGTACTTGTCTATTTATATGCATGGAACTTCAGTTAAAATATTTAATTTCATAACATAAATTAAATACATTCATGAACTTAGAGAAAACCTATGCTCATAATAATAATACCACGTCATTATTTATGGTGCTCTAACTTGCACAAAACAGAATTATGAATAAAATTCCACGTCAAAAAATAATAGTAGCGTCATTATTATTTTAACTCATTCCAACTAATAATTATTTACCGTCTTGAAAATAATTATTTTACTACCAGAACAGCCTTGGTCCGCTCGAACTCCACTTCCATTTATTGAACACTCGAATAAATAAATAAATAATTTATCCTCTTAAATAAATATTTTATTTACAAACTAGTAAATAAATATTTATTAAATGTTCAATAAAATAAATAAATATATTTTATTTAATTTATGCGATCATCTTAACTTGAATAAAATTATTCCACAGTCTTGAGAATAATATTTATTTCATTAGCTAAATTCAAATAGAATTTAACCAAGACCACCAAAAACAGTTAGTGTGTGACCCTCTAGGATTATTTCTCATTGGAATTAGGCGGGCTTGCCTAAAGTCCAAGATTAATGTCTAGCAACGGGTCAAGGCACCCAAGATAAATAACATAAAGTCACAACAATGACATCCACATATGAACACTCACTGTGTAATATAATCCATTTGACTCAATATCTCATCAAGAAGGTTTCATGATAGTGTCATCAACCTTTATGCTTGATACGTTGTTCTTTGACTATATGAAATAAACTTGTCGTTACACCATGGCCATGGAATTTCACATGACGGTTCTATTTCAATCAAAGGGATGAGATATCAACTTCCATAAATGGAAGGGACAAATTCTTTCTTGACTTATCCATTAATATCATATCACTCGTGACGCACCCAACGTACCCTACTTCCCGCCAACTATCTGCATGGCGATTTTCATTAATAAATCAAAGTACATGATTCATGACATGTATTAATGACAATATTAAATTCCAAGGATCATTACACATGCTCTTAGATATAAATATCTGATGACACCAAAACATGCGGAATTTCTACTGGTGGGTCTGTTCTCATAATCTTCTATCTCGGAGATTACCAAGTGAGAACTTCATGAGAGTAAGTCTCATCTACTTATGAGTACTCAAAATTGATGGTATATATTCTATGTGTCCCATCATAGCATGTCATCCAACCATAGAACTATATTTAACAATATTTTTATATCATTTCAAGGTTCTCATCATAGTGGGGAACTTCCATGACCTTATCAATGCAACAAATACTCTAGGACATTATTACATCAAAGTCATGCAGAATAATGAAAAATATATAATAATATGTTTAATATTTAAATACATTAAATATACATGTAATCAAAGTACAACCAGTTGGTTCTAGGACACCAACTCTTACAAACTCCCACTTGGACTAGAGCCAACTGCCTATGAATTTCAGTCCGCTAGACCTCACATGGTGATCATGTTTCTACTGACTCAAGGCTTCAGTCAAGGGTTATTCCATGTTGTCTTATGTGGAAATAATGATCACTAAAACTTCACCTCTATGAGAAAAATCCCTCAAGAGATGATACTTTCGAAGTATGTGATTCATCCTCTGATGTGACCTTAGATCTTTTACGAGAGCCACCGCTGCAGTATTATCACTGTATAGTGTGATGGTATCTTTACTGCTAGGTATCACATCCATCTCCTGGATGAATCTTCGCATCCAAACTAGTTATTTAGGTTCCTTAGAAGCTGCGATATACTTGGACTCTACTGTAGAATCTGTGACCACACTCTAATTTGAGCTATTATAGCTTACTGTACCTCCATTCAAAGTGAAGTTGTATCCTGTTTGTGACTTCATGTCATCTTGATAAGTCTGAAAACTATCATCTACATATCCTATGATAACTAGTTCTTCATCTCCTCCATAAACCAGGAACATATCCTTAGTACACCTCAGATACTTTAGGATAGTCTTGACTACCATCCAATGGCGGTCACCTGGGCCATCTTGATATCTGCCTACCACACTTAATGCATAAGCAACATCTATCCTAGTACATATCATGGCATACATGACTGACCCAATTGCTGATATGTATGGACTTCTTGCCATTATCATTATTTCCTCATGTGTTTTAGGACACATGTTTTTGGAAAGATGAATGCCATGTGATGCTGGAAACAATCCCCTCTTGGATTGTTCCATACTGAATCTCTTTAGTATCTTATCAATGTATGTACTTTGACTTAGGCCCAAAAATCTCTTGGATCTATCACAATGAATATTGATCCCAGGAATATATGATTCCTAGCCCAATTCCTTCATAGAGAAGTATTTATTAAACCATTCCTTAATAGACTATAAGATTTGTATCTCGTTTCCAATAAGTAATATGTCATCAACATATACTATTAGAAAAATGACTACACTCCCACTAAACCTTTTGTAGACACAAGGCTCACATTCATTATTGATAAAACTAAATTCTATTATGGATTCATCAAAATGATTGTTCCATGACCTGGATGCTTTCTTTAATCCATAAATGGATTTATGCAACTTTCATACCTTATTGGAATCCTTTGGAGTCACAAACCCTTTAGGTTTTTTCATGTAGACATCTTCCTGAAGGTTACCGTTAAGGAAGGATGTTTTGAAATCCATTTTCCAAATCTCATAGTCATGGTAAGCCACAATGACAAGTATAATTCTAATGGATTTCAGCATTGCAACTAGTGAAAAGGTTTCATCATAGTCAATTCCTTGACACTGTTTAAACCCTTTTGCAACCCATCGTGCCTTATAAGTACTAACTTGTCCTTCAATGTCCAATTTATTCTTGAATACCCATTTGAAACCAACATGCTTTACATCAACTGGAGGATCTACCAAAATCTAAACTTGGTTTTGATACATGGAATCCATTTCATAATTCATGGCTTCTTGCCACTTGGCAATGTCTGTGCCACTTACTTCTTTCTTGTAGGTTAGAGGATCATTATTATCAACTAATAACGATTAACTATCCTTAGTAAATAGAAAAATGTACCATTATGGTTCTCTAACATCTCTTGTACTCCTATGCAGTACTTGTGTCTCTAGAATAGATTCTTCTTCCACGGGGCTTTGTGGAATCTGTTCCTATACCAAATCTTGTGTACCTTGAGCCTCGACTTCATCGAAGTCTATCTCGCTACCACTATCTCTTTTGGAGATGTGATCCCTCTCAAGTAATATGGTATGTCTTGCTACTATAACCTTTTTGTTAGAGGGGTTGTATAGGTAATATCCCCTTGTTTCCTTGGGGTATCCTATAAAGGTACTCTTTGTGCCTTGGGGTGCGATTTTTTTACCTGAAGAGTCCTTAACAAATGCTTCACTATCCTACGCATGTAAATTCGATAACATGGATTTTCTTCCAGTCTAGAACTCATATAGAATACCATTTATTGATTTAGTTGGTACTTGGTTTAGTATGTGTTCCACTGTTTGTAACGCATATCCCCAAAAGGATAATGGAAGACTCGCATGACTCATCATTGATCTCACCATGTCCAACAGGGTGCGGTTCCTCCTTTTTCTCACACCATTCCACTGGGGCGTGTATAGAGGATGAGTTGGGATAGGATCCCAAAATTCTGTAAGTAATCAATGAAGTCTTGATTAAGATTTTCTCTACCTTATTCTGAGTAGAGTTTCTTAATCTTCTTACCAATTTGGTTCTCAACTTCATTCTTGTATTCTTTTAACTTATCAAAAGAATCCGACTTATACCTCATTAAGTAGATATATCCATATCTATAAAAATCATCAGTAAAATTTATGAAGTATGAGTACCCTCCCCTTAATTCAACTAGAAATGGTCTACACACATCAGTATGAACCAATTTAAGAAGTTATTTATCCCTTTAACCTTCCCCACTAAATGGGGATTTAGTTATTTTGCCTTGTAAACATGCATGACATAAGACAAGTGGTTTTAGTTCTAAAGAATCTAAATATCCATCTTGATGTAACTTTGTCAAGTGTTTCTCGTTTACATGACCTAGCCAGTGATGCCAAAGTTGGGTGTGGTATGAGTCATGTGAAGTATCTTTGTTATCTATTTCTATTACATGGTTTTTGTAATCCAACACATAAAGACCATTGTATAAATGCACCCTACCAAAACAAAATCTATCTTTGTAAAAGAAGCAACATTAATTTTCAAACTTGAAAAAAAATCCATATGTATCTAATATAGATATAGAAACAATGTTTTTATTAATATAAGGAACATAATAACAACCCTTTAACACCAAGATCATCCCAGTTGGCAACATGAGGTGGTATACCCCGACAACTATAACAACAAGTCTGGCTCTGTTGGCTGCTCATAGATCTACCTCCCCTTGGTTAGTATTCCTGAATCTACTTGGTTTCTATATTTGGATACATATGTGAGAACCACAATCTATATCTAATACCCAATTTGTAGAAACATATAGATTTCATTTGATAACAAACTCACCTGAAGCTTCCCCTTGCTTCTTAGGATGGGTGCATTTCTTCTTCTAGTGGCCATTCTTACCACATCCAAAACAGACAGCCTCATGTTTTTTTCCCCCCTTTTGATCTTCCTTTTCTTGGAAGGCCATGAAGAAGCTTTGGGATTAAATCTCTTCTCCTTCCCTTTCATCTTATTCACCATAAGTACAAAAGGCTTTTCACACTTCATATATTTGTCCACTTGGAGAATGAGGATAATAAGATCAGATAGAGACTTCTCAATGTTGTTCATATTGAAGTTGACAAAAAAGTTAGAGAAGATCTGAGGGAGTGATGTGATAATGAGATCGGTGTCTAGTTCTTTGGGGAGTTTAAACCCTAGAACCTCTAGGCGCTCAATGTAGCCAATGATCTTGACTACATGATGCCTACCCGGGGAACCTTCTCCAAGCTTACTCTGAAAGAGTGACTTAGAGATATCAAACCTTTACTATCTTTCTATCTCATGGTAAAGACCACAGAGGTTCTCGAGCATGCTATAAGCATCCATGTTTTCATGAGACTTCATGAGATCACTAGACATTGATGATAACACCAAACATTTAATGTTGAATGTGTCTTTCATATGTTTCTCATAGGCCAGAAAATCCTCATCACTCACCTCTTTGGTAAGTGGATCAGGTAATGATGATTCCAGCATGTAAGAATTCCATTCATGGTGTAGGATAACCTGAAGGTGTCTAAACCATTCCTGGAAGTTACTGTAGGTGAGGATGTTTTCTTTATGAAAAATTGATCACAGGGATAGTGTGGTTGACGAGCTTGTCATTTTTATTCTACAATTAAAAGAGCATATCATTAGTACTTTCTTGATTAAATTTTATGAGAAATAATAAATTTTTATTAAGTCTCCCACTATTTTATCAAGTCCCAATGGACCTCACCATTGAACTCAAAATGTCCAGTTTCCATGACATTCTAGTTGCAGGGATCCATATTCCCCTTTGCATAACCCTAACAAGGGTTTGCCAAGCTATTAGAAGGTATTTAGGTAGGCAGGTCTTTTCCAATTGTGGGCTTGCAGCTACTTGATCTGTTGAGTGGACTCCCCAATCCTGAAATCATGACTTTTGGATTTCCTCAACTCTTGCCTCCAATATTACACCAAGTCTAGAAAGGGATACTCCTCTTGATGTAATATGGTTAAGTCAACCTAAAACCTTTCATAAGGGATTCCTATATAAAAGTAAGTGTCCCAACAAGGGTTAGTCAAACACATAGTTTTATTGAGTTTTGACCTTAATCAAGTAACAAAAGGATTGGTATGACTTAATATTTTATTTGATGGATTTTTATCTCTTATGATTGAATTTCTTATTATCATTATCAAAAGCTTGTTAATATTAAGTGCAACTTACTTAAGTGATTAACCGTGTCTTGATAATATTTACACATAAGTCTAGTTTATCTTAGTTCTATCTTTCATGCTTGTTTAATTCTTTAATTATGTGATTGTGAAAACACATCCATAATGATAAACCATGAAACTAACAGAAATAAAATAAAGAGAATGATCATGAGCTTTTCTAATGGTTAGTTTATCTAACATTTGATAAACTAAGCCTAACCTAGGGGAGAAACATCTTTAACCTTTTGGGTTTATGTTTACAACTTTCCACATGTCCACCTCTGTGTCTCCTGAGATTGGTTTCATCTCGGCTCCATCTTGAACTGCCTCTACTAGATTGGGAGTTCCATCCATTACATATGACTTTTTTTTAAACTCACATATAGGTGAGGGGTAAAAGGGGGTTTTATATAAAATAAACCTTGGGCATGTAGGCCCTACATATTAATGAGGAGAAGACTCATAGGCCAACAAATTTAATTTAAATAAATAAATTAAAAGAAACCATCCACATACAAAGGTCTTAGTCTAGATCATGATCATCCATACATGCAATGATATTTAGGCATAAATAAAACTAGAATTCAATTCTTTAATCGTTCTTTTTTGAGATAAATCATGATCAAATAAATTAATTATCAACTTTAATTAATCAATCCTTTTATCTTAAACCCTTTTTCTGAATTTCCTTAAGATTCCCATCCATCATAATTTTAAACAAATAAATTCATTTAAAATTATATTTGTACATAACTTGTACCGTGGAGGAAACTTGGTGAATTCCCCATTCATAACTACCCAATGAGTAGAAATGAACATTACGCAGATGTTAAATTAAACAAATATATATAAAACACCTATCAAGTGTTGTGTATTAGATTTATTCCTGCACTATGGTACACGTCTCAAGGGTTTGTATAATATAATAATAAATTTTAATAAATATTTGTAATTTGGATGAGTACACAACATGTAGTTTCGACTACACGGCGTGTACTATAGTTCACCATCCATCCGAAGTACACGTCCAGGGACATGGCATGTAGATGTATTTCAGAAATCTTCAGAGTACATGATGTGTTCAGTGGACCACACGCCGTGTAGTATCCGTGTTACATGGTTTCCAGCTGGGAAAGCCATATATGGGGTACACAGTCCAACCCTAACCTGAAGAGACTACACACCGTGTCCAGTAGACTACATGGCGTGTAATATGGAAACCGCGTTCCACCTATTCCTGGTCAACACATAGAGTCATTTAAGACTTAGAAAGACTCCAACACATGGCTTGGTTTGGATAACCGGTCTGATGAATTTAATCTTGACTACATGACGTGTACTACCAAATACACACTGTGTGTTCTGGTGTTGTACAGACAGGAATCTTTGGAACCTCTGGATGAGATCCTCTATTTTATTTTAATCAAAATTAAAATAAAAGATCATTTCTGTAAGGTGAACAAGAAATTAAAGAGGAGGAACAAATCTCAAGATTCAAATTTGCAGAACGATTAACTTGAATTGAAACAACTAAATTATTAAATGCGTAAATCATCAACGAAATATTTAAATAATTATAAACTATGATGTAATCTCTCTGATACCACTTATAGGTTCTGGGTGAAGTGGAAGCGCGGTTGGGCCGACACCCAACTTTAATTTTTACCATGATCAATGATTATTCCAGGATCAATACGATAAAGAACTCTAGTCTCCACAGAATAGAATCAAGGACTTAAATAAAGAAGGAAGAGGCTTGAAACCTTTAGAGAGGATCTTGCACATTATGTTTATAATTAATTTAATTAATTTCATAAATAAAAGAATACCTAGATCTTCAGTATTTTATTCATTGATGATGTTGATCATTCAGAATGAACCTTCCATATTATCTCGTTGCGCTTGTGAGGATCCAAACTAGAATCCCTCTAGTGGCGATCCACACGTGTTCCGATGGCCTCCGATCGACACCACTCGTTCTCCGGGAGCTAGCGCGGTGAAGCGAATGTCTTGTGTCGGTCGTTCTTGATCACTTGTTTTTTGTCCTTAAAGAACATCTCTCATTCTTGAGAGGGTCAGGAAGAGGATTTGAGAGAGAAATTGTTTAGCTCAATGATTCTCAATTCACCAAGCGTGCGGTGTTTTCGCTATGGCACAATAGACATACTTTTCTATTTATATGCATGGAAATTCAGTTATAATATTTAATTGCATAACAGAAATTAAATACATTCAGGAACTTAGAGAAAACTCATGCTCATAATAATAATACTGTGCCATTATTTATGGTGCACCAACTTGCACAAAACGAAATTATGAATAAAATTACGCGTCACAAAATAATAACAGTGTCATTATTATTTTAACTTGTGCTAACTAATAATTATTTACCGTCTTAAAAATAATTATTTTACTACCAGACTGAACTTGATCTGCTCAAACTTCACTTCCATTTATTGAACACCTGAATAAATAAATAAATAATCTATTCTCTTAAATAAATATTTTATTTAAAAACTAGAAAATAAATATTTATTGCATGTTCAATAAAATAAATAAATAAATTTTATTTAATTTATGCGATCATCTTAACTTGAATAAAATTATTCCGCAGTATTAATAATAATATTTATTTCATTAATTAAATTAAAATAGAATTTAACTGAGACCACCAAAAATTATTAGTGTGAAACTATTTAGGATTCTTTATCGTTGGCATTAGGCGAGCTTGCCTAAAGTCCAAAAGTACTATCTAGAAATGGTTCAAGGCACCTAAGAGAAAGAACATAAAGTCACAACAATGACATCCATATACGAATGCTCACTGTGTAATTTAATCCCTTTGTCTCAATATCTCATCAAACAGGTTTCATGATATTGTCATCAACCTTTATGCTTGATACGTCGTTCTTTGACTATCTGAAATAAACTCATCATTAAACCATGGCCATTGAATTTCGTGTGAAAGTTCTATTTCAATCAAAGGGAAAAGATATCAACTCCCATAAATGGAAGGGAAAGATTCTTCATCGACTTATCCATTAATATCATGTCACTCGTGACGCACCCAACGTACCCTACTTCCTTCCAACTATCTGCGTGACAGTTTTTGTCAGTAAATCAAAGTGCACGAGTCGTGACACGTATTAATTATAATATTAAAGTCTAAGGATCATTACACATGCTTGCAGATAGAAATATATAATGACACCAAAACACGCAGAATTCCTACCGGCAGGTCTGTTCTTATAATCTCTTATCTTAAAGATTACCAAGTGAGAACTTCATAAGAGGAAGTCTCATCTGCTTATGAGTACTCACACCCGATGGTCTGCATGCTATGTGTCCCATCATAGTATGTCATCCAACCATAAAACTATATTTAAGAATATTTTTATAGCATTTCAATGTTCTCATCATAGTGGGGAACTTCCATGATATTATCAATGCAACAAATACTCTAGGACATTATTACATCATAGTTATGTAGAACAATGAACAATTTTTAATTATTTGTTTAATATTTAAATACATTAAACATCCATGTAATCAAAGTACAACCAATTGGTTCTAGGACACCAACTCTTACACTTATAACATTGATTGACTGCTTACATCCACCAATCCAAAATCCATACCCATCATCTGTTAATTAGCCCCATCTTCTACAATCCACAATCTTTACCCATCATATGTTATTTAGCTCTGAATAAAATCATTTATTCACCATCATATGCTATATATTTTGGGCCAATCAGAGCATTTTTCATCATGATGATCATTGCCTCAACTCACCCATTGATTGAGATGAGACACTACCAATTGATGGTCAAGTGCCTGGTTAAAACATACTTCTTGGTGGTATGGAAACTTCTAGATGATTGTGAAATAAGGAGGAACTTCTTGTCAAGAAGATGTACCATCATTAGAAGGACCTTCACAACAAACATCATGGAGTTAACTACCATGGTTACTGGTTTCCTTATTGTTGGTATGGGAGGACCTTTGTGTCGGATGGATATTTCATCCTGGGGAGGACCTCCATAGTAGGTTCCAAGGGGAGGATCTCCTTATTTATCTTTGTTTTTGTGGGTAAGACCTTCACAACAAGCATCCTGGGGAGGTACTTCAGGATTATCAATTTGTTGATTTTTAGCACAAGGAGGTCCTTCGTGTTAGACACCATGGGAAGGATTGTTGAGTCGAAAGTTATACTTTCTACCTTTTCTTTCCTTAGTTTTGGAAATTAAAAACACCTTCTTAAAACACTATTTCACTAACTTTATATTTTCTAAGTGTTTTGGTTTTTTTTGTAGAAAAAATTATTTTATACCAAATGAATAAATAGTTCTAATATAAAATGAATATATACTTTTATTATTCAATCTGATTTAGTGGACTAAAGGTGCGCTTGATACATCAAATCAACTATTTCCCTAACCAGTGGTTAGAATTATGTCTTGTCTATTATAATGACTAAATTCATGACCATTAGAATAATATTAGTACTGATACATCAAACTGACCTCTTTTCAGTTTATCGTATTGAAAATTAATAGTATGGTTCATCGAACTGTACAAATTTTATAATCGGAGTATATAGATTTTTTTCTATTGGAAAAAATACATAATATCATTTTAATGGTGCTAAAATAAATAAATTTGGACAATGAAATGCTTATCTTTCAAGCTTGATATCCAAATCATTATGAGCTTTCAAAGTGAAAGCTGTCCAAGGCCATTGCAACCAACTCTGAAATATCACCGTTGGAAGATTTTCTATAAATAGAAGGTCATTTGAAGAGCTGAGAGATGATGAATTATCAAATAAAATAATCTAAGGATGTCTCTATGTGAAAATATTATTCCAAAGTTTTGTAATACTTTAGAGAGTTGAAGTTCTAAGGAATCGTTGTGAGGGTTGTAAATTCCTTTAAACAATTTGATTTTGTATTCGGTGAATCTGATCATGGTACTAATCGAGGGATTTAGGGGATAAGAATATGGTGAATCCAATCCATCAGATCGAGGGATTCTGGGGATAGGAAGATAAAGACCGATCATCGTAATGAGGACTTTCTTATGAAATAAATACAAAGATGAATCCGATCATCATATCTAAGGATTCTAGGGGATTAGAATACAAAGTCGTACCAATCATCATATCAAGGTATTTAATGGTAAGGAAAGACATACCTTTATAGTAGGTATAAAAATGTGTATATCTTTAGTTAGGATTTCTGAATTTCTTACCTCTTAAGGTTAAAGAGTAAATTCTTTTATTAAACCTTGTAAGTCATTCTTACTATTATAAGCTTACATATTTATTGTTTATACAAGTTTTAATTTCCATTGTGCATATAATTTAGAAAGTAAGTTTATACTTAACTTTATAATATTAGTTTTTATCGGACTTATTGTGATACTAATAAATAATGTTGATATAATCAGAAAGTTACTGTATTAAATTTTGATACTTTGATCATTGGACAATATCTGAGTCCAATAATTTTTTTCTTAATAGGTTTTGTGTTTTGTTTTAGGTTACTTTTTTAAACTATAATTTACCCCCACTTATAGCCATCATAAAATCTTACCATCAAATAATTGGTATCAGAGAAGAATCTACTGCTTTACTTGTTGAGATTTTACTTTCTTTGTCATTTTTAAGTTTATCAAGTTATATTTTAAACTTCTTCTTTATATATTTTTTTACACTAATGTGTTTTTAGTAAAGATTTTATATTATATTTAAGATAATAGGTTTTAATGTTGGCACTTTATAAAATTTTAATCCTAGTCGACCACCTATATTTGATGGAAATGATTATGAGTACTGGAGAGACAGAATAAAAAATTTCATTATCAATACTGGTGTTGATAATTTTTTTATGCTTACCAGAGATTATAATATTTTTGAGCAAGAAGTTACTACCTTTACTCATTAGAAAAAACAAGAATATAAACTAAATTATAGAGAAAATAATACTCTAATTTGTTCCATGATTAGGAATATATATAGCCAAATATATTTGTGTGAAGCATAAAATAACATATGGACAAAGTGAAGTTAATCACTTTGGATCTTCTAAAGTTGTTGAGACAAGAAGATATATGGTGAGATAAGAATATAAATCCTTTTATTTCTTACCTAGAAAATTAGTAGAAAATTACATCAAATATTTATAAATATTATTAATATCTTACATTCTCTTGGAGAGAAATATTTAAAAGATGGAATCTTGGTTAAAAATATTATAGAAATTATTTCTAATGAATGAGAATCCAAAAGGACAACCTTGGATGATATAATAAAGATTACAAATCTAATTCTTGATAATATAATTGGTAATATCATGCAATACGATGGTATATTGAAAATAGATTCTTAAAAGATGAAAAAGGATAATGGAAGATTTGCTTTTGCAACAACATATTATGTTCCTACTAAAGATCAATCCACTAAAAAAGTTGTGAAATCCTCAAAGAAGAAGAAAGAGATTATTGAATCAGATTCTAGTTCATCAACACCTTATGAAAATTAGTTATAAAATATTTCTTGAAGGATGAATAAGATTGTGGTAAAAAATATTTTTAGTATATATACAAGAAAAGTCATAAGGATAAGAATGATAAGAAAAAATCTTATGAAGATATGTGTTACTAATGTAATAAGACATTACACATTTGACGGGATTGTCCTAAGTTTAAAAGGAAGGAATGATATAAATTTTGATAAAAATTCCAAGATGTATTACAAGAAGAAAAAAAGAATAGTTTGAAAGATTCTGACACTTAGTGTGCAAGCAGAGAATACAATTCTTTAGACAATGAAAGTTTTGGATAAAGGGATATTAGTTTATTTGATGAAATACCAAAGGTGAATAATTATTTCATGAAAAACTTATAAACTTCTAAATCCATTACAAATATTACTTTAAATGAAAACTATCCTGATAGTAATAATGAGAAAAATTATACATGTTCAGATGAAGAATATTCCTTAGTTAATGAGGATAATACCCTACCTACTTTTGAAGAATTATCTAGGTTTGCTAAACTTCTTAAAAATAAAATTTTTAAAACTTCTAAAAAACTTGATAATTCCCAAGAAAAACTTTCAAATCCAAATTAAAGGATAACTATTTTAACTAATTAAATATTAGATATAGTCTTTCAAAAGATCTTTAGAAAACTATTTTTTAGAAAACTAGTTTAAAAAATGATTTCGTAAAACTTCGTTCCAATAAAAGTTCTTTTATGGATAAGAATTTATTTGTGAAGTGAAACTAAACTCTGAAATTTCTAGTTTGAAGAAATTTTTATCTATGTTTACCACTATTAAGGAAAAATTTGATAAAATTTATAGACAAATTAAACCTTGTAGAAATATTTCTAGAGTAGGTTTTACCAATAATAAGCTTGTTTTTAGTAATAACTATTTTGTTCCTAAAAGTGATCTATTTTACACAAAATATCAAAGTGGTGGACATTGGAAGAAAGGATGTTCTCTAAAAAAAGTTCACTATTTATGCTTTCATAAAGCATATTTTTACAAAGGAATAAAATTTTCTCAACGTAGTAATGTTGAAAAAACGTGGTTACCTAAAATTTTATTCTCTGATAATATTGGACCCAAGAAGGTTTAGGTTCTGAAAGACTAATATTTTTTTTTGTTTTCAAGAAAATAAGAAATGAATCAACAACCAAGAACATTTAGTACATGTATAGTGGTTTCTACAGACATATAACCAACAAAAAATATTTCTTTAAGAATATTATAAAGATGAAAGGTGGAAAAATAACTTTTGGAGATAACGATCAAGGAGAAATCATTGGTATAAGTGACATTATTATTCTTGAAAAAACATTAATTTCAAATGTTTTATTTATCATATTACTTAAGAACAACCTTATGATCATAAGTAAATTATGTTATGAGGGTTGTCTTGTGAACTTCAGGAATGAAAAATGTTCTATTCATAGTACAGAAGATGAGTTTATTCTTTCTTCCAATCGACATGAGAATGTTTACACTTTAAACTTAGAAGAACTTAGGAGCCAAGACTTACCTTGTTTTAGTAAAATGGAAGATCACTCTTGGTTATAACATAGAATATTAGGACACTATAACCTTAAAACTTTAGCTAAGTTGTCTAAGAAAAGAATTATTAAGGATCTACCAGAGCTTATGTTTGATACTTTTAAAATTTGTGATCCTTGTCAATATGGTAAGAAACTAAAGTTAAGTTTTAAGTCTATTAGTTAGGTTTCAACTTCTAATGATTTACAGTTAGTGCACATGTACTTATTTGGTCCTACATAAACTAAAATTATTGGTGAAAAATACTATGTATATGTTTTAGTTGATGACTACACTAGATATACTTGGGTCTATTTTCTAGCAAGAAAATTAGACGTCTTTAGTTATTTTAAAACTTTTATAGTCATAGTTAAAAATGATAAAAACCTCTCTATGGTAACTATTCGTAGTGATCATAGAGAATTTTTAAATTATGATTTTGAAACTTATTGTAGTAAGAAAGGTATTGTACACTTTTTAGCACTTAAAAATCCACAAAAAAATGGTGTAGTTGAAAGAATAAATAGAGTTGTTTAGGAGATTACTAGAACCATGATGAGTGAATACTCAGTTGATAAATTTTTTTGGGTTGAAGCAATTAGTACTGCCTATTATACTATAAACCGTGTTTTAATTAGACCTTTTATTAATAAAATCCTTATGAGTTGTGGATAAAAATAAAACCAAAACTTTATTACTTTAATGTATTTGGACACAAAGTATACCAAAGATAACTTACAAAAATTTTCTCCAAAATATGATGAGAGTATATTTTTAGGTTACTCCACAAATTGTAAGCCTTATATATTTTTCAATAAAAATTCAATTATTATTGATGAAACAGTGCATGCTAAGTTTAATGAAACTGATCCCTTTGTTTTCAAATAACTCCAACTTACATCTTTGAATGTTATTTATAAAGCTGATTTTTAACCTATGTTAGAAAGTTCTCTTGAGAAAAAAAACTAAAGAATATATTTATAAAGTTATTACTCAAGAATATTTTCAACCTATTATTGAAGAAAAAACTTTTTAAAACCCAATAAGTCAGTTGTTTCTTAGGAATCATCCTAGTGATAATATTATTGGTGTTGTAGATCAACCAGTTAGGACTAGAAGTTCTTTAAGAAATGAAATTGATTATCTATAATTCTTATCCCAATTCAAAAGTAATAATACTGATGATCCATTAGGTTATGAGGATTGAATAAAATCAATACAAGATGAACTAAATGAGTTTTAAAGGAACAAAGTTCATACTTTAGTTGAACATCCTAAAGATACTTTTATAATTAGAGTAAAATGGGTCTTTTAGAATAGATGTGACGAAAATTGTATAATAGTTAGAAATAAATCCAGACTTGTTGATAAGAGTTATAATAAACAAGAGAGAATAGAATATGAAGAAACTTATGATCCAGTAGTAATACTTGAGGATATTCTTATACTTATATCTTATGCAGCATTCTTAAATTTCAAACTATTTCAAATGGATGTAAAGTGTGATTTCTTAATGGATATGTTCAATAGGAAGTTTATATAGAAAAACCACTTGGTTTTAAAAATAAAAAACATCCAAAACATGTTTATAAACTTACCAAGGCACTTTATGGACTTAAGAAATCCCCTAGAGCTTGGTATGATAGATTAACTGATTTTTTGTTACAAAATAATTTTTTCAAGGGAGCTACGAATCCAACCCTTTTTATAAAATAAGTTAATAAAAATATTTTGATTTTACAAATCTATGTTTATGAAATTATATTTGGTTCAACTCAAACAAATTTAATATATTCCTTTGTAGATCTTATTAAATATGAGTTTGAAATGAGTATGATGTGTGAGTTAATAATATACTTTCTAGGTTTTAAAATTTCACAAAAACCAGAAGGAACTTTTATATCTCAACAATATATACAAAATATCTACTTAATAAATTCAGGTATGAAAACACTAAAAGTATTAGTATTCCTATCAGAACCTCAAATACTTTATATCTTGACGAATATGAGAAACCATTTGATCAAAAGACTTTTATAGGTATGATTTAAAGTTTACTTTACTTGACAGTTAGTCATCCATATTTAATTTTTTCAGTATTCTTATGTGCTAGATATAAAACCAATCCAAAAGAGACCTATATTAAAGTTTTCAAAATAATTTTTTGTTACCTTAAGGTAACTATGAATTTAAGTTTTTTTACTCTTCTAGAAATGATTTTGAGTTACTTTTTTTGGATGATGAGTTTGGTGGATATAGAATTGATAGAAAAAGTACATCTGGAACATGTCATTTCTTAGAAGAAGTTTTTGTTCCATGGTCTTATAAGAAACAACACTCAGTATAACTTCCCAATACTAAAGCTGAATATTTGGTAGTAGGAAGTTTTTGTGCAAGTGTTGTGGATGCAAGACACACTCACTGACTATGACACAAATTTGACTAAAACTCAAATTTTATGTGATAACACAAGTTCCTTTTCATTAAGTAAAAACTTATCACATCACTCACGTGCTAAACACATAGACATAATATACCATTTCCTTCAGGATCACACACTAAAAGGAGATATAATTTTACAATTTATCAGAACATGATGACAACGTGAAAATATTTTTACTAAACACCTTAGTTATGATAGACTTGAATACATTAAATAAAAGTTAAAAATGATCAATGTCAAGTGATTATTCATATCTAAATATTTTTTACTAATATTGTTACATTAATTAACTCCTTCTCAAAGGGGGAGTACATATGAACTCCTTATAAAATATTTTCTTATAAAACTTTTAGTTTTTCTAAAATTTTTAGTTTTTATAAAACTTTTTTGTTTTCTAAAAGACTTTTGTTTCCTAAAACTTTTTAACTTTCTAAAAGTTTATTCTCATAATAACTTCTTCTGAGTCAAAAACATTTATAAAATATTTTAGAATCAAAAAATTTTATATTTTTCAGATTCAGAATTTAAGAAAAAACACCGCAACTAAAATATATTATAAAAAATATTTCTAAGACAAAATTTTTATGAACTCAAAAATTGTTATAAATTTTTTTTGGACAATACTTTGGTTATAAAAATTATTTTAATCAGTTTAAATTACAAAAACAAAAAAGAACTTATTAATCATACTGATGAAACATTTCTACTCCAAAATATACTTTATAATTATTTTAGTTTTTTCACTGATCCATTACTTTAGTTTATAAATGTTGTTGTACATTTTTTTTGTTTTAAAACATAAAAGTTTTTCTAATAAGTTTTTTACTCAATATGATAAAAAGTTTTTTTAAAAACATTAAGAGTTCAAATTTATATATAAAACATTCTTCATTTTAATATAATCCATTAGATCATATAAGGATATCCAATCTCAACCATTGAAATGAATCTGGAATTTGTATAATCATCCCCATGCCTATATAAGGGTGGGCCACCACATGTACCACACCAATTTTTAGAAGTTTCAACCCCGACTCTCACCAACTCTTTTAATGATCACTCTAAAGTTTAGGAATTCATACAATCATCGATAATTCTATTAGTATGATGGAAACTGATAAAGATTTTATGAAAAGAAAATTAGTCAGAGAGAGACTCATTGAGAATAAATGGTATGAGAAATGCAATTCTATTTTGAAAAGAGTTATCAAATTTCAATGTTGGGAAAGGATTAGTTTTCAGAAAGAAGATTTTGAATTATATTACCCTGAGATAGTGATAGAGTTTTAACCTAGATGTTAGAAACATCTTCATCAACCTATTCCAAGTATGTAATGTAAGAGCCTCCGTGATTCAAGTAAATTCTCCTTAAAAAGTTTAAAGCCGCGATGGGGGCTGCCTGCCCCATACCAGCCTATCGCTTTGGTGCCCATCCACACGACTTCAACTCCCGCATGTTGGCATGAGATATCTACAGGGTGGGGAATGATTCCATTATATAGGTACTCTCATACCATGGTGTTCACTGCATAGCATTGAAGGAACTGAGTGGGTGATAGTGCTCGTCAAGGGGTAGGAGTTGATGTAGCCATCCCAGTTGGTAGTGTACACCTAAGGTATCACTTGATGGTGGTTCATCAAAACCTGGGCTATCCTGTAGTTTCCCCTAGCCTAGTTGGGGAGATTGAATCCTTGTAGTGTGTTTGTTGAAAAGACCATTTTGATGTTGGGGGAGACATGAACAAGAAACCCATTAGTGAAATATCACAAATGAGAATGCATAGTATATCTTTTTTGCAAGTAAATTATTTCACATCGAGTTCAACATTTTTCTATTTTTAACGTACCCTTCTTCACATTTCTGTAGAACCAATTTTCAAAGGTGAACAACTGAAAGTGAATTAATTATGCTTTGAGTATTACATGTCAAAATTGAGAGGATGAGAGGTTGAATCATCTCCTAAGACATCTTATTGTCTAATCCATAACTCTCTTATAAATTTAAGACATAATCATGAAATCATTCTAGGTAACAATATTGGTTACCCTTGTCACGAAAACAATTGATTGAAACCATGCATTTGTGAGGACACTGTATGTATGATAGGTTTTCCATCATCCCTCATTGGTTGATTACGATACAGTTTAAAGCCATATACCTAGGCACTTTGGAATTTTTCACTATCCAAGGAGGTGGTTGGTGTTGTGGAGTTGAGATTCCATTTGATGAGGCATGTCATATCTTTCACAATTGTGTGACAGACCATGTGGTGCCTTTTAAGGTCATGTAACCATGATCAATGTGTCTTTTAGTTTTAGTTCGTACGATTAGGACTAAAGGTTGTGCCTATTAATTTTGTACAACTAAAACCAATGTGTGTTGTAGTTTTAGGTTATATGATCAAGACCTATTTCGATAGTATAAATTCATGTGGAATAAACTATTAAGTGAAATTTACCTAACAAAGGTTTGGTGCGAGTCTTAAGCATGAGAAAATAATAGGATACTCCGATCCATGTCTGATAGAAAGTGGGAAAAGCGGAGGTTTGTGTGGGGATTATGCATGAGCTGTCCATAGGAGAAGACCTTCACAAAAGAGTCCACCACATTCCAAAACTTACATGAAGATAAATCCTTATGAAGAGAACAACACAAACTACAAGAGGCCATTGCTTCGTGGAAGATAAATTTTATGCAAGGGGGGGGGGGGGGTGGTGGTGTTTATGAAATGTGGTTTCTTATGCGAAGTTTTTTACCTTGCTAAATAATTATATGGGATAGTGTACCACATAAGTTGCACGCGATAAGGATATTTTTGTGGTTCTTTAAAAAGGTTATGCATTTGGGTTTCCGAAAAAAAGGAAAGAGACTAACTATTTACGTAAAGTGTGTATCTCCCCTTTATGCTTGGATTTAGAGTTTATTTGTGGGAATTAGTCTTCTGATCTTTTTTGCAGTGGTTTTCTTTCAAAGGAATCAATTCTGTGAAGTTCGTGGCTTCAAAAATCCCAGTCTTCCTGAAATGTGTGTCGGATGGGCTATTTATAGGAAAAAACTCACGAACCATGAAGGAATATTATTCTACGACTGATTAAGGTGGTTTCTTATGAGAATTTTTGTACCTTGATAAGTAATTATATAAGACAGTGTACCATGTATGTTGCATGTGACAAGGATATTTTTGTGGTTCCTTGCAAAGGTTATGCATTTGGATTTTCTACAAAAATGACAAGGCGACTTACCATTTATGTGAAGTGTGTCTCTCCCATTTATGATTAGATTTGGAGTTTAATTGTGGGAGTTAGTATTCTGATCTTGTGTCTCAGAGTTTTTCTTAAAAAGTAAACAATTCATTGAAGTTCATGGCTTCAGAAATCATAGTCTTCATGACATGCATGTCAGATGGGCTATTTATAGGAAAAACCTCATGACCCATGAAGGAATCTCATTCTCCAACCACTTAAGGGAGATGAGTCACATAAAATCTAGGTTATTTTAAAGGATATTTGTTCTTTGACCACATAAGGGAGCTGCACTGCATAAGATCAAGTGACCATGAAGGTCTCCTTTATTTGACCGCATAAGGGAGCCCGACCGCATAATTCTTTTGAGGTCACATAATTTTTACATGGTTTACAATATTTACTTTTCATAAAAAGGATATTTTTCTCAGGTTTCTCCCAATATTATTCTATGTATCGGGTTTAATAGCCTAAGATTTTAAAAGGAAAACCATGTTCGATAGCATATATGACATGAAACACTGAGCTTAAACAAAACATGAAATATTATTATTTAAATATGACCGTTATAACCCAGTCATTAAATTGAAAGGTATAAATAAGATTAAATTATTTATGAAATATTTATAAATAATTTTCTCAATATAAATGTATTAATTAATGCTTAGTAAATAAGCATTCAATTTTTGGTAAATTCATGTTATGTTTTAAAAATATATTTCCTTAAAAAATGAGGATGATTATTCTTTTGTGAGAGGATAATAAAATTAATTTCTAAATGGTATTTTATAAAAATTATATAATTTTTTAAATCAACATATCAAAATTATCTTATGGTGAAATTTTGAGATTTTTTTGAAAAAAATGGGTTTTCAGTGAATATTAAAAAATACTAATTTTTGTAAAACTATAATTTATTTTCATTAAATCAAGTAATTTAAAAGAACCATTATATTTTGGATTAGGTCTTAAAGTGAAATGTGATCTATTTTATTTAGAACAATCTAATTATTTTCATTTAAATTTTCAATTTCCATGATTTTGGTATAAATCTATTTTTATGCTTAGAAACACATTTTTATGAAATTTGTGTTTTAAGTGTATAATATTTTTTATTTTAATTAATTAAAATAAGCACTATTTAGGAACAATTTAAATGAAATTTATAGATTATATATCTATTCATATGAATTTAAATTCATATAATGAAGATTACTAGTCATATAGAGTTGATGCAAATCATCTTTTCATTGAAAAATTCATTTTTTTAAAACCGTTTTCACTGCACTTTGCAAGATTATTATAAAATGAATTTCTGATAATTATAAATATTGAATATGGAAAATTTGATTCTATATTTTTATTCAAAATAATTAATATTATTTAATAAGGTCATCTTAATTTTTGGTTATAATGAACAATAAAAACAGTAAAAATTTATCACCATAATAAAAAGGTAAATCAGGTTAACCTAGGTTAAAAATAAGTGATAAGACCACCATTTTTCATCTTAATTATTATTGGATCACTATCTATCTTTTAAATATCTTCTATGTGTTCACATAGAGATAAAATCAAGTTGTGAATGAATCTTAATGGTTATTTTGAGCATAAAAAAATTATTTTCATGATTTTAATTTATTTCTATTTTTTAGTGTCTATATAATTACTTTAAGTGTTTATGTAATGCCAACAAAATATTTATTAAATTAATAGAAAAATAAAATAAATGAATTTAAAAATATTAAAAGTAATATAATTTTAAATCATTATTGTGTTTTTTGAATTTTGTAGATAAATATAACTTGTAAGAGAGGTGAAAATGGAATAAATTCGAATCCCTTTTTTGTCATGTTGTTTTCAAAGTCAAATAAAACGAATAGTTCCAAAATTGACATTAATTTTATTTTATAATAAATAATATTTTATTAAATGATTTAGAATTCCTAAAAATCCTATATTTGACCAAGTAATCGGTATATATTTAAAAATATCAACTATGGTCCATTCATTGACCAATTTTCCTTTTAAAATAACTATATTGATCTCTAAAGAGTAAAAAATTTCATTATCATAGTAATTTTAAAAAAGGATTAACACTAGTTTAAACCAAAATATAAGGATGAAAACATCATCTTAACTTGTCCAAATTTCATTGGATAAGAGGATTTTGATCTATCCTCACATTATCTTCAAATTATATCAGTTTTCTATGAAAATTAATTTATATTAATTTAATATTTTATTAAATTCCATAAGTGACCATACCTAAGGGTATATCCTGTCCTATTTTATTCACACTTAAAACATTTTTTGGTTCGGCCAAACCCTGACCAAATATATTCTTTCCCTTTCCATATCCTAGAGGTATTGGTTTGATTATAAAACTTTCCTAGGAAGGATTTTGATGTAAACTGAAAGAGTTTTTCTGAAGAAGAGGTATCGTTCTTAATCGAGCATTTTTGTTTTATTTTTTCTTCCACCCTCCAAATATTATTCAAACATGATGATATAATAAAATAGGTATCTCCCATATAATAATATATTATGTTAATGACACAACCTAAATACCTATTCTTTCCAATAAAATGAGAAACAAAACCATCATTTGTATGTACGATGACTTACCGCCTCGCGAACCGATGTAATTCGTTTTCCATCATCACCTCTCACGACTATTTATGATGATGAATTTAATGTATATATATGATATTTAATGACATATTTATCATTATGAAAAAATAATATGTCATATATTTTCTTACCATTCCATTCATTGAAAGATGACGATGTCGTCCTTGCGCACGTGTGGATTACCACCTTCATGAAGTGATGTGATTCATTTTTCATTACCACATCACATGGTCTATATATATATATTTATTTAAAGAATTAATATGGTATTTATTATATAATTATTATTTTTAAATATAAAATGATACGTATCTTCTTTCTATCATGATATTTAATGAAATATTTATCATTATGAAAAAATAATATGTCATATATTTTATCACCATTCCATTCATTGAAAGATGATGATGTCGTCCGCGCGTACCTGTGGATTACCAATTTCATGAAGCGATGTGATTCATTTTTCATTACCTCATCACATGGACAATATATATATATATATTTATTTAAAGAATTAATATTATATTTATTATATAATTATCATTTTTTAAATATAAAATAATACTTATCTTCTTTCCACCATGATGGTTGAAAAATGGAAACGTTACTTATGTGTACGTATGACCTATCATCTCTATAATTGTAGTGTAGTTTATTTTTCATATCCATTTTCATGGTTTGTTTTAAAAGTATAATTTATTTAGAAATATGATAATTATTTTATGATTATTATTCTTGATATTATGAAATAATGACCTCATTGACCATAGTCAACCCACCGAAGTCATTTTGGACTTATGAGCCGAATATCATCAAAATGTCTGACATGAACTTAAATGATTAAGTAATTGAATATAACATGATAATAAATTAAATAAAAGGGTTAATACAATTTCAAAAATTCTTAAATAAAGTAAATAATTAACGTAAGTTTATTATTCAAGAAAATAAACAATGTACATGACGAGTCAGACTCAAGGTAATAGACTTTCTTTAAAAAAAAGTATTTTTAAAAGTTTTCCTTCAACTATTTCTTCTATGTCCATGTTCTTATAAATATTTCAATAAATTTTTTATTTATACTTCATTGAATTATAAATTTCATTTTTGACCATATTTGAATTTATTTTCAATATTTTTAAAAAGTAATATTTTTTAAGATTTTATGTAAGGGTCACTTTACTTTAAAAACCTCATTTTAAAAGTTTTAAAGATTTATTTTCTAAAACTTTATCCTCCATGTCCATATTCTTAAAGATATTTTATTAATGTATTTTTATGAGAATAAATTAATTATAAAGGACATTTTATGTCTATTTTTTACTTTCTTTCAAAGGTTTTCAAAAGAAATATTTTTACTTATTTTATACTTAATGTTTTGATTTTCTTTACAAAAGACAAAAGGAATGTTTTATTTAAACGTATACAACATCAATGGATTTTCCCACTAATATAAACATTATTTGATATTTGAATTTATCTATAATAATCCTGATTTTATTCAAATAAAAACCCTCTTTCCCTTTTGAAATATTTTGATTATGGGTGTAAGGGATCTTTTTAAATCACACTTTATCTTTGGGTTATAAACTTTCTCCCTATAACTCAATTTATCTCTATATTTAATGTTATTAAATGATTATAAATTATATATATATGTCTTTCAAATATATACCTAGCTTATTCTCCCTTATTTTGATGTGGTAATACATTCCTTATATTCATTTCTCAAATGTCTTATTTAAGAAATATCTTGATTATGATATTTGGAAAAATTATGCAATCCATTTTCTTTCCAAGTGTAATTATTATGTTTATGAATTATGATTGATTTCATTTTTTTTCACACATAATCATGAACATATTATGATAGGTACACCCGAATAAAGCTCCAATGCATTGGGTAAATGTAACACCCCGAGATTTTATGAGATATATTCTTTTTAATTTATGTCATATCTTCTGTTGTACACTATACCAAGATTATCTTGCGCTATATGCAATACCTTATTAGCTTCAAGTATACGCAACACTATTCTTGGATCGTGTTATACAAAATTTCAAGTTCGTTTGATTGTAGTTATCCTAAGCAACATTGAGTGTATATATATATATATTCAATGTATAAATGAAATATGGTTGGATTATGTTATACACAACAATAAAGGAGTCTTGCACTACATGCAACCCTGACTTGGCTTGCATTACACGCAATCACGACCTTCCTCGATAGCGAGTGTTGTTCGTAATACCGGGTTTCACTAAACAACGATATATGGTTATACTATTATTATGAACTAGCTGTTATGAATAGTATTAACTATATTTTGAATTTTATAACATTATTATTCATCTTACACATTATCTAGAACATGGTATGATAACAAAATAAATTTTTCTGGGTAAAATAAGTATTTTTCAAAAAATGCAGTTTTGCCGCCTTTTGATGATGCACCCACTTTAAATCTAGTTTTTGACATGTTTATAAGTTCAATTTGATAAAATAAAATTCTTCTTTGTAATTAGGATATAAAAATATACTTTGGATAAATTTTTCATATTATTCTGATAACTTTCATATTTTAATGAATAGTAAAAACACGCTATATTTTAATTAAAAACAACTTTTTTCATCGTAATAATTTATATGGTTAAATTATAATATTTAATGGTTTTAAAGTATAACTATAATATATTTTTACCATTTAATATAATTTATATAATTAGCATTGATTTTACATTGATTAAATAGGTAAAATCATTTCAATCTTTTGCAATGTTTTAACTTTTAAAACTTGTTTTCTTAACAACAAGATTAATTTTAAATTAATTTCTGAAACTTTTTTAATTTGAATTTGAAAAAATTGATTCCATATTTGGAATCAGTAGGTCTAAATTATGTTAATAGGCTACTTTTTTATTTTTGGGCACTATGAATAGTAACTACGGTAAATTTTATTTACCATAGTTAAAGGTAAATCGGGTAATTAAGGGTAAATATAATATTATAAAATTACCCTAACACTTGTATTAATATAATTGGATGATTATTTTTAGTCCTAAGGCATATTTGGGTTTAAATGTAATCCATTGGAACCCACTTGGATGTGATTAAGACCTTTAATTTATTTTATTTTAAAGAAAGTGAAATATGTCTCACTCAAACTTTAATAATTAATGTATTTTTAATATAAGGTTATATAGAATATAAATTATATTATAAATACTCATTTGAAAGCTAAAATGTTTTTATTTGTTATGGTAATTTATTTGTAATTTTTAATAGATATTTAATTACCTTAATCGCTTATACATTAATGATGTAGAAATTATTTATTTAGTGAAAAATAAATAATATAGTTTTTATTAAAATAATAATACCCATTAAAAGGCCCAAAAACCTGACCAAAACTTATTGGTCATATATATATAAACCATAACCATTTAAGGGCCTAATGTTTGAACATTTGGAGCTTTATAAAAGAGATTATGACACTTATATTATTTTATTTTAAATGATGTCAAAGTTGTCACCTTCATAATTTATTAAATATAACAATTTACATGTTGTGATTTTAAGATGATAAATTCGAGTAAAAGTATTATTTTGAAATATATTAGATTTATAATAATAATATTATTTTATTTTTAATTTTTATGAAACTAATAAGTATATTAAATGATTATACAAAAATGATGTAGTAATTGCTTTATGAAGAGAAATATCAAATAAATGGTTTTATAAATATTAACATAAATATTATATGAACTAATTAATGTTATCCACAAATTTTATAGATTAATATTACATTTTAGAAATCTATTAAACTTTTTTTTTCTAATATATCCTCTTTTTGGATTTTATTTAAATTCAAATAAATGAATAGTGTCAAAATTGACACTATTTTTATTTTATAAAAATAACATATTATAAAATTGTTTAAAAATCACAAAAATATTTAAAAATTATAAATTGAAATTTATATGGTCTAAAATTTCATAAATTATCTAATTATGGACAATTCACAACACATAAGTAATTATTTATAATAATTTAAAATTTAGAATATTATTACCACAAATAAATCTAAATAGATTAAATAAGGATAAATCAAGTTGATAATGTTTAAAATAAATTACCAACATGTATAAATTTTATTGGTTGATTATATTACAACCCTATCTCATATAATATTAGGATTTGAGTCATTTTAGAAGTTTTTAAATGGGTTTTGATTTTATTATAAATTAATATTTTAGAGGTTTCCAAAAGTGCCCCTCTCATCCCTTATAAAAGGGCACCTACTCCCTCTCCTATTTACACAATTTTGAGCCTTAAATCTCTTCCAACCCCTGAAAATTTATCTTCTCAACCTCTCTAGTTATATTATAGAGGTTCTGGTCTTCTCAAAAGATCAACTTTAGTTCCCTAAGAAGAAGTTTAAAAGAGGCACGTCGAGGAAGAGGTAATCTCTTATACCGATTCATTCAAGTTTATTTCTTCTTCCACTTCCTCTTATTTAATTGTTTCACTATAAAGTAATAAATTTAGTATCACTAATATACTGATATGTAATTATAAATATGAAACAAAACTATTTCACCTTCTATCCTTCCTACGGAAAAAGAAATCACCACGCGTGCGTACGTACGAAATACCGTCTCCACGCCGTGGTGTAATCTGTTTTCCACCACCACCTTACTTGGATGGGTATAATGGTGTAAAGAATAAATATATATATGATTATTATAACATGATACTAATTCTGAGATATTCTATCATCCACTCCAATACCATTCAACAATCATGGGAATGATATCATCGCTCGTGCGTACGTACGACCTACCGTCTCCACGACGCAATGAGATTCATTCTCCATGTTAACCAATAAAGAATGATTATAAAGTATATATAATGAATAATAATGAGATATATGACCTAATAATGATACTTTATTTATGTATATGTTATTTAATTACATCTATTCAATTTAATAAGGAAATGAAAACAACGTTCATGCGTACGTATGGTCTACCGTCTCCATGAATGGTGTATTTCGTTCCATTTATTGATCTATTATATATATTTATATTCTGAATATATATTATATATAAATCATGTTTTACCTTATGGAATTAAGTAATCATTATCTAAGTAATCATATGAATAATTACAAGTCAAAACATGTATGACAAATGAAATGATTTTACCCAAAACAATGATTTAACATGGAATTGACAAAAGAATGAGTAATATAAAGTAATAAGTGAATCATATATGATATCATAAATATTATTATGGTTCTCTTACAAGTTAATAATATGTTTAAACCCACTATATAGGATTCTTAGACACATATGGAAGAAATTGGACATAAGGTAAGGGATAATTTTATAATCTCAATTTTATTCGGGATTTCTTATGCGTAAGTATTTATTGTTGTTATATTTTTCATCCATGTCCATAAAAATGTTTTCATAAAGTGTTTAATATTCTTCCATGTATGTTTAAAGTCATTTTTACCCCTTTTTGACTTTTACTTTGTGTTATGGAAGGAATATTTCTTTTGTTTACCATATGAGGCAATTTTTGACTTTTTCGGTAAAAGTACAAGGAGATTGTTTTTTTAACTTATACGACATGATAAGATTTTTACAGTTTCCTAAGGCCTTATTTTCATGAATATTACTCTAAAATATTTCATGATTATTTTCAATAAAATCATTTTTTTTAAAATTGCGTGGCATTTTGTGAAAAGAAAACAATTTTGAAGAAGAAAGGATATTTTCCTCAAAATTCATTTCAAGTGTTTTATCGAAACTATTTTTTCATATAAGATGAAATTATTTAGTATGTTTATGTCTCAAGTATAATGGATCTATTATTTACATGGTTTGATTTTTTTTATGATGAAATGATATCCATTTGTTTTATATGGATTATGTTATGATGGGATGATGTTTATAAAGTCCATTTTATTCTTTGGGTTATGATGAATGATTTATGATTGTTTTGTGGCACACGTAAGATTGATTTCACTATGAGATGGGTGGGACCTATATCTCCCTCTAATTCATTGGGTAATGATTTATATCTCATGAGATAGACATGGATGTAATGGTAAGTAAATCCGATACAATAATACAGGGTTGGAACAACAGGTAAACCCAATTCAGTAATGGATTTTGTCCACTATGATGGTCTTGGCAGCAATGCCTTGGATACTATGGAAATCATATCATGTGATTAATGGTTTTACACAATTACATGTTTTATTACCATGCTATTTTATCATGATTTATGTTCCATTATGATCTATGACTTACGTACTACTATGTTTAATGTCATTGCTCAAGATTTTGATGTTTAAACTTTATGTTCATGTTTTTAAGTTCAAATATATATGGGTTGTTTTATTTCCTCCATGCTTACCCTTACTGAGCATTTGAGATCACACTTTTTATGTTTTCTTTTCCCCCAGGATATAAAGGAAGGTTTTAGGTAGGAAAAAAATAAGATCTTTATGGGATATGTTGAAGATCTTTCACCATGATTAGAAGATTATGTTCCGAATTTCCAAAGAAACTAAACTAATACGGTCATTGGGCGTTTGTTTTGTAATGTATTAAGTATTCCAAAAAATTAATGTAATGTCCATGTAGATCAAGCTTGGGTCTCTACGGTTGGTATCTGAGAAAAGGAGGTAGGAATGAATCCAATCATTGGGAACTCTCACGTGTGAGCGTTGGAAAAATCATGGCTCTCCGCCCAAGGGATTCATAAGGAAATGGCTGCCACTAGAGATGGTGGTGTGTCCCACCCAGGGGGTGTAGCCGCCAATGGAGTGCTCTGATAGGTATCAATTCTAGTCCACTAGAAATAAATCCAGACCATTACAGTTGGTATCAGAGTGAAGGTTTAGTTAACCTTTGGAAACTAGGATACAAAAACTTTAGTGAGATCCCTAGAGATATTTCGAAGGTATGTCTAGGGATGTCCCTAAGGTTTAGTATAACTATAGGTTATAGTCCTATAATTATGTTGACAATCATGAATAACCTTGGGTGAACCTAAGGTGTTATATATTAAAGAATGTGTGATAATTTAGACATCCCATAAGTTACTTTTTATGATTATGTGGTTCCTCATTATTTTAACTGTTTCTTACACCATGGATTTTGGTTTTAGTCAATGGAGGGAACTAGAAGGAATTGGGTCAACATTGAATCCAATGGACAAATTGGTGACTATTAGCAATGAAATTGCGTAATTCCTAGAAAGAAAGATATTGTGATTATGTCGAATCAGTCATCACGATATATGATTAACAAGGTGAACTTTAGTGGTATTCCTAATTCATCAAATAAGAGGAAGATGGATTTTTATGCATGTTTGCATGGTGAGGAGCATAGAGAAAGGAAGATTTATATTTCTAAATAATGGAAGAATAATCTTGATGAATACATCAAATGGAGGGGAAGATGTTATCTGTGTGGGGAGAAGGGTCATAGAGTGACAGACTGTTATGGAGTTCAATGTCTTATCTGTGGAGAACATGTACATTACCCAACTCAATGCCCAGACCTAAGAGATTACTTCTAAATCAAGGAAGGAATTATTCCATGAAAATCATTGAAGAGTATGGATTGAAGTTTTTATGTATTGATATTCAAGAATAATGTTGTTGAGGTACTTTTATGGTATATTGGAATATCTATGTATTGGTCCATTGTGGTTTTCCATAAGAATACAGTACTGATAACCATGAAAAGTGATTGAAATATTTTTGGAAAGAAGATGATATGTGCATAATAAAGGGATAAGGAGAAAATAATATGTTTGATAGTATTCATGAGCTCATGATTTATATAAGGACAAACTGATATCATGGTTTGAGTATATATTTTTTTTTGGATTTTGGTATGTGGAAAGAGTTAAAAAAATTAATGTTTTCACTAAGGTTCTATGGTAATAAATTTTTCAATATAATACATGATTAAGGTATTAACGTGTTTGGAATGTGACCAACAAGATATAACTTATGATATATATGGTATTCACATGCTTGTTATATGACTTTTCTAGTAATCATTTTCTTTATACTATGAAAATTGGACAGAAGTATTTTGGATAAGCCTAAATATTGGAATGAATTATGTTAGACATCAGATAGTATTGTTTAAGGATAGAAATTTTTTTGATTCTATTTCTGGAATGTTATAATGGTATAGTTTTAAGAAAAGGGACAACCTGTAGAACAGGAAACAACCCGTCACGTCGGACAAGGTTGCGGGAATCGAACCCACAACCAAAGTACGACATGACTTTATCGCCTACCACTATCCTACTGGAAGTCCCTGTTTAGTAGAAATTAGTTTTATTTTATTAAGAGGTATGATAGATGAAGTATAAGTCCATTTTTGGAACCATATATGATTAATATTACCATAGATGGACTTATGTATATTTAATAACTTTTGCTAATATTATGTTTGAGACAGATGGAATGACCTATCATTCTATCGTATGATCTGGTCACACTTCATGAATGAAAAATTCAACTTCATTTCATTAAGAGATGAAGTGAGAATTGTTCATGGAATGAACAACAATGAGATTGTACCAAAATCAAGTAAGTATTTATTTTAATTCAAAAATTCTTCAACATTAGGGAAATGATCTTCAAAACCAAAATTTTTTTCCTAGTTCCCTCATATCTGATGAATTAGATGGTACCTTAGATCATCAAAAATTTATAGCTTTGTGACTGTTGAATTTTTCATAGCCATGTTCTCTACCACTCTCCATCAGAACGTGACGGTTAGATTTCTCTTCCATATCCATATTTTCACCTATATTATCCTATGTGGGAACCCAAGTGATGAGTTACTTTGGGTATCCATTTTGTTTCTAATGTTCCTTTTTAAAATTAAGTTTTAGTATTCCTTTTTACGATGTGGGTTTCTATGAAAGAAACTCTCAAGTAGTAAACCATTTATAACCCCGATGAATTTTGAGGGTGAAATTCATTTTAAGGGGGGTAGAATGTAACACCCCGAGATTTTATGAGATATATTCTTTTTAATTTATTTTATATCTTCTGTTGTATGCTACACCAATATTATCTTGCGCTATACGCAACACTGTATTAGCTTACAGTATACGCAACACTATTCTTGGATCATGTTATACACAATTTCAAGTTCATTTGATAGTAGTTATTCTATGAAAAATTGAGTGTATATATATATATATTCAATGTATAAATGAAATATGGTTAGATTCTATTATACACAACAACAAAGGAGTCTTGCACTACACACAACCCTGACTTGACTTGCATTACACGCAATCACGACCTTCCTCAATAGCATGTGTTGTACGCAATACCGAGTTTCACTAAACAACAATATATGGTTATAATATTATTATGAACTAGACGTTATGAATTATATTAACTACATTTTGAATTTTATAACATTATTATTCATCTTACACATTTTCTAGAACATGGTATGAGAACACAATAATTTTTTTGGGTAAAATAAGTATTTGTCAAAAAATGAAGTTTTTCCGCCTTTTGATGGTGCACCCACTTTAAATCTAGTTTTTGACATGTTTATAAGTTCAATTTAACAAAATAAAATTCTTATTTGGAATCAGGATATAAAAATTTACTTTGGATAAATTTTTCATATTATTCTGATAACTTTCATATTTTAATGAATAGTAAAAACACGCTATATTATAATTAAAAACAGCTTTTTTCATCGTAATAATTTATATAGTCAAATTATAATATTTAATGGTTTTAAAGTATAAATAGAATATATTTTTACCATTTAATATAATTTATGTCACTATCATTGATTTTACATTGAATTCATAGTTAAAATCATTTCAATCTTTTGCAATGTTTTAACTTTTAAAACTCGTTTCCTTAACAACGAGATTAATTTTAAATTAATTTCTGAAACTTATGTGATTTGAATTTGTAAAAATGGATTCCATATTTAGAATTAGTAGGTCCAAATTATGTTAATAGGCTACTTTTTTATTTTTGGGTACTAAGAATAGTAACTACGGTAAATTTTATTTACTATAGTTAAAGGTAAATCAGGTAATTAAGGGTAAATATAATATTATAAAATTACCCTAACACTTATATTAATATAATTGGATGATTATATTTTGTCCTAAGGCATATTTGGGTTGAAATTGAATCCATTGGAACCCATTTGAATCTGATTAAGACCTTTAATTTATTTTATTTTAAAGAAAGTGAAATATGTCTCACTCAAACTTTAATAATTAATGTATTTTTAATATAAGGTTATAAAGAATATAAATTCTATTATAAATATTCATTTGAAAGATAATTTTTTTTATTTTTTATGGTAATTTATTTGTAATTTTTAGGAGATATTTAATTACCTTAATAGCATATTCATTAATGATGCAGAAATTATTTATTTAGTGAAAAATCAATTATATAGTTTTTATTAAAATAATAATACCCATTAAAAGGCCAAAAAACCTGAAAAAAACTTATTGGTCATATATATATAAACCATAAACATCCAATGGTCTAATATGTGACCATTTGGAGCTTTATAAAAGCGATTATGACACTTATATTATTTTATTTTAAATGATGTCAAAGTTGTCACCTTCATAATTTAATAAATATAATAATTTACATGTTGTGATTTTAAGATGATAAATTCTAGTAAAAGTATTATTTTTAATGATATTAGATTTATAATCATCATAGTATTTTATTTTTAATTTTTATGCAACTAATATGTATATTAAATGATTATACAAAAATGATGTAGTAATTTCTTTATTAAGAGAAATATCAAATAAATGGTTTTATAAATATTAAAATACATATTATATGAACTAATTAATGTTCTCAAAAAATTTTCTAGATGAATATGACATATTAGGAATCTATTAAACATTTTTTTTGATTATATCCTATATGTGTATTTTATTTAAATTCAAATAAATGAATAGTGTCAAAATTAACACTATTGTTATTTTATAAAAATAACATATTATAAAATTGTTTAAAAATCACAAAAATATTTAAAAATTATAAATTGAAATTTATATGGTCTAAAATTTTATAAATTATACAATTATGGATAATTCACAACACACAAGTAATTATTTATAAAAATTTAAAATTTAAAATATTATTACCACAAATAAAATTAAATAGATTAAATAAGGATAAATCAAGTTGATAATGTTTAAAATAAATTCCCAACATGTCTAAATTTTATTGGTTGATGATATTAAAACCCTATCTCATCTAATATTCTTATTTGAGTCATTTTGGAAGTTTTTAAGTGGGGTTTGATTTTTTTATAAATTAATATTTTAGAGGTTTCCAAAAGTTCCCCTCTCCTCCCTTATAAAAGGGTACCTAATCCCTCTACTCTTTACACAATTTTGAGCATTCAAGATCCAAAAAACCCTGATAAGTTCTCTTATAAACCTCTCTAGTTATATTATAGAGGTTTTGGTCTTCTCAAAAGACCAAATCTAGTGCCCTAAGAAGAAGTTTAAAAGAGGCATGTCGAGGAAGAGGTAATCTCTTCTACCGATTCTTTCAAGTTTCTTTCTTCTTCTACTTCCTCTTATTTAATTGTTTCATTAAAAAGTAATAAAATTAGTATCAATCATATACTGATATGTTATCATAAATATTAAAAAACCCAATTTCACCTTGTATCCATCCTACGGAAAAAGAAATCATCGCGCGTGCGTACGTATGGAATATCGTCTCCACACCGTGGTGTAATCTGTTTTCCACCACCACCTTACTTGGATGGGTATAATGGTGTAAAGAATAAATATATATATTATTATTATAACATGATACTAATTATGAGATATTCTATCATCCACTCCAATTCCATTCAACAATCATGGGAATGATGTCATCGCTCGTGCGTACGTACGACCTACCGTCTCCACGACGCGATGAGATTCATTCTCCATGTTAACCATTAAAGAATGATTATAAAGTATATATGATGAATAATAATGAGATATATGACATAATAATGATGTTGTATTTATGTATATGTTATTTAATTACATCCATCCAATTTAATAAGGAAACGAAAACAACGTTCATGCGTACATACGGTCTACCATCTCCATGAACGGTGTATTTCGTTCCATTTATTGATCTATTATATATATTTATATTCTGAATATATATTATATATAAATCATGTTTTAAATTCTGGAAGTAAGTAATCATTATCTAAGTAATCATATGAATAATTACAAGTCAAAACACGTATGAAAAATGAAATGATTTTACCCAAAACGATGCTTTAACCTGGAATTGACAAAAGAACAGGTAATATAGAGTTATAAGTGAATCATATATGATGTCATAAATATTATTATGGTGCTGTTACAAGTTAATAATATGTTTAAACCCACTATACATGAGTCTCAGACACATATGGAAGAAATTGGACATAAGGTAAGGGATAATTTTTCAATCTCAATTTTATCCAGGATTGCTTATACGGAAGTATTTACTGGGGTTATATTTTTCATCCATGTCCATACAAATGTTTTCATAAAGTGTTTAATATTCATCCATGTATGTTTAAAGTCTTGTTTACCCCTTTTTGACTTTTACTTTGTGTTATGGAAGGAATCTGTAACACCCCGCCCCTACCTCATTGTCTTGAGGAGGCGGTGAGGGCTACTTGGCCTTAAGCGACATTCCCAAGGCGCCAAAGGCTGGAAATAAATGCCGAGGGTTTCAAGATCAAGTTGGGGAATGATTTTCCCTTAAGATAAAACCAACCAAACCATCCAATAACATCTACTATATGATGAATATCAATTCCATTACCCAACCATGCATTCCCAAAAGACAACCAAGTTGTTCCACAACACAACTCAAAACCAATACAATGAGACATGTTCACACAACATCAGAGTACACTGCATAAACTAAACAACCAAAAAAAACAAGCCATGACACCACCACAGCTCCACGCCAAGCTCCAAGCTCCAAGCTCCACCAAGGGATCACAATGCTCCACTAAAGGAGGGTGATGCCTTACCTTTGCCCATGTCACGGTACACGACATCTGCAAAGACACCACAGTGCCAAAGCAGGGGGTGAGTACTAAAACTCAGTAGGATTTCCCCAAATGAATTCCTTACACACTCCACTAGGATAAAACCGTTAGCACATTTATATAAAATAGTTTATATAATATAATCACAAGTGAAACCATTACCATAATCCAACCATGCTCTTACCAAACCATCACACCCAAACCAAGAAACCAAGGGAAAGCCAACCAAACAAGCCACAATCATCCCTACATTTACACATTAGCACAACAATTCCATCTTGAAAAGAAATGCACATCAAGAAACCAAAAAGGTGGGACTTCTGCCCAACCTGTTCACCCATTCACCCCCAAATAATCAAAATGGTGGGACTTCCGCCCAACCCGTTCACCCATTCACAACTAGCGGTACTTCTCGACCACTACTCATATGGTGGTTCTTCCGATCACTATCCATCCACTTTTTATAGTGAGACTTCACGTCCACTTCCATACAACATTTAAATCAAACCAAACCAAGAATAAACCCACCAAGGTCACAACAACATGCAATCAATCAATTCCATTGCATATCAACACACTTCAATAAATCACCAATTTATTGAAAACCATTTTCCATGTGAAACAACATTTCAATAAAACAACCCTTTTCTTGAAAACCCTTTCCATAAATCATTTTCACAAATCAAATATATCATCCCATTTTAAAATCTTCATTTTAAAATCCACAAGAATAAAATTTCACCATAAAACACCATTTTTCACAAAAATCCACAAAACATCACCCAAGGGATTTCCAACCAATTTTTCATAACAATTCACAATTAATTTTCAGAACAACAATTAATTGTAACAAAGAACCACTAGTTCTAACCAAGTGGAGTTGAGAGAGAATACACCTACCTTTAGGGTTCCGGCGAACTCGACCCACAAACAACTGCACCTCAAATCTAACGAGCGCACCACCGAAACCTCTCTAGATCACTTTCCCTAACATCCACAAGCCTTAATATTAACATCCAAGGAAACCCCAACCCTAGATCTACACAAAACACATGTAGATATAGAAAACCAAGAAGGAGAGGGATGTAGATCTAGAGGAAAACACAAGAGAAACAAGAGGAGAGACTTACCCGGGAGAAACCACTTTCAAACCGCCTTGAAACCCCTTTGAAACGCTTCCAAATCGAGTGTTAGAGCACCCTTAACCCCTAAGAACCCAAAATACCGAGTGAGGATTGAGTGGGAGGAATATTGGAGTGAAATAGGTTAAGCCCGAGGGAGCCCAGAAATTATAACCCTATTTTTAAGTGGTCGCGCGGTTAGCCCGCACGGTTTGGAAGACTGTGCGCTAACCATGTGCACGCTACTGCCTTGGGAGCAAGGGTCCGCATGGTTTCCTCGCACAGTTTGGAAAACTATGCACAGGCCGTGAGAAGCCTAATGTCTCCCTTGGACAGTTTCTTGGGGAATCCACACGGTTTCCACTAACCGTGCTCAAACCGTGCACCCCTTTAAAGGACTCAAACTCATCCAAAACCATTCCAAACTCTCCTAACCTCTTCCCAACTCATCCCATGCAATTTATTCACATAAAAAAGCATAAAAAAGGCCACATACCTCAAACCGGGGTTGCTACATTCTCCCCACCATTGGACTTTCTGTCCTCAGAAAGTAGTGAACCCGCCCTTTGCCGAAAAAGCTTGGGCCACTGCTCAACCATCTCTTTCTCCTGCTCCCATGTCTCCTCTTGAATATGACAATGTTGCGACAAAACATGAACTAAACTGATTCTTTTACCATGCAATACTTTCTCTTACCTATCCACAACCCGCACTGGCACGTGCACCAATGAAGCATCTCATTCTAGATCAATATGATCCCATCGAATCACATGGTCACAATCCGGCTTATACTTTTTCAACTGTGAAACATGAAACACATTGTGCACCACACTGAACCTAGGTGGAAAATCCAAATGATAAGCCACCTCACCAACCTGCTCAAGAATCTCAAAAGGACTAATATACCTCAGAGATAACTTTCCCTGCTTCCCAAACCGACGATGTCCCAACCTAGGAGAGATCCTCAAGAACACATGATCACTCACCTCGAACAACAACGACCACCAACGATGATCCAAATATGATTTCTGACGACTCTGAGCCATCTCCATTCTCTTCCTGATCAAATTGATCTTCTCCGTAGTCTCCTGGACAAGGCTTGGTCCAACCATTGAGGACTCACCCGTTTCCACCCAACATAATGGAGAACGACATGTACGACCATACAATTCTTCAAACGGAGCCATCTGTATGGATGCCCGGTAACTGTTATTGTACGAGAACTCAACTAACAACAAGTGATCCTCCCACGAGCCACCAAAATCCATGACACAAGCCCGCAACATATCCTCCAAAGTTTTTATCGTCCACTTGAATTAACCATCTGTTTGAGGGTGATACACCGTACTCATCGTCAACTATGTCCCAAGGTCTTGCTGTAAGTATTTCCAGAAACGAGATGTAAACCTCAGATCTCTATCTGATACAATCGAAACTGGAACACCATGCCTATTTACCACCCCCAGATATAGATTTTGGATAGATCCTCCACTATATGAGATTCACGAATTGGAATGAAATGGGCCGACTTCGTTAGCTGATACACTATCACCCAGATGGAATCGTGATTTCTGACCATTCTTGGGAGACCAATGACAAAATCCATCGCTATCTGCTCCCACTTCCAAATAGGGATTGGTAAAGACTACAACATTCCTACTGGCCTCTGATGCTCTGCCTTGACCTGCTGACAAGTCAAGCATCTCGAAACAAACTCAGCCACACTTCTTTTCATACTAGCCCACCAGAACTGCGCTTTCAATGATTTATACATTTTTTGAATTCCAAGATAAACAACCCACCTGGAATGATGATACACCCTGAGAATATCCTCCTGATAAGCAACTTGTACAACCATCCGATTCCAAAAACACAAAACTGAATCTCTTTTCAGTTTCCAACCCTCAATGGTCTCCCCACCATTGAGTCTCGACCCCATGGTCACACACTCAGAGTCAGATATCTGTGCCTCTTTAACCAGGCCAACCAAGTTAGGAATCAACAAAACTTGAAAGAAGACCACTCTATCACCCTGGTCCTCACATTCCAACCGCATATCGGCTATAACCAACATCAACTGCCACTGGTTCGATGCCTATTTTACCACCTGAGCATATTATTTTCTACTTAATGCATCTACCACCGAATTTCCCTTACTTGGTGTGTACATCAAGTCAAAATCAAACATTTGGAGATATTCCATCCATCTCCTTTGACAATTTGGCATACAACAGATGATCCCTCAAGATCCCCAGCACTGTTGCCAAGTGCTGCTGATGATCCAACCTTGTCTTTGAATACACCAGGATGTCATCTACAAACACCACCACAAATGAATCCAAATATCTCTGAAATATCTGATTCATCAACTCCATGAACACCGCTGGAACATTCATTAGACCAAAGGGCATAACCACATATTCATAATGGCCATATTTACTTCTGAAAGATGTTTTGGAAATATCCTCCTTCCTCACCCGCAATTGATGATATCCCGACCTCAGGTCGATCTTGGAGAACCACTGGTCTCCCCTCAACTAGTCAAAAAAATCATCAATTCGTGGAAGTGGATATCTGTTCTTTATCGTAACTTGGTTAAGTCTATGATAATCAACACAGAGCCTCAAATTTCCATTTGCCTTTTTCATAAAAAACACCGGTGACACCCACAGATACGTTCTAGGCCAGATAAACCCTTTGTTTTACAACTCTTCTAACTAGACTTTCAATTCCCGCAATTCAGCTGGTGCCATCCGGTAAGACATAAGTGATATAGGACTGGTCCTCGGAAGGAGATCAATCGTAAACTCCACTTCTCTTATGGGAGGTAACCTAGAGAATTCTTCAGGAAAAACATCCATGAACTGATCTACCACTGCCGAAAGAACACTCTTCTCAACACCGTCTACCAATTCCAATGACACCACCACCAACTGATACGATAATGTACCCACTACTGGTGCCAACAAACCGGTTGCACCCTTCCTTTCATGCTTATCTCCTGTAAAGAGATGTATAATGCCATCATGTGTCGTAAAATCCACTATTCGCGCATCACAATCGATGTGGGCCTTAAAATCCACCAGCCAATCCATTCCTAGGATTACATCATACCCATACATTTCAAGCATTGAGAAATTCCACACTATCTCAACCTCACCCATAACGATACAACATTCTCTAAAAAAAGGCTCGACATTCTCTTCGACCTAGAAGAGTTTGAAGTTTCAAAACTGAGGGTATCATTTCTACCCTTAAACATAGCAAATCAACCACACATGCAGAAATAAAAGAGTGTGATTCACCCGTATCAAACAACACCTGCATCAAGGTAGAATTTAAAAGAATAGTACCTCGCACCGTGGATGGTCCTGACTGATCATCCACCACAACCTGCTCAGCTCCAAACAACACCTTGGTTTCCACACTCTGATCTTTATTGCCCTGCTGAGGCGTCATAGTATTCCGAGAATCACCATGAAACACTTTACTCTACTACCGAGGGGTATACTGTTTCCCCCGTCCTGTTGAAGCATATGACGTCTGTGATCCCATAGCCAACCGCACCTCAAATCCTGCGAACGCACCACCGAAACCTCTCTAGATCACTTTCCCTAAAATCCACAAGCCTTAATATTAACATCCAAGGCAACCCCAACCCTAGATCTACACAAAACACATGTGGATCTAGAAAACCAAGAAGGAGAGGGATGTAGATCTAGAGGAAAACACAAGAGAAACAAGAGGAGAGACTTACCTGGGACAAACCACCTTCAAACTTCCTTGAAACCCATTTGGAAAACCGTGCGCTAACCGTGCGTACACTACTAAATCGGGAGCAAGTGTCCGCACGGTTTCCTCGCACGGTTTGGAAAACTGTGCGCAGGACATGTGTAGCCTACTGTCTCCCTTATACGGTTTCCTGGGGAATCTGCATGGTTTCCACTAACTGTGCTCAAACAGTGCACCCCTTTAAAGGCCTCCAAACTCATCCAAAACCATTCCAAACTCTCCCAACCTCTTCCCAAATCATCCCATGCACTTTAAACACATAAAAAAGCATAAAAAAGGCCACATACCTCAAACCGGGGGTGCTATATAATCTTTCTTTTGTTTACCATACGAGGTACTTTTTGACTTTTTCGGTAAAAGTACAAGAAGAATGTTTTTTTAACTTATACAACATGAATGGATTTTTATGGTTTCCTAATGCGTTATTTTCATGAATATTCCTCTACAATATTTCATGATTATTTTCAATAAAATCCTTTTATTTTAAAATTTCATGGAATTTTGTGAAAAGAAAATTATTTTGAAGAAGAAAGGATATTTTCCTCAAGAATTCATTTCAAGTGTTTTATCAAAACTATTTTTTCATCTAAGATGACATTATTTAGTATGTTTATGTCTCAAGTATAATGTCTCTATTATTTACATGGTTTGATTTTTTTGATGAAATGATATCTATTTATTTTATATGGATTATGTTATGATGGGATGATGTTTATAAAACCCATTTTATTCTTTGGGTTATGATGAATGATTTATGATTGTTTTGTGGAAAACGTAAGAATGATTTCACTATGATATGGGTGGGACCTATATGTCCCTCCAATTCATTGGGTAATGATTTATATCTCATGATATAGACATGGCTGTAACGACAAGTAAATACAGTACAGTAATACAGGGCTGGAACGGCAGGTAAACCCAATTCAGCTGGTGCCATCCGGTATGACATAATTGAGATATGACTGGTCCTCGGAAGAAGATCAATCGTAAACTCCACTTCTCTTATGGGAGGTAACCTAGAGAATTCTTCAGGAAAAACATCCATGAACTGATCTACCACTACCGAAAGAACACTCTTCTCAACACCGTCTACCGATTCCAACGATAACGTCACCAACTGATATGATAACGTATCCACTGCTGGTGCCAACAAACCCGTTGCACTCTTCCTTTCATGCTTCTCTCCTCTAAAGAGATGTCTAACGCCATCATGTGTTGTAAAATCCACTGTTCGTGCATCACAATCGACGTGGGCTTTAAAATCCACCAGCCAATCCATTCCCAGGATTACATCATACCCATCCATTTCAAGCATTGAGAAATTCCACACTATCTCAACCTCGCCCATAACAATACAACATTCTCTAAAAAAAAAGGCTCGACACTATCTTCGACCCAGATGAGTTTGAAGTTTCAAAACCGAGGGTATCATTTCTACCCTTAAACCCAGCAAATCAACCACACATGCAGCAATAAAAGAGTGTGAATCACCCGTATCAAACAACACCTGAATCAAGGTAGAATTTAAAAGAATAGTACCTCGCACCGTGGATGGTCCTGAATGATCATCCACCACAACCTGCTCAGCTCCAAACAACGCCTTGGTTGCCAAACTCTGCTCTTTATTTCCCTGCTGAGGCGTCGCAGTATTCCAAGAATCACCATGACACACTTTACTCTACTGCCAAGGGGTATACTGTTGCCCCTGTCCCGTCGAAGCATATGACGTCTGCGATCCTTGAGGAGTGTCACGCGCACCCGACCTTGGAGCATTCCGACAATAATGCTGCAGATGACCCATCTTCTTACAATTATGACATGCTCTAGGTTGTGCCATACAATCCTGCTTGATGTGGCTCGTAGAACGACACTGAAAACATCCCGGCTTGCTCTGGGGCTTCGGAGGAAGATTTATCGATCCTGCCGTCAGATTATATGCCATATTACCACTCTGGGAATAAGTGTACCTCCTCCGCTTGAACCCAGTGTTAGAGTTCCCACTATTCCCCATGGGTACCACCATGCTTCCTCTGCCCGGAGTGCCCAACAGATCCTGCTCATCCACTGAGGCCCTATTCACCATCTCTGTGTAATCATCTATAAACAGCACTGTTATCTTTGAATGGATTTCTTGCCTTAATCTCGCTTCAAATATCCTTTCCTTCAACAATGTGCTACCTTCTACCTCGGGTGCAAACCGCACTAAGTTCATAAACTTAGCTACATACTCCGTCACAGACATAAACTCTTGCTTCAAACTAAAGAAATCAGTCATACGCTGAATTCTAAACGTATGTGGGTAGAATTGTTTGTTAAAAAATTCCTCAAATCCTTCCCACATCATACCTTGGTCCGTCCCTACTTGGACTACCAACTCCCACCACTGAAGGGAAAGATCTTCCAATATATATGTGGCTAACTTCACCTTTTACTCTACCGGTGTTCCCAAGAACTCGAAGATCTTGTTCATTATATTCAACCATGCTTCTACCATCTCTGGCTCTGAATCACCCCTTAAGATGGGTGGATTCTACTTTTGAAACTGAACCGCATGATCCACATTCCTTGGTTCATCCACTTTTTTTCCACTTTCCACAGCTTGGAAAGCTTGCACTATGATTTGTACTAGTTGTTGGTTCACCTGAGGCCCAGGTGCTACCACATTCTTAGCATCTTCCTCTGGTTGGTCTCTACGATGCCTACTCGGTGCCATTTCTATAAACATAAAACAAACAACCATGAGTCTCACTTCCGTAGACATCACAAAATCCCATTTCAAATCACATTACACAACACTTTCACATCAAGGCTTTCCAGAAGTTCACATTTACCATGTTTCACCATTTTGAAAACCAAACCATTTTCAAAATACCATATTTATTCACATTATAGTTTCACACAAAACCATGTCTCAATTCAGCCCATAAATCATTATACCCCAATGAAATATTCTTCCTAGAGGGAAGTAATTTCTACCATGCATGTCATGCTCATCTCATTGGATACACCCATGAAAATGAGATATCTAATGCCTATAAGTGTTTCCAAACCACTTATGTACCCAACTCCCTGATAACTTGAATTTTGGCATAAAAGGGTTAGCTATGTCCTTTTATGCTATACATTCCAAGTTCCGACATTCCTACACCTTTCTACCATCCCGACTCAAGGAATATACCACAACGAATGCCAACTCCAAATCTGAGAATCAACTCCAAAGGACCGAACAAACTGATACCACTTTTAACACCCCGCCCCTACCTCATTGGCTTAAGGAGGTGGTGAGGGCTACTTGTCCTTAAGTGACGTTCCCAAGGCGCCAAAGGCTGGCAATAAATACCGAGGGCTTCAAGATCAAGTTGGGGAATGATTTTTCCTTAAGACAAAACCAACCAAACCATCAAATAACAGCCACTATATGATGCATATCAATTCCATTACCGAACCATGCATTCCCAAAAGACAACCAAGCTGTTCCACAACACAACTCAAAACCAATACAATAAGACATTTCCACACAACATCAGAGTACACTGCGGAAACTAAACAACCAAACAACACAAGACATGAAACCACCACAGCTCCTCGCCAAGCTCCAAGCTCCAAGATCCACCAAGGGATCACAATGATCCACTAAAGGATGGTGATACCTTACCTTTTCCCACGTCATGGTACACGACATCTGCAAAGACACCATAGTGACAAAGCAGGGGGTGAGTAATAAAACTCAGTAGGATTTACCCAAATGACTTCCCTACACACGCCACTAGGATAAAAATGTTAGCACATTTATATAAAAAAATCTTTATAATATAATCACAAGTGAAACCATTACCATAATCCAACCACGCTCTTACCAAGCCATCACACCCAAACTAAGAAACCAAGGGAAAGCCAACCAAACAAGCCACAATCATCCCAACATTTACACATTAGCACAAAAATTCCATCTTGAAAAGAAATGCACAACAAGAAACCAAAAAGGCGGGACTTCCGCCTAGCCTGTTCACCCATTCACCCCAAAATAATCAAAATGGTGGGACTTCCACACAACCTGTTCACCCATTCACAACTAGCAGTACTTCCCGACCACTACTCATATGGTGGTTCTTCCGAACACTATCCATCCCCTTTTTATAGTGAGACTTCCCGCCCACTTCTATAGAACATTTAAATCAAACCAAACCAAGAATAAACCCACCAAGGTCACAACAACATGTAATCAACCAATTCCATTGCATATCAATCCAATTAAATAAATTACACATTTATTGAAAACCATTTTCCATGCCAAACAACATTTCAATAAAACAATCCTTTTATTGAAAACCCTTTACATCAATAATTTTCACAAATCAACCATATCATCCCATTTTAAAATCTTCATTTTAAAATCCACAAGAATAGAATTTCACCATAAAATACCCTTTTCCCAAAAATCCCCAAAATATCACCCAAGGGATTTCCAACAAATTTTGCATAACAATTCACAATTAATTTTCAGCACAAAAATTAATTGTAACAAATAAACACTAGTTCTAACAAAGTGGAGTTGATAGAGAATCCACCTACCTTTAGGGTTCTGACAAACTCGACCCATAGCCAACCACACCCCAAATCCTGCGAACACACCACCGAAACCTCTCTAGATCACTTTCCCTAAAACCCACAAGACTTAATATTAACATCCTAGGCAACCCAAACCCTATATATACACAAAACACATGTAGATATAGAAAACCAAGAAGGTGAGGGATGTAGATCTAGAGGAAAATACAAGAGAAACAAGAGGAGAGACTTACCCGGGAGAAACCACCTTCAAACTGCCTTGAAACCCCTTTGGAAAACCGTGCACTAACCGTGCGTACACTACTGACTCGGGAGCAAGTGTCTGCATGGTTTCCTCGCACGGTTTGGAAAACTGTGCGTAGGCCATGTGAAGCCTACTATCTCCCTTGTACGGTTTCCTGGGGAATCCGCACGGTTTCCACTAACTGTGCTCAAACAGTGCACCCCTTTAAAGGCCTCCAAACTCATCCAAAACCATTCCAAACTCTCCCAAACTCTTCCCAAATCATCCCATGCACTTTAAACACATAAAAAAGCATAAAAAAGGCCACATACCTCAAACCGGGGGTTCTATATAATATTTATTTTGTTTACCATACGAGGTACTTTTTGACTTTTTTGGTAAAAGTACGAGAAGAATGTTTTTTAACTTATACGGCATGAACGGATTTTTACAGTTTCCTAATGCCTTATTTTCATGAATTTTCCTCTACAATATTTCATGATTATTTTCAATAAAATCCTTTTCTTTTAAAATTTCATAGAATTTTGTGAAAAGAAAATTATTTTGAAGAAGAAAGGATATTTTCCTCAAGAATTCATTTCAAGTGTTTTCTCAAAACTATTTTTTCATCTAAGATGAAATTATTTAGTATGTTTATGTCTCAAGTATAATGTCTCTATTGTTTACATGTTTTGATTTTTTTTGATGAAATTATATCTATTTGTTTTATATGGATTATGTTATGATGGGATGATGTTTATAAAACCCATTTTATTCTTTGGGTTATGATGAATGATTTATGATTGTTTTGTGGAACACGTAAGAATGATTTCACTATGAGATGGGTGGGACCTATATGTCCCTCCAATGCATTGGGTAATGATTTATATCTCATGATATAGACATGGATGTAACGACAAGTAAATACAGTACAGTAATACAGGGCTGGAATGGCAGGTAAACCCAATTCAGTAATGGACTTTGTCCACTATGATGGTCTTGGAAGTAATTCCTTGGATAATATGGAAATAATATCACGTGATTAATGGTTTTCCACAATTATATGTTTTATTACCATGCTATTTTATCATTATTGATGTTTCATTATGATCTATGCCTTACGTACTACCATATTTAATGTCATTGTTCAAGATTTTGATGTTTAAACTTTATGTTCATGTTTTTAAGTTCAAATGTATATGGATTGTTTTATTTTCTCCATGATTACCCTTACTGAGAATTTTAGATCACCCTTTTTATGTTTTCTTTTCCCCCAGGATATAAAGGAACGTTTTAGGTAGGGAGAAAAAGAAGATCTTTATGGGAGATGTTGAAGATCTTTCACCATGATTAGAAGATTATGTTCCGAGTTTCCAAAGACACTAAACTAATACAATCATTGGGCGTTTGTTTTTTAATGTATTAAGTATTATGAAAAAGTAATGTAATGTCCATGGACATCAATCTTGGGTCTCTACAGTTGGTATCAGAGAAAAAGAGGTAGAAATGAATCCAATCCTTAGGAACTCTCACGTGCGAGCGTTGGATGAAGCATGGATCTCTGCCCAAGGGCTTCATAAGGAAATGGTTGCCACTGGGGATGGTGGTGTGTCCCGCCTATGGGGTGTAGCTACCCATGGAGTTCTCTGATAGGTATCAATTCTAGTCCACTGGAAATAAATCCAGACTATTATAGTAAAGATTTGTCTCATGAGACATTATGTATGAGATTAGGGAGTAAATCTAATCCACTATGAGAATTTTTCCAGCATGTGATGTTGTCTTGGAAGTTATACTTGAATTATACTTACATCTTGTTTTGTGTTTATGCTATATTTCCTATGTTTTCATGATATTATTATACCATATTCTTTATATTGTTCTTCCTTGTGATTACTCCTGAGCTTATGTTTAAAGGAAAGTATATGCTACTTTGTCTGTGTGAAATGTATCATTTTTTTGAAAAAGTTTTCATAAGTTTTTCATGATTAAAAGGAATATTCATGATTTTTATTTTGGATTTAATATTTCTTATTATATGTTTTATGAAAAGGTTTAGACATAAAAAGTTTATTTCTTGGGTAATAAAATGTTTATTTTTATCCCAAATCTTAATTTCTAAAAGGCAAATCTTGTATAAATATTCATGAACTAACATGTTTATTTATTTATTTTTATATGTTCCTTACCAAGATTTTGTACTCATCCCCACATTTTAAATATTTTTTCACAGGGTTTAAGGATGGGTAAGAACAAATAATAAATCAAGTTGAAAGTCACGAAGATTAGTGATGATAATAAGGGAAAAATGGATACTGAGTAGAAGTGTCTAATTTGTAATTTATGAGTTTGTTATGTAAGAGTTATGATATAATTATCTATAACTTTAAACCAAAAATATATTTGAGAATAAAATAAAGTAAATTTTAGTTTAAAGACACTAGATTATGTAATGTTTAAGGCCGATTCTTTATAGTTGGTATCAGAGCAGAGTTTAGATAACATTGGAGATTAAGTTGTTTTCATGTGAGGTTAACTTAAGAGTTATTAATACCATCATGAATTTATAAGTTTAAGGTTGATCATAAGGTCAAAGTTTTAGACACCCTTTTTGAGGTTTTAAGTGATGAGATTTTATTTTAATTAATGATATTTTGGGAGACATATATGATTAAGGTAAAAAAATATTATTGTGTTTTATTTGAGGAATAAAGGTTAGATTTTTATGTTTTTTTTATGGTGATACAAATTATTTATTGAAATTATTAACATATTTTTAAGATTACATGATTATAGAATATCCATATTTGGGTATATGAATTTATGAGATACTAATTTTGATTGGAGATAAATGTTAAATTAATCTATTTCCTTGGTACGAGTACTATGATAGCATGGCCAGGTTCAAGGGGAAACATGAGAATGATAAAAGTTTAGGTAGGAGCAATGACCTTCCTTGTTCAAAGGAAACATTGATATCCAGGTTCCCAAGGATAGAAATCCCAATGGTGTGGAGAATGAAATGCCCATGGTTTGAGTTTTATCGTCGATTTATTCTTGAAGTCATGGGATAATTTATTTGGAAGTGTTCATTGGTGCAAGAGGATGAGAGCTTGGGGTCTGGCTACTGGAAAATTCTTCAAGAGACATTCACGTTATGAATAATTTAGTGCAGATGATGTGAAACATTTCAAAGTATGAATGGTTTCACTTGGTCCATTGAGTATGTGAAAACCATTCACGTCGTGAAATCAATTTCTCGGGGAAAATAAACTGAGGTGACGTAAAATTGTAAGTGGGATCTTGAGGAATTCACATCGTGAATCCATCATATACAACCAATTTTTATCTATCATGGGTTTATATTTTGTTGATTTGGTTTCCTTATCATTCCTCTCGACTTACAGGGTTACCCTAGGAAATTTATGATGAAATTCGACATCCTAACTCTATTAGAAATGAATCGAGTGTTCGTGAAATCAAGGGTTAGGGTTCCTCTTCTTTCTTCCTTTTGGATATCCTTGAGTTATTTCACCTGGAACCCTATATTGGTGTGTAAGACCATATCTATGGATTTGGATTTGTGGTAATGAGATATTCTTAGGTTTTGATATAGGAATAGAAGGAAGAGGTTGATCCATGTAATTTTTTAAGATTCATTGTGCAAACGTAATCGAGGTAAGTGGATTCTCTCTCACTTTACATTTCTAAAACTAGTTTTCTTGATCTTTGATAAATTGTTCTTATGATTTTTTGAAAATATATTTTGAAATTGAATCAGAAAACCTTTATTTGATTTGATTTCAAAAGGGTGGGTTTTGAAATATGAGATTTATGTTTAAATAAATGTTTTATTGGAAATTTGGCATAAAAGTGTTGGTGTGTGTTCATGTTCATGTGGAATAGATAATGGGAATAAGTACCCCCATTAAGTGATCATATGGATGGATTGTGGGAGAAGTACCACCATCATATGGGGTCGGAAAGCGACTAATTGGTGAAAGGATGACTCACCACTCATGATATAGGGAGGTATATGGTTGCATCCATCATGTGTTCATGGGTGTGGAATTGGGATGATTATTCCAAAAAATAAGAAATAGTTTTAAAGGTTTTATTTGATGTTTTATCTAGAACTGGTTTATAGATTTGATATAAAATGTGCTTACTCATTTTTGTCCTAGTGGCATGTGATGATAAGTTTTTGGGTAAATCCTGCTGAGTGATATAATTACTCCATACTTGGGAAGTTTTGTGCATTTATGGATGTTGTATACTGAGATATAGGAAAGGGTCATGTTTCATACTTCTCTAGTGATGGTATTTAACATCATGGTTTTGTTGTTGAAGATGGAGCTAGGGAGTGTTTGAATCTTAGTCCTGGATGGTTCCACTTTGGTACCAATATATTTCCCAAGGACATTCCAGAATTACATCCCCACTATGAGATAGACTTATACATTAAATTACACCCCAGGACGACCCTAATATCTACACCAACATATCATATGGCTCCCATAAAGTTTCATGAGATGTGGGTGCAGTTAGAGGACTTGCAAGAGAAGAGCTTTGTGAGACCCAATGTCCCCCTTGGGTATCCCTAGTGTTGTTTGTCAAGAAGGAAAATGAGAGCTTGAGGCTATGTTTGGATTACTAGTTCTTGAACCAGGTGACCGTGAAAAATAAGTATCCACTACTGAGGATTGAAGACCTCTTCGATTAGCTGAGAGGGGCAGGATGATTCTCAAAGATCGACCTCAGATTAGGCTATCACCAGCTGTGATTACAAGATGAGGATATACTGAAAAAAAATTCAGATGTCATTACAATCACTATGAGTACTTGGTGATGCCCTTTGGAATGAAGAATTCCCCATTAGTGTTTATGGAACTCATGATACATATCTTTTATACTTTCTTAGACAAGTTTGTGGTGGTCTTCATCAATGATATCCATATTCAATGTCTGAGGAAGAGCACCCGAGACACTTAAGGATGATCCTGGAAACACTCTAAGAGAACCAGATTTATGAGAAGCTATCGAAGTGTTAGTTTTAGATTTAAGAGGCCCACTTCCTGGGATAATACATCTCAAATCCAAAAGTGACAGTGGACTCAGTGAAGGTTGAGGGATTTCTTTCTTGGAAGACACCTAAAAGTGTTACCGAGGTGAGGAGTTTCCTTAGGTTGGCAGGGTACTATTAGAGGTTTGTATCTGATTTCTCTAGAGTAGAAGCACCCTTGACAGATTTAACCTAAAAGAGTAAGCCTTTCATGGGAGTGTAAAGGTTATAGTAGTGATTTTAGGATCTGAGGCAGTGATTAATGATTGCTCCCATCTTGAGGTTTTCAGAGGAGGGTGTTGAGTACATAATGTTCTGCGTTGCATTATAGAATGTGCTTGGTTGTGTTATGATGTAGAGAAATATGGTGATTTTCTATGGTTCATGTCAGTTGAGACCACTTGAGAAGAACTAATTTACCCACAATCTTGAATTAGCTACAGAAGTCTTCATACTGAATATGTGGTGACACTACTTGATGGGAGAGCGATTTATCATCTACTATGACCACAAGATTCTCAAGTATATTTTTTTTCTCAGAAGAATATTTTCTTGAGGTAGAGGCGATGAATAGAGTTCTTCTAGGATTATGAATTTGAGATTTTATATACTCCTAGGAAGGGGAACGTGGTGGCAGAAAATCTCAACATGAGATCTTTTTCTCAGTTGTTGGATGAGTTGTCAGAGCAGTTAGCCTCGTTGTAGTTGTCCTTCGTGGATAAGGATGATGGTTCACATCTTTAGTTGATGGTTGTTACCTGATAAGAATCAAAGCACTAGCCACATGTATTTATGTAAAAAGGGAGTAGAAATATAATAGATATGAGGGAGAATAAGACCAGGAGTGATCCCTCCCAAGCCAAAGGCCAATCTACACTTTGTATCCTAGTAAACTCATAAAATTTAGGTTTCCCTATCATTCACCATCTACCCTTATTTATAACTTACCTTCCTAACCAACTAATAATATTCTATAGAATATTCCATTGGGGCACATAACATATTCCATATAATATTACCCAGAATATCCTCTAACTAACCTCCCTCCAAGTGGCATGGTGACATGCATGGTATCTATCACTGCCACCTTCCCAAAAAACCACATTGTCCTCAAGGTGGCAGATGACGTAGGAATTACAAGAGATCTCCCATATCATTTATGCTATAGGTAAATGAGTACAAGGATCTATGATCATGTAGTCATGCCAATAAATTAACCAAATGACCCTCCCTACTCCATCGACTAGTAATGCCTATTGGAAATGCACCTTGACTTCACATATTCCCTAAGAAATATTACAGATGGTCCTTCCAGCATTGTATACCATTTTTCTATGATGAAGCTTGATCATGCTACTTTCTAAGAAATTTCACATATAGTCCTTCCCAAATTATGATCATCCTATAGAAGGTCTGTCAGTGGTTTACGATGTGGATCCTTCCAGTGTTAGGGGTTGTGATATATCATGCACTTCTGGTGGTTCCCAAATATCTCCATCTAAATAACCTTTTCCCCTCCAAACTAAGTTGAGGGAGTGGCATGTGCTACCCCTTTCTTATAATCACTAATTCATGTGTGCCTATAGACATATCGTCTCTCTATTGTGTGGTTTCATCCCAAAATCACCCCCCGACTACCTGATGTCCCACTACATAGGTGGGACATAATTCCACCATTGATACATGGATGGTCAACACCCCCTCATCAAACTGGGTTACCTCCACATCACCCAAAGTTGAAGTTTGCATGTTTCTAGTAATAGGGGTTGCAAAAAATGCATCCCATTGTGCATCTTCCCCTAGATTTCTCGGTCCACCAGTGGTAGTATCGGTAGCAGACCACATAGAGAGGGAGTGCACCTCCTTCTGCATGGTCATTAGTGGTAGTGGATACACCGCCTATGAACATGAGTTGACTACCTTCATAGTTAGTGATGACTGAAGTGTTGCTCGGTGATGCTCCGATATCTGCTATGGTGCATAATGCGATAGTGGCGGTAGAGAAAACTCATTTGGTGGCTGTTGTAGGTCCTCATGGTGACTCATCCAATGTATCATTTATTTCTAAAATTCTGTCTCCTTGCGCTAGTGGAGGTCCCATTTCTCCTCCCACAGCTGCTGGTTGGACTGCATGTGTAGTATCTAAGAGCCTTAATCCAGTAGAAATATTTTTTTCCCAAAAATTGAAGAATCATAGAGTGGTTCACCCCTACAAACTGGACTAGTAGAGATGCCTTGATCTAAGCACAGAATGCGAGGTGCTAGTGTGCGCGACATCTAGGCACACTCCAGGTATTGTGTGCCTTCCTAAAGTGTGCTATGTTTGATACAATGAGGCCGAGCGCCCCCTTTGAGTGATGAGGCGTAATCAATAGTGTGATTCATCCCCAGATGCGTCTCCTATGAGTTCAACGGGAGGTGATGACAATGGAACATATACCAGTCTGTAAAACTGGATAGGGCGCCCAAGTAGGCCGTCTAGAAGCTGCACCCGGTGCATGACTCCTCGGGGCATGATGAAACTGGTAGTAGAAGCTGAGGAAGAGGATGAGCCATGCGGCTGAGGCAGAAGAGGAAGAAAAACAAGTCGTGCATGTGTCTTTTTGGTAGTACATGGGACTTCAGAGTACAAACTAGAAACAAGCGTTTTCACAAAACTTTGTTATGTTGTCGCCATCTCAGAAACACCTCGTCGCATTGGTTGTAAGTCGGCAGGAGAATTTTGGTATATCTGACCAATTGATAATAATAAAAGCACCAAACACCTATATTTATGTAAAAATGGAGAAAAAATATAGCAGATAGGGGTGAGAATAAGATCGGGAGTGATCCCGCCCAAGCCAAAGGCCGATCTGCACTTTGCACCCTACTAAACTCATAAACTACATGATTCCTTCTCATTCACCATCTACCCTTATTTATAACCTCCCTTCCTAACCAACTAAAAATATTCCTTAGAATATTCCTTTGGGACCCACAACATATTCCATATAATATCTCTCAGAATATCCCCCCTAACCAACTTCCCTCTAGGTGGCATGGTGGAATGCATCATATCTATCATTACCCTACCACTTTTACAACATGTTAGGGATACTCGGCATGAAGAAACACATTATGTGATCTTACATAATCAGATATCCACTGGATTTTCTCTTGATAAATATTCTGAAGGTGGGGAGTACACTATCCTTTTCAGAGGATGGGAGATGGTACCATTGACATTGCAGGAGGAGGTGATGCGGTAATTCCATACATCCCCTCTGGCGATACATCCATGTGTGAAAAATAAGTACCAAGACCTCCAATGTTAGTTTTAGTGGCTAGACATGAATATTTGTGTTAAGAGTTGGTCTCTCGATGACTCACTTGTCAGCAAGTGAAAGCTAAGCACTGGGTTCCAGCGGGTTTAGCTCAACCCCTAGAGGTGCCATAGTGGAAGAGGGATGGGATATTCATGGAATTTGTGATGGGGCTACCATGTACATCCAGGGGATGCGATGCCATTTGGGTGATCATAGACTGACTCACTAATTCGTCCCACTTCCTACCCAATTGAGAGCAGAGATCAATAGAGAGCTTGGGATGTGTCACACTCAGACCTATTCGATTATTTTATTTTATTATTTCTATGGCCTTAAATAAATTTAGTCGAGGTCCAGGTTGAGTCCCGAACGATATTTTTGAGTTTTATCAAAAAGTGTGCGTTTTTGAGTTGACTTCGCTAGATGCACGAGCAGAGCACGTTTTGGAAACCTCACGTGGCCTTGCCCAGACATCGACACAATCTGCCTATTTTTGGAAAATTAATATGAATAAATTTTGTAATTTATTACATTAGTTAAAACTTTCATGGTTGCTAGTAATTTTAATTATTATTATTAAAACAAAATGAGTATTTATATTATTTATATTCTTATCAGTATGATGATTATTATTCCTATTAGTGTTATTATTAATAAAGATTTATTACCATTACCATTACCATTATTATTATTATTATTATTATTATTATAATTATTATTATTTCAGGCCGGTGTACGAGCACCGTACAACTAGCAGAAGCCGTACGGTCAACCCGAGTACCGTGCAATTGCGGAGTTTGAATCGTCAAAATAAAAATAAATTAAATGATTTGAAAAAAAGATTATTTAGATTATTATTTTTATTATTTGTATATTATTATTAAATTTGACTTTATTATTCTTATGGGTATTATTATTATTATCATTAATAAGGGTACTTATTATTATTATTACTAAAGATGTTATATTATTATTAGGTGTATTATTAATATTTTTGTTATTAATGTTATTATTATCATTATTATTCTTTTCTTCTTATTATTTTTATGTGTCTTATTTTTATTATGGTTTAATGTTTTATTTTGCTTTATTTTGTTTTATTTTTGTTTCTTTTTCTTTACTCTAACCCTAAAAATTGGTGTAGCCCCACCCACCCCCTTCTCCCATCACTCCCCCTTTTCCCCTACCTATTCCTCAAGCAGCAATCCTCCCCCCCATGTGGATCGACTCTTGCGCACGCCTCACTCCCGAGCATCCCTCTCCCTCTCCCTCTCCCTCTACCTCTCCAGCGTGCATCCCACTAATCCGGTGACAATGACTCCTCCTCCTAGATAGCTCCGACGACCCAAACCTTTCGCCCCTACATATTCGTCATCGGCACCTTCACCGCCACTGCCCCTTTTCTCCGATGCGCACTTCACAGCTACGACATCCCCTTTCTGCACCCCTTGACCTGTGACACTGTCCCTTCTTCGGTGCGACCCAACACCACTCCATTCTTCCCCAAGCCAGCGCACCCCCTTTTGCTCGACCCCTGCTCTCCAGCTGTCTTCAGCATGATTCTTTCCTCCAGATAGCATCGGCCTCTCCTTCGGTCGTCCCTCTATTTGCATGCCCCTTCACCTCCAACCAGGCCGCTCTTCTCGTGCGCACCACCTCTCCAACAACCTCCCCTCTTGGTAAAAAATTTTCTCTTCCTTTCGGTGTAATGTGATTCCATGGTTAAGGTTTACTTTTTGTGCTCAAATCCTTAAATTTTGTTACCAATTTCATTGTGTTGGGTCAAATTTAGCTTCCTGTGAGTAAATTTTAGGTGCGCATGGTGCTTTGCACCGGTTCTGAGCGTGCGTTTTCATTCCACATTGGAGTTGAGGTATGAACCCTTTGCGCGTCACCTTTAAATTTAGTATTTCACTAAATTCTTATTTTATCACTACCCTTAGTTGTTATTTAGTGATTTGGTATATTTTTTATATTAAATTATTATGGTATGTGGTGTTTGGGTTTTGTGGCTTTGATCATTTGGCGTAAATTGTTAAGTAGTGCACTCCCTTTTTATTTAAGAATTCACTAGTTGTTTTTGCAAGTGATTGGTAATTATTTTTTTTGAAACATGTTTTGGTCTTAGAAGTATAAATGTGATGTTTAATTTGGTGATTGAGCTTCCTTGAGTGGAATTTTGGAGTACGGTTTCTAAAGTGGCGTGTGTATGATTTCAAAATGGATTTTAACATTTTGTGTATTTTTATTATGTTTTGAAATTAGTTTATTTGACTGTGTAAGTCATACATTTTCTATTCAGGTATGTTGGGGACCTGCGATTGGTCATAAAAGAGGGTTTGAAGGGGGTTTTGAGTGTGTAAAGCTGTGAGATACTTTTTGAAAAATGTTTCATAAATTTTAAAGTGTTTTAGGAAATAATGTAAATGGTGCGAAGTATGTTTTGAAAACATGTAGAGGTGGTTTTTACACCGTTTGATCATTTGGATTGACTTAAGTTAGTGGTTATAGGTTTTTAGTTGATTTGCGTTTGTTACAGTGCATTGGCGAGGTAATTCCGTGAAACTGTGGTTGTCAGCTTGCACGTGCTTGTGCGTCTGTGCAAGGCGTGACGTGCCATTGTGTTTGGACTGCGAGCCGAGGTAGGTCCTCCATTCCACACACCTTTAAATTTAGAATTTATTAGTTTATTGATATTTTATTAATTTCAATAAATGAGAAATAGTATTATATAATTAATTTTGGAATAATTGTTTAATGTAAACGAAGTTGTTTATTTTATACACGACACCTTCATTATTTTCTGGATGAACTGACGTAAAATAGTGAAAGAATTCCCGTTTGTTCTTTGAATATAATTCATGGATTTTAAATTGTGGTTTTGGTTTGTTGGTAAATGTTTTCTTCTGGTGCGTGATCAAATGGTTTGGTTTCTCTTGAGAAGTGGTGTTTCTATTAAAAGTTGCATCAAGCCCGTTTTACACTTTGATAAAATAAATTATTTTGGAAAATTTTCTTTGAGGTTACTCAGGGGTGATATTTTTTTCATGTTGATTGTGTGAGTTGTGTGTGTGACGTCCCGAAACCGGCTTCCCCTCAACCTGAGCCCCGAGCCTAGTTGGCCACATAACCCCTGGCTCGTCTCTCCATAGGCCAGGGGATGCCGACTAGCAGCGGGGGTGTAATGGTAAGTTAGTGGGGAGACTCTACCCCCATGTCAGAGTGCACAGCGGAATAGAAACAAAGTAATAGAATAGAGGAAGCACACACAATGGATAAGCAGAAGAAAAGGGAAACATACAACCAAACAACAGAAGTAAGTAACCCTGTATAACATACAGAAGCCTCATAGGCAGTGTCCGATACAATATGGATGCATGAAATGCTCATACAAAAGTAAACAAAATACTGGCATGCTACAAGCAGTACAAAAGGAAGAAAAGGTAGTCCATGAGCATCCCTAGCCAAGCTAGGTCCTCTGCTCTGGAACTCCAGCTAGAATGTACAAGTATCAACCACCTACAGCTGGGGCCTTGCCCCTACTAGTACCTACGACAGTAAAGTCTACACGGGTGCCCAGGAGGCCGCTCGGGTAGGGTGTGAGACAAGTCTCAGTAGGCCACCACCAATGATGTCTACGTGTAATCCAAATAGGTGTTCACAGTAATAGTGAGCAATAGAGTGCAAGTAAGTAAAACAAGCAATAAACAACCATCCCGATCAAGTTCCAGAAGGACACCTGGCAGGTCTACCTGCTTTAGATCACGGCTGGTATATCTGTATGAATCACCTTCTTATTTAGATATATATATACACCTATATACCTATATATATAATACGTTGGGTAGGATCAGGATAGAACTCACAGACATCCTTAACCCAGGGGCAACGCTCTCGATCCTACCCCTAGCCCAACCTTAATAATCATTCAAGGGAGCTCTCAAAGTTTACCCTTTGCCCGAAGCCATAACATAGGGGAGCTCTCACGGTCTACCCCTGGCCCGAAGCTTTATCATTTAATTAGGGGAGCTCTCACGGTCTGCCCCTATTCCAAAGCCATATCATAGGGGATCTCTCACAGTCTACCCCTGGCCCGAAGCTTAATCATTTAATTAGCATAGGTTATAAGGCATACACTTATTATAACATTTATAACAATAAAACATGGCATTTCCATCTCACAATATCACATAATCACATTTCAAGAAAACATGCATTTAAAATAATAAAATGGGTTTAGGCTAACTCATCCTAGCCAAGCCCTAACCAAAACATCCCATTTGCCTCACATGGAAAATGGCTTTCAAGACATACCCATAAGGTCCAAAGGTGAAAAATGGCTAAAACTTAAGGTATAACACCTATGGGTGTCCATATCGGGGTCATACGGTACCCAAATACCCAAATGAGGGTAGTTCCCATACCCTCATATCACAAGGGTCATTTAGAGAGTAAGCAGTCAATATAAATAAGGAGTTTGGAAAAAGGAAAACCACAACATGACAAAATAAACTCAAGAACGATGAAAACCCAAAAGGAGAACACATGACCACCTACCTTAGGGATGTAGACGTAGGCTCACTCGATATCGAGCTCAGATTTTAAGTAGATTGGAAGAGATCTGAGTTCCAGTCCAATGCCCTGAAAATAGGGCATATGAGCCTGCATCAAAATAGCATGATGGAAGGCAAGATTTGTTGAGGAGAAAGGGGTGCGTGAGGTAAGCCTTACGTTGTCCCTTCTAATGCTTCCGTCGGATCGAAGATCGGGTGCCAGATGAAGAAACGACAAGAGATCAAGAGAGGAGAGGGTTTGGGAGCTCAAAAGAGGGTTCTTCCTCTGTTCTGGCTGCTGGAACCAAAAAGAAATGAGAAAATATCTTAAATAGAATTAAGGGAAAAAGTGTAATTTCACCATATATAGGGTCGCACAGTTTAGGCGCATGGTTTACCTAAACCGTGTGCAAACCGTGCGCACCTCACTACCTCCATAATGTAGGGCTGCATGGTTTATCCAAACCGTGTGACTTTACTATTCATGTCGTGCGCAAACTGTGCACCCTTGCAGGTGCCCCTGTCTTCAGCCGCACGGTTTATGCTAAACCATGCGCAGACTGTGCGCAGGCCATGCGCCACTATCTGCAAGTCCATTTCCCAAACTCCCGGGCTCTGAACAAGCCTTAGACACTCCCCATACCTTCCTTAGGATGTTATACACATTAAACAAGCTTAAAGGAAAGATTTGAAAGAAAAACTAACGATCTATACCTTTTCCAAAGAGTCGTGTCATTACAAACTCCCCTCCTTAAAGCAACTCTTCCCCGAGTTGGCCTTCCGAGGGTAAAGAGGTGTCACCAGTGAAAAGCTCTGGCCATTGAGATCGCATATCAGCCTCTCACTCCCAGGTCTCGTCTTGTACCCGGCCGTGTTGCCATAGTACCCGTACAAGAGGAACTGACCTATCTCGGAGTGTCTTCATACTCCGGTCGACAATTCGCATCAGATACTCCTCAAAGGAAGCATCCATATTCAGTTCAACCTCATCAGGTTGAAACACATGAGTCAGATCTGAAAAGTACTAGCGAAGCTGAGATACATGAAAAACATTGTGCATGGCCTGATATCTCTGCGGAAGTGCAAGCTAGTAATCTACTGGTCTGATCCGCTTCACCACCTCAAAGGGTCCTACGAACCTCGGTGAAAGATTACCCTACTTCTGAATACGTATCTTCCCTAACCTAGGCAAGACCTTCAAGAAAACCCGGTTCCCAACCTCAAACTCAAGAGGTCGTTGGTGCTTGTTAGCATAAGACTGTTGTCTAGACTGAGCTGTCTGCATACGCTTCCTGATAAGCTATATCAGCTTGGTAGTCTCCTGCACAAGACGTGGTCCTAGAACAGCTGCCTCCCCTGCTTCAAGCCAACACAAAGGCGAGCGACAAGGCCTAATATATAAGGCTTCATAGGGAGCCATCTCAATGGTATCCTGGAAGCTATTATTATAACAAAACTCAACCAGAGGAATGTGTTTCTCCCATGAACCTCCAAAATTGAGAACACATGCACATAACATATCCTCTAGTACCTGTATAGTCCACTCGGTATGTCCGTCAGTCTGCGGGTGATAGGCCGTACTCAAGAGTACCTGCTTACCCAAGGCCTTCTGTAAACCCTGCCAGAACTGAGATGTAAAATGAGGATCTCTGTCTGAGACAACAGATTGAGGTGATCCATGAAGGCACACTATTTCCTTGACATACATCCTTCCCAAGTCATCAACCATGAAGGTTTCCCGCACTAGTAAGAAATGCGCGACCTTCATCAGACGGTCGATGATAACCCATACCACATCATTGCCATGAGGTAACCTGGGTAATGTAGTTACAAAGTCCATAGAAACATTGTCCCATTTCCACTCTGGAATGGACAACGGCTGCAAAAGCCCATCCAGACGCTGATGTTCCACCTTCACCTGCTGACAGGTGGGCAACGCGTGATGAAACCGGCTATCTCCCGCTTCATGCTAGGCCACCAGTACTGCCGTCACAAATCACGATACATTTTGGTGATTCCTGGGTGAACTACCCATGCTGAGGCATGGAAATCCCTTATCAGCTCCTCTCTAATGTCTGTTGGGACCCATACATGCCCACGGAACAATAAAGTATCACCTTCATCCACGGTCCAATCTATGGAGGCATCATCAGTGACACTTTCTCATAAAACAAGGCCTTCCAGATCCTATAACTGTCTTGCCCTAACCCATTCCAAAAGAGTAGATGTTACTGCTAAGGCTGAGAGAACAGTCTGACCCTGACCCTCCTGAACCTCAACGTGCATCTCTGAAAATAGGGTCATTAGCTTCCACTCCTCATCAGATTCCTGAACTACTTGTGACTGAGTTTTTCGACTCAGCGCGTCGGCTACTGAATTTACTTTCCCAAGAGTGTAGGCCAATTCAAAATCAAAGGATTGCAGGTACTCAACCCACCTACGTTGCCTAAGATTTAGATCTCGCTGAGTGAAGATATATTTGAGGCTTTTGTGGTCAGTGAATACCACAAAACGATCTCTCAAAAAATAGTGTCTCCCACATCGTAAGGCATGTAAAACTGCTGTGATCTCGAGGTCGTGTGTCAGATAATTCCATTCATGAGGCTTTAACTGAAGAGAACCATATGCAATGACCCGCTCGTCCTACATCAAGACAGCTCCAAGCCCGATACCTGATGCATCACAATAGACCATATAATCCCTGCTCGGCTTCAGCAAGATCAGTATCGGCACTGAAGTCAGTCTGCACTTCAGTTCCTGAAAAGCTACTTCACAAGGTTCCGACCAATCGAATCTCACCCCCTTTTTGGTCAAAGCTGTAAGCGGTGCTGCTAGGCATGAAAATTCCCGAATGAACCACTTATAATATCCAGCAATACCCAAGAAACTCCTGATATCAAAGATGTTATTGGGATTCTCCCAAGAAACTACAGCACTCACCTTCTCAAGGTCAACTGAAACTCCAGACTCAGAAATAATGTGACCTAGGAAGTGAAATTTATTTATCCAAAAGTGGAATTTACTGAGCTTAGCATAAAGCTGATGCTCTCTTAGTGTATTAATCATGATCTCAAGATGGGTTTCATGGTCGTGTCTCGAGCCTGAATAGACTAAGATATCATCCACAAATACAACCATAAAAGAATAAAGGTAAGGGTGAAAAATCTGATTAATAAGAGCCATAAACACTACAGGTTCATTTGTAAGCCCAAACGGCATGACGAGGTACTCATAGAGACCATACCTACTCCTGAATGCCGTGCGAGGTATGTCTGAAGTCCTAACATGGACCTGGTGATATCCCGACCTCAAATATATCTTGTAAAATGGATTTAATCCTCAGAGATGATCAAAGAGGTCTTCTATTCGAGGCAAAAGATACCGATTCTTGATAGTCAGTTGATTTAACTTACGGTAATCCACGAAAAGACGAAGGGTACCATCTACCTTCTTGGAAAAGAGGACCGGAAATCCCCAAGGAGAGGTACTGGGACATATAAATCCTTTTGCTTCCAGGTCCTCCAACTAACTCTTGAGCTCCAGAAGCTTTTTATGTGCCATCCTATAAGGAGGAATGGTCACTGGTGCTGCTCCTAGTATAAGCTCAATAGTAAAATCCACCTCTCGCACCAGAGGTAGGCCAGAGAAATCATCAGGAAAGACATCTCTAAAGCACTCCACAATAGAAGGATAAGTAGTGGGTTGTAACCCTTGATCATCGAGATAAATACTGGAAACCTGTGCCGTGACACCACCCAACTTTTGCTGTTCGGGTCCTGCTTGTGTCGCACTAAGATCCCATTCTCCCTTATGCACATGTGTGTCGCCCTCTGGTGATGTAAAAATCACCCTCCGATGATAGCATTCAATACGTGCTCTATAGGGAAATAACCAGTCCATCCCAACTATTACATCAAAACCTGTCATATCCAAAACATACAGGTTCCACACAAAAAGGTAACCACCCACCTCGAGGGGACAATTCTGAAAATAATGAATTCCCTCTGAATGGATTCCTAATGTGGTATCTAATGTGATCATACCATGATACGACTCAACGTTGAGGCCCAAACTCTCTGTGATAGCCTTCAATATGAAAGAGTGAGAAGTGCCTGTATCAAACAAAGCAGATACCAATGTAGAGGCAACGAAGATCATACCTCATATAGTAGATGGCCCGGCGTGCTGCTCCTGCGGCATAGGATCGACTGCATATAACTGGCCGGTACCACGACCTTGAGTCATAGCCTGACTACCCTGAGAAGACCTGCCCTAATGGTGCTGAGAGTCATACGCCTGGTTACCTTTGCCTCGAATGCCGCCATGGCCTGATTGACCGGCAGTATTACAGCCGCCTGACTAATGTGATCTTGCTGATCCAGCACCAGATCGTGGAGTAGGTGCAGATCCCTTCTCACTAGGCACTGAAGAAAAAGTCCTGTAGAAACATTGAAGGTGACCCATCCTACCACAGCCTCTGCATTCCACTGGGTTCCACGGACACTTCACCCTAAAGTGTCCCTTCCTCCCGCACTGATGTCAAATATAATAACTATCTGTATTGGGATCCTGACTGCTTCCTCCCCCACAGGAAAACTCAAAACGTCTCTTCTGCCCTGAAGAAGACCCACTGGAAGATTTTGGTGCTGAACCGCCCTGGTTCGCACTATCCGCTTCCCTTATATTTCGATCAGTAATCATAGCTTGGTTAGCAATCTCAGGAATAGATGTCAACCTGAACATGTTTACCTAAGACCAGATGGCGTAACTCATCCCATCCTCAAAACGCCTAGCGGCCATCAAATCATCGGCAACTAGCGATGGGGCGAAACGCTGCAGCTCGGTGAATCGGGACGAGTACTCCATGACTGTCATGGTTCCCTACTATAGGTTTATAAACTCCCTAGCTCTGTCAGCTCTCAAGGTCTAGGGAAAGAAAAAGTCATAAAAGACTGCCTGGAAATCTACCTAGGCCATGTCTCCCTGCTGTCTCGACTGGGTGATGATGTCCCACCACCTTCTAGCTGAATCGCATAGCATATAAACGGCTAATTTGACTCTCTGCTTGGGAGGTGTCTCGAGATGTTCAAAGATGGTCCAGATTACCTCCATCCAAGACTCAACAGCAAGAGGTCTGCCATCTCCCAAAAAAGTTGGGGGATGCTGTAACTGAAACTCACGGGTCAACTCTTCCATATTTGGGGTAGATCGCATACCGCCTTGAATATTCTGCATCATCCTCAAGAAACCCTCATGAAACTGGGCATCATCGCCCATCTTAGGAATAGAAAAAGGAGCCATGAGTGGCTCGACTGGAAGATCAACTGGTGGCTCAGGGCCAGCCACCTCAGGAGCGTGGTTGTCGCCGCCTTCAGCGCGCACGACTCGAGGACGTCGTGGAGGAATAATGCTACAATTCCAAACGAACGTCTCAGAGAAGGAAGCCAACAAAATAAAGATTGAACTCTAGAAGCTAGGACTGGTACTAAGCCTTCCTACCCCTAAGATCACCTACCCACACCTACAAGGGTTCTTAGCAAGACAAGCAAACATTCAAGATTTCCAAATCCAGTGATATGGCACTTCCCAGCCCATAAGGTCCCATACTCCTCATGAACTGAAATATAACACACACTTGGATGTTATTTCTCATTTACTGGTACTAATTAAGTATTTAAATTTCCTTTTAAGAAAATTATTGGTTTAGTTGTAATGTCATTTTCCGATCCATAAGGGCCCATACACCTTATGAACCAAAGAGTGACACCCACTAAAACCACCTCATTCCTGAATTCACAATCTGAAAGAAAGATTAGCACAATTGCACACACATCAACAAGGAATGGAAATAAACAGCGGGCAATGCTCACTGAAAATTTAAACGTGGCATGGAAAGATGCATGTCCTAATCATATTGTGCCTATCGTGATGCATGTTCTAATGCAGAACCCTCATTTTATCAGGTCGAACCATGAAATCCAAATCCCAACATTGAAAATCTCAATAACATCGCAAAACATGTGAAACACCCAATGGTGAAACAATATCAATAGTAAATAGAAGAATCAATAACAACATGATTTAGGAAACTTAGTCTTTACCCCGTACATGGGTTTGCGACACCCAAGCACAACTTATAACTAAGTCACTAAGCGTTCCCATTCTCCAAGTCTATTGTCTCCAAATCGTAAAGCAAGAAAGAAAGAAATCCATCTGATACCACTTTGTGACGTCCCGAACCCGGCTGCCCCTCAACTCGATCCCCGAGCCCGGTTGGCCACATAACCCCTGGCTCGTCTCCCCATAGGTGAGGGGCTGCCAACTAGCATCGGGGATGTAATGGTAAGTTAGTGGGGAGACTTTACCCCCATGCCAGAGTACACATCGGAATAACAGCAAAGTAATAGAATAGCGGAAGCACAAACAATGGATAAGTAGGAGAAAAGGGAAATATACAACCAAACAAAAGAAGTAAATTAACCCTGTATAACATACAAAAGCCTCATCGGCAGTGTCTAATACAATATGGATGCATGGCATGCTGATACAAAAGTAAAAAAAAGACTGGCATGCTACAAGAAGTACAAAAGGAACAAAAGGTAGTCCACAAGCACCCCTAGCCAAGCTCGGTCCTCTGCTCTAGAACTGTAGCTAGAATGTACAAGTATCAACCACCTGCAGCTGGGGCCTTGCCCCTACTAGTACCTACGGCAGTAACGTCTACATGGGTGCCCAGGAGGCCGCCCGGGTAGGGTGTTAGACAACTCTCAGTAGGCCACCACCAACGATTTCTACGTGTAATCCAAATAGGTGTTCATAGTAATAGTGAGCAATAGAGTGCAAGTAAGTAAAACAAGAAATAAACAACCATCCCGCTCAGGTTCCAGAAGGACACCTGGCGGGTCTACCTACTTCAGCTCACGGCTAGTATGTCTGTATGAATCACCTACTTATTTAGATATAAATATAAATATAAATATATATATATACCTATATATATAATATGTTGGGTAGGACCGGGATGGAACTCACAGACGTCCTTAACCCAGGGGTAGCGCTCTCAATCCTACCCCTGGCCCAACCTTAATAATCATTCAAGGGAGCTCTCACAGTCTACCCTTATCCTGAAGCCGTAACATAGGGGAGCTATCACGGTCTACCCCTGGCCTGAATCTGTATCATTTAATTATGGGAGATCTCATGGTCTTCCCCTAGCCCAAACCCATATCATAGGGGAGCTCTCACAGTCTACCCCTGGCCCGAAGCTTAATCATTTAATTATCATAGGTTATAAGGCATACACTTCTTATAACATTCATAACAATAAAACATGTCATTTCAATCTCACAATATCACATAATCACATTTCAAGAAAACATGCATTTAAAATAATAAAAGGGGTTTAGTCTAACTCATCCTAGACAAACCCTAACCAAAACATACCATTTGCCTCACATGGAAAATGGCTTTCAAGACATACCCATAAGGTCCAAAGGTGAAAAAGGGATAAAAATCAAGGTATAACACCTATGGGTGTCCATACTGAGGTCATACGGTACCCAAACACCCAAATGAGGGTAGTTCCCATACCCTCCTATCATAAGGGTCATTTAGATAGTAAGCAGTCAATATAAATAAGGGGTTTGGAAAAAGGCAAACCACGTCATGACAAAATAAACTCAAGAATGACGAAAACCCAAAAGGAGAACACATGAACACCTACCTTAGGGATGTAGATGTAGGCCCGCTCGATATCGACCTCAGATTCAAAGTAGATTGGAAGAGATTCGAGTTTCAGTCCAATGCCCTGAAAATAGGGCATATGAGCCTGCATCAAAATAGCACGACAGAAGGCAAGATTTTCTGAGGAGAAAGGGGTGCGTGAGGTAAGCCTTACCTTGGCACTTCCAATGCTTCCGTCGGATCGAAGATCGGGTGCCAGATGAAGAAATGAAAAGAGATCAAGAGAGGAGAGGGTTTGGGAGCTCAAAAGAGGGTTCTTCCTCTGTTCTGGCCACTGGAACCAAAAAGAAATGAGAAAATATCTTAAATAGACTTAAGGGAAAAAGTGTAATTTCACCATATACAGGGTCGCACGGTTTAGGCACACGGTTTACCCAAACCGTGTGCAAACCGTGCACACCTCACTACCTCCAGAATGCAGGGCTGCATGGTTTATCCAAACCGTGCGACTTTACTATTCATGTCGTGCACAAACCGTGCACCCTTGCAGGTGCCCCTATCTTCAGCTGCACAGTTTATGTCAAACTATGCGCAGACCGTGCGCCACTATCTGCAAGTCCATTTCCCAAACTCCCGGGCTCCGAACAAGCCTCAGACACTCCCCGGACCTTCCTTAGGATGTTACACACATTAAACAAGATTAAAGGAATGATTTAAAAGAAAAACTAATGATCCTTACCTTTTCCAAAGAGTCGGTTCGTTACAGTGTGTGATTATTGTGCATCATGTCCAGTTGATTTATATTGTTGACTCACCCCTATTTATTATAGATGTTGACATGGGAACCTGGAATAGTGAGTGAATTTTCTAAGAACGATTGCTGCACTAGTTTAGATTACGCATTGGCTATTGGCCCTTAGTATGGACTTTGCTCTGCTAGGGGATTAGGCCCCTCGGTTAGGCCATGTAGGGAAACACCAAGCATTAGGGAATTATGACGTCATTGAGTAGGGCATGCCTTCAGGATGAGTCACATGTATAGTACATTTTGGATTGTTCACGAGATCCTAGATTCTACCCATGTTTCTTTTAGTGATTATTTGTATGTGGTGGATGATTGAGAGGTCTAGTTCGGTTGCTGGCCCCTGTGTGCCACTTTTTCCATTTCACTTAGTGTGTGTTGTGTGTGGTTTTCCTTTTGACTAACAACTAAAATTTTCATTTCTAAACTGTTCGCAAAAATGTTTTAAAATGAAATGAACTTGTTTCTTTCAAACATTAAACTTGGTTTTAAATTAAAAAGTAAATGGACGGTTACATGTTTTATAAATGAAAGTGTGTGTGTGGAAACCCATATTTTATATAATTTATTTCAAACATGGAATTATTAAATTCTTTATTTAAAGGTAGTGTTTTGGGGATAGTTTTTTGGGAATGCCTACTGAGTTTTAATACTCACACCTATAGTGTTTTCCTGTTTTTAGTTTCTGTTGCTGGTTTGAATTGAGCTTTCTCACTGTGGGAAAGAGTTAGTTGTGGTTTAGTGAGCGACTCTTAGGGTCATGAGGAGTTTTGGCTATGGTGAGGTTAGTTTTTTGTTGTTGATTGTTCTTCATTTTTGTTTCCTTTATTTGTTTTGAATTGTTCTATTTTATTTCTGTTGATTTATTTATTTTTATTAGGAGAAATTGTTCCCCTATTGTTATTTGTTGATTCCCTGGTGCTTGTCACCATCCTGGGAGGATCAAGAATGTCTCTCGGGCCTTTCCACGAATCATCTCGGGTGACCGGTTCTGGGTCGACCTGGGTTGGTTCATGATAGGATGCTTGTACGTGCAGAAGATATTCCAACTCCATGGAGTTCCCATGATGATTGTTTCAGACTGTAAGACTCGCTTCGCATCATGATTAAGGAGATGATTGCAGGATACCTTTGGGAATCCATTGCGTTTGAGAATAATGTTCCACCCCAAGATCGACAGCCAAACTGAGCAGACCATTTAGGTCCTAGAGGACATTCTGTGGGCTTGTATGTTGGACTTTGTCCGTAGTTGGGAGGATCATATACCCTTAGTGGATTTTGAATACAACAACAATTATCATTCCACCATTGGTATGACACCATTTTAGGCCTTGTACGAGTGACCCTGCAGTTGACACTTTTTTGGAATAATCCCGGTGAGTCAGAACTCATGGGTTTAGAGTTGGTGCAAGCTACTAAAGAGAAGGTGAAAATCATCCAGGATTGGATGAGGGATGAACATAGCTGTCAAAAGTCCTTTGCGGACCAGAAATGGAGATATTTGGAGTTTTAGGAGGTAGAACATGTGTTCTTAAGGGTCTCACCTCGACATGGATTGCAGAGATTTGGACAGGGCAATGATTTGTCTTAGAGATTCATTGGATTTTTTGAGATACTATGTAGAGTTGGTGAGGTGGTGTACCTCATGGATCTACCACCATAGTTGGACGAGTAAACGGCGTCTTTCACATGCCCCAACTGAGGAGTTACATGAATGACCCATCACATGTTATCAATTGGGGAATGATGGATATTGAGGATGAATCTACCTTTGCTAAGTACCCAGTGGAGATAAAGGATCAATAGAAGATGATCATTCATGGGTGATCGATTCCCCTAGTGTGTGTCTGGTGGCAGCACGTGAATATTCTGGAGAGCATATGGGAGTGGGAGACCCAGATGTGAGCCTAGTACCTTCATCTTTTGAGTAAGTTTTTCTCTTTTTGGGATGAAAATACCTAAGGTGGTGAGAATGTAATGGCTCTAATTTTCCATGTATTATTTTTTGGATATTATATGGATTATTTTTTAGAGATAGGAGGTAAGATGATGTGATATTCTGAGGCCTTATAAACTAGGAATAAATTTTTAAAATATATTAAATATATTAATATCACACATGCACAGTTTTCCTAACAAGTTGAATAACTCTCAAATGGGAGGACAAATTAGAAATATGAGGGCACCATTGAGTTTAGAATTTTAGTTTCATACTAGGTGTGACATGACCTTTTTCGATGCCGTATTTTTGAAAAATTTTCCATGGTCATAAATGAATAAAAATAAACAAATAAACAAATTTATTTTATTGGTTTTGAAGTAATGACATAGTACTTCTATAAGTACATAGTTATGGAGATGTCTCAAGGTAGGCCTCTAAAACCTAGATACCTAGAGGACCATAAGAGAGTGTTCTTGGTAGGCGACACCAGATCAGATCGGGATTAGGGATCGGTGTGAAAATATAATGTGTGGATCTCACCAATGACAGTGATTTATGATCGTTATTCATCAGAAATTAATTCAAATTGAGGTAGGATGTTGATTTGTGATTTCCATTCCATTATTTAATCCCAATTGAACACAGATCAATTCCAAAAATAATAATTGATTCATGCATAGATGATAGATTTAAATTGATATATTTATTTTATTGTTTGTTTTTTATCTATCCCTATTCATCCATCAATTCTATAATAATGGATCGAGGCCAAATGAATACAGCCTGAGGTTCATTCCTCACATATTGTGCCTTGTAGTTTTCTCCCCTATTTCTTATCACATATTTCCTTTGGCCTGTGGTTAGATGATTACCTAATATTTGATCGTTATGCGTTTGTTCTTCAGTGCAACAAATCAATACTACAGGTACGAATTGCGATGGAGGTTACGACTTGAGTATTGATGATGATGGTGGATGATTCGAGGAGGAATGAGATTAGATCGGACCTAGAGTTCTGTTCCCATAAAGGATACACAACGACAACTCATGGTGGTGACATATTGGCTTGACAAACCATTTTCTGAGTGGATCAAGGATCAAAATATTATTAGTGGGAAATGTCGAGGTCGTGCAACTCTCAATCTGTGGTTTCCAGCAAGAAAGGTGGCTTCAGAAATGAGATAGATGACTTGGATGAAGAACTAGAAGATATAAAAAATACCGTGATGCATGACGTGTGATCTGGAATTACATGCCATGTGGGACCCCCTTGTTACGGTGCTAAGGTTTCTATATAGAGTTAAATATCACACGCTGTGTGACCCATGTCACACATCATGTGATATATGACTGGCGACCCAACATGTATCTCAGATAATACACAGGAACTGGCAAGCCACATACACAAACACAACTAGAGTACATAGCCAGGTGTGCATGGGTATGGACATGGCCACATGGGTTAGTACACGAGAACAACTAGTGGTAAACGAGCATGGGAAGATGGAATGAGAAATGTGCTGATCGATCTTGACACTTCATGTACTATTCCTACATGATTTGTATTTGGAGATTTACATGTTGTGTGGGGAAGTACCACATTGGTAGACCAGAGGTTGGCTGGACACACCGTGTACCCACAGTACACGCCGTGTACCCCCTTTGAGGGTGTTTGTAGAGATATGTTTTTTCACTCTGGACCAATATCGATTGAGTGTCTTACCTTGGTCCATTCCCTTGAGGGTACAATGTGGCATTATGTCCACATCTCAGGATTGAGACCCCCATTGGAGGATGAGTATCAGATAGATTTCATGGTGTACCTCTATGAGACTGGAGTGTGATCCTATATCATTTTTTATACCCTAGGTGAGGTTTGTGTAATCGGTGAAAACTCCTTAAGCAGGGTATCAATCCTCTATCTAGCAGATCATATCGGTAAGGTTGAAGATATTATTGGCACACGATCCTTTACATAGTGGGTTGATCCATATTGAGTTCATGGTGTCCCCTAGCGGTCCTAGATGTGACCCCACTATCTGAGTATTAGGGTCTTCTAATACCAATGAGATTTCTTGGGTAGAGCCCAATGATTTTGACCTCTTGGATGATTGTATCCGATGATAGCATGACTCGTAGAGTGGATTCTTCTAGAACGAGCATTGGTTGAGTAGAATCCTTTGACTGGCGGTTGGTTGTGACTACCTGGTAGCGTGATGTCATTACTGAGTATATCTGGGGTTTTCTTGTTATATGTTAATTTTTATATCATTGTTATGAGTTGACTATTCTTGATGCTTCATGTTTAGTGTTTTTGGGGTGTCCTACTGGGTATTTTTATACTCACCTCTACATGGGCTCTACCCACACGTGTTGTGTCTTATGAATACTATAACCCATTTGAAGGTGTCCTGAGAGGACAAAGAGCTGGTGAAGCCTATCTTGAGCTTCACAGACCAAGGTGTTTTCCGGTTGCTTGCATTTTATTGTAGTTCTCTCCCTTGGAGCAGGTTGGGCTCTCTATAATTTTTGGTTGAACTTGTATTTGACTCTATTTTTTGATTTTAGTAATTTATTATTGTACTCCGATTGTGAGATCATAGATTTATGCATTCATTGGCTTTAGTTGTTTTACATTTCAGCATTGTATGGGTTTAGAGATGCATGTGAACAAGTATTTTAGGCCAATGCCTCCCATGTATGGGATATGCCTACTCAGTGCTAGTCTCCATCCCCTAGCCTATTGAAGATGGGCTTGGGGTAGTCATGATTCAGACCCTAGTGGGTGGGTCATGACATTATTATTTATTACTACCATACCAAAACATCGATGACAACCTATGTGATATCTTATATCTTTTCATGTATGCCCATTTATGCAATGCCTCAGCCTAAAATACTTTGATTTGAGCCGGTGATTTCATAGACCTCTAGTCCATTCCCCAATTTCCAGAGGTTTCTAATAAGAAGGAATGGTAAATATAAATTGTTGGAGAACAATTTCCCTCTATAAACCTTCCCAAACTTATCCATTCTGAATTCTACCAGTTTTTTCATGACTTGTCCATAAATTGAATATACCATCTTGCACAAAAAAAATTCAGGTTCACCATTCAAACCCCATAGTCTTAGAAAATAACTAAAAAGAAAAAAAAAATTTATATGTAATGCATATAGTCATAAAAAACATCCATAATACATATAGATCACAAAATAAATAATCAAACCCACATGTCTGATACAATCCCAAATAAAATAAGCCAGGCCCATGAACAAATCAATATCCTCTTGCTAAATCCTTATCCTCAAAGACACTACTTTCCATGAGCCAACCCCTCCATCCAGAGTCACAACTTGTACCAAATTGTTAATAAATATCCTCTTGTTGAATCCTTGACCTCCAAAACACTGCTTTCCATAAGCCAACACCTCCATCGTAGGTCACATCTTGTACCTTCATGTTAATCAAGATCTAACCATGCACACCAAAAACCATACCATGTGTACGAGTAGGGGTGGGCACAACTCAACATATTTTTCTTTATTTTCTCAATTCCCCTAAGTGAATGTGTTAAATGTTGATGAATGTTCAATTTTTATGAGTGATAATCAATCCATACCAAAAATAAAACATGAAGAAATAAAAAATCCATCTAAAATATGGATTAACACAAAAATATCACATGCCACATGACACTAATACGAAAAATAACTCCTAATCATACTCAAGGCCCAACTCACACACATGCTCACACCCATACTCATTGTCCCATATTATATTATAAGATAAAACTCTCAAATTAAAGACTTGGAATTCCTTAATTTACCCCACTCTCAAATGTTCCCATCAGAAGTACCACTACCCACCATGACCCAACCATCAAATACAGAGACAAACACATCCTTCCGTACTGCGGTCCCACAACTCAATCCATAAATGAAACTCCTCTCCAACCTATGCCAATACTACCCAATCATAATCCACTCTTTCCAACATGTTGTCAATTCCCATCCATGGGGTTTAATCCCAATGGACATTGATGAGCTATATTTCTCTACTTGTATCATATCATTTGTTATGATGTCCATGGTGTTACTATAGTGATCCTCTTAGGAGAAAAACCTTCCATATGATTAATATGATCAAATATATAATTGGATAAATACAACCATTATTCTTTATTGAGACCACACATGAAGAGGATCCACTAGCTGTGAAAATAGCAAAATAATCGGAAAAATCGGCCCAAAGTGATCTCTTGAAGGTTTACACTTAAAAACCTTCCTCATGCACACAATCATAAAAAATAACAACACTTTTCCTGAGCCTGTAACTAAATAAATTTCACCCTGTAACCCTACTCACTTCTCAACGACTTTTTCAGAATCGAGATACTACCCTAGGATTACAACCAGTGGTGGGATAATAACTCTTAGGTTCAAATCATGATTGTAAAATTATATTTTAAGTCATTATATATATTTTATACATCCATATATGATGTGAAAACAATAAAACATACTAATACTATTACATAATTAAATAATTTTTTGGAATTTAAAAAATACAATCCACACAAACTGGACAACGACTCATACAAAATTGGACAAATAGAAAACTAGGCTAACTGGGAAAAAATGACATTTGAAAAAAAGCAATTCAAATAGGATAAAAACAAATAAATAAATTAAATAAACTAACTATGTAAAAATTATGCTTCCTATAATAGCATATGTGGAGTGAGTTATGGGGATTAGAAAGGATGGATGAACATGTCATCTTCTTCCTATTATTTGAACGAAACCCAATCATTCTAAGACCATTCATGGAATTTCCATCAAGTTAAAAAGTTTCAATATCATTGAGAGTCCATTTGTCTTCTGATTATTTAGTAGGAGTATAACCATGCATAAAAAATATCAAAAACAGAGATCATAAAAGAGAGTTTTCCCTTAACATAATAAACATTGAGCTCAAATAATCATTTAATTACACATGAAATCATATTTCCTATCCAAATTTATTTATAAATTAAATATACTATGTAAAAAATGATTCTTCCTATAATAGAATATGTGGAGCCGGTTTATAGGGATCAGAAAGGATAGACAAACCTGTCGTTTTCTTCTTACTATTTGAACGAAACCCAATCATTCTAAGATCATTCATTGATTTTTCATCAAGTTCAAAAGTTTCAATATCATTGAGATTCCATTTATATTTTGATTCTTTAGTAGGAGTATAACCATGCATAAAAAATATCCAAAATAGAGATCATAAAAGATATTTTTCCCTTAACATAATAAACTCTGAGCTCAAATAAGGTTTTATAGGCTCGAATTTAACCCACTAAAGAAATGGTCTACCTTATTTTTGGCATTGATGAAAAAATCAGAAACATATCATATAAGCCTTTTGAAGTTTTCCTAATACATCCCAAAAGACTCATATTACTTCTAATTCAGTCCGAGAAACTCTATCATCATTTTAATATGGGGAGTTCAGAGAAAACATTTGTTGAAAAATATTTTCCACTATACCTAGCTATAGAAAAAGAAGACAGTGAAAATTGATAATTCTAGTTTAGAATTATCTTCACCTGGATAAGAAGTGTTTCAGCTATGAATGTGTGAATTTTTTACCTTTAACATAACATCATTCCTATAATCAAACTATTAGATAACACTTAAAAGATTATATTTGACCCCATTAACAATTAGTCATCTTGATCGACCAACCCCTAGCCAATTTTATTCTCAACTTCCCTAGCCAAAAATTAGAGGTGTTGGTCTTCTTAAAAAAATTTATGAAACCTATTATTTTCCATGTGTTTATTTCATGACTATGATTGATATATATTCCATTTGCAAGTGTCATGTATGATTATGAGCATTTTATGACATCGTGACCTGGCAGATCACCGTCTTCTCTCCTAGTTCGACGTGGCTGGTCCCCTTTGGTGACGTCAACTCACCATTACTCGGATTGGCATGGATCAGAACTTGCGGCGTCGACATGGAGTGGTGGATCTGAATTTTCAGTTCTGTACATAGTGGTCGGGCGTGTTTATGGCGTTCATCCAGTATGGGTTGGCACAAATCTAGTGACCAGAGGGGGGATGACCTGGTTTCTGAGTTTCTACAAGTTTTTCTTGTTTTGTTTTGATGGTTTGATGTTGGTTTTGTGCGGTGCCGAGGTCTCTGAAGACTCCTTGTTTCCTCTCAGCTTTCTCTGATTCCCGTGGTGCGTGACTTCCTATGGATGGTTGGGGAAGCAACGGATGGCGACAGGGATACCTTCCAGAGATGGTTCGGGTAACCGGTGAAGGCTCTATGGCATGGTGTCTCAATTCGGGACCCCATGTTGTGGATGGGATTTAATGGGTTTGATGGTGTTTCATGCTGTGAATGTTGTTTTTTCTTGTATGTTTTGAGCCTATTAGTGATAAGGAAGTGCTTCCAGAATTGAATACATGGACCAGGCTTCAAAGGAGGACTCGGAGCTGGCGATTCATCTTTGCAGAGCTTTACCGATTTGGTTGTTTGAGAGGGTATGACATTTTCCATCGGATTGGGCCTATGCTTTGACACAGGACACTTGCTTGCCAAACTGTCTTGCAACGGTGAATAGCTTCATCATGTCTATAATCTAGGGAGGGGCAACTCCATGTTTTTAGTCTGGCTTTACTTTTTTGTCTTATGGGTGTGATTTGTCTTAAGTCGTGATGTCTGTGCGGGTTTCCCCTTCTTCCCTTGAAAGGGGGCTTTATCAAAATAATAAAAAATTGCAGGCCTTCGGGCCATTGGATGGATGGAAGGCATCAAGTGTGACGAGGGTTTTATCCACCATGGAACACCTCATTTGACTCAGACGATCCAATAATCCCACTGAGTTGGTACATTCGACCAGATGATCCTAGTAGGTAAATTATTTTTCTAGTGAGACAACGTGGATGAGGAAGGAAAGATCATAATATTGCACAATTCTATGATCCAACTCATGAGTTTGACGACAATGTTTCCTAGGGATAACATGATAAGGTATTCTCATCCACATAAGACAAAAATCCTCACTGCTTATGTAAACAATATATCTCCCATAGATCCTTCCAAGGGTCCAACACTCTATTGAGATACACTAAAGAAAAACCACTTCCTAATGAATATCACCACATCATATTTTATGTCTAATAAAACCACATTGTGGTGATGGTCATCACCTCATGGTTATGTTTATTTATTATTAGATAATTCATGACCCAATTTTTTCTTCCATGTGAGCTATAATATATCAGTCATAACATCATTAGATGTTGTTTAAAGGAGTTTTGTTGCAATTTATCAAATGTTTTATTCATGGATAAACCAAAAGTTTCAAGGAGTTATAATGTATGATTTCATGTATGTCTATATGAATGTTTATAAAACTACATATTAATATTATGATTTGATCATTGTGAAAAATCCCTGATCCATATGTCATAGGCTCATCATTCCGACACAATGGGTTGCCCTCACGACATCCCACCCCCAATCCATGGGTCAAGGTTCATCCATCCAACACTTCCATCCAATATGAGGTTTGATAGTTTTTTCCTACCATTGAATCATCAGGAGAGTGAACCCAACTCCTAACCTATGAGTTATCATGGTGAACCATGATACACTCTCTTCCAACATCACCGACGCATTCCCATATCTCTTAAAATAGGACCAACCAAGTGAACCATGCCATTCTTATATAGCTGGTGCGGGACAACACCACCTAATTTCTAGGTCTGTGACATTCTCCCACCACCATTCATGCACACCTTCATGAATGATGAGATTGATTTCTTAGGCATGTTTACAAAATGTTCTTCTTCCAACCAACAAGTTTTCTTTCTCATGCGTCCATGAGGAAACTCACTCTCACCATCGAATCCATGGTCCACCCTCCATCCTGGTGGATTTTTCAAACCATGGAATGCATTAGAACCCACCCTCCATTGTAGAATTACTAATATTTTTATAATACACCCTCCACAGTGGCACTCAACCTCCAAAATTATATTTTGAGAGTAACCTTCACTATCGTGTCACCTCCTATCTATGACAACCTAGGACTCGCTCCCACCAAAAAGGCACAACCACTAGAATTCCACAAACATTAAGATCCATGAAGGATCTGATACCACTTGTCACAGGTTTTTCATTCTGGTATAGTGGGTCTCACATGAGGCACCCCCAATTTGAGGTTTAACCTTCCAACACTTTGATCCGATATGAGGTTCATTGGTTTCGTCCAACCATAGAATCATCAAGAGAGTAACCCAAACTTCTAACCAGTTATGTGTCATGGTGAACCATGTTACACACTCTTCCAACATTATTGAGGTACTCCCATATCTTAAAATGTGAGTAACCTAGTGAATTGCATTGTTCTCCAATAGCAGGTGCGGGACAGGACCGCCTCATTTCTAGGTCTGTGACACATAACTCTATTTTATATTCTCTTTAAATAAAAGGTTCTATTAGACCATGAGTGAGAGAAATACCACCAAGAATTTTTCTCAGTCATTCATAAAACCCATAGATACCTTTGGAAGGAGTCCATTGAATGTTTCTAAGTGATCTCCTTTCATCCTCTTGTGAAGACAGACTCAATTTATTCACAAGCAGAAAGAGATGCATGATCTTCATTTTACATTCAATTTAATGGATCTACGGTTGAAAAATTTTGTAAAAGGTTTTAGTGTTTCTTTCTACTGCATTTGGATAATTTTTGTTTCCACTAAAACCCAACAGTGGTATCAAAATCACTTTTATTTCATTTGGATTGATTTTTTAGTAGATATATAATCTAGATGTTTTTCTAAAACCATGATGTGTTTATTAAAAAATGATTATGGTTTATCATGATATTCATAACCATGATTTTTTTTCAATATACAGTTGTTTTGATTTATGAAAATTTATAAAATAATATTTTGGTTTTAGAAAAATGGGTCGTGGAAAATGTTTTTGAAAGAAAAGCATCATAAAATCTTGTTTTCACATTATGGTTAAATAGAATATGGCTGTGATATATATGATAATTCTAATTCTATACTTTTAGGTATGAGGTTGGGGTTTTATGGGTGAGGGAATTATTTTCTGTGAGAGGGGTTGTTGGTAGTATGTTGGGTATTAGTTTCTAGGGGAAAAATTTCACTTTTATTTTGATAGTTGGTTAGAGTGGTTTAGTTTTTGGTTGGGGGAAATAAATAAGGGAGATGGTCGAGGGATGGGGGTACAAATGTTCATTTGTAAAATTCTACTGGTCTAATAGGAGCTGGACCTTGGTAGGTCTACACGCTTGTCTCTTAGGGGAATTGGTCTTCTCTAGGGAGTTCATATACCTCCTTCCCCTTCATCATATTATCCTTCAATTTCTCCTTATACTATAATTTCTGTTATGTTTTCTACCGTATAAACCGAACTACCACTATGAATAAAGGGATAAACTTCTCAATTGATTCTCCATATTTACTTTAGTTTTATTGTGCAATCTCTATTAGGTTAGAATCCTAAAAATTGGTGTTTTCATTGAAAGAAAAAAGTGTGAACCACTGTATCACATTCACTATTGGTTGATCATTAAGAAAAAACCATTATTGATCATTTGAAGTTTCTGGAAGGAGGAAATCAAGAAATCAATTCTTGATCATGGAAAAAATGATTATTTGAGAATGTGTCACTAGGTAAACCACAAATTCTAGAGGTGGCCACAATCGCATAAGTGATTCGAAATCTCAAGGGAAATGTGGGCATTGATAGTTGAGGTGAACTCGTTTGTAGTTTAATGAAATGGCGTTGGAGGAATCTATAGCAGAGGAGAAAAGTTCAGAATTGGAATTGTTTTTTCATGCGCTGACTGCACAGTTGATGGAGCTTCAGACATTAGTGAATTCCTTTGCTGAGTTTTGGGTGGAGTATGCGAGTCAGGACTGAGAGGAGTTGTAGTCTTTGCTGGAACAAATACGGGCACTCATGCATGATTGGAAAGGAATGAGAGTGGTTGCCACACCTACTATTCTTTATGATAAAGAAAATTGCTTCTCCTCTCTTGGATCGAGTCATAAGGTTTGTAGTGTGAGGAAAGATATCTAGACTATTGATTTTTATAACCATAATGAAGGAGATACCCTAATGTTATCTAAGAGTTTGATCAGGTTATACAGAGGAATTTACAAATACAAATAGAGTTTCTAATAATAAGATGGAAGCTGACATTGTTGATGTTTAGTTGGGCTATGAGCAACGTGATTATATCATGTTAGGATAGTGATGGATGTAGTATCTACTATGGAGAACATATGAAATCTGGACCAAATTCTTTTTAAGGAACAAAGTCCTATACATGTGACATGATGTTTTTTCCAACAATTCATGCAGCTACCGGTTGATCTACCATTAATTATTGAGAATGTGGAGGAACGTTACAATAAGGGCACTGCTGAATCTAGGTTTCTAGGGCTATACGGATTATAATCTGGGTTGTTGTACAACATATATGAAAAATGTCTAAGAAAATGACTAGAAAAATTTTCCAGGATGCTTAGGCTACTGCCAAAGACACCACCAGGGGTTTCCATTCTAGTGAGAAAGAAATGGATTCCATTCTAGGTCCACCTTGGAGAAAGATGAATATTAAAGGGGGAGGTAATGTTAGGTATGAGACTGTGGTTGTTTGGGTAAGGGAATTATTTTTGTGAGAGTAGTTGTTGGAAATAGGTTGGGTATTAGTTGTCAGGGTAAACATTGCATTTATATTTTGATAGTTGGTTGGAGTGGTTGGATGTTTGGTTGGGGGTAATAAATAAGGGAGATGGTTGAGGGATGAGGGTATTAATGTTCATTTAGAAAATTTATCTACTTTTCTGAAAGCTGGAACTTGGGACCTTGGGAGATCTATGCTTGGATTTTTGGGGAAGTGGTCTTCTCTATGGAGTTCCTCTATCTCCTTCTCCTTCATCTGCTTCTCCTTCTCTTTCTCCCTCTACTGTAAAGTATTTATGATTGTTTATGTATGAAGTGTTTATAAAAATTTATATCATATATAAATATTTGAAATGAACATCCATTTATTTATACCATGTTTATTATTCATGAATATAATGTATTTATATTATGAATGAATATATGGTTTAGTTTAAATGGTTTAAATAGTTTCTTATAAATGCCATACCATTCATATAATGAGTTTCATGTTAGGTATGAAAAAATATTTATTTTCATTCAACTGAGACTATGATTTGTTTTTGGGTTATACATTCAATAATAAAGGAAAATTATCATATATACATACTAGGTGTAAGTTTTTTTTTGAATTAAGGTCTCACTTGATAATTTTTCTATGAATAGTGAGATTTTGTGTCAAAATTCTTACTAGCCTGAGGGATTTGAATTTGTTTTAAGAAAAGTTGGGGTTGACTAACTGTCGCACCATATTTTCTCTTGAGTAGAGTTTTCTTTTGAATGATTATAAATCTTTACATCAAAGGGTTTCATGTACCTCATGCATGAGATGCATTTAAATATGTGTACATATAGGGAATACATGAATTAAAATAATGAGATATTAAAGAATCCCTCAAAATTCTATGTTTTGGATTTCTTTCAAAAAAAAAAAAAACAGTCATCAAGATCTCAATCATTCATTACGGGTTAGATTCTCATGAATTATCTTATGTAAGGTGCACATGATATAAGTGACCTGAATAGTTAGTTTCATATTCTTGACATGAGCTTTGGGCTGCACTTAGCTTGGAAAATTTAATTGTTAGGGTACCGAATAAATGGAGTTGGAATAATCCATATGAATGGATTTGGGAAAAGTGTTGCCCCCTTAGCTATCCAAGAGTCATGTATGATATTCCCGACATGAGTTTTAGGCTACAATTAGCTTGGAAACCCTAATAGTCAGGATACTAGACGAATGAAGTTGGAATAATCTATATGATAGATTTGGATGAGTTGTATAATTAGATATTCAAGATTCATATATGATATAATTGACTTAATTATCTACCAAATATATTCATGACTTAAGATATGAGTTTAGTGGAGTTAATTCATGATGAAATATGGATCTTGACTCATTAATAGATTTGATTCATATTAAATGAGGTCATAATTTTATTCAGAGAAATTTAATAAATGTTTTTATAAAATGAATTTAAAACATGATACTCATATTATAGAAGATTTTTTTTTGTAGATAAAATGACATCATCATCAAACTTATCTTTTATAACAATATTTGAAAAGGTTAAGCTTACTATAAGTAGATTTTTCGACGAGTAAAAAAACTTACCTTAAAAGTCTCTATCAATAAAAATATAGGCATGAAAGATATGAGATTTTAAATAGATTTTTTAGATGAAAAATGATTAAAGATACTTTAGTATTTGCTCATGTATTCAATATGATAGGGTCTATTAATGACTTGAATATCCATAGTTTCCTTTAAGGTCGAATATAACTACAAACTTAATTTTACAATTAATGATGGAAAGGTTTTAATAATTTATTATAAACTAAAATATGAACAGGTTAAATAAATTTTTACATGATTTTATCAATATGATGAGGATAACTGAGTAAGACATGGGAGATCCAAGTTCTGGTGATCTGAGGATAGTACATGAGGGTAAAATTTTAAGCTAAAATAATAATAAATCTATTGGAGGTTTGATAGTCATCCTATGTCATTTAACTCTAAAGAAGTTATCAGGAAGGTGGGGCAATGTTTCCATTTTGGAAAGCCTGGAAATTGGAGACATAATTTCCCATAATACTTTAAGGAGAAAAAGAAACAACATATAGATTCCACTTGAGTTATTAATGTTATAGAAGTCAATAAATATATTTTTTAATGGTAATGATATTTAATGTATACCAAAAAATTATTGTAAATTTGTAAAGAGTTTAAAATAAAGGAATAATTTATGAATAAATTTTGGAGTTTTCATTCAAATAGAGGAAAGAGTTTCTGATATAAAGATATGGAATAAAAAGGATTCATAGGATTTTAAAATTTTAAATTCTTTATGCATTTTCATCTCATTTTTTGTATGTGATATGAGAATTGTATTTATAAACAATGATTTTTATAAATAAATGAGATGAAGATTTTGTTACACATAATTTGATCCATTATATAACATGGTTTTAAAAGAAATGAATTTTTTTTATCCAGGGTAAAATCAGTTTTATCCAAGTTATTTGTTAAAATATGAAGGAAAGAGATCCCAGAACTAATTAACTGTTTATTTTAATAAATATTTTCTTTTTATGGACACCACATTTGTTATAATACGATAGAAAGAGTTCCCACCACTAATTAGAGGTTTATTTTGATAAATATTTTCTTTTCAAGGATATTCTCTAAACACATTTAGTTTCTATATGAGATAATGTTATAAAGTATTTTCCTTAAATATTCCATCAAGGAAATAAGCATTTTATTTACCTAAAAAAGTTTTTGTATTTGAATATTTTGTGAAAATATTCAATCTATGAGGTCTGTGGGAGTATATTTGAACTTAAAGATGTTTAAAGTAAAAAAAATAAGTAATGATACCGATCTAATTCAAAGTGAAATTTCCTTTACATTTTGAAGGCGTTTAGAATATTTTGAAAAATAAAGATCTTAATATAAAGAGTTACGTTTAAATTTTCCACTAAATGATTTCAAAGAAAAGTTTGAATTTTATGAAAAGATTCCAATATGATGATAGTATAAATATTAAGAGTTCTAAGTATTTAAAAACAAAAAAATAATTAACATAATAACATTAATTGCTATGAATAAAAGATATTTTATTATAATATTCAAGTGTTGAACATAAGAATTATGGGTCTTAAATGTCACCATTATTTAAACTATTTCTTTCATCGATGTTACTTCACTAAAGGCGTTTAGTGAAAATATTTTATCAAATGACTGCCTAGTGATTCAAAAAGTCTTATATAGTGATTTAACTGATTTTACATGGAGACTTAACATGTTTAGAAAGACAAAAAAAATGCATCAAACATAAGGTATTTTGGGTATCTTCGTATTTTATGTTGGAAATATTGATGCTTATATATGGTTTTGTTATTATTTTTAATGTAGTTTAATAATTTATTAATCAGATCATGTTATAAAAAAAGTCCATACTTTATCATTCACACATTATCATTCATTTATTTGGGATGAATATTTCGTGGAATGATGGTAATCATGGATATTTATGGGTTATGACAATATTTGAAAATTTGTGTGGGTTAGGGATTGTCCTAAGATATCCAGTTTTTCTCATGAGACACAAAATAAGTTTTGTATTCTAGATGTCCCACTACATATACGACATGGAATATTATACATTATGTCATTATTATGTTAGGGGTGCATGTTTTATATTAATACCCATCACCTAAGGTTAATATATAATCTTTCATGTAAACCTCTATACTTTGATAAATTACTCTAGCTATGTGATTGAGCTAATTAAGGGATGTTGTTTTTGGGTTTTACTAATCAAGATGAGATTTGTCCTCTTGTATGAAGGGTATGACATCTATGCCCTTGATTGAGAAATACCAAGGAAGATTATGACCATACATAGTTAAGTGACATGTGATGTGATTATCTATTTAGGTGAGTTACATTTGAAAGACTTATCTACTTGGTTGAATGACATGAAATGTTTTCATCTGTCTTATTCAGTCTTTACTTAGAGAATCAAGAATATATGAGTAGATCTATACGATATTGACATATTCCATTTCTCGTGGTCACTCGATTTCTTAGAAAAAGGGATCGTATAATTATGCATGATGTATAAATGCACCTGATAGACACAAGTATGGAGATACATGTGTTTGTTGGAGATCATTTCAGATCATTTTTGTAGCTTGAATGACATTGACGCTTTGCTAGAGGGTGGTTATCCTTGATTACAATTATAGATTAGAGAATTTATAGCCGTCTTCAATGATATAAAAGCCCATGGAGTCACACATAGTGGTTCTATGAATAATGATAAATTTTGTTGTAGAGTGTACAAAACTTTGAAAGCATAATGATAAATTTTCCAAAAATAACTTTGGAGGATAACCAAAAGGAATTTTGAATACAGTTTAACTAGTTAGATATGATGTGAATTAAGGTGAAATTGCACAAATCCTATAAGGATTTAGTGTAAGTGGAAGATTGAAATAATAAAATCAAAATGTGAAAAAATCTCACCATGACGTGCTGTAGATCATTATTTAGTGGTTATGTGCATGATAGTGCACACGACTATTTCTTCCATGTAAGTTGTTATGTATTGGTTATAACATCATGTGGTGGTATTTAAAAGAGTCTTGTGACTGTTTATGAAATTTAAAGTAAAAAAATTATGATCCAAATATTTATATAAATGTTAGGACTTGAATTTTTAAAATATCCATATATTTTTATACTGAATTACAAAAACCACCATTTGAAACTCTTATAAATAGGTGTCTACCCTTGAATTTTCAAGACACCTACCTTAGCCATGATATTCATCACTTTTGATTTCATTTCAATCTCTTCAAAGTTCTCTATCATATACTAACAATAATTTGTTAAAACATTAATGTATGAGTTCTTTTAATTAAATTTTGTCATTTTATAAGTTTTCATAAGGGAAAACCATCTTTGGGTCATCCTTGCTGATAAAAAGCATATATATCACGTATGTTTTCATTCATAAAAGATAAAACATATATAAAACAAATTTATTAGAATTTTTTATTCTTTTTTATCTAATATTTTTCTTTTTTTATTTATAAATCACTTTTCATAAAGTTTTGTTTCTTAGGATGTTGTGTTTTTTTCCTTTTTATTATATTCAGATCACATGGTTTTAGAGATATTCCTTATGATAAACATACACTAAAATACATATATAATCACTGGTTGATCAAATTTTTTTATAAAATAATCTTAATAACTCAATTTGTTAACTCATTATATTTATTTTTCTTATTTAGGATCAATATTTCTATCTTATGCTTATTATTATGTTTTTATATGCAAGCTTACATGTCTTTTATTCATGCCGTATTTATGATTTATAGAAATTTTTTAGAATAGATGAGTTGTGACCCAATAACAAATTTATCATCCTAAGGGAGGCCTTTATATTTATTTATATAGAATAATAATGATAACACAATACTTAAGTCTGATTTGGGACTCGGCTAAACACACCCTCTAACAATCCCCCTCAAGCTAGGTCTACTCGGCTTGGATACATGATTTTTTTTAAAATCAAAGACATAATTTTAAAAAAATAAAAGAAAATCCTAATACTCCCCCTCAAGTTGGACATACCCAACTTGATTACATAATAATACCAAACATAAGAAAAGATAATCCACCATCACAGATCCTCCTTAAGATTTAGTAGATGAATGATGACTTAAAAAAAGATTCACCAACTGAGGAACGACACTCATCATGGAGAAAAAGTAGAAATAACTAGAAATAGAATACATTAGATGGAAGAGATGGATTGTTCCTTGGAAAGAATAGCTGAGTCAAGAGCATCTGAGCATGAAAGAACAAAACACAATGCATCATTGATTAGATGTTTGGCAGGAACAACTAGATTGAATCAAGACGCACATTAATGACGTGAAATGGTGTTGCAAGATGAAAACATGGGTGACATGGGATTGGTGGAGGGTATATAGACAACCAAATTCGATGATGAAGTTTTTATAGTAAGGGTGATATAGTGGTGAGAGGTACAGTGTTAGGTAGGAGGAGGCACGATGGTTGCACAACCAGTAGTAAATCCTGAATAGAGGTGAGTGTGGAATATAATGGATATGAGAATGTTGGATGGTGTGTGTGTATAGGGGTGATTCCATAGGGGATCTATGGAACTGGGAGGATAGCCAAGAAAAGTGGTTCTAGATTGGGCCTCTTGATGCCAGTGCACCTCTTACAATAGAGAAATTGGAGGAGCATTGCAATAGGAAGGTTCTGCCATCAAAGTTCACGCTTAAAAGAGGGATCTAAATTTGGTGTTGTCATTGGGAGTAGTAGGGAGGGGGTGGGGGGATGCTCTAATGAGGAAATTGATGAGATAAATATATCTTGGCTGAAGAAATGGGGTGTACATGATTTTGTGTAGTAGGGTGTGGACGTAGCAGCTGAGGGTCACATCGACCTTGGTAGAGTGGAGTAGTGTGCATCGGCTGGTCGATCCAGTAGGGGGTTCACAATTGGAGAAAGGGTGAATTGATACTTCAAGAATATGAAGGGAGGGATGGGTGAAAATGGGATGTTCGAGGAGGGATTAGGGGTGGATGTATATGGATAGGGCTGGTTGGCCACCCCCCTTAGGGGAAAACCTAGGTTTAACCCTAAGCGGGAAGAGGTGGGAGAAAGTTATAGGGTTTGAGATCTTACTCTGATTCCATATTAGAATGGAGGAGTGATGAACCAACACCCAAGATATATTCCTAATGTAAGGCCTTGGTGCTTATTTATATAGATTAATATTGACAATACAATACTCAAGTCTAATGTGGCTCTTGACTAAACACATTGAGTAAATATTTTCTCTGGAGAAAATATGTTATAGATCTGGACAGTTGGCCTATCCATTATGGTAATTATTCTTAGTAGAATCCTTGACTCTTATAAATATGTTGTATATAATTTTCTCTTCTATTCATGATTGAATTTACATTTATTCAGGGTCTCTTATGAATAAAATTTAATTCCCTGAAGTTCATTATATGTATTTTTATTTACCTGATTACCCTTCCTTTATTTCACCACTTACCGAAATTTCCATGCTTAATACTATTATTTTTGATTACATGACCAATATTTATAAATGATTAGGTTTGGTAAGGAGATAAAAACATGATTTAAGATGTTTGGTTATGGAAGTAGCAGATGTTATAGATTTTATAAAATGAAGTTTCTGTGATAATTATTTTCTTGTTGTAAAATGTATCTAAAAGTGTGGTTTACAATATTTACATTCATGAAAAAAATCTTGTTAATAAAATCGTCCAAAACTCCAAAACCTAATTTTGGACTTGAAAATACTATAATAATTATGTTTTTTGTAGAAACTCTTGTAATAACAACCTTGATATTTTGGGCTTGTTACATCACATGCTTTTCTCTCTGGATAAGTTTCATGTTTCATTATGATTATAATTTTATCTCCTCAATAACATGTATTTTAAGTGTCTTGATCTTGTATGAATGACACTTGTATCATATTGATAGCTTTCAGGAGTCAGTGGTCCATACAGAAGACTTTCACCTCATATCGAAGAACTACATGGCCATATAAAAGACATTTCTTCACATGAAAATCCTATATGGACAAAGAATACCTTCTCTGTGGATGACCTTTTTTCTTATACAGAAGACTCATGTTGGCCATATGGATGAACTTTAATCCTTTAAATTAAAATGGATTCATTATATTTCCACAAAAGATGTGTATGACCTAATGGTTTTTTGTAGACACACAACTAGATCACATGGAATTTATATGAATTACGTCAAGGTCTTATATAAGCATGAACCTACTATTATGTACAAGTTAATCATCTTATTGTTTTACTTACTAGATCCTTGATGATGCTTTCTTAATATATCTAAATAACTTGTGTCTTGTTCTTTCAGCTGGTTTTTCCTATGTATATGCACTAACCATTTTAGCCATCACTAGATCTCTAATTATGAACAAAAGATGGGGATTTATACGAATGATTCCATATAGTGACATTTTATAATGGTAAATTTCATGGTAAATGAATCAATTAACCCACACAACTTTTCATTTTCTGATCCACTAAAGAAGTTGGTAGCCATTGTTTTCATCATCATAATTATCATTATTCTCATCATATGTATAAATTCTCACCATTTATACTACTAGGATCGTTGATATACGTATGAATGCTCATTATCTTCCATGTATGAATGAAAGAAATAATGGTAAGAGAGAATTTTTACTTGATTCAGAAAATGGGATTAATTATGAAAGCCTCCACATTGTTAGGTATTAAGTTAATTTGGGGAGTATTTCAATGGATTGAAATCAAGGTGAGATTGAATTTTGAAATTTGATTAATAGGGGAGATGGTTTTAATGTATTTATTTTTATTTTACTTGAGAGGTATAAATTTTCACCATTTATACTCCTTGGATCCTTGAGATATGTATGAATGCTTATATCTCCTTTTAATGAATGAAATAAACAATAATATGAGAGATAATTTTTACTTGATTCATTAAATTCAATGAACTATATAATGATCGACGTTGTTAGGTGTTAATGAAATTGGGTGGGACCAATATTTCAATGGAGTGAAATTAAGGAGTGATTTAATTTTGTAATTTGATCAAGAGATTGAATGGAGTTTTTAGAAATGATAAAGCTCAAGGAAAAGTTTGGTGGAGGAATTCCTCTAGTGGTGAAAAAATCAAGTTTGGTGGGTTGTAGAAAGAAGCCATTGAAACCCTGTTGGGTGTCCACCAAAGCTATGGTGGGTGTAGCAATGGTATAGAACCACCCCCATAGTATTGAAAGACTAATGGGAAGCTACCGACCAATAGTATGATGAGGGCCCTGATTTTAATAGATCCCAACCATTTTTTAGAGGGGTAAAATCAATATTTAGAGGTTTTTATTTTAATAACACACTTAGGGTTTTTTTTAGTATACGCACACAATAAAGGCCAATAATGATTTTCTCCCACCTCCCTTTGGTCCCCACTTGATCCAAGTTTTATCTTTTGTTGATCATTTTTTTGACAGAGGTATGTCATTTTGTGAGTTTTTATAGGGATTTTGTGGAATTGGGTTAAATTGACGATCAATTTGGGTTTAGTAATTGGGAATTTTATGTATAGTAGGCTTGAGTATATGTCGGGAGTTGTCTTCATCCCGTTGCTTATGATTCCGACGTTGTTACGTTGCATGGTGAGTTTTCTATGTTTAGGTTGGTTATATGATATTTATATAGATGGTTTGACTTATTATTATTGTCATGATTATGTAACATGATATCACTCCATAAATGGGATGTTCTCATGTTTATCTAATAGACATCATAGGAACACATGACTTGTTAAACAGTTCATTTGGATGCACTTTGGTCAAATCAATGCTGGTGGCGTATCTTATTGATTGCACACTAGTGTTAATTAGTATTTGACTCAATTTTCTTTATGTAAGTCCAAATTTGATTCCCTATTTAATGATTTCTGATAGTAGTGTTTGACTCGTGTTTTCAAAGTGAAGTAAGATAGATCATTTTGAGAAATGGTTTGGCCTGGTTGATATCATGAGGGCGATGCTCTATTTTCCAAAACATGAGTGATTGTGTAAGCCTTCTTGATTTATGGTTTCCTTTTATGTTATAACATGTTTCATAACGATTAAAGATAACATAGGATCCTTTGGTAGAACCTTCCATTATTTGATGAGTTGGTTAGATTAAGTAAGGAATGTCCAATGAGATTCCTGGTGGTTTTATATTCATGGGACCTTGGAAGGTACCCTTTGGAATTGTTATAGAGACCAAGAATCTTAGTAAGCATGATTTCATGGATAGATTCATGAGGTTCAGTGAGACTTTGATTAAGGGTTGTGATCCGGGTAGGATATGACCCTTGGCACTATGAGACTTTGATTATGGGTTGTGATCCCAGTATGAGATGACCCTTAGGATGTTGTGACATGTAAGAGTGTTCACTATCAGAATTCAGACAATGATTAATATTCTTGAAGAGTTTTTGGTCTCCTTAATTATTTTTTGGAATGTTAATTTATTGAAATCAATAGTTAATGTGGTAGATAATCATAGTCTTGTATTTAATCCATGATATGGATCATGATTTTGGGTTTAAGAGGAGTGTGTTTCCATCCTTGGTGTTGTTGGCTAGGAGGAGAGTGGGTTACATCCTTTATATTATTGAAAGGAGGAGAGTGGGTTTATTAGAGGAGTGTGGGTCCCCTATTTAGTGTGATGGACTATACCAGTGTGAGGCAGATCAAGCAGGCACATAGACTGTGAGGCAATGATGTCGCGTGACATACCTCTTGAACGACATAGAACCCCATAGGAGGTGAAATCTAGGATGACCTTAGGGTTGAGTTAAGATTGAGGAGAATGATTAATTTTTCTACGAGGTCATGTGTGTAGATTGATTTACCAAGTAAATATTTATACTCATGCTAGTGGTGCCTTCATGGGTAGACCAAACATGACATGACGACAGAGTAGGCTCTAGTTAAGATGGTATTTGATACTTAGAGATTCAGACAACTTCATACTAATAGATTTTTCTTTATTAAGGATCTATATACAGTAATATCATGACCATTAATTTAACATCCCTAGTTTTTTTAAAAAAACACTATGTTCCATAGTGTACATGATACGCTACATCATGCTTAAATGAACAACTAAATATTAATATTTAATATGGTAGTTATTGTATGACTATTATAACGACAGGAATGAACATGATTAGCTGAATTAGTAAAATATTGTTTACATACATACATATATATATATATATAATTAATTATTTATTAACAAATTAATTATAAATTAAAATAGAACCCTTTTTAAAATAAAAGGATTTTTTTTTGAAAAACTATTTAAATGCGCCCAAGTGTATTTTATACCAATAAATAATAAAATAAATTTTATTGGATTATATTAAATATATATGAATATATATATATATAATATTTAATATAATGTTTAATTTTCATATTATGTGTTTTCTAGATATGATATAAAAACAAATCCAATTTTACATATAAAAGAATTATTTTTCTAAAAGGCATATTTTCCGCCTTTTGATAGTGCACTTATTTTAAATAAAGTTTTTAACAAATTTATAAATTGTATATGAAAAAATAAATTTATTATTTTAAATAAGATTATAAAATTTTAATTTGATTTAATTTTTGGTATTTTTCTAATAAGATTTTTTTTGATGAATAGTGAAAAATACTGTATTTTAATTAAAAAATCCTTTTTCATCTGATTTATTTATATTGATAGATTATATTTTAGACTAGTTTTAAAGTATAATTAGATAAATATTTTATCATTTAATCCAATTAAGGTCATTGTAATAAATTTTACAATGAATTTGATATAAAAACATTTCAATATTTTAAACATTTTTACTTTGAAAACTCATTTTCTCGATCTGTCAATGAGATTAATTTTTAATTAATTTATGAAAATTATATGTTTTGAATTTTAAAAAATGGATTCCATATTTGGAATCATAAGTTCCAAATTTAATAAATAGATCCCTTTTTTTAGAAAAAATATGAATAGCAACTTTGATAACTTTTATTACCATGGGTAAGGGTAAATCAGGTATTTAATGGTAAAAATAAAATTATAAATATTATAAAATAACCCTAAAACTTATCCTGATTTTATTGGACGATTATTATTCTTCATAATAATTAAATGATAGGTTATGAGACCAATTATGACCTTTTGGATGAGAATATTACCTTTATAATATTATATTCAAAGGAAAGTTAATTTTGTCATACTTTTGTTTTTAATAAAATAAATATTTTTAATATGGGGTTATATAAAGGATATGTTCGACTATAAATGGTATTTAGAAATATAAAATGTTTATATAAATCATGGTAATTTATTTATATTTTTTAGTGATAAAATAATTAACTTAAATGGTGACACAACAATGATGCCCTAATTGTTTAATTAATGAAAGAATCAAATAAATGATATTAAAAATATTAAAATAAATTTAATATGATATAATTAATGTCATAAAAAAATTTATATATGAATTTGAAACTTTATTGATGATTTAAAAGAGTCGTTTCGAAGATATCATGTTGTTATGTTATTTTTAAAAAGCCAGGTGATGAATAGTGTCAAAATTGTCATTAATGATATTTTAAAATAGATAATATTTTGTTAGATGATATAAAATTAATAAAAATATAAAATTAATATAAATTATTGGGATAAGTCTTAAAATTTCATCAATTACTAATTTATTGGTCTTTTTACATTTTATAGTAATTATATTAACCCTCAAAGTGTAAATTACATGATATCCTAATAAGAATTAAAAAGGTTAAATAAGGGTTAATTCTAAAAGATAAGGATTAAAAAATAGTAAAAACTTATATAATTTTTATTTGATGAATTTATTTTGAAAAAAAATTATCCTAAATTATAAATTAATAAAATTGGTTCCATTTGGATTATAAAATCAATTTATATTAATTTAATATTTTGAAGGTTTCCTAGAGTGCCCCTCACCTCTCTTATAAAAGGTCACCTATTCTTCTCTATTAATCACACCTCAAAACCTATTTGGTTCAAACAATATCTACCCAAATACCATCCTATAATCCTTACTCATATTATAGAGATCTTATTTTAATAAAAAAACTCACCTTAGAGGTGTTAAGGTGTTAATCAAAGAAGTTTTTTCGAAGAAAATGCATTGTTTTTAATTAATTATTTTTGTTTTTTTTCTTCTTCCACTTCCTTAAAATATTATTCCACCATGATGAAATAATAACTAAATTATACTCCATATACTTAGATGTTATTATTTTATAATTACATAAATCAATATCCACTTCCATCAAATGGGAAAAGAATTATTGTTCGTGTGTATGGCGAACTACCGCCTTGCGAACTGATATAATTTGTTTTTCATCAGTGTCTCTAAAAACTAGTTATAATGATGAAATTAAAGTTTATATATGATATTAATGAAATATTTATCAATATAAAAGCATAATATATCATTTTATCTCTTATCTTTCCATTCACATAAAAATGATAACGTTGTTTGTGCGTATGTGTGAACTATCACCTCCACGAAGCGATGCGATTTGTTTTTCATAATCACATCCCATGAATGATATATATAAGTGTATTTAAATTATTAATATGATATTAATGATATTATTATAATTCTATAAATATAAAATAATACTTACCTTCTTTCCCTAACAATCATTGAAAAATGAAAATGTTACTCATGCGTACGTACGACCTACCGTCTCCTTGACTGTAACATAGTTCATTTTTCATTTATATATATAATGTATGGATTTAAAATTATAATTTATGTATAAAATTTATTATTATTTCATGAATATTATTATGAGGAATCTGGACTAATGACCACTTTGACTATATACATCATACCAAATTCATTTTTGACTCAAGTACCAAATATCGTCAAAATGTCCGACGTGAACTTAAATAATTAAGTAATTGTTATAACATGATACTAATTGATATAAAAGGAATAATAAACTTTAAAAATGTCCTAAATTAAGTAAATAATCAACCAAATTTATTATTTAGGAATATAAATACTATACATGTTGAGTCAAACTCAAGGTAAGGGATTTCATCTCAATCTCCTTTCATTGTGGCGTACTTTGATGTTATACACCCACCTTCTTTTATAAGGTCTAAATAAAAACAATTTGACATATAATATCATTAATTTATTTATTATCATGTTATTTAATGTTTTTTAAATGTTAATATTTCATAGATCTTATGATTTAAATGTTCAAATTGGTATGTGACACTTTGAATATTTAAAGATTTAATTATCAAATCTTTTTCTCCATATCAATATTCTTGATATTATTTTACATAATTATTTATATAGATATAAAAATATCATAAAATAAATTTTATGTATTTTTTTAATTTAATTAATAGGTTTCCAAAAGGAATATTTTTACCTGTTTTATATGGAATGCTTTGACAAATGAAAACAGGGATGTTTAATTATTAATGTATATGATGGAAAAAAATTTTATGCTTCCATGACTATTATTTAATTTTTATATTATTTTTTAAGATTACATATTTTATTAAATAAAAAACCTCTTCCTTTATTTTTTGGATTTTTGGTATTGAAAATGGTATTTTAAAAGAAAATAATATTTTTTACGAAAGTGTTTTTCATATTGGATTAAAAGAGTTTTACAAAGGGTTTTATAATGAAAGTGTTTTATTCATGAAATGATACTTAAGAAATATATGAAACGAGTGAGCCTGATATAGGTTATAAAAAGTTTTAATCCCCATTATTGCTCATGGATGAGCCTTATATAACTTATACGAAGGGTTGAGCCCCATTGTAGCTCACTAATGATCCCAATATAGCTTATACAAAGAGTGATCCCTATTATAGATCTCCAATGCATTGATTAATAATAATATTGAAAGTTAGCCATATAATTATTCCAATTGAAAGGGTTTTGAAAGGGTTTTATATATATGATTCTCTAATCCACCTAAAGGATTTTTAATTTCTTGAAATTGGTTTTAATGATATTCTTTGAGAAAAATGTATGTGTGTTATTCATGTGAATTTTTTTTTGTTTCATTTTATCAAAGAACATTAAACAAGTTTTCATTTTTTTTCAATAGATTAATGGTTTTTTTCCTTTTTATGTCACTTATTGAGATTTTTGTTCTCATCCCATGTTTTAAAATGTTTTTCACAAGGTTAAAGGATGAGTAGAGACAAGGATGATGCAAAGATGAAAATTTTGATGTTATATCATTGAAAGAAACCATGTTTTATTTTAAAATGTTTTGTTTAGTGAAAAAAATGGATACTGAGTAAAATTGTTCACTTTTAATGTGTAGTATTACTTTTTAATAGTTTTTCCTAATTATCTATAACTTTAAAATTAAAATATAATCAAATGTGAATTCTAGATAAAGAACACTAGAATATGTAATTCTTAAGGTCAGATCCTTATAATTACACATACTTGTGATGTGGCATTGATAGAATATCCATGATATTTGGGTGTAGTGGTCATACCACATGATATTAAATAGGGAGCTAAACCCTGTGATGATGCACAATATATGGGATAGAGTAAGAGATTCTTTTGGGAAATCTGGTTGAATTTTTGGTGATGATTGATGAGATGAAATAAGGAAAAAAATAAGACATGAGATAGTTATTTCATGTTCTTGAACCCAAATTTTTGTTTTTTCATTTGTTTTATCATGGGATTGTGATTATATCATTATTTGTTTTTGATTTGGACCTTTTTTGGTCACCCTTCTTGTTTTCATTTTCATTTTATGATTAATATTATTTGTTGAACCCTATTTGATTTACCTTTTTGTTATTCTTGTTATGATTGATATTTCAATGATATTTTATAATAGGTTCTATGATGGGTAGTGAGATGTCTGATGATTCAAGCAGAAATCTGAGAGTGTCTTATGGTTGTGAGATGATTGTTCTTGAGGTCTATGTGAAGATATGAAAATGAATATCTGGTATACCTCAATAGGATATGAGAGTACATGAGTTATCTATGGAACCTGGATTTAGTGGGTATTATCAGTATCTATCCACAGGGTGCATGTGTTTTATTCTCCATGATGACATCTAGGTATGATTGTGTATGAGTATGCATTGGTTATGTTTCCAAGTGGGTTGAGTGACACTCACCACTGACTTTCACATGCATCCATTCGAGTGGGTGAATCCTATTGAGTTTTTTTGTAAATACCCCCTATTTGTGTACATGCCATGAAATTAAATATATGTGGGTTGACATTCATGTTTTATTGTGAGTTTAGGTGGTAATGTGGAGATGGTAATGTGGCTCGGGATGAGTAGTGAAATGGAGGTTGATGATTTGATCAAATATTGTCAAGTAAGTTGGGTTGGAGGCCATTTTATTTTATTTACTTTCACTGCATATGTATTAGATAAGAGGCTGACCTGTTTATTTATTTAGGATTCCTATTGCGTATGTTATGGACTAAAACACTACACTTTTTTTTAATCATATATACTGTTATTTTTGTTTTATATATTGGACCGCAGATGTCACTTTTGGACCCTGGTTTTAAGTTTATAAGTTAGAAGTATTTCTATTATACATATGCATCAAGATTATTTTTTAATAGGCTCGGGAAAGCTCCTTGGTGATTTAAATTTAAGGGTATAGTCTATTCATGATTTTTTAATCCCTCATTTCTAGTTCACAAACTTTGGCGTATGAGGAGGCATGTTTGAGATAATCTAAATCTCCTTTTCAAGCACCAATTAAGTAAATCAGGATAAGATGTTACAAAAATGATATAAGATCATGTGTTTAGTTGGGACATAGTTGGTTATAGTTGAATATTGGATATCAAGACTTGGGAGGTATGTCACAATAATTCTTGACATATATGTCTTAGGTTGAAACCCAAGTTTTTCTGGGATGTCCTATGCTGGTAATAAACACTCTAGATTAAGTGAGGCCTTAGTTAGGTTATTTTGAGATGGTCTTGACTTGATATGTGTTATAGGGAATATTAGGGAATTGGTTTTTGTGTAATCATGCATTATGATAGCAACATTATTATGGAATGGTATACATTCCTATAGGTAGTGTCGATTAACATATTTCCTCTAAAGGATCCAATATTAAATAAAAAACTAATAATCTATTTGATGTTTTCTAAAATAGATTATTAGGGGTTACTTAATATAGAAAAAGGGATTTTTTATTTGATGTAAGTGATGATTTTGTTTGTTTGGTTTTCATATGAAATTGATTTGAATATTTTTAAAATGGGTTTTTTGAAAAGAAAACTTATGCGATGGAATAAGGTATGCATATAACTATTTTTAAAGGTTTGTTTTAATTGAAATTGTTCATGAGTTTTATGTGATTGCATAACTTGTGTTAAATGGTTTTGTGGATTGATTTTTGGAAAATGACCGACATGTTTGGAGGATTTTAGATTTTCTAGTTTTGAGAAAAAATGAGATTTTTTTTGAAATTTAATTTCAAATATGAAATAGACAGCTTTAGAAAAAAATGGGTTTTAAGGAAAATGAAGTTCTCTGAAATAAGTTGAACCACTAAGAGGGGGGGGGGGTGAATTAGTGATTCTTATTTTACTTTTTCTTTTCTTGAAATAAACTTATATTACTTGTTAGAGTATGATCCATTCAATTTACCTTTCTCTTCTTTATATGAATATTTCATAAATGAAAAACAACACAAGGAACACACAATTTTTACAAGGCTCGGTCCCATGAATCCTTACTATGATCGGGTTGAGATGGAGTTTTATATTTTTCGCTAAAATGAATCACTAATTACAGGTGGGTAGGAGGTATCATACTCTTCCTAGTAGTGCTTCTCAATACTTTGTCTCCCTATATAAATTATACTAGTTCCCACCAGTTGATAATAACGAACCACCAATATAGTGAAGAAAATATTTAGTCGATCATTGGGATGTCATAATATCACCATATTAGATCTTCTACCTCAACTTAATATATTTTAACTACTAGGATGTATTCATAAGTACAACATGCACATTTTATTTCTCTTTCTTCGATACAAAAAAAATATTCATCTTCTTCAATGCTATATCGATTTCTCTTCTCACCAGATCAGTTCTTCTCTATTAAATATTCTCAATATTCAGCACTCTCCATTACTCTATATTGAATCCATATTTTTCTTTTCCTTTTTATTCAATACACATAAACCTCACCAAGAATAGTCAATGATCACCGACATTAAGTTTTATCTCATAAAATGACTTCCTTTTTATGATGTGAAAATAACTCAAAATAAAAAACTAACTTTGACTAGATACTTTATTCTCAGAACAACTCTATAGGATGACACTTCTCTTTGTGGAATTTCATGCTCTCTTTAATTATTCACAAAACACAACTTTAATTATAACTTATTTTTTAGATAGTGATATTTGAAACTTTATGATCAACACAACATCTTCCTCGTTAATTTTCACTAAAAGTATCTTTTATAAAGTTATCTTATCCTAAAAAAATCTACCAAACAGCTAACCCTTATAAAAATTCCTATTTTGAACTTTACATAAGAGTAAAAAGTACCCTTATGCTTTTTAGTTGATCCTTATGAATTTTTAGATGAATTTTACATTTTTTATCCAACCCTTAAGGATTTGATCCTCTTTTATTGATTGATCCAAGTGTGTGAGACACGATTGAGACATAACCATAACTCTATTTCATTTAAAAATCCTTCCAATCACTTTATGAAGGAATTAATACCCTTTCTAGTGTTTGGGAGTCCCCATGAAGTGTTCATGGATCCATTGACCAATGTATTTCCCTTAGAGGCAGGAGGCATTCATGTGCTGCTCCTTGTGATCAAAATTAAGCTAACTTCATTGAAGAATATGGATGGAGTCAACTGATGTTTGAGAATTTTAGGTATGCCATTTTATGATTTTTTATGTTTTATTTTTGGAGATACATCCACCTAGGTTTTGGGTTTTCTTCCATTGCAAAGGGTCACATGATAATCGAATGGTACCCATTTGTGGTATAAAAGAGAGTTTATTCAAGGATTAATCATGTTTAATCCATGTTTTCATAAAACATCACTATCACCACAAGGTGTCATTACCCATGGTGCAGCTACGATGACTTCAAAATTCCTAGATCACCATCACTATGATGCAGTGACACCCGTGGTGGTTCTTCGTTGAGATTCTTCATACACCATAGTATAGTGGCACCCGTGGTGGTTCTTCACTAGATCCATGAACTGTTCCATGATAAATTGTTCCCTGTGTTTTTCTAATTTTTTTCATCTCATGGAGCACCTATTCAAAATGGTTAGAGCTTTGGTACCATGACATTTTGAAATCCGCAGCAAAGCATTATTTTTTTTAAAATTAGATTTTATCATTTTGATATAAATGGTTTATAAAATGTTTATAAATAATTATAAATGGTATTTTAGAATATTTTAATTTATAAAAGGTTTATAAATCAATTAATTATAAGTTTTTTATAATTAATTAAATGTTTTTGAAATATTTAGAATATTCCTAAATATTAAATTTTAATATCAGAAAATACCTTTTCTAAAATTATATAATATATCTTATGATCTAGAAATAAAATGGTTTATTTAGAAATTATAAGATAGAATTTATAAAAGGGATATAAATTATGAAATAAATCTTAAATAAAAAAGTTTTTATGTTTATAATTGTGAATTATTCGCAATTAATTAATTTAAAATTGTTCAAATTAAAAGCTAAGTTTTATTTAGAGATTTTATTTAGACCATATCAAAAAAGTTTTGATTATTAATATGGTTAAAGGTTCAAATAATATTTGAAATTCCATATAATGATAATATGAAATATGACATATTTGTTTTGTATATAATGTGTTTATATTCATGTTTTAAGTAATTTATAAAATGTTTATAGTTATCTTATATTTATGAATAGTTCATAAATATCTCATGTTTTGGAAAATAAATAAAATGTTTATTTATTTTTCAAAATTCTTTTATATGAATGTTTTGTAATTTTTTTTATGAATTGTGAGTATTGTGTATACTTTAGTTTAACTATTAAATTGATTCTAGGATCTGTATCCTCTCATTAGATGATAGTTATGAATCTATAAAATTTAGTTTTTATCTACCTTGACCTCAGTTTATATTTTGTGTTATTAGCTTGAAAAAATTGTTGAATATATTTTGTTCATATTAGGTGATAAAGATATCATGAATTGAATTATCTCTTGAGTAAAGTATCCTTGGGTAGAGGGACTTAGGGTCTGACCACTTACCAACCTGGCAGTTATTCCTTGTCTAGAAAGGTTAAAGGGGTGAACTATCTGTTTCTCAGGGCTTACTGATGAGGAGATTGTCAATCTCACATAACTCGATGACTTTACATGAAGTGTTGAAGTAACTTATACATAAAATGAATTTTAATATGTATGAATATGTTTGAAATATGATTTTGGGTGAGTAACAAAAACTTGTGGCTGTGCCATGAGTTATACATTAATGTGGTGTGAACACATTAATTTAGTGGTTGGAATAAGGATTCCAAAACTAAATCATTAGAAGAATGTATAAAAAAAGGGAATAAAAACATGTAAAGATAATGATTACATAAGATGTAATCGTTATAAATTTATTATTCTTATGATGCATATTAAATTAATGAGATTAAAAAATCCAAAATACCAAGTGTGATATTCCTTCTAAAGAGACACTTATTAAGGCCTCAATAATTCAATTAGGTATTATTGAGATTAGCATGAAAACCTTTGGATTATCTTGTGTAAGAAAAAAAAGTAATGGGTAACTCTAGATTTTCATGTTTAGTATTGTCAAGATCAACATAGGTATCCCTTGATTTCCCATTGTTAGCTTATTTTTGGTGTTTGTTTTGGGAAATACTTTGTTGGAAATCCCTTACAGTTAGGATACTAGAGGAATAGAATTGAGTTTATCCATATGATAGATTTAGATAAAGAGACACCCACTCAACTATCCAAGATTCATAATTATTATTCTTGAGATGATTCCCTACCTAAATAATTATGGCCTATTTACATGAAAAAACTGGTGTAAGGCATGTTGAAATATGGATCTTGGCTCACTAAATGTATATGATGCTTGGGGTCATCATTTTTAGTGGGAGAATCTCATATAAAGTACTTAATGGAAATATTATGACCTATAAAATAGTTAAATTTTGGTATCTAGAGTTGATAAGTTCTCTTAAGGAAAAAAATTCAGAATATTAATGTTATTGAGATCAATTCCACAAACTTTGACTCATGGGTATTGGATATTAGGTGTGCATCCTGTATTTGTGATGACAAACACAAACCAAGAGAAATGAGATAATTGATGAAGGGTAAAGTAGATATTTGTGTTTATAATGGAGTAAGAGTTTCTGAATTAGAAGTTGACACTTATGATCTAAGACAACCCAATAGATTAGTCCGAGAATTGGAACTATTATTATGTTCTTGCCATAAATAGAAATTTGATTTCGGTATATTGTTCAGACAAGATGAGATATTAATTCATTATTAAGAACAAAATTTGTTCTATATATATAGATTAAATGAATTATGGTGTTAAAAATATAATGAATTATTTATATCATAACATCCTGAGTTAACAAAAAAGAAATACTATGTCTGATAGCATACATGATATGCCACATCGAGCTTAAACAAACTAAATATTATTATTTAAATGATACCATTATAACCTATCCATTAGAATGATAGATTTGAAAAATATTAAATGAATTATGAAAATATGGTTTACACATATATAATTCTTTGACTGATTAATTATAAATGAATGTAAATCGCTTTTTAAAATAAAAGGAAATATTTTTTCTGAAAAACTATTTCAATGTGCACAAGTGTGTTTTATACTAATAAATAAACAAATCACTCTTGTTGGATTATATTAATGATATATATATATATAATATAAAATCTATTTTTTAACATTCATGTTATGTTTTTTCTAGACATGATATAACAAAAACTCCAATTTTACGTAAAAAAGAAATATTTTTTCTAAATAGGTTGTTTTTCCACCTTTTGATGAGAAACATATTTTAAATCTAGTTTTTGATAATTTTATAAATTATATTTGAAATAATAAACTATTATTTTAAATATGAATATAAAAATTTACTTTTTTTTATTTTTTTGGTATCTTTCTCATAAGTTACATGTTTTGATGAATAGTTAAATATACTGAATTTTAATTGAAAAGATATTTTCCATATAAATAATTTATATTGTTAAATTATATTTTAAATTGGTTTTAAATTATAAATAGTTCAAATATACATCAATAAATCCAATACAAGTCATTGAAATAAATTTAACATTGAAATTAGATATAAAAAAATTTCAAAATTTTGAACATTTTTACTTAAAAAACCTGCAGTTTTATCCCATCCACATGATTAATTTTTAATTAATTTCTACAAATTATTTGAATTAAATTTGGAAAAATAGATTCCATATCTATGAATTTAATTTAAAAAATGGATCCTATATTTTTAATCAAAAGTTACAAATTTATTAAATAGGTTCTTTTTTTGGACAAAATGAATAGTAACTTTAGTAATTTTATTAACACGATTAAGGATAAATTAGGTAATTAAGGGGAAAAATGACATTATAAATATTATAAAATTACCCTAAAACTTTTCCTAAATTTATTGTATGAGTTAATGTTGACCAAAATAATCCTTTTTCTAATTTTTGGAGTTCTTGGAGCCACTTGGATGTCTTTAAACCATTTATAATATTTTATTCATAGAGAAGTCAATCTTGTCATACTTTTGTTTTTAAAAAGTAAAATATTTTTAATGTGGGTATATATTGGGGAAATTATTGAATATAAATATTATTTTGAAATATTAAATTTTTATATTAATCATGGTAATTTATTTTTAATATTTTGGAAAGAAATAATAACCTTAAAGGCTTGCACAATGAGGATGCAGTAATTGTTTAATTAAAGGAAATATCAAATAAATGATATTAAAAATATTAAAATAAATATAATATGAGATAATTAATGTCATACAATAATTTTATAGATGAATTTTACATGTTAGTGATGATTTAAAATAGTTGGTTTTAATATATCATGTTTTTATGATATTTTTAAAAAGCCAATTAATGAATAGTGTCAAAATTGACATAAATGATATTTTAAAATAAATAATATCTTACTAAAGGATTTAAAATTTATAAATATCTAAATTTTTTCCAATTTATTTAGATAATGTTGAAAATTACATAAATTATAAATTTAAATTTTTTTGACATTTTATAGTGACTATATTAACCCTTAAAGAGTAAAAACACATGTCATCATAGTAAGAATTAAAAAGGTTAAATAAGGGTTAAAAAATGATAAGGATTGTGAAATAATAAAAACTTTTATAATTTCAATTGGATGAATATATTTATACCCAAAATTATTTTATATTATAAATAAATTATTTTGGATCCATTCAGAATATAAAATTAATTTATACTAATTTAATATTTTGGGAAATTCCAAGATGTGCCCCTCCCCTTTCTTATAAAAGGGAACCTCTTATTCTTTTTTATTCACACTTAAAAACCTATTTGGTTTGGAAAATATCTACCCAAATAAATTACTAGAATCCATCCTTACATTCTAGATCTCTTATTTTAGACATATCACTCACCTTTGGGGTGTTAAGGTGTTAATCAAAGGAGATTGCCTGAAGAAAAGGTATCATTTTTAATCAAGTGTTTTCTACTTTATTTCTTCTTCCACTTCCTTCAAATATTATTCCACCATTATGAAATAATAAATTTAGGATCCTAAATATAATGATATTTTATTATGTTAATATCATTACCTAAATCCATTTATACTTCTATCAAATGGGAAAAGAACTCATCGTTCGTGTGTACGACGACTACCACCTCGTGAACCGATATAATTCGTTTATCATCAGCATCTCTAAAGTCTGGTTATAATGATGGAATTAATGTTTATATATGATATTAATGACATATTTATCATTATTTAAGAATAATATATCATTTACATTCATACCTTTCCATGAATATGAAAATTATAACATCATTCATGTGTACGTGTGAACTATCACCTCCATGAAGCTATGTGATTTGTTTTTCATCAACACATCACATATATGATATATATAAGTATATTTTAATGATTAATATTATATTAATTATATTATGAAAATTTTTTAAGGATAAAATAATACTTACCTTTTTTCCATAATGATTATTGAAAAATGGAAACGTTACTCATGTGTACGTACAACCTACCGTTTCCATGATTATACCATAGTTAATTTTTTATAACCATAATTAATGGTTTTATTTAAAATTATAATTTATATATAAAAAATATAATCATTTCATGAATATTATTCTTGATATGATTAAATGATGACCACTTTGACTATTGACCTCATACCAAGTTCATTTTGGACTCAAGTATCGAATATCGACAAAACATCTGACATTAACTTAAATAATTAAGTAATAATAAGTGATATAAAAGTAATAATAAACTTTAAAAATTTTATAAAGAAATTAAATAATTAATCTAATTTTATTAATCATGAATATAAAAATTCTACGCAATGATTCAGACTCAAGGTAAGGGACTTCATCTCAATTTTCTTTCATTGAGGCATATCTTGATGCTATGAAACTATATTATTTTATATGGTGTATATAAATATACTTTGAAATTTTATATTATGAATTTATTTATTCTCATGATATTTAAATTTTTTTTAAATGTTACTCTTTCATGTGGCATACGATTATATTGATTACAGAGTAATAAGGGAATTATTAACCCAATTTCTATTCTTTGGGTTAAACTTCCACTTCTTGATTATGTTACGCTATGATTATGTGTTAAATGACTCTTTAATATATTATTTTTTATTTACACTTGTTTTATGTGTATTTATAGTGAATACACATAACCAATTAATTTGATTAATGATCACTTCAATGATATGATATTTGTAAGGGAATCTTTAACTAAACATCATTTTAAGTGTTTTAAAGATTATTATTCTAAATACTTCACCTTCATGTATATATTTCTAAAATGGGTTTTATGAATGTGTTTATATGGGCATAAATGTTTTAAAATTTTAATTTTAGAATTTCTCTCAAATGCTTCAAACTGGTATGAGACACTTTGATTTAAAAATATTTTTTTTAATTTTTAAATGGGTTTTAAAAATGGATTGGTTATTTCAATAACATGAAATGTTTTCTAAGTGTACAAATGAAATTTTATGAGGACATGTTAAAAATTTAAATCTTTTATGTTTTATGATTATATAATGGTACTTGAACATTTGATGGGTGGTTACATAATAAACCAATGAAGGGTGGTTCCATGATAAACCAAGGACAAGTGGTTACATTATAACCTCTAATTCATTGGGTATGGAATTTGACCGTATGATTATTCTCTTTGTAAGAGTGATATGTATGGAAGTTAAATGTATGATTATTCCATTTGTAATAGTGACATGTACGGAAGTCAACTGCATGATTATTCCATTTTATTATAATTAAATCCCAAGTTACCTAATTATATATTATGTTCTTGATTATGAGTTTTCATGAAAATACTTTGATTTTAAAAAGGTAAACGATTGACCTTTTTGATATGACGATTCATTATTTAAGGTAAAAAGGTATGTTCTTAAGGAAATGTTGATATGGGTTTTTATTGGACTAATGGTTCCCTTTATTTTATGTTTCTTACTAATATTTTTTTTCAACCCATGTTTCAAATATTTTTCACAGGGTTTAAGGAAGAGTTGGGACAAGGGTGAGATAAATGGGAAAATTGTGAATATTTTTCCTGTAGAGAAATCATGATTTATTTTAATAAGTTTCCTTTGATTAAAAAATGGATAATAAGTATAAGTTTCCACTTGTAATATATGATTTTACTATGTAAGGGTTTTTTAAAATTCTATAAAACTCTGAACCTAAACGATATTTAGGAAAATAAAGTATTTTATAGTTTTAAAAATAACTATAATATGTAATGTTTTAGGCCGGGTCCTTACATATATATTCTTGACATGGATAATCTAGTTTATAAAATTTAGAATAAGAGGGTTATGGTTGATTATAATCCTACCAACATTTGGAATTATTTTATGGGGATTATAGATGAGAAACAAATTCAAAGACTCCCTAGAGATGAATTTTTGGAAGTAATCTTTTGATATAAAATGTGAGAGGGCTAGGGGACTATTGAAACTCATACATAGTGATGTATGAACACTAGTTAGTACATAAGAAAATTGAGGATTTAGGTACTTTGTTACATTTATCGTGGAATTTAGTCAATATGGTTATGTGTTTCTAATGAAATATAAGTATAATTTTTTTAAAATTTAAAAGAGTTTCATAAAGTACAAAATCAACTAGGAAAGAGTATTAAGATTCTATGATTAGATTGGGGTTATGAATACTTAAGTGAGGAATTCATACCTCATCTAATAGATTGTGGAATTATTTCAAAACTCACTCATCCTATAATACCATAATATAATGGTGTGTTTGAGAGGATTAATCACACACAGTCATACATGGTTCGATCTATGATGAGTCTATGTGACCTTCCTATTTCATTTTGGAGTTATGCTCCAAAGACTTTGAAATTCCTACTTAAACGAGTTCCATTTAAAGCATTCATGAATACACTATATGATATATAGACTAAGAAATGTCCCAATATGTACTTCATGAAGATTTTGGGTTGTGAAATATACATATGATGTTTGGATTTGGATAAACTTGAATCCAAGTCAAGAAAATGATTGTTTTTTGGTTATCCCAAGGAAACCTTGGGATACTACTTTAATAACCCTAAAAAAACAAAGTGTTTGTGGCCTGACATGGTGTTTTACTTGAGAATTAACACATGATCCAAGAGTTATTGGGAGGAAAGTTGAACTTGGATAAGTTCAATACCAACAAATAGGAAGTGTTCATGAGATGATGGTTGAGCTAGTTTTACAAAGAGTTGTGGAAGATGAACTGACTGAAGTTACAAAATAACCTTGAAGGTCTGGTAGGATTCATATAGAACCTAAGATATATGGATATATTGTGACCAATTATTATGAATTAAAATTCATAGGAGATTAACTTACTTCCTACTGAGAGGCTATTGAGAGTAATGATTCTGAGGAATGGTTAAAGTCTGTAGAATCTAAGATGGACTCCATGCACATTAACTAAGTTTGGAACTTGATGGATGAACTTAAATTAGTATGACTCATAGGGTGTAAGTGGATTTTCTATAATTAAAATGACATTAATGGTATAATGTGTACCTATAAATCATGAATGGTGGAAAAGTGTTACAAAAAAATTCATGGTATCGACTATGAAGAGACATTTTCATCTATTGTGATGATAAGGTATATTAAGATTATGATTTTTATACAACAAATCACTACAATTATGAGATATATCAGCTGGATATAAAAATAAAATTCCATAATGATAATTTATCCAAGGGAATGTATATGATACAACCTGAGGGTTCTTAAGTTCCAAATGAGTCTACTAAGGTTTGAAAGTTGTCAAGGTCTATTTATGGACCAAAGAAAGCTACTTGGAGTTGGAACATTCAATTTGATAATGCAGTCAAAGAGTTTGGTTACATAAAAAATAAAGACGATTCCTATGTATACAAGTGAGTTACTGGGATTATTTTTGTATTCTTGATACTGTATGTAGATGACATAATTATTATTATAAATGATTTTATGATAATTCATTCTATGAAGGTGTGTCTGGGTAAATATTTCACAATTAAAGACGTGGGTGAAGTAGCCTCCATACTAGGTATGAAGATCTATAGAGATAGATCTAAGAGGTTGGTTGGATTGAGTCAAAACATACATATTGGAAAACTACTAAAGGGTTTTATCATGGAGAACTCCAATAAGGGGTATTTACCACTATTTCATGACACAAATCTTAGAAATATTCATGATCCTTATAAATATTTAGAAAGGATGGATAAGATTCCTTATGAACCCACCAAAAGATTTATCATATATTACATGTTGTGTACTCGACCTGATGTCTCTTATGCTTTAAGCATAACTAGTATATGGAAATCCAATCCTAGTGAGAATCATTGGATTGTTGTGAATAACATCCTTAAGTACTTAATAAGGACTAAAGATATGTTCTTGGTCTTTAGAGGAGAAGATGATGAGCTATGTGTAAAGGAATACATAAATTCTAGTTTCAAATTCGATAAAGATAATTTAAGATCTCAATCTAGATTCATGTTTTTCCTAAATGGTTGAGTTATCAATTAGAATAGTTATAAGAAAGTCATCATAGAGGAATTGATAATAGAGGTAGAATACATCGCTATATCAGATGATGTAAAGAAAGCTATTTGGATTAAGAAATTCATTACTAAACTTAGAGTGGTTCCTAGAATTAGGAGAGAAATTGAACTATATTGTGATAATAATGTGCTATTTATTAGGATAAGTAACCCTTATCTCACCAAAGTACCAAACAAATACTTCAAAAATACCATCTCACATGAGAGATCATTGAGAGGGGTGATGTAAAGAACAGTTGGGTGGCTACAAAGGATAATGTACCAGATCAATTGACAAAACCATTATAGCAGCAACATCCTGAGGGTGATGTGGAATATCTGGGTGTAAGAAACATGAGATATTGTTTGTAATGGTCATAAAATATATCATGTTATTATAATAAATACAATCTCTAATTATCATTCATTCATGTTTGCTGTAATTTATTTTACATGAACTATTGAATGATAATATCCCCTTGAAGAACGATTTCAAGTTGTCCCTAATCAATGATCATCACAGAGTATTATGGGTTGTAATGATATGTCAAGATTAACATGAATAAAATTTTGTATTTGTTAGAAAGAGTTGTATATGAGATACATATAATAGATTCATGAGGTAATAAGCAGAGACTTATTTCTAGGATTGACCTGCCAAGGTATATCTCATGGAATGTCATACAATCATCGATATACTTAGGGGTGTATACTTATTATCAAGCCTTATTACCAAGGTTGTAGAAATACCTAGCATGAAAAGCTTTATATTTTGATACCCTACTTATGCATGTCTACATATTGACTTAGGTAATTTGAATGTAGTAGGGTATGTTGATGATCATGTCATCGGTTGGAGCACAACCAATATGATATTTTTCCACTTGTATGAAAAGTAAAGACATATGGGCTTTGATTGGATTAGACTAAAGAAATGCATGGACATGTTTAGTTGTTTCCCATGTGATGTGTTTAGTTGATTAGATGAGATGCATGTGATGTACTCATTAGATAATTGAATTTCATGCAGTGTATTCATTAACCCAATCAGTCTTTTTTAGAGAATTGAGAAAATACAAGAGCCAATAATAGATTGAAATTTTATATGTCTAGTGGTCACTCGATATCATAAAAAAAGATATTATATAGGTGTACATATGATTTATATGATAAATATTATTGTCAACATATTTTTATAGAGATATGAGTATGTTTGATAGAGGTAACATCAAATCTCTTAGTAACTTGAGTAACATTGATGATTTTATAGAAGCCTATATTTTCTTACATATATGAAATATAAATTTTATATTTATTATCAACATTATTAAGGCCCTCAGGGTCATTGAAAATCCTGTGTAACGTCATTGATTCCACAAGGATGTGATCATATTTTAAAATTATATTAAACCCAACTAGAACTACTATGAAGGTGAGTATAATAGTGGAAGTCTGGGGTAAAACCGATAGGGAGAATATGGAATCATATTGAGACTTATCAATTGTAACCTAGAACCAAATTCCTCACATTATTCTAAGAGGATGAGTTTTAAACTAGGAAGATTTATTTAAACTTTAGTTGATGAATGAAGGGTTCATGATCAATTTCAGGGAGCCTACACATAATATATTCTTAAATCTAACAAGGGTTGGTCTATTGGATTAGATTTCATAGATGTTCAAGAATAATGAAATTATGTTCTATCAGGTGAGATGGATCAACCTAAACTGACAACCACTCTTTGGTCAAGCGATGGTTGTTATCTTAGATGCATTAAGTCCAATTACAAAGGCATAAAAAAATGAAACTATTGGTCCTAGTTTGGTTCATTAAAATTAGGTTGAGATCCTTCCCTTGCAATATATTTTCTTATATCATTCAAGGTAATAGAATATTATTTTATAATCAACCTAATTCTTTATCTAATAAATTACCATAGTTTTGATTTAGAGATTCATTAAAGAACTGCTACCCCAAATCTCGGTACATAGACCTAGGTGGTTTAGCCATGCATGAAAAAAGTAGTGTTTAACATGCATATAAATAACATAATCATAGAAAACATCATCACAATAATAATAAAGGAACATAATAGAAGTTTATTTAAATTTAAAAAAATAAAACAAACCATGGAAGATAGAGAAATAAATAAATAATTTCATAATAGTTGAAGAAGGAAGGTGTCATGACCAGTCCCTTAGGGCCCGTGCTGTGACTACCCCAATCCCACCTCCCATAGGCCAAGGGCTAGAGACTAGCACTGAGTAGGCATATCCCAAACAAATGGGAGGCATTTTACTAAGCACCTGTACACATTCAAAAAAAATCCAAGATATAGGTGATGGAAAGTGAAAAAACTAAGTAAAAAAACACAAGGTATGAAAATAGAAAATTGATGGTAGAAGAGGCCATAATATAAGAAAAAAAAAGGAAAATTAAAAGTACAAGACTCTGGAAATCCTCTATAGAAAACTCTACTTAAAGGGCCGGTACAAAATAGTTATCTAAAGCAGTAGAAGTGCACCTTGTCTGTCGGGTCACTCTAAGAATCACCTGGTCCCAGTCCACTAAGGACTACATCAAACCATCGATCGTCTTCACAAGACACGACACATGCGGGTAAAACCCATGCAGGGGTGAGTAAAACAATACTCAGCAGGGCACCCTGAAACATAAAGTAAAAGACTACAAAGGAAACACCACTAAGAAGATATAGTCAGATCAACATAGGTATGTGTCAAAAAAACATATAACAAGAAAATCCAGGTATACTCATCTCAAACCCTAAGAATAATAAGGCTCCAATATCATAGCCAATAACAGGATTCTCATCGAAGGCTCAAATCATAACAAGAAAACCAAGGGGAAACACACTCCATGAGCTCAGCCATCTCTGATGGCACCCGTCTGAGAGATGCATTCCATCAATAAATAACTCTACCATTCCTAATGGTACATCTAAGAGAACATGCTCTATCGAGAAAATTCTACTAGATACATCTCTAGTGCCCAGCACTAGAGGTTCATTGAACACTATCTTGCACCCAAAGAAAGACTAAGAGAACCCAAGTGGGGAGGACCGCCCTCACCACTATACACAGATTAGGGAGACCTACTCCTCACCATATCGTAAAACCTTTTTCGATACTATAAGAAGTGGCCCATACCTTAGTCTGTTGAGGGATCACTAGGTCTTATATAGGTAACATTTTCATCAAGTGGAAGGTCCCGCTCCTCATACCTATGTCTGACAACTGAGGGAGCTCCAACTCTAAGGGAGGACCTACTCCCCACCGCTACTCGGGATGGGGGAGTGCACCTCCATAAGTGATGACCCACACCTTAATACTATAGAGGATTACAACTCACGAAGGACCCACAACCTGATCCCATAGGGGAGTACTACTTCATAAGTTGAGGACCTGCACCCTACCTGGTAGGGGAGAACTACTCAATGACTAGAGAACCTGCACCCTGGTATGATAGGGGAGTACCGAATTTGTGAGTTCATGTGTGGAGGACCCACGCCCTGGACTAACAGGGGAGTACCGAATCCTATAATAGAGGACCCGCACCCTACCCGATAGGGGATTACCGAATCTATGTACATTAGATATGGAGGACCCGCACCCTAGTCATATAAGAGAGTACTTAATCCATAGATAGAGGACCCGCTCCCTGGTCTCATAAGGGAGTACCTACTCTTTCTTCACAAACATCTCTAGGAACCCACACTATAGTCTTTCAGGGGAGTAACACCCCTAGAGGAAGCTACCCAATGGAAACAAACCTGCTCCCATGATGTGGGGAGTCCCAAATTTATGAAACACGCCGATTCCCCATCAAGTGTGCTTGTAACGAGATAACCTAATCCTCAAACCATTAGGACGCCTGCAAAATTCCACAAAAACCTACTTAGAGTACCTAAAAAATACCTTCTTGTTTCAAGGGTCCCAACACCATAGATGGATAATCAAATAGATGCTATGTTGGAAAGTTATGGGCGTTTTTGTAAAAAGGGGATGGTGGGGTCTGTTTCTGGTCCAACCTGGGTGGACTGACCCGACCCAGCTTGGGGTCTGCCAACCCAACCCACCGGGTTGACCCGACATGGCCCGCTGGGTCAACCCCACCCACTGGGCCCAACCCACCCAAGCTGGTCCTGGACCGATCTTCTAGCCCAGCCTACCCCAGTTGGGTTGAGCGGTTCAACACACCAGGCCACCCCGTGGCCCGATTCAGCTAGCTGGGCCACCCCATGGACCGATTCACCCAGTCCGGTCCTCTTCGTGTGAGATGATATTTCCCAGCACATAGCTCAACCATGTACTACATCACCCGACACAAGGGGGGTGCACCGCCCCCATCCATCCGGTCTGCTCACAAGGACTAGAAATCTCGCACGCTGCCCGGCTGCATGCGTTCAATCACACAATACCACTGTTGTCAATGAGGTAGAATGCTGTGTCTCATAAGCCCCATGAAATCTGCTGCGGGCTCCTTCGACCACTGTCAGGGGTGGCCAACTTCTGCCACATCGACATGTGGCTAGCGCTGGTGCCATCACACTAGTGGTCTCTTCCGCGGGCCAATAGACTTGCTCTGGTGGTCTGTTTTCTGATCCAGAAGAAGCTTTACGATCCTCAAGTCGCATTCTTTGTCTCCATGGAATCTAATACACATTTCAACCCATTCCTCTAGAAAATTATCAAGTGATGATATCTTACATTCCACTTCGATCTGTTCATCCATCGTCGTCATCGTCACACCTCCTCTAGGTCATCACGAGGCTAGATCTTGATTTGGGATTGTTGGGCTGTGAAACAGATGCGCAACGATCCATTTTTTGTAATCCCATGAAGAACGCTAAGAACACACGAGTCAAAGGGGAGAGGAAATACAAATAGAAAATTGAGGAATGAACTTATTCCATCATTCATCATGGAATAAATCTACTCCTGCTAGAAGGATCAAATAGAGAAAATTAAAATACAAATCAAACCAAGCATGTATTAATTCCCCAAAATAAAGTATGATAAAAGAACCTCCTTCAAGAATGAATGATCCACAAGTCATGTTATTCATGGGTTGATATGAATTTATCATTTGAATCCAAGAAAAGAGAAATAATAATTGAAATAAAAACCCCTACCTGGATCTGGTTCGATCGTTACTGGAGAGTAATTACGTCGTCGTCGTCAATCCACAATCCTTTATTCGTTGGATCCGCTACTCTCTAATCTGCGTTCTGATCTCGATCTGCCAATCTGTTGGAATTCTTCATTGAGAGATCCTCTGCTCTATGTCTTAGGGAAACTCAAGGGTTATGGAAATAACCCTATATCTCTAACAACAATTTTTTTAAAAATAAATTCTCCACTTCGTCAAAAATATTTTTATTTAAAAATAATTTAATGACATTTACGTCTAAAAACTAAGTTTCACCCTCGAACCACACCGGTCGAGTTTAGGTCCCGCCTAGGGTAAAACCACTACTCTGAACACAACAGTTCCCTCAGATTTCTGATCTGGGAACCCATTTAATAGTTATTCCAATTTTCAAGAAAATCACTCTGGCGTGCTATTTAAAAACTTAATGTTTTTCAATGGACTGTTCTGGGCACACCAGACCTCATAATCACACATAGTCTTAGCGTATAGTCTCATAATCTTCCAAGAATTTTATAAAAATAGAATGAGGAAAATAGAAGTTGTTAAATTCTCCCCACCTTAGGGATTTTCATCCTTGAAAATAAAAATTCCACACTCAAGGGAGAAAAACTAAGCTCCCACACCAACGAGATCACCAAGGGTCCCTATGATGCTTATAAGCACACACTCGGAGGAACCACCAAGATAAATCACTCACAAGTACAGATTCTGATAGGACAACACTGTACCACAATAGAAACATGTATCTTTATCCACGCCAAGTGGGATAGCACTAAGCACCACAATCTATTTGCTCTCATGGGGTCTAGCAGCTCACCTCCATGATAACCTAACGTAGATACAAAAAAGAACCCCACAGTTCACATCCACCCCTAGATGAACTGTAAAACAGCCTCTACCAGCATTACACATTAAAGGTTGATGCTGAACACACAGAGGGTATTTACAAACAAAATAGGGCTTCCCAAGAGAGAATGATGGGTCTTATTGGGCCCTTTGTCTACACCCTCAAGCTACCACACAACTTTACAAAACAGAAATACTACCACAACCACTAGTGTCATCCCAGTTGAGTATAGATAGTAAGAAACCATTCCATACTATGGAAACATTGTGGGGTCTAACTATGCCACCATAGAATGATTCAAAGATTGGTTATCCCTCTCCCAGGACTGCCAAGAAAAAGAAGTCGAGCAGAAAAACTCCACTAGTAAGTCCATGATCTGCTACGACTCTTTGTATCATAACCTCACATAGAACATAAAAGTAAAAGGTATTTTCCCACTATACCTCAACACTGGGTCCCATGAATCCCCTTCTCTGCAAGCCATATGCGAGTGTCTACCCTATGCTAATTGGGTTTCCTTTTCACTGATAAAGGAAACCTCATTCCATCACTACACCCTTTGCCTAAACTAGTCAATATGGGTATGGATGATAGTAGTCCATAACAAGAATGATGTCATAAGGCCACGATACTACAACCAAGAGATCCCAACTACAACTCTCACCTACAAGAGTCAGGTCACACTATAAGCGCTAGTGTGTGATCATCAACTCTCCTCCAACATGAGTCTCTAAGCATGAGAGTCAAGTCCACAGTTTGAATGAAACCTATAAGTATCAAAAAAAACTCATGGTAGAAGAGAATGACTAGAACATGTGTCCACTAATACGATAAATAAAAGAAAAAAAAATACAGACCGTACCTCGAATCTCTCATGGAGCCTCTAGGTCATAAGCCTTGACCACATATAACTATCCTCGCCCACAAATTCTACCTCCCTAAGTCTGGAGTAGATTACATGGTGTGGTGGTGGTAACATTTCAAAAATTCTACCACCTCCTTCTCTCCTAGATCCTCTTCCATGTCCACTACCCTATGGATCTATCTTCTCATGATTTCCCACTACTAACTATCATTATATTAATTTCTCAGCCAAGGGATTCTCAACCAAAAAGTTTTTTTTCTAGAACCCTAGAATAAGTAGGAATGCATAGAGGAATAATTCTGGATTGGCTGGCCCTAATCACACATTTTTCAAATGTTTGATCCCTGAAGAACTGGTCATGTATCATATCCATTGAGTACCTAGGAAGGTTGGTATGCCTCGATGAATACTCTGATACTAACATGTCATCCTGTCAAAGCTATAGAAGCTCTTGGGAACGCATAGACCTTATATTTTATGGTGATATACCATTCTCTAAGAAAGGGTCTAAAAATATATCCACAATAGAGTCACCTCATAGAAAGATCAAGTAATCTAACCCCGCCATTGCCCTGCTGAGCCACATAGAAGGCTCATTTATAGGACCACCATATGATATAATGGTGTCCCAACTGAACAGAAAACTCAGTCACCACCTCCTGCCAGTCCTTATCCACCTGAAAGTTGGGCTCACCTCAGAACCTGAGGGGTCACTATCGTTAAAACTCGTGAAGTGCACTCAACATGCACATCTCATCCCCTTGTATTATGAGTACTATGTGCTACTCTATAGGTGGTGGTATAGCTGGTACACCACATGGAGGTGTTATCTTTGGTACAAAAACCTGTACCTATATATCTTCACCCCATGAATCATCCTCATGATCACGTGGTGAAATCCTGGCTAACTATATACATGGAAGAATATTTAAGAAAAACAAGATGTACCACAACCAATAGAGTTTACCTGGTGAGATGACTCAATAAGGACATGGAAAGCATAACCCATTTCTATATGATTCATGTACCATCATTTTCCCTACAACTAGTGTTTTCATGTACCATGTCAAAAACTAGAATTCAGGGTCTTGGTGTATAGATACGTCGAACGCTGCGCCAACACTGGATTCCCTAGCCTGAAATACAAACTTGAAATACTTAACATTGTTACCCCAAAACAAAATCATAAACTATGGATTTTCAATGTAGAACTGACCTCCTCTGATACCACTCTGTCATGAGCCGTCCCTTGGGGCCTATGCTGTGACTACCCCAAGCCCGCCTCCCATAGGCTAGGGGCTGGCGACTAGCACCATGTAGGTATATCCCAAACAAATGAGATATATTTTCCTAATTACCTGTACACATGTACACAACTCCAAGCCACAAGTGCTGAAAATTGAAAACACTAAGTAAACAAATACAAGGTATGACAATATAGAACTGAAGGTAAATGAGGCTAAAATACAAGACCAACAAAAGGGAAAAGTAAAATTACAAGCCTGTGGAACTCCTCCACTGAAAACCCTACCAGAAGTGTAGGTAAAAAACAAGTGTTTGAAGCCGTAGAAGCACACCTCATCTGTCAGGCCACTCTAAGAATCACCTGACCCTACTCTACCAAGGACTCCTTCAAAGCATTAATTGTCTACACAAGACACATCCTGTGCAGGCAAAACCCGTGTAGGGGTGAGTAAAACAATACTCAGTAGGGCACCCTGAAACACAAAGTAAAATACCACAAAGGAAACACCACTAAGAAGATACAACTAGCTCAACACAGGTATGTGTCAACAACACATATAACAAGAACATTTAGGTATACTCATCTCAGACCCTAATAATCATAAAGATCCAATCTCATAGCTAGTATTAAGATTCTCATCAAAGGCTCGAATCGTAACACGAAAACCAAGGGGAAACACACTCTACGAGCTCAACCATCTCTGATAGAACCCATCAGAGAGATTCACTCCATTGGGAAAATAAATCTACCATTCCAAATAATATGTCCAAGAAAATGTGATCCATCGGGAATATTCTACTAGGTCTATGTCTAGTTCCCAACACCAGAGGTTCAGTCATCACTATCTTGCACCCAAAACAAGAGTAAGAGAACCCAAGTAGAGAGGCCCACCCTCCCCATTGTACATAGATGAGGGATCCATGCTCCTAAACATCTCACGAAACCTCTATCGCTCCTATAAGGAGTGACCCACACCTCAGTCCGTTGAGGGAGAACTAGCTCCTATCTAGGTAATGTTTTCATCAAGTGGAGGGGCCTGCTCCTTGTAACTATGTCCAAAAACCGAGGGAGTTCCAAATCTAAGGTAGGATATGATCCCTACCACTACTCAGTATGGGGGAGTGCAAAACTATAAGTGAGGACCTGCCCCCTAATACTACAGGGGAGTATAACTCATGAAGGAACCACACCTTGATCCCATAGGGGAAAACTACTTCATAAGTTGAGGACCCACACCCTACCAGATAGGGGAGTACTACTCGGTGACTAGAGGACCCAAACCCTGGTACGACAAGGGAGTACTGACTCTATCAGTTTATGTATAGAGGACCCACACCCTAGACCAATGCGGGAGTACTGACTCTATGTATGTTGAATATGGAGGACCCTCACCTTAGTCCTATAGGGGAGTACCGACTCCACGGATAGAGGACCTGTTCCCAGGTCCCACATAAGAGTACCTAATCTTCCATCATGAATATCTCCTAGAACCCTCACCCTATTCCTTCAAGGTAGTAACACCCTGAAGGAAGCTACACAAAGGAAAAAAAACCCACACCCACAATGTGGGGAGTCCCAACTTTATGAAACACACCGATTCCCGCTCAATCGTGCTTGTACTGGGAGGACCTACTCCTCAAACCCTTAAGTCGCCTTCAAACATTCACAAAAACCCACATAGAGTATCTCAAAAGGACTACGTCATCTCAAGGGTCCCAACGCCATAGACAAATGTTCAAATAGACACTCTCTTTGAAAGTTATGGGCATTTTTTTTGAAAAGGGGTTGGTTGGGTCTAGGTCCAAGCCAACCAAGTCGGATCGACCTGATCCGGCCCATGGTCCACCGACTTGACCCGACCCACTGGGACAAGTGGTTTAGCCTTCCAGGACACCCCACTGTCTGGTTCACCTGTTCTAGCCCATGTCACGTGGGCTAGTCTCCCCCAAAACGAAGCTCAGCCGCATGCTGCGTCACCCAATGTAAGGGGGTGTGCCGCCCCCATCCAGCTGGTTCGCTCATGTGGACCATAAATCTCACACAAAGATGGACCAAATGATTCTATTAATGCATCAATAATACGGAAAATGTGGAAGATCATCACATATTTCTAGCCCCACAACATCCACTGCAAGCTACTCAGGCTGCCGCCATGGGTGACCAGCTTCCGCAGGCCATCAAACTTGCTCCGATGGTCTATTTTTATATTCGGAAGAAGATATAAAATCCTCTTGTTGAATTCTTCATCAACATGGGATCAAATCTACATTAAAACCCATTCATCTTATAAAAACTCGAGTGATGGTATCTCACGTGCCACTTCGATCCATCCATTGCCGCCGTCGTCGCACCTCTGCTAGGTTGTCATGAGGCTGCATCTTGATTTGGGATCATTGTTCTATGAAATATATTCACAATAATCCTTTGTTCATAATATCATGAAGAACGCAAAGAACATGAAGGTCAAAGGGGAGAGGAAATACAAATATAAATTCAAGGAACAAACCTCTACTGTCGTTCACCATGACATAAACCTATTCCCGTTAGAAGGATCAAATAGAGAAAATCAAAGTATGAATCAAATAAAACATGGATTAATTCCCCAAAATAAAGTTCGATAAAAACACTCTCATAAGAACGAATGATCCATGGGTCAACCTCTTCGTGGGTTGATCCACATTTGTTATTTGAATCCAAGAATGGGGAAAGAATAATCGAAATAAAAACCCCTACTTGGATCTAGTTCGATCGTTGATAGAGAGAGATTACATCATCATCATCATCTATCCCTGATCCTTTATTCATTGGATCCGCTGCTCTCTGATCCGCGTTCTGGTGTTGATCCACCAATTCATTGGCATTATTCTTCAAGAGAGGCTCTAATCTTTATCTTAGGGAAATTGTAGGGTTATGGAGATAACCCTGGATCTCTGACAACGATTTGTTTAAAAATAAAGTCTCTGCTGTATGAAAAATATTTTTATTTAAAAATATTTTAATGATGTTTACGTCCAAAAAATAACTTTTACCCTCGACCCACACTGGTTTAGTTTAGGTCCCACATAGGGTAAAACCACTACTCTCAACATATTGGTGGCCTTAGATTTCTGATTCATCCAACTATTTAATATTTATTCAACTTTTTCTGGAAAATCACTCACACACGCTATTTAAAAACTTAACATTTTTAAATGGACTATTCCAAGAACACCGGGCCTTGGAATTGCATGCTTCCTCATTGCCTGGTCTCATAATTTTCCCAATAATTTTCTAAAAATAGACTTAGGAAAATCTGAGTCATTACAAAAGGAAGAACCACATGTTGAACAAAAAAAATAATAAAAAATTATTCAAAGGAATCATAGTATCATCACTATGAAATGAAATCAAGATAAAAACAATAGGAATAAATAAAACTATATGAAAATGGAGAATATCTTTACAATGTCTAGCTTCCTAGAAAATATATTGGCCAAAGAACCTTATGGTGTATACATGTTTTACACAATAAGTCTTCTTTAGTCACTCTCTACTTGAAACTTTTATGCCGTAAGACTGTAATTTATGCTCTGAGTGAGAAATTTCAAGTCTTTGGTGATTTTATATCTTCATAATTTATGGACTGAATGAAATTTGTGGCCTCTTCGGGCCCTACAGATTTTACAATGTAAGTATGGATTTTATACCATTCGTTATTCATTATTCTAGAACTGTTTGTGGCTTGAATTGGTTTTACTGCATGTTCTACAGACTCTTTCTTCGATTAATTAATTCCATAAATCAGTTTTTGTGGCATAAATTGTCAAAAATTGAAAACATTAACAACAAATACTTCTTTTCACCATCAACTCTAATTTCACAAGACTGATTCCCTTCATTAAAATAAGAGCATAAATAATTCCTATAAGGGGATGAAATCCTCTTTTGTTGATTGGGATGAGTGTGTGAGACATGATTGATTCATATCCAAAACTGTCTTCTATTACTGAAGCCTGTTCATCACTTTACGAAGGAATTTACACCCTTTCGGGTGTTTGGGAGTCCTCATAAAGTGTTTATGGATCCATTGGCTGATGTATTACCCTCATATATAGGAGGCATTCATGTGATGCTCCTTATGATCAACATTAATATAACTTTGTTGAAGAATAATGATGGAGTCAGATGATGTTTGGGTATTTCTGCTACGCCATTTTATGCTTTGTTTTTAGAATGCATTTACATGTTTGATTTTTGGAGATACATTCACCTATGTTTTGGGTTTGATTTTGTTTCTAAGGGTTATGTGATGATACAATGAAACCCATCAGTGGTATAAGAAAAAGTTTCTTCAAGGATTAAAAATTTTTAATTAATGTTTTTAAAAAACATTACTGTCACCACAATGTGTCATTACCTATGGTGCATCCACAACGACTTCAAAATGCCCAGATCACTATCACCACAATGTAGTAATGTTCGTGGTGGTTCTTCACTGAGATTCTCCATATACTACATAGTAGTATCACCCATGGTGGTTCTTTACTAGATCCATGACCCAATCCATGAAAAAGTGTTCTCCATTTTGTTCTTCTTTTTATATCCCATGGAGAACCTTCTCAAAATGGTCAAATATTGGGTACCACAATGTTTTGAATACTGTAACAACATATTAAAATGTTTAAAACTTAGATTTTAAAAATTTAATATAAATGGTTTACAAAATGTTTATAAATCATTATAAATGTTATTTTGGAATATTTTAATTTATAAAAGGTTTATGAATCGATTAATTGTAAGTTGTTTATAATTAATTAAATGTTTTTTTAAATATTTAGAATATTCCTAAATATTAAATGTTAATATTAGAAAATAAATTTTCTCAAATTATATGATATATATTATGATCTAGAAAAAAAGGTTTTATTTAGAAATTATAAGAAATAATTTATAAAATAGTTATAAATTATGAAATAAAGCTTAAATATAAATGTTTTTATGTTTATAATTGTGAATTTTTCATAATTAATTAATTTGAAATTGTTCAAATTAAAAGGTAATATTTATTTAAAGTTATTATTTAGACCACATAAATTTTTTTTGATGATTAATATGATTAAATGTTTAAATAATATTTGAAATTTCATATAATGATAAGATGAAAGAGGAAATTTTGGTTTTGAATATAAAGTGTCTATATTCATGTTTTATCTAATTTATAAAATGTTTATATTTAGATTAAATTTATGAATAGTTCATAAATGTCTCATGTTTTGCAAACTAAATAAAATGTCTATTTTTTTGTCAAATTACTTTGATATCCATGTTTAGTAAATTGTTTATGAAATGTGATTATTGTGTATTATTTAGTTTCACTGTTAAATATCATCTAGGATCTGGAGACCCAAATTACATGATAGGTATGACTCCATAAAATTTAGTTTTCATCTACCTTGACCTCAATTTATATTTTGAGCTATTAGCTTGAAAAAATTACTGGATATAGTTTTTTTATATTAGGTGATAAAGATATAATGAATTTAATTATCTATTGAGTAAAGTCTCCTGGGGTAGAGGGACTTTGGGTTGGACCACTAACCGGCCTAGAGGCTATTTCTTGTCCAGAAAGGTGAATGATTTTGACCATCAGTTGCTTCAGGATTACTCATGTGGAGATTGTAAATCTCATATAACACTATGACTTTACATTAAGTGTTTATTTACCTTATACATATACTGCATTTGGATATGTATGAATAATTTTTAATTATGATTTTGGGTGAGTAACACAAACTTATGACTGTGTAATGAGTTATACATTAATATGGCGTGATCACATTAATTTAGTGGTTGGAATAGGGATTCCGAAACTAAATCATTAGAAGCATGCATACATAAAAGTGAATAAAAACATGATAAGATAATGATTACATAATATGTAATATTTATAAATTTAATATTCTTATGACACATATTAAATTATCAAGATTAAAAACTCCAAAATACTAAGTGTGATATTCCCTCTAAAGAGACACTTGTCAAGACCTCGATCATTCAACTAGGTATTGTCAAGCTTAGCATGTGCACCTTTAGATTATATTGTGTATGAAAAAAAAGTAATGGGTAAATCTAGATTTTCATATTTGGTATTTTTGAGCTCAACATAATTACCCCTTGATTGTCCATTGTTAGTTTATTCTTATTGTTTGTTTTAGGCAACACTTAGTTGGGAAGCCCTAATGGTTATGATACCAGAGGAATAGAATTGAGTCTATCCATACAATGGATTTAGATAAAGATACATCCACTAAAATTTATAAAATTCATAATTTTTATTCTTGATATGATTCCCTAGCTAAATAATCATGGGCTATTTACATGAACAAATAGGTGCGAGTCATGATGAAATATAGATCTTGGCTCACTAAATTTATATAATGATTAGGGTCATCATTTTTGGTGGGATAATTTCATATAAATTAATTAATGGAACTATTATGACCTATAAAATAGTTAAATATTAGTATATAGAGTTGATAAGTTCTCTTAAAGAGAAACATTCAGAATGTTAATGTTATAGAGATCAATTCCACTAACTTTGAATCATGGGTATTAGATATCAGGTGTGCGTCCTATATTTGTGTTGATAAACACAAACCCAGATAAATAAGAGAATTAATGAAGGGTGAAGTATATATTTGTATTAGTAATTCAGTAAGAGTTTATACATTATAATTTAACACTTATGATCTAAGACTACCTAATGGATTAGTCCTATAATTTAAATTGTTATTATGTTCCCGCCATAAACATGACTTTGATTTCTGTATATCGTTTGGACAAGATGAGATATTAATTAATTATTAAGAAAAAAACCTGTTCTATATATATAGATGAAATGTTTTATGGTGTTGAAAATATAATTAATGATTTATATTATAACATCCCTAGTTAAAAAAAAGAAATACTATGTTTGATAGTGTACATGATACGCCACATCGATCTCAAACGAACAAATAAATATTATTATTTAAATGTTACCATTATAATATATCCATTAGAATGATGAGTATGAACAAAACTAACTAAATTATGAAAATATGGTTCACACAGATATATATAATTCTTTGACTAATTTATTATAAATGAATGTAAAACCCTTTTAAAAATAAAAGGATTTCTTTTTCTAAAAAAGCATTCAAATGTGTACAAGTGTATTTTATACCAATAAATAAAAAAATCACTCTTATTAGATTATATTAATTAAATATATATAACATATTCAATACAATTTTTAACATTCATAATATGTGTTTTCTAGACATGATATAAGAACAAATATAATTTTAAGCATAAAAATGTATTTTTCTAAAAAGGCAGTTTTGCCGCCTTTTGATGGCGCACTTGTTTTAAATATAGTTTTGAAAATTTTATAAATTATATTTTAAAAAATAAAATTCTTTTTTTTTAAGAGTAATATCAAAATTTACTTTTGTTTATTTTTTTTATTTTTATGATAAGTTACATGTTTTAATGAATAGTTAAAATACTGAATTTTAATTGAAAATAAGTTTTTTATCAGAATAATTTATAGTGTTAAATTATATTATAAATTATTTTTAACGTATAAATAGTTTAAATAAAAATAATAAATCCAATTTTATTCATCAGAATCAATTTCACATTTAAATTGGATATAAAAACATTTCAAATTTTTGAACATTTTTACTTTTAAAACTAGTTGTTTTTTCATGTCTACGGAATTAATTATTAGTCAATTACTGAAAATTATGTGAATTGAATTTGGAAAAATGGATTCCAAACTTGAAAATTGAATTTTTAAAAGTATATTACATATTTTGAATCATAAGGTTTAAATTTAATAAATACCCACCTTTTATTTTTATACAAAATGTATATTAACTTTAGCAATTTTTATTAACACGATTAAGGGTAAATCAGGTAATTAAGGGGAAAAACAATATTATAAATATTATAAAATTTCCCTAATAATTTTAATAAATTTATTTTATGAGTTATTATTGACCAAAATTGTCCTTGGGCCTATTTTGGGTGTTTTTGGAGCCACTTGGACGACTTTAATCCATTTATAGTATTTTATTCATAGAGAAGTCAATCTTGTCACACTTTTGTTTTTAACAAGTGAAATATTTTTAATGTGGGTATATATAGGGGACATTTTTGACTATAAATTATATTTTTAAAGGTAAAATGTTTATATTGATCATGGTGTTTTTTTTAATTTTTAGGAGAGAAATAATTACCTTAAAGGCTTACATAATGATGATACAGTAATTGATTATTTAAAGTAAATATCAAATAAATGATATTAAAAATATTAAAATAAATATAATTTGTTATAATTAATGTCATAATAGAATTTTTTAGATGAATTTGACATGTTAGTGATGATTTAAAAGAGTTGGTTCTAAGATATCATGTTGTTATGATATTTTTAAAAATCCAATTAATGAATAGTTTCAAAATTGACATAAATGACATTTTAAAATAAATAATATCTTACTAAATGATTTAAAATTCATAAAAATCAAAAATTAGACAAACTTATTGAGATAATTTTGAAAATTTCTTCAATTATACATTTATGGTTTTTTATAGTTTTATAGTAACTATAGTAACTCTTAAAGAGTAAAAGCACATGTTATCATGATAAGAATTAAAAAGGTCAAATAAGGGTTAAAACCAAAAGATAAGGATTAAAAAATATTAATTTTTCTCTAATTTTCATTGGATAAATATATTTTAACCCATAATTAATCTATCTTCTAAATGAATTAGTTTGAAGCATTTGTAATAGAAAATTAATTCATACTAATTTAATATTTTTAGAAATTTCAAGAGTGCCCCTTCCTATCTCTATAAAAGGGAACCTATTATTATATTTTATTCACACTTTAAAACCTATTTAGTTTGGAAAATAACTGACTAAATACCTTCCTATAATCCCTTCCCACATTCTATAGCTCTTAGTTTAGGCAGAACACTCACCTTTGGGGTGTTAAGGTATTAATCAAATAAGATTGTTCGAAGAAAAGGTATCAACTTTAATTAAGTGTTTTTGTTTTATTTATCATTAAACATAATTAAAATATTATTAAAAAATGATGAAATAATAACCTCAATATCCTCAATATACTTATATGTTTTTATGTTAATAGCATCACCTAAATCCATCTACACTTCCATCAAATGGGAAAAGAATTAATCATTCGTGTGTACGACGGACTACCACCTTACGAACTGATATGATTTTTTTCCATCACCATATCCAAAGACTAGTTATAATGATGGAATTAATGTTTATATATTATATTAATGAAATATTATATAATTATTTAATAATAATATATCATTTATTTTCTTACCTTTCTATGCACTTAAAAATGGTAACGTTGTTCGTGCGTACGTGTGAAATATCACCTCCACAAAGCGATGTGATTCATTTTTCATCACTACATCACATGGATGATATATATAAGTATATTTTAATGAATAATATGATAATAATGACATTATTATCATTCTTTAAGAATAAAATAATACTTACCTTCTTTTCATAATGATCATTGAAAAATGGAATCATTACTCATGCATATGTACGACCCACCGTCTCCATGATTATAAATAGTTTATTTTTGATAACCATAATTATTGGTTTGATTTAAAAGTATAATTTATGTATATAATTATAATAATTAACTAATATCATTCTATAGATGATGGAATTATGACTATTTCGACTATTGACATCATACCAAGTTCATTTTGGACTCAAGTACTGAATATTGACAAAACATCCAACATTAAATTAAATAATTAAGTAATAATAAGTGATATAATAGTAAAAATAAAATTTAAAAAGGTTATAAATAAATTAAACAATTAAAAAAATTTATTATTCATCAATATAAATATTGTACTTGACAATTCAGACTCAAGGTAAGGGGCTTCGTTTCAATTTTCTTTCATGAGGAATATCTTGATGTTATGAATCTATATTATTTTTTATGTGTATATAACTCTACTTTGAAATTTTATATCATGAATTTATTTATTTTCATGATTTTTTTAAATGTTAATATTTCTTGTGGAATACAATTATACTAATTACAAAGTAGTAAGGGAATTCTTAACCCAACATCCATTATATGTTTTAAACTACTACTTCTTGATTATGTCATGCAAAGATTTTGTGTAAAATAACTAATTAATATATTATGTTTTATTTACACTTGTTTTATGTGGATCTATAGTGGATACATATAACCAATTCATTTTATTAATGATCACTTCAATGATATGATATTTGTAAGGTACTCTTTAATTAAAACATCATTTTAAGTGTTTTAAAGATTTATTATTTTAAATCCTTCTCTTACATTTCCATATTTTCAAAATTGTTTTTATGAATGTATTTATATTGAAATTAATGTTTTAAAATGTTAATTTTCAAATTTATCTCAAAATTTTCAAATTGGTATGAGAAACTTTGATTTAAAAATCAATTTTTAAATATTTTAAATGGGTTTTAAAAATGGATTGGTTATTTCAATAACTTTAAATGTTTTCTATGTGTATAAATGAAATTATATGAGTGTCATGTTAAATTTTTTAAGATTTTTTGTTTTATGACTATATAATGGTACTTGGACATTTGATAGGTGGTTACGTGGTAAACCGATGACAGGTGGTTCCATGATTAATCAAGGAAAGGTGGTTATATTATAACCTCTAATTCATTGGGTATGAGATTCGAATTTTTTTTATTCAATTTGTAAGAGTGAGATGTATGGAAGTTGACCATATGACTATTCCATTTTCAAGAGTGACATGTATGGAAGTCGATCGTATGGTTATTTCATTCATAAGAGTGACTTGTATGGAGGTCAACCACATTGTTATTCTATTTTATTATAATTATGTACCAAGTTACCTATTATATCTCATGTGCTTGCTTATGAGTTTTCATGATTTTTTTTGATTTTAAAAAGGTAAAATAATGATCTATTTGATATGATGATTTCTTTTTCAGGGTAAAAGGTATGTTTTTAAGGAAATGTTGTTATAGGTCTTCACTGAACTAATGGTTTCATTTATTTTATGTTCCTTACTAATATTTTGTTCTTATCCCAAGTTTTCAAATGCTTTTCACAAGTTTTAAGGAAGAGTTGGGACAAGGGTGAGATCAATGGGAAAATAGTGAAGATTTTTCATAAAGAAGAATCATGATTTATTTTAAAAAGTTTCATTTGATAAAAAAATGGATACTAAGTATAAGTGTCTACTTGTTATGTATGGGTTTACCATGTAAGTATTTTTCATAACTGTTTAGAACTCTAAAACTAAATATCTTTGGGAAAATAATGTGATTTATAGTTTTAAAAATAACTAGAATATGTAATGTTTTAGGTCAGATACTTACATATATATCATTGGCATGGATAATCCGGTTTATAACATTTAGAATAAGAGTGTTATGATTGATTCTAATTCCACCTATATTTGGAAATGTTGTCCAGGACTTATAAATGAGAAACAATTTCAAAGACTCCCTAGAGATGCATTGTTGAAATTCACCTTTTGAGATAAAAGGTCAGAGGGATAGTGGACTATTGGATCACATACATTGTGATGTATGAAAACCAGCGAGTACACAATAAAATTGTGGTCTTAGGTACTTCATTACATTTACCATTGAATTTAGTCAGTATGTTTATGTGTTTCTAATGAAACATAATTATGAAACTTTTTAAAATTTAAAATAGTTTTATAAATAAGTACAAAATCAACTAAGAAAGAGTATTAGGATTATATGATCAGACCAGGGGGATGAATACTTAAGAGAGGAATTGATAACTTATCTAAGAGATTGTGGAATTATTTCATAACTCACTCCTTCTGTAATACCATAATGGAATGGTGTGTTTGAGAGGAGTAATTAAACCATGTTACACATGGATTGATTAATGATGAGTCTATGTGACCTTCCTATTTTATTGTAGAGTCATTCTCTAAATACTGTGAAATATTTACTTAACTGAGTTCCATTTAAGGAATTCATGAAGACACTATATGAGATCTGAACCAAGAAACATACCAATATGTATTTCATTAATATTTTGGGTTTTTAATCATATGTATGATGTTTGGATTTGGATAAACTTGAATCCAAGTTAATAAAATTCTTATTTTTTGGTTATCTTAAAGAAACTATGGGATATTACTTTTATAACCCTACCGAACACAAAGTGTTTTTGGACTAATGTGGTGTTTTCCTTGAGAATTAGCACATGATCAAAGGAGTTGATAGGAGGAAAGTTGAACTTGAATAAGTTAAAGATCATTAAATAGGGAGTGTTCTTGGGATGAATATTGAGATGGTTTCACAAAGAGTTTTGGAAGAAGAACTGACTCAAGTTACATAAGAACCTAGAAGGTCTAGGAAGATTCATCAAGAAACCAAGAGAGATATGGATATCTTGTGAAAAATGATGAAGAAGTAACATTGGCAATAGATGAGCCTACTTCTAACAGAGAGGCTATTGAGAGTTTTTGATTCTGAGGAATGGTTGAAATGCATGGAATCTGAGATGAAATCCATGTACATTAACCAAGTTTGGAAATTAGTAGACACAACTAAAGGGGTAAGATCCATAGGGTGTAAATTAATTTTCTACAAGAAAAATGACATTAATAGTATAATTTATACCTATAAATAATTTATGGTGGAAAAGGTTTATAAAAAAATTCATGGTATCGACTATGAAGATACATTTTCACTTATTGTGGCGATAAAGTATATTCAGATTATTCTTTCAATATAATAGCTCACTATAATTATGAGATGTATCATACAGATGTAAAAACTGAATTCCTTATGATAATTTATCCAAGGGAATATATATGATACAACTTGAGGGTTTTTAAGTTCTAAATGATTCTACCAAGGTTGTAAAGTTGCAAAGGCCCATTTATGGACCAAAGAAAGCTACTTGGATTTGGAACTTCCAGTTTGATGATGTAATCAAAGAGTTTGGTTTTAATAAAAATACATAATATTACTATGTATACAAGTGAGTTAGTGGGATTATTTTAGTATTTTGGATACTGTATGTAGATAAAAAAATTATTATTAGAAATGATGTTTTGATACTTCATTCTGTGAAGGTGTTTCTATGTAAATGTTTCTCAATTAAAGACATGGGTGAAGTAGCCTGGATACTAGGTATAAAGATCTATAGAGATATATCTAAGAGGTTGGTTGGATTGAGTCAAAACACACATATTGGTAAAGTGATAAATGGGTTTAGCATGGAGAAATCCAAGAAGGGGTCTTTAATAGTGTTTCATGACACAAATCTTAGGAATATTCGTGATCCTTATAAAGAGTTAGAAAGGATGGATATGATTACTTATGGACCCACCAAAAGATCTGTCATATATTCCATGTTGTGTACTTGACCCAATGTCTATTATGCTTTAAGAATAACTACTAGATGAAAAAAATTCCCTATGAGAATCACTGGATTGTTGTGAAGAACATCCTCAAGTACTTAAGAAAGACTAAGGATATTTTCTTAGTCTTTAGTGGAGAAGATGATAAGCTTTTTCTAGTGGATGACATAGATTCTAGTTTCCAATTCAACAAACATAATAAAAGATCTCAATACGGATTCATGTTTTTACAAAATAGTTGAGTTATCAGTTGGAAGGAATCTAAGAAAGTCATCATAGAGGACTCTATAATAGATACCAAATACATTATTATATCAGATGCTATATAGAAAGTTTTTTGGATCAAGAAATTCACTACTAAACTTAGAGTGGTTCCTAGAATCAAGGGAGAAATTGATCTATATTGTGACAATAATGGGTTGTTTCTCAGGATAAGGAGCCCTATTCTCACCAAAGGACCAAACACATCCTTCAAAAATACTATCTCATATGATAGATCATTAAGTGGGGATATATAAAGAACATTTGGGTGGCTATAAAGGAGAATGTAGTAGATCTGTTGATGAAACCATTATTACAGCAACATCCTGAGGGTCATGTGGAATATCTAGGTGTAAGAAACATGAGAGATTGGTTGTAATGGTTGTAAAATATATCATGTTATTATAATAAAGGAAATCCCCAATTATCATTCATTCATGTTTGATATAATTTATTTTACATGAATCATCGAATGATAATATCTCCTTAAAGCATGATTTTTAGTTGTCCCTAATCAATGATCATTACAAAGTATTATTTATTGTAATGATATGTTAAGATTAACATGAATATAATTTTGTATTTGTTATCAAGAGTTTTATAAGATATAGTTAGAATAGATTCATGAGGTAATAAGTAGATACTTATTTCTTGGATTGACCCACCAAACTATATCTCATGGAATATCATATAGTCATCGATATACTTCGGGGTATATAGTTAGTATCAATCCTTCTTACTTGAGGTTGGATAGATACCTAGCATGAAAACCATAATACTTTGATACCATACTTATGAAATTCTATATATTGAATTAGATAATTTTAGGGTGGTTGGGTATGTTTCTGATCATGTCTTCAGTTAGAGAACAACCAAGATAGTATTTTTCCACTTGTATGATAAGTAAATACATATGGACCTTGATTAGATTAGACTAATGAAATGAATTTTCATGCTTATTTGTTTCACATATTATGTTATTAGTTACTTATATGATATGTATGTGATATACTCATAATATAAATGAATGTCATGTGGTGTATTTGTTAACTCATTCAGTATTTTTCAGAGAATCAAGAAAATATGAGAGTCTTATACTAGATTTATATGTCCTATGTCTAGTGTTCACTTAATATCATAGAAAAAGAGATTATATAGCTATACATACAATGAATATGATACATATTATAGTAGATATATTTTTATAGAGATATGAGTATGTTTGATGGAGATCAAACCATGCCTCTTATTAACTTGAGTATCATTGATGATTTCCCAAAAGCCTCTCTTTGAACACCTATGAAATAGAAATGTTATATTTATTATCAAAATTAATAAGGTCAATAGGGTCACTAAAAATCTAGAACAATGTCCTTGATTCCACAAGGGTGTGATTATATTTTAAAATTATATTAAACCCAACAATCACTACTACGAAGGTGCGTAGAATAATGGAAATCTGGGGTTGAAACCATAGGGAATAGATGTCATCAGCTTGTGGCCTAGAAATTAGAACTTATAAATAAATTCATCAAATGATTCTAGGAGGTTATGTTTTAAACTAGGAATATTTAATTAAAATTCAGTTGATGGAAAAAGGGTTCAAGATCAATTTTTGGGAGCCTACACATAAGATATTCCTAAATCTAATAAGGGATGGTCTATTGGCTTAGAATGCATAGCTATTCAAGAATTGCAAAATTGGGTTCGATCAGGAAATATGGATCTACCTAAACTGACAACCACTCTTTTATCTAGATATGGTTTTCATCTTATTTGCATTAAGTCTAGTTACGAAGGCAGAAAACAAATAAAACTATTGGTCCTAGTTTTGTTCATTCCAATTAGGTCGAGGCCCTTCACTTGAAATATCTTGGATTAGCTCATGAAAGGGAATATAATATGATTCTATAATCAACCTACTTATTATCCAATAAATTACCCTAGTTTTTATTTATAGATTCATTAAATCACTTCTACCCTTACTCTCAATCCCATCCCTAGGCAGTTTATCCGTGCATGGGAACAGTAGTTTTTAACCTGAAGATAAATAACAAAATCACATTAAACATCATCACAATAATAATGAAAGAATATAATAGTATTTTATCTAAATGAAAATAAGAAAATAATCCATGAAATATATAGAAATAAAGAAATAGTCACATGATAGCTGAATAAGAAAGGAAGAATCACACATTGAACAATGAAAATAATTGAAACTTATTCAAAGGAATCACAGTAGAAACACTATGAAATGAAAGAGTGAGAAAAATGAGAAAAAGAAATAACAATGAATGAAAATAGAGAATCTCTTTGCAATGTCAACCTTCTAGGAAAATATATAATACAAAACACCTTATGGTGTAAACATGTTTTATTCCAAAATTCTTTTTTAGTCACTCTCTTACCAACAATTTTATGCCATAAGACTGGAATTAACATTTTCAGTGGGAACTTTCAAGTCTTCTATGCTTTTATATCTTCTCAATTTATGGCTTGAATGAAATTGGTGGGTTATTCAAGCCCGAAGGGTTTTACGGTGTAAGTATAGATTTTATTCCACAAGTTTTTCTTTATTTTGGAACTCTTTATAGCCGAAATTGGTTTTAAATCTTGTTTTTTAGATTTTATATTTAATTAACTTATACCATAAATTGGTTTTTACAATATAAATTTTCTGAAATTGAAAACTTTAACAACAACTCCTCATTTTCACCATCACCTCCAATTTCCTGCAAAATCTAACCAATTAACATAGTAACAAGGTATAAAACATGCGTTAAGTGAAATGAGTTAAATCTAAAAAAAATATATAAATTAATCTCATTAAACGCCACCACACTTTAACAATTTATTTTCCTCAAGAAAAAATAATCTCAAAAAGGATTTCAAAATGAATAATTTTTAACAGGGAGCATGCATTACAACCATGAAATTAAAACAAAGTGTCATTAGAAAATTCTATTCCTTCAAAATCATCCATTAAGAGGAAATTAGTCATGCCTCATAATCAAGTTCTTTATCTAAATCCATTTTTCCTTTAATTACAATTTTTAACTATTCCTTAGACAATTATACCCATGTTTCAATTTAACTCACCATGAATTTTCTCATATCACTCAAGCTAAAATAAAATTGGATTTATTCTTATACCCTGAATACATGTTTCAAACTATAGTCTTGTGTTAGTTATAATATCTTCACTCCAAAAAGACTATCAACATTATTAATTATGAGGGATTTAATGTTAAGGTTCAAATGACTATGAGGCTGAGGGTAGGTTGGTATATGATAAAAATCAAGCTAAAAAAGGAGGGTAACCTCTAAGGTATAATGCATGATAATCACAAGTAATGTAATAAAGAACCTCATCTAGAAAATAGCATCTTCACACTCCCAAAATCTCAAGGCAAGTCCATGAATATGCTATGATAGCATGATAAAGGTATCATGTTTCTTTCTTTCTCTATTTTTTTCAGAATTCATGTTTAAGACATATCTCACATCCACCACCCAACCACATATGATCTACCATGAGATTAATTGGTCTAGTAAGGGTGATTTTGACCTTTCTAATACACAACCCATTTTTTTAAAAAAAATTGGATAGTCATGATAGTAATCAGAAGAAACTTGGGACCACATCCTATAGATCAGATAAAAATTCCACCACACATATCCTTTGTAACAAGCATCCTATTTATAGTAGAAATGACCATTCCCACACAATTATTCAAGTGAAAATCATGAAATCATACCAAACATTAGGGTAGGAAGGGATAAAATTAGATTGAAACTCTGCTCAATCCTAACAAGGTAATATATGGTTTTTATGGGTTTAAAAAGGAATAATGTATATGCGATTCTCAGAAAAAATGGGCTCAATCAATCACAATGCCTAAATAATTTTAAATTTTTTTTCTCATTCATAGAATCGATAAGATTCCAATGTAAGTTATGATAGGTTTTCATGTCTCAAGTATACCTGAAGAAATATTCTCAAAAAAAAATGGAAAAAAGTAGGTCCAAAATCCTATTAGGAATAAGATTCATATAAAAAGGGTAATCAATCCAGGCATAGTGACCAGTAATAAGTTAGTCAAAAACAATTGTATGAATTTAGAATCATAATTAAATTAATCAACTCAATAAAAATGATAAAATTCTAAGTAGGAATAAATAACATATTTTAACATATTCCATCTAAACTATCTATTTTATTTACATGGGTGTAATGATATTTAAAGTTAAAGCATGTTTCTAACAAAAATTTCTTCTAACAACAATCTAGGTGTATATACAATATAACTCAAGAATAATCCCCCCACACTTAAAATAGAATAATTTGCACACTGTTTTGAGAAGTGATGTGGGAGATATAACAAAGACAACATGAAAAGATTTTAATGGAAAGAATAAAACTAGTGAAGGGAATTGATAGCTCCCTATAATAATTGTCATTCCAGGGGTGAAAATGTCAGATATTGATGTGAAACTACACCACCTGCAAAAATGTTAGAAAGAAAACATACCTGCACTATAGAAACAATTAGTTCATAGGATAAATCCAATATGAAAGCATAAAAATGGGTAGATGAACATAGTATACAATAATGGATATAAACTAATATATAAGTGTGTTGAGCAGAATATAAACCAAACCTGATGAATTCCTAGAAAACATTCTTAGATAAAGAGAAGAAATATGCATAAATAGACTCAATGAAACTCAAGAGACTGAAATATGGATTGCCTCCCATAATGTGCTAACAATGACATCACCAACCAAATGGATGAGTATGGATCAATTAGAGTAGTCCATAATATCAACGATCCTTGACCTCTTATAGGAATTGGAGGTGGAATTATTGAGATTTAATGGTTGGTTATGAGGATTGTCCATGTCATAAATAGTCTGGACATACCTCTCACATGGTAACTGGAGAATCTAAATAGGCCACAGATGGAGCTCCTGGGGTGATCCCTGTAACACGGTTGCACTTGGGAATACCTCATGGGGTAGGACAATAGGTAGTTAAGCATGTGCATTGATAGTAATAGTAGAGTTAGATGATCGAGACATATTAAACCTAATGCACATGTAATGAGGACAATGTAAGAAAGCTATTTCTAGAAAAAAAATAGAATACCCTTTCTATTTGATAACGTAAATGATACAAATTGGGATAGGGAATAAAATAAATATATAAATACATCTAGAAAAAGATAAAAATAGGGAAGGGGTATAGCAGGGTACAACTAAGAAGAGTGGATAGAATCACTGAAATCAGCATCAATGGTCCCCTCCCTAATGTTGGGTGGCTAGATCTTCCCTTCCATGTGAATATCTATGAGAGTGGTGAGGGTAGGTGACTCGACCTCCATAACAAGAACCATGGCGTTGGCAGCAGACTTGGTCTTCATTAGTGTAGGTGAGGTTCCAATCTGTATAAAGATCATGTGTTTGGAAGTGGGATCAATGAAGGGATTATCAGAGGTAGTCGATATAGTGGGGCCCTTTCCCCGTTGAGATTTCTCCACTAGTAAATCCTATTCAACAACAAGGTTGGTGATATTAGAAAGAAGTTTTATTGGGGTAGAAAAAGGTGAAAAGGTATATGGGGTGGGAATGGATACAAATGTGATATCAGTGATAAAAGGGTGAGGGTGGGTGGATGTAGTGGTTGGGGGTGGATCAGAGGAGAAAAACTGAAAAGACTCAGTGAATGGGATGCCAAAATGATGGAATATCCACATATAGTTATCTGGAATGCATTGTATAATTCTATAATGGTTGTGGAACACCTCCCATATATCCAATGGAACATGGGTATTCTAAGAAGAAATTGATACATATAGTCTGGTAGCTGTGGTCTGATCTATAGGAATATAAAGAGTGGCTAAATCATCAGGAGTAGGGGCCTCATTAGTGGAATTGGCATACTCAGGGGCCTAATCATAGTGGTTTCCCACCTTTTTAAGTAGCCCTATCTTATAAAACAGGACCAAGTCTATAGACTACATCAGGTTGAGTGAGGAGAGGAGATGTGAAGCATTCAATACACCTAGCTAGATGAGTTACAAAAAAACCTCCCATCAGGGTGCTTCGTCAGCTCTTGGCCTAACTCCCATAATATAGAGATAATTGGTGGTCCATGTTCATAGAGGGGAATCCCATGGAAATGGAAATAATTTACACATTTATCCATGTGAAGGCCCCATGGGAGTCACCTTATGAAATCCAAACATGTTCTAAAGTGTGATGAAGGATCTTGAGAGCATCACCCTTCAGATGGGTGCTCTTCACTATGGGTGGATCATGAATGATCATAGGGTCATGGGCGATCATCACCCAACTCTTTAGTGTATTTTTTGGATCAATTAATAGGGTAATATAAGTGGGATAAGAAGAAAAATATTATGAATAAATTCCTAGGCCTACACCAAACTTGCTTAGTGTAAACTCCCAATCATAGCCTCTCAGTTTGAAGCTAACATGAATGACATCCAGCTCAAACAGAGTCAGGAACTCCAAGAAGAGCTCCTGATATACCTCCTCTATGAACAAAAAAATGTGTGATAGGTGCATCCATTGAATGAACGCCTTTAATTAAATATCTATGAGGATCTTATTAAAGATTAAAAAATCCATAATTTTATTGGTTTATATCATATTGGCCTTTAGATGGGTTGAGCGTATCTGCCTCTGTGGGTATGTGAAGTGTAGGGAGGGATAAATCTAGGCTAATAAAGAAATTACCTACAAATGGTGGGATTTTGACTACAAACCCAAACTGGATAGGGAGGAATGTGGGGAAGGATCTGCCAATGGTGATGTTTAATGAGAAGGTGGAGTTGGATCTCAGGCTAGGTTCTTAGTCGTAGGATATTTCTTACCCCAGGTTGCACACTTGGAGAGTGGGAGATCGATGAATTTGATTCTCACCATCATGGAAAGAGAAAGGAGTGGAGGAGGAGGTTATTGGATATGGGGGGGGGGGTGGGGGGTTCAGTTGAGGGTGGTGCGAAGGTGGGAGGAAATAAGAAGATAAGGTGGGAGAGGCATCCAAAGAGGTGCAACTGAGGGGGTTTCTTGGCTCGAGGAGGGGAGAAGGAGGAGTGGTGCATGATAGGGGGGGACTCTAGGTTTACAGTTTAAAAATTTCATCCATTCATTTTATAATGTAAATGTATTATTTACGATGTAAAATATTCAAGGAGGTATTTTTAAAACTGAGAAATTTATAGCGTAAAATATTCTTTTACACTACAAATACACTTTATTTTGTGGAAGGGAAAGGAAAACATAGTATTAGTCCACTGGTAGTGAACCAATTGAACTTCAATGATCCTAAATTACCTAAAAATAATAAACCCAATTTTCCTCTTAATCAGTGCTTCATTTTAAGTCTAGTGTTAGAAATCCCCCTAATTCAAGTGAATTTGAAATAGAGGATACAATCTTCCTGAAATGGATCTTGGTAAATTTTTACTCATTGTACAGTAAATTTAAAGGGTGGTCCATTTCCTCATTAAAGTTATATGGTTCCATATTGGAAGAATTTAGAAAACTAAAATGGACTCAACCATCAATATTTCAATTTTCTGGCGAAAAAATTTAACTATTCCCAACTTTTTATTCATCCAGGTTTAACTTTTAAATTTCTCAGAATGAGTGATGTTCTAATTACACTAGAAAAGGATAGGGTTTTCTATAGACAAGTCAGAAAGGATTTGTGCCAATGGGTATTTTTTAAGTCTTTTGATATGCCCAAAGTGCGTATAGAATGAGATTCTGGGGCATCTCATTATGTTTTCTGACCGTGCTTGTATTCTTGCATTGATCATAGCTTTATATGAAATTTCTTACATCTTGATGAAGTGTGGTCTAAAATAATCCTCTATAAATAATTTTAGCCATGGTATTCTCATATCCATGATGTCTACAGGTTGATGAAATATGATAGAATTCTAATAGACTTTTAATTTCATCCTCTAGAATGTAACTTCACATTAAACCATCAGCACAGTGTTTAAATAATAATGGTTCATCCCAATAATAGTGTGAACTATATGATAGAAACTTATTATTCTATTGATAGGAGAAGCGCAGGTAGATATTTCCAGTGGAAAGATAGGATTCAATGTCAGAAAACCATGTTCATGCTTGAACATCCACATTGAAGTGTGTCTTATTGTTGAATTAATTTGCAATTAGCAGCTTTTTTTCATTCTCAATATTTGGTAGTTGAAGTCTAGACAGATGGTATGTAATAATAGTTTCGGTACCTTTTGTGTTTCTGATGATGATTTTAAAATATTTAAGTAGTAAAATCCACCGTATCAACTTTGGTTTGGAATCCTTTTTATTTATAAGTTATTTTAATGTGGCATGATTAGTGTCAACCACAACTCTAGAGAGAAATAGGTAGGACCTAAATTTGTTAAAATTAAAAACTACTTCTATAATCTCTTTCATTTTGGTCTTATAATTAGTTTGAAAATCATTAAGAGTATGGATGATATAAAAAATGGGACAAAAGAGATGTCTGACCCACTTTCCTAAAATAATTCCCACTATAAAGTCACTGGCATCACACATTAGTTGAAATTTCTTTTCATAATCAGGTGAGATAATGATAGGAGTGACCACCAGGTTGTTTTTCAGATCATTAAAGGCCTTATAAAATTACTCAGTAAATTCCAAAGGAATGTACTTAGGAAATAGGTGTGTCAGTGGTCGGGCTATTTGTGCAATGTTTTTAACAAACTGATGATAAAAACCTTCCTGGACTAGAAAAATCATTATTACCTTCATAATGGTGGGTTTAGGTAACTCTTTGAACACTTTGATTTTGGATGGGTCGAATTCAATGTTATTATTTGAAATTTTATGCCCAAGGACTATGATTCCTTGGATCATAAAATAAATTTATCCCAATTTATCACCATATATTTTTCTTCACAGTGTTGCAACACTAGTTCCAAATTTCTCAAACAGATCTCAAAATATTTTCTATATATAAAAAAGGATCCATGGATATTTTTGAAAACTCTTCCTCCATATCATGAAGGATATGTTTCATACACCTTTGGAATGTTTCTGGTTCATTTCACATCCCAAATAACATTATTTTATAGGTGAAGGTTTTGAATGGACATGTAAAAATTGTCTTTGAATAATCAACTGGTTCAATAGAGATTTGATTGTTTTTAGAATACCCATTTAGAAAATAATAAAATTCTTGCCTAATTATTCTCTCAAGCATTAAATCCATGAATGGAAGAGGGAAGTTGTATTTCTGGGCTACTGAATTGATATTTCTATAATCAACAAAAAATCCCCATCTAGTAATGGTTTGATTTGGTATTAATTAATTTTCATTTTCTAACCATAGTTAAGTCTCCCTTCTTTGGGACTACTTATAGAGGTCTCACCCATTCATTTTCAGTGATAAAAAAAATAATATCAGTGTCCATAAGGTTTATAAATTATTTTTCAACTAATTCTTTCATAGATGGGGTGAGTTGGCTTTGGGGTTGGCATTTTGGATTTGTGCCTTCTTCCATAAGAATTTTGTGGGTGAAAATCATGGGGATAATCTTCTTGATATCAACCAAAATCCAAGTGATTGAACTTTTATGACTTTTAAGGACTTTTATAAGTTTATATTCTTTCTCTTGATTTACTTCCAAGCTTATGATGACTAGTATTTAATATTTGGTCACTAAGAATAAGTCTCTCAGTGTGCTTGGAAGAGGCATTAATTCTAAAGTTGGTGGCTTAATAACTGAAGGTTTGAACTCTAGGAAGGAGTCTATCATAATGGGTTCGATGTAATTCACCTCCTTGTATTCACTAGCATATTCTATATTAGGGTTAAATATCTTCTTATCATATTCAGAAGCCATAAAATTCTCATTTTCATTAGAAAGGATAATAGTTTGACAATCCAATGAGTTTCCAATTTTCTTGGATTATTTTTCTAGATAAAACACTAGTCGTTCTTCACCAAATATGAAGATAAGTATACCTTGGTTTACATTGATTAAATCTATGGAAAGAAATGGTCAACCTATAATGATGAAGACATCTCCTTCTTCTTCCATATCTAGGATAATAAAATCAATAGGGAAAATAAAATTTCCAACCTTAACCAAGACATCCTTGAGAAGTCTTCGAGGGTACTTGATAGATATATCAACAAGATGATGTGATACCCTCGTAGGCTTCAGGTTCTCAAGCTGTAATTTTTGAAATAAACTTATTGGAATAAGATTTATGATTTCTCTAAGATCACATAAATATTTTCCAAAATTACACGTCACTATAGTGAAAGGGATCAAGAAACTACTGGGGTCTCTCATATTTAGTAGGATATTTTTACTAACAAATACAAATCATTATTTATTAAAGGAAATGATTCCTAAGTATTCTATATTTCTCTTATCAGATAGTATCATGTTTAATAATTTAGCACATGCGATTATCTAAGCAATAGATTCAAAAAAGGAGATGTTTATGTAGAGTTGGTTGAACATTTTCTATTTTTTTGCCGCCCCTCTATCTTACCTTGTCTCATCTGCTCTAGTAATGGGGGGTGGGGGTTATATTATGGTGATTCCACATAAACATCTTCTTTGATGGGATTCTATTTTTCTTTATATTTTTCTCCTACATTTAATTCTAATTCTTTATTTTTTTTTCATGTTTGTCTTTATCTTGGTCAACTACCACCTCGGTTTGTTTTGAATCCTCTATCTTCATTTCCTCTTTTTTCTATGTATGTTGAAAATTTAGTTCTTTTCTACTTATAATAAAAACATATCTGGACTCCAATCTTGGATATATCTCGGTATTACTAGGAATTATACCCCGTAATTGGTTCGATAGAGTCTTAGAGATATATCTTACTTTGTGTTCATGTTTTTTGAGAGAAGCCTTTTGAATTTTCATCTTGGTTTCTTGGGTAGTCATCCCCTTGTCTACTTCTTGAACAAATTCAGTGATTATATTTTCTAGATTCTACTATTGAGGTGGGGCATGTGGATTTCTAGGTGGACCTTGCTAAAATTGTTTCGGATGAGGAGGTGGAAACTACTGAGCCCTAGGGGGAAAGGGTTATTGTGGGAAGGGTTTTTGTGGTTTAGGATCTTGGTTATGCGGTGGGTACCTAGGTGGTCCTTAATTGTGTGGTGGAGCTTGACCAATTATCTATTGATAGTACCGTTTATTTGTTTGTTGTTGTTTTTCAATTGGTCTCTGTGGGTAAAATGATTGTTGGTATTATTGTGTTTATTGAAATTTTTGGGATTTTTTTTATTATAATTCACATAATTATAATATTGATTATGATTTTCCTCCATTAATTCATATAATTTATGATATAGGTATGGGACTCCATGCATCTCACATGATTGGACATCCATAACTATCATAGGTGGTGGTGTTTGGGGATGAGGAAGATGGAAATTTTATATCTTTTTAATAAGGGCTTCGACCTAGGCTACTAGGAAGGTGTTTTCTTCAACTTGGTGCAAACCACGCCTCAGGGGTCCTATTTTTTTCCAATGGATAGAACCGTGAAAAACCCCATCTAAAAGGGATCTCCCTACATTTGGTTTCTTGAGCATAAGTTTTCCATCCATGGTGATGTCTACTACAATGCGAGCAGCTAGTTGTAAGCCATGATAAAAGGTTTGAAGTTGTAGCAAAAAAATGATATCATGATCTAAGAAATTTCAAGTTAGTTCCTTAAAGTGATCCCAAGACTCCCAGGATGATTCATCATTTTCCTGAGTGATTTTTTTGAATGCCATTTAATAACTTCCATGTGGGTATAGGTGGGAAATATTTATCCAGAAACTCCTTATATAGGTCATCCCATGTCATAATTGACTTTGGATCCTGACTCTTAATCCATTCCTTGGATCTATCACATAATGAGAATGGAAATGACCTAATATTATTCGAATAATATGAGACTCTTTGATTCCTTAAGGAATCATAGACCTTAGAAAAATTTAATAAATTCTCATGTGGGTCAACACTCTAAAGCCCACTAAATTGACCCATGTTATGGATCATGTAAATAAGGTTAGGTTTAACATCAAAGGTATGTGAATATATGGGAGGGTGGATGATTCTAGGTGAAACAACACTGAGGGATGGAAATATATAATCCATGATGGTTCATTACTGTAGTAGAGGTCTCACTCCTTGATGTTAAGGAAGTAAAAACTAGTCATTTTGTAGATTAGGTGGTGTGAGATTGTGATTCTCGAACATGATAGAATGAAGACATGTAAAAAAGTATCTATCAATTTCAGGTTTGAAATAAATAGATTCTTGATATTCTAGGATCTTTGAATAAGTCAAAGGGGCTTGGATCAAGCACTAACACTCAGCGCGGATAAAGTAACTAATCTGCATGTGAATGTTATAAAAATAAATGGGAAGGGGAAGAGGTGTGATTAAATCCTAGGTTCATGATGAAAGTCACTGTGTCGAAGTAAATAACTATTCCCTGAGAATAGTTCCAAAATTTGATTGGCCCATACAACATCATTGATTTCACATGGGTATGTTCAGATTATAAATTTATATTAAACCCAACTAGAAATACTGCAAAGTCACAAAGAATAGTGGAAGTTTGGGGTCGAACCCACAAGGAGAAGATGAAAAAAACTTGTAACCTAGATATTCGAACCAAGAAGTGGACTCTTCATGTGATTATAAGAGGTTAGGTTTTAAACTAGGAAGATTTATTTAAACTCCAGTTGATAGAAGAAGGGTTCGAGATTAATTTTAGGGAGCCTATACATGGGATATCCTTAAATCCAAAAATGGAAGGTCTATTGTATTAGAATGCATAGATATTAAAGAATCACAAAATTTTGTGAGGTTGGGAAATATGGATCTACCCAAGATGACAAGAACTCTTTGGTATAGAGGTGGTTGTCATAATAGATGAACTAGGTCCAATTAGAAAGGCAGAAAACAAATCAAACTATTGGTACTAGTTTAGTTCATTCCAATTAGAATGTGGTCCATCCCTTGAAATCTTCTGGTCTGGTCATGTAAGGTAATGGAATATGTTTTCATAATAAAAATTACTCCTTATTCAATATATTAACCTATTTTTGATTTATATATTCATTAAATCACTGACACCCTTACTCTAGATCCCTATCCCTAGGAGATTTAGCCACGCATGGAAAAATCAGTGTTTAACATTAAAATAAATAACAAAATCATAAAATAAATTATCAAAATAATAATCAAAGAATGAAATGGTATTTTATTAAAATGAAAACAAGAAAAAAAACCATAATGGGCATATAAAGAAACAAATATTCACATGAAAGTTGAAGAAGAAAGGAATAATCACACATTGAACAAAAAAAATAATAAAAACTTATTCAAATGAACCACAATAGAAACACTAAATAAATAAAGTGAGAGAGAAACTAGAGTCTCTTTACAGTGTTCGACCGACTGGAAAATATATAGGCAAAAGCACCTTATGATGTAAACATGTTTTATTCCATAAGTCTTCTTTAGTCACTCTCTTCCCTACACTTTTATGCCATAAGACTATAATTTACACTGTAAGAGAACACTTTCAAGTATTTGGGGCTTTTATATCTCCATGATTTATGGCTCAAAGGAAATTTTTAGGGTATTCGGCCCCCAAGGGTTTTATAGTGTAAGTATGGATATTACACCATACGTTCTTCTTTATTCAAGACCATTTTGTGGATTGAATTTATTTTATGACTTGGTCTACAAACTCCATATTTGAGGAATTTATAATGTAAAATGGTTTTTATGGCATAAATTTTCTAAGATTTCAAACTTTAATAGCAGATCCTCCTTTTTACTATCAACCCCAATTTCCTGCAAAACTCAACCAAATAACATAGTAACGAGGTTTGAAACATGTGTGTAGTTCAATGAATTGAATCCAAATTATATATAAAAATTAATTTTATCAGTCACATAGTTAGAACCTTGTATAATGAGTAATTTTTAGAATTTTGTTTCCCAAAATGAAGTGTTTTATGAAATCATACCCAAAAGTGTTTGGATGGATTCAAAAAGAGTTGTGAAGTTTTGTACAAAGTCCTTTTGGGATTTTAGTGCAAGTGGGAGATTATTGGATGTATACTAAAATAGGCACCACCAAGACATGGTGGTGAAATTAGAAATCATTTTTGAAACCTATGATTATTTTTATATGCACGTGATTCATGTGTTGTGTAACATCCCACCATATGATTTCATTAGTTATGAACCAAAGGAAATGGTGGTTTAGAGAGATCCCTTACCTCGATCTTAGTTCATCATGTGCATTATTTATATCCCTAAATAATAACTTCTATTAGTTATTTACTTTATTTTTTTTTCAAGTTTATCAATCCTTTTATTTTATTTATTATCATGTTATATTCAATTTACTTAATCATTTGGACGTTTTTGTGATATTTGACTCGCATGTCCAAAACCAATTTGATGAGTTAACTAAGGTCAAAATATTATTAATTAATTATATCTAAAATAATAATCATGAAATAATTATCATTTTTATAAATAAATTATAATTTTAAAACCAATAATTATTATTTTTATGAAAAACAAGATACATTATGATTATGGAGACAATACGCCATATGTACGCATGAGTAGCGTTTCCATTTTTCAACGACCATGATGGAAATAAGGAAAGTGTTATTTTATCTCACTATAGTGATCATTATATCATAAATATCTTATTATTTATTTAAATAAAATTACATATACCATACATGTGACACGATAATAAAAAAATGAATCACATCACTTTTCTAGGTGGTAGTCTGCCATACACATGAAAAACACTATCAATTTTCAATGTAATTTAAGGTAAGAAAGTATATGATATTTTAATTTTAAATAATGGTTAATATTTAATTAATATAATATATAAACATTAAATACATCATTATGAATAACCATGAGAGGTGATGATGGGAAAAAATTACATCGGTTTGTGAGACAGTATTTCTCCGTACACATGAATGATGTTTTCATTTCCCATTTGATAGAAGTGGAGATGAATTTAGGTTATTTAATTAAAATAATAACATCATATTATATGGGAGATAATGTTTATATTACATTATCTTTATTTAGTAATATTTAATAGAGGTATAAGAATAAATAAAACAAATAATCTCAATTAAGATAGATACCTCTTATTCTGACCACTACTTTAGTATTACACCTAAATCCTCTCTAGATTAGATTTATGATAAAAAAAGGCCTATAGGACATGGTAAAGGAAGTAAGTAAGGTATTTGGGCTGTTATTGGCTGAACTAATGTGTTTTAAAGTGTGTAAAAGATATTATTGTAGGTTCCCATTTATAATTGAGGAGCTGTGACATTCTTATAAATACCCAAAACTATTCAATAATGGGAATTAACACTCAAGAAAAGTGCCTCCAAAATTTAAAAATATAGTATTAGAGGATATATAAGGCTGATAAAAACCTATAATATTAAAAATAAACATGTTTTAAATATTTTATTTCATTTACCTCTTTATTTTAACCCCTGGTAAACCCGTTTTAACATTAGTCATGGTAACATATTTTTACTTTTTATGCTATTCATTTTGACCAAAAATTAAGTTTAACTTATTATATAATATTAATTATTTTTATTAAAAATATAAAATCCATTTTATCAAATTAAATTTACAAAATTGGTATAATTTAATTTAAAATTAAACCTGTAGATGTGTTAAAAAAATGGTTTTTCAAGAAATGCATTTTTCAAGCATAAGATGATATTATAATAATTATATGACAGGTAATGATAATTAAATGAATTTATATTAATATTTGTATATAATATATATTTTTCATTTAAATAATTCATCATTAGGTATAATGTCCCGGTTCCGGGTGCCACTCAACGGGTGCCCCGAACCCGGTTCACCACGTGACCTCAAGAGCATTTCCCCAAACACCAAAGGCTGCCGACTAGCAGCGAGGGCCCAGGTCTGATAGTGGGGAAACTATGCCCTCATTTGTCTCAGTGTAGCACAACAGAATAGATAAATAGCATACAAAAAGTGAAAGCGGTAAACAATATATATAATAGAAATGGATAACTGATAATAACAGGGAACCAACAATCATATGTATATGAAAATGCAGCATGTCACTATTCTATAAAACAACCAAAACATGTTACACTGCAATATAATACAACTTAAGTACAAGTAAAAAAATCAAAACAAAAAAAAATAGCTGGTAGCATCACGAGCCTAAGCCTGGTCCCATGCTCCCCTACTCCTCAGTAGCAATCAAGTACCTGTATAAGGACCCTTGCCCTTATCCACACCTGCAGAAATGTAATCTGTTTGGGCCGAAGAAATGACCCAAAGAGGGTGTGAGAAATAAATCCTAGTAGGCACCCACCAAAGGCCCGTGCCCAACTATGTGAAAATATGCAAGAACAGTGTGTAGTAGTAAAATGAAATAAACTAAGTAGTACTCAAAAGTAAGTAACTTTACCAGTTATATTTTCATTTTATTATTAATTTAACCGTTCATTATAAGGAAACCACCACAGTGAATTTCTATGTAAATAGTCAGTGTCCTCAGACACGCAAACCCTTACCCTCAGGTAATCAGAAATGTAACCCACAGGTAATTAGAATCTTGCCCTTAGGAATTTCCCCCGGGCATAATAGATATTTCCCTCAGGCATACAAGTGTCGCCCTCAGGCACAGAGTCTATTGCCCATAGGCACGGAAGAAGTTGCCCTCAGGCTAAAAGATGCACTGCCCTAAGGCTAAGTAAAACAACTCCCTCAGGCTAAACAAGTAACTGGTCCATTCCCAACATATAAATAAGAATTACACATACAATTCCTCTCAAGGAAAATGTAATGCGCAAAATAAACATGGCATACCCTCAGGTATCTGGACAAATGGCTAAATAGAGGAATGCACCCCCGGGGTGGTCCTGGATCCAAGCAGTGATCCCAAACAATAGTTTATTACCACATTTAAAACTACCTAAACAATTATAGGTATTTAATTCAAAAATGCCTCATCCATACGACACCCCATTCATGGGAACATATATCAACGGTACACAAAACACACATCAGTTGGAAATTAAACACAAAGCCACCTACCTTAAACACCGAAGAACGGTATACGCGAATGTCGATTCCAGAAATGTCCAAAGATGACGTAGATCTGGGTTAGAAGAAAACCCGTTCAAATGTAAATAACTTTCCCTCAGGAATGAATTGGTAAGAACGGATTAAGGAGAGCAGAGGGCTTACCTGTTCTCTTCCAACAAGATCATCGGCGGAAGAATACGATTCCCGACGTGAACTCGGCGGATCTCCAAAGCTCCGGCCTCCTATCTTGCTCCAAAATGAACCCAAATTCCTCCTCTACAAAATGAGGAGTCTACTGCCCATTTTAAGCAAAAAAAAAAAAAAAAAAAAAACTACACTGTGTGTACTTCCAAGTACACGGCGTGTAATTTTTCATTTAACTGTTCCTCTGGTGGCACCGCCAAACTATTCATCCGTCGACATGAGTACACGGCGTGTATTCCTAACTACACAGCATGTACTGTCTCCCAGATGGCGGCTTCTCCCACTGCCTTAATGTTTCATTTACCGACTAACTACATGGCATGTAAATACCACTACATGGTGTAGTCGATTTTTTACACCCTTCATTGCCGACATGGCTACACACCATGTGTACTCATCCCACATGGCTAAAAGTACACGACATGTGGAAAATACACGGCATGTGCTTCCAAAATTCAGGATTTTCCCCCATTTTCCTTATTTTCTCAAAAAAACTCAAGGAAAAGAGAAAATAAGAAACCCGTACCTCAAAAATAAGAACCGAGTTCTTACAAACTTCACCCCTTAAAGAAATTCATCCCTAAATTTCCCTTCCAAGGGTGGTGAAGATATAGCTCAGAACAGCTCTGGCCACTGAGCACGTATGTCAGTCTCCCACTCCCAGGTTTCATCCTGCACTCGGCCATGCTTCCATAACACCCATACGAGAGGAACTGACCGACCTCAGAGAACCTTCATGCTCCTATCGACGATACGAATCAGATGTTCCTCAAAGGACACATCTATTTCAAGCTCAACCTCCTCGGACTAAAAGATGTGAGATAGGTCTGAATGATAGCGGTTCAACTGAGATACATGGAAGATTCCATGCATGGACCGATACCTCTGAGGTAACTGCAACCGATAAGCAACCGGCGCGACTCTCTCCAGAATATCAAATAGTCCCATATACCTCGGTGAAAGTTTACCTTGTCTCCTGATATGCCTATGCCCCAACCTCAGTGAAACACGTAAGAAAACCTGATCCCAAACCACAAACTCCAAGGGTCATCTGCGACGATCAGCATAAGATTTCTGACAAGACTGTGTGGTAGCCATCTGCTTCTGAATCAACTGGACCTGCTTAGAAGTATCCTGCACGAGATGTGTTCCTAGTAAAGCTACCTCACCTGCCTCTAACCAGCATAAGGGTGATCGGAATGGCCTACCATATAAAGCCTCGTAAGGTTCCATCTCAATAGTTTCTTGAAAAATATTATTATAGGCAAACTCAACTAGGGGTATATGCTTCTACCAAGATCCCCCAAAGTCTAGGATGCATGCAGGCAACATGTCCTCAAGAACCTGTATCATACGCTCTAACTGACCATCGGTCTGAGAGTGGTAAGAAGTGCTCAGAAGCACCTGTGTACCTAGTGCCCTCTGAAAACTCTGCCAGAAACAAGACGTAAAACAGGCGTCCATATATGAAACGATAGAACAGGGGACCCCATGAAGATGTACGACCTCTCAGACATACAACTTACCAAGATCATCAACACTGAAGGTCTCCTTGATCGGCAAGAAGTGAGATACCTTTGTGAGTCTGTCCACAACAACCCACACAACATTATTTCCTCGAGGCCACCTCAACAACCCAGTCATGAAGTCCATCGTGACATCATCCCATTTCCACTCTGGTATGGGTAACTTCTGTAACAGTCCGGCTGGCCTCTAATGCTCCACCTTCACCTGTTGACAGGTGGAACATCTCGTAACAAAACCAGCTATCTCTCTCTTCATACCTGACCACCAGTATTGACGTCTCGAGTAACGGTACGTCTTGATAACTTTGGGATGAACTGCCCAGACTGAAGCATGAAACTCCCACATCAGTTCCTCATGTATGTCCCCTGGAACCCATACTCATCCATGGAAACACAGTACCTCATCATCGCCTATCATCCACCTAGGAGGAGGGTCCTTACTTGCCATCGACACCTGTAGAACTGGGCCTTCTGAATCAGATAGCTGTCTCATCCTCACTCTATCCAGGAGGGTAGAGGTCACAACTAAAAATGAAAGATAGGTCTTCCCCTGACTGTCATGCACCTCCAAATGTATCTCAAAGAACAAATCCATAAGCTTCCATTCACCACTGGCCTCCTTCACTGCCTGTATCTAAGTCTTCTTGCTCAGTGCATCAGCTACTGCATTACCCTTACCAGGTGTATAGGCAAGCTCAAAATCGAAGTACTAAAGGTATTCGACCCACCTTCGCTACCTCAGATTAAAGTCACGCTGAGTAAAGATATACTTGAGACTTTTTTGGTCGGTGAAAACCACAAAATGATCTCCCAAGAGATAATGTCTCCAACAACGTAACGCATGAACAACTGCAGGTAACTCGAGATCATGCATTGGGTAATTTATCTCATGTGGCCTCAACTGCCGAGACCCATATGCAACTACTCGATCACCCTGCATCAACATAGATCCTAACCTAATACCTGATGCATCATAGTAAACTGTATAGCTCTTCCCCTGCTCTGGGAGAATTAGGATCGGTGCTGATGTCAACTTTCCTGTCAGGTCCTGAAAGGCTGCCTCGCAAGCTTCCGACCAAACAAACTTCACACCCTTCTTAGTCAAACCCATCAACGACACTGATAAATGGGAGAAGTCCTGTATGAAGCATCCATAGTAACCAGCCAGCCCAAAGAAACTCCGTATTTCAAACTCGTTCTTAGGATACTCCTAGGAAACTACTGCTCTCACCTTCTCTGGGTCTACTACATCTCCTGCCTCTGAGATGATATGACCTAGTAAGTGTATCTGGTCCATCCAAAAGTGGAACTTTGAGAGCTTAGCATATAGATGATGCTCTCTTAGTGTACTCAATACGATCTCAAGATTGGTGTCATGGTCGTGTCGAGTGTGAGAGTACACCAAGATGTAGTCCATGAATACTACCACAAAAGAATCTAGACAAGGATGGAACACATGATTCATCAGATCCCTGAAAACTACTGGTGCGTTCGTGAGTCTGAATGGCATAACCAAGTACTCGTACATACCATATCTGCTTCGAAAAGCTGTAAGTGGTATATCTGATGGTCTCACATGTAGCTGATGATATCCTGATCTCAAGTCAATATTCTAGAACACTCGTTCTCCACAAAGTTGATAAAAAAGATCATCAATCCTCGGCAAGGGATATCGGTTCTTAATTGTTAATTGGTTCAGCTTCCGATAATCAACACAGAGTCTGAGGGTACCCTCTTCCTTCTTTGCAAAGAGAACCGGAGAACCCCAAGGAGAAGTACTCAGCCGGATGAAACCCTTTTCCTGTTACTCCTCTAACTGCCACTTGATCTCCTGCAACTCTGGTGTAGCCATCCTATAAGGAGGAATGGACACGAGTGCTGCTCCTGGAACAAGATCAATAGAGAAATCCACCTCATGATCTGGAGGAAGACCTGAAAAGTCGTCGGGGAAGAAATACCTGAAACGATAAACCACCGGAGAGAAATCCTTCTGAAAAGTCCCCTGGTCATCCAAATATAAGCTCGCAATCCGGGCTGTGACTCAACCTCGCCCATGATTCTCTGTTCCAGCTCAACTCCCCTAAACATCCCACTCTCCCTTGTATAGAAACTCTCCACCCTCTAGTGACGTGAAACTCACCCTACGATGATAGCAATCCACAAAGGATCGAAAGAGAACCAACTAGTCCATCCCGAGAATGACTTCATAGCTCATCATCTCTAAGACATAGAGGTCCCAACGGAAGTGACGCCCACCAAACTCAAGGGGGTACTCCTTGAAATGACGCACACCAGCTGTTCTAGTCCCCAACGAAGTTTCTAGCATCATAACAGCATAAGAAGAAACACAGAGTCCAAGGCTCTCCACAACGGGCACAAATATGGAACTATGTGTAGCACCCGCATCGAAAAGTACTGAAGATAAAATAGAAGCTACTAGAATAGTAACTCTGACAGTAGAAGGTCCGAGATCTTTATCCTGCTGGGTATGTTGCACTGCATATGTCTGCCCAGTGCCGCGGCCCTGTGACATAGCCTGGATACCCTAAGCTGTCCTACCCTGTTGCCTCTGAGATCCTGGTGTATGGCTACCACGACCATGACCACCATCCCTGCCTGCACACCCAAACATATTCCAGGTCCCCGACTGGTAAGAAGCTGCAGGTCCTGCCCCCGCACACGGAGTCTACACATAACCACTCTCACTAGTCATTGGTAGAAACGCCCTGCAAAAGCACTACAGATGACCCATCTTGCCACAAGCTTGGCACTCCACTGGGTCTCGTGGACACTAAGGTCTCTTGTTCCCCTCCTTACCACACTAGTAGCACATGACCTGGCCACCTAAAACATTCTTCTGGCTGGTACTACCACCCTAAGAGAAGTCCATCTGTCTCTTCCTCTTACCAGTAGAAATAGTACCAGAAACTAGTGCTGAACCGCCCTGGCCCACACCACTAGCTTCCCATAGGTTCCTCTACGTAATCAGTGCCTGGTTCATAATAGCATGTACTGAAGGAAACCTGAAAACATTCACCAGTGCTCAGATGTCATATTAAAGACTATCCTCAAAGCGCCTAGCTCTCAGTGTCTTATTGCCCACCGGAACGGGTGCAAAATGCTGAAGCTCAGTGAAATGAGAAGAATAATCCATCACTGACATAACACCCTACTACAGATTCATGAACTCTCATGCTCGATCTTCCCTCAGCATCTTTGGGAAGAAGAAGTCAGAGAAAACTATCTGGAAATATTCCCACGCCATGTCTCTGTGATGCTCTGACTGGGTGGTAACATCCCACCACCTCTTGGCAGAATCACACAGCATATATGTCGCGAGCTTGACCCTCCGCCCTGGAGGCGTCTCTAGGTGCTCAAAAATAGTCTACATCAACCCCATCCAAGACTCCGCAGCCTGTGGTCCGCCATCTCTTGAAAAAGTAGGCAGATGCTGCTGTTGGAAGATACGAGTAAGCTCATCCATAGATGTGGCAGCCGACAGTGCTCCCTGAAAGGTATTCATGAACCTCATAAAGCCTTAATGGAACTGCGCCTCCACGCTTGCATCCGGTATAACGACTGGCGCTTCATTTGGCTCTACTGGAGGGTCCACTGGTATCCCATGGCCCACCATCTCTAGGGTATAATCGTTGCTGCTCTCCTGGAGAACAATGTGCGGTCGTCTCAGTGACATGAATCTTCAAGGTCAAACACACACCTTTAGAACAAGATTATCAATGACTAAAAATGAAGGAACACAAAAGTGAACATGGGGAAGAAGGCATTCAAGATTTTCAAAACAAGACTACACGACATGTATACTGACTACACGGTGTGTACGTGACTTTTCCTCCCCTGCCTGGGTCCTTCTACATGGTTAAGCCACACGACTCCCATTGAACAAAACTACAAGGCGTGTATACTAACTACACAGCGTGTATGGTGTAATTTTCCAACTGCCCGTGTCACTTATGACACAACCGACTATCCGGAATGATACTACATAGCGTGTGACACCCGTACACAGCATGTACACCATCCCGTTTCCCCAACCACATGGCTAAAACAACATGGTCTGTCACTGGTCAAGACTAAATAGCGTGTCCCACAGGTACACAACATGTTCTAGACGAGCTTCATCGACCCGTTTTGTTAGTTACATGGCCGAGTACATGGCTCACACTACATGGCATGTTCCATAAACATATGGCGTGTACACGAAAGGATTATACCGACCCGTGTTGTTAGTTACACGGCCGGGTCCCCAGGCCAGACTACACAGCGTGTTCCACAGTGGACACAACGTGTATGTCTTAAGGTCTCCTCCGTCCGTGTTGTTAGCTACACAGGCAGACTCCGGGTCAACACTACACGACGTGTACGTCCGGTACACGACGTGTTTTTCCCAAGTAATTTCCTACCCCGTGTCACCGCCCACACGGTTTGTGACACGGGAAGAGACTACATGGCGTGTACTAAAAAAGTTTTCTTTTCTCCCCGAACAGAAGGCTATACATGGCGTGTTTAAGGTACTACACGATGTGTGTACTGGGTTTTTTCTAGATAGTATGCCTCAGAAACTTCCCCGAGACCCATAAAATACCGAAAAAACAACACCTAAGTGTCAAATTCTGATCCGTGAGGGCCCATACCCCCCATGAATAAAATTTTGACATCTTATCTATGTTATAACAAAATAAACAGCTAATGATCCACCAAATTCCGGTCAATGAGGGCCCATACTCCCCAAAAACCAAAGTTTGGCGTCCATTCTATCAACAAGATCATACCAAGATACCCTATCACATAGCAGGTATTTATCAAGAAGCTAACACAACAACATGCTTTTACTAGCACAACATCTATCAAAACAATATGCAATTTCTAATGCACCTACATGGCATAGAACTATGCATGGTATGCGATTTATAGCATGTGCCTAAATGATGCATGAGATGGCATAACCTCATCTCATCAGGTTACAATTAAATAGGAACCCATGAATAAAATATAAACAACACAATACAAGTGTGTCACCCTTCGGTGAAAATCAATTCAACTGTCAAATTGCAAAATCAGAAAAAATTTCAACATGAGGTAAATTGGATTTTCCCTATACATGGGTTAGCTATGCCCGAGCACAACTTATTAAAAAACTACCATTTCCGTCCTATCCCTGACTAAGGCTCCAAATAGTAAGTCAAAGAAAAGAACCCCTATGATACCACTTTGTAACATCCCGGTTCCGGGTGCCACTCAACGGGTTCCCCGAACCCGGTTCGCCACGTGACCTCAAATGCATTTCCCCAAACGCCAGAGGCTGCCGACTAGCAGCGAGGTCCCAGGTCTGATAGTGGGGAAACTATGCCCTCATTTGTCAAAGTGTAGCACACCAGAATAGATAAATAGCATACAATAAGTGAAAGAGGTAAACAATATATATAACAGAAATGGATAACTGATAATAACAGGGAACCAGAAGTCATATGTATATAAAAATGTAGCATGCCACTATTCTATAAAATAGGAAAAACATGTTACACTGCAATACAATACAAATGAATTACAAGTAAAAAAATCAAAACCAAAACAAAACAACCGGTAGCATCGCGAGCCTAAGCCTAGTCCCATGATCCCCTACTCCTCAATAGTAATCAAGTACCTGTATAAGGACCCTTTCCCTTACCCACACCTGCAGAAATGTAATCTGTTTGGGCCGAAGATATGACCAAAACAGGGTGTGAGAAATAAATCACAGTAGGCACCCACCAAAGGCCCGTGCCCAACTGTGTGAAAATATGCAACAACAGTGTGCAGTACTAAAATGTAATAAACTAAGTAGTACTCAAAAGTAACTAAATTTACTAGTTATATTTCCATTTTATTATTCATTTAATTGTTCATTATAAGGAAACCACCACAATCAATTTCTATGTAAAAAGTCAGTGTCCTCAGACACGCAAACCCTTACCCTCAGGTAATCAGAAATGTAACCCACAGGTAACTAGAATCTTTCTCTCAAGCATTGCCCTCAGGCATAACAGATATTTACCTTAGGCGTACAAGTTTCACCCTCAGGCACAAAGTCTATTTCCCAAAGGCACAGAAGAAGTTTCCCTCAGGTTAAAAGATGCACTGCCCTCAGGCTAAGTAAAACAATGCCCTCGGGCTAAACAAGTAACTGGGCCATTCCCAACATATAAAAAATAATTACACATATAATTACTCTAAAGGAAAATGTAATGTGCAAAATAAACATGGAATACCCTCGGGTATCCTGGCCAAACGACTAAACAGAAGAACGCACCCCCGAGGTGGTCCTGGATCCAAGCAGTGATCCCAAACAACAGTTTATTACTACATTTAAAATTACCTAAACTATTCTAGGTATTTAATTCAACAAGGAATCAGCCATACGACACCCCATTCATGGGCGTGTATATCAACGGTAAACAAAATGCACATTAGTTGGAAATTAAACACCAAGCCACCTACCTTAAACACCGAAGAACGGTATACGCGAACGTCGATTCCAGAAACGCCCAAAGACGATGTAGATCTTGGTTAGAATAAAACCAGTTCAAACGTAAATAAATTTCCATTGGGAAAGAGTTGGTAAGAACAACTTAAGGAGAGCGGAGGGATTACCTGTGCAGTTCTAACAAGATCGTCGGTGGAAGAATCCAATTCCCGACGTGCGCTCGGCGGATCTCCAAAGCTTCGGTCTCCTCTCTTGCTTCAAAATGAACCCAAACGCCTCCTCTACCAAATGAGGATCCTACTTCCAGTTTTAAGTGAAAAAAAAAACAAACTACACAGTGTGTAATTCCAACTACACGGCGTGTACCTTTTCATTTAACTGTTCCTCTGGTGGCACCGCCAAACTGTTCATCCGTCGACATGAGTACACGACGTGTATTCCCGACTACACGGCGTGTACTGTCACCCAACTGGCAGTTGCTCCCACCGCCTTACTGTTTCGTCTGCCAACTAACTACATGGTGTGTAAATAACACTACATGGAGTGTAGTCGGTTTTTTACACCCTTCATCGCCGACATGACTACACACCATGTGTACTCATCCCACACAACCAAAATTACGAGGTGTGTACTTACAAAATTCAGGATTTTTCCCCATTTTCTTTATTTTCTTTAAAACACTCAAGGAATAGAGAAAAGAAGAAACCCATAACTCAAAAATAAGAACCGAGTTCTTACATTAGGGGTTATTTTAATTATTTTAAATGGATAAGCATTATGAACTTTAAAACAACTTTCAGAAAAATGTATTTTAAATCCTAAAAATTAAATTATATTAAAATCCATTATAAAGATGATTTAAATTTAATTAATTGGATTAAATATAACTAAATAATAATTATTTTACTTTTAAATCATATTAAAATAATAATTATACTTATAAATTAATTAATATATTAAAGAGAAACAATAGCTGTACAAAAAATTGATATTTTTCACTATTCCTTGAAAAATCAACATTTTATGAATAATACCAAAATTTCCCCATAAGTTAATATCAATATGCTGATTTAAAAAATATTATTTAATTTATAAAATAACATTTCTTAAAGTTCTAAAAAATAATTATATTATTTAAAAAAAACAATAAAAACTAGTTTTGAAGAAAACATATTTTTTGATGAATAAGTGTTTAATAAAAATTGAGAACTTATTTACTAAGAATTTTTAAATTGAGCAGAAATTTATATATATTTTATAAATTAGTTCATCCTATTCATAATATCTAATTTAATTACTAGGTTATATTTGTGACATTTAAATAATAATATTTTAATATTATTTTGTGGTTTGTTTAAACTTAGTGTTGCATGTTTAATACACTATCAAGTATAGTGTTCTTTTAAAGTATCGGGGTGTTACAAGCCATATGATGGGAAATGGATCCTGATTAACTTTTTGGTTGACTAGATGATGGATTATTCTAAGGATTAGGGATCGATAACTTATGCCCCTTCGGTGATCACATCTTCTCTTGTAGACCACATCAAGGATAATTTGGATTTTGAACCAGAGTGTGCTATGATGCTAGAATAGCTAGCTGGAGGTAGCCCAATAATTGGGTGTTCATTAAATGATAATGATGTTATACTTATTCACGAGAGAGTAGTAGTACCTGCTTCCATTAGAGATGATATGATGAAGGACTTCCATACCTTTAGATGGGTGGTGTATCCAAGTGCATTGAAGATGTACCACAACTTCATGTGATAGTTATGGTGGATAGGGATAAAGAGGGACATCAATGAGTTTGTATCCTAATGACTTACCTACTAGAGGGTTAAGTATGAACACAAACATTCTAGTGTTTTTCTCTAACCACTTATAGTTCTCATGTAGAAATAAGAGGATGTCATGATGGACTTTGTGACTAAGTAACCCAGTTCCCCAAGGAGTCGTGATGATGTTTGGGTAATATTTGATTAGATGATGAGGGTTGTTCACTTCTTAATAATCAAAGAGACTCACTTAATGAAAGATCCAATAAATCAATATATCTATGTGATAATACACTTACATGGAGTTTCCTAAATATTTTTTCTGACAGAGATGCACATTTCACGTCACGATTTTAGATGGGCCTGTATAAGGCCCATGGTACTCAAATGAGACTAAGAACTATGTACAACCATTATAAAAAACGGATAGTCAAAGAAAAAGATTCACATACTATAATATATGCTCCAATATCATGTTCTAGAATTCGGTGGATCTTGGGACAATCACCTTGCCTTGGTTGAGTTTGTATAAAACAATGGTTATATGGATTCAGTTCAGATGAAACCTTATGTGGTTCTTTACAAGAGGCCATTTCATTCACTGCTCTATTAGCATGAGGTAGGTGACACTACTGGAAAATGGACCTATCCCCACGGTTTTCTCCAAAACTGTGGGGATAGACCCCCCTATACCCACAGTTTTGGAAAACCGTGGGTATAGGTGTCTATTCAAGACCTATACCCACGTTTTTTCAAAACCATGGGTATAGGGGGGTCTATCCCCATAGTTTTCCAAAATCGTGGGGATAGGTCCTGAAAAGTGACCTATATCCACAGTTTCCAAAAACCATGGGTATAGGGGTACCTATCCCCACGGTTTTGGGGAAAACTGTGGGGATAGGTCTGGGCTAAAATACCTATACCCACGGTTATGAAAAACCGTGGGTATAGGTCACTTTTGTGTGCGCGGGAATTTTTTTTCCCACGGGAAGGAATTTTTTTTGGTGGAAACCCTATACCCATGGTTCTTCCCTCTATACCCACAGTTTTTATAACTATATTTAACTATATATATATATATATACATATATGTGATGTTAGGGTAGTGGTTAGATGCGGTGTTTGCAGTGAAGAGGTTGTGGGATCGAAACTCGGCGCCTTCATTATTTTAGGACTTATACCCACGGTTTTGAAAACCGTGGGTAAAAGCCATTGACACCATGGAAATTGGCTATGTTTCGGTGACACGGTGGCAGGACACCTATACCCACGGTTTTGGAAAACCGTGGGTATAGGCTCTGGACCTATACCGACGCCGTTCCAGCCCACGGTTCCCAAAACCGTGGGTATAAGCTATACCCATGGTTTTGGGGGCTATACCCACGGTTTTGAACCGTGGGTATAGGCCGTTTTTCCAGTAGTGTGAGGTAGTGGTTGGGGGGGCCAGTTTGGTTTAGGAGACCTCTATAAGAGTGAAAATGTTTCAAAAGAGGTTGATCACCACTTAGCGTAAACAAAGATCATATGTTGATCATAGGAGGAGACCTTTGGAGTTTATTGTGGGTGATTGAGTTTTCTTGAGAGTGACTCATCGGTTAGGCCGCTAACATTATAGGAAGCAAGGAATGTTAGTCTCATGTCATGTTGTCCCATTTGAGATCACCAAGTGGGTTGGGACAATGAAATACCATCTATATATTCCTTTACATTACCAAGGTATGAAATATGTGTTTCATGCATCTCAACTCTAGAGGTATATACCTGATCCTGCATATGTCATCAACTATGAGGATATTGAGTTAGAGCATGAATAATCTTACAAGGATAACAAAATGTATATTGTATACCAAAGTGATAAATTTTTTTGAGGGAAGATGATACCACTCATATAGATCCTATGACAGTATAGACAGATCCAGGAGGAGATGTGGGAGTGAGAGTTAGACATTCAATCTTAGTGGCATGATTTTCTCAAGAAAAACTACTAGAGACACTTCTCATAGATGATATTTAATTATATGGGAAGAAATCTGACTTTCCCAATATTTAAATGTTATTACAACATTTTTTTAATATTTCATAATCCTCTTATGTGAAAAATTAAAAATTTTCAAGTAAATTGTTACCCTTATGTAGCACCTATGCTTGGCATAAGGGTAATTATTATTTTACAAAGGATGAATAAAGGTGCGAGTGTGTGTGTGTGTGGGGGGGGGGGGGGGGGTCCTTAATTTAATAAAGGAAACCTTGTTTCTCAAGGGTTACGTAATGGTAAACAATTTCTATGTAAGGGAAGGGTGTTTATTCTAGCCACTGTGTAAAGGTAACTTCTAAATTCTATGGGTTACAGAAAGGTAAGCCGCTGATCCCAAGCACTGAGTAAAGGTACTTCCATAGTTTCATAAGGGTAAAACACATGTTATAAATCTCACGTAACAATAATACTTGATCGTGTAAGAGTAATACATTATTTCATAAGGGTAAATCCTTCAGTCTATGTCGTGTAACGGTACTTCCCTCGATCTCTTAAAGGTAACTCGAGTTGAATAAGTACAATAGCCCTGGACCTGCACTTCTGGATCTGGTGTTAAAAAATAATGTATATTTTTTTTATATAAAAAGTAATTGATAAATATATATTCCTTTACACATCAAAGTATCTTTACAATCTTGGTTTTGTAGGATTAGGAAAAATATCTTTACAATATATCAGAGTTTACACAATTTATAAATAAAACAACTATTTGGATTCACTCGCACTAGCTCTTTAAACAAAACCAAAACACATTGGAACTTCTAATGAGCATGTGAAAAACATTTCAAAACATAGGGAGAGAATAATTCTACCTAGTACGGGGATTTAAAACGCAAAATAAATTCCTTTTATAAATATTGTTCAAAAAATATTTCAAAAATATTTTCTTTTATATAAAATATAAAAAATTTGATAATTTTTTTTCCATAAAATGACTCTAGGATTTTAATAATATATGACTATAGAAAATAGTTTTTGAAACCTTTGGGAATACCCATCAATTTAAATAATTTCTTTTAAAACATTTATCATTGAAAATCAATTTATTTTTACATCAAATACAAAAACTTTAATATAATAAATAATTTTCTGAAAAAACACAACTAGGGTTTCCAAGAAAAATTATTAAGGAAATAATTTTCAAAAACTTTAAAAATAACTATTACTTTGAAAACCCATTTAGTTTAAAATTATAATATCCTATAAAAAATAGTTATATTTTTCCTTGAATTTTTTTAAAATATTTTCTTTAAAAATAATAATTTTCGTATAAAATATAATCATACTTGGAAACCCTTAAGAAATATATGAGGAAACTAGTAGTATAACTTTTTGGACAATATCCCCTTGAGTTTGTGGGTTCATTTCCCATTCCTATCATACCCAAGTGATGAGTTTTATTTTAAGAAAACCTTTTTATCAGGCTTTCCCTTGTCATTTTATTTCCATTAAAACATCCTTTTAAAAAATACATAAATTATTTTCAATAGAAACTAATTGTATATCACATAATATTTAGAAAAATATAATTTTAGGAAATAATCATAAAGGTTATGAGGAATCCCTATTTCACAATTAATACTTACAATAATACATATAAAGAAATAATACATAGAGGTAGATTCTTTTCATAAAAAAATTATGGAATTTTAATTTTAATAATAGAGTATGGTCATATCTATAAACATGATTAATATCAATATGTTTAAAATTACATTTCATGCAGAGAATGAAAATTATAAAATTCACTTGAACTTGTAAATAACTTTACTAAAATAAAATAAAATAAAGTGATAAACTTTATCATTTTAAATTCACCCTTGAATTATGAAAATAAAATTTCCTTTTGAAAGGACTTACTTAATTTGAAAATAATTTTACATAATTTTTTTGAAACAAAATCATAATATAAATAAAATGATGGTATTATAGAAATTAAAGTTTCCAAACATAATAAACACTTATATAAATAAGGGTTTGAAATAAAAAATGAAATCATAAAAACTGTATTGTTTTTAAAATCATAGTAGTAAAATAGTTCTTTAAAAATATAAAAATAAAATGTTTAAAATACTAATTATTTACATAAATCATAGTTTTTGAAAATATATATTTCTTATATAAAATAATAGTTTTTAAAATATAATTCCCTAACACAAAATAATATTTTTTAATGAAAATAAATATAGTTTTAAAAAATTTAAAATTAGAACTCCCCTTACTTGAATTCCAAACCACAAATTGAGCTAGATAAGGCTACTGCTGAATCTTGTAAATGAGGGTGAAGAACAAAAAATAATAAGGGATATTGAGAAGGGGATTTCCAATGAGTGAAGAGGGAGTCTATGTATATATATATAGATGTTTAGATATGCTATCTAGGGAAATTTTGGAAATGGGTATACCCATTTTTCAACCATGAACAGAAGACTATGAGGCTTGTTTCTTTGAGGTGTTTTAGATCCTAGCTTGTGAGACAAGATGGAATTCATAATGGAATTTACATTATTTTTATTTCTACTAATATATATATATATGTATATAATTTTTTTCCACAAGTATCATAACTCGAGTTTAAAATTTGATTATTTTTATATATGTATTTATGTTTATTTTGGATTATCCAAGCTTACTTGAGAAGTTTTTAAAATGAAAAATCTCATTTGAAATTTTATTTTCACTGTGGTATAAAGGAATAAAAATCCTTTTTGTTTGATATACTGGGGGCTATGGTTTTGTCACCAAGGGGAAAATGATAGTGGAAGTAGAGGGTTTTGAGGTGCACTATGTGTATGTCATTTACATTGGAATTTCCTTGCGTTGGAAGGAGGAGAGAAATAAGATGATGAGATCTTCTAGTGGGAGCTTGAAGATGATGGAAGAAAATACAATGTGTGGAGGAAGAAAAATATTGAAGTGATTAGATAGATTATACATGTTTGACTAGAAAGACCGGATATAAATGGATTATTTTTAGGACGGGTGAACACTACCCATGAGAAACTATCCCACATCAAAGTTTCAGAGGTTTTGGGAGTTATTAATAACTCAATCTATGTCAAAAAACTCTTGTCCATGGCATTGGGGTCAGCTTCCAAACACACTCACACACACTCACCTCATGGGTTGCACCTCCATATGCTGACTCACTAACACTCTATGTGTTCACTATACATGTACCTATAGGCGGTATGATATCCCATTATCTAACTATGTGGGATCTCTTTCCAACCATGCACTTGTTGGTCACCATTCCATAGATTGGATAATTGGGTTGATATTCTGGACCGCCTAAGTAGTTGTGTACAAGTCCTTGGATGTCCCTAGGGCTGACTAATTTTTTATACTAAGATAGTTTATTTTTTAAAATATATTCATATTCTATTTTTAATATAAGTTTATACTTATTTCAACCTTCTAATATTTTTATTATAATTAGGTTACTTATATACTATTTATTAACATTTTAACATAAATTGTAAATACTAATTATTAATATTAACTAATATTACTAGAGTAATAATATTATATTTTTAAAATATCAAATAAAAATTACAGTTGACTAAAAAAAATAAAATATATAAAAGTAATAATATTTTGAAAACTATACATTTTACATATCAAAATAAATTAGTTTTAAAATAATTAATAATTAATTATATTTTTTTATTAAAAAAATTATAATTTATGAAATAATTTTCAAAGAGATTATCATGAAAAGTAAAATAGTACAATCTAATTAAAATATATATTTCATCTAGTTTTAATAAAAATAAATTTATTTAAAGAATAGATATATATAGATAAATTAATATATTTTCATTAAAATATAATTTATATTTTCAAATGAAACAATTATTTATTAAAAAATAATGAAAAAGTAATTTTTTTATAATTTGAATATTTGAACTTAATTTATAATAAAAAATTATTTAGATTAAATAAAATCATTTCATAAAAGTTTCTTTGTATTAATTTTTTATTTGGATTTAATTATAAAATAAATCATTTCATAAAAAGTTATTAAAAAGAAAAACTATGCTTAAATTTTTTGGGATGTTACATTCTACCCCCTTAAATGAATTTCTCCCTCATAATTCTTTTCACTGCACTTAAAGAAATTTTAAATTTCTATTTTTTCAAAATTTAGAAAAATAGAATTGCTAAAATATTATACTCTTAAGGATCACTTAATTACCAATAACTTCAAAAGAAAACATTTAACTCCTAAATTATTCTTAAAATAAAACTCCTAATCTCCAAGGTTATCTACACCGTTGCTCTGATACCAAATATAAAATCCCTGGACTTACACTTCTAGATTTGGTGATAAAAATAATATATTTTTTTATATAAAAAGTAACTGAAAAATATACCATCCTTTAAAAATCCAAATATCTTTATGTTCTAGGTTTTGGAGGATTAGTAAAAATATCCTTAGAATATATCATATTTTACACAATTTATAAATAAAGCAGCTATTTGGCATCACTCACGCTAACTCCTTAAATAAAGCCAAAACACTTTGAAACTTATAATGATCCTGTGGAAAACATTTTAAAATATAGGGTGAGAATAAAATTTCCTAGAAAGGGGTTTTAAAATCAGGAGTAAAATCCTTTTATAAATACTGTTAAAAACTCTTTCATTTTTCTTCTTTTATATACAAAATAAAAAAATTTCTAGAAAAAAATCTATTATTTTAAAAATGTATAACCATAGAAAGTATTTTTTAAAACCTTTGAAAATATATATCACTTTGAAAATTTTATTTAAAGACGTTCCTTTGAAAATATTTCTCTTTATAAAAAAACTTCTCTTTATATCAGATAAAAAATATTTTATATAATAAATAATTTTCCAAAAAATATATGACTAGGGGTTTTAGGAAGAATACTTGAGGAAATAGTTTTAAAAATGTTTAAAAATTATTATCACTTTGAAAACCCATTTAGTTTCAAAATATAATATCCTATGAAAAAATATTGTATTTCTCCTCAAAACTTTAAAAAATATTTTCTTTTAAAATAATATTTTTCTTTTCAAATATAATGATACTTGATAACCCTTAAGAAATCCATGTGGCCACTAACAATATAAATTTTCATAAAATGTATACTTGAGGTCATGGGTTCAATCCCCATTCCTCATCATCTCATTTGATACCCAAGTGATGAGTTTTATTTTAATAAAACCTTTTTATTAGGCTTTTATTTCTCATTTTATTTCCATTAAAACATCCTTTAGAAAAATAAATAAAATATTTTCAAGAGAAAATAGTTTTATATCACATAATATTTAGAAAATGATGATTTTAGGAAAACACCATAAAGGTTACTAGGAATCCATATTTTAAAATTAATACTTACTATAATAGATGTAGATAAGGAATAAACAAAGGAAAATTCTTTTCATAAAAAAATTATGGAATGTTAAGGTTGATAATAGTGCATGTCCATATCTACAAACATGATTAGAATTAATATTTATAAAATGAAATTTAAATCATAGAATGATAATTATAAAATTCAATTGAGCTTATAAATAATTTTATTTAAACAAAAGAATATAATTTGATATAATTTATTAATTTAAATTCACTATTGAATTAAGAAAATAACATTTCCTTTTGAGATGACTTACTTAATTTGAAAATAATAATTTCCCTTACATATAATTTTTAAAACAAAATCATAATATACATAAAATTATAGTTTTTATTAAAATTAATGTTTCTAAAAATAATAATCCCATTATATAAATAGGGTTTTGAAACAAAACATGAAATCATAAAAAAAATGTTTTTGTAAAATCATAAAAATAGAATAGATCTTTAAAAATATAAAAATAATATTTTTAAAATACTTATCCTTTACATAAAATCATAGTTTTTAAAATATAAATCCTTTATATAAAATAATAGTTTAGAAAATATAAATCACTCACATAAAATAATATTTTTTAAAGAAAATAAACATAGATCAAAAGAATTTGAAATTAGAAAATCCTTTAACTGAATTCGAAACAAAAAATTAAGCTAAAGAAGGATACCATAGAAGCTTGTAAATGAAGGTGTAGAACAAAGAAGTAGAGAGCTTGGGTAGGGGATTTCCAACAAGTGAATATTGAGTCTATGTGTTTGTGTGTGTGTAGTAGTTCAGATATGTTATCTTGGGAAATTTTCAAAATGAGTATACCCATTTTTCAAACATGAATAAAAGGCTATGAGGCTAACTTATTTGAGGTGTTTTAGCTCATATCTTGTGAAGTAAGCTATAATTAACCTTGGAAATGCAATTATTTTTATTTTCAATAATAAATATATATTTATATATATACACATTTTCCCATGGGTTTCATAACCCAAGTTTAAAATATGATTGTTTATATATATTTATGTTTATCTTTGGCTTTGAAAAGAATCCTTAAGTTGTTTTGAAAATTATGAAGCTCTCTTGACGTTTTTTATTCATTATGGATCAAAGGACCATGAATCATTTTTTTTGATAGACCAAGGGCTATGGTTTTGTCACCAAGGGAAAAAATGATAGTGGAGGTAGGGGGTTCTGAGGTGCACTCTATGTAGGTCATCCACCATGGAGTTTCATTGCACCTAAAGAAGGATGGAAATAAAATTATGAGATCTTCCAACAGAAGGTTGGAAGTGATAATGAAAAACCCAGTGTGTGGAGGAAGATAAAGATCGAAGTGATCAGATGGATTAGATGCATTTGATCAGATGATCCAAATATAAATAAATGATTTTAAGGGTGAGTGAACTGCACTCATCATAAATCATCACACTTCAAGGTTTCATAGGTTCTAGGAGCACTTAATAACTCAATATGTGTCAAAAAAAGCTTGACCAAAGAACCAAGGTTAGTTTCCAGACAAAGTCACACACACACTCACCTCATGGGTCGCGCCTCGACACGCTGACCCACATGCACTCTATACACGTGCTATGTGCATAACTGTGGGTGCTATACTAGCCCACTGTCTAACCATATGGCCTATTTTCTCAACAATACACTCATCAGTCACTATGCCACATAGGGGCTACCTGGGTTGACCTGCCTACCCACCTAAGTAGTGGTGCACAAGTCTTTGGTTGGCCCTAGGGGCGACCAATTTTTTTGTACTAAGTTAGTTTAAAATTATTTTTATTATTAAAAAAATATATTAGTATCCTATTTTTAATATATGTTTATACTTATTTCAAACTTTAATATTCTTATTATAATTAGGTTTCTAATATTCTATTTATTAACATTTTAACATAATGTATTAATATTAATTATTGATATTAACAATTATTGCTAGAGTAGTAATATTATATTTTGAAAATATAAAATCAAAATTACAATTGACTAAAAATAATAAGCTATTCAAATGTAATAATATTTTTAAAAATATAACTTTTACAAATCAAAATAAATTAGTTTTGAAATAATTTATAATTAATTATATTTTTTTGTCAAAAAGATTTATAATTTATGAAATAAGTTTCAATAATATTATTATTAAAAACTAACATAGTATTGTGTACTTAAAATACATATTTTAGATTTTTTTAAGAAAAATAAATTGATTTAAAGAATAAATATATATATATATATTTTAACATATTTTCATTCAAATAGAATTTATATTTTTTTAATAAAAATAGTATTTCTTAAAAAATAATACAATTTTGTTTTTATAATTTGAATATTTGAACATAATTTATAATCAAAACTAATCTAGATTAAAGAAAATCATTTCATAAAAGGTTCATTTTATTTAAATACTTTTTTGGGTTTTAATTATAAAACAAATCATTTCATAAACATTTATTAAAAATGAAAAATATGCTTAGAATTTATGGAATGATACAATAATAGTATTTTTGAGTTGTGTAAGGGTAATAAAGATTTTACACACATTACATAAGGGTAGGAGACCCATATAAGGGTAAAAATACTTAACCTTACATGAAAACTATGAGTTGCGTAATGGTAAACCATGTTAAACTTACACAACACCTTTTTTGAGGAAAACCCACTTTTTATTCCTTTCTTTATTTCTTATTCCCCAGCTTGAACCTATAACACATTTTTTACTATTTTAAAAGAATAAAATTATGAGAATTAATTCCTTGACTCATTTATTGTTTGTGACTCATATTACATAAAAATTTAAGAAATTATTAAAATAAAAATTAAATAATGAATTTAATTTTTGGTTCTTAATGGTGAAAACTAGTATGATAATAGCCTTATTATAAAATATTATAACCTTAATGTATTCATATTTTGAATCCCTTATTGCATTCAAGTAGTCTAGAAAACCCTTAATAAAAGATCTATGAATTTCTCCTTGATCAAACCAAGTTTTTTTCTGATTTCCCTAGACTACACACACTCTCTCCTCTATTTCTGAGAGAAGCTTTTCTCAAGGAGATATTTTTCTAGGTATAGATTTTGTGAAAATTGTAAAACAATTTCTTTCTGATCTTTTATAAATTAAGGATAAATAATTATTAAATGATAATAATATAGAAATTATAATATAATGATAAATAATTACTATCTTCAGTTTATCCAGGATTATTATAAAGAGATAAATGTATTAACATATGTAAATTATGTTTTTCTCTAAGTAAGAATGGTTATATCATTCCATAAAATTAAATGATAACTTAGAATTATCAAGGATAGAGAAATTGTAACCAAATGTATTTTTATCTCTTGAGAAAAATAGTTGGAATCAGTTCTATGAATCAATGGTGAGTGGTTTGAGATGATGGACACATGGACCTTGTTTGGGTGAAAATTACTTGAACAACCTTGAATTTATTCATAAAATAATTCTAGGTAAGAATTTCCTTAACCCTTTTGGATCTTGTTTACACTTTTTACCATGCGATAATTCTTGTGTTGGTATACTTAATAGTCGTGCTTGATTATGATTTCATGTGGGTGTGTTATTGTCCCAATGTAACTTTATATAATACTTATTTCTCTGAGTAAATTAATATATTTTTTATTCATATTTTATGTTTTTAACATGTATTATATGTTGATACATTCACTCATGATAATATATTTTTCTTTCTTGTGTGTTCTACCCTGTTATGTGTGCCTTTGGAGGTGTTGTTCTTGGTACCCAAATCAGGTGGACCATCGTGATATGTTTTTCTATTAGAGAGGGGGTTCACATGAATTGCATTGTTTATGATGATGTACATAATCATAGGGTAGGTATACTACAATTCCTTATGTGATACAATAGATTCCTAGATAATTATAAGGAGAATACCACTCGACGCCTAATGGATGATGAGTAGCACAGTTACTCGATGCCAAGAACATGAATCACTTGATGAATAGTGTATGTTTAGTAATACAAACACATGATTCTAAGAAACATGATTACTATACTCATGGATAATTCTTTATTAGTCATGATTTCTTGTAATTCCTTTCAGTATGGAGATGAAGTAGGTACAACCAGGGCTTATGGTGGCTTGGTTAGTACATGGGTGTTCAGTTTTGGTTTTTTATGTTTCTCTTGGATTTATTATTTATTTATGGAATACACATTTTTACATGAATAAATTTGTTAAGTACAAATTGGTGATGTGCTATTGGGTTTTATTAATCACACCCTATATGAGAATTATTGACATGTATACATAATTTATGTTTAGGGATCTGTGTAAGGTAAGGGGCCAATAGATGATGGTTGAGCATAGGAACATGGGGATGGTGGAGGACTAGGACAGACTCCACAGGACTCTATAGTTTATTTATTTATTTATTTTATCTTCATACTTTTATACTCAAGATTGGATTTCCACCTTGTGATCACATTATCTATTTATTGTAATAAATTTATTATATATTTTAGTTTATGCATGTTACTCTGATTATTTATTTATTACTTATGATATGACATGATACTGAGGGTATAGTCTCCCCACTGATGGATATATACCCTCACTTCTTATTATCAAACTTGTGTGTATAAGGAGGCATGCATGAGGTCAAGCGACCCTTCAACTTAGACCTAGTGGTTTAGGCTGGGGTGTTACATTGGACATTATTGATGAAAGTGGGATTGGGGTGTGAACCTCAAACCTTAAGGGATTTGGTCCAATATATGATGGGAAGGTCTTCTATATCTATAAAATGAATTACATAATGATATAGAGTTAAGTGGATAGAAGTTACTCCTAAGAGACGATGAAGTTATGTTGATCCTAAAAGAAGATAAAGTTAAATGATTATAATTTACTCCTAAGAGATAATTAAGTTTACCAGTTATAGGTTACTACTAGGAGATATAATAATTATCCAATTAAGTGATTTCATGATGAATTTTTGATGTTACAAGACACCTACATAGTTTTTTATTGCTTTTTATGAGTTCTAATATATCATTTTCTCAAATATTTTTTCACATGGCTGATGATTGTTGATTATTATGACTCTTACCTTTGTTAAATATTTATTCTATGGAACATGTTTAATGATCCATGTATTGATGGGTATGAATTCTCTTATGGTAAGAACATGAAATTTTATTATGTCATCATACCCTTATGCTCATCTTATGATCACTGATGACATTTAATTTTTAATGCTTATATTTACCTTCACTAAGCATTTTATCTCAACGTTATTATGTTTTCCATTTCCCCATGTCATGAATTATAATGTTAAATGAATTATTTTTAATAATGTTTCATGTGTGGATAATTTTATGGGATATATTGGAGATTTAATATGGAATAAGAAAAGTTGGGTATAGTAGGAAAAATGATCACTTAAAGATATGTGTATTATTGTGTAAGAGTTTTTCCTATTTATATAAAACTATAAACCTAAAAGGTTATTGGGTATTTAATTTATCCAATATTTTTTTTAATTTTTTATGTTTTGGATGACTAAAAATGGGTCATGTTTATTGGTATCAAAGCTATACATTTAAATATTATGTTTTTAGCATGGAATTCAGGAGTGCAGATTTGAGGATGTTATATAGTTTAATCTTGTTCTTCACAAAAAAATTTGGATTACACTTAGTATATTGTTTTTAAGTATTTCAAATAAAAGTACATATTTATATTTCACCTTTTGATCTTGAATTTCAGCAGAAATGACTCCTATGATTCTTAGAGAACTATCATTTCTGAAAGTAACTACCCCTCTATCATGATCTTCAATATTATTTAGGTTTTTTGTGTTACAAGTGATATGGTAAGAATAAACACTATCAAGAATCCATGAATTACCCTTTTTGTAATATTTTTAAACCAAATTCAATAATAAATGAATTTTATCATTTATTCATTTTCAGAATTCCATTTCCTTTTTCACTATAGGAAACCTATCCAAGAAGAGTAGTATTACACTTCTTATCAAAATGATATTATTGGTCACATATTCCACAAATATCTTCTAAACAATCAAATCTATTATGATTGGATAGATTTGATGGTATCTTCTTTATATATTTCTCATCCCCTAAACTATTTTTCATCTTCCTAGATTTTCTTATTTTTTAGTGTAAAACCCCCTTTATTTATAAATTCTCTAAGGTAATGACATGTTTTACCCACAAAAATAGGCTTTGTGTTCATAAATTCTACATCACTAGAAATATCATTTGAACATTGAAATTCCAAATTGATAAAAGTTATATCCATAAAATTGTTTTTTTCTATCTTTCCATGTTATGTGATTACTTTTTTATTGGGGAGGAAATTATTCTTGAATTACTAATAATTCTCTTTATGTATGAGAATACTTATCATCACTCTTATTTACAAACAATTACCTATTTTCAACATCAGACCTTGCACTGTTTGGAAAAAATATTTTATTTTAATTTTAACAGAAGTATATTTAACCTTTCCTTTTAGAAAATGATTCTTAGTAGCTTAAGTTGATTCAAATTTAATAAAAAAATAATTTTTTTAGATTGATCCCTTTTATTAATTTAATTAATATTTTTGAAGTCATTTGCATAGTTTGTGCGGATTTTCTAGCATCATGGAGACTCGATATTAATATATTAAAAATATTAAATATATTAAACTGCTTACATGCCCATTGTTTTGGAAATATTAAGTTTCCTATTAAAATAGGTATCATATGGGGAAAATAAGACATCTGATGAATTTATAATTTGGAGTAAACCCTAAGGATGATATAAAATCCATTTTCACTGGTTCCTGTATTATTTTATAGTCATAGATGATTTATGGATATAAATTAAATAATTAAATAATTAATTATTTAATTAATTTATCCTTTTATTTTCTAATTATTTAAAATATTTAGGTTCTTTTTAATCCCTCTATGATAATTCTATAGTTTTTTCCACATAACCCTGAGAATTGAGAGTTCTACCATTGGGAGATTATTTAAATGGAGACCAAGGGGAATTCATGGATCAACAAATTAAATTGATGAGGATCACCGATGATATTGATAGGGATCCATTATTCACCAATGATCATTTCTTTATTGAGTTAGGGATTTTTTATTTGAAGATTATTTCCCTATTATTTATATACTTAAGAATTATTTTAGTATTTTGAATCCCCTACTGTTCCCCCATTTTTATGACCCTATTAATTTTTCTTTTTCTTTGGCCATGAAATTTATTTATTGCATTGGATTATTCATCTATTCTTGATTCCCATGATTACAGTTGGTTTTTGAGTTCACAACATCCACTGATGATTCAAGATTTGTTTCTTATGGATTACCCTATATTCTTTGCTTATTTTTTATCAGCCTATGGTGGGCCTATGATTCGATTAACAATTCGACTCAAATTATGATCAAATGATAGATTTACATTGGTTTTTGAAACCACCGATGGGGATGATGATTTATGGGAGTTTTACCATATGATGAAAGATAATTGATGACGACCAATTTAGACGATCTTTTAATGATTATGTGGGATGTGATTAAGACTCATATGGGGTGACAAAAATGTGGTTTTCAGGTGAATATTGGTTGAAATATGTCCACTAATAAGGTTTAAGACTCAGTTAACATGCTGGATGAAGATATTTATGAGACTTATGGAATAATTTTAGACACCAAAAAGATTTGGGGAAATTCTTTACTTTTTTTAGAAAAATCCGGATGACACAACATGTAGTTTGGAAGAACATATATCATGTGTCTTGAGTGTTGTAGTGGCTAGGGTTTTTGGTTGAGTTAAATATCACACACCATTTGATTTGTCCACACACCATTTTCACTGATCTAGATAGCTTGGAATTTACATAGAGTACACACTTAGGACCCTGAGTGTTTTAAAAATCTATGTTCCTTAGGTGACATGGAATGTGTATGGATTTTAAAATTCCATGTGGAATGGAAGAAAAAAATTTGATATTTAATTGGAATTACACCCCATGTATCCTAAAGGATACACTATATATTTCCTTAGAATGAACTACCTAATATATATCCTTTATTAGGATTGGGATTGGACTTGTGTGTATTATTTCCTGATTAAAATTATGAATAGTATGTGATTATGGCCTTTATTTTTTACATTAGATATATTTTGTGAGGTGTCATGTGTAGGTCACTTCTTCTTGGAATGATTGATCTCCATCGATACTTGAGTGTGATCTCCAGAGTGTCATCAGAGTTAATAATCCCCTAATGAAACATATATGTCAGGGAGTGGGTCCTCCACTTCTTTGGTATATATTGGGTTAGTACTCCCATACCCACTTGGGGTGTGAGTTTTCTATCTATGGAGTCAGTATCTCCTCGTCTATGAGCTCAGATGGGGTGTGGGTCCTCCACCATGGTCAATACCTCTCCAGCTATGATATGCCTTTAACAGGGCATGGATTCCCCATTACAAATCCAAAAATGTTATGTTGGGTTACTAACTTCTGAATAACACTAACACTTGGAGATGTTGGGAGACTCATTATTCTTAGTTGGATGTCAAGACCGAGAGATTCCTCTCTATCTATGACTCTATTTATTCTTTGATCATATTTGTTTTATGGGTTTATATCTTCCCTCTTGTATTGTGGGTTGTGATGACTATTTTATTCTCATGCCTCTCTATTTGGTTTTTAGGATTCCATTATGGGTATTTATATATTCATCCATGCATGGGATTTTACCACATGTTTCATGTATTATGTAGATGCTAGAAAATTATATGCTGGCCTTGGATGGCCTGGCATTGGTGGATCTTTTCATTACTCAGTGACAATGATCATAGGTGGTGGTTGATATTAGAGTTCATAAGAATGGATCTTCCTCATCACCATTTATTTGGTCAGAACTCCATTTATTTCTTGATGGGCATGTATTTTTCCCTTTTTATACTTTGGGTATGTTTGTATTGCTATAATTTTTTGTTCATAGAGTTATTACATGAATCATTTACTCTTGGGTTGGAACAATTATTATTATCCTGTGTGGTTGTGGTTTACTTGGAGGTGTACACGTTCATTAGGATAAGATATCTCTTTTGTGAAATATTCCTATTTTATGTTAGTCTCAAGTCCTTGTCCTATTGAAGGTATGGTTAGGGTGGAAAACCTGACTTACAACTGAACCAGGTGGGGCCTCAGTGGTTTGGGTCATTTCAGAGTGTATGAAAGTGGTTATACAAGGAATGGAGTTCAGAGATAGATGTTTTATAAGGAACTATTTAGGAACATAGAGAAATAGTGTTAAGGTGTATTGAGTATGGTGCTCAGGCCAGGAAACCCAGTGATGATGTGGTGAACAATGTATCCATACACTATGACTCCGATAACCTTCTTGTTGACACAACACACCGAGACACTAGTTACTAGGAAACCAATTTTACATGTATCATATAGAAATGGTATTTGAATTTCATATCCTTCTTGAGTAAGATACCTAGATATTATCATCTAAACCTAGAACCTCTTGTTAAAATTTCAGGGTCCCTCTATGGTGACAACTAGCTAGGATTCTGAGATAGGGTTATGATGAAGACTAGTTGAGTGATGAGGCTTCAGTTCTAGGGCCAATTCATGAGGTGTTACCTATGAGTGGGAAGAGAAAAATACTTCCATCCATTTTTATAAACTTATATCTACCTATAAAAATTTATGGAAATGTTCATCTTCATTTAGAGAAGCTGATTATTCCAGTGGTAAAGGACAACGATGCATGCAGGCTAAGTGCATTTCATGAGTTTTAATGAAAGAGACCACTTAGGTTATGCAGTGAGCTAGACCCTTAGATATCATAGAATTTGACTGAGTCTATGGTCCAAATATTCTGACTGATGTATAACCTTACCAATCATATGGTTTCTCTCACAAGCAGTCTTTTTCATGAAGTAGCATGGCACTGGTGGGGTCTGGTCACCCTGACCCATGAGGAGGCAATACTCACATTAACAAAGTTTGAGAACTTTCACCATAATGGGTACTATCCATAAAACTTGTTCTTTGTATGGATTTAGGATATTATGGTGTTTTTAATGGGTTATATGACTATTGCGGAGTATGTATCAAGTTTCACTAGCCTCATACACTATACTCTTGGTATGGTGTGAGACAAACACTTCCAGGTGTGGAAGTTCAAGCAAGGAATATAACAAGACATTTGATCTAGTGTAGTCTCTTTATGAATTCCCACCTATGACAGGGTGTTGGAGTAAACCTTGATAATATATGTCTTCCTAGAAGATGAGTATTGGGTAACTAGGGATGACAATGAGAATCATGGAGTAGAGTCATTTGCGGCAACCAAAAAGTGTTAGACTTCAGGTTCTTGGCATATGTGATCGGTATGTAGGCATTCCAGTCTTAGGGATTAGCAGTGCAAGGATCCCACATGGGATCTAGTTAACCAATAGACTAAAGATGTTATTCCTGTTATGAGAGGGGTTGAATGGCGCGTGATTTCTCAACTAATAACACTATAAATAGTGGACAGATAATGGATAAATCCCAATGGAAGATATAACATAATGACTAGGGATCACCCAACGATGGTTAGGGTGGCCCCTATGGAGGAGGTGTAGACTAAGGGGATAGTATATCCTTAGAATATGTGTAACAATAAGGACATACATACACTATAGTTCCCCCATGAACATGTGTTTTACCATTCCTTGGTCCCACCCATGTGCCTAAATGGGTCATATGACTATTGAATATCTCTATAGGATAACACAGGTTCTTTATAGTTTGATTTATCCTCACTATCACACACCCTAATAAACTTCCTATGAGGTCACCCATATTGATCACTACTATAGTACATACCTTTTTAACTATGGAGTTTTAATCAGGTAGGCTCCTAAAAATAAAGGTGCACCTTTTTGACATGGGTTGTAGCATTTATCCTATTAACCCATTTATCATTTTGGGGTGTTACATTTACCCTCCCTTTAGAGAACAACATCATCATTGTGGGCCCTACATCTCAACTTGCACTACCACAAATGCGGGTAAGGGAAGCACTTGGGTTTTATCAGTGCTAGAAAAAAGCTCTGATAAATCTACCCTTTATTAACACTAATATTAGCGCTGATAAAGTCCCCCCTTTATTAGCATTAATAAAAATCACTGATAAAAAGGAGACTTTATCAGTGCTAATAATATCACTGATAACTTTTTTTAATAGAAAATATTATTAATTTATATAAATTTTTTTTAATTATATTCAAAAATAATGTTTATATGTATACATTAAAAACACAGGTTTATTATGCTTGTTATTTTTATGTTTTATTTATATTTATTATGTTTATTAGTTTTAGTTATATATTTATTATATATTTATTATACTATATGTTTATAATATTATATATAAATACTTTTAAAAAAATATATATATATACACAAATACTTATTAAATATATATATTTAAATAAATTTATGTTTCCAAATAAATGTGTCAATTGATGTGTAAATCCATATTCTCATGAATATATGTTCATTATTTACCCTAGTGTTGTCTATATATACTATAGTACTATATATACCTGGTGTATTCATTCATTTCCTATATATATGAAACTTTATCTTGTCATAAATACTTAAAATCATGATAAACATATTTAAATAAACAATAAATGTATTTATTATATTGAAAAATATAAATATTTAGTTATATATAATTATATACTTTTTAAATATATTATATATAATTATAATTATATATAACTAATTAAATATAATTTTTTTAAATAATTATAAAATTACAAAATATTTTTTAAAGTGATAAATATATATTTACGAATACCTTTTGAATATATTTTTTTATAAATATACATATTTAATGAATATACACACACACACACATATATATATATATTTAAATACGTATGATAAAAAAATATATCAAAATATATTTTTATATATTTAATTATAATTTAAATTATAAAATTATATATATATTTAATTATAATTTATACACAAACACAAACACAAACACAAATATATATATATATATATAATTATATTTTAAATTATTAAATTATAATAAATATATTAATTATATGTATTTATAAAATTATAAATGTAATAAATATATTGGTTATAATTTTATAAATATGAATAAATGGTATGTTTTATTAGCGCTAATTAAAATTGAACTGGTAAAACATACATTTATCAGTGCTTTTTTAGCACTGATAAAGATTGACATTTATTAGCGCTTTCAATTGTAGTGCTGATAAAGGTTTTTTTATCAGCACTTTCAATTTTAGTGCTAATAAAACATACTTTTATCAACGTTGATAAAAGTGTTGCTGGGTTTTATAAATAAACCCTAACTTTCTCCTCCTTCCTATCACCCCTCAAACTCTCGCGGAAGCCGATCCTTGCCACTGCCACCATTTGTCCTCTCTCTTGTCTTGCCTCCTCCTCCTCCTTGGATACTGACTCCTCCACCATCGTGAACTGAGCTTCACCTCATGGATCTCCTCTGTCGTGACTCTCTTCCACCAGTGGCTCTTCTTCACCATGCCTCTCCTTCACCACAGCTCTCCTCCGCCATTGCCTCTCCTCCACTGTGCCTATCCTCCACTGTGCCTCTTCTAAACCATGAACACACCTCCTCCATGTGATGAAAGACACCACAAAGGTTAGTTTTTTCCTCTTTATCCTTGGGTCCACTTATTAAAGTTTGATATTGATGGTGATGTTGTGAACTATACGGACTAAACGCCCCACTAAAAATCATGGCTATTGGTGGTCCTTGTTTGCTCACTAGTTATATTTGGTAAAATTCAATTTTTCTATACCATATTTTGAATTGGTTGATTTAAAAATATTCAATGCAATGTGGGTTTTCATCATGGTAAAATATAAATATTTTTATTTCTTTAAACTTATGAATTTAAGTGGGTGCAATTTATTGTAGTGGTGTTATTAGCCTAATATTTTGTTTTCTATATCAAATTATGACACAACTGAATATATTTTTTATGGTATAATTCTATGTGGTAAGATTACTCTATAAAAATATTTTAGGATTCCATATTATTTGAATAATTTTATTAATCATGAAACTCAAACTTAGAATTTTGTTAAATAAGTGGAGAATGAGCTAGAAGTTACAATATTTGTGAAAAGTATTGTAAAAGTGGGATCCTATCCACTATAAATGTGATGAAAGGAATATTACAATAATGAAAGATAAGATTTATTGATGATTCCACATGCTTATAAAAATTATTAGAGAATATTTTCATGAAAACAGTAGTACTAAACCTTTTTTGTCTACTCTAATAATAATTGAAAGGTGAAATTAATATTATAAGTGTCATCTAATGTTTCAAAAAATAATATTACAAGAGGTATCAAAGGAAGTGAAGTTTATATTTTTTTACATAAATACAATTTTGGGAGAGTGATAATTTACTAGAAAGTGACACCCTTATTTTATAAGGTAGAGTATTTATCGAGGACTCTATATTTTTCCTTGAAGATGAGTGTTTTATTTAGATTTTTTGTGAAATGGGTAGTAGGAATCATGATGAATCCATGAATCTATTAGTCCCTTATATGTGGAGTAGGAATCATGACTTGATGATTTTTTGGATTCATGATAGTGGTGTAAAATAATTAATAGGAGAGATTTTTAGGATTTAATTGAGAATTGGTGTTGGTATTGAATTTATTGGAAATGTGTTAATATTGGATTTGTTGGATATATGTTAGTATTGGATTTATTGGTAACATGTTGGAGATTGATTTATTGGAAAAAATGTAATAAAAATTTGTTTTATAATCATGGATAGTGATAAATTTGTTTTCAACATATGTTTATTATTGGTGTTAGATTTATTATCAACACATGATTGGTTATTGGATGTTTTTCTAGAAGTAGATGTCTGGAATGATATATGGTTTTTTTGAAAGTTATTATAAAAGAAGTATTTGATATTTTTTGGAAGTTATTCTATAATAGGGGATGAATATGTTCAAAATAATAATTAATGGATTTTGATAATGCAGTTGAGTTGGATAGAGTTCATTTGATAAATTTTAAAAGTTGTAGAAAATACCATGGAATGAGTATTAGTGTTACACCATGAGTAGGGTTACTAGAAAAATGAAAAATTCATAATAATACCTGTATATATGAAATTATGCAGCCCACATTTTAAATGAAATGGAAAAGTATGGATAATGTTATAGTGATACATGAAGGTCACATGTAGCAATGTGTAAGGTACTTCCAAAAGATAATATGATGTCATAGAGAAGGATGATGAAGTTTTGGATGTTTTTGGGAAGGAATTATAAAAATTATATATATAGGATATAAGTAACATCCTAACACCCTAATTCAATATAATAAATCTACATCATTCTATGATTGTTTCATGAGGAATAATTCACACCATGTAGAGGTGTACCCATGAGAATTAATATCCAAAATGTTTTGAAGGTGACTAGTTGATCACACTATGGGAGATGGAATATCAATATTCATGAACTTTTTAATGGGAATATAGATAATTCCATTTATATATAAGATTTATTCATGTAATGGTAATAAGGGACACACTATGAGGGTAATGTGTAAGATTTATTCATGTTACGGGGAGTTTATACATTTTGTGAAGTGTCTTAGGAAGACCTTGGTGGTTCTACATACTTTGTGATTTCCATGCCATATATGACATTTCAGTATGAATGATTAAGTATACATGGAGTCCATGTGGACACACTATGATGAAGAAAGTCATGTTTTCATGTTCTAGTAAAAGGATAATTATTAGATATTCTACATAACATGTTTTTTCTCTGTGAGCTATGAAATTTTGATGTTAACAATTACAATCTATAATAAAGAGAATCACGCAGTGTAGTAGATTAAGATTGAGCCTCTGGTTTCAAAAGAGAACGAGATTCATATGGTGATGAAAATGTTTATTCCTAAAAGTATTCAAGTGAATATATGTAACAAAATAACACGGGTCGACATGACATGCCACCCAAGATGGCTCGATACAAGGCATAAAGTCAATTCCAGATAACCATTGGTTAGCGATAACCAAATGGGTATCGATATACATAACTGTGGGAATGATTTACCCCTAAAATATAATAACTAAAATCACTTAAAATAAAGGATTAAAATAAGGAATAACAAACCTAGAAAGTCTAAGTCCATTACAATATCCTTCTATAAGGACTTATCATCCCTGGAAAGTGTCTCTAGAGGTCTTGCTCAACCATCTTGGGCCACTGAGCCTGCACATCAGACTCCCGATTCCAATATTCTTCTTGAATACTCCCATAATTAAAAAAACTCAAATATTTGTCACCGTATTCCTTCTCAATACATTTTCAATCCAATCAATTTTTCATAGTATATGTTTCTCAAATTATGTCTAAATAATACCAAGTTTTCTTACTTTCCTAATTGTAGACATCTAAATAAAACTTCATTATGATTTATCACATGCTTCAACCCATTAACTAAGTGACAAACCATACTATCTCCCATCACCAAGTTTCCATAACAACCCAAGTCCCACTCTATAGGTTGACATCATTTATTAATTCTTTATATCCTCTAATAGATACCCTTATATGAGTATCAATCATCTACCAGTACAACTCAACCACTTATGCGCACACACAAAACCAACCACATCTATGTATAGGTTAGGTTCACCTACATAACACTCCCAATGTGCACTAAGAAATTCCATCATTACCAAAACATAACCATGAAAATATCTCATTGTTAGCTGAATATTGGCACTCATAATCATTTCCAAAAACTCCCATACATTCTCACATCACTGAACCCAATAGAATAACTCAAGGACCCATCCACTTACCTAGACATGACTCTTATAGTTTGACTCTACACATCCTCACATGGGCTTGTTAGTGACCAAAATATTTATAGGATTTTCATGAACCACGACTTATCATTAATAAAATTATAAACTACCATGATGAGATAACACCCACAACAAATTTCCAAACTTGAATTTCATCACCACACTACTCATCCCTTGATAGGTCATTGATCATTCCCTAAAAGAACTAATTGTCTCACACACCTATAACACCATGACTTATGGGTCTCTTATTTACCAAATTACAGAAGCCTTTCCCCATGAATACATTATGTCTTTTTTATGTTTGAATTATTAAGGATTCTATTAAAAGTAAACATTTTAAATTTTTTTTTACTTCTCATTTTTAAACCCTTTGTGTCAATTTAATAAATTTTTATTAGGAACTATTTATTATATTGTTTTCAATAGTAATCTAATTCCCTTAAAATATAAATAAATATATTTTTCACTTTAATGTTTAAAAAAATATTGTGAAAAAGTATGTATTTTCACTTATATTTATCATCTTCGGATTGTTTTCCATGTAGTGATATTTTAGTCACAATTTATATGTTATTATGATATAATTTATTTTAAAAAATGATAATTATAATATTCTATGATTTCTTAAGTTTTTGTTATGTGATTTTTTTTAATTATTAAAAAAACAATTATTTTTCCATTTCAAGAATTATTATCACTCTTTTTCCTTTATATCCCCCATACCTCTTCTCTTATATCTTTCCTATAGGCTTATCCTTCTCCTAGGAACTAAAATTCATTTTTCATGAGGATTTAGGGATTTAGGATTTCTGAGTGTTTTTTATGGAAGGTGACATGTTGTGTATTGGTTACCATTCAGTTTAAAGTAGGTGTTTCTTTTCTCTTCCTTGATTTTATAATTCATGGAATGTGTATACTTTATAAATTTATTTTCAATTAATGTAAAGTAATGTATGAGTTCTTGTGTAAAAATGATAATTTCTTTATTAAATTATAGGATTGACATAAGGGGTTTTTTCATAATAATTTCACGTACTATTCTTAAATTAGATTAATTCGCATGAAAAGCATATTTGAAAAACTTAATAGGGTCATTTAAATGTTTTCATAGTAAATCTAGGTATTATGAATTTTTTGTTTTTTCAAAGGAATTTTCCATGTGCTTGGAGAATGTTTTGGAAATAAAAATGTATTATTTTTAAAGTGATTCCAAAATCATTGAAATGATGAGACTTTAAAGAAGGGGAGTGAGACTCTACATACTAAGTTGATTTTCATTTGAAGACCAATTTTAACTTTAAAAAGTAAATGGGTTTTTTCTCATGTGACCCTCAATGATTTCCCCTATACTTGTTTCACTAGTTATGGGTTATTGATTATTTATATGATGGATTTATGATGTGAAAATGGGATGTTATATGTGATGGTGTTGGAGGTGAGGTGAGAGGAATTTTTTGGTAATTATCTTGATTTATTTCTCACCTCCATGGTTGTTTGTTTATGGTAACTCAGGTGTCTAGGTGGGAGGTCTTGATTCATGCTACCCTAGTTGGTATACACACTTCTATGGCCCCCCTAGTTGTGTTTAAGATAAGGATAGTGGGAAGCTTCCATTATGATGAGTTAAGTATGGTTTAATTGGGTGGATACTGTTATTGTTGGATGAAACATATATTAGATGTTGGTTGATATAGTTATAGTGCCATTTTGGATTGTCACACACTAATACCTAGGTTATATCCCATGAAATTTTGTTACTTGATCAATGGTTCTATATAGAGGATTAAATTAGTATATTAATTAAATCCCCCTTATGCTTGTTTTATTAGTGTAACTATTAATATTAATTTTCTTTACTATTATATTGTTCCTTCATCACATGGTTCCCTTCTTCATTGTGAATTTATTTTCTCTAATTGATATGGGTTCTTTATGAGATAATTAATGTTTGATTTTCAAGTGGAAAACAAATTTATGTATTATGAGATGGGTGTTACCTATATTTCCCATCATTTTATTGGGTAAAAGATTATATATCATGATATATAAATGTTATGTGAATAGGTTAGTAAGCCTATAGGTTCAAAAAGGGTGAGTGTGATTGCATTAATATCTACTCATAATAATACATGTGAATAAGTTAAAAAGTTTCTATGTTCACGGGTGAGTGTGATGGTGTTGGTGTTATTCTCTAATCATAAATTTAAATGTGAATATGGTTTTGAGTAGCCAGTGGGGGGGGGGGGGTCAGAACACCAAAAAAGGAGTTCACCCAACAATGATGGGCTGGCCAGTACATAAGCTTGATGGGAGGAACACTGAAAACTAGTGATAAGAGCTATATAGGGGGTGTCATGAGGCTTTTAAGGCATGAAACCATCACTAATTTTCATTATCTAGATAGAGGGAAGTGACAATTACATCTAGTTATTTTGTTAGGGGTTCAATTTTAAAATGATTCAAGTGTTTTGAAATGTTTCTTAAAAAATTATATGTGTTCAACATACCCTTTTTTGGTTTTAAATTGCTTTAAAATGGTTTAAAAAAGAAGTGGGGTTTCAAGAAAGGATGTTTGGAACTAATTGGTTTATTTTAAAAAGTGTTTGTTATTTTAAAGAGGAATTTGTGTAAATGGTTGGTTTTTTAATGGAATTTCAACTATTATTTTATAAATAGTTTTCAAAGTATATTTAAAGTCTATAACCATTTTATCCTTGGTAAATTTTTATATCAACATTTTGTGTATTTATTTTGTTAAATACTAATATCACCAAATCAAATAGAATGGATATGAATAAAGAATGTATGAATTCCAATAGTCTGAAAAAGAGTATGAAGATGGAGTGAAAGAGTTCATCAAGTTTTAAAAAGATTATGCATACGATTCTTCTCAAATCCTTTGTCTATGTTTATTTTGTTGTTATTAAAGACATGTTAGTCTAGAGGAGTTTAAAGAACACTTGATCTGTTATGGAATAGATCAAAGTTATAAATGTTGGAATAATCATTGGAAAAAAGCGAATGTAGCTAGTGACTAGGATAAAATTGTGTTTTATGGATCGTTTGATATGAATACAAGCGTGTAAAATAAAGAAGACCGTATCGAGGACATGATTACAGATGTGCATGATGACAAAGATCGTATTAAGGAAATGACAAGAACTGTTGAAGATGAACTTCATGATTTCCCAAAATTGTTTAAGCAATTAAATAGTTGTGAAAATATGCCATTATATGATAGTTTCACTAAATATACCACATTTTCAGCCATACTGAAGCTGTATAATTTGAAAGCAGGAAATAGACGGAGTGAATCCAATTTTACAGAATTACTTTCTTTCTTGAATGACATGATCCCAAAAGATAATGAGCTCCTGACCCGAACATATGATGCCAAAAGAATGCTATGATCGATGGGGATGATATCTAAAAGAATACACGCCTACCCAAATGACTGTATATTGTTTCTTAAGGACCAAAAATCACTTAGATAATTCTTAAAGTGTGGTGATTCTCGATATAAGAAAAATGAATCCAGTCCTACAAAGTTTCATGGTACTTTCAAATCAATCCATGGTTTAGGTGCCTATATGGAAGTGATGAGACTATAGGGAAATTGACGTGTCATACAGATAGAAGAAATAAAGATGGAAAACTATGACATCTGGTAGAATCTCCTTAGTGTAATAGAATTGACCATGAGTATCTTGAATTTGGAAACGAGCTAGGAAACCTTTGTCTTGTGTTATCTATAGATGGAGTGAATCCTTTTTGTTTTCAAATAATCACTCACAATACATGGCTGATTATGTTGGTAAATTATAACTTTCTACCATGGTTATGCATAAAACTAAAACACATCATGTTTTTTATGCTTATATCAGGACCAAAACAACCAGGTAATGATATTGATGTTTATTTGTATCCATTGATCGAGGATTTGAAATTATTGTGGGATTCAGGTGTTACGATGTATGATTCTTACAGAAATGAATATTTCACATTGAGATCCATGTTGTACAGGATGATAAATGACATTCTTATGTATGGGAATTTTTTAGAATATATCATTAAAGTAACTCTTGGCTGTCCCTTCTACGAACAAGGCACACAATCAATTAGGTTGAAACATTCATCAAAAATTTTGTTTCTAGGACATCAAAGATTTATACCCCAATGGCATAAGTACCGATCCTAGATGAAATCATTCTATGGAAGTTTAAATGAATGTACATCACCATCTCCACTAAAAAGTGATCAACTATTTGAGAAAGTTAAAGATGTGGTCACTGCTTTTAGTAAACTGTTTTCAAAAAACCTTACGAAAACTGATTGAAAAAGGAAATCATTTTTTTTTGAATTACCATAATAAAATTGTCTGTACATCATACATTTTCTTGATTTTACACATGTTGAAAAAAGTGTATGTGATAGTGTCATTGGAACATTTCTAAATTCACCTGAAAAAATAAAGGATGGAATTAAGTCTAGGTTGGACATGGTTGATATGGGAATACGAGAAGAGTTGGCACCAGTAAAGGGTGAAAAAAAACAAACATTTCTTCCTCCTGCTGCATACACTCTTTATAGGTAGGAGAGATATCCGTTTTTCAACTTCTTGAATGACATAATGTTTCCAGAGGGGTATTCATCGAATATCAAGAACATCGTGTCAATGAAACATTTAAATTTAAAAGGTATTAAATCACATGACTGCCATATTTTGATGCCAGATCTAATTTCTATAGCTTTAAGTTGCATTTTTCCCAATAATGTCCATCATAAATTAATGAAGCTCTGTTTATTCTTCAAATATATATGTAGAAAAGTTATAGAACCGGTGAAATTATCGACTATGGAAAGATAAATTATCATCATATTATGTGAATTGGAAATGTATTTCCTGCAAAATGATTTGATATTATGGTTCAATTGATAGTTCACTTGGAGAGAGAGATTCAGCTATGTGGTCCTGTGCACTATAGATGGATGTACCCCATTTAGCGGTATATAATGATTTTTAAAGGGTATGTTAAAAATTGAAGTCATCCAGAGGATTGTATTACGAAGTGATATATTGTTGAGGAAGCCGTTGATTTTTTTACCGAATACCTGTTCGGTGTGCAAAGAATTGGTCTAAAAAAATCTCATCACATTGGGTAACTTTTAGGTGAAGGAATTTCTAGAAAGTATGTCATCACAATCAATATTATATATTGGGAATAGGCCCCCCTTTACATTTTTCATAATAGTTTGGACATTGACCCATATGTTTAAACCCACAAAGAAATTCTTAGGCATTCAAATCCATCAAGGGATGAAAAATGGATATCAAATAAACATAATCAATAGTTTATAGGATGGTTTCTAGACCATTTTTTAAGGATTCAAATGAAAATCTAGACTCAATTTTAGAACAACTTCGATGGATAGACGAAAGAATAAGTATGTATATATTATCTTACAATGCTTATGTAATTAATGGTTATACGTTATATACTAATGAACATGATGAAGAAAGTACCAGAAAGAATAGTGGAGTTACACTTGTGGCTGAAGCAATGCATGTTTCTGGTGCTAAGGACATAAATCCAATTTACGCAAATATGTCATATTTTGGGATAATCAAAAAAATATGGGAGTTGGATTATAAGACATTCCAAGTGACAAATTTTCAATGCAAGTGGGTTGATAATAGAAGTACTATTAAAATAGATGAGTTGGGATTTGTAAAAGTTTATTTCAGTAAGGAAGGGTACAAAGATGAACTGTTTATAATGGAATCTTAGGAAGTAAAAGTATTTTATGTTCTAGATCCCACTAACCAAAACTGGTCAATTGTTCTGTTATTGACCGAAACCACTGAAGAGGCAGATGAAAATTCAAAGGAGGATGACCCTTTCATTGGGATGTCGCAATTATTTTTCAGCGGTACTAGCATAGATAGTTTTTTGTATATTAGAGGAGACCATAATGTAGGGATTTAGATAGTAGATAGAGGGGTGAAATCCCTTCAACCTTTAAAAAAGAGAGAGTTAAATAATTAGGTTTTATATTTTTTCTAATATACATTGTGTTACTTTATGATAATATATGTTTGATATTGCTTTTATGTTATCTAAATTAAATTTTAAACCACTTGTGAAGATAATGACTTATGCATGTGATGATGCTCCCAATCCCGAGGCACAATAGTTTTCTCAACCTACTTCTGCTCGTAGTGCAGATGAACAATCAGTTTCTCAACCTGTTGTCTTAAGTTAATATTTGTTCATTACTGCTTTTATGCTATCTAAATTAAATGTTAAACCACTTTTGTAGATAATGACTTCTGCACATGATGATGCTCCCAATCCCCAGGCACAACAAGTTTCTCAACTTGCTGCTACTTGCAGTGCAGACAAACAACAAGTTTCTCAACCTTTTGTGGCTCCTAGTGTAGAGGTATAAACACCATCTGCACATGTTGATGCTAGCCCTCCGGAGCTAGAGGAACATATTGATGATGGTGGATTAAAGGAAATGAAAGGTGAAGAAACACTGATGATGCAGAAAAAATAGGACCATAGTAGTTTGACGGTATTAGAAAAAATAATTAAGGCTAAAGAGAAAGGCATCAAATATGAGATTGGATAGAATAAGCGGGGCCAACATGTTAACCCCAATAAGGCCATGTTCAGTAGTTACATTGGAATATTCACTTGGAAATGCGTGGAGATTGATGTAACTTCATGGTACCATGTTGTGGCTGAGATTAAGACATTGATGTGGGGAGATATTATGGTAACATTATGATATCATTTTTTTAATTTACTAAAAATTAAATAATGAAACATTGAATTACAGTTCATCATCTCTTGTAGAGTGAATTTATAGTAGAGGAATCACACAAATACTATGTCTTATGGGTTACTGAAAAGATTCAAAGGTGTTTTTGCACAATTGTAACGAAATATAATCTTAAAGATACTGAAGGAAACATAAAATTGCACCCACCTCTTATTTATGCACACCTGATAACCCATGCATCATGGGATGAGTTTATTCAATGTTGTGTGAAGCAGTATTTTTAGGTACATTGTCTCTAGTAATACATTGTTTGATGGTACGTGTATTCATCACTTTAATTGAAATTGTTTTATTTATGAAATAGAAAATGAGTGATAAAAATAAACAACGGGAATCAAAACCAAAGTACCCCTATCGTAAAGCAAGGATGGGGTACACATCACTTGAAAAAAATTTGGTACATATTTTAAATATATCATAATACTTTTATGTGACATAAAACAACACAATAACTATGTTATTTTGTTTATATATAGCTTGAATAGTCCAAAACCACAACCACTTCCATCCCACACCATGTTCTATGGAAGGAGGCATGTGAAACTAAATATGAAAAACTAATAGATGAAAATACACAAAAAGTGTGGGAAACATGTGTAAGTATAAAATAATAAAAAATTTGGTTTTCTATAAATTTCTATTATGTAAAAATTATTACTTATTTTCCTATATTTTTTATCTAACGTAGTCACAAGAATAAAAAACACCCACACTAGATGAAGAAATAGTTTTAGTGGACTTGAAGCAGCTAGAAAAGTATAGCCATGTTAGAGGTCCATGTTTTGGGGTGACACCCCAAACATATTTTGAGAAAAAAAACAAGCGGAGGATCAAACTAAGGAAATGAAAAAGATTAGAGAAACATTATCTATGTTTCAAGAAGAATTAAAATACCAGAGAGATTTAATAGAAAGTTTTATGGGGGGGGGGGGGGGTAAATAGAAGTAAAAACTAAAGAACAACCCACGCGTGAAGATGTCGCCCCACCCCCAACAGTTTTGAGGCAAGCCATTACCCTCAAAAACAATTCTTAACTAAGGTAGTAATTTTTTTAATAATTGTTTCTATGAAATGTGAATCAGATAGACACTAGACACCGATACCTTTTCGGAATTGATATTCTATAAGGTGAAAATGACTATGATTTATATCTATCAACACCCACCCATCTCCTCATAGCAAGGTCTACAATGTTCAATATCCATAATGACATGCTACATAACAGAACACTTTTAACAGATCATGTCAGAGTGTCTATTACTGTATCCCTAGAGCTGAGCACCGATCTACCTATTCCAATTGATGATGCAGATATTCACATGGTCAAAAAATCTCTAGGAACATTCATCACATGGACGTCACATATTGTAAAAAACATGTCAACAGTGAGGTATTAATTTAAAATTTAATTTTCAAGATAAACCTTAAAAATTTAATGAAAAAAGGTCTGAACCGATGCATGTTATTACAGACAGACAAGGGGAAGGGGGTGAAACAAAAGTCTGGTTCAAAACCATCTCAAGGATCAACCAACCGATCAAAATGATCTACCCAAATCATCTTAACCCCCTATTTTATATACACATTTATTATTATTGAAGACTCATGTGGATACGAAGTTGAAAGATGGTGGTAATCACATAATTGATTTTGAAGAAAATATGTACAGAGGGGAAGATCCATACTTCATAGGTGTTAAGAGTGAAACTGAAATCCTCGACTATGATTGGTTAGGAGGATCAGTTGTAAATGTTTACATGAGGTATGTCTTCATGATTTGATTTTCCAAAATATGATATACTATGATAATTATGACTAAATACATTTCATATTTTTCATAGGCATATATATGAAAAAAATTTGAAGGGATTTTCCCATGAACAAAAATTTGGATTTGTTAGTCCTCACATCACCTCTACAGAACAAGAAGACATAACTTCTAAGAAACATTGTGAAATAGTGGTAGGACTGCTCAAATCATTTAACAAAATAGTTACAGATGATAGAATATTATTAATAACATCAATTCATGGGTAAAACTATAAAATTTAATAGTATCAAATATATTTTAATTTCGTTCATTAATTATTATTTTTTTGTTCTTAGGCATCATTAGATGCTTGTTGTAGTCAAATTGGATACTCCAAAAATTTATTTTCTAGATTCAATGCATGAATATCCAACAAACCAACCACAAATATTGGATTTTGTCATTTTTTAATACACTACATCTAACATTTTAGAACTAAACATCTAGTTATATAATTTATATTATCTTTTAATGAAGATTCTATTATGATAGGGTGATTCATGAATATCGTCTACATCATGGAATGAAGATAGGGGAAAAGGATAAGAAACCTAACAAGTAATACGATTGGATAAGTATCAGGGTATATATAATAAGACTTCACTAACCAAACACATATAGAAAATTAATTATTTTTCTTAATGTTTCTGCTGTGCCTGAAAAAAAACGATAAATAATGTGGTTATTATGTTTGTAAATTTATGAAAGAGATCATATTCCATGAACAAACCAACATCCCTGAAGATGTATTTTCAAATATAATTGATATTTAATTTAAAATAATTATTAATCCTTTGTGAATTTATATTTTTTTAGTACTATCATGACTTTTTAAAATAGTCATATTCACAAGATGATATAGATATGCTTAGAACTGAATGGGAAACATACCTGATGGAAGAATGTACAAATATACAATGAAGATAGTAAAATTATCAAATAATTTCAACTTTAATAATCTTGTTGGCCTTATCTTTCTCTTTTCTTGATGGTAATATTGTGATTTTTATAGGCTAAAATCCTCGCTTAAAATCATGTCCGTTGGTGGTCCTTTTTTGCGTACTAAATTAATTGCATGTTGATTGGTTTTTAAAAGAAATTGGTGGTCCTCATTTACAAGGTATGTGTGTTTTTAATTGAACACAAAAGATAACAAGTATCCAGAAGTGGTTTACACATCCCTTGAATTTTTTGTGACATCTTGAGACATAACGAGCACATGATATTACTCCACTCTTCTCATTTTTTACAAAAAGAAGGGGTTTTCTCTAAAAAACATTGAATAAATCTAAAACATTGGCAGTTCCCATATTTAGTTGACCCAGTGAAGAACCAACTGTTATATATTCATTCAAAGGTCCTGAATATATAACAGTTGGTTCTTCACTGGGCTGACTAAAGCTATGTTGCATAAGGAGGATGTTATTCAGTGTCAACTGTACAGGGATCAAATATTTTTCCATAATACTTATAAACGGGGTATATTGAGCATATTGAGCAGGATAGGTCTCTTTTTTAGGTTTCATAGGGAAGGGTGATTGATTTTTATGTTGAAAAATGTACTTAAAATTTGTTCTGATACTTTAGGACAATGATCCATGAGTCATTTTTGACGTGTAGGAATCAACTGCACCTCAATACGATGAACATTGTCATCGGTATGACTCTAAATGTGTCTTTATTTAAAATTGACATTAATTCAAGTAAAGAAACACAAATGGCATACTGAAAACTGAGGAAATACATTCCGATTGTTTTTATACTTTAGGAAAATGATTTTTCAATCATTTATGACGTGTAGGAATCAACCACACCTCAATCCGATGCACTGTGTCACCAGTATGACTCCAAATGTGTCTTGTTTTTTAAAATTGACATTAATTCAAGTAAAAAACACAACTGAAATACTAAAAACAAATAAAACACATTTGGATTGTTTTTATATGTTAGGAAAACAATCCATGAGTCAGTTACGACGTGTAGGAATCAACCCCACTTCAATCTAATAAACAATGTGACCGGTATGACTAAAAGTGCCCTCTATCAGTTTAAAATTGAAATTTTAGTTCAAAACATGTCACTCATTGAAAAAAAAATAAAACACACTTAAATTTTATTCCAAATTAAGGATAGCCATTTATAAGTCCTTTGTGATGTTTATGAAGTAGTATCACATCAAACCGATGCACGATACGACCGATATGACTCATATTGCATGTTTTCGGTTTGAAATGACATTTTAGTAAAAAAACTGACATACTGAAAACTAAGGAAATGAATTCCAATTGCTTTGATACTTTAGGAACACGATCTATTAGTAATTTGTGATATGTTGGAATCAACCAAACATCAATACGATGCACGTTGTGACCACTATAACTCCAAATGTGTCATGTTATTTAATATTGACATTAATTCAAGTAAAAAAACACAACTGACATACTGAAAATCAAGAAAATGCATTCGGGTTGTTTTGATACTTTAGAAAGATGATCCATGAGTCCATTGTGATGTGTATGAATTGATTCACACTCAAATTTACCCAAAATAAGAAGGTAGGATGGTCCTTGTAGTCTAGCTTGGGTTGTCAAATCCTTGGAGACCTAAGAAGTACCTACAGACACGTACATTCTATGGATTGTTTCTGGATATGAAGTAGCCAACTTGGGTTGATTTTAGATGGGTTTAAGGTATCACTAATAGTCTTAAGTTAATTCAAATTAAGGTAATGAGTTTATCCTAGGTTATCACTCAGGGTGGATTGGATAAATTCCTTTCTTAATGATTTCAATTTATTATAATTGAGATGGGTTCATTTAAGAAGATCAAACATAATCATCACTTACTAGTTTAATGCCTACACACCCTAATACTAATCACCTATACACTTTAAGGATCAATTAATTGAGCACTCCAAGGTAAAGGTTCGTATTAGAACTTGAAATGTGTGACCTTAAATTCAATAAGGATGAAGAGGTTTTAAAATCATCAAATAAAAAACTCATTTAAAAGAAGTGATTAGCCATTAATGGAGTGAGAAATAACATCCAATCCATCCCCTTTCTACTCCCTTGGATCAACCCATAAAATATTTATCCCTCCATTGATGACATGTCTTCAACGGAAGCAGGAAGTAGACTTACGAGGGTGGAATTGAAGAAGTAAAAAAAACAACAAAAATCGATCACTCCACCATTGTGTGATAAATATCACAAAGTATGGTGTGAATAAATTCAAACCTTGAACCGATGGTATCAATGTGAAATGTAGAAAAAAAGAATAAGAGTAGAAGAAGAACTTTTATTAAGAAACTAGGATGAATTAAAACAACTTACATGTGAAGGAAGAACGTTACAAAGACAAATTAGCAGCATAACATTAAGATGAAAACAAAGCTCAAAGATGAAAAAATATCCCACCAACACTACCTTAAATAGGAATTTTGGAAGCCTTGGGTCGAGCCTCTAACAGTAAAAAGCATCCCACTTGATTATGGTAGGCCTAGGGTGGTGGAAAGATTGTGGAACTTGGACTTTTCCACACTTGACCTGATGTGGAAGCCATCTTTCATCCACCGAACAAATGTGCTTGGAAGGCCTTCTATATGGCTGAATCAGAGTAGGTCATAGAATAACCAAATTGATCCCCGAATGTATCCTAACCTCCTGTAAAATTTAGGCACATTTGAAGTTGTGTATTACGATATATGATCATAATGGTAGGATTTTTTCTAGGCTGCAGAATCTGGCTGATAATTTTATCTCCAAATTGAGATGCCTTAATGACCACCATGGAAGCTGAATTAGCACTGGATCTTGCATAATTATTTGTTCCTCTACATTCATTCTATCATAAAAAAAATTTGGGATTCATTGGGACTGTATGTTGGGCCCCATATTCTCATCAGTGGGCTGGTGTCCAATATGACTTCTCCAAAATTGTTTCCATTAATCACAAAATATCCCTATATTCTTCCATGAATTCTCCATTGATCCATGAATGAAAGATGTTCATATTGAAGTTTAGATCAATTTACCAAAATATCAAATTAAAATATGGATAATTACATTCCTTAAAATCAGATGAATCATTGGTTACTTTAAATGATGTTAAAAAATGTACCACATAATAGTGCATTTTAAGAAGGAATTACAAATAAAATGTGAAATGATGTTCAAAGTGTAAAATGAAATAAAATGGTGTTTATGACTAATAAATAACATGAATATTATATAAATTAACAATGAATATTATCCTCATTTAGTGGCTAATCACACCCCCCAACTTGAGTTTTGCTAGTCCTGAGCAAAATATATCTCAACAATATGAAATTCGAATTCTATTTTCCAAAAACATTTTAATACATAATGATCACCAAAAACCCTTATACCAAATAATCATGAAACCCATCAAAATATTTTAATACAAGATAGTTTCATAAGCAGATCCCAATCCCAATCCCATTCCTTTGTTCAAATTCATTGCCATATTTCATCCAATATCTATTAAGTATGAGGATGTGTTGTGTATCACAATAGACATAGGGGTTCATCTTTATTCAAGGGGGAAATGATGGAATCACTAGGTGGAATCACATCTCAATATTAAGATGATTATTCATTTTTTTATTGTATTTTTTTTGTTTTTGCAATTTTTCCATGGTAATTGAAGTTGCACTCAAAAGAGTCAACCCCTATAGCGAGACTTTGCCGATGACTCCCAGGATCAAAGACCTTAGGGAACCAAGTGAAACCCACATACTTGGGAATCATCTCAAGTTAACTCAGTAAAAAAAAAATTCAAATTACCAAAAATAGAGATAAAATTACAAACTATGGGCCAGAAAACTATGGAGTCACGATCCCCAAGTGCCGAAAGCCACACATTAGGTCATTTCAATGCTATACGTGCAAATTTATTATTTTTTAATTTTTTTATTGAATACTCATATTTAAACTAAAATGATCACGAAACCTATGCTATTTATTTGGGGGACCCCACGAACTCAAACTAATACCCCGCTATCCAAAGGACGTGCATTGTGATTTTTTTATTTGGATGAAAATATAAACAATGAAATATCACATTAGACAACCACACTTTACAAAATCTATGCTCATGAAATTATACAAGGATTAAAATCAGAATCGAGGAATGCTAAATTATTTGATATTCAGTTTCAAAGTGTGCAATGTGTATTTCCATGTTTAAAGTTAAAGAAATTTTTCCTTCCATTTACACACATTCTGTTTTCAAATCATTCATTCATTTTTTTACACAATTTTTTTTATTTCATCTCCCCCCCCAAATTAAAATAACACTATCCCCAGTGTTTGAATAAATGAAAATTTAGAAGGAGTAGAGGCAGATAAGGGAAGTTTAAAAAGGAAATTGAAAGATGAGGATCATGGAATGGAGTCACCTGGTGGTTGAAGTTGAAGTTCTTGCTGCTCTAATTTAGTCCTTTTATATCCATGTCTCTTGCAGAGTTCCCTAGTAGAAAAAGGGAAAAAGAGAAAAAAAAACAATATATATATATATATATTTATATAATAAATAAAATAAAATATAAGTATATATATAAAAATTATAGAATAAGGAAGCACAAAAAGCTGTAGGTCAGTGGTAAGCGCACACCCCTGTCTCCCTTAGGTCCTAGGTTCAAATCCCCACAGCTTCGCCGGTTGTGACAGGGTTTGACCCACGACCTATGATGTGGCCCTTATTATTATTCTTATATTTTTATTTATTTATTTTTATTTTTATTTTAACCTACAAACACATAAAAATAAAATATAATAAATTGATGATACATTGTCTTCTTTTTACATTTCTGGGTAAGGTATTACTCAAGGATCACACCACATGACACATATGAATATGATGCTCCCCTTTCATACCCATCCATACTCATAATAGAAGAACATGTCAAAAGTCTATTTTTTTAAATATCAAAATTATTAATAAAAAAATGATTCCAAAAAGATTAAAAACATGAAAACCATGAGTTGCCTCCCATGCAGCGCTTTGTTTAACGTCGTTAGCCCGACATGAATCCTAAATCTATCAATTTTTTCTTAGTTAATAGGTTGGATCAGTTAACTCAACCTCTATTTTCTATTTATTGAATGATTAAATGGATGGTTTTAACCTTTGACCATTGACCTTGAAAATGTAACCACTTGTGGGATCTTGAATCTATACTGCCCCATGGGGGTACACATGATGCACTATGAAAGGACTTGACCATCTAGACCTTAACTTTCCTGGGTGTAAATGAATTTTTGAACTATAAAAGAGAAAAAGTTTTCCTGGTTTAAAATGTTTGACCTTGATATTCCTAGAATGTTAGGATTGAACTCTAGCTTTATTGATCCATGAATTTTCATAAGACTCCATCCTTAGTTCCTCCAGATCATTGAGATCTAATTTCCTTTTCGTTCTAGCCAATGAGAGGTCATAATCCATTTTCTTAATTGCCCAAAATTCCTTATGCTCAATTTCAACAGGTAAATGGCATGCTTTTAAATAAACCAACCTATATGGTGACATTCCTAGGATGGTTTTGTATGCTGTACGATATGACCAAAGAGCATCCAAGAGTTTCTCGGACCAATATTTCCTAGAAGGATTAATAGTGTTTTCAAGAATATTCTTAATCTCCCTATTTTCTAACTTAGCTTGACCATTGGTTTGAGGATGGTACGTAGTGGAAACATTATGAGAAATCCCATACTTAGAAATGAGTGAAGAGAATGGACGGTTGCAAAAATGGGTTCCTCGATCACTGATTATAGCTCTAGGAATTCCAAATCTAGAGAATATGTTTTATTTTAGGAATCTAATCACAGTTTGATGATCATTGAATTTTGTGGGAATGGCCTCAACCCATTGTGATACATAATCAATAGCTAAGAGAATGTAGAGGTATCCCTTAGAGTTTGGGAAAGGACCCACGAAATCGATTCCCCAGCAGTCAAATATTTTAATCACTAAGATAGGAGTGAGTGGCATTTGATTTCTTTTTATGATGGACCCTACTTATTGACACCTAGGACAACTTTGAAAAAATGTGTAGGAGTCCCTTGAGAGAGTGGTCCAGAAGAGACCACACTGAAGAATCTTAGCAGATGTTTTCTTAGAGGAAAAATTGACCTCCACATGCCTCACTATAACAGAATTTAAGGATGGAATCTTGTTCGGATTCTGGGACACACCTCCTAATGACTTAGTCAGGGCAGAACTTATAGAGGCATGGATCATCAAACACATAGTGCCTAACATCATAAATGAATTTCCTTCGAGCTTTAGTCCCTAAGAATTTTGGGATGACTCCTGTAACTAAGAAATTGTCTATGTCGACATACCAAGGGCAGTCACTCACAGAGTATAGGTGTTCATCAGGGAATGAATCAGACACAAAAAGGTGGTTTGAGTTGTCTTTGAATTCCATCCTAGAGAGGTGATCAACTACAAAATTTTCAATTCCCTTTTTATCCTTGATTGTGAGGAAAAATTATTATAAGAGAAGGACCTAGCTAATCAGTCTAGCCCTAGCATCTTGTTTTTGGAAGAGTTATTTTAGTGCAGAATGGTCAATGAACATAGTGATGGGGGATCCTAAGAGGTAGGAACTAAACTTCTCTAAGGCAAACACAATAGCAAGTAACTCCTTTTCAGTGGTGGTGTAGTTGATTTGGGCATCATTTAAGGATTTTCTTGCATAAGCAATGACATAAGGAGTTTTATCACAACATTGTCCTAACACATCTCCAATAGAAAAGTCATTGGCATCACACATAAGTTCTAAAGGAAGGTTCCAATTTGGAGATTTCATAATGGGAGGAGAGGTGAGAGAGGATTTGAGGGTTGAGAATGAACCCTCACATATTTCTGTCCAAACAAATAGAGTATCCTTTACTAGCAGAACAGAAAGGGGGAGGGAGATTGAACTAAATTACTTGATGAATCTTCTATAGAAACCATCATGTCCTAAGAAATACCTCACTTCCTTGAATTTTTTGGGTGATGGAAGGTGACGAATGATGTCAACCTTGACTTTATCAACTTCAATCCCCCTACCTGAGACTAGATGGCCTAGAACAAGTCCCTCTTTAACCATGAAATTGAATTTTTCCCAGTTTAGGACCAAATTATTTTCTTTACATCTTGATAAGACTCTCTCTACATTATGCATACATCCCTCAAATGTATCCCCAAACACAGAGAATTCATCCATGAAGACCTCTAGAAAATCCCCTACCATGTCTGAGAATATTCCCATCATGCACCGCAGGAAGGTTCCAGGGGAATTTCATAAACAAAATGGCATTAATTTGAAGGAAAAGGAGCCGAATGGACAGGTGAATGTAGTCTTGCCTTGATCCTCTAGGGATACCACAATCTAATTGTACCCTGAGTACCTATATAAGAAACAGTAGAAGGCATGACCTGCCACTCTCTCAAGGACTTGGTCAATGAATGGTAAGGGGAAATGGTCCTTCGTGGTGAATGAGTTTAGCTTCCTATAGTCAATGCATACCCTCCATCCACTACTCACCCTAGTTGGAATAATCTCTCCATATTTATTGGTTACCACTGTGATTCCTTCCTTATTAGGAACCAATTGGATTGGGATGACCCACTCACTCTCAGTTATGGGATATATGATACGATCTTTTAACAATTTCATAATTTCCTTCCATACTACCTCCATGAGATTAGGATTGAGTCACCGTTGAGGTTGACGACATGGCTTTGAATCAGATTCCAGAACAATCCTATGAGTCCAGATAAGTGGTATAATCCCAGGAATATCAGACATGGTCCAACCAATGGATTTATTATGTTTCCTAAGGATATATATAAGTATCCTCTCATGATTGGCTTCAAGAGAAGAATAAATGACAATATAATGTGTTTGATTGTCCCTTATGAAGTCATAATTGAGTGTAGTGGGAAGTTCCTTCAATTCATGATCAGGTTGGTTCATAATTTCAGCAGAATATTGGGACATTGGATCAATATCAATTTCTTTTTTTAGAGTTTCATATAGGATTGATTACCCACATATAGAAGTTTTAGCTACAAGATTGGTTTGATCAGATTTAGGGAAGGAAGTTTGATTGGTCTCCATGAATGTGGTTTGCTGAAAGGTTTCATTGATTTTTGGACCTAAGACTTCATCATAAGAGAAATTTAAAAATGATTCAAGCCAAGGAGATAAACTTCCTTCATGTGAACAAAGGAAATCAATCTCATCCTTACTTAAAAATCCATCAAATATTCCTTGATGTTCTATGGATTCATTATCAATTATTATTATCATGTTTACTTTATAAATGTCCTCATCATCCCCTATTTGCGAGCTTGTATTATAGATATTCAAGTATAGAATCATGTTCCCAAAGGTGATGGTCATGTTCCCATTTCGAACTCGGATAACAGAGTTGATTGTTGCAAGGGATGACCAAGGATAATTGGGGTTTGTTTCTTATTTCCTAAGTTTGGATGGTTATCAAGGACAATGAAGTTAGCAGGGTAGATGAAGTTTTCAACCTTTACCAGAATATCCTTTAAAATCCCCTTTGAAACCCTAATTCCATGATCAACAAGTTGAAGTGTGACTGATGTGGGTTGGAGCTCTTCTAGGCATAACTAGCAGTACACATCATATGGTATGAGATTGACACTATCACCTAGGTCACACAAGACCTTGACAACTTTTCTCTCTCTTAGTTCAACATTGATGTAAGGGAAACCCGGGTCTTTCAACTTAGGAGGAATGGTCCCTTTAATGGTGGTACTCACATTAGCATCCAAAAGGACTTGGTTTTATGTGAAAATTTTCTTTTAAAAGTGCACAAGTCCTTAAGGTACTTTGAGTAGGAAGGTATGGTTTGGATTTCATCGAGAAGGGGAATGTTCAACTTGACTTGTGAGAAGATTTCCCTCAATGTTTCACTCAATTCAGGCTTGGTTTTCCCCCTCATGCGTTGAGGAAATGGTGAAGGTTGTGGGGTTGTTTGTTGAAGAGTTGTTTCTTTTACAATGTTATCATGTTTTTTAGTTTGATCATTTGGTTCATTTGAATTTTCATCAAAGTTTGAATCTTCATGTGGGTTCTGAATTAGTTGTTCAGGTTTCTCAATTGATTTCCCACTTCTTAAAATATTCACAACCTTTAGTTGTTCATGAGTTGTTTGAGTGAAAATTGACTCTCCCCTTGAAGTTGAGGATGGAACCGCCTGAGTAGGCATGGGTACCTTTCCATTTTTTATGGTTTGAAGCTCTTGTTTTAGGGAAGAGACTTCCAAGTTCATCCTCTCTATTTGTTTTCACAGTTGTTCTAGTAGGCTTTGTGGAACAGTTTGGGTTGGTGCATGAGAAGATTGGTTTATCCCAGGGGTATATTTTGGAGGTGGTATGGTTTTTTGAAAATGGACTGGTGGCTGTTGGTATTGGATAGGTTGGGTTTGGAACTGGTTATGGTTTTGGTAGTTTTGATGGGGGTAAGGATTTTGTCCCTGTTGTTGGCTAGGTTGCTGGTTATCTTTCCAGCGGAAGCTTGGGTGGTCATTATACCTTGGGTTGAAGTTGTTTTAGTATTAAGGCTTTTGAAAGTTTAAAGAATTTTCTTCAACTGGGGGTCATCCTAAAAGAACATCCTTGATGTATAGAATGGTTGGGCAGTTGTCTGTATTATGGTCATGTTTGTCACAAATTGTACAAACAGGGTCTACAGTTTGGATTTCATGGACTTTCCTAAGGTCTATATCTTCAACCTTCATAGATAGTGCTACGAGTTTATCCCTAAGGCTTTCCTCTTCTCTAAGTGTATGAATTCTAGTAGTTATTTGTGGCTTTTCAGAATAATGTGAAGTTCCCCATGTTTGGTTTTTTTCATAAAGGCATTCTAGATACTCGTAAGCATCATTTGGGGCTTTGTTTTTACAGGTTCCATTACACATCATGTCAATGAATTGTTTGTTCCTCAGACCCAACCCTTCATAGAAAATTATCACTTGTTCTGTAATAGAAAAACCATGATGTGGACCAATTTTTAGAGTTCCCTTGAACCTCTCCCTTGTTTCATATAATGACTCTCCCTCTTTTTTCAAAAAAGTTTTGGATGCTCTTTTTAAGTGCAATTGTTTTGTGGTGGGGAAAATAGTTTTTATAGAATTCTATTTGTAATTGGCCCCAAGAGTTGATGGATGACGTTCTCAAATTTTTTAGCCAATTTTTAGATTGATCCTTTAAAGAAAAAGGAAATAGCCTCATCTTAGCTGATTCTAGTTGATGTGGGGGACACATGGTTTCTACGATGTCATTGAACTCCTTAATATGAAGGTAGGGCATCTCGGACTCCATTCCATGGAATGTTGGAAGGTGGTTTAGGACATGGGGTTTAAATATGTAGTCATCATATCCTAGGGAATTATTTATAATGCATGAGGGGGAATTGGTCTAGGAAGGTGTGAGGTAGTCATTCAGGGTTTGATCAATTGCATTCCCCAAGTATGGGGCTGCCTCATTTGGGTTTCCATTTTGGTTCCCACCTGGGTTTATGAGTTGATTTCTTTGAAGGCCTTACATTGAAATAGGCTCAATTTTTGACTCTGGAGTATTAGGAATATTAGTATCTAATGGAAATATTTCCCTTGGTATACTTGACTCCCCAACCCCAGGACTATCCACCCTAACTAGACGGTTTGATTGATCGCGGGTGTAGGCAAATATGCACAAAAAAAAACGAGAAAGGGACAAGATAAGAGAATTTGGATGAGAAAAGAAGAAGTGGGGGAGAATAGAATGGGTGTTTAGATGAATTACTTGGGTCCCTATCAATGGCACCAAAATTTTATTCATGCTCAAATTAGTCAAAAGTAGAAGGTAGGACAGTCCTTGTAGTCTAGCTTGGGTTGTCGAATCCTCAGAGACCTAAGAAGTACCTACAGACACGTAAATTCTATGGATTGTTTTTGGTTATGAAGTGGACAAATTGGGTTGATTTTAGATGGTTTTAAGGTATCAATAATAGTTTTAAGTTAATTAAAATTAAGTTAATGAGTTGATCCTAGGTTATCGCTCGGGGTGGATTGGATGAATTCCTTTCTTAATGATTTTAATTTCTTATAATTTAGATGGGTTCATTTAAGAAGATCAAACATAATCATCACTTACTAGTTTAATTCCTACATAAACTAATACTAATCACCTATACACTTTAAGGATAAAATAATTTAGCACTCCAAGGTAAAGGTTCATATTAGCACTTGAAATGTGTGACCTTAAATTCAATAAGGATGAAGAGGTTTTAAAATCATCAAATAAAAATCTCATTTAAAAGAAGTGATTATCCATTAATGGAGTGAGAAATAACATCCAATCCAGCCCCTTTCCACTCCCTTGGATCAACCCATAAAAGAGTTATCCCTCCATTGATGACATGTCTTCAATGGAATTGGGAAGTAGACTTACGAGGGTAGAATTGAAGAAGTAAAAAAAAAACAACCACAAAAATCGATCACTCCACCGTTGTGTGATAAATATCACAAAGTATGGTGTGAATAAATTCAAACCTTGAACCAAAATTATCAATGTGAAATTTATTACAACAGAATAAGAGTATAAAAATAACCTTTATTAAGAAACTAGGATGAATTAAAACAACTTACATGTGAAGGAAGAACGTTACAAAGACAAATTGGCAGCATGGCATTAAGATGAAAACAAAACTCAAAGATGAAAACAAATCCTCCACCACCACCACCTTAAATAGTAATTTTGGAAGCCTTGGGTCGATCCTATAATATTAAAAATAATCCCACTTGATTATGGTAGGCCTAGGGTGGTGGAAAGCTTGTGGAACTTGGACTTTTCCACACTTGACCCGAGGTGGCATCCAACTTTCATCCCCCGAATAGACGCGCTTTTAATACCTTCTAGATGGCCAAATATGAGTAGTTTATATATAAATAAAATGTATCCCCACGTTTCTCCTAACCTCTTATAAAATCTGGGCCCATTTGATGTTGTGGATTCCGAGATATGATCATAATAGTAGGATTTTTTCTGGGATGCAGAATTTGGCCCATAATTTTATCTTCAAATTGGGCCGCCTTAATGACCACCATGAAGGACAAATTATCACTAGATTCTGAAGAATTATTTATTCCTATACATGTCTTCTAGAATCCCACAAAATTTGGGATTCATTGGGACTATATGTTGGGAACCATATTCTCATCAGTGGGATGGTGTCCAGTATGACTTCTCCAGAATTTTTTCGTTTAATCACAAAATATCCCCATCTTCTTCCATGAATTCTCCATTTATCCCTAAATAAAAAATGTTAATATTGAAGTTTAGATCCATTTAACAAAATATAAAATTAATATATGGATAATTACATTCCTTAAAATCAGATGAATCATTGGGTACTTTAAATGATGTTAAAAAATGTACCACATAATAGTGCATTTTAAGAAGGAATTACAATCATAATGTGAAATGATGTTCAAAGTGTAAAATGCACTAAAATTGTGTTTATTAATAATAAATAACATGAATATTATATAAATTAACAATTAATATTAGCCTCATTTAGTGGCTAATCAGGAATCAACCACAATTCAATATTATACACTGTGTGAGCAGTATGACTAAAATTGTCTATTACGAGTTTAAATTTGACATTTTAGTTCAAAATGTGTCACTCACTGAAAACAAATAAAACAAACTCAAATTGTCTTCAAAATTAAGGACAAAGATTCATAAGTCCTTTATTACATGTATCAGGCAGTATCACATTAAACCGACCCATGATGTGACCGATATGACTCAAATTTAATGTTTTTAGTTTGAAATGACATTTTAGTAAAAAAACACAACTAACATTCTGAAAACTGGGGAAATTCATTCCAATTGTTTTGATACTTTAGAATAAGGATATATCAGTCATTTTTGATCTGTAATAATAAACCACACCTCAATACGATGCACGATGTCACCAGTATGACTCCAAATGTGTCTTGTTATTTAAAATTGATATTAAATCAAGTAGAAAAACACAACTAACATACTGAAAACTGAGTAAACAAATTCATATTGTTTTTATAATTTAGGGAAAAAAATACATGAGTCAGTTGTGACATGTTGGAATAAAACCCACCTCAATCCGACACATAGTGTGATCAGTATAACTAAAAGTGTCCGTTACAAGTTTAAAATTGACATTTTAGTTCAAAACATGTCACTCACTGAAAATAAAGAAAATTCACTCTGATTTTCTTAAAAATTAAGTATAGTGATTAGTAAGTCCTTTGTGAAGTATATCAATTAGTATCACGTCAAACCGATGCACGATGTTACTGGTATGACTCAAATTGCATGTTTTCAGTTAGAAATGAAATTTTAGTAAAAAAACACAACTAACATACTAAAAACTTAGGAAATGCATTAAAATTATTTTGATACTTTATTATAATGATCTATCAGTCATTTGTGACATGTAGGAATCAACCGTACATCAATCCAATGTACGATGTCACTGGTATGACTCTGAATGTTTCATGTTATTTAAAATTGACATTAATTCAAGTAAAAAACACAACTGACATACTAAAAACTGAGAAAATGCATTAAGTTTATTTTTATATTTTAAGAAAACGATCCATGAGTTAGTTGTAACCTGTAGGAGTCAACCCCACCTCAATGCAACGAACGGTGTGACCAGTATGACTAAAAGTATCTGCTATTAGTTTAAAATTGACATTTTAACTCAAAACGTGTCACTCATTGAAACTAAGAAAACACACTCCAATTGTATTACAAATTAAGGATAGAAATTCATAATACCTTTGTGATGTGTATGAAGCATTATCATGTCAAAACAACATACGATGCGACCGGTGTGACTCAAATTTCATGTTTTCGGTTTGAAATGACATTTTAGTAAAAAAACACAATTGACATACTAAAAACTGAAGAAATTAATTCCGATTGTTTTGATACTTTAGTACAACAATACATAAATCATTTCTGACATGTAGGAATCAACCACACCTCAATACGATGCATGGTGTGACTAGTATAACTCCAAATGTGTCATTTTTTTTTAAAAATTTACATTTTTTAATGTATTCTTCACATTAATGTTTAATTTATTTCTCTATAGTATTACTAACATAATATTTGTTTTCATATATAAGTGGAACCTTTTTCTCAAGTTGGGATGTTTTTTTAGTGACTATTACCATCGAAGGACATTTTTTAGAGGGGACCACAGATGTCAAAAGAGAAAACATTAATGTTTTTAACTGTTTGTTAGATATTTGTAAATGTAATTTTATAAAACATTGTTCAAAATGTATATATAAGTGTTTTTTGGTATATAACATGATTGAATATTTTTGTATTCATGATTTCAATTAAATGTATATAGAATTATTTGCTAAAATTTTGTGTGCGTTGCTTATTTTTTCATCATTTTCATCGTGTATGAGGTTCTTTTGTATATACTATGAGTGGTTATTTTTGAGTAGGTTTTTCCTAGTTTGTGAAGGTTATTTTTTTTGGTTTGGTTATTTTGGTCTACTATTTATTTTTATAGGTTGATGTGTGTGCTGTTATATAAATATCATTCCTAGAAAGGGAAGCCTTTATCAGTGCTTTTCTAAGCATTGATAAAGGGGGTCCTTTATCATCACCTTTTTAGCACTAATAAAGGAGACTCTCTTTAATATAGTCTTGATTAACAATGCTTTTTAGCACCGATAAAGGACTTTTTAGCACTGATAAAAGTCTATTTTGTGGTAGTGTTAGGTAATGACACTTTAGTTCCAATTGGCTTCCTCCTATGATACCAAGGTAACAATTAGTCCCTTTAGGCACCCTAGCTTCCCTGTAAACATGGTTTCTCCCCTCCATAGGTCCCACCCACAAGCTTGAATGAGTTATTAGACTAATGACTATCCCTACAGGCTAATACATGTCATTTGTAGTGTGCTTTTCCCTCACTCATACACACCCTAATAAACTTTCTAGGAGAGCACCCATCCTAATCACTACTAAAGGAAAAACCTCTTCAACTTTGGAGTCATAATTAGTTAGTCTCTCAAAAATAAAGGTTCACCTTGTTGAGATGGGTAGTAACATTTATCCTATTAACCATTTTAATATTTTGGGGTGTTATAAGGAGCTGTAGTAGGAGGAAGGCACCATGATCTACTTCCACCACCACCCCAAGTGGTCCATGTTAGGTTCAGAGGTTTAGTGGTCTAGGGACTGGTTAGTTGTAGACTATGGAGGGTATTATTATGTTTTTCATGATATGATTTAGAATATGATTCACATCTTCACTACTTTAGCACCAGTACATGTAGACACTGGTGAAATCCAATATTTCCTTGATTTATCCCTTATTTGATAAAATTATATACTAGTGGAGGCTTTATCTTGACCTATGTGGTTGGATACTATTATAATGAAACTCCCCAAAAATTTAATTTAAAAAATAATATTATCAATAGCTTACTCAACATGTAACACCAAGATTTAAGCAAACTATGATATACCATAAATGTGACCATTATAACCAAGATGTTAAATTAGAGGAATTAATAGGAATAAACACATTATGAAAAATATACATAATGGTTTTATATAATTCAAATTTATGTATTATTTTATAATAAATAAGTACTCAATTTCTAATAAATCCATTTTGTGCTTCAAAAACATGTTTTCTTAAAAAATGGTTTTTTTTTCATTTTGTGCATGAACATTATAATTAATTTATACCAATTTTAGAATTTTTATCTGATGAAATGAATTTAATTTTTTAGTTTTTCATTTCAAAATTATCTTAGAGTGATTTTTTGATATTTTTCAGAAACAAATAATTTTTGGGTGGAATAAGAAAATACCGATTTCAGAAAAACTATCACTTTTTTGACATTATAATGATATAAAAATAACTTGAAAAATCACAAAACATTTTTATAAATAAAATATATATTTATAAAGTAATATAATTCATATAAAAATATAACTTTGAACTTATAAATATATTCTTAACATCATATAAATCTAAGTAATGTTTTTATCCAAATAAAAACTATTTTTATTCTTTTCTATTAATAAATTATTTATAAGGTTTATTTAGTTTTGATTTGTTTTGAAATAAAAATAAGTCTCCCTTTATTTAACAAAATCCAATTAATTTTATTTAAATCAACATTATACTTTATTATTTAGTAAAATATAATTTATTCTCAAAATAATTTTTTTAAAGCGGTTTTGTTGCGTTTTACGCACTTATATTAAAAATAAATTTTATAACTTATAAAAATTGAATCTAATAAAATTTATTAAATATTTTAAATTATATAAATTAAAATTATGCAATAATATCAACTTAATTTTTGGTCATAATGAATACTAAAAATAGTAAAAAATTTGTTACTACAGTTAGGGTTAAAACGGGTTTAACCAAGGGGGGTTAAAATAAGAAATTTGAGTAAAAATAACACTTAAACTTATATAAATACTATTTAATGGTCCTATTTAGATCCTATATCATTTTATATTTTAATATGAGTCATTTTTGAGCCATTTGAATTTAGTAAGACATTAATATATTTTAATCTTTAAAAAAATTCCAAATGTGTCCTCTCCCTCCCATATAAAAGGATACCACCTCACTTATATTCCTTGAACATCACGATTCTTCTATATTAGAAAATAAATACCCAAATAAATCCATAAAATATCTACCCATTATCTAGAGGTTATTATTTTTTCAAAATACCAACCTTATAATGCTTAATGTGTATGCCAAATGAGGATGTCCAAAGAAAATGTATAACTCTTTATTAGGTTTTTTAATTTCATTTCAACTTATACCTAATTTATTTATATTATAATAATTATTATGTAACAAAATAATTATATGACATATATTTATATATCATTATTTCTATGATGAAACCTTCATTCATCTCCTTCTCCATCAAATGGGAAATTAAAGCACAATTTGTGTGTACATGCAGACTACCGCCTTGTGAAGCGATGTATCTTGTTTTTCATAACCACTATTCATGGATGGTTATTATGATATATATAATGTTTATATATTATATTCATGGAATAATTATTATTATTTAAATATAATATATTATTTATCTTCTTACCCTTCCACTTGTTAAATAATGATAATGTCGCTCATGCGTACGTGTGAAATACCACCTCCACGAAGAGATATGATTCATTTTTCATGCCCACATTTAAATAATGCTTCTAAATATGTATATTATGAATATATATAATATTTATATTATTATTAAAATTATGGAGATAATGTAACCACAATAAATATTCAAGGACAAAACTACCGAACCGAAACTAACAAAAAACAAAACAAAATAGTTAACACTTATAAATGGCGATTCTAATAAAAAATTATTAATAAACAGGTGTTTAAATTTTATAATTGGTTTATATATATGCTATTATAATTATGTTTATGGTTATGGTATATAAGTATAATAAATTTAAATTTATTATATAGTAGGTTAAAATCATTTATGAAGCAAATTAGACCTCAGGTAATAGTTTATTTCACAATCTCATCCTTATTTGGGATTATTTATGTTTAAGTTTACATTGGGGAATTATATGATATTTTTATATTTAACCCCATATATTTTATTACACTCTAGTTATTTCTTTAAATTACAATTTTTCTTTTCATTTTCATCCCTCTAAGTACTCAAAATTCAACAATATTTTTTTAAGGAAAAACGAAATTATTTTTCTATTTGGTCAGGAATATTTTATTCAATATACATATTTTATTTAAAAAAATTTCATTAATGTTTTTAATATTATTAAATTAATTTTTAATCATTATTTAATTTATATAAAAAGGTTTAAAATGTATCTTGTTTTCACTTTATTAACGATGTAATTTTTTTACCGAAGGTGTGAATGAAAACTTTGTTTTTACATACACTGCATGAATAATGTTTCCCACCTTCATGACTAAATTTTTATTTGAATATTACTTTAAAATTTTCCATTTTTATTTCCAAATAGAAAATTTCCCTAATTTTTTTTTTGTATTTTAAATAAGCGATTTCAAAATAAAAATTACACTTTCCACAAGAAATGTTATCATGATCCTTTACAAGTATTTTCATCTATGTCAATATATTTTAATGAATATTATGATTTAATGATATTATAATCTAATGATATGATCCACAAAATTTATATAGATATATTATAATCATTTTTATTGGAGAAAGTATTTAAATTCCATATGATAGTTCTTTTAGTATGGATAATTATTGATTATTAAGACATAAAAATTAAGTTGTATTGTTTATTAAAATGATTAATTCATTAGAATACATAAGGTATGGGTGGGAGCCAAAATTACATATCCCCTTGATGCATCAGTAGGTTTCATGAGACAAAAAGGAGGGTATTTTTAATATATCTTACCCATTTATGTATGATGTATTGGAATGAGGCCCCAACAATAAGTTTGAGATGTCTGGAATTATGCATTCCATTATTATGAAATCTGTTATTGATTTCGGCGTGATTATTCAAATAGTTATGTTATCCAGGATAATTTTCAAGCTCATGTGATTATTTATATGAAATTATTTTATCATCATTAATTCATGGTATACTATTGATGTCTTATCTATTCTTTGATAGATTTAGTTGTACACATTCCATTAATAAGCATCTGAGATCAACCTTTTATTTTATTTCCTTTCCTAGGATTCCAATAAGTTTACTATGATTAATACAAAAGGATATGAAAGTGGTAATAATAATGTTCTCAAATAAAATAATATGTTATAATTAATTTTTTCCAATGTAATGTGTCAAGTGTCTCTCTAGTCTCTCTAGACTACTAAACTATTAGACCCCTCGAGACGTGATCACTTGTATCTAGTGCCAATGTAATAAAGTAACCACTGTCTCTGGGTTACTAGAGTTATGATTGTTATAGTTGAAATGAAATCAATTTTAGTATAAACCATGATATCTATATTTAGAAAAAAATTAATTAAGGAACATAATCCTATTAAATAATATAGGGATAAGTCAAAGTATAAGATAATATCATAAAAATTTGGAAAGGTAGATGTGTGGTTTCTTAGAAAATAAATCCCCATCTGGACACTAGAAAATGGATTAGGTTGTGGAACATATGCACCTAGGGGTAATAAAACTAAAAAGGTAACATTTCATATTAACTTGATTATCACTGGTTCATGATGAGTGGGACTAAGGATGAACATCTGTATAGACACTCCTGAGGACATTATTTTGTTAGTTCACATTCTATTTAAAAACAATTATGAAGTATTTTAAGATATTTACAACAATAATTATCTTATGATTTTGAGATTATCTATGGATAAATTTTTAATTTATGTCAGGAATTTCACCAGATTTAAAATTATTCACTTTTATTCATAATGTTATGAGTTAATCTAGTGCATTACATTGTCTAGAAATGATTTCTAATGGAAGGAATAGAAAAAATAAAAAAAAAATAAACATAGGGATTTTAATCCTAAAAAAATATATTATACTACAGGTATATTTAAGTATGTTATCAAAATATCATAGAAAGTTATAACTAGAAATATTGGCTATATAAAGTTGCCTATTTCTTCACTACACGATACTATGATGTTGGACTACTTCATACAATAAAAAAAATCTATCCTTTAATGTAATTATAATATATTAATGGATTAATAATGGATTGAGTCACTTGAAAAGATATTTCATTTCATTAACGCCTCCCCAAAAGGTACCCCTCCAGGGATAATAGTGAGGGTAGGGAGATAATGACACCCAAAGCTCACCTCTAATTGTCCACAGGTTGGTGATAAGAATAGATGGTATATTATACACACAAATAATAGGTGATATTAGAGAACCATTATCTATCTTCCCTCATTTTTGGCTCAAGAGTGGTACCTTTTTGGGTAGGGGTTTTTGATAATGTGAAATAAAATGTTTTAGTTTGAGGGATAAGATAGGGTTTAGAGGTAGGAATTGGTGAGGACTACATGGGTTGGTATGACAACAGTGCCATATAATCTTAGTATGCAATGAAAAAGGGGATACTAACGAGGACATGTGTATTTAGGCCCCCATATGATCTAATTTAGGTAACTTTAAGTTTACTAAGCCTACTAAGGGAAGTGATGTTGGTTTCAAGGTAGAGACCTAAGAAAAGATCATGCATCATTCTTTATTATAGTTATATTTTAAATGGGTAGAACTTGGGTTTAGGCTGAGCCTTAATTAATTAAATAATATTAAATATTCCATACTATATGTTTTGGGTTGTAATTTTCCATTCCCTCCTATTAGATTAATTTTCTAGTTTTGGTGGTTGGAGGTGTTTAAGGGAGTTTTCAGGAGTTCTTGGTAGAAGCTGGAGGTACAATAGAGTTGCTGTAGGAAATACACACCATGTAAGTGTATGAAAAGTCATGAAAGTTGGTTTCATAGCTTTTACAAGGATGGTTCATGATGTGTTTATTTTTAAGGTTAAATAATAAAAGGTTACATGTTTTTCAGTGAAACTTAACCCCAAGTATTACACAACATGAAAGGGGATTACACATCATGTAAAACCCCGATAAAATGTAGTTTTAAAATTATTTTTTGGATGAATTTTTATTCATTCCGTAATGGATTCTTCTTACTCTCATTTTGGGTAAACCCTAGGCACCCCAAGGAGTTCTTCAAGCCCTCTTCCTCTCTCTTTGATCTGTTGGTCCTAATGGGTTTTTTTGGAAATATGTGGTTGATCTATGGTGAGTTATCCTATCATTCTCTTCTGTTATCTTTCATTATTATCCAGGGATTCATTGTGGTGACGTTGTTTTGGTTTGGGGTGTGTGTTGGGTTGTGTCTTTATGGTCTTTGGGTGAATTGTAGGTTGATCTGTGGTTCCCCATGGTGCGGTTGTGTTTTTCTGGTGTTCTTATTCACCCTATGGTGCACAGTGATTTGACAAAGTTTATTTGAGGAAGGGTTTACCTCATTCCTCTTTATTATGTATCATAAAAGAGGGGTTTTATTTTGTTTACCTATGGGATATTTTTTTATTACTTAATTAAAGTTAAATAATTGGTTAAGTTGAAATTGAAGGGTAAAATGGGTTTGATTTACATGTTATTATGGGTTTTATATTATTGTGATATTATGGATCACATGAGCTTGTTTCCCTACTAAAAATTTTGTCTATTTGGGGATTTTTGTGTGATGGATATGTGTTCTATGATTTTTGTTTGGGTTGTGATTGTTTGGTATCCCCTTAAAATGGAAATTGTCTAACCACTTATATTTGGATATAAAACAGTTTCCCTAAGATTATGGATTTCATAATAACACCCCTAAATAAATTGAAATATGCTAAAATCCCATTTTTAATTTTGTGAAATGATCTTGATGTTTTGTGATGTGTGGCATTACTTGTGGGACAATTATATGTGGTTGGGGAATGTGTTGCTGATATTTTGTTTGGCCGTGTTTTTGGTGTGGTGGGGAGGTAGTTTGTATGGATGTGTTTATAGGGTGGTGAGGTGGTGGTTTATTTATTCTAGATTCCCGAGTAGTGATAGAATAAATAAATTTTTAATAGTGTTTTAAATGGATTGGGTTTATTTGGTTAGTGGAATGGAAAATTTTTATTGTAAAATTAAATGATGGGTTGTGTGATTAATTGTGGTTGTTGTTAAATAATAAATAAAGGGCTACCCTCTATAAGAAATGACTATTGTAGATACTAATAAATGATTTTAGAGGTAGAAAAAGTGGGGAAGTCATGGGTTGGTTAATGATTTGTTTTTAAACCCATAGGTTGGTCTTGAGTGATTTTTTTTCTCTCTCTCTCTCTATATATATACACTGTATATACTTGTGATTTATATACACACCCCACCCATGTTGATCACTATGTGCTAAACACCCGTATCATCACACATGGGAGTCTTTCCTAACATCCCGGTGGGAGGATGGATGAATGGACACCCGGTCTTCCCTACCCCCTCTTTCAGGAGATGATGAACCAAGATTCTTCAAGTAGGATGTGATGAGATGTGGTATCCTAGGTGTCTTCAGGATGAGTTGTGATGTGGTGTCCCATGTCTCTTTAGGATGAGTTGTGATGTACTTTCCTAGGTGTCTTTGGGATAAGATATGATGTGTTGTGAGGCCCAAGGTTGTGCAGGTAGGATGTATTGTGAGGCCAAAATGTGTGAAAATGGGATGTTTTGTGAGGTCTAGGTGTGTGCAAGTGGGGTGTGATGTGGTATATTAAGAAGAGGTGGGAGCACCAGGACATTTTCTATTGGGGTGTCAGTGCGACTAATCCGTGGGAAAGTGGTGTGGGGTACCCTATTATCGATGTTATTATTATTATATTATATTTCTTGGATTGTGTTATTTAGTGATCATGCCTTGGTTATGTTTGGATGGTTAGTATACCTTGATAGGTGCTTTTTTTTCTCACAGAGGCATTAGTATGATTCTTTAACATGTGCGTGAGAGACTTTGGTTTTCTTACTGAGTATACTTGTATGATCTCCATGCATATATAAAACTATTTTTAGGTAACTAGGAGGACTATGTGGACTGTGATGGAAATTACTAGATCAAACCATTTATAGATCCTATGTCACTACTTTATCTTTACTTTGGAGAATTGGATATGTACCTGTAATATTTATACATTCATGTGGGATTGTTTTTTGGATTTCTTTTTATATTGTGTCTTGGATTTGTTTGTGGATGATCCATCTTATCCCTCTATCCTATTTATATTATAGAGGGTAATACCTCCCATCTATGAGATTTTTATACCCTTGATGATAGTCACCAACCTAGGGCCTACTAGTGGCAGGACTCAGGGGTCATTATCTCTCTCCCCTCACCGTGGAATCTTTGTAGGGAGGGGGTTATGACAAAGTGGTATCAGAGGTTCTAGTTGAGATATAGAATGGATTTTGGTGTTATGAATAGTGAAGGTTGCATGGGTTGGTATGGAAATAATGATAGTTGATCTTGGTGCGTGACATAAGCCAGGGAGACCATCCAGGACACAATATTTTAGCCCCCCCCCATGATCCAGTGCACAGACTCTGAGATTATTGAATGAACAAGTGAGATGTACCTTCTTGCAAGGTAGATACCTAGGAAAGGTACATGCATCATAATGACTTGTGTTCTTGTTTTAATTGAGTTGTTTTTTGGAAGTTTAAATGAAAAAAATGAACTAAATGAGTTAAAATGAATCTTAAATGAAATTACATACTACTCAGGTGTAAGAAATCATTTTTTTCCTTACGACTATGGATCTTATTTGTCATTCTCATGTGGATCAAGTAGTTGAGGTTTAGTAGGCTGATCCAGTTGATCTTTATAGGGTTGATCCAGTTATGGAAGATGATTAGTGGTGGATGAAATTATGTTCTTTACAACAGTTGGATTTGGGGAAGTATGGGGGAAGTGATTCAGATGTGGAAAAAGAGAATTGTATAGAGGATATGGAGATCACTTTTAGTTTGATTTGATCCTCGATGGAGTACTGGGTCACCTTGGTAGTTAGTCAAATATGAGGGGATGCACGTCAGTGGTGGATGCTGTATCTAGGAGAGAAGAGGTAAGAAAACGATTTGTTGGTCCACTTCCAGAAGGAGTTATGAGGAGAGTTCCTTTCATCGACCATGAAGGAAGTAAAGAGGTAGGAGCTTCTTTCTATTCAACAATATAGGATATTAGTGTGGGAGTTGCGAATCAAGTTCAAGGATCTTCTTCATTATGCACTAGAACTATTTCTAGATGAGGAGTCTCATGAAAGACGTCTTGAGGAGGCACTCCATACTTCTTTCTAGTATATAGTTACTCCTTTTATGTTTCCAAAATATATGGATTATCATAAGAAGGAGGAGGTGATCGAGCAGATTCACTCACAAGGAGGTTTTACATGGGAAGGGAACCAGTAGGGTTCCTCAAGGGGCAGTGTTGTTAGTGGAAGGTCTCAGTCGTTAGTACCTTTGAGGTTTCGACCAGCTGGGAGTCAACCTCAACATCTTCCCCTTTGAACTTATGTTTTCCATGACTTTCCTATGGGGTTGGAGACGATGTGTTTCTTATGTGGAGTTAATGAACATCTTTAGGACCAATGCCTAGTGGATACTCAAGATCAGTTTGGCCAAGGTGGATAGGTTAAAAATCAGGGTCAATAGTAGTTATTAGTGGGGCTGTTTCAGTAGTAGGGGAAGTAGGATTATGCCCTGCTGAGGGGAGATGGATTGGGTAGAGGCCAAAATCAGAATTTTAATCATGTTTAGGGATTGTGGCCCGAGCATGCACATGAAGGTGGTCATCAACAGATAGGTAGAGGATCTAGGCATGTTCAGTTGCACATAGTGGAGGTAGCAATTCCAAAGGGGCCAAAGATCATCAGAGGTACGATCAGTTTGTTTAGTACTCTTGTTTGCACCTTGTTTGATACAGGATATTCACACCCCTTTGTTTCACCCGCTCTAGACCATGTTTTGGGACTAGATGTAGAGAGGCTTCTCATACCCCTAGTTTTGACTACGCTAATTGGAGGCCATACTATCTTGTTCGATGTGTGTTGGGGGTGTAGACTAATGAAAAGGCTGCATAAATCCCATGGGGATCGTTTATTTATACAGATGAAGTCATATGATGTCATTATTATTATCAATTATTTGTATTCCATAGGTGATTTTATCAAATTCTTATGGAATAGATTCATGCTTTCATGTATGGATGGTCAGCATGTGGTTTTCTTCAATGAGCGGAGTTGTCAGGTGGGAAGTTGGCATGTGGATCTCCTTATTTTCTTATTGGATGAGTTTTTAGTGGAATCACTAGTTGCTATGATGGTATAGGTTCCCAGGGTCATTGGGGAGTTCTTGGATGTTTTTACTGAGGAGTTTGTGATGCTACCTCCTTGACATGTCTTTCAGTTTAGGATAGACTTTCAGCTCAGTGCTTCTTCAATTTTGATGGATCATTATTAGATGGAACCTTATGAGTTGCGAGAGTTGAGGATTCAGATAGATGATCTGATGCATAAGGGTTTTATTCAGCCCAACGTGTCATTATGGGGTGATCTAGTGTTGTTCACCAAGAAGGAGGATGGTAGTATGAGGTTTTTTATGGACTATAGTAGATTGAATTAGGTGACAATAAATAATTATTACGCTCTTACAAGGATATAAGATATTTTTGACTAGATGAGCAGGGTGAGTTAGTCTTCTAAGACCAATATGTGGTATTTATATCACCAGTTGAGGGTGAAGGAGGGAGATATCCCAAAGGCTTCCTTCAGATATTGGTATGTGCACTTAGATTTTATAGTAATTCCATTCAGTATTATGAATGAAGAAGCTGTGTTCATGGAGATTATGAACTCCATATTCTATGAGTTCCTGAACCGATTCGTCGTCATGTTCATCGATGACATCTTGATCTTCTCGAAGTTAGAGGAGGAGCATGTCGAGCATATCTGAGCTTCCTTGCATGTTCTTCGACGCCACCAAATTTATGGAAAGTTGTCCAAGTGTAAGTTATGGAAACGAGAGGTCCATTTACATGGGAATTTTGTTTCTCAGTAGGGTGTGGTAGTTGACCCATAAAAGGTTAAATCAATTATTTATTTTTTATCACCCAAGAATGTGGAAGAAGTTCACAATTTCCTTGGTCTAGCATGCTATTATCTGAGGTTTGTACCTGATTTGTCTCAAGTTGAAGCCCTGTTGATAGATTTGACTAGGAAAGAACAAGATTTTGTGTGGAGTGATTAGTTCTATTCATCATTCAGTTTCTTGAAGGAGAAGTTAGTTAGTACTCCAATGCTTCAGTTTCTATAGGAAGGGGTAATTTTGAGGTGTTTTTTAATTTTTTCCATATAGGATTGGAAAGCATATTGATGTAGTGGTAGGTGGTGATATCTTATGGGTCTAGGTATTTACATACACACAAGTGTAACTATTCCACCCACAATCTATAGCTAGTAGTAGTTTTATTTGGACTAAATTTTTGGCGGCATTACCTCCTTGGGGAGTGCTTTATGGTCTTCAAAAATCACAAGAGTTTGAGGTATATATTTTCTCAGTGTGATCTGAACTTGTGGTAGTAGAGGTGGATGGAGTTTCTTTAGGATTATGATTTTAATATATCCTATACCTTAGGAAAGGGGAATGTTGTTGGTGATGATTTGAGAAGGAAGTCATGGAAGGGTGTTTTTTAGGAGTCTAGAGACACTTAGAGAGAAATAGAGGAGTTGGAAGCCTTTCACTTAGATTAAAGGGTAGATGGTGGGAGAGGTTGTTTGTTTCAAATGAAAATGCAATATTCTATGATGCAGAAAGTGGAGGAGTCACAACGGGGAGACTCAGAGGCAGAAGTGAGGCGTGATCGTATTGGACACGGTGATTCTTCATAGGTAAGGATGGAGGATGGTCAAAACCAGATATTGTTTCATGGGAGGTTGTTTTTTCTGGTATAAATGTGAAATGGAGTTCTTCATGAGTTCCATAGATCTCCTTTGGCAGTACACCCAAAAATTTATAAGATGTTTCGTAGATTGATTATTTAGTATTGGTGGCCCAATATGAAATGGGCAGTGGCAGAGGTTGTGGCAAAGTGCTTGGTTTTCTATTAGGTAAAGGAAGATCATCATGTTCCTGGTGGTTTGTTGTGACCCTTATAAGTTCCTGATTGGAAATTGGATGAAATATTGATGGATTTCATCATAGGGATACCCATAACTCAAGGAGGTTGTGATTCGATTTGGGTGTTCAGGGATCAGTTGATGAAATCAGACTCACTTACTAGCGATCAAGTAGTCGGGTGCAATGGATGCTTTGGGTAAGATGTATGTGGTTGTGGTGATGTGGTTTAATAGAGTTATGAGGTCCATTTTCTTGGATTGGGACACACATTTTACCTTATGAGTCTGGAGGGGATTGCAACATGCTTTTGGAACTCAGTTACACCTCAATATTGCTTTCCACCCTTCGATAGATGGGAATATAGAATGGAAGATATAGAAATTGGAGGATATGTTATGGGTATGCATCTTTAGAATTTGGTGGATCTTGGGTATGGAACTTCCCTTTGGTAGAGTTTTCTTATAATAATATCTACCAATCTTTAATTATCATGATTCCATTTGAGGCTTTCTATGGAAGATCATGTCATTCTTTGTTGTACTGGACAAAGGTTGGGGAGATAGCCTTTATTGGTCTCGATGTGGTGTAGAGCATGACAGATAATGTTCAGCTTGTTCATGATAGGATTAAAGTAGCACAAGAACAAAATAAGCTTTATTCCAATCGTAGTAGGAGGTCCTTATAGTTTGAGGTTTGGGACCACGTGTTCTTGAAGGCTTCCCATCGATGTGTGCAGTAGAGGTTTGATAGAGGAAGTAAGATTTATCCCAGGTTTTTTGGACCCTTTGAGGTGTTGGGGTTAGTTGGTGAGGTGGAATATCGGTTGGAATTTCCACCATGGTTGGAGTGGATCCATGACGTATTTTATGTCTCTCATACTCATCGATATATTCACGATTAATCCCATGTCATTGACTGGGGATAGTTTGATATTGAGGATGATGTGATGTTTTTGGAATGGCCAGTAGAGATCCCGGATCTTTAAGACAAGGCACTACGTGTATGGAACATTTATTTGGTTCGTGTGTTGTGGATGAATGGTGGTCTAGAGGAGAGTACTTGGGAGCAAGTGACATAGATGCATTCCCAGAAAATTGAGTTGTTTTAAACATTTATTTACTTTTTCTTGCTTTGTGATGTGATGTTTGAGACTTTATTGTTTTATGAGATGAGATGTTTTCCTTGGTTTATGATATGTGTGGTGTGATGTGTGGTAAAGTTATAACATATTAAAAGGTGAAGAATCAATTGATAATCGATATGCATTAACTAAAATGTGATTAAACCCATGAGGGTGAGTTAGTTCTACCCAAAGCAGATAGTATCTTGACATAGAATATGGAATTATTTGATTTGTGTGTTCGGTATGGTGCGGTTCGTTGGTTGTAGTGGTTGCTGGTTTGGGCTGCGTAGTGGTTGAGATGGTTGTGCAGTGATTGTGTGGAATTGTGGTTGTATGAGAGTAGGTGTCTTGTGGTTTTGGTGACATGTTTGTGCTGTGTTTTTTGTGGCCGTTTGGGTTGTAGTGTTTTGTTGGTGGTAGCATTTGAGGAGCGATGAGACTCTTGAGAGTTATCTCACAGGGTGGTTGTTCAGACCCCTCCTTCTTTTAGGCTTGGTTTTGAAATATCTAGGGTGATAATAATTTGATAGGTATATTATTTAATGGTCTATCCCATCTTTATTGATTACTTTGCTAGTTTTAGTGGTTGGAGGTGTTCGAGGGAGGTTTCGAGAGTTCTCGGTGGAAGCTGGAGGTGCAACAGAGTTGTTGTAGGAAATACACATTGTGTAAGTGTATTACATGATGTGAAAGTTAGTTTCATGGATTGTATAGGGATAGTTCATGAGATGTATATTTTTAGAGTTAAATAATAAAAAATTCAACACTTTTTTTTGGAGAAACTGAACTCCATGGATTACATGATGTGAATGGGGATTACATCTTGTGTTAACCCCCAATGCAGTGCAATTTTAAAATTCTTTTCCGGCTGAATTTTCATTCAATCACTCATGTATTCTTATTTATCTTGTTTTGGGAAAAACCTAGGCACCCTGAGTAGTTCTTCAATACCTCTTCCCCCCACTTTGATCCATTGGTCCTGGTGTTTGTTCATTATCAATCCGTGGTTGATTCGTGGTGACTTGTCCTCTCATTCTCATCTGACACCTTCTGTTATTCTTCTTGGATTCTCTACGGTGATGTTGTTTTGGTTTTGGCTATATGCTGGGTTGTGTTTTGATGGTATTTGGGTGTGGTGTAGGTTGATCTACAATTCCTCATGGTGCGATTGTGGTTTGCGGGCATTCTTCCACACCCTATGGTGCACAATGAGTCGAAAAAGATTCTTTGAGACTGGGTTTCCCTCATTACTCTTTATTATGTATCATTTGGGAGGGGTTTTATTTTTTTACCTATGGTTTATTTTTGTTCCGGCTTAACTAAAGATAAATAATTTGTTAAGTTGAAATTTAAGGGCAAAAGTGGTTTAATTTTCATGTTTTTATAGCTTTGATATTATTATGATATTGTGGATCATACGAGCCTGATGACCCATTGAAAATTATGACGGTTAGGGGATTTTTTTGTGGTGTATATGTGTAAAGAGATTGTTTTTTCGGTTTTAATTGTTTGTGTGACCTGAAAATGGAAATTTTCTAACCATGTATATTTGGATAATGAAATAGTTTCCCCAGGATTATGGCTTGTGTGGAAATGCCCCTAAAATAAAGTGAAATGTGCTAAAACCTCTTTGTAAATTTGTGAAATGATCTTGATGTGTTGTGATGCATGGACATTCTTGTGGTATAACAATGCGTGGTTGGGGCATGTGGGGTTAATAGTTTGTTTTTCTATGCTTTTGGGGTGGTGGGTAGGTAGTTTGTTTTTCTGTGATTTTGTGGTGGCAAGGTGGTGGTTTCTTTGTGTTAGATGCCCAAGTAGTGATGTAATAAATAAATATTTAATAATGTTTGAAATGGAACATGTTTCTTTATTTAATGGGATACTAATTTATTAATTTAAAATTAAATAATGGGTTTTGTGATTAAATGTGGTTGATGATAAATAATGAAATGAAGGGCTCTTCACCATCTGAAATGATTATTATAGATACTAATAAATGCATTTAGAGATAGCAGAAAAGTGACGAAGTCATGGGTTGGTTAGTGATTTGTTTGTAAACCCATAGGTTGGTATTATGTGGTTTTCTCTATATATATGTATACACTGTATACTCTTGTGATTTGTATATTCACCCCACCCATGTTGAGAACTATGTTCCGATCACATGCATTATCATGTGGGGTGGGGGTGTGGGGGTGTATACCCCAAAATCCCGATGGGAGGATGGATGGATGTCCACCCACTCTTCCCTACTCTCTCTTCTAGGTGATTATGGCTTAAGGTTCTTCGGGTAGGATGATATGAGATGTGGTATCCCAGGTGTCTTCGGGATGAGTTGTGATGTGGTGTCCCATGTGCCTTCGGTTTGAGTTATGATGTGATTTCCCTAGTGTCTTCCGGATAAGATGTGATGTGTTGTGAGGCCTAGGTGTGTTTATGATGAATGTGTTTTGATGCCTAGGTGTGTGGAGGTAGGATGTGATATGGTATATTTTCTAGAGGTGGGAGTGCCAATATGTTTTCCGTTGGGGTGTGAGCGTGGATAATCAGTGGGAAAGTGGTGCGGGGTACCCTATTATCGATATGGTTCTTATTATACTATATTACTTAGTTTGTGTTATTTGGTGAGCATGCCATTTTGAGGTTGGTATGGTTAATATACCTTGATAAGTGCTGTTTGGTTCTACTATTTCTCATAGGGGAATTAGTATGCTTCTTTCACATGTTTACGAGTGAATTTGGTTTTCCTACTGAGTATACTTTCATGATAACCCTACATATATAATTTTTTTTTCATATTTACAAGAGAAATATATGGACCATGCTGGGAATTACTAGCTCAGACCTTTGGATAACTTCTGTGTCACTACTTTAGCTTTATTTTGGGTATTTACTTTGGAGACTTGTATATGTATCGGTTCTATTTATACATGCATGTGGGATGTGCTTTGGATTTCTTTTTTTATTGCATCTTAGATTTTTTTATGGATGATCCATCTTATCTCTGAATCTGATAAATATTATAGAGGTTAATCCCTCCCATATATGAGATTTTTATACCCTTGGTTCTAGTCACCAACCTAGGGCCTACTGGAGGTGGGAATCAGAGCTCATTATTTCTGTACCCTCATTGTGGCGTCTTTGGAGGGAGGGGTTCATGAAAATGGTTCACCAACTGTATGTTATTTTTTAGGTATGGCTCCAGGTCGACATCCTCATTCGATTCTTACTGAAGATGTTCAACAGTGTTGGTCAGAGTGGATAAATAAAGAGGGGGTGAATTATGTTTCAAATTAAATTAATATTACAAAAAATTAAAATATAAATCCCCCAAGAGAGTGAAAACCCAAATTAATAAAAATATTATAAATATATAATTTTATCTTTTTAAAAGTTCCTCAAGATCTCAATCATAGCTTAGTTAAAATACTTTCGGAAATACTCCATATTTTGGAGCTAATATAGTTGTATCAAACATAGTATATAAAACACTATTTTAAGCTAACTATTGGAGCCAATTTTGTTTAGAATTTTAGAACACAATAAACTATTTTTAATTAAAATAACTAAAAAAAAAGGATAAAGAAGTTGCACATGAGCTTCAACCCAGTTGGTGTGGTCTGGCTAAGTGCATCCACGAGACCCTGGTTCGAAACTAGGAAAAGGCATAATTTTGGGTTATAGTAGCAGTACAGTATCAGGAACTGTAGTAGCACTGTGCGGTACTATATTAGTTACTGTTGTAGGTAATGTTTAGTATTGTAGTAGCCATAACTATTCACCTTGGGCCACCGGTTTGATCTTGGAGTCCTTAAGGCCTTCTAGACACCTAGGCCTTCGGGTCAGTAAGTATTTTGGGCCACCTTTAAGGCCTTCAGGACACCTCAATGCCTTTGGGACACCTCAAGGACTTTGGGCCACATGATCAATATAGTTGCTCTAGACAGACTCTACAAAAAAGAAGCAACCCTAGAGGAGGATTCAGAGTAGGGAAACTCACCATAGCAAAACCAAATGGATTTAGAAGAATGATAGGTTATGGCTACACCATCGAGACCATCCTGTGCTTGCATGGGAAGCTTAGCTGGATGTCCATACAAAGTTAGAGAGATACCATCAAGATGCAGATACTAGGGAGGGGCAGTTCCTTGTAGTTATAGTCTGATTGAATTCTCTAAGACCTTTGGGTCATGCAATGTATCTTAAGCCTATGGGCCATGTAATCTCTAAAGCCTACGAGCCTTGTAAGGGTTCTCCCTCATCCCTTGAAAGGGGGTTATCAAAAATCAATAAAAATGAAGGCCTTTGGGAAATTCAGGCCAAAATATAAAGAAGTAAATCAGTTATAGAAAATAGTGCATAGAAAAAATTAATAAGGGTTCAGTCTCACTTTGAGACTTAATCCCCTCCACTTTAAAATCACATGATTCCAAGTAGTTTATTATTAAATAAAATTATCCATAACCTATATTGGGTTTAAAAAACAACATCTCTCAAGGATTTCTAGGCACAAATCCTCTTCCATAGTTATGAGTGGGATGAAACATAATACCAGGTCACACAAGACATCTTCCACCATTGTGCGTGAGAATAAAAATGAAATGATTCAAGAGAGTACCAATAAATCTCTAGTTTACCATTGTAGAATGTGTTTTACAAATATATAGATTAAAACAAAAACACATCTCAAATGTAAATCCTAAATATTAAGAGAAAGAGTTTTGAGATGATGAAATGTAGTGCTGATCCATCCGAATAACTATAATTGTTCTAAAGTCCTTTGATTCATCTTTATAAGGATATCAAACAAGTTAAATAGGAATTTAGTAAAATTGGGGGTCTTGGATGTCTATAAAATCAACTAATTTCATTATGAGAATATCTAGGGAACTTCTAGACACATGTTTCTTTTTATTCCTTTTTGTCTCATCATGTGAGAGCATTTGATTTAGTGTTCATACATGTTCCGCTTAATCATGTGTGTGTATCTTCATGCACAAGGATGGTTCTTCTAAATTTATAGCACTTTAAGACCAATTATCCATTGAATTATAATATTATTATAATGTGGATCATCATACCGATCAAAAGATCCAGAAATACTGACTTTGTCTTTAAGATAGTCATGGATTTGTTTAGGAATAATCATTCTTAAATATATATAGTTCTTTATAGAATTAAATTCTTAAAATAACTATTGGAGAATTAATTTGAAGTTAATTTTGGACATATACAGTAGTACTCTGGTAGTATCTTCACTGGTGGTAGATCATTAATGGTGGTAGCTCTTCATCGGTGGTAGATCCATCTAACGATAGCTTTATTCTAGTGGTAGCATCATCTGATAGTTGTGGTAGTAGAATGGAGGAAGTACCATTGAACTAATGACATTTATGATCATATTTAGAGGCTTTAAGAGATATATAAAATATAGTCCTCTTAACCAAGTTTATCAATGTGAATTTATGTATATGGAACCATGAAAAAGATATGACAGACATATTACATGCCATATATATTCCTCCCACTTTTGATATTATCGAAAAGATAAATATGAATATAATAGTATTTCCATTATATATAAAATTCTATAGATTACATCATAAATAAGGATTACAAGACAAAAAAGAAAATCCCTATCAAAATTTATTCAGAGTTTGAAGAGCCATCCTTCTTCCAGAGAGAGGTAGGATCCACTCTCTCATTTTATTTTCCTATGGTTGGAGGAATATAATATGAGGTAGGTGGATCTATAGGTGTAAGTGGATGAAATACAATTCCAAGTGCTACAATAGGTCTAAGCTATCTCACAGCTTCAACAGAAGTGAGGTTGAAGGGGTTCACTGAAATCAAGGTAGTCTATAAGGATATATAGAATTTTGTAGAGATGGATCTAGTTAAGGGAATGTATGGATGAGGATCTATTGGAGAAATGGGTGATTTTATGGTTTTATACAAAAAGGGTTCCATAAAATTGAAAAACCTGGTGATAATTCTCCCACCAAGCTCCATAATCCTGGTGAAGATGGTTTTATATTCCATAAAGACCTTTAGAATAGGTGCCAAATATTTCATCTAGATCACTTGATCCTTGAAGGCCCTAGTCACACGAGACATTCATAGTTTCTCATCCAAAAACTTAAAATGAGTATTAATTTGATGATTTGTGTAAATCCTTGAAAGATAATACTTAATAGCCTTAGTAATAGTCTCTCTTTCACTTCTTTCCTCATTTAAACATTATATTAATAAATTATTAATATGCTCACCATGTGACCTTATCTAGATAAGACCATCTAGGTGAAAACAAGAAAGTCCATCCATTACTGCATGTAACTACTCTCTGACTAGGGATCTGATCAAAGTTTCACCCACTAAAGTAGGATTAGGAAGAGGCGGAGCTTTGGGAGATGAGGCTCTAGGAGTAGGGAAGCTCTCTAGCCTCTGAAAAAGTGATAACTCCTTCCTAATAAATCTATAAATCATATAATCCATGGTTCTCTAGATAATATCCATCTTATCTAATAACCCCTTTTTCTCAATCTCAAGCTATTCTATCTTCAATAACATTATAGGCTAGATATATGCAATTACTAAGGTTATTATCATCCTAGTGTCTTCTTCACTCAACTTATTCTTGTATCTTGAAGAAGACCTAATAATCATACTAATATATGATAATAATATAGACTTAAAGGAATACAAATCATCTCTAGTCAATAACTAGAAGGAGGAGGAGAAGTATTAGGAGAGGGATTCCTCTCTTAAACAGACATAGAAAAGTCCTTAAGTCCATTATCTATATTAGGATCACTAGGAGTAAAAGACTCTAACTAAACTTCTCGATAAATCTTGTATACTAACGATACCTTAAGATCTCTATAATCAATCAAAATGGTAGTTCCACCATGCTTTGGTGGAATTCCCTAATCTTTATTATCACCACCTTCATCGAAATCTGAGTAGTATAAACCAAGTTGAGCAGATCTAGGGGATTCCTCCCCCTTATAAGGTGCTCCATACTTATCTCAGTTGGAGTCAGCTAGCTTAACATGTCTACTGGAAGCCTAAAAACCTAGATCACATCTATCACTGGAGGCCTAACTAGATGAATCTAAAGGTTATCTACCCTTACACTCACCATTGTAATTTCTATTGTTCTCAGCAACAGACTGATAAGGATGAGACTGCATATCCTCATATCCTCCATCAATATCATAATCAAATGCATTTGATAGTACCACTACATTCTTAGATGTCTCATAAGTAGACCCGATAATCTGATCACCACTAGATACTTCTGTCACTTTTGAATCATCATCTTCCCTTAGAAAATACTCCCTGGTAAGAAGATAAAAGAGAGGAATAACTGATCCAAAAGACAAGATAAGGATCTTAGCCACATATGGTTCACTGCCCACTTCCACTAAAAAATATACTGACCATTATTCCTTATCTCAAGACACTTATTCTTCTTCTTCCACTTCCTCATCATAAAAATACACCACAACTTTATCTAGATTCAATATAGGGTTGACCAAGTCTCTGGGTCTAGTATGGTGTTGCATTGGGTTGAAATTATCATATATCCTATCATTTTAAACTATCCATTTCTTCAACTAAGGGTTCCAACTAACCCTCATCCTCCTACAAGTCACTTGAATTAGATATAAAACACCAAATTTGTTCTCATTCTCTTCACCTTCATGAAGTAAACCTCTAGATTCTAACATAGACAAAATCAACTTGGGGTAGTCTAAAAAGTTTGACCTAGAAGAGGGATTTCTCAACTCCATCATATGGATCACAAAATATCTACAAAGATTTATATTATCTCCTATTTTCATAAGAAATATGAAAAACACATCCCAATACCTCATGATGCTAAATTCTCCCTTTTTGAGACAAAGCATGTGTTGAATAAACTTGAACAAAAAATGACACTCACCATCAAGCTATATTACTAGAGTCCTTAGAATAATAACATTCAGAGTTAATTACAACAAAGTATCCTTATACATGAATGACTCACTATTACTAGGAAGGGATCTTAAAAATCATTAGATATACCTTTATGAGGAACTTTGAGGTACCTTTCCCACTACTTCGAAGAAAATCTTAGTTCTTTACCATGAATCATAGTCTTAATAAAATTATACGTCTCACTGAAATCATACCCTTCAAGATGATAAAACTCATGAAATAACCTCGGGTATAATGGTCAATCATTCCTCTAGAACCATTCACCCAATCCCTATGTTCTTGTACCACTTTCAACATGAGATACTTTATTAAGACCAACCACTCAATATGTATCACTTTCTTAGCAACAATAACTTAGGATCGGAGTTGGGGATTCTTTGGTTGGATGATAGACTGAATGGATTCAACTCATGACTTATTCAAGGGATATGATTAATTAGGAGATGACTCATCATGACACATGAGTCTCACCGTTTCCACACTAGATCGAGGGAATAAGTAAGGAAGTTTGATGGCTACAGTTCAAGCGAGAAAGGATAAGGGGAGGTTCAAAAGAGGTTCATGAAAGAAAGGAGTTATAAAATTAAAATTTTAAGTAAAATATTATCATTTAGAGATTTGAAATCATAAAAATGAATAATAATAAATAAATAAACCTACAAATAAATAAAAACATAGAAATGAAATAAGAGCAGTAGGATACAAACAAAATCACTCAAACAAAAGCACCAGAATGGTATCAACCAAATGGTAGAATACAATGTCCGATCACTAAAGTTCAATCAATGGTCAATCACTAATGATTTATCACCAATTATTTATCACCAATGGTAGATCACTAATGGTAGATCATCAATTTCCAATCACCAATGGTAGATGAATAATATTTGATCAACAAATGGTAGATCACCAACAGTAGATCACCAACCATTGATCACCAAATTTATGATTTTTATTGTAGAAACATAATTAATCTTAGTATAAAATACTAACAAAAAAATATCATTCCAAGTTCATGTTAGATATAGTTAAATCTTTCAAAGTTAAAAGGATATGTGAATATATCAGCAAGCTGATGTTCAATACCTATAAACTCAAGAGTTATATCACCCTTTTTGAAAATGATCTCTCAAAAAGTGATGTATTATATCAATATGTTTGGTTATCAAATGAGACACATGGTTCCTAGAAATATTTATAGCACTTGTATTATCAAAATTTATAGGGACATGTCAAAATTGACAACCATAGTCTAGTAAAGTGTTTTTAATACATAAAATTTGTGTACAAAAACTGCCTACATCTATGTACTCAAATTCAATAGTGGATAATGAAACATAATTATATTTATTTATACACCAAGAAATTAGAGACTTGTTCAAAAGGTGAAATTTTCTATAGATTTTTTATCTATTTTACAACCACTAAAATCAGTGTCTGAATAATGCACAAAGTCAAATTATTGTCCATTGGAATAAAACAATCCTTAATTGGTTATAAATTTGAGGTATTTGAAAATTCTTTTGAAAATAATTAAATGTGACTCCTTTGGGTTTTCTTAAAAATGATCACACATACACACAATAAAAAATATATTAGGCCAACTATTAGTTATGTATAGTAAGATTATAATCATACCTCTATAAGTGGGTTGATAAACTAGTTTCCCAGTTTCATTAAGATCCACTTTACAACTAGTTATCATGGAAGTATTACTACCTTTATTTCCATACATTCCAAAACATTATAAAATCTCTTTAGTATATTAATTGTAACGACCCAAAGTTCCGTTAATGGAAATCCCTCTTGATCTAATTAAATGTCTCGTTATGTAAAATATTTATATAAAATGTAAACTTCTTTGGTTTTATGTTAAGAATTTTGACCATTGCTAATATAACCATTGAACAGTGATCACATGATTAGTATAAATATAGGGTTTTAACAAATCCAATTCACTCAGACAAAAGAAATGATGGCATCATCTAGTAGAATTGCTCCATACAAAGCCCATTTGTCGGAGCTCGGAAGAGAGGTGGCATCCTTGGGCTTCAATCTTGTCCAAGACCAAGTTGGGCTTCATCATGTCAAGCTCTAACAGGACCGTCTACGTGAAAAGTGAAAGTTGATAGAGATTACCACTTGAGAAATGTTATCCGAGCCACGCCAAGAGTCTGTCACCATCACACACCTTACCCTTAGGTCTTATGCGACAGTTTTAAGGGGTTATTTAACTAATCGATAGTACTATGTTCATGTACATAATTTTTTTATATAATAATGAATATAATTTCTTGTCATTATTGATACCTTGTAAATAGTTTTTAAAGTACAAATGGTGTTTTTATTTATTATTTAATTAAGAAATCTATTTTATTAAATTAAGGGATTTTTGAATTAAATAATATTTTAATAAAATAATAATAATATTATTATTAGATTAATTTTATTATATATAAACAATAATATAATTGTATGAATGCAATTATAATTTTTATTAAGGTTTGAAAGCCATTTTTGTCAAAACCCGTGAATTTTTGATAAATGTCAGTTTTTATTTCAAAAGTGAAAATTAACATATTTATAAAATTATTTAGATAAAATAAATGTTATTTTTGGAATCAAGACATCGAAATTATCCAATAGTGAATTTTTCATAATTTTCTGAGACAATCAATGTTTTGAGTAAAAATTAAATACAGTTTAAATATATAATGTGATATATGACATCATAATGACCCAATAGTGATGTAATAAAATACTGTAATCTTTATGTTCGGCCAATATATGTTTTAACATTAAAATAATGCGATTTTGGGTTTGTTTGGATTACTTTTCAAATCATTAATGGACCCCTCAAGACTTATTAAACACCTTGTCTTTTTAAATTAATTTCCATGGGAGTATGACTCACCTCCACATAAGCAACCCTATTATTTTAAGAAGTTCGGACTTTGGCCTTATAAAATATTGTTTTCCTCTTCCCTTTGACAAAAACCATGGGCAAAAACCATGGTATGGTTTGTGGTTTGGATTAATTTAATGTAAGGGGACCCAAACCTAAATAATAAAGAATTCCCTCAACTTTCCTATATAAACCCACCAAGCTCCCACTTCCTCCTCACTCAATGAATTTATAGTTCATCCAAACTATTACCTACTCTCTCTAGAATCCTCCCAAGGTGCCCCAAGCTACCATGAAGCCTCTCACAAGCCTCTCTCTAGCCTTTGGAAGCACACTTCCAAGTAAGGGTTTTTTCTTCCTTTCTCATTTTTGTCCAATTTTCTTTAAGTTGTTTTTCCCTTTTAATTTAAATTATTAATGTTGGGGTATGGTTTAGAACCTCCCTCATACTACCCTATTTATGTTTTAATGATGGTATTCCCCTTTATCTTTCATTAAATGCATCCCATGTACACCCGTTACTATGCCAAAATTCTGAAAGGAACTTCTCTCTCCTCTTTTACATTCAAACAATACTTTTGTATCATGAATCTAAATTACATTACAATTGTTGGGACATGTATATATATGACCTCCTTACTGTCCATTACATGTAGATATGATGAAGAACCAATTTCTCTCTCATCAACCATTTTTATGAATTCTTATGTCATGCCGTTACGCTGCCGAAATCGCACCGATTTTCTAAGCCAATGCCATTGTGTAGTGAATACCATGCCCATTTCTCCATCAAGGGTATTCACATTTATGCACATTTACTTATTGATTATAATGTTTCATGTATGAATTCCACATTTCTTTATCATGGAATAAATGATTATGTTTTATGAATCCATGCTTTATGATCCATGTGGCACACTTATGCATGAAATGAAATGTTTAAGAAGGGTGCACCCTTATAGCGCTCCAATGCATTGGGTAAAGTTTAGTATCATGATACATCATGTGAAATGAGTGTTGAATCATGCTAATTCAAGTGCAATTAAGGTTTACTCATGCTTTATGTGCAATGAGGATTTACTCATGCTCCATGTGCAATGAGCCTTGGATCATGCTAATTCCATGTTAAGTGTTGTTTCCACATTTCCATGTTATGATTATCATGCTTTATCATGCCTTTATGTTCATTTTTATCTTGTGCTCTATTGATATACCTAATGTATAACATGTATTGTACTCCTCATTTTATTCCACGTATATTCCCTTACTGGGCTTTATAACTCACCCTTTTCTTTTGCATGTCCTCAGGTTATCCCATGCAATGCTAAGTACGAGGGAATGTAGTGGTCATGTAAAGGAAGTTTTCAATAAAGATGTTGTATTTCATGTTTCAAGTTTTTATGTAATGATCTTACACCCCAAATACACAAAACCTCTCGATCTTATTTGTTGTATCAAGTGACGTTTTATGTAATAAATCATGTTTAAGTTTGTAATAAAAGCAGGGTTGTCATAGTTGGTCTGAGAGGATAGGTTTAGTTCTTTTCGGGATTAGGATTAGAAAACCCTAATAAAGCCTTAAATACAAGACTAAGTACAATAAAAACATCCCTAAGTTTTGGTGAGTATTGAGTAAGTGGGTTATCAAGCAAATACATCCCTGTTTGGATACGAGCAGGTAGAGGCGGCTCTGGCACAGATTTATCCTAGGGGTAAAACCCGAAAACACCGCTTTGAGCTAGACTTGAACGAGTACTAGTGCATGATAATGGGCCTTGCTTCACTCTTGGTTATGACACTCCCGGGGGATATGTTTTGATAAATTCACAAGCTTAGTATAAACCATTATTAAGGGAATTAAAAATAACGCCCCTAAGAATATATGTTAGAAGGTAGATCATGGAAAGCCTAGATTGAAGCCTATAGACTCATGAGTTAAGGAAATAAAAGTTTATTTATAAGTCATCAACTTTTTTCTTTGGATTACCCTTTATGTGTTACCCCTAACATTCCTTTTATTCCATCTAATGGCTGGTAATAGGAGGACTCGGGCTAAAAACCATTGTGAAGATCAGTGTGATGACTGTACTAATGAGATGCCCAATCCAATGGGAGCAGGAATCACAAACTTTGTCATGCTTCTCTCTCAGATAACTCAAGTTTTGAATAGAAACATAGGTCAAGAGGAACGTTCAACCCCCCTTAAGAAAGAAAAATTTTCTATTGAGAGCTTCATGAGATAAAGTCCTCCTACTTTTTTTGGATCATCCGATCCCATGATCGCTGAACAATGGATCAACTCCATTGAAAAGATCTTCTCCATCCTTTAATGTTCTGAACAAGAGAAGGTCCTCCTGGAGGCTTATTGTATGGAGGGTGAAGCTGATCAATGGTGGACGTTGATCAAATATACGAAGCCAGAGGAGGAGATCGAGGTGTTGGAATGAAAGGATTTCCAGAAGATATTTTTCGATAAATATTTTCCGCGCACCCTCTGGCTTAAGATGGAAATGGACTTCCTTTCCCTCAAGAAAAAATATGAAGAATCTTTTGGAGCGTACGAGGAAAAATTCACAAGGCTTGCACGATACACTTCCGGATTTCTCATTACCCCCTAATTCAAAGTTGACTGCTTCTTTGGTGGGATGAAGCCTAGCCTGTGGAAAGCATTGGCGATTCGTGACTTCAACAGCTATGAGGAAATTGTTTGATGTGCCCTCAAGGTCGAAATAGAGATCAAATAATCACAGGGGTATCATGGGGATAAGAAGCGTATGGTGGGATTCAATTCTGGTGGTCCAATGGATAAATCCAATGGTGCTAAGAAGATCCAGCACCCCACTTACCAAAAGTGCGGAAAGAAGCACCCTGGAAATTTCCTTAAGGGGATGAGGAAATGCTTCAGGTGTAGAAGATAAGGGAACCTAGCTGTTAACTATTGGAAAGAAAAACCTATAGCTGCGATAGAGGTGAGGAATTCTCTGTTTGAACCTCAAAACGTTGATAAATGCTACAAATGAAAAGAATCGGGTCATTTTTCAAATCAGTGCCCTAATCCAGGGGTTTTTGGAGGCAACCAACAACCTCCAAGGTAGCAAGGAAGAGATTTTGCCATCACTTCTGCCGAAGTGAACCCCGACAACGAAGTGGTGATAGGTACGCTAGTTATTCATTCAAGAATAGCGAACGTACTTTTTGATTCAGGTTCTACACATTCTTTTATATCTCGAAAGTTTAGTAGAATAATCCCAACACCACCAAAAATCATGGAAGTGAAGATGTCGATGAGTACGGAAAATGGGGCAATCATTGCATCCCATGAATATAAGTCCTCCCATGTTATAATCTATGAATTGAATTTCCCGGTGAACCTCGTCATACTCCCTCTGGTGGAATTTGATGCAATTCATGGTAAGGATTGGCTTTCCTTATATAGAGCTAACATAAATTGTTGGGAGAGGGAAATCACACTCCATATGGAGAATCGACCCCCAATTCTTTAAAGTGTAAGGAGGAAGATGAATCTCCATTAGTTACATCATCTCAAGAACGGATATTACTACCCTATGAGTACGCGTATTTGGCTCAAATGATTGAGTCCAAGGAAGAAACCATCCTTGAAGAAATGCCTATTGTGAGGGAATTCACTGAAGTGTTTCCCGAGGAACTGCCCGGTCTTCCTCCTAGAAGAGATGTTGAATTCTCAATTGAACTTATACCTGGGGATTTACCAATATCCAAGACTCCATATAGAATAGATGTTGTCGATCTTTAAGAGCTGAAGAAACAACTACAGGAGAATCTGGATAAAGGGTTTATACGCCCAAGTGCTTCACCATGGGGTGCACCAGTCCTCTTCGTCAAGAAGAAGGATGGGTCAATGCGGCTTTGCATCGATTATCGTGAACTTAACAAAATCAAGATAAAGAACAAGTATCCTCTCCCAAGAATTGATTACTTATTCGATCAGCTGCGTGGAGCATAATAATTCTCCAAGGTGGACTTGTGGTCGGGATATTATCAAGTAAGGGTGAAGAAGGAAGATATCCCCAAGACTACTTTTTGCACAAGATATGGGCACTATGAATTCATAGTAATGCCTTTCAGACTCACTAATGCTCCAGAAAACTTCATGGACTTAATGAATAGAGTCTTTAGAGATTACCTAGACAAATTTTTGGTAGTATTTATAGATTATATTCTAATATACTCCAAAACCAAGGAGGATCATGAGGAGCATTTAAGAACTGTACTAGAGACTTTGCGCAAGGATAAGCTCTATGAAAAGTACAACAAGTGTGAGTTCTGGTTAAAGGAAGTCTCATTCTTGGGCCATATCATCACAAGAAATGGGATATCTGTGGATCCCTTCAAAACAGATGCAATTAAGGGATGGCCGAGGCTAACATCGGTAACAGATATCCGTAGCTTCTTGGGGTTAGCTGGATACTATCGACGATTTGTGAGAAATTTATCACGATTTTCCAACCCTATTACGAAGCTAACTCGAAAGGGAGTAAAGTTTTCTTGGAGTGATGAATATAAAGAAAGCTTCAAGGAGTTGAAAAGGAGGCTTATCATTGTGCTCGTGCTCACTTTACCCACAAGTGGGGAACTTTTTGTTGTTTTTAGTGATGATTCAAAGGAGGGATTAGGCTGTGTGCTGATGCAGAATGATAAAGTTATATCCTATGCCTCAAGGCAGTTGAAAATCCATGAGCGAAACTATCCAACACATGATTTAGAGTTGGCAGTGGTGATATTTTCCTTGAAAATCTGGAAGCATTATCTCTATGGAGAGAAATGTGAGATATATACTGACCACAAGAGTCTTAAATATATATTCACACAAAAGAGCATAATATGCACCAGAGAAGATGGATAGAGCTCATCAAGGATTATGACTGTTCAATCCATTACCACCCTGGGAAAGCGAACAAGGTGGCAGATGCCCTAAGTAGAAAGGATCCAGCGATTCTATCAATGATGAGGATCGATAAGGATCCAATCTTCTTAGACTTGATGAAGATGGACATGGGAATCATAGAGAAGGGAATATCATCAATACTTTAAAAAATTATTGCTCAACCGTATCTTTTGGAAAGGTCAAAGGATGCTCAAAAGGATGATGTGGGAATTCAAGAAAAAGTGGAAGCTATCGAAAAAGGGAAATCCTCGGAGTTTAATGTTAATGAAGAAGGAATTGTGCGATTTGGGAAAAGACTATGTGTTCCATCAAGTCCGGAACTGAAGAAGGAACTTCTTGATGATGCACATAGTTCAAATTTCTCTATTCACCCAGGGAGCACAAAGATGTATCGAGATCTCCAAGAAAACTTTTGGTGGGATAATATGAAGAAGGTGATCACTGAATATACATCAAAGTGTCTGGTGTTCCAGCAAGTGAAGGTAGAGAGGCATAAGTCTAAGGGTATGATGAAACCATTTCCCATATCAGAATGGAAATGGGAGAACAGCACCATGGACTTTGTCACCGGACTTCTGAGGACATCCAAAGGCACCAATGCAATCTGGGTTGTTTTGGATCGTCTTACAAAGAATACACACTTCATTGATATTTGGGAGGATTTCTCATTGGATCAACTGGCACAAATATATATTAGGAAAATGGTAAGGTTGCATGGAGTACCACTATCTATTGTGTCTGACCGAGTTCCAAGATTCATCTCTAAGTTTTGGAAGAGTCTTCAATATGCTCTGAATACTAAAATGAACTTCAGTACGGTCTATCATCCTCAAACTTATGGCCAATACGAGCGGACTATCAAAACACTTAAGGATATGTTGAGAGCATGCTCAATGGACTTTAAAGGAGGATGGGATCAACATCTTTCTCTGGTTGAGTTCTCTTATAATAACAGTTTCCACTCGAGCATCCAAATGGAACCATATTAAGACCTATATGGGAAAAAGGTACAGAACACTGGCATGTTGGGATGAGGTCGGTGAACGTAAGCTACTTAGACCAGAAATGGTCGAGGAAATGGTGGAGAAGGTGAAAACCATTCAGCAACATATCAAGGCAGCCCAGAGTCGACAGAAGAGTTATACAGATAATCGTTGACGAGACCTTGAGTTTAAAGTTAGAGACATGGTTTTTCTATGAATATCTCCATGGAATATGGTCTTGAGGTTTGGAAATAAAGGGAAGTTAAGTCCAAGGTACATCGACCCCTTCGAGATTCTTGATCGTGTCGGGGCTGTGGCCTATCGACTAGAACTTCCACCTGCTATGGCCAAAGTACCTGATTTCTTTCATGTATCCATCTTAAGGAAGTACATACCGGACCCTTCACATGTATTCTCTTCTGAGGTGGTACAATTAGAAGATGATATTTCTTATGAGGAGGAACCAATGAAGATCTTAGATCGTAGAGAAAAAGTTCTACGAAATAAGATAATGCCCCTCGTCAAGGTGTTGTGGAGAAACCACAAGTTTGAAGAAGAAACTTGGGAATCAGAGGAAATGATGAAGTTGAGTTACCTACATCTGTTTTAGTGTGGGAAAAGGAAAAAATTTCAAGGGTGAAATTTCTTAAGGGGGGAATATTGTAACTACCCAAAGTTTCATTAATCGAAATCCCTCTTGATCTAATTAAATGTCTCGTTATGTAAAATGTTTATATAAAATGTCAACTTCTTTGGTTTTATGTTAAGAATTTTGACCGTTGCTAATATAGCCGTTGGATAGTGATCACATGATTTGTATAAATATAGGGTTTTAACAAACCCAATTTACTCATACAAAAGAAGCGATGGACTCATCTAGTAGAATTGCTCCATACGAAGCCCATTTGTCAGAGCTCAGAAAAGAGGTTGCATCCTTGGGATTCACTCTTGACCAAGCCCAAGCTGGTCTTCATCATGTTAAGATCGAATGGGACCGTCTATGGGAAAAGTGGAAGTTGATAGAGATTACCACTTGAGCAATGTTATCCGAGCCACCCCCAGAGTCTGTCACCATCACACACCTTACCCTTAGGTCTTATGCGATTGTTTTAAGGGTTTATGTAACTAATCTATAGCACTAAGTTCATGTACATTATTTTTGTATATAATAATGAATATAATTTCTTGTCATTATTGATACATTGTAAATAGTTTTTAAAGTACCAATGGTGTTTTTAGTTATTATTTAATTAAGAAATATATTTTATTAAATTAAGGGATTTTTGAATTAAATAATATTTTAATAAAATATTATTATTATTATTATTAGATTAATTTTATTATATATAAATGATCATATAATTTCATGAATGAAATTATAATTTTTTATTAAGGTTTGAAAGCCATTTTAGTCAAAACGCGTGAATTTTTGATAAATGTCGGTTTTTATTTTAAAAGTGAAAATTAACATATTTAGAAAATTATTTAGATAAAATAAATGTTATTTTTTGAATCAGGATGTCCAAATTATCCAACAGTGAATTTTTCCTAATTTTCTGAGACAGTCAAATTTTTGAGTAAAAATTAAATACCGTTAAAATATATAATGTGTTTTATGACATCATAATGACCCAATAGTGATGTAATAAAATATTTTAATCTTTATTTTCGGATAATATATGTTTTACCATTAAAATAATGTGATTTTGGGTTTATTTGGATTACTTTTCAAATCATTAATGGACCCCTCAAGACTTATTAAACACCTTGTCTTTTTAAATTAATTTCCATGGGAGTATGACTCACCTCCACATAAGAAACCCTATTATTTTAAGAAGTTAGGACTTTGGACTTATAAATTATTTTTTTCCTATTCCATTTTCCAAAAACCATGGGCAAAAACCATGGGCTGGTTTGTGGTTTGGATTAATTTAATGTAAGGGGACCCAAACCTAAATAATAAAGAATTCCCTCACATTTCCTATATAAACCCACCCAAGATCCCACTTACTCCTCACTAAAAGCCTTTGGAGTTCGTCCAACCTCTTCCCTAATCTCTATATAATCCTCCCAAGGTGCCACAAGCTCCCAAGAAGCCTCTCACAAGCCTCTCTCTAGCCTTTGGAAGCACACTTCCAAGTAAGGGTTTTTTCTTCTTTTCTCATTTTGTCTAATTTTCTTTAAGTTGTTTTGCCCTTTTAATTTAAATTATGAATGTTGGGGTATGGTTTTTCACCTCCCTCATACTTCCCTCTTTATTTTTGAATGATGGGAGGACCCTTTCTGTCTCATTAAATTCCTCCCATGTACACCCGTTACTATGCCAAAATTCTAAAAGGAACTTCTCTCTCCTCTTTTACATTCAAGCAATACTTTTGTATCATGAATCTAAATTACATTAAAATTGTTGGGAAATGTATCTATATGACCTCCTTACTGTCCATTACATGTATATATGATGAGGAACCCATTTCTCTCTCATCAACCATTTTTATGAATTCTTATGTCATGCCGTTATGCTGCCGAAATCGCACTGATTTTCTAAGCCAATGCCATTGTGTAGTAAATACCATGCCCATTTCTCCATAAAGTGTATTCACCTTTATGAACATTTACTTATTGATTATAATGTTTCATGTATTAATTCCACATTTCTTTATCATGGAATAAATGATTATGTTTTATGAATCCATTTTTTATGATCCATGTGGCACACTTGTGCATGAAATGAAATGTTTAAGTAGGGTGAGCCCTTATAGCGCTCCAATGTATTGGGTAAAGTATAGTATCATGATACATCATGTGCAATGAGTGTTGACTGATGATAATTCGAGTGAAACGAGGGTTTACTTGTACTTTATGTGCAATGAGGATTTACACATGCTCCATGTGCAATGAGCCTTGGCTCATACTAATTCCACGTTAAGTGTTGTTGCCACATTTCCATGTTATGATTGTCATGATTTATCATGCCTTTATGTTCATTTTTATCTTGTGATCTATTGATATACCTAATGTATAAAATGTATTGCACTCCTCATGTTATTCCACATTTATTCCCTTACTGGGCTTTATAGCTCACCCTTTTCTTATGCATGTCCTCAGGTTATCCCATGCAATGCTAAGTACGAGGGAATGTAGTGGTCATGCAAAGGAAGTTTTCAATAAATATGTTTTATTTCATGTTTCAAGTTTTTATGTAATGATCCTAAGCCCCAAAGACACTAAACCTCTCGATCTTCTTTGTTGTATCAAGTAATGTTTTATGTAATAAATCATGTTTAAGTTTGTAATAAAAGAAGGGTTGTCATATTAACATTTACTAAAAATAATTCCATATTTATTTTAAAAAATCTAAAAACCAATAAATAATTTATGTTCACCCATTAATCTCATTTCAAATTCATTTTGAATAATTTTTGAAAAATTAGTACACACATAATTTCATTAAGATCTAAATAAATATCATCAACATAAATTTTTACAACTAAAAAATATTTTGGAATTATTTTAATAAATAAATCAAGGTCAAAAATCACTTTAGTAAAACCTTTTGAAATAAAACATGAGTTGTGCCTATCATATCAATCTCTTGGAGATTGTTTTAAACCATATAAAGATTTTTTTAATTTAAAATAATGATTTTGAATGTGAGGGTTTTGAAATACTGGGGGTTGTTCAATAAAAACATCCTAAAAATATAACTATTTAATAATTCACTCTTGATATCCATTTGATATAATTTGAAATTGAAATGTTCTATATAGGTAAGAAACATTCTGATGACTTCGATTCTAGATACTGAAGCAAAGGTTTACTCAAAATCAATACCCTTTTCTTGACGATATCCTTATGAAACTAGTATTTATTTATTTCTAACTATTTTTCCTAACACATCAACCTTGTTTCAAAACACTCATTTAGTGAAAATAGTTAGGTATTTTTTGGGTCTTTCAACTAGTTCCCAGAATTTATTTGTTTCAAATTTATTTAACTTTTCTTAAATTTCCATTACTTAGAATTCATCATTAATTTCATCATTGATGTTCTTAGGTTTAATATGTAATAAGAAATCTTAATGTTCAACTTGATTTCTTATACTAGATGTAGTATGATTTCCTTTATCTAATTCACCTACTACTGCATCTATGGGATGATATATATGAATCATAACATCTCTAAGAATATAAGTGTCTGACACCTCATTCTCATCTATAGGTTTGGGTCCAGGATGTACATCAGAATTGGGAGAGTTATTTATAACAGGTCTAGTATAATTGATTTACAAATTTGTAAGGTCATCATCTATATTTTCTAAAGGGGTATATGATCACGTGGATATATCTCATAAAACTTGACATATATAGGTTATTCCAAAATTTTTCCTTTTTTTAAAAAATATTTATGATTTAATAGATGTAGAATATCTAATGAAAATTTATTCATCACTCTTGGATTAAAATTTTATAAATTCTATTTTGTGTTGAGTATAAAGAGTTTACAACCAAAAACTCTAAAGTAATCGACCTTTGGATTTATACCATTCCATAATTCATAAGGGGTCTTATTTAAGAGTGGAAAAATTAAAACTCTACTAATTATATAAAAATCTAAATTTATAGATTTTGTTTAAAAATAAACTGGTAAATCATACTTATTGAGAATGGTCTAGGTAATTTCTTAAAGGGTTCTATTTCTTCTTTTGACCACACCATTCTTTAGTGGGGTCCAAATAGTTGAAAAGTTGTGACTATATACATGTTGTTAACATAATTATTCAAACCCTTGATTTTAAAACTCATGTCCCTGATCACTTATTAAGGTCTTTATTCTAATTCCACTAATATTTTCTATAGTTCTTACATATTTAGACAAACAAGAAATAACTTCACTCTTATGAGAAAAGACAAACACCCATGTATATCTTTAATAATCATCTACTATAAAATAGAAATAATGTTTTACTACTAAAATAGAAACTCTAGAGGGTATAAAAATTTCAATGTGAACCAAATATAAAGGCTTAGAAGTTGAGTCTTATTTATTTGGTTTGAAAGAAACTTTGTGATGTTTTCTCATTTTTAGGGATTACAGACTTTGTTTATTATGAATTCTAGCTTGGGAATATCCTTAACTAAAACTTTTTAGTTATAATTATAAATTAGTGAATAATGAAATGTCCTAGTATCCTATGCCAAATCCAAGATTATTTTTTGAAACACACTCAAATAAGAAACATTCTGTGAAAATAAAAAATTTAAATCTATAGTATTAACATTTTCATTTCTCATTACAGTGAAAAATAAAGCATGTTTGGAATCAAAAAGCTTATAAGAATTAATAAAAACATAACATGAAAACAACCATAAAATAATTATTAAATGAAAATCATATTATATTTTGATCAATATACAAATAAGACTTTAGAAATTAAGACTGTACTAGAGTTGTCGATTTGGCCAAGTCTAATTATCTTCCCTGTTGAATTTTCACCAAAAGTGACATGTCCACCATCCACTTTGTTTAGGTTATTGAAAATTGAGTACTTTCCAATCATATCTCTAGAGAATACTATAACCATATACTATAATTGATTTCTACAACTCTTCAAGTAGGTTACATATAAAATAGATTTAAACCAAAAATGATTTTGGTACCCATATTTTCTTAGGTCTATAAATGTTACTAATAAGTGATTTATAAATCCATAAATTTTTAATGGTTTCCTATAAGAAGACCATAAAATTTCAGAAATAAACACTTTATTAGGTCAAATATAATAATAACTACCAGAAGAACTAGTATAACTAGAACTTGGGAAAAAATATGTTTTTATAAACCTTATTCAATTCTAGTTGGTATCCAAATCTAGTAGTATAATTAGGAGTAGTTTATTTACTAAGAATATGGGTAAGGGTTTTTTCTTTCATTAAAAATATATCCAACTATTTATTTAATTTCTCATTAGGTATTTTATTCTCATTATTTTTGTTAATAAATTAAGAATTTTTATCCTTTTCTATAGTAAGATCACTTATAAAGTGAGAAGACATAGCATGATACTTATTTATACTTTTATATTTATATTTTAATTCCTTAAATGTATCTTAAAAAATATTAAAATATTCAAAATATTCATCATTGGTCATATTCTCATCATTATATTTAGTTTCATAAATATTAGAAATATGTACAAAAGATTTAGGAAAAAATTTCAATTCCTCAGATGTGTCTGTCATAAAACACGCATTGGACATATCATTTTTATCTTCTCTTTTAGAATTTAATTCACTTTAACTATCCTTTGAGTCACTCTTGGTGGAATTCATATACTTTTTTCTTATCTTTTGTCTTTGTACTAATAATTATTATTATACTTGAGCTTGGGATAGTCTACATTGATGCGTTATTTCCTTTTACACTCATAGTAGATTAAATCATTGGATGAATCATTATTTCTAAAATATTTTATCTAATTTCCTTTGTTTTAATAAATTCATCTATAATTAGATTTATTGAATAACATTATCTTTCTATAAAAGTTCTTAAAACATTTGTCCAGGTGTTCTATTTCTTCATCATTATCAGATGGTGATTCTTCATCACTTGAACTTTTATCTTTGACATTTTATTTTTTGTTTAGAGTCAAAATATTAAAATATACTGAATTAATTTTGGGTTCATCAAATTTATATTTGTTCACTTTCATCTCTTCTTCATAAATCATGATCTTCTCAATTATATATTTTACTAGTAGTTTACTAATGCCACAAGACTTTCTTATGGATATAGATGTTCCTCTCCATCTATCCAGTAAGCATCTGAGAAGTCACATGACTTGATCCTTATCTGTAATTATCTTTACAAGATCAAGAATCATGTTAAAAATATCATTAAACCTAATATACATATCATAAATATATTTATTTGGAATCATCTTGAAAGTATCATATTTAATAGTATAGGCATTTAAACACATCTCTTTAACATTATAAGTTCCTTCATGAGATATAGAAAGGGTATCCCAAATCTAGAAAGTAGTATAATAGGATGATATTCAATTAAAATAATCTAATACTAAGGTAAAATAAACAACATTTATATATTTACAATTATATTCATATGATGCATTAGTGGAATCACCCCAAGATGATCTAGCAGTTTTAGGTTTTTCATATTTATCTTCAATGATAGTCCATATATGAAATCCCATACTTTATAAATAAAATTTCATTTTAATCTTCCATTTATAATTATTCTTCCATTAAAATAAGGAGGCCAATTAGTGTAATTTTCTTCTTTTATATGATTATACATAAATAACTAAATTTACATAAAAAATACATTTTAGATATTTATATAAAACTAGACCACAATTAAAAAATATATTTCAAAATCCCCCTGATACTAAATATTGGTTAGAGTGGACAACTCAAAGGGGAGGGAGGGGTAAATTGATTGTCCAATGGAAATTATTTAAAAGAAAATTTAATATCCAAATCCACCAATATGTTAAAAACATCCAGTTTAAAAAAATATTAGACATATATAATTTGATCTTTTGAAAAGTTTCTCAAAAGATAAATCAAATCTTAGTTAAAATAATTTTAACTATAATCTAAATTTTGAAACAAATATACTTATATAAACATATTATACAAAAGACTAGTTTAAGTTAACTATTATAGTTAGTTTTGTTTATAATTTTAGTGAACAATAAAATGGTTTTAATTAAAGAAACTAAAACAAAATATAAAGAAGTAATTTTTTTGCATCAAATATAACATAATGGAAATTAATAAGGGGTTTAGCCTCAAGCCGAGACTTAATTCCCTGCACTTGGAAATCCTTTTCTTCCAAGAAGTTTATTATTAAATAAACCAATCCAAAACCTAGACTGGGTTTATAAAAAACTCTCAGGGTTTTCCAGGCACATATCCTCTTTCACATTTATGCATGGGATAAAACAGAATACCTAGTCACACATGAACTCCTCTATTTATGTTCATGGTAATACACAAGAATATATTTGAGTTATTACTAATTAATCCCCATTTTACCACTAGATACTTCATTTTAAAAATATACATATTAAATTAATAAATATAGCTTAAATGTAAATCCAATATAGATTGATAAAGAGTTTAGAGATGATGAAATGTAGTGCCACTCAATATGAATAGATATAATTATTCTGAAGTATTTGGATTAATATTTGGAATGATATTGAATAAGTTACATAGTAATTATAGTAAAATAAGGGGTTCTAGAAGTCTAGAAAAGATTTTGATTTTGTTATTATAATATATAGGGAGATTACACACACATGTGTCTTTTTATTCCTTTTTGTCTCAGCATGTGAGAGTTAGTGATTTGGTGTTCATGCATGTTCCTCTCAAGCACATGTGTGCCCCTTTATACAAAATGGTGGTTCATTTGAATTTATTACACTTTAGGTACAATTATATTTTGAAGGATAATATTTGAATAATTAGGATCCTTGTGCTGATTTAATGAATTGTAAAATACCAACTTTTTCTTTAATATAATTATGGATTTGATTAAGAATAATCATTATTAAATACATTTGACTCTGTCCAACAATAAATTATTAAACTTGATATTGGATAATTAATTTGAAATTAATTTTGTGGAGTCATGGTAGCACTCTAGAATAGCTTCATTGGTGGTAGATTGTTAATGGTGGTAAATCTTCATCAGCTATAAATCTATCTAACAGTAGCTGTATTCTAGTAGTTTCACTATTTGATAGTTGTGATAGAATACTGATGGATTTACCATTGAACTAACGGTATCATATGGTGATGGAAGCATAGAGTTATGGTAGCATAGACTTGTGGTATCTCTACTTAATGGTAGATCAATTGGGCGGTCATTCAGTTTTCACTGACTGTAGCTCCATTGACTGTGGCAGTAGCTTTGCCCAATAGTAGCATGAATTAACTAACAATATCTCATTATAACCAGTGGTAAACCTTTTTAACTAATACTCGATCAATATATAACTAAATTTTCACAACTTAAACAGAAAAATATTCACTTTCATAAAACATTAAACTTATTAGAAAAAAACATGATTTGTGATCATTAAAATAAGATGGTCCAAAAAATAAGGATGTTACATCTTATCACCACATAGTTTAGGTCAAAGATAATTAAACATGGAGGAAACCAAGATAGTTTCAGAACCAAAGTCTATAGAAGTAAGAGGGATCTATTTCAGACTTAGTGGAAAAAGACTAGTTGGAGGAGGTGGTGATAGCCTTCAGTTCGATCAATGCTTGAAAGGAGAACTGTGTTTCATTACTGGTGATAATGCTACATGGGGTAGCCAGGTAGTGGTTGTTTTTATTACTAGTTGATAGTGAGGAGTCATATCTCATATGGGAGAAGTTCTAAGATTAGTTTTGAGATGAGTTTATTTCTTTGACTGCAAAGGAAACCAGTTGTTAGAAGCTTCTTACCCTTCAATAGATGAGATCCAGTATGTGGGAGTTCATGATCCATTTTAGTACCCTTATACAATATGATTTTTACTTGTTTATATATGATAAGGTCATGTAAAGGAGCTTCAATAAGTGTTTACATCTAGAGATATAGATACAAGTTACCCCATTTATGCTACTGAAATATCACGAGGTACTAGAAATAGTAGAGGCTATTGTGGGGATTCTGGCTAAAAAAAGATTGTTTGAAATGAGGTGATGTTAGGATTATCCACATAGTAGAACTGTGGTATTGGGTTACTAGTTTTCTAGATAGAAGGAATTTTAGATAGCTGTGGGGGGGGGGGGGTAGGTCCCAGCCCTCTCCATCTAATTTCTCCAAGGGTGGAGGCTCTTAGATGCCTACCAAGGGACCAAAATTTTATTTTTATTATGGAAGATTTGTTCATCAATGAAGAGAGTTCCCAAAATTTCTGAGATGGTAGTATGTGGTATGTATTATACTTCAGGTTCCTCCATTGCTTTAGTTTAATTTGTGGAAGTAGTAGCGAGTTGCTCCATATTTGGATCAGTAGGGGAGATACAAGTCAGGCAGAGGATATCCCCATGATTCTCCTCGTCCATAGAGAGTAGATCACGACTATGGAGGTGGTATTTATCAGGTTTAGAGAGTCCATAGAGCATTTTTTGGTCAGATATATTACCTAGAGTTACCATCACTAGGTGAGCTAGTTATCATTCGAGGTACCCTTTGCTTGTTTTCTACTTTGGTGCATGACTTATTTGATTCAGGTTCCACACACTCCTTTATATAAATTTCCTTAGTTTATGTGTTGTGAATTTAAGTAGAGATACTTTTAATTCCCTTGGAATTGAATATTCCATTTAGATATTGAGTTTATTTATATGAAGTATATAGAAATTGTGAGTGAGTTTTGGGGTAACGCCACTATTAGGGAGGTTTGCTATGTTTACTGATATAGCCATATGATAACCATACTATAACATCCTCATTATGTATTGGATATATTTTTAAAGGATATCATGACTGCTTAAGGTGGAGAATTGTTTTATATGATGTTGAGGGAGATATTTCTATGTTTGATGGTAAGAATGACCCTCATATGGGTCAGAGGTGTGTCCAGTCCTTATCTTCCTTGATGTAAAATTTGATGCTTATTTTATCAGAGGTTTATCCTTCTGCATTTCCTAGGGTTTTGGAAGAGTTCCCTGATGTCTTTCCCAGGGAGGCTATGGCATAAACCATTGATGGGATATCATGTTTGGGATAAAGATACAGCTAGAAGCTTCTACAATCTCAATGAATCCATATTGGATGGTTCCTTCTTAGGTTCAGGGTTTCAGGATACATGTTAATGTTCTCTTGCTATGAGGTTTGATTTGGTTAATCATGTCACCTCAGGGTGCACTGGTTTTGTTAAAAAAGAAGTTCAATGGAATTCTGTGTTTGTATATCGACTATCATTACTTAAACAAGGAAATAGTGAAGAATTACTACCCTATTCTATATATTAATGATTTATTTGATAAACAGAATCGAGATAGCTAGTTTTTAAAGATTTATCTATGACTAGGATATAATCAGATGTGGGTGAAGGATGAGAATATTCTTAGTGTTGCTTTATGATGTCATTATAGGAATTATGAGTTCATAGTAATATTTTATGGTGTGATGAACTCTCCAACTATGTTCATGGGAATAATGAATCCAATTTTATTTTAGTTACTAGACTAGTTTGTGGTGGTTTTCATCAATGATATCCTTGTGTACTCTTTGTATGAGGAGGAACACACAGAGAATATTGGATCATTTTGGGAGTTCTTCTTCATCAAAATTTGTCCAATAAGATATAAAAGTGTGAGTTCTGGGCTTGTGAAGTTCATTTATTGAGGCATGTAATGTCACACTATGGTTTTTCCATCAATCCTTTGAAGATTAAGGCAGTTGTTTCTTAGGAATCCTCCAAAAATTTTGTAGATATGGGGAGTTTCCTTAGTCTTGTAGGCTATACAGGAGGTTCATACTTGACTTCTCTTGAATTATTACTCCTCTAACAGCTTAATCAGGAAGGATCATATTTTCTTGTGGACTTACCAGTTCAAGGTTTCTTTCAAATACATGAAGAAGAAGTTGTTCTATGATCTAATTATTCATTTTTCAATAAATTTGGAGTTAGTTTTAGGTTTTCTATAACAATTAATGTCTTTTATTGGGTAGTGTTTTAATACAGTAGATATTTGTTTCTTCTTATGGGTCTCAAAAGTCATTTCCCCATGAACATAACTATTCCACTAATGATATCGAGTTGGTAGTAGTCATTTTTAAATGAATTTGTGGTGTCACTACCTCATCTATGAATGCTTTTTTTTATTTTTACCGATCATAGGATCCTAAGGTATGTCTTCTCCCATCACAAAAAAAACTTACAATATTGATGGTGGATTTAATTATTATTGGACCATAACTTAGATATTCTATATACACTAGGAAATGGTAATTTTGTTATTGATGAATTAAGAAGGAAGTCAAAAAATAATTCCATGTATGGATTTGGAAATTATTAGAGAGTATCGAAAGATATATCCATGATGAATCTTGACACGAGAGAGGTTAGTGGTTTATGATTCCTATTTTAGATAAAATTTTAGTTTTATTTAGTCGATTATGTGTATTATTCTCAGTTAGGGTATTTCGAGTTGGAAGTTTTCTATGATCATATTATTTATGGTGATGCCCCTGATGGATGGTATGAGGATGATCAACACTAGGTGTTATTATAGGGTAGGTTCTTCATTTATCTAGTTATGTATGAATTTGTTCTTTGTGAGTTACATAGGTCAACTTTAAAAAAAATATCCTATCTTAAAAAAGATGCACCATGATCTAATAGGTTAGTTTTGTTATCCTGGGTTGAAGTGTTTAGTTGCACAGTTCATGTCCATACATTTAGTCTACCTGAAGGTAAAGACTAAACACTATGTCCCTGGTGGTTTACTCCATCCACTAGATATTCCTCAGTGGAATCTAGAGGAAATTTTGATAGAAAATTTCACTATTTTACCTTTATCTCAAGGAGTATTTTATTATTTATTGGTGATAGTAGACTATTTGATGAAATCAACCCACTTCTTAGTGATTAAGGAGTCAATATCAGTGGAGGTTTTGTCAAGGTTGTATCTGGAGGAGGTGGTGAGGATTTATAGAGTCTTGAGGATGATAATATCTATTAACAATAACATTTTAACCTCTAGGTTATGAATAAGTCTTCAGTATTATTTTGGCTCTCAGTTGTTCCTTAACACTTCTTTTCATCTGTAGAAAGAAATTTAGACATAGTGGATCATCCAGACTCTTGGTGACATGTTTCACACTTAAGTCATGAATTTTAGGGGTTTATGGGTAAGGGAACTAACTTCGGTTGAGTTTTCTTATAATAATTGTTTTCAATCCTCTACTAGTATGGAACATTTTTAAGTTTTGTGTTGATGGCCTTTCTATTATCCATTACGTTTGATTGAGGTTAGAGAGTCATAAATTATTAGGTTGGAACTAGTGAAAAGAATGCTAGAGATAGTTCAGGTGATTCATGAGAGGATGAAGGTAGAAAAATATCATTAAAATTCCTATATTTACCATAGGAGGATACCTCTATAGTTCTATGTTTTAGATCATGGGTTCTTGAAGGTGAATCCTCCTCATGGGTAGTTAAGGTTTGGTTGTGGGGATAATAATTCTCCCTAATTTGTTAGACCTTTTGAGGTATTGTATTATGTTGGATTCATCATTAAAAAGTTATCAATTTCCCCATAGATGAACCATATTCATGATGTCTTTCACAATTTCTAGATTTACTTCTATCTTTTAGAAAACTCTTAGGTCATTAATCATGGTGATATCAATATTTATGATGATAATGAGATCTTGTAGGAGTAGGATATGAATATCCAGGACACCAAAGAGGTGTTTTATAACCATTCTATTCCCTTATTTCATGTACTTTTTAGAAATAGTGTCATGAAGGAGAGAATATAGGAATGTATGTTACTGATATGTGCTCAGTATCCAAATTTGTTTGATATTTAGTTCCTCTTTATAAAAATTCTTATTGATGTTGTTCATCCTTTTTTAGTTTATATGATATTTCTATCTTCCTTTATTCCTTGTTTATGTCCATCATCTATTTTTATAGTTATCTTACCTAACAGAGTGTTTGGGAGATGGTTATTAGTGTTTCATTGTTTTTAACCTTGTTCCTCTAAATTAGTTGCTTGTGCTCCTATGATAGTGTGATTCTTGTGAGGTATCTCACATGGTGAATGATCTAAATACCCCATTATCTTTTCTTCATGCTATGTTTGGTTTTAATTATTCAGGAAAACAATTGTTTAATAGGTATATAATGTAATTATATGGACCTTCAAAACCTTTTATTTTTGGTTTTTAAGGCTTAGTGACAATGAGAGGGAGTTTGGAGGTGTTTTAGAGACAAGGGGTGTGGTCTTGTCTATTTTGGGGGTCACCATAAATTGGTGATGGGAATGGTGAAGGCTGTGTTGGATCAATGGGTTTGGAAAAGCTATTTTAGGCTATTCATGTAGTTCTTGGTGAACCATGGCTATAAACATGACCTTTCCAAGCTATTTTTGGGACTATGTTGGCTGTGGTGTCCTCATGTCCAAAAAAGATAGCATGGAAACACCCAGTGAGGACGTGGTGCCGGGAATGGAACCTTGGGGGATCTCCTGTCCAAAAAAGGGATGAAAAAACCACTTTTATGGACATGATAGAGGTTTTAGTGATAATATAACAACCAAGGTGTGGGAAACATGCCCTAGTGGAAGTAATTTTGGGCTAGTACAGTAAGGAACACCACAACCATGTTATAGAATGTGGTGGTGATCGAGTTTGTTTTGAAATGATATAAATCATCATCGTTCTTCCTGGATCTCATCCATTTCAAAGGGGAACCATGTGAATACTAATTGAGGGTTCCTTAATACATTTTTAATTCAAATCATACCCTTTATTAACCAATCTACACTAATCCAACTAAATTATTTTAATTTCCATCCACTTTAGTATACCTAGAGAATGGTCAGGTTGTTTCTCATATTGAGGCTCTATTGATTGAAATTTTCATTTGATAAGTATTGGATCCACATCCCCTTGATACCATATAGTTGGATCCTTGCGTATTTTAACTCAGATCATGGATAATTAGGTGCTCTTGATCAAGGTACCTTCCCTTATATTTCTCCTTTTATCCTTCATTTTTCTGAAGTGTTTATTGTGGAAATACTCTCTATTTTTGGGTTGAGATCCAAGAATGGTTTTGGTGGTTTTCTGGTGATGGGTTCTAATGGATCTTTCTTTAGTTTTAGTGGTGGTTGATCCTCAATCAACCATTCTTATGAATACAATATTTAACATATAAATTTAGGTAGGGATTTTGTTTTTTATAATTTATTTTTATGCATAACCATAAATTTAACATGATTTATCTATTTGGGTAATGGTGGAATTATCCTTTAATAAAACTAAATTATAATTAATGAAAATATTTGGTTTTGGTTAAAGAAACCACATGTGTTTACACTATGTTAACGGTATGCCTAATGATTTTCTAGATAATGTGCTATGTTTTGTTTATGATATAGATAACATGTTTATTCTATGTTTAACATAATGTTTATTCATAGAAATTAGATAAATAACATAAATATAATAATAATTAGATAAAATAATAAATAGGTATTTTTAATTTTTACAATTCTTATTTTAATTAGTTGGAATCAAAGTGATTATTAATGAATTTACAAATATCTCTTATAGACGTTGATAGCCGAGTCCTTAGGTTTTCTGTATTTGTAACCTATGATAAATGAACTGTTTAATTCAATATGGTAAATAAGTGGTTTTTTATAAAGATAATTATTTGTGTATGAGTGATCCTATTTTACTTTGAAGGGTCAATGCCTTAGTTTTAGGGCCTAATATACATATTGAATTTTTATTCTTTTCTTAGTACCTTGTGTGATTTCTCTAGAATAGGAGCCTTGTTATGTGATGTGATTTGAGCTTGGGATGGATGATAGTTTAATGAGAAATGGGATGGGGTTTCAAGGTTTTTGGAAACAGTTGATTCCTATAATGTAAATATGAATGATGATATGAATGGTGGTATCTCAGATAACATCGAGCTTGTTAGAATGGGTTGAATCTGAGCTTTCCCATTGTTTTTGTAATAAAAGATGAGATGATTTCTTATTTATGGATATACTTTAAAGGATGGATATTCATGTTTCTTATTTCTGCATTCCTTTTCCCACTGATTGAAGGATTTGGTTTTTCTTGGTTTATACATATTTTATTGTAGATTAAGATGATTCCTAGAGTAACTAGAATTATGGAATCATAATTAATGATGAATTTTTTAACCCATGAGGTTGGTGTATTGATGTAATTCTTAATTATGATAACACTTTAAGAATCATGATATTGGTTAGATTATGGCAGGAGGGCATAGAGTTTGGATGCTAATTGATGTAATATGAAATTATTAACTGAAAGAATTAATTGGAAGTTCCTTTAAAACTCTTTTGTATTTATAAGATATATAGTTCTTATTGTTGGAAGCTAAGTGTCCAATATGTGATAATGGTAGTTGAGGTTAAGTCCAAATAGTTTTCTATAGTGTAGTTATGTGACACATATTCCTATGTTATGTGATTTCATATGCTACCCCACCCATGTCAGTGGGGAGACCGACACCCAATGAGCTATGGGAGGGTGTTTTCCTTAATATACATGTTAGTGAGGAATAAATGGATGAATAACCTCTATTTCCCTGCTCTCTTCTCCTTCTATTATTATATACTTATTCATAATGTTTATCTTTCACATATATGTCTATAAAGGGATGTAATGTCTTATAGTTATTTTCACACATATGAATCCCTAGATATATTATCCTAAGGATTACAATAGTTATATTGTGTATGGTCTGTGATGGATCGAGGTATAATATATAACATATGGGATTTGGGTGGCCCTTAAAAACTAATCAATTAATATATGAGTATGTGGATTTTAATGAAGATATTTTTTGATGCATGAGGTGCATGATATGATACAGTTTTCAAGGTGTTTCCAGATAGGATCAGATATTTATACAGAGATGGATTAAAATGAAAGATGTTGGGGGTAGTGTTGAAATTAAGGGTGGAAGTAGTAGTAGAGTACCTTCCATTTTAAATTATATTTGATATTATATTATTACTTTTATGTGATACTTGGTGATAGATTCATGGTGATGCTGGTAACTAAGCATACCTGTTTTGGAGATGAGTTAGCTTCAATTGTTTATTCACCAGAATTTAGTATGATTTCTTTATCTTTTTCAAGGTAGGATTTTTGAAGGATAATAATAATCATATATATTATTACCACCCTATATATATATATATAATTGATTTCAGGTCTACAAGATTTATTTGGTGATCAGGCTGAATATTACTACCTCATGGAGTTGTTCAGAAGCTGTTTGTGTTTCGTGGTCACTATTTCATTTTTCTGTTAGGCACTTGTAGTTTCATTCATGTTTTTTAGTTTTTATTACATTACATTCATATATTTATATCTTTTATACTTTTATGAGTAGTATTTTTGGTGGTTTTTTTGATATCTCATTACTTATTTTTTCTTAGAGGGAAATACCACCCATTTATGTGTATGATATACCATATATGATTGTTGCCAACTCATGAACTATTGGAGGTAGGATTTAGGTATAATTATATATCTGCCCTCATAATCATACCAAGAGGATAAATTTATGTGTATGGGGTCATGACATTTCTATCTTTGAGATTCAATGAAATGGAAAACGTTATTCTGCTAGTGTCTTGTTTAATGAGAGATGCTAATTAATATTGGATATTGATTCAAAATACTAAGAAGGTTGAGGAAATATAGGGTGTAGAATGTGAGACTTTTATAGAGATATTATTTAAAAAATACATTCATCATGATAAAAAATTTGATTTGAAAGATATTTTTTAAATTTGGTACAAAGGGAAGAGGAAAGTTTTGTTAAGTATGGATCAAAATTTACAAGATTAGCAAGTCTTTATGCGAACTACATATGTAATCTAGAGAGTATGATAGATTATTTATTTGGTGAGATAAATACAAGGATTCAAAGGGTGTTACTTTCTTAAACTTTTTCATTATATGATGATATGGTATCAAGTTACCTCAAGGTATAGAAATAACTCTCAAATTATTATATTTTCGAAGGAAAGAAAGAGAAAAAGGTAATGACTGATGCTATGTAATTGGAAATGTAGAAAAAATGGAATGATTGATGATATATAAAGGGAAATATAGAAAAAAGGGAAAACTTAAGAGTGTAATTTCCAACATGTAATATTTTTTGGAAAGAAATACCTTGGTGTTTTCTTAAATGGAATAAGAGTTTGCTTCAAGTGTGGAGAGAATGAATATCAGGCACATGAGAGTAAGGGAAAGAAAAAATCCGCCAATGTCCATTTTTTATCTATAAAGAGATGAGGTAATACAAAAATGAATATCCTAAGAGTCAATGGAATTTACATAAAAAAAGGATAATAGAGAAATCCCAAGATTATTCATTTACTACAGTTGATGTTGGAATTTCTTAAGTTTTGATAATAATTAATTTGATAATAAACTCAATGTTAGATAATTCTTTATTTGATTTTGGACCTAAATAGTACTTATAAATAACAAGAATATTTAATCATCCCATAAAACTATTATAAAGGAGTTTTAAATCAAAACACCTAGTGGGAATCTGATTGTAATGATAATATAAGAGGTGGTCTCTAATATGATGAATATATATTCTCTAGTTACAAACATGGTTCTTATACCAATGTTTGACTTTAACATAATATTTTTTCATGTGTTAATTAATTTTTAGGATCTAGGAATTAATAAATGAGGAATATAATAATCTATATTGAACTAGCGATATTATAATTTAAAGGTTAAAGTATTTTAGCATTTATATGGGCGTTATTGTTGATGTTTTAGGAATTAATGTATCACTTCTTCATAAATATTATTATTCATTTTGAGTATTTTATCTACTATTTATAATCACTTTTATATAGAGGTGAAATTACTTTTATTTCTTTTATATATCTTATGATCTCTTAAATGTTTATTTTTGTGCTTTAAGCATGAAAATTCATCTTACTCATTAATCGTTAGAATTACATGTGGAAACTGATTAAAATATTCAATCAAAAAAATTATTAGAAAGTTAAAATAAATAATATAAAAATAATTTAACATGATATCCATATTAATCATAAAATAATCTCTCAACTTTAGGAAAAATATCTGGAAATAAAAAATTTATCCTTTTACCTTCATTTCAGATGATTTGATGATCTTCTTCACCCCTTACTGATTTATGGTTTTGTGGTCATTAAATTTCTCATGATCTAGTTATTTATCACTATCTATTATTCCTTGTTTTTTATTATTTACCATCTATATCCATATTTTCACTTCCTTATAATTTTATCTTTATATGGGTACCTTATTATGTGTTATTTCAGGTAACCATTATATATCCCACTTCTACTTTTCAAAGGAATTTTTACTATTCCTTTGTATGATGTGGTTTTTCAACAATAGTATCTTCAAATATTTAACCCTTGATTACTGAGGTAAAAAATTATTGGGATGTAATTTATTTAAGGGGGAGAATGTAAAACACCAAAAATTTAGTTTTTAATGAATAATAAGCTTGATCTCTTGCTCAACATGCAACACCGAGCTTTAAGTAAGCTGTGACATACTCTAAATGTGACCATTATAACCTAGACACTAAATTAGAGATTTGAATAGGAACAACCAAACTATAAAAAATATTTATTAAGGATTTATATAATTAAAATTTATTTATTAATTCATAATAAATAAGTACTCAATTTTTAGTAAAGACATTTTATGCTTTAAAAATGTGTTTTCTTCAAAGAATAGGTTTTAAAAAATTTTGTACAAAAAATTATAATTAATTTATAATAGTTTTAGAAATTAAATTTGAATAAATTAATTTAATATTTTAATTAATCATTTCAAAAATATGTTAGGGTGATTTTTTGATATTTTTCTTAAATAGTTGAATTTTGGATGAATAGTGAAAAATTCTGATTTTACAAAGACTATCACTTTTAAGAAATTATAATAATATAAGAATGACTTGAAAGATCATGAAATTTTTTTATAAAAAAATATATTAATTAATATAATTCATTTAATAATATAATTTTTAACATAAAAATATATTCTTAACATTTTATAAATCTAAGTAATGTTTTTTTCTAAATAAAACCTATTTTTATTCTTTTCTCTTAATAAATTATTTATAAGGTTCATTTCAGTTTTAGTTTGTTTTTAAAGAAAAATAAGCCTCATTTTATTTAAATCAATCAAATTAATTTCATTTAAACCAACTTTATACTTAATGTTTCAGTAAAATCTATTTTATTCTAAAAAAACATTTTTCTAAAAATGGTTTTCATTGCATTTTATGCACTTATATTGAAATTAATTTCTACCACATATACAAAATGTATATCATAAAATTTATACCATATTTATAATCATAATAATTAATATTATTAAATAATATCAACTTAATTTTTGGTTATAATGAATTGTAAAAACAGAAATTGTTTTACCATAGTTATGGTTAAAATGGGTGTACCAGGGGGGGGGGTGTTAAAATAATATATAAGGGTAAAAATGACACTTAAAATGAAATAAATAATATTTTATGGTCATATTTATATCCTATATCATATCATATTTTAATATGATTCATTTTGATCCATTTTTATTGAGTAAGACTTTAATATATTTTAATCTTTGGAAGAATTCCAAGTGTGTCCCCTCCCTGCCTTATGAAAGGACACCACCTATCTCCACTTAATCACACGTCACGATCCATGTATATTGACCAATAAACACCCAAATATATTCTTAAAATCCAAAACCATTATCTAGAGGCCTCTCTTTGATCAAAATACCCACCTTATAAGGCTTAAGGTGTAAGACCACATAGGTTGTCCAAAGAAGAGGTATAACTCTTAACCAAGTGTTTTAATTTTAATTCTATTTATACCTCCTAAAATTATATGATAACCATTATGATTAAATAACATAATTATATCCAATAATCTGAGATGTTATTATGTTTTTCATTCAACCTTTATTCATATCCTTCTCCATTAAATGGGAAATGAAATCATTGATTGTGCGTACGTACAGACTACCGTCTAGTGAAGGAATTTATTTCATTTTTCATCACCACCATTAATGGATGGTTATTATGAAGGGTATAAAGTTTATATATGATATTTATGACATTATTATTATTTAAATTTAATATATCATATACATTATTACCCTTACACCTGTTAAATAGTGATACCATAGCTCGTTTGTACATGTGGACTACTACCTGCACGAAGCAATGAGATTCAATATCCATGTATGAATTTCAATAATAATTATATATATATATATATATAATGAATACATATGAAGTTTATATCATGATTAAAATTATGTAGATTATGGAAACATGATCAAGATGCAAGGAACTAAACTACTGAACCGAAACTTACATGAAAAATGAAACAATTAACACTAAGAAACAATGATTCTAATAAGGAATTATTAATAAATGGGTATTGAAAAATTATAAGTGGATCATATATGATACTATAAGTATGTATTTGGATATTTTATATTATTATAATAAATTTTAATTTATTATACATGATGTTAAAATCACTTATGAATCAATTTGGACCAGAGGTAAGAGTTCGTTTCACAATCTCATCCTTATTCATGATTGTTTATATTTAAGTTTCTATTAGGGGAATTAAATATATTTTTATATTTAACCAAATATATTTTATTATAATCTAGTTATTTATTAAAATTAAAAATTTTCCTTTCATTTTCCTCTCTCTAAGTACAAAAAATTACAATAGAATTATTTTAAGGAAAACTAACATTGTTTTTCTATCCGGTTAGGAATATTTTATTCCATGTACATATTTTTATTAATTTATTTCAAGAATTTTTTAATATTATAAAATGATAGATTAAATTCATTTTACCCATGTTTTAATTTAAATAAAAAAGGTTTAAAATAAAAATTCTTATCATTTTTCTAATGAGGCACTCTTTATTGAAGGTGTGAACAAAATATTTTTTAACGAACACAACATGAATAAATATTCCAAGAATAATGAATAAATTTTTATTTTAAAACTTCTTTACAAGTTTTCATGGTTTTTTCTAAAGATAATTTCTTTACAATTTTTTTTGGAAATTTTTAGATTTTAAATAATTTATTTCAAAATGAAAAGGTTATTTTCCACAATAAATGTTCCAGTGATACTTTATAAGTATTTTCATCCATGTTAAAATCCTTTGATGGATATTATTATTTACTAAGGTTTTAGTATAATGATACCATCTAACATATTTATATGGGTGGATAATGATCATTTTTACTAGGTAAAGTATTGAAATTCAGTATTATACTCATTCTAGTACAGATAATTATTGATTAATTAGGAAATGTTGATTAAGTTATAATTTTTATTCATATAATAAATTAATTAGACTTATTATGTGATGGTTGGGGACTATAATTAAATATAACTTAGATGAATCGATACATCTCATGCGATATAATAAGTCAAGAATTTGGAATATGCTCTACCCATTTATGTTTGATGTCTTGGAATGAGGCCTTGATGGTATGTTTAAGATTTACAACATTATGCATTCAATAAATATGAAATTTTTTGATGTCCACATGAATATTAAAATAGTTATTTTATCCATGGGTATGTTTCAAGCTCATTCCATTATTTATATGGAATTATTTGATCATCATTTATTCATTCTATATTATTTGTGCCTTATTTATCCTTTGACAACTTCACTTGTATGAATTACCTTACCAAGAATCTAAGATAAACCTTTTATTTTATTTCCTTTCCCAAGAATTCTAATAAGTGTACTATGATGGATATGCCAAGATATACTATAGGTAGTAATATTATTCTCAAATAAAATACTATTTTTTAATTTATGTTTTCAAATATAATGTGAGATTCAAGAATGTATATAGTCTTCCAAAGATTCTAAACTATTTTATCCCTTAGTATGTGATCAATTATATGTATTTCCAATATAATAATGTTACCACTGAATATAGGTTACTGGAGTTTGGGTTGTTATATACAAGTAGTGATTCCACTATTTCATACATTTTCTAACAATGCGAACTGGAACTTAGTGGATAGAACTTAATGTGATATCTCTTGGTAGTTACAATTAGGATATATGACATCATTATAGATATAAAATGGCTATTGATGGGTAAATTCTTAGATATAATGTCACTGTATGATATTATGGTTACTATAAGAGAAATAGATGATATTCTCCTTTAATGGCGAGAAAGAACTATTGGTAGAATGAGTAGGGATCATGCTCAGGAAACTGCAACCCATCACTCATCAATTGGTGAGCCTATACCTTTTAATAATGGTATCTTCAGGAACCTCTATTCTAGTAGTAGTGGAGGAAAACATGGGTATATTCCCTAAAGATTTTATGATATTACATCCACATCAGGAGATTTAATTTTGTATATAATTACCCCCTAATGTTTCTCCTATATGTTATGCATCATATCATATGACCCCAGCTTATCTCTGAGAGCTAAGTGTGTTGTTGGAGTACCTTCAAGAGAAGAGATTTATCATACCCACTGTGTCCCCTCAGTTGGTTCTAGTGTTGTTATCTAGGAAGGCAGAAGAGATATTGAGGCTCTACATTGATTACCAATGCTTAAATCAAGATATGATCAAGAATAAGTACCCACTACTAGGGATCAATGAAATATTTTACCATCTAAATGGTGTGATATAGTTCTAAAATATTGAACTGAGGTCTAATTATCACCAGTTGTGGGTTTAGGAGTAATAAATTCTGAAGACGAGATTATGATTTCGTTGTAGGCCTTATGGGTTCCTAGTGGTTCCCTTTGGAGTGAAAAATTACCCCACCTTCTTTTTGAGAATCATAAATCGGATCTTCCAAACTTTTCTAGATCATTTTACGGCTATCTTTATCGATGAAATTATCATTTATTATACATTAAAATTGGATCACACAATGCATTTGAGGATGGTTTTAGACTTACATAAGGAGAAACAATTAGACGGTAATCTATAGAAGTGTAAAACTAGATTAGGTAGCTTCAATTTCTAGGTAATGTTATCATAAAACATGGCGTAGCTATGGAACTGATGATAATAAAGACAACGTTATCTGGAGAACAACCTAAGAGAATATTCGAGGTACAAAGTTTACTTAGTTTACTTAGTACTATTGATTTGTGATATAATTTTTTAGTATTTTGTTCCATTTGACTACCTTGACATGAAAAGGGTAGTTCTTCACATGAAACAAGAAGTAACAACAATATTTCTTGGAGTTGAGGAAGAGGTTGATCAGTGCTTCTATTTTGAATATGATAGAGCATGGTTTCAAGAATTTGGTGTTTTTGGATGCCACTAGAGATGGGACCAGATGTGTGTTGATGAAAAGGCGAGAGGTGTTTTATTATTAGTCTAAGAAGTTGAGACCCCATTAGTATAACTATGAAACCCATGACTTGGAGTTGGAAGTATTAGTATTCATCTTGAATATATGGAGGAATTATATTTTTGGTGAGTGGTTTTTTTACTCAGATAACCGAAGTATTAGGTACATATTTTGTTGGTTGAAGAAATATGAAAAGATGGGAGAGGGGAGGGGTGAATTTCATTTAAAAAATTAAAACAAATGCTAAATGAAAAAGAAAAATTCAAAAAAAAATTATTTTGATATGATGGAGTGATAAAGAAATAAATTCAATAGAGAAATAAATAAACAATTTTTATATGTATTATAAAGTTAATTTCAATATTATTTAAGTGAGTATGCACAATGGAAATAGACATATAAATTTATGAAATTATGCATATCCTATTTTAATGTTGTAAGGCATAGATTGAAGGAGAGAGAAAATAAGTTTTGATAAAGGAGTTTGATAATATCTCACTATGAACCCATATGTATCCCCACTTTGGTTGTATGTTTTGTGTTATTTCTCCCTTGATTTTAACATAGAAAAAGTTTCCAAGTCCTCCCTTTATTTTTTTATGTAAGTAGAAAGAAACCAATCTCCATCACATTATTGGTCATGACCACCCATCCCTCACATTTTGGTTGTGAGAACCTGTAAGATATCATCTTTTTCAGGTAGTTTTCCCTCTATTTTTTTTATTCTAGCCTTAGTGACACAATATTTTTTGGATATTGAGATAATTTATTAGATTAAATGATCTAATGTTCAGGGATGTGTGCTTTTTTGAATTAATGGAGTCCGGGTATAAATGGGTTAAGTGTTAAAATAGGTTCATGGTGATTTGAGAGGCTTTAAAGGGAAAATAGGATGAAAACTCAATTGAAGAACCTTTATATGTTATTTAAGGGGATTACAAGTAGGGTAATTGTTCATGGGTTTTAATAAAACAAACCTAAGGAAATGTATTTTTTAGATAATACTATTAAAAACAATTACACAGTGCAACAAAATTAAACATCCTTTAAATGCCAAACTGTAGTTTTTAAGTAGATGTGCGACTGATTTTTGTCTAAACCCGCTGTATCCCTTCTCCTCTTGACCTATTTCAACCCTCCAAGCTATTTTGGAGTGCCAAACCCCCTTCCAAATGTCCTGTTTATGTGATAAATCCCTGGTAAGTCTTCTTTGTTGGATTTCTTCTTTATCTCCCTTCTTCTCCAACCCGCTGTAGTGAAATCCCTTGGAAAATTGTGTTTTTGGTTTTGATATTGATCAAACATGATCTAGTAACATCTTTACAACCATACACATATTTCCACATGGGTGTTGAACATTGTAAACATTTTTGGATATTTAGTTAAAGGTAGGTGATCTAATATTTAATTCATATAGTTATAAACTTGACACGTGTATGAAATTGTAGAATTGATAGTGTTTTTTAGTAATTTTAATTACTAAATTGAGTTAATTATCATGGCCAATCAACTTATTGAATTATTTTTAAAATCAATAATTAATTGGGGAGTTGGTTATTAGATTTAGGGATTGTGATTTAGATAATTAACCATGGGATTAATTATGAGATATTTAATTGGTTGAATTGAGATAATTAATTGTAGAATTAATTATGTGATTTTAATATTATTATATAGATAATTAATTTCAGAAATAAATATGAACAATTGAGATTGAGAATGGGATGATTAATTCTAAAAATTAATTACGGGATTTGAGTTGTGAATATTGTTTATTTAGTTGTTAAATTAATCAATGAATTATGATAACTTAATTAATTGGTAAATTAGTCGAGGGTAATTATGTGGTAAAATAATTGTTGAATTAGTAATGGAAATTTTGTTGATAATTAATTGTTAAATTATTTTTTTATAAAGTAATGGGAACATGGTCATTCGATTAATAAGTATACATCGTAACATAGTCATTGTACTTATGAGTAATGGAATGGTAACATAGTCATTCAATTAAGAAGTATACATGGTAACATGGTCATTGTACTTATGAGTGAAGGAACGGTAACATGGTCATTCGATTGAGAAGTATACATGGTAACATGGTCAACATACTTAAAAAATAAAATAATGGGAACATAGTCATTCTTTTGTGTGATGTTTTAATGGTAACATGAATATTTAATAATGAATTTAATATTGGTAACATGGGGAATCAAGTATTAACTAAATAATGGTTATAAAGGTACTCAGAGATATGGCATCACTTGAGAATACTTTGAGCTCCATCATGAGTCAAAATAGTTATTGAAATATGATATCCCCTTTGAATACTTCAGGCTCTAGAATGAACTGAAAAAGGTATTACGATATCATATTTCCTAGAACACTTATGGATTTAGTATGAACCAAAGCTGGCATGAGGTATGGGTGTCCTTGGGAACCCTGGAGTGAATGTGGTTAAGTAAAGAAAAAATAATGATGTGATAATTATTTACTTATTCATTGTACTTTTTATTTATAGAACTTCATACACTATTATCTAGCTAGATATTATTTTAGGAACCATTGGTGGTGGACTACTGGGTTTTACTCACACCCTACTAAACCTACATGATTGGTATTCAAATAGACTTTATTGATATAAGACAAGTTAAGGGGAAATTCCCAATGTTAGATGGCTAATTTGGGTATGGAGCTTGGATGAGGGAATGAGATATGGTTTGGTACCCACTTGGGTGTTTTTAGTGTCTTATTTTTACTTTTCATTTTAGACATTTGACACATATATCAGCATGAAAAGATTCTAATTTAGATTGATATTGTATTTCCTTCTTTGATTACCATGAGATATTGGTGTTGTTTATTATTATATATTGCTTATTCTATTGTTTATTATTTCTTCTGGTGTATCAATATGATCAAATAGGGTATATTATCCCCATGAATGACTTATCAGACCCTCACTACAAGTCGGCAACCTCTATCATATGGGGAGGTGTGCTTGAGGTCATGTAAATGACTATCTTGGGGAATCAGTGTGTGGAACCAAAGTTAGGACGTTAAAAAGTGGCATCAAAGCCCCAATTTTCTTTTCTTTTTCTTTTGTCTTACTGTTTGGGAAAGGTATAAAGGATACTAGGAAGATTCAGTCCTTATTAATGATCTTTTTCATGGGATTTGAAAACCCATGTATAAGGAAAAACCCAAGTAATAAGGGTGGGATTATTTTTATTTCCCTATTACAATTGAATTTTATTTCACCTTGGGTGACACACTTGTTGCGTGATGTGAAAATTGTTTTTGGAAATTTTTGAGAATCGACTCATGGCCTGAAATGGCATGAGAGTTAAGTCTGAATGCATTATTCTAGGAACTTAGGATTATTTTGTGACATGCATCATTTTAGGAATGAACAGGAAAAATGGTTTTGGGTAATTTGTTGAAATTGAACTATTTTCTTGGCTTGTAAAATTAAATTGAAAATGGTGCCTAATATAAAATTGGAAGTGTTAAAATGTTACAAAAATTTGAATAATTGGGTGTCTAAATGATAAAATTGATTAATGAGAATATCATTGAGAACCAAGACCTAGGTATAGGATGGTTAAGTGTAGTAATAGTGCCTCCATTTTGAATGTGTGGTGAGGTTTGGGGAAAAGAATTATTGTGATTTTCCTTTTACATATATGCAATAAAGGTGATGCATGAGTCCTAAGACATGTATTTGTAATTTTAGAGATTTTCCTCTATGATAATGGTTATTTAGAGGATGACAAGAGGTTATGGATGGTAATGCTCTACCAGTAGTGAAACCTGAGATACCGATAGTGTCGAGTGAGGAATAAGGGTAGTAGTTAAAGAGAAATTCTCTCGCTTTGTGAAATTCATGGGAAGATACCCAAGGTGGGTTGCGAGAATCATGTATAACATGATAATATATTTTCAATTTCAACACCCTCAAAATTTTACTAGAGAATGTGGTCCTAAAGGATTTGAGTTCTAGGTTGAGTCCATTGAGATGATACTTGACCATTTGGAGGCTCTTGCTAAGAAGAAGGTCATGTTGGCTGCTTATATTCTTTGAGGATCAGTGAAACACTGGTGAGACATTCGTGTGCGGACTGAAAAAAATGACAATATGTTATGAAAGGAATTTTTGGAGTGGTTATTGGAGCACTTCCACCTAAAGACGTTGAGGTAGGAGAAGGTAGACGAGTTCATGCAGATAGAACATGGGAGCATGTTTGTGATGGATTATGCTGGATGATTTATATATCTAAAAATATTTACTCCAAAATTAGTAAGAGATGACACAATTATGAATAGATGCTTTCAAGATGGACTTAATTTATAGATTATGTATCAAGATAACCAATTTCTGTTAAATAATTTTGTTTTGGTGGTGGATCAGGCTCTCATAACTAAGGGGAACTTGAATGAATCTTCCAATACTGGACAAATATTTGTTTTTAAAAGAATATGAGGTATGACTTCTCAGAGTAGAAAGAACTGTTATGAGAACTTTATCCAGAGAATTGGAAAGTAGAGTGGTCATACAGGAGGTTAAGTTGTATAGGAACTTACTGGAGTGATATGCCATCAATGTGGAAGCCCATGCCACTATCACGGAAAATGTCCCCGACCACTAGTAGAGTACTGGTCTTGTGGAATGATGGGACATCTATAGAAGTTCTATAGGAAACAACTACAGATGGTTAGTGATGGGGGAGCTAGATTGAGTTAGAGTGAAGGAATGGTATCTTCTACAACTTATCAGACTAGCAACTAGAGTTCTACTGGCCGAGGAAGTATAGGCGCTGGATGTGGTGATTTTGGGAAAGAGATACCATATTAGTAGAGTGGTAAAACTTAGGGGAGTCAATAAATATTACAAGGAATATGTTAAAGATAATTAAATACAATGAAACCTACACTTGTGGATATAGAGGCTAGATCGTCAATTTTAAGAGGTAATATTATGGTTTCTTCTACATTACCTAGTGCCTTGTCTGATACGGTGCCTCTAATTCATTTATATCTACAAAAAGTGTCAGTGGTTTGAGCCTAGTAGTGGAGTTTGTGAGAAAGGTAATTAATATTGATACACTATTGGGAGTATGGTCTAGAGACATATGTATGTGTAATGGATATTCTCTTGAGATTAGGGAGTATCCTTTTCTGTTGGATCTCTATATTATTGACATGCCAGGATTCAAGCTAATTATATGCATATAATGGATAGTCTCATATCGATCCTATATCGATTGTTACTAGAGGAGAATTAATTTTACATATCCTAAGTGTGAACATTATATTCATCATGGGGAGTGGGATATCTAGGCAGGCCAAGACGGGCCAATTACTCAACAACTAGGAGAACTCACATCCCATGTTGCTAGTTTATTACTAGATAACAGAAGTGTGAAGCATGATATCTTTTCTAATGGGGTGGAATAGTTTCAGGATGTTTTTACTGAATAATTATCTGGACTACCACTTGATTAATATGTAGAATTTATTATTAATATAATATTGGGGGCTGAGCTAGTTTCTATTCCACCATAAAAAATAACACCGACAAAGCTTCAAAACCACAAGAATCAACTGGAAGAGTTTTAGGATAATGGATTTATCTGTCTAAGTACATCTACTTGGGGATCACCTATGTTGTTTACAAATAAGGTTGACATGAGTTTTATCTTGTGAATAGATTACTAAAAGTTGAACCGGATGCTTGTAAGGAATCGATATCCCCTTACACATATCAACGATCTATTTTACTAGTTGGAAGGATCTTGTGTGTTCTTAAAGATTTACTTGATGTCAAGTTATCATCAGTTGAGAGTTCAGGATTATGATATATCAAGGAATGATTTTCGAAGAAGGTATGTTCTTTATGAGTTTTTTGTAATGCTGTTTGGGTTGAAAAAAACACCTACAGTGTTTATGGACTTGATGAACAAAATATTCCATCTATACCTGGATCAGTTTGTGGGGGTGTTTGTGGATGAAATATTGGTGTACTCTAAGAATCATGATGATCATTCCCAATATATTGACATCATCCAGAGTATACTGAAAGAGCATCAGCTGTACACCAAGCTATCTAAGTGTCAATGTGGGATCAATTAGGTACACTTCATAGGACACATAATCTCTAAGGAAGGTGTTTTAGTGGTCCCTGATAAGGTTCATGCAGTGGTTTATTGGGTGCATCCCAATAATGTGTTCGATATCTGTAGCTTTCTGGGGTTAGTAGGATATTATCAGAAATTAATCCAGGACTTTTCTCATTTGGAAGAATCACTTTTAGTCTTGACCAAAAAGGGGATAAAGTTTGATTGGTTAGAAGTATGTGAGAAATAATTTCAAGAGTTGAAGAAGCTCTTGACATCAACACCAATCTTGATATTACCTGAGATAGGTGAGGATTATACAATATATTTTTATTCTTCTAGTATTGGACTCAGAGTTATGTTGATGCAAGGATATTGAGTTGTGGCATATGGGTATCGGTAACTGAGGCCACATGAACAGAACTACCCTACACATGAACTTGAGATATCATCAGTGATTTATGCCTTGAAGTGTTGGAGGAGTTATCTATTGGGTGATAACATTACTATGTATACAAACCATAAGAGATGAATTTACATATTTTCATAGAGAAATTTGAATCTTCAGGAGTATATATGGTTTGAGAATATGAATTCTTCTGATTTTGACATGGAATATACGTTGGGGAAAGGAAATAGTGTGGATGATACTTTGAGTAGGAAAGCTTAGACTCAAGTAGAACATGTGTCTAGTTTTGAGTAGAAGATAATTAATTTACTGGCTATGATTCCTGTAGTGGTTCAGGAGAGTTAGGAGCAGATGACTCTTGTATCAGTTTTAGAAAAGTCTACACTTTTGAAATGGATTAAGAATATGAAATATTAGGATCCAGAGTTCTTGAACTTGAGGGAAAGATTTGATGGTGGGGAGACACATTTAGATTGTATAATATATTAGGATGCGACTATCTATGTCAAAAATTGTGTTTTCGTGACAACGAGCATGTGAGTAGAGCTCATGCAGAAATTTCATAACTCGAAGTGGGAGGTACATCATGGGGTAAAGAAAATTTATTGAGACCTATGATGATATTTTTGGTGGTTGGGAATTAAAAAGGAGATAACATGGTTCGTGACATGATTATATACCTATCAGAAGGTGAAGGCAAAGAATAAATGACCTTGAAGTTTGCTACAATCATTACCTTTTCCAGAATAGAAGTGGGATGATGTGACAATGGAATTTGTGGTGGGTATTCTGAAGACACCAAGGAATAATGAAGCTGTCTGTGTTTTTGTGAATCGACTGATGAATTTATCACATTTCTTACCTATACGGAAGAATTTCTTAGTGGAGAACCTGGGATATTTTTATGTTAAAGATATATTCCATCTACATGGGGCCCCATGAACTATAGTTTTAGACCATGACTCAAATTTCACTTCATGATTCTGGAAGGGAATGCAGAAAGTGCTTGGTTGATAGGTATTATTGAGTATGGATTTACACCCACATACAGATGGGAAGTCAAAGTGTACTATACAAGTACATGAGGATAATCTGCAGGAATTTTTTCTTGATTTAGATGGATCCTGGGAGAAATATTTGGATTTAGTTGAGTTTTACTTTAAAAATAGTTATTAGGAAACTATATACATGGCACCATACAAATAACTTTACGGTAGGACATGAAAATCACTAATATACTGGATGAAGGCTAGTGAGTCATATTTTTTGGGACTAAGTCTCATGATGGACACATTAGAGAAGGTTTAGCTAATTCAGAAATGTATGGATACAACTCAGAGTAGGAAGAAGTTGTATGCTGATAGATTAAGATGACCCCTAGAGTTTACTAAGGGTGATACTGTATTCCTTATAGTTTTTCCTAGGTTAGGTCAGAACAATATATGGATGCAGGTAAATTTGACACCCAAGTTCATTGGACTATTTGTGGTGGTGGTGGGAATCGGGCTAGTGGCATACCGATTGTTTCTTCCCCAAAAATATAGTGCTATGCATTACATTTTCCATGTATTAAAACTTTGAAGATATCATCCTGACCATTATCATGTGATCAAGGTGGAGGATGTTGATCTTAAGATAGATTTATCCTTTAAGGATCATCCAATACAGGTATTGGATTGCAGTGAGAATGTGTTGCAAGGAAATACCATGCTAATAGTTCATGTATTGTGGAAACATGGGAATATGCAAGAGGAAACATGTGAAAGGGAAGAAGATATGCAATCTAGTTTTTCTAATCTTTTTTAATCATAATATTAGAGATTCATGGTAGTGTATCTCAAGTATGGGCTCTTATAAGGTGGGGAACTTGTAAGATCCTATCTTTTTTAGGTAGTTTTCTCTCTAATTTTTTTTGTTTGAGACTTAGTGGCCCAATATTATTCAGATATGGAGAGAATTTGTTGGAGAAAGTGACCTAAAGTTTTAATATGTATGATTGGTCGAATTAATGGATTCCAAGTATAAATGTATTAAGTGTTAAAATAGGTTCATGCTGAGTTGAGAAGATTTAAAGGGAAAATGGGATGAAAAATAAATTCTAGAACATTTACAAATCGTGTAAGGGGATTACATGTCATTTAATTGTTTTTGGGTTTTAATAAAATAAAACTTAGGTGACTAATTTTTCAATGAATACCATTAAAATCAATTACATGATGTGTAATTGAATTACATGCCATCTAAATTAGTGACTTATAGTTTTGAAGTGGTTTTGCAGCTGATTTTTGTTGGAACCCGTTGTATCTCTTATAATATCGACCTAGGGAGACCCTCCAGGTGATTTTGGAGTGACAAACCCCCTTTCGAACATACCGTTTATGAGATCAACCCCTAGTAAGTATTCTTGGTTGGATTTATTATTTTTATCCCTTCTTCTCCTACCTGTTGCGATGAAATCCCTTGTAAAATTGCATTGTTGGTCTCGATATTAATAAATATTAATATAGGAGCCTCTCTAAAACCATCTGCATCTTCCATTGTGGGAATTGTCCATTGGAAACCTTGTTGGATATTTGGTTAAAGTAAGGTGGTCTAATCTTCGATTCACAAAGTCGTAAGCATGAAACGTGTAAGAAAATTTTAGAATTTCTATAATTCTATAGCAATTTAAATTCCTAAATTATGACATCTCTTATTTTTAATGTATTATTTTTAGATATTATATAGATTATTTTTGAGAGCAGGTGCTGAGACAATGTGAAATTACGAGTCCTGTTGTGACCGGAACAAATGTATGAAAAATATTAAAATATTTAATAGCATGCACACAAAGTTTTCTTAAAAAGTGTAATAACTCCTAAATGAGTTATTGAATAAAAAATATGAGGGAACTGTTGAGTTTATAACAATTTATTTACACTAATAATGACCTAAAATTGGTCCGCATTGGTCATTTTTGAAAAAAATTTCACAGGAATAAAATGAATAAAATGAATAAAATGAATGAAATGAATAAAATGATTAAAATTATTTTAATTCATTATGTTGATATAATGATTTTTTTTCATTAAATGTATCCTTATTTAAAAATTCCAAGGTTAGATATATAACCTTGGAACTTTTAGTGGATCATGGATAGAGATATCTAGGAATAATTTCTGAATAACGACAACAGATCGAGGATCGACAATTGACGCACATCGATTTTGAAGGATCTCACCAAAAAATGCAACACAACTTCATTCTTCATCAGCAATCAATCCAAATCAAGGTAGGTCATTTGATTTAATTGTTTTATTCCCCGTTATTTATTTCTATGATGAAAATGAATCAATTGAAAAATATATTGATTCATGGATCATGAATATATCAAGATGAGATTTATTCCATGGGTGGCCTATCTGTGCGGTAGGGGGACCGACCGTGATAGTCAGTCCGTAGGCCCAGGTGAGTCTACGGGTAGCTTCTCGAGCATTAGGTTCAAATCAAGAGTGCTCGAGTCTCTTCTATTTCCATTTTTGTACTATTATAGGTTGTGTGCATTCCTTTAGTCCTTTCCTTGAGGTTACAATTCAGCATTACATCCACGTCATTGGATTCTAATACCCCTAGAGGTTGAGTCTCAGATAGAGTTGCGGTCCCTCCATAAGAATGGAGTGCAATCCTCTATCATTCCTAGTGGAGTTTGTGGAATAGGCATGACCTCCTTGAGTAGAGTGTTGATCCTCTATCTAGCGGGCTATATTATTAGGGTTTGCGTAATTGTTGGAATACAATCCCCTATGTAGCGGGTCGATCTAGATTGGGTTTGTGGTGCCCCCATCGATTCTTGGCATGAAAGCCTATCTATGTATCATAGTATTGTCAGACCAGAGTGTTGTCTTTAAGAGGGGACCAAATTAGCTAGACCTCTTCATCGAGTGTCTTCGATGATATCATGGATGGTGGAGTGGGATCTCCTAGAACAAGCATTTCTTCAAACAGAATCCTATGGCTCACTGTTAGTAATGATCTCCTAATGGTGTGGAGTCTTTACTGAGTATATATGGGTTTATTTTATTTTCTTTTATTCTTGTATTTATTATAAAATGTTACATCTTGTATTAAGATGACTATACTTGGTGTTTCGTGTTTAGTGATTTTGGGGTGTCTTACTAAGTATTGTTATACTCACCCTTACATGAGATTTTCCCACATGTGTCATGTATTGTGCATATAAAGACCCTTTTGATGGTGTCCTAGGAGGATATGGAGTGACTGGAGAATAGATGGATATTTACAGGCCAAGGTGTTTAGCAGGAACATACTTTTGACTTAGTCCTCACCCTTAGAGCAGGTTGGACTCATTATAGTTTTGGTTGGGCTTGTTTTTGTTCCCTTTTTTATTTACAGTACTTTCACTATCATACTATGGTTATAGAATCTTAGTTTTATAAATTCATTCTATCAGTTTTTTTATATTTCATTATTGTGTATCTTGGATATGTGTTCATATGTATAGGTAATTTAGGCTAAGGCCTCCCATTTGTAGGAAATGCCTACTCAGTGCTAGTCACCAACCCTTGGCCTATCAGAGGCAGGTTTGTGGTAGTCACGACATGATACCCTCTAGGACGGGTCATGATAGAGTGGTATCATAGGGGGTTGGTTCTAATTTAGAACTGGGAGTCTGTGAGATTGGTTTGGGGAAATGGTGTTAAGTGTTTTGAGTTTGGATTTTAGGCCAGAGACTCCAGTTTTGGTACGGCAGCTGACACATTCATACACCAGGACTCTGAGAAAATTCTTTTTTGACTCGGTACATGAAAACACTAGTTGAAGGTGAAAAATGGTACATGCATCATATAGGAATGGTTGGGTATTGGATTTAATTTTTGAGTTAGCTCCCTAGATATACTCTATTGACTATGGTACATCTTATTTTATTTTATTATTCCTACAAGGAGACAATCATCTAGGATTCCACTGCATGGTCACAAGGATGATTCTACCAGTGACAAGACTTGGTACATGGGTCTGTACTTGAGATAGCACCTTCGAGTGGCTTACCAGCTATAACACCACCTTCCGAGCAATAACTACTACCAGCAATACTAGATAAGGATGAAGGAAGGTTGAGTGCATTTTATGAGTTTAATAGGAAGAGAACTCCTAGGTTTTGGGGTGATCTAGACCCCCAAATGGTTAAGGATTTGACGGAATTAGTCACCCATTTTTTCCACCTTATGAGGACTCCTACCGATCAAATGAAAGTCCTTGCCGTGATTCTTTTTTCAGGGATTTTTGGGGAAATGGTGGAGCTTGGTGGCTCAATCACATGATGAGATAGCTCTCTACTAAAAATAATTTGAGTGAATTTTTAGAGTGGAAATCTATTTGGACATGTTGCGATCAGTATGCATACAGGATGTTCTGCATCTACAGTAGGGCAGTATGACTATGGTGGAGTGTTCAATGAAGTTTATTTAACTTTCACTATACTCCTTGGATATGGTATGAGAATAGTTCTTTAGGGATCAGACCTTCAAGAAGGGATTACACCACGACATCAAGTCATCAGTGGTATCCCTTAGAATTTCTACATATGCGGGGGTACTTGAGTGATACCTGTTGGTGGAAAGTTTTTTTGGAAGAGTATACACTAGTAGTGGGATCCACTAGTGGGAAGCTGGTAGTTGAGACCTTAGTAGTAGGTAGCCAGTGATAGTCATAGGGATCCAGGAAGGTCAGGTGCTTCAGGAGGTGATCCCAGGACTCAGGGTTAGTGGTGAAAGTGTCCCAGGGTGGCTCTAATTAGCCAAGGGACTGATGATGTTTCTCTTTTAATAGTCGAGGACATCTAGAACTAGATTTCCCAACCCGTCATACCCCTGATCAAGAGATAGATGAGAGACCGCCTTAGAAGAGATAGAGAAAGGATTAGGGTGGTACATTGGGTGGTGGACATGGAAGAGGGGTCGATAGGGTATCAGGAGGTGGAAAAAGGTTCGACTTATTATGGACACCACCCCCAGGTGGTCCACTCTAGGCTTAGGGAGCTGGTGGATAGGGACAAGGCCAACTGCGGGCCATGGAGGCTTATGACCCTAAGGCCCTAGGGATGATATGAGGTATGATATGTTTATTTTCTACCTTAGTTGAAATATTGATAGATATAGGTTTTAGTAAGTTTTCTCTCTCCCCAAATATTTTTCGAGACTTAGAGATTCCAGTTGAATCATTGACTCAACCGTTATACTTGGAGATTCCTACAGGAGGAGACTCACTGATCACAAACTGGTGTCGACAATGTTACCTAACTCTTAGAGGAGAGAGTTTTAGTTGTGATATCTTAGTAGTAGCATTAATGACATACAATGTCATTATTGGTATGGACTGGTTATCCATAGTTCATGATCATATTGACTATTTTAGGCAAAGAGTTTGGTGTGTCTATATTGATGGAACCAAGTTTTCCTTTATCAATAAAAGGGAAATCTAGGCAGTGTAGGATGAACTCACACATAGGAGAGTGCAGCTGATTACTCATCAGTTGGCTAGCCTTACCCTCAATGCAGTGGATGATATGGGTCCTTAGTTTCCTACAGTGGTTCCAAATTATGAGGATGTCTTTTCTAAAGATGTTCTAGGTTTACCTCCCCATCGAGAGATAGACTTCTATATTAATTTACACCCTGGTACAACACCGATATCTACACCTGTATATCAAATGAATCCAACAGAGCTTTGTGATCTAAGGATATATTTGGAGGACTTATAGAAGAATGGATTTGTAAGACCTAGTGTTTCAACCTAAGAATCCATAATTTTGTTTTCTAATAAGGAAGACAGGATCTTGGGGTTATGTGTGGATTACCGATTCTTGAACCAAGTGATCGTGAAGAAAAAGTATCCACTATCAAGGACCCATGACCTCTTTGATCAGTTTAAATGGATGTGATGGTTCTCAAAGGTTTACCTCAGATCAGGTTATCACCATCTACAAGTACGAGATGAGGATATACCAAAGACGAACTTTAGATTTCTTTACGGTCACTATGAGTACTTGGTGATGTGGTTTAGCATGATGAATTCCCTAATGGTGTTCATGGGATTCATGAACTGGATCTTTTATCCTAACTTAGAGCAATTCATGGTGGTCTTCATCGATGACATTCTAGTGTATTCGGCATCTGGGGAGGAGCATGCTAGGAACTTAAGGATAGTTCCAGACACTCTCCTTGAACACTATGTTTACATAAATCTCTTGAAGTGTCAATTTAAGATTTGAGAGGTCCATTTTTTTGGGACACGTCATCTTAGAGGATGGAGTTGAAGTGGATTCAGCAAAGGTTGAGGTAGTACTTGCTTGGGAGCCACCCAAGAGTGTTATTGAGGTGTGGAGTTTCCTTAGATTGGTAGAGTAATATTAGAGTCCTGTACCCAACTTCTATGGAGTGGAATCACCCTTTATAGATTTGAATCAAAATGAACAACCTTTCATGTGGACATTGGAGTGTTAGTGGGATTTTCAGTAGTTGATTAGGAGATTGAAGAGTCCTCCCATATTGAGATTTCTAGACAAGGGTTCCAAGTACGTAGTGTTCTGTGATGCATCAAGAAACAATATTGGTTGTGTCTTGATGTAGAGGAAAGTGGTGATTGCCTATGTTTCATAACAGGTGAGACAACATGAGAAAAACTACATGACCCATGATCTTGAGTTTGCATTGGTAGTCTTCAAATTAAAGATGTGGTGACATAACCTTTTGGGTGAATGGTTTATCATCTAATCTGAACATAAGAGTCTCAAGCATATATTATCTCAAAAGGATCTAAAATTGAGATAGAGGTGATGGATAGAGTTACTCTAGGACTATGACTTTGGGAGTGTCTATAATCATGGGAAGGTGAATTTGGTAGAAGATGTTACCAGTAGGAGATCCAGTTCATAGTTGCTGAATGAGACATCAGAGTAGTTGGCCTTGTTACAGTTATCATTTATGGATGGAGATGGAGAATATTACCTCCAGTCAATGGTTTTCACCCCTCCATGCTTACAGTGAGTCAGGGAGGAATATCCTAGGGACACCTAATGTGAGACCCTACGTGCTCAGATGTCTACATGGAGTGCTCCTGATGGATATTCAAAAGATGGGGATCATTCCATTATCTTTAGAGGATCAATGATGGAACCTATGACATTGCAGGAGGATATTTTGAGGGGGTTTCATACATCCCCTTTTGTTGCGTATTCAGGTGTGGAGAAGATGTTCTAGGACCTCCAACATCTGTTTTGGTGGCCAGGGATGAAGAAATAATTTTAAGAGTTTGTTTCCTGATGCCTTACTTTTCATTAAGTAAAAGATGATCACTAGGTCCCAGTGGGTTTTTCTCAACCCCTTGAGATGCCATAATGGAAGTTAGATGGGATATCGATGGACCTTGTGATGGGTTTACCAAGTATGTCTATAGAATAAAATTCCATTTGGGTGATCATTGTCCTACTCACCAAGTTATCCCACTTACTAGATATTTGAGAGAATAATTTAGTCGAGAGATTGGGATGCCTATAAATTCAGGAGATAGTTTGAATCCATGGAGTTGCATCAATGATTGTTTCTGATCATGATGCTCACATAAAATCGCAGTTTTATAAGGGATTACAAAATGTTTTTGGGAATTAATTACACTTGAGCATAGTGTTTCACCCAAAAAATGGATAGCCAGACTGAGTGGACCATTAAGGTTTTGGAGGAAATGTTATGAGCTTTCATGTTAGACTTTGTCCATAGTTGGGGGGATCATCTACCACTAGTTGAGTTTTCATAAAAAAACAACTACCATTCCACCACTGATATGTCACCATATGAGGCTTTGTATGGGTGACCCTGCAGGTCACCACTCTGCTGGACTGACCCAGGAGAGTTAACACTCATGGGTTTGGAGTTTCTGCAAGCTACTATAGAAAAGGTTTAGATCATACATGTGTAGATAAAGACTGCATAGATCCTTTAGAAGTCTTATGATGACAGGAGATTGAGGCCTTTTGAGTTTGAGAAAGGAGGCCATGTGTTCATTCAGGTTTCACCTTGACGGGGATTATAAAAGTTTGGCTGGGGCAGCAAGATATCTATGAGATTCATTATATTTTTCCATATACTAAAAATATTTTGTGAGGTGGTGTATAACTTGGATCTACCTCCATAGCTAGAATTGGTTACACAATATCTTCTATGTGTCATAGCTGCGTAGGTACGTGCATGACCCATCATAAATTATCGATTGGGGAGAGCTGGACATCGAGGATGAAGAGACCTTTGCTGAGTACCTAGTGGAGATCGAGGATCAATAAGATAAGATACTTTGGGGGTGATCGATTCCTCTGGTTTTCCTTTAGTGGAAACATAGGAATCTCCAAGAGAGCACATGGGAGTGGGAGGCTCAAATTCATGCTTAGTACCCCCATTTGTTTGAGTAGCCTTTGTTTTGGATTTTCAGTGATATAAAACCCTAAGGTGGGGAGAATGTGACATATCATATTTTACATGTATTATTTTTAGATATTATATGGATTATTTTTGAGACTAGGTGGTGATACTATTTTTGATTCTAAGTTCCATTGTTCCAAGAACAAATGTTTTAAAAATATTAAATATTTAATAACATGCATGGGTGATTTTCTAGAAAAAGTGTAATAACTCCGAAATGGGTGCCCAAATCAAAAATATGAGGGAACCTTTGAGTTAATAATAGAGAATTTACCCTATTCAGGACCTAACATTGGTCGGTGTGGGTTGTTTGTGAAAAAGTTTTCCCAGACGTAAAATGAATAAAATTATTTAATAAAATTATTTTAATTCATTGTGTTGACACAACGACTTGTTTCTCATTAAATGTATCCTTATGTTAGAATTATAGGGTTAGCCACATAACCCTATATATATTAGAGGATCATGAAGAGATAGATCTGAGAATTATTTCTGACAAACAACAATGGATCGAGGATCAATGATCAACACACATCGATTTTGAAGGATCTCACCAATGAATGTAATGAACCTTTGTTCTTCACTAGTGATCGATCCAAATTGAGGTGGGGAATGTGATTTAATTGGTTTATTATCCATTCATTATTTCTATGAAAAACCTTAATCAATCGATGAAAATATTGATTCATGGATCATTCATATTACGAGATGAGATTTATTCCATTGGCAGCTGGTCCGTGCGGTAGGTGGACTAACCGTGGTGGTCGGTCCACAAGCTTGGGTGAGTCTACGGACATATTCTTGAGTGTAATGTTCAAATAAAGAGTGCTTAAGGATATTATTTTTCCTATTTTGGACCTATATAGGTTAAGTGCATTCCCTTGGTCCTTTCCTCGAGGGTATAATGCGACATTACATCCATATCACTAGATTGTAATCTTATCTAGAGGTTTCTTCTCAAATAGAGTTGTGGTGTCCATCTGTGATATTGGAGTGTGATCCTCTATCATCTTTAGTGAAGTTTTTAGAATTGATGTGACCTCCTTGAGAAAGTAATTGATACTACATCTAGTGGGCTACATCAATAGGGTTTATGGAATCATTGGCATACAATACCCTATATAGCGGGTTGATCCAGATTGGGATTGTGGTGTCCCCTAGTGGTTTTGGGTATGAATCCCTCTCTGTGAATCATAGTTATCTCAAAAAAGTGCATTATCTTTGGGAAGATACTAAATGATCTAGACCTCTTTGTTGAGTGTCTTCAATGATATCATGGCTCATGGAGTGGGATCTCCTGGAACAAGTGTTTCTTCAAATAAAATTTTATGGATGGCAGTTGGTTATGAATGCCTGATGACGTGGAGTCTCTCCTGAGTATATCTGGGTTTATTTTATTTTATTTTATTCTTGTATTTTTTATATAGTGTTACATATTTTATTGAGATGACTATAATTGGTGCTTCATGTTTAGTGTTTTCTAGGTATCCTGCTGAGTATTTTTATACTCACCCTTGTACGAGCTTTGCCTGCATGGGTCGTGTCTTGTGCAGACAGTGAACCTTTTGATAGTGTCCTAGGAGGATAGAGAGTGGGAAGAGCATAGATGGATCTTGATAGACTTAGGTGTTTACTAGGAGTGTACTTTTGACTTATTCCTCACCCCAGTAGCAAGTTAGACTCTTTATAGTTTTTTGGGCTTGTTTTTGGCCACTTTTCTATTTATAGTACTTTCACTATTGTACTATGATTGTGGGATCTTAGTTATATGCATTAATTCTATCAGTTGTTTTACATTTCAGTATTGAGTGTCTTGAAGATGTGTGCGTGTGTACATGTACTTTAGGATAATGCCTCCCATTTGTGGAAAATGCCTACTCGGTGCTAGTCACTAACCCCTAGCCTATTAGAGGTGGACATGGGGTAGTCATGGTATGGACCCCTCTAGGATGAGACATGACATAAATTGAGATAATTGTATTTTCAAATTGACTTGTTAATGTATTATAAAAATCAATAATGAATTATTTAATTGGTTATGATATTTAGAGATTTTTATTTAGATAGTTAATTGGGGGATTAATTATGAGATATTGAATTATTTGAATTGAGGTAATTAATTGAAGAATTAATTATGTTCTTTTGATATTGTGATATAGATAATTAATTTTGGAATTAATTATGAATAATTATGATTTATAATGGAATGATTAATTAGGAAAATTAATTAGGGGATTTGAGTTGTGAATATTGGTTAATTAGTATTTAAATTAATCAATGAATTATGATAACTTAATTAATTGGTAAATTAATTAAGGGTAATTATGTGGTAAACTAATTATTGAATTAGTAATGGAAATTATGTTGATAATTAATCTTTAAATTAATTATGTGAGAAGCAATGGGAACATGATCATTTTATTAAGAAGTATACATGGTAACCTGGTTGTTATACTTATGAGTAAAGGAATGGTAACATAGCCATTTGATTAAAAAGTATACATGGTAACATGATAATTATACTTATGAGTAAAGGAGTGGTAACATGGTCATCAGATTAAGAATCATAGTTGGAAATATGGTCAGTATAATTATGATTAAAGGAGTGGTAACATAGTCATTCAATTGAGAAGTATACATGGTAACATGGTAATTATAATTGTGAATAAAAGAATGTGAATATGGTCATTATTTTGTTTTATGTTTCAATGGTAAAATGAAAATTCAAGCATGTATTTAATATTAGTAATAAGGGAAATCAATTATAAACAAAAGAATAGTAATAAAGGTACTCATAGATATAGCCTCACTTGATAATACTTTAAGCTTTAGCATGAGTCAAAATAGGTATTGAGATATGATATCACCTTTGAATACTTTGGCCTCCGATGTGAACTGAATCAGGTATTAAGATATCATATTACCTAGAACACTTTGGGCTTTGGCACGAGATGAATCTAGGATGAGGTACGAGCATCCTTGGGTTACTTGGAGTTAATTTGGTTAAATAAAGAATAAATGATGACGTGATAATTGTATACTTATTCATTGTACATTTTTTTATAGGACTGCATACACTATTATCTAACTAGATATTGTTTTAGACACCATTGGTTTTGGCCTATTGAGTTGTACTCACACCCTACTCAGGCTGCCTGATTGATACCTGAATAAAATTTATTGTTGTAGGACAGGTTAAGGGAAAACCCTATGTTGGATGGCTAATTTGGAGATGGAGATTAGATGAGATAACCAGACGTGGTTCGGGACCCTCTTTGGATTTTCTGGTGTATTTATTTTTCAATTTTCCTTTTAGACACTTGACACGAATATTAGCATGAAATTTATCTTATTTAGTTGGATATTACATTTCTTTATTTGATTACCATGAGATATTAGTGTTTCTTATTATCATATACTTCTTCTGATATTTTTTATTATTTCTATTGGTGTATTACTCAGATAAAAGAGGGTATAGTTTCCCCATGAATTAATTATTACAACCTCACTGCTAGTCAGTAGCCTTTGGAATATGGGGAGGCGTGCTTTAGGTTATGTGAATGACCGACTTGGGGCACCGATGTGTGTCACCCAGGTTGGGACGTTACAGAAACCTTTCTAGAAGAGGTGATGAGAAGAGGGGTTTTATTAGATAAAACCTATTACAAATCCCATATTATATCTATAAAAGGATATAAAAAGTTGATTGAGATATGTAGATACCAAGGTAGAAGAGGGTAAAATAGATTTGAAAAATGAAATTTTCTCTTGAGAGGACTTTGAGAGTGATGGAGAAGATATAACGATTCATCATTATCATATTCCAATTCCACAATAGAGAGAATTATTTCTTCAAATACACTAAGGTACTCAATTTATATAATTTAAAAGAGCTAGGAAGGTTATTTAAACCAAATGGGGTAATTGAAGCTGATGAAATTGAAATAAAACATTTTCAACCATAATAAATACATCCTCAAACTGCCTATCTTGATGCCACCATCTATCCGGTAGACTTCATTGGGAAGCCAGTGGTACACTCGGAGATTAGAGGATCTATAATTATTCACCAATGATCCAGTTCTACAAATCAGCAACCATATAGCCTTATTGTATAAGATCTTAGCTCTGGAGATGTCACCCACTAGCTAGTGAGCATCCTATAGGTTGATCATTCTATCAACATGCCACTGGTTGGCCGGTGGATTTGCACCGACAAGCTAGTATTTCCTGTTGTGTTCTATCTTTAATTGTGGAACTTCAAGCTTACTTACAACCTCTTATGATTCTTTAAATAATACTTCCACAATTTCAATATATGTTTTAAAACTTAAATAATACCTTCAACTCCTATTTAATTGATTCAAAAATATTTTCAATTTCAACAAGATTACTTCATTTTCTTAATTAAAATCAACATACAAAATCTTAACAATGTAAAAACCATTAACTAAAATTATATCATTAGATATATAATCGATTGTTTTTGATAATGAAAACACCATAAGAGAGAGAGAAATATATACAACATATTTTCCCATAGAGATCTTAACCGGAGATAGATTCATTGGATGGAGTTTACACTAGACTACGAATTTGAGATAGTCTATACTCCATGAAAGGAAAATGTAGAGGCATATTTACTTAGTTGGGAATTCTATTATCACTTGGTGGATGAGGCATTAGATTAGTTTTCCTCTTTACAACCGACCTTGGTAGATGAGATGGGGGCTTCTTATCTATAGTCAATGGTGGTGACCCCCCAACTTCTTCATTATGTGAGGGGGGATCAGTTAAAGACATTAATAATGAGGCTATACGTGATAATATATACATAGGAGATAAAACCAATGGATTTTATAAAGGTAGGGAGAATGCCATCCATTTTCATGGATGAAAAATAGTTACATTCATGCTAGTGAGGAAGTCATGATGGAGTTTCATACCCCCTTACTAGTATAGTCTGAGGTAACAAAGATGTTCCAGGACCTTCAGTGAAATTTTTAGTGAGTAGGCATGAGGCAGAGTACTATTGACTTGGTTTTTGATACCTCACTTATAAACAAGTAAATATAGAGCATTAGGTTACAATAGGATTGTTTAAACCTATCAAGATCCCAAAATAGAAGTGGGATAACATATCTATGGAATTTTGGATGAGGATTGTGTGGATAGTGAGAGGCCACAACACTATCTGGGAGATTGTTGATAAACTTACCAATTATGATCACTTATTTTACATATGGGAGCAGTGTTTTGTGTATATTTTGGAACCCTTGTACATGTGGTAGATCATCCAAATTCATGGGGTACCCTCAATGATTTTTTATGATCATGATGTCCAATTTATGTCACAATTATGGAGATGATTTTAGTGGGCCTTCATGACCCAGTTACAGATGATTAAAAAATTCCACCCCCATACATATGAAAAAACAAAACATATAATTTCAGTATTGGATGACTCCATGAGAGCCTATGTATCAGAATTAATTCATAGTTGGGAGGATCACTTTCTATTAGTATATTTAACTTACAATAATAGAAACCAATCCACTATCGACATAAAATTAGAGAAAAAACACCTTTATTATGAATTTTTTTCCTTTCAACATCATTAAAAATGTATTGTTAATATAAATGATGTAAAAAGTGGGACTTTCAACATCGGTTTTTTTAAACCGACATTGGAATCCCTTCTAAATAATGATATATAGAAGGCTTTTAGTGTTTATTTTTTTTATAAAACCATCATTTAATGATTTCAAAATCATATTTCAACATCAATTTTCAGTAAAAATTATGCATAAAAAACTTTCAAAGTTGGGTTTAAGAAAAAAAAGATGTCAAAAGGCCTACTAGAAAGGATTTCAATGTCAGTTTTTCTTAAAAATGGTGTTATAAGTTAATATTTTTTTTTAAAAATATTTTTAAATATATAATTCTAGACCTATAAACACAAATTCTAGCACCAAATAGTAGAAAAAATAAAAAAACTCATTAAAAACTTTCATTTTAAAAAAAATACATTTAAATGAAAATACATCTACAAATTATTCAAATTTAGAAAAAAGTATGTAAATTAATTTTGAAGGTGTTTCAAGTCGTTTGGTGTATATGGTGAAGAAACATAAAAAATGTACAATATTATGTGTTATTAATTTAAAAATAAAAAATATTTTTTTTAAATTATAAGTGTTATAATGAAACTAACCTTTTTAATATTTTTATTATTTTTTTGTGATTATCTAATAAATTATTCCTAAAACATAATACCCACATTCAAAATTACTTCATTAATGATAAAACCTAATTTATGAAATAATATTTTTAGAAAAGAAAGACTGAATATGTAAGAAAAAATAGGTATTAACTGATATAAAAGTTATCTAACTAAACTTTTACGTATTCAATTTTTCTAGTTTCCACTACTAAAAAGTGATCCCTATTGAACTCGATCCATAAAATATTGTAATTTCAAATATAAATTTTCAAAACTTATATAAAATGAAAATATTAAGATTAAATAACTAAAATAATACAGTAATAATAACTTCTTTAACAACTTTCTATGTCCTCTTCAAACACCAACTAATAAAGAGCATAACTATTATTCTTTACATTAATTTGGGAAAAATATGTATAACATCCAATTTCCATAAAAATAAAAAATAGTAGTATTAATAATATTATAATGAATAGTGCTTCATAATTATACATGTGTTATTACTAATCAAGAAGTGAAAAAAAAACCAAAATGTAATTTCTATGTTTTTTTATTCTTTTAGATATATATTCATTTATAAAATATTTGTTTAAGTATTTAATAACTATTTAAATGTATTATGGATCCATAGAACCATATAAATAAGTGAAATTATATTCTATGCAAAGTGTGTTGAGGTACCTGATTGTAAAAGTAATAAATTAATTTAATTATATATAAGTATACTTAATGCAATTAAGTTTAAAAATGAAATTTACTTACATGGAAAATAACTACAAAACAGAAACAATGAGCTAATCAAATTTAAGAACATAAATGATATCATTTTTAAATATATTTAACATATAATATATTCAGAAAATATCATCACTCATTATTAAAGTATAATACTTATCTAGTATAGTTTAAACATATGTTAACTTTGTTATCCCATCAAAATTCTGAGAAGTATCTGAAGGTAACGATTCTTGATTTTTTCCTTTGTAATGATTTCTTCAATTTTAGATACTACTATATAAGGTAAGTGTAATAAAAAATTATAAATAATTTAAAAATGAAAAATAAATAAAAAATGAAAAATAATTAACACCTCATATATCAAATTATGATAAAGATTAGCTATCCAAAGTAAAAAATAACCAAAACTCTATCCAATTATGGACACCTCCTTAGTATACACCAACACTAGAGCAATTGGATTAATGATATCATTTAATGCTACTATTACTTGACCCAAATTAATAATTTGATGATATAAATAATCCCCCATATGATTATAATGTCATATGGTACAATATGTACATCCCAAACCTAGAACTCACAACACACGGTCGGTTCTGAAAGAGTAAGTGGAGGATCTCAGTAGGTGGGTTGTGCATGCTTCATTTATCTCATTGTTTCCTCAATTATATATGTTATATATTATTTAATTCTATCATCTATAAAATCATTAAATTTTCATAAATAAAACTTCATGGAATTTATTTATCCCTTGCTTTCTTCCCCCATAAATGCTGCACTAGGGCTATAACCAAAATATTTTCTAATATGAATACCCTCTTTATACCCGATAATGTATCCTAGGTGTTTAAGATTTTCTAAAGAAGTTATAAGAATATCTATCCTTCCCTTAGGGATAAAGGTCTATTATGTTTTTTTCTCTTGAAGGGAACCTAGAAAAAATATTTTTAAATGTTATATTAATGAGATAAATTGAAAAAATAGTAATATTGAAGAAAATTAACAATTCATTACGTAAAATATTATTAGCTACTTACATTATTGTATGATAAATATTCTTCTATTTTTTTGTTATTCTCTCCCATTTCCATTTTTCATTATAACAGGGAGGAGATAGAGGGTCTTATGGAACCTCTTTAGAGCCATTACTTGACTTGGTTATTAATTTATTAATTTTTTTACAATCATTCACTCCTATAATAAAGTATTCTCTCCACATGATATTTTATGAGGGTATAAATTCTAAGACTCTATCTATTGGTTAGTTTTCTCATTGGTCTATCATATAAGAAAAAATAAATAAGTTATCAAGTAATTAAAATTAATTTAATAAATAAATTTTAAAAAATTTTACATAAATACTTCCTTCTACCGACTAGAGAATTTTTTACCATTTATCAATATCTATAAAACAATTTGTAAGGAATGAATATATATTCTATTTACTCCAAAAAATATAAAATATAATAAAATTTGACTTAAAATATCACCATTTGGTTTCTGTAAAGAATAAACTTTTTTCAGAACTATTTTCATCACATGGAAGTTAAAATTTAATCTATAATTGAATATATTAAATATTAATGATATGTAATGTATAATATTTAAACCATTAAAAAAATAAATAAATAATTTTATAAATATTACCATCAGAGACTCCCAAAATAGATCATTGATTGACTGGTCGACAATCCTCCAAATAGGGAATAAAATACTTATCCTATAATGACACTTCATAGCTGAGTAAGTCCTATTGTGTGTGGAACATGGGCTAGTTGGGTGGTATTTATCATCAAACATAATTATTAACCTCTTAAATCTATGTGAAAGTGAATGTTTTAGTAAATGTGTAATCCCACACAAACCATTTTTAGGGACCATCTTCTTTGGATAAGAATAAGTACACAATAATTTCATGAAATATAATTTTCATTTCATTAAATATTTTGATTACCACCTTTGTGTATATCTTTTAGAAATATGAATGTTACTTTAATTAAATTCTGTATACCTATATTTGATTAAAATTAAATAATTTTAATAAATAAAAATTGATTTTTTATAATCTAGAAAACATTTAATGTTATACATTTCAATTAAAAAAATGATTAACTAAAACTAATGAATATAGAAATCAATAGAAAAAAATGTAGTTGTGGTTTGGCTTAGTGGTAAGAACCCCTTAATTCTACATGAAATATAGGGGTTCAAAACCCATTGGGCGCATGCACTGTAGCAGCACTGTAGTGTACTGTAGCAGCGACGACACTATAACACCGATGGGCACTGTAGCAGCAATATCTCACTGTAGCGGTGGCACGATACTATAGCAGGGGCGTGTACTATGCAGTACTATAGCAGCATGGGTATTGTAGCAGTACTATTCAAATAATGGGTCTTGGGCCAAAAAAATGGGCCTACGGGCCATATAATGGGCTAATTTCCCATTGGGCCTTCGGGCTATGTAATGGGTCTCCCTCTACCCAGTTAAAGAGGTTCTTTCTTTGATTTAATTATAAATGAGGCTTCGACCCCAACTTTTAAAAAAAATAGAAAAAATGATTATCATCTAAATATGTGTAATTTTTTATCCATAAATTTAATTACAAATAAATAAATTTTATAAGTAAAAATGTGATTTTTCAAATTTGGAATAAAATAATAAATATTTTTTGGAATAAATGTATATACCTATATATGAAGAATATAAAGAAACAGTCACAACAAAATAATGAAGAAAATTGTTTTCAACCAAAAAAAGGATATATGAATACAATGAATATAAAAAATATTATAAAAATGATAGGAATACTGACAATTTATATATTTAAATATCAAAGTTAAAAAATAACGTTTTTAACTCTATAAGTTAAAAAAATATAAATGTACCAAATTAATTAGGGGAGTAATGAAATGTTTTCCCATATCCCTTCTATGTGACCATTTCATGTTACATACAGTATTTCCACATCAATACCATTATTATCCTTGGGTAACCGTGTAATATATAAATAAATTTCACACAAGTCTTCAACATAATCAAATTAATCCAACACAAATGATTTTTTTTTCTCTTGAAAAAAATCATACCACTGATCATTTAATGGGTCAAAAACATGAAATATTTTTTTCCATGCATCAACATTATAAATGATTCCTCCTTGTAACTAAATATTTTCAAATAAAAAAGTGTAAGTATATACTCATCATGTTTTTCACCACTATTACTATCAATAATGTTACACTCAAATACCAAAACCTAAAATTTAGTATGATCATTCTCCCATATATCCTCAATACTCCAAAATTTGTTGTTGATATAGAAATTGGTTGTTTATCTTCGACACTCAAAAATACAGTTCTTTATAGATGACCATTAATATACTATTTTTAATGGTACTCTTGTCATCCGGATTTTTTGTGTAAAATGTGTAACCATTAATATCAAAACCAGACCACGTGATCACATTAAAACATGGTCCCTGAGCTAACCATTTCAACATTTCTGATTTGAATAAATCAGTGATAAATTTCTCATTAATTCATGAAACAATTTTTTTATGTTCATTAATTAACCAATTTTCATTTATTCTCAGATATAGTACCTTAAATCCAATAATAATTGATGATATATATGGTTAAATCTCACCTATATTTTTCAAAATGTATAAATTTACATCCATCACTTAATCACATGGAATTATGTTTACCTTTATTCCATAGATCCCCATACCTACACTATAAAATATCAAATGTCAAGATATAGGGAGACCAACATGCTCTACTTCAGACAAATAATCAATAAAAAATCAATCAACTCTTCTGATATATATTTTTTAACAATAGAGGCCTCTAGTTGATGTAGATTCTTAACACATCCCTTTGTAATTTTCATATATTTTTCAAAATGATACATCCAACATAAACAAATATGCCCACATATTCTTATATATCACACAAAAGAAATGAAAAAACGAACCATTATATCAAAACACGATGGTGGAAAATTATTTTCAAGTAAGTAAAGTATGAAGATAGCTTCATTATCTTACACATACAGAAAATATAGATCTATGAATTTATTGAAAGTGGAATTTAAAAAGTAACACAACCTGATGACATACTTTCTGATAGGTATATATAATATTCCATGCTATGAAACGAGTAGTAACTATTTCATAAATACATGATAGTCCTGATATTTTATACCTATTAACTTTAAATTCATCAATGACGCCAAATTTATCATATTTAAAGAAATCCCAAATGGTACTTTATTAAAATGAAAAAATTGAAAAAAATTTATCTTCTCACTCTTTCTTAATGTGTGAAATGATAGATGAAAATTTGTTCTATTTACTTTCATTATGGAATCTAACTCCAAAACATATTCCCATTCTTATTAAGTCCAGTATTTCATGAAATCTATCTTTTTTCTTTACTTTTATTTTTAATAATGTTTTAATTAGACTATAAAAAATGTTTTTCATTACATGCCTAATATCAAAATTATTTTTTATCTCTAAAAATATAAAATATGGTAGCTCGAATAAAATGAATCATTTCTTCCATGTATTTATTTGATGATTAGAGTTTCCTTTCTTTCCAAATGTGACATTGATGTTTTTCACCTTGTTGAAACACTTTTCACCTAACAATTGTTGCAGGGAAAAATCATACTCCTGTAAACTATTTAAAGTATTTTTTAATATTTAATAAGGACGATCTATTAAAAAAATCTCTGATGTACCACATAAAATATTTTTCTTACATTCTAAAATCAATGATATGAAGTCCCCTATTTGTAAATGGGAAAGCTTTATATCCTTTAACACTGTATTCAGAGAAGTTTATATATGGAAGGAATTCATTTATAGAGAAAGTTATCATAAAATAAAAAAAATAATCTTTCTTGTATGAATAAAATATTTTAACACCTACCTCCCATATAAATGTCAAACCACCAATAGATGGATATTGATAAACATCAATATCATTTACAGGTTGTTTTGGTCTAGAAAACATTTAAATCATTATCACATATTTTATCTTCATATATACATGTGGAGACAATTTGTAGATAACCAACATAAAAATCCAAAAACTATGTTGGATATTGAGGATTTGATATGGATTCATTCCACCTATTCATAGTCCCATTATAAAATATCTAAATTTATTTACCAAATCAAAAAATTTGTGGTGAAATGTTTTCCATTGTGATGAAGCAGAAGGGTGAAAAAGGTTTCCATTAGAGATGTGCTCATATACATGTTATCTTATCCTCTTTGCTTCATTTTAATCTATAAAGAGATGATTCAAATGGGGAATTATTGGAAGATACCGAATTTCTTTAGGAGGAGGTCTAGTCACTATTATTTAGAATGAATCATGATTAGATTTTTTGTTCATATTATATCATGACATCTCAAATTTAAGACATTATGATAAACATTAATATTGATTATTATATAGAACATAGTCATTAGGTCTAGAATTTATCTTTTTATACCCCAATCACACTGAATATATATTATTTTTTCCTAAGTATCCCTTTTAAAATTTCAAGATATTCAGTAAACACTTGATCACTCCAAACATATATTTATTTCAATTTAACTGATATCAGTACCCCTAATAACATTGTAAATTTAATGCAACTCAAGAATAGTGGTTTCTATGTATCTCTATATAGCTGCTCAACACTTTTTATTTTTTCATTGGTTTCAATACCTACATCATGAATTAATTCTTCAGGACAATCCTTTATCTCAAGCCTAACATATTTATCATTATTAAATAATGACTTGTTTATTATTTCACCTTTCCAAATCCAATGTGTATAATTATGACTAAAACTATATAAAATCATATGTTATTTGATTTATCTATACCCTAATTTACTCATATTCAAACGTTATATGCATGGATAGAAAATCAAATCTCTGTTCTCAAGATTTTATTTAGATAATTCTAAGAAAATCTCAACCCCTTATAATATTCATATCTAGTTCTTTGTACATTTACCCAATTATGATCAATTAATTACCTAAATTCACAATATAATAGATTAATATATTAATAAAGATAAACATTTAAACTTATATATAAACAAATAAAATTAAAATATATAAGAGTATAAATATATTAACATACATAAATTTTTAATAAATAATTAATATCTTAAAAAAATTTAAAAATAAAAACTAATTTACAAACATAAAAAAATTTATATTCAAAAGTAATTATAATGGAAAAAAATAATTTATAAATAAAAAAATATAAGGAAAAAATGATTTCAAATACAAAAAAATTATAATTAAAATATATAAATTTAAAAATTATAAAAAAATAGTTCTAACAAAAAAAATTACAATAAATAAAATTTTATTCAACAAATATTTATAATAATGAACTAATTTTAACAATAAAAATTAATAATTTACAATAATATACATAAAAATTAATGAATTTATGAATGTAAACTATAAATGAAAAATAATTAATTAATCTCCAAAAAAATTAAATTACAAAATATGGAGTCCGATGATGGAAAATAACTATTAAATTTTGATGATTTCACTTAGGGGTGGTGGAAATAGGGTTAAAAATGAATGATTTATGTGAATTTTTTTAAAAAACTAGAATATCGATTAAACAAAAACTTTAGAGTGTAATCATGAGTTGAGTATATTATGGTTTTTATAGAATGAATGATGTCAAGGTCTATGAAAAATGATGAATAATTAAATATTTACTAGAAACAATGATAAAATAATTTTGAAAATCTAATTAAAGTATAAGATTAAGTGTGGATCTAGTGCTTTCATGAGTTGAGAGGAGGAGGGTTTCTAAAATACCATATTGAAAGAATGAGGAGAAGTTCATGTGAATTAGATTTTTTAAAATCTTTTAACCTCAATTTTATAAAAATATGATGTTAAAAGTTATTTAAAATGACTTTTATCATCCATTTTATATAAAAATTACATTAAATGCTCACTGTGAAACTTTTAATAGAGGTTATAAAAAAATGATGTTAAAACTCCAACACAAAATTATCCTTTTCTACTAGAGTGACACCTTTTTAGGCCCTGTATGGGAAACCCTGTATACTAGACTTGTGATGTAAAGTGATAGTCTCTCCATCACTTATGGGTCCAAAGCTGGTGTAGACAACGATTGAGGAAGTTCATGTAATCTGAGAGAAAATAAGGACCACTCGGAGTTGATAAAAATATTATGTGAATCAATGTCATATGCCTTTAGAGTTCAATAAGGGAGACCATGTGTTCTTGAAAGTCTCCACCAATTAGGTTTCTATAGGTTTGGATGTGGTACCAAGATATCCTTAAGATACATTAGACTATTCAAGAAACTTCGATGGGTTGGTGAAGTTACACACTTCTTGGATTTTCCCTCACATTTGGACTGAGTACATGAAATCATCCACATGTCACAAATAAGAAGGTACCTACATGATGTATTTCATGTCTTTCTTTGTGTAATTTTGGACATCGAGGATGGATCCATATTTTTCAATCACCTGATAGTGATTGGGGATCAACAAGATATAAGCCTTTGTGGGTGATACATTCCATTAGTGTAAGTTCTATGACAAAATGGAAATATATATAGAAGATCATGGGAGTAGGAGATCTAAATGTGGGCTCAATACCCTCACTTTTTTGAGTGGGTTGTGTATTTTGGTGTGAAAATCCTTGGATGTGGGGAGAATTAAACTACCTTTTTTAATTTAACCCTTTTAATAATTTAAATTATATTTTATAAGTCATTCACAGAGTTGGCATGGCGTTACAAGTGTCATAGATCCCTGTTATTGATATATTAAAATTACTAAATATATTAAACCATTCCCATGAATTAAATAAATAATAACGGGTTTCCTCTTGAATGGGTTCTTATATGGGGACAATGAGACTAACTTTGAGCATGTAATGCAGAGTTAACCCTAGGAAAGGTATAAAATTCATTTGCATTGGGCCACAAAGAAATTCCCAGTCGTGGGAATATTTTAGAGATAAATTGAATAAAAAATTAATTAAGAAATTAATTAATTTATTCTTCCATTTTATAATCATTTGACCTATCTCAAGTTCTTTTTAGTCCCCTCTATAGAAATTTTTTAGGGTTATTTGCATAACCCCAATAATTGAGAGATCCACCATTGGGGGAGTTTTTGATGGGAAACTCAGGGGAATTCATGGATCGATGAATCTAATTGATGAGGATAACCAAGGAAATCGACATAGATCAATTATTTACTAATTAATGATCCTTTGATAAGTATATATTTGTTATTTTTTGGATTCTTTCCCAATTATTTATAAATTCAAGCATGTATTTAGTATCTACTTTTAATCCTCATTTATTTCACTATTTTTCATGAACTTATTAATTTATCTTTTTATTTGTCCTTGAAATTCATTCATTACACTAGATTAATAATCTATTCATGATTCCTATGATTACAGTCGGTATCTAGGTTCACAATGGCCACCTATGATTTCAACATTATTTCTTGTGGATTCCTCCACCCATTCTTCACATATTCGTTATTGTCAATTAGTCAACTACCATTCCATTTTGAGTCATAATAAAACCTTGTATCTATGTTGGTTTGGGATACCATTGATATAGATGATTATTTATAAGAGTTTTATTAGAGGATGGAAGATCATAGGTGGTAGACAATTTGGTTCATCTTTAATAAATGTTGTGGGAAATGGAAAAGGCTCATATAGGGCAAAATAAATGGGTTTTTAGGTGAAGAGTGGATATAATCCAACCACTGGAAAGGGTTAAGCCTTGATCAACTTTTTGGAAGAATATATCAATAAGAATTATGGTAGAATGATTTAAATAATGAATATTCGGGTGAAGTCTTTACTTTATTGAAAAATATTGCCCACATGATGTGTTGTTTGTAAGAGTACATGTTGTGTGTCTCGGGTGTTTCAATGACTATAGTTTCGAACTGAGTTAAATATCACATGTCGTATGTTCAGGCCACATTCCATGATCACCTAACCATACATATTGACATGTATGAGGTGTACATGCCTGAGACCCCATGTATTCTTACACATCATGTTCCTCTGACAACATTCCATGTATACAGAGTTTCATATTCCATGTGGAATAGTAGTACACAAACAAAGATTAACATGGGATTACATATCATGTAACCTAAATTAAATACTATGTACTTTCCTTAGAATAAAATACCTACTGCATCTCCTTCATTAGGATCATAATTAGACTGGAGATTATTTCTTACTGAGTAGAATTCCGCATAATATGTGATGGTGGCCATCATTTTTTTATCAAAGATATCGTGTGAGGTGGTACAAGTAAGTCTCTTCATTCAACATGGTTGGATGCTAACGATACTGAAGTGTGATGTCTAGAGAAACATTAGGGACAATACCCCTATGATGGAACTTATATGTCATGTCTTGAGTCCCCCACTTCCTTGGTACAGAAAGGGGCTTTACCCCTCATACCCACTTAAGGTGTGGGTCTTTAATCTGCAGAGATGGTACCCCCTCATATACGAGCTTAGAGGGGGTGTGGGGTTTTCACTAGGGTTGGTACTTCCTCTTTCATGATGTGCCTTCAGTGTGTCATTAGACCCCCATTACATATCTAGAGAGGTTATGTTGGGATATATGAATCCTAACAACACTGGCACTTGGAGTCTCAAAAAGACTCATCATCCTTAGCTATGTACAAAGATTGAGGGATTCCTCTCTCAACTTGATTCTGATTCTTGTATGATCATATCTATTCGATGGGTTTCTTTGTTCCCTCTTGTATTGTGTATTGGGATGACTATTTTATTCTCTATATTCCTTTTTTAGGATTTCATACTGGGTATGTATATACACACCCCATTATGGGATCTTCCTTTATATATTGTTTACTATGTAAACTATATGTATTTATATGGAGACCTAGGTATGTATGGTGTTAGTGGATCTGATCAGTACTCAGTGTCAGTGATCACAAGTGGTGATAAATATCATAGTTTGTGAGTTGGGTTATTCCTCATCATTATTTGTTACGTTTGGTCTCCCTATATTTATTATTGGGCATGTATTTTCCCCTTTCATACTTAGGGTATATTTTTAAATCTACATTGGTTGTTATTAGAGGTTGTTACATGCATTATTTTCTCTTGGGAAAGTATAATTATTATAATACTGTAATGTTGTGGTGTACATGGAGGCATTCCTATAGAAAAGTTCATTTGGATAAGTCCTCTCACTTGTGTGATATGCATAATTGGTGTTATTCGGCAGTCCTGAGCCTATTAGAGGAGGGATTAAGGTGGAATTCCTATATCACTGATGGCCCAAATGGGACCCTGGTGGGTTGTTTCATGTCATTTAACCTCCAAATACTTGTATAAATATTAATTTATCTTCTTAAAATCTTTATTTTCATCAAGACACCTTTATTTTGACTTATTTATCTCTTCTTCCTTTATAAATAGTTTATCATCAAGATATTTCACCATTTTCTATTTCTCTATATCCTTCAATTTGAGGTTTTTGACTTTATCATTGTAATCTAATTCTCCTTTAAAATAATCTTCCTTTCCTTCATTCTTATTTACATTCTCCTTCTCCACAACTTGATTTTCTTATTTAGTTTAGTATTCTTATCAAGATAGGATTCATGTTCAAATATAATCCATATATGTTATCTCACATTATTCTTCTTTACTTCTTTGAGGATTATTCACATCTTTCACCATGATCCATAAAGTTTATGAAGTTTTTAGAAACTTCTTATGATTGGATATTATAAGTACAATATCCTTCCTCTTCTTTTCTCATCATAATTCCTCTCTTCCATCTAGGGTAACTTTTTATTTCTTTTAAAAAATTTAAAAAATTCCTTTAAATTTCACCACATTTATTTTTATGAGGTCTATATTTTTATCATTAATATCATACTTGTCACATTTCTTCTTTGGAAATATGATTGTAAAATACCCAATTACTCCACATTTGAACCATTTAAGTGGTAGTTTTCCTTTTTTTACTTACCTTTCTCATTTTTTATGTTCCCTAAGATAATACCTATAATTATCTTAAACTCTTAATCCATTTATTCATCTTTATAATTACTTGAATTCTCATCTTATTCTTCCTTGAGTTTGATTTTTTCTTACAACCTAAAAATTTATCTCTTCCTCAATCTTATTCTTGAATGTTGTATATTTCATCATTTCATAAGAAACAAGGATATTATTCATTTCATTGAGAGATAAGTTATATCTATCATATAATTCATAAATTTTAGGATCAAACCTATCTATAAAGTTAAGTATTAACTTCTTGACAATAGTAGAGTATTCTAGTTTTTATCCATAACCTTGGATGTTGCTGACTATTTAATTGACTATTGAGAAGTTTTTATCATTGTTTTCATCATCATCATCCATCCTTAGATATTTAAATTTACTTGTCTATATTAACATATTAACTTATTTAACCATAAAATTCCATTCAAAGGTACTTTATAGTTTTTTCCTGAAAGGACCTGTGTTTTTTTGTACCGTAATTTTGAGCAGAAATTTGAATTTTTTGCTTTTAGATTCTTATATGGAGTGATATGGTAAATTTCCCATAGCATATGATCATGAATAATTTTTATTACCACTATATTGGACTCGTAATAGGGTGTTCACCCTATGAAATGAGTTTGGTAGAAATCTAAGCCATTTGGATTTTTGAGGAATAATTAATAATTAATATTTAATTAAATAAATATTAAATTGTTCACATAGGTTTATTCAAACATAACTTTTTAATGGAGCATCATATTGATATTATATATCCACCATTGATTCCAGAATGAGGATTTTTCCTAGGTGGGGTATAAAATTAAGTTGGGTGCAGGGGCTGACTTGGGCCCCCTTTTCTTTTATTTTTTTATTCTATTTATTTTCATCCTTTTCTTTTTTATTATTTTACTTTCCTATATATAGTTTTTCCCACCCAACTTGTATCTTCCTCTTTCATGTGACCTAAGAAATAAAATAGTGATAGGTGGAGATAGATTAAGAGATAATGTAATAGAGGTACCTTTGTGGAGCTCTCGTCGTGTTGGATTGACGTGCAACAACCATGTATTGCATATTTGAGTGAAGCTTCAATAGTTTCCACTTAAAGGTAGTTCAATTTGTATATTTATTGAAAAACCCATTATAGATTTTGGTTTTCAAGTTTTAAACCCCTTATTATGATTTATTATAGCCCCTTGAGGCATGATAAATTGATTTGGGGTTGAAAACAGGGGTTTTGAGCATTTTGACAGTTTTCCATTTGGGAAAACTAGGCTACATGAAATGTGGATTAGGGTGACATGTTGTGTGTTATTACCATTTGGGGAGGCTTAATTTTTTGTAGTACACGCCATGTAATATGGTGTACACTTAGTGTAATGGGTATCAGTCATGTAGATGGGTACCTAGACAAGGCTACTCGTATAGGGGAACATGACCATGTAGAGTACACGACTAGACCTAGTGTGTCTTGTACAACCTATAAAAGTACACGTCCTGTCCAAGTACATTGAAAATCCAGTTGAGGGACACATTTAGGTACCCCATGTCAGGTACAAGGTGTGTACTTATTTTACATGCGGTGTACCTAGGGCATTTTCATGCCCATACTGGTGGGAGTACATGCCCATGTGGGGCTTTGGGAGTACACGTTGTGTACCCATGTGGGGCAAGCCATGTACTTCCCCTTGTAACCCGTTAAGATTTTTTCAAATATTTTCACCTAGGTGTTGAATTTGAACCCATGAGTATTCCATTATGAGTATATTTTCATGTATATAACAATGGAAATACCTATGAGGTGTTTTGAGAACTCCTAAATGGTATTTCAGGGTTTTCTTGAATAGAGAGGTTCCTTCTCTCACAATCTTGTTTAGTTTTATACTGAGAGTGAGAAATTTGTTCTACGATGAAACATGTGATATCTCTCTTAACTGATGACTTTATAGTTTTTCCTTAAAGGAATTATCCCTTGTGATATGTTCCATTATTTCCTAAGAGTCTATGAGACCGGTTTCTTATGAGGATCCCATGTCGGATTCATCTATTATGTTTTGACCTAGAGGATTCCATTTAGGATGCCTCTAACTTCCTTTTGTAATAAGGATCCCATAAGGAATGTCTTTTCTTATATGTTAACTTAGTAAGTCCATTATATTACCCCTTTACCTATATAACCTTTTGAGGATCCCAATTAGGATGCCTCTGTCTTCTTATGCATTTATAGAGGGCCCTCTGTACGACACCTTCACCTATGTGTTGTTCTGAGGATCCCAAGTAGGATGCCTTTGTCTTGATTTCTATTTTAGGATCTCATGTCAGATTCCTCCATTAACTTTGTAGCTAAGGATACCAAGTAGGATGAATTTTATTATGTGTTTACCTTGAGGATCCCAAGTAGGATGCCTCTAAGTGTTTCTCTTGAGGGATCCAGTAGGTTCCCATTGTGTGACTGACCTTGAGTTAGTATATCAGGTTTGGTTTGAAATGGGATAAGGTGTCACCTTAGAACCCATAACGAACTTTTAATCCCATGGGGAAGTGTATGTAGTGTTGGTTTTGGGAATTTGGATACCCTCACTCTTTTTATGCCTTTACATGTTTATTACTGATGCAGTGATGTTTACTAGGCTGGTTCCTGGTTGGTGTCTCTTGAGCCTGACATAAGACATCTTTCTTTCTCCTTAGGATGCCTAGATTTTCTTCCTAGGATCCTTATTATTCATTGGGATTCCCAGATGTTCTTACCTGAGATCCATATTTTGGGCCATGTTATTCCTGATATTTACTTTTATACCCCGAGGTACTACCTAAGACTTGGCTATTGAGCTGTATATTTGATTATTGTATTATTGGGATGTCTAGAGGCATTTCTTAGAATCCATATATTTGGTCTAATACTATGTTTTACAATCATTTATTCCATAGTAATGATACTCGTGAATGATTATGATCTCTCAAGTGATAAGGAAGATTATGATCTCCTCGATCTGGTTATACTCATGGATGATTACACTCTCCTGAGGGATAGGGATGATTATGCTCTACCTAGCAAGTTACTTTATCATGGTGTGCTGGATGGAATCTCCCATCATTGGATTCCCGAAATGATAATGATCTTTTAGATGGTAGGGATGATTAAACTCTTCCTTATTAGGGACTTGAGGAGTGGTTCAGGGCATCTCACCTATGAGTTATCCTTATAGATCACCTAAGGGAAAGCCCCTTAGGGATTATCTGAGTTTTGAATATCATGACTGCCTATGGATTGGGAATAAGAGATCAGAAATTGGGCTAGATTTGCATGTCCTAGGAAGCATGACATCTAGCTTAGTGACCACTTACTGTATGTCCAGATGTACTTCCCTATAATCCTTCTTTAAAGTGATTGTAGGTGAGTACGGGTGAACCTAGGTGTAGGATAAGTATCCCCCTATGGTGACGTAGCTTATTCATATAAAATTTTGGAATTATCCAAATTTGGCATATGTTGACTAGGATTATAGACCCATAGATCAACTTAATGATACATGGCTTGAGTTTCATGATGTCCATCTCAATTCCCTTGCATAGGATGTCTAGGAGATTAGGATTATCAACCCAAGGATCGTTTTCTATTTGGATTTATGTTATTTCATTAACTCACTCATGAATATTCATATTCATGTATATATATAGGTATTGAACTATACATGTATATGTATGTATATGGACATCCATGTTGAAACTTTCCCAGTTGACTAGGATTACAAACCCATGGTTCGATTGCGGTTTCACATTTATTTGTTTTATATAACTTTTTAGTTTTTTCTCATCTAGGTTTAGATATTTTCTTTTGTATACATGTATATCAAAGTATTTATAGGTTTCTAATTAGGGTGGAATACTAATATTATTTCTCACCCCTACACATGCAAAGACATGTATGTGTAAACCTTATGTATACTTTTCAAGTTGAGCATAGTTTCATGGTGGATAGGGTTGAGGCCCATAATTTCATGATTGAGAGGAGATGCTCATGTGGGTTCTTCTAATTGGGATGGTGCAGTTTGATAGTGTCTAGAGATTTGGTAAGTGGTCTGGATTGGAGTGAGTATTATAAAACTATACTTATATCTCAGTTTCTTTTGTATTTATGTATCTATATGGTTGACCCACTGGATGACCAGTGTTGTATTGTATGACATAACAATTCAGTATTTTAATAAATTTCCATTTATTATTACAACATTTTATATTTAAGTTTATTTACAACTTTTTCACTATTTTGTACTTTCTGTTGTGTATTATACTTAGTTATTTTAGCTATTTTCTTAATTTGATATGATGACATAGTCTCCCCAATATCGTACCGCAAGCCCTTGATGCTAGTCAGTAGCCTCTGACATATAGGGAGGTGCACTTGAGGACTAGTAACCCACAGGTTCAGGGAACAATTTTAGTGGAATCCAGGTCAGGACATTACAAATTGGTATTAGAGCTTTTCTTTTCATGGTCTTCAGTATTTTGGATATTTTATACATGAGTATTAGGAATGTGGAAGAACCTGTGATGGATATCAGACTGGTGCATTGAGAACACTTATTCCAATAATATATCCTACTTTCCAGTGTATGGGATTACTATTTTGATCTATGATATTACCGTTATATATGATATTCTACTTCAGTTATGCACATTTTGTGTGGTTGTTATGATTTACTGTGGATCTCTAGCTCGTGGCCATTGTCAAGAGGCCAGGGATAGATTTTGACTCTTGGATAGGGGTGTCCATGGGTCTGGTTGGGTCGGGTTAAGGGCTATTTTGGACCCGAACCAAGAAAAATAAGTTGGGTCGGGTTGGGTCAGGTCAGAGATGTTTTTGGATTCAGACCCAACCCGACCCGACCCATCTCAAATCGGGTTGGGTTGGGTTGGGTTGATCGGGTTAAGGAAAAAAAAATTGTTTGGTATTTTTTTATGATCCCAACCCGCAGGTTGACCGGGTTATGACAAAAGAAATTGTTCAGTTATTTTTTTGGCTATCGCCCCGTGGGTTGATCGGGTTAAATATTTCTATGCTTCATCTTCTTCACCACACTAGGGAATGACCGCATCCTCTACCCTGTAATAAATCGACCCAAAAAAACGTCAGTATGCGACTCAATGGTGTGATGTGCTTAACTTGCCTGTAAGTAGTTATCAAGGTTTGAGGAGGTTCAAGGTGAGGCCAAGAGGGTGATGAGAATGGGGTAGTGCCTGACACCGATAGATTTGGAACTGCACACAATCTCGATGGAGATGGAGGTGGTGGCAGAGGCAATGGGTACATGCAGGTGTGGTGCGGTTGATACACTGGACTAGTGAGGGCGAGGGAGATGTTCAATGATCATTTTCTTAGTCGATCCTCCACCATCGGATCTTCGAATCATTAAAATTTTTCTATCTTCCTTTGGTTTTTTTTCTTGTTCTTTAGTTTTCGTAGAAAAATCGAATGAAATCCGGTTATCTTCATGTTTTTGTTTGTTGATCGTGCATTGTTTTTCCACTGATTTCACATGTCTCGATTCCTTTGAATTTATTTTATGTTTTTCATAGAAATGTCATGGAAGATTCAGTCAACTATGTGATTAATAGAGTATTCATTTAATGGTGGGAGATGGCATGGACTCAATGGATGGTGTAGGAAAAGAGAAAGACAATGGCGTGGGGGCGAGGGTGAGGGGGAATTGGGTCAAGAGGCAGGGGGAGAGGGAAAAGTCTGAAGAGACGACTCACAATAGTTGGGTTGGTTGGGTCGGGTTGGGTCAATTTTTTCCCAACCCGTGACCCGAACCAACCCAACCATGATATAACCCGACCCGTCCCAACCTGTGGTATAAATATTTTTACCCAACCCAACCCGACCCAACCCGATCGAGTCGAGTCGGGTTGGTCGGGTTGTGTCGGGTCTGGACACCACTACTCTTGGATAACAAAGTAAAGAGGCATCTCATGAATTATATTTGGAATATAGGATTGAAATCATATAAGACTGATACTTTGAGACTTTTAATGATGAGTGATACGTACATAAATGGGTCTAATTATATGTATATAAATTTCCTTTTGATGCTAGGTTGTGTGGATCTATGTTGAGGTGTTGGTTTTGAGGATGATGAATCAGTCCTCATGCATGGGAGGTGCAGTAACCCTAGTAGGTTGATATGGAATGTGATTCCCTTATATTGTGCCCCTTTGAGGGTTTTGTTTCTTTGTTCATGGTTATCTAGTAAGATTGCCGAGTATGATGCTAATAGGTATCAATAATTTTCTTACCAAATAAACCTCCAGGGGGTACTACTATATTCCAATTCCTAGTGAGTGTCAGTTAAATATCTTTTTATACATTGGTATCATGACCTCTAGGGAGTAGTTCTTGATGAGGATTCTCAGTGAGGATTATTCCCTTTTAGGTCATGTTTTCAGTTTTTACCCATGTAGTTTGTTATGATCTTTACCTTCTTTAGAGTGGTTTGATATTTGGGGAAAGGTGGTTAGACATTGCGTCCCATTGGTGAGACCTGTTTAATTAGGCTAGGTGGGAGACCTAGAGACCCTTAGTTTTGAATTGGACCCTTTTAGGTAAACACCTATTTTTTTAAGGAAACATATTTGAGAGAGGTTGTTACGTGTTTTCAGATGCCTTTTTAGGTAGTGATATTTTTTGTACACTCATTTTCAAATTGAGGCATAGTAGGTGATCAAGTTTTTCATTATAGGATTGTTGATTCATTTAGATTTTGACGAAGCCCCTTGGGTGATTGTTTTTTAGACTGTATTTTACGGTCATGACTATTTGGGTTCTTGGCTCGGTCAACCAGTGTTTCCTCTGTTGCTAGTGTAGTCAGAGTGCAGATAGATTCTTGCGACTGGAATGACATCGAGTAATGGTTAGTTACAAAATAAATCATGGAAGAAGTGAAGTGATCGATTTTGAAGAGGATTTCAAAGGAGATTCTATATTAATGAGACTAACATACCATTTAGTACTATCAGCCTAGTCTTGTATTGGTTGAATCGCTGGAATGTGAGTTGAGTGGTAAAGGTATACGCCAGTTGCATGTGGAACCGTTCAGTTGAAAATCCGTGACTAGCCAAATGCAAGTCAAGTACTAATGTTTTCAAGAATTTTTGGGGTATTGGTTGCTCAATATTTGTGGTTAAGTGATGAATATTACTCTTTGGTAAAGGTAAAACCAAGAAAGAATGGGGTACCATAATATGGTTGACCCATGGCTAAATCCCTTCCAGGTTTTGATAGGATGTGAGAGTGTCTTAGAGGGATCTATACATTCCATTTTTTAGAATATTAGTGTACTCCTATTAGATATGATCATGCTCTATCTTGAGATCATCTTGATTATGATGAGAGAGAACCGACCCTATGCCAAGATCCTTTTCTTTTTAAATGTATTTTCTAGTTAGGGAGAGGAAACCCCTTAAGGTTTCACTCTTGGAGTGGTGTAAGGTGAGCCATATGGAGGGGAGTGAAATGTTTTTCATTTGAGGGTAGTGAATCTAATTTTACGTTTTTTTCAGTATTTCTATGGGATGTTTAATTTGGAGTTAGGTTGAGACGATGATAAAGGTATTCCTATGGTGGGGAGTACCAGATTGGTCATTATTAAATGTCTTCCATGTAGGAGATAATTGTTTATGTTATGCGACTGGTTGTTAGAAAGTCTAGATATATTGTTGTGTATATGATTAGATTGAGATCATGGATTCTAGACTTACCACCAAGGCTTCTCAGGATTGATAAGGTTTATAGCGGTGATATTGTAAGGACTTGTGTTTTTTGGACTACAAATTTGAGCAGAAATTTGATTTTTTTCATTCAGATGCTTGTAAGGGGTTAAATTGTAATTTTCTCCTAAAATATGATCATGGATAATTTTTTTGACCACCATTTTGGTTCCAGAATAGGGTGTTTACTCTAGGATAGTAGTTTTGTAGAATTCTGAGTTGTTATAATTTTAGTTGAATAATTAATAATTAATAATTAATTATTTAAATATTAAATTGTTCATGTAGGTTTGTTTGGCCGTAAATTTTGAATGTTGCATTGGATTGATATCCTTTATCAGCCAGAATGAGGATTTTTTCCTAGGTGTATTATAAACTTGAGTCGGGTACTAGGCTGGTCAGGGCCCCCCTTTCTTTTTTTTCTTTTTCTTCTTTTTATTTTTCTTTCTTTTCCTTTCTTCTATCTAGTTTCTTGTGTACACCCTGAGGCTTCCCTCCTTCACATGAACTAAGCTAGAAAATAGGGATAGGGAGGTAGAGATAGATAAGTAAAGAGATATACCATCGTAGATCTCTTGACGTGTTGGATTGACATGCGATAACCATGTACCACAGATTTGAGAAAAGCTTTGATGGTTTCTACCCAAAGGTAGGATATTTTTAATATTTACCAAAAATCCACTTATATTCAACATTTTCAATTTTTAAACCACTTATTAATATTTCTTATGGCCAATTGAGGCATGATCTATTAATTTGGGGGTGAAAACCGAGGTTTCAGAAATTTTCATGATTTCTTTTCATTCGGGGAAACCGGGCTACATGGAATGTGTTTTAGGGTGAAACACCATGTGTTATTCCTATTGAGATAAGATAGATTTTTAAGTACACTCCATGTACTAGGTTATGTAGGATCGAAATAATGATATAGATGCTCAATATACAAGAGGGGGGGGGGGGTGAATTGTATACTTTCAAAATTTCTTTAAACAAAGGAAAGAGCTAAGTTTAACAAAGTTAAACTAAGAAAATTCACAAAACCTCTAACACTAATTGAAAAATTGGAATAATTAATGAAGTTATAAACTTCAAGTTCTATGTACTTGCTTAAAACTGGAAAGAGATTTCGAAAGTAGGTTCCAGAAATATGGATCCGGAAGTTGAAACTTAACTAAAGATTACAATATGAGATTCTACCTTAAAGCGTATAGAATCTAAATGAAACAGAGTATAAGTAAATAAGTATAAGAAAGTTATACTTTCCTTATAATACAATATGTAGTGGAAACAAACAAGTATTAAAACTACAAGCAAAAAGATATAAGTCTTTTAACCCAAAGAAAAGGGTATCCAACAACCTTGGATAAAGGTCCCTTGATTTATACTTTCAAGCAAGTCTGTCTTACCCACACTAGGGTAAGCCCTCGATATGAATATTGGAATCTCTGTCATACTATCCCCGCAAGCCCTCAACTTCAAGGTAGTTGGAACCTCTATCTTCCTCAACAAGGAAGCCCTCGAACATCAAGGTAGTCGACACCTCTGTCTTCCTATCCCCGGAAGTCCTCGAATGTAATCACCAACATTCTAAGTCGCACGAAGCAAAAAATGAATGAGCGGTTCAGTACACACAAGTCATGAAAATCTTTCTCTCTCTAGAAATCACCTTAGCAGCATGTGGTCTCTAGATCGATCCAACTTCATTGTATATAGAGCTCTTTCAAATGAGCTCTTATTTATAGGCAAGGTCGGCCTCCTTTCCAACGATCATATTTTCCTTAAAAATTAGAGGGGCTTGTACACGTGTAACTTAACCAATGGTTAGTTTATAATAGAATAGATGACATCGTTTTATAACAAAGAAAGTGTAACAGAACGTACGACATCGTTTTAAGTCTAACTAAAAAGTTCGGAGTGAAGGTTCGGAGTGTAAACAAAAAATAATATTCGGAGTCTAAATAAATTCGGAGTGTATAAAGCAAAGATGATCAGATTCTATTTAATAGGTGAATTTGGAATGAGAATTTGGAATGAGAATTCATCATCAAAATTCATAATGAGAATTCATCATCATAATTCATAATGAGAATTCGTAATCAGGATTCATCATTAGGTTTCGATGTCGAACTTCATGAGAGTTCGTATCCAGAATTCAGAGTAGAACTTTATTAGAGTTCGTATCCAGAATTCGGAGTGGAACTTCATTACAGTTCTCATCCAGAATTCGGAGCCTAAAACAAAATGCTTCATATCAAAGTTTAAAACGATTCCGAGAATATAGAAATGAATCCGAATCTTATACTTAAGAAATACATGGATAAAAATATGATAAGGATAATTTTTCTTACAAAAGCAATTTTCATTATAAAAGAGATTTTCTTAAAGATAAGCTATTTGTGATTTTTAAAACAAGAAGGAATGGAGAAGTCATAAGGAAAACCTTATTGACTCAACAATCTCCCCCTTTTTGGAAACCACAAACATCCTTACGAAAAATAAATTCTAAGAAGAAAGAAAACATTAAGGCTTATCTCCCTTTGCTTTATGGATGTTGATGAATACGACTTACTCCCCCTTAGGATTTGAAACTCTAAGGATCGTATTATAGATTTACGGAATGATATTTCATTACGAATAAGAAAGTATTCTTTAATGAAAAACTCCCCCTAGATAAACTCTATTAGTGTTTGTTTTCATTCTCACCCTTTGTTAAGATTATTTTTCCCCTTTTATGAGGGTTCTTTTCCTTCTCCCCCATTGTGATTTTCAAAAAGAATTCGAGGGAATGGAAAATATAACAAAGTACCTGAAAAAATTAGTAGCAACAATAAAAGAAACGCGCAAGCACAATTTTCATTATGTTTGAAAGCTCAACAACAAAGAAGTTTAGATACAACAAAAGATCGGATCTGTCTATTTTGGATATTTTTCCTTCGCCATGAGACCCTTAAGAATAGTCTTTATCTTCTTCAAGTCTTTATGGTCTTCCTCGGCTTGCTTTTCTAACACAACAATTCTTTCATTTTGAGCTTCAATCTTTTCTTCCTGGGCTTGAAGCTTTTCTTACTGAGCTTGAATCTTTTCTTCCCGAGCCTTCAAGATTTGTTCTTGCTTTAACAACTTCTCTTCAAACTCAATCCGATGATCCCTTTCATACTTCCAGTTTTGAGAAACAGAATTCAGCTTCCCATTCAGATCTTTGACTTCTTGAATCCGGAAATTCTTTTCATCTGTCAACTTTTCTTCAAAGGATGAAGTAAGTTTATTTATCTTCCTATCTTCTGTCTCAAAGGCATCCTTAACATTTTCTTGGAATTCATCAAGGAGCCTCATCTCTTCTACAGTTTTCCTTGACCAATTTGTCATCCTCTTGCAAGATCTTCTGTGGGCTTCATAGCCGATAAAGAAAGTTTTGAACTGAGCCTCAATCTCAACGCATTTGTCCATAACCATGGATACTGAGTCTGTTTTCTGATTCAAAGCATTTTGGAGCATCTGGAATCTTGAATCAATACTTGAAAAAGTCGGAATAGTACCCACCAACTTCTTTAATAACTGAACAACAAAGTCATTCCCCAACGAAGATGACTCCGAATCCGAGACTTTGCTTGGAGAATTTTCTTCTTCATTTTGCTCATCCTTCTTCTTAGAAGAATCACCAACTTCCCTTATCTTTACAACCACTGAGCCCGGGGTATCAAAAACAAGTTGCTTTCCATTGTCCTTTTTTGGAATGGATTCCTATTCCGGAGTTCTCTTTTCACTGTCAGACACTTGAACATCATTGTCTTCATCATCAGCAACTTTTTGAGCACCATCCTCTACATTCTCCATTTGAGCAATATCATGTAGAAGTTGTTCTTCCTCTGCATGATAGGATACTTATTCTTCTCCTTTCTACCCATCCTTCCCTGGAGTGACTAACTTAGAAGACTCATCTTCTGAGGTTCAGAGCGAAAAATGTTCTGAAGGTGTCCCCTTATAATCATCTACTTGCTTCAAAACATCTCCGGTCTCACCACTACCATCAGCAACTGCTTCTTCCTCTTCCACTTGCTCAATCTGCTCGACTTCCTCAAAATGATTAGCAACTGCCTCTTCCAGAGCGACAAAGTTTTTTCCTGGAGTCTCATGTAAAGATTCCAAAGAAAAAGATCTTGGAACGGGAATGTTTCCGGAGGCCATCTCAGTAAACTTTAATAATGTCTGAACCACCTCAGCTTCAGACATATTATTCTTGAGCTTCTTTTCTTTCACTTGTTTTTCTAGCTCATCCGTTGTTTTCCTTCAAAGCTTTAGCCTCTGTAGGATCCAAGACAAACTGAGGCTCCCCTTGCACTCTCTTCTCTTTGATTTCCCTCCACTTAGCAACTACATCATCAGGGTAAGCTTTCTTCTTCTTCGGTTTAGGAGGTGCAGAATGAAATTCCTTATATTTGGGATTCTCTACTCCAACTGCAACTTACTTCAACTTCCTCTTCTTAACTGGTTTAGAGGATTCAGGTTCAGCAACTTTCGGAACCGTTTCTTCTTGAGCAGGTAAATCAGAAAACTGACCAGTCTTCTTGTCGAAGGCTACATCCATCCTATTAAGATTACCATCACTCACCAACATAATCTTTCAAACTCTTGGCTTAGACTTGCAAGCCTCCTTGAAAGACTCAAGGCACCGAACTATCAAATTTGAGAGGATTACTGGATACATTATGATCTGAGCTCTCAGATTCCCTTTCTTAACATTTTCAAGGGTAATAAGAATGTGTTTCATCAGATTAAACTTCCTCAGATTTATCAAAAAATCTAGGATGTAGATCTCACTCTTCTTCAAAATATCTTTGTCACCATTTCTCGGTATGATAAGGCCTTGTACCCATAATTCTAGAATCCTGAAATTTTTAGACAGAGAAGCAATCTTCGGAGCCTTATCATCTGATAGTACAAGAGTTTCCAAAGCCTTTTCCTTATTGAATCTTCCATTTGAATCCGGAAAAACATGAGAAATGAACTCGGCTTCTCCTTCATTGTTCAGCCCTACCAAGCTATCTGCCTTGGCATAAGAAATCTTATAAGTCATGCCATAATACTTAAACGATAATTTGTCCCTGTCATCTTCCTTATACAAGGAAAATGTCTCATAGAATTCTATAAGCAAATCCGAAAATACTTAATCTTGACTTCTGGGCTTAGATACAACAACATCTTCCCATCCGTTAAGCTTAATGTTCTTGGATATAAGAGAATCATACTTGTTGAAGAAATTAGGATGAACCAACCTTTCTCTATATACTAACCACTTCGAAATCGGCATAGAGGAAGACATGTCTTGAGAAGCTACTTCCACAGACATTCGGATCTGAAGACCTCTGAGAATTTCGGAACGGAGATTTATGAAGTTTGGAACGGTCTTAAAATAGAGAGGTAGAGCTTCGGGATGATGGAGCTTGAAAATCGATGTGGGACAACCATTTTAGGTCCCCTTTATATAGGCGACGATATGACGATTCATATTCCTCGGTTGATCGAACGGTTGTGACAAGCTGAGATCAGATCTGACGGTTGAAAACCAATTCTCAAGAAAACTTGAATCCGATCTTTTGAGGTTTTTATTAAAACAAGGATTTAAGAAAACTATAATCCGAAAAAAAATAAGAAAGTACCATCTAATAAAATATGATTATGAAAACATGAGTAAGAAAATCATACCTTTCGGATTAGCTTAGGAGGATTATTCGTAATAGGTAATATTCTTCTTGAAGAAAAAAAAATTGACTACGAAAAAACTTTATTACAAAAAGACATAGATCAAAAAATTCACTACAAAAAAGAAACTCAGTACGGAAAACTCAGTACGAAAAGAATAATAAAAACGAAAAATTCATTATAAGAATTTTAGCATTTCATTACAAATGTTTGAATATGAAAAGATCATCATGAAAGTTTCGGTACAAAAATCTCATTACGGAAACACCAGTACAAAATTTTTCATTTCGGAAGTTTTCAATACAAAAATTTCCATTCCAGAAATCTTCTACACAAAAATATCAGTTCTGGAAAATTTTGGTTCCAGAAGTTCCCATTCCGGAAATTTTAGTTTCGAAAAGTTTGAAAAACTGACTTAGAAATTTTTTTTTCTAACAATCAAATGTACTCCCCCTATGAAAATGAGTTTACTACTGTAAGGAGACTTGTTCAAAAAAAAGTTAATGAAGAAATATTACCTTACGTTTATCATTCCTAACTTTTGTTTAATGTATTCAAATCTATCAGAAGGCAAAGATTTTGTGAAAATATCAGTAAGTTGACCTTGCATTCCGATAAACTGAAGAATAATATCTCCTTTAAGTGTGTGATCCCTAAGAAAGTGATGCCTAATATCTATGTGTTTTACATGAGAGTGATGTGCAGGGTTCTTACTTTGGTCAATGGAATTTGTGTTATCACACAAAATTTGAGTTTTGGTAAAACTCGAGCCATAATCTGTGAGTGTGTGTTGCATCCACAACAATTGAGCACAACAACTTCCAACTGCTACATATTCGGCTTCAGTAGTGGAAAGTACTATAGAATGTTGCTTCTTGAAAGACCAAGAAACTAGTGAATCTCCTAAGAAATGACAAGTTCCGGATGTACTTTTTTATCCATTCTACATCCACGAAAGTCAGCATCAGAAAATCTTTTTAGAACAAAATCATTTCCAGAAGTATAAAATAATCCTAGATCCATGGTTCCCTTAAGGTAGCGAAAAATTATTTTTACTGCCTTTAAGTGAGATTCCTTAGTATTGGATTGATATCTTGCACATAAGAATACTGAGAACATTAAGTATGGTTGAATAGCTGTTAAGTAAAGTAAACTTCCTATCATACCTCTAAAAGATGTTTGATCTACTAGTTTCCCAGCTTCATCAAGATCTAAAGAGTTTGAGGTACCAATGGGAGTACTTATACTCTTAGTGTTGTCATAACCATACTTTTTGAGAAGATCGTTAATATACTTATGTGGAGATATGTAGGTTCCTTCTGGTTTTTGAGAAATTTGAAAACCAAGGAAAAAAGTTAACTCACCCATCGTACTCATTTCAAACTCAGATTTCATTAGACTTGTAAAAGAGTCGGTTAAAGATTGCTGAGTTGAACCAAATATGATGTCATCAACATAAATTTGTACAATCAAAACATTTTTCTTATCTTTCTTTATAAAAAGGGTTGGATCTTCATTTCCCTTAACATAGTTATTTTGAAGCAAAAATCCTATGAGTCTATCATACCATCCTCGTGGGGCTTGTTTAAGACCATACAGAGCTTTGGTAAGTCTATAAACATGATCAGGATGTTTTGTATCTTCAAAGCTAGGAGGTTGTTCAACAAAAAATGCCTCTTGGACATAACTGTTAAGAAAAGAACATTTCACATCCATTTGAAAAAGTTTAAAATTAAATAATGCTTCAAAGGCAAGTAGAATACGGATAGATTCAAGTCAAGATACTGGAGCATAGGTTTCTTCATAGTCTATTTCCTCTTGCTGATTATAGACTTTAGCAACAAGTCTAGCTTTATTTCTTACTATGACTCCATTTTCATCACATTTGTTCCTAAAGACCCACTTTACTCCAATAAAAGAAGTTTCCTTAGGTCTTTCAACCAAGACCCAGACTTTGTTCCTTTCAAATTCATTTAGTTAATCTTGTATAGATTTGATCCAATCATCATCACCTAATGCTTCATCAGTGCTTTTTGTTTCTAATTGGTAAAGAAATTCTAGAAGTTCTATTTCATTTATTAAGGAACTTCTAGTCCTTACTGGTTGATTTACAACACCAATGATACTATCACTGGGATGATTCTTAAGAAACACCTGATTTGGGTTTTGAAAAACCTGTTCATCAACATATGGTAGAAAGTCTTCTGGGGTAAATGTTTCGGAAGTATCTTCTTGAACATTTTCCTTATCATAAGGATCTTCTATCAAAGGTTGACAATCAGTTTTTGAAAACACATCTGAGGATGTAGGCTGGGATGGTTTAACAACCAAAGGATCAGACTCATCAAATTTTACATGTACTGTTTCTTCAACAGTACAAGTATTTTTATTGAAAACTCTATAAGCCTTAGAAGTTGTGGAATAACCTAAGAAAATTCCTTCATCGGATTTTGGTGCAAATTTATGTAAGTTATCTTTAGTATTCAGAATGAATACTTTGCAACCAAAAACATTGAAGTAGGAAAGTCTTGGTTTCCTACCATTCCATAACTCATAAGGTGTTTTATTAAGAAAAGGTCTTACCAAAACTCGATTTATAGTATAACAAGCAGTACTTACAGCTTCAACCCAAAAATGTCTAGTTATAGAATATTCACTCAACATGGTTCTAGTTATCTCTTGGAGAATTCTATTTCTTCTTTCAAATACACCATTCTGTTGAGGAGTTCTAGGTGCTGAAAAATTGTGAGTAATACCTTTTCTACTACAAAAAGTTTCAAAATCAGAATTTTGAAATTCTCCTCCATGATCACTATGAATAGTTTTCAATGGAAGGTTTTTCTAATTTTTAACTTGAGCTCTAAAACTTTTGAAATAAGAAAAAGCTTTAGACTTCTTTGCTAGAAAATAAACCCAAGTAAATCTAGTGTAATCATCAACTAGAACAAAAACATAGTATTTGACTCCAATACTTGCAGTTTGTGTTGGACCAAAAAGATCCATGTGCACTAACTATAATGCATCAGTTGTTGAGACTTCACCGATTGATTTAAAACTAGATTTATGTTGCTTTCCATATTGACAAGGATTACAAACTTTAGAAGAATCAAATCTAATCTCCGGTAGATCCTTAACTAGATTCTTCTTAGAGAGTTTACATAAGTTTCTAAGGTTACAGTGACCTAGTCTACTTTGCCATAACTAGGAATGATCTTCCATTGCACTTACGCAAGGTAAATCATGGCTCCTAAGGTCTTCTAAATTTAAGGTGTAAACATTTTCTTTCCTATTGGCTAAGAGAATAAATTCTTCCTTGGAATTGTGAACTAAGAACTTATCATTCCTAAAATTCACAAGGTATCCTTCATCACATAATTGACTTATGTTAATGAGGTTGTGCTTAAGACCCTTAACAAAAATAACATTTGAAATCAAAGTTTTACCTAGAAGAACAATATTACCAATACCAATAATTTCTCCCTTAGGATTATCTCTGAAAGTTACCTTTCCTCCTTTCATTTTTATGATCTTTTAAAAATAGCTTTTGTTACCAGTCATGTGCCGGGAACATCCACTATCCATGTACCATGTGTTGCTGCTGGTACTCTCTTTATTTTCCTGAAATCAAGAAGAGAATTAGACATTCGGAATCCAAACTTGTTTGGATCTGAGATTTCCAGACAACAAAATTTTAGGAACCCACATCTTCTTAGAGAAATAAGCTTTGTTAAATCCTAGAGATTGGGTTTTGTTTAAAGAACAATTCTTTGCCCAGTGACCACTACATTGACACTTGGTACAAAATGGGGCACTTTGAGGAACAAAATAATTGTTACTAAAAGTTGGTTTTTCATGGGTATAACCAAATCCGGATTTATTTCTTAAAGGTCGTATTTGGGAATACATTCTATCAAAATTTTCCTTACCATGGGTAAAGTTTGATAAACACTTCTTTAAGGAAAAAATTTCGGACTTGAGTTTTATAACCAAGTTTTTATCTTCAAAATCATTAGATTTAGAACTAGATCTAGGCTCGAAAACATTTTTCTTAGAAATTACTTTTTCAAACTCTTTAGAAAGATCTGATATTTCTTTCGTAAGAATATAATTCCTAGAGTTTGCCTTATAAAGTATCTTATTGATTTTAGAGTTCTCAATATCAAGAAGTTCAGCAAACCTAGAAACTTCTTCATAGGTAGGTGAAATATTTTCTTCATTAGAAGAGGATTATTCCTCAAAAGAGTTATAATACTTACTATCATTAGGATTTAAGGATAAATTGGTCAATGATTCACCGTTTCGTACCTTATCCATAAAACAATGACTTTCAAAAGGTATTCTGGCTATAAGACCAAGATTCTTCTGTCCTGAAGATTCATAATCAGAAGATTCATCTGAAGAGTCACCACCACTGGCACTCCAGGTGTCACTAGCTTTCAGAACCTTTTTACCTTTGTCTTTATAATACTTCTTTCTGTTCCTGTCTGAATGTATTTCTTTCCTTTCTTTATTTTTGAGCAAAGGGAAATATGGTCTAATATGTCCAGCTCTCTTGCCTTCATAACATGTGACTTCTCCATATTTTCTATCTTTACTTTCCTTTTTCTTATACTTATATTGGAAATTTCTCTGGCCGGATATCTTGTTCATCCTTCGAGCAAGATTTACTAACTCATTTTCTGAGATTTCACTTTCACTAGAGTCCGATTGGATAATAACTTTCTTAGACTTGGATATGGTTACTCTCTCAAGAGTCTTAGCTTTCATATGATTTGATGTTGTTGTAAAAGAAACAATACCATTTCCATTCTTCTTTTTGATGTTGTCAGCATCTCTCTTCATTCTTGTCTCATGTTGAAGAAGAGTTCCAAATAGCTCATCAAGAGAAATTTGAGTGACCTTCCTGTTCTCATCTATAACAGTTCTCTTTGATTCCCACTCATTGGGCATAATATCAATTATCTTATCCACAAGTGCTTCATAATCTAACCCTTTCTCTCCCATATGCTGTAAACTGTTGACTATAGTCATAAATCTCTGTTGAACTTTGCAGATTAGTTCACCATAAGGAAAATTGAATCCATGGTATTCAAGTCTAAGCATAGCTCTCATAGTCTCAATCACTTTAGAATTTCCAAAGTGTGTAACTTCTAACTTCTTCCAGATACAATTAGCTATTTCAAAAGAAGAAATTTGGCTATATATATATTTCTAGTCATTGAACAAAGTAAGGTATTGCGTACCTTATAATTGAGTTGATACTCTTGCTTTTCCTAGTTAGTGAAGGTTCTAACTTCCTTATCAGGAATTTTATAATCTCCAGTAAGCATAACAAAGTTGTCCACTCCAGTATTGATAACAAAAGTTTTCATTCGATCACTCCAGTACTCATATTCATTACCATCAAAGATTGGTGGTCTTGTAGGATTTAGATTATCAATGGAACTGACATTGATTCCTACCATACTTAAAATAACCTTCGACACACAAGATTGTTATTAGAGAAAAGATCGTAATCACAAAGTTCAGAATGACAAAGTTCGGATTGACAAAGTTTAGAATTACAAAGTTCGGAATGACAAAGTTCGGAATTACAAAGTTTGGAATTAAAAATTTCGTATTGACAAAGAAATTTCTAAGCAAGTAAGAAGAATAAAGGAAAATGAGAAAGAAAAACTTATACGTGAGTATAAGTATTTTAGAGACCTCCTCTGATACCAATTGTTGGATCGAAATAATGATGTAGATGCTCAATATACAAGAGGGGGGGGTGAATTATATAATTTAAAAATTTCTTTAAACAAAGGAAAGAGCTAAGTTTAACAAAGTTAAACTAAGCAAATTAAAAACACCTTTAACATCAATTAAAAAATTGGAATAATGAATAAATTTATAAACATCAAGTTCTATGTAAGTTCTTAAAACTGGAAAGAGATTCCGAAAGTAGGTTCTGGAAATATGGATCCGGAAGTTGAAACTTAACTAAAGATTACAATATGAGATTCTACCTTAAAGCATATTGAATCTAAATGAAACAGAGTATAAGTAAATAAGTATTAGAAAGTTATACTTTCCTTAAAATACAATATGCAGCAGAAACAAACAAGTATTAAAACTACAAGAAACAAGATATAAGTCTTTTAACCCAAAGAGAAGGGTATCCAAAAACCTTGGATAAAGGTTCCTTGATTTATACTTTCAAAAAAGTCTGTCTTACCCACACTAGGGTAAGCCCTCGATATGAATATCAAAATCTCTGTCTTACTATCCCCACAAGCCCTCAACTTCAAGGTAGTTGGAACCTCTGTCTTCCTCATCAAGGAAGCCCTCGAACATCAAGGTAGTCGGCACCTCTGTCTTCCTATCCCCGGAAGTCCTCGAATGTAATCACCAACATTCAGAGTCGCACGAAGAAAAAACTGAACGAGCGGTTCAGTACGCATAAGGCATGAAAATCTTTCTCTCTCTAGAAATCACCTTAGCAGTGTGTGGTCTCTAGATCGATCCAACTTCATTGTATATAGATCTCTTTCAAATGAGCTCCTATTTATAGGCAAGGTTGGCCTCCTTTCCAATGGTCATATTTTCCTTAAAAATCGGAGGGACCTGTACATGTATAACTTAACCAATGGATAGTTTATAACAGAATAGACGACATCATTTTATAACAAAGCAAGTGTAATAGAACGTACGACATTGTTTTAAGTCTAACTAAAAAGTTCGGAGTGAAGGTTCGGAGTGTAAAAAAATAATAATATTTGGAGTCTAAATAAATTTGGAGTGTATAAAGAAAAGATGATCAGATTATGTTTAATAGGTGAATTCGAAATGAGAATTCGGAATGAGAATTCGTCATCAGAATTCGGAATGAGAATTCATCATCAGAATTCGTAATGAGAATTCGTAATCAGGATTCGTCATTATATTTCGATGTCGAACTTCATGAGAGTTCGTATCCAGAATTCGGAGTAGAACATTATTAGAGTTCGTATCCAGAATTCGGAGTGGAACTTCATTACAGTTCTCATCCAGAATTCGGAGCCTAAAACAGAATGCTTCATATCAAAGTTTTAAATGATTCCGAGAATATATAAATGAATCCGAATCTTATACTTAAGAAATATATGGATAAAAATATGATAAGGATGATTTTTCTTACAAAAGCGATTTTCTATATAAAAGAAACTTTCTTATAAAAGCGATTTTCTTAAAGATAAGGTGTTTGTGATTTTCAAAACAAGAAGGAATATAAAAGTCACAAGGAAAACCTTATTGAATTAACAGGTTATACATGCCGGGTACTAGGTATTGGATGTATTGCTGTGTACCCAACCATGGCAGCCCATTTATGGGAAAACGACCATGTAGAGTACACAACCAAACCCCATGTGGGTCACAGATTATGTAGAAGTACACAACCAAGCCAAGTACATGTTTAGGTCAGTTGAGGGACATAGTCAGGTACCCCATATCGAGTACATGATGTGTACCCATTTCACATTCTATGTAACTGGTCCATTTAAACACCTCAGATGGTGGGAGTACACTCCCATGTGGGGCTTTGTAAGTACACACCATGTAACCATGGGGACGTTCCATATATGACCCCCTTAAAACCCTTTGAGGGGATTTTTCATATATGTTTCACCTAGGAGTCAAAATTTCTATGATGAGTAGTCCATTCTGAGTATCTGTTCACAAAGATCGCAATGGTAAGACCTGTGACGTGTTTTGAGAACTCCTAAGTAGAGTTTCTTGACTTTCTTGGAAAGAGTGGTTCTTCCTTTGGTAATACAATTTAATTTTATCATAATAGTGATACCTTTGTTCTGAGATGATCCATGGGATATCTATCTTAACAAATGCCTTTGTTTCTTTTCCTTTGAGGATGTATCCCATGTAGGATGTGACTTTCTATTATAAGAGGTCGTGAGACCAGTTATATATGAGGATCCTATATAGGATTCCTCTATTATGTTTTGACCTAGAGGATTCCATTTAAGATGCCTCAACCTTCTGTCTTTACCAAGGATCCCTTGAGGGAAGCCTTTGATTATATTTTGACTTAAGGAGTCCCTTGTAGGATCCCTTTACCCTTATTCCCTTCTGAGGATCCCAAGTAGGATGCCTCTATCTTCTTATGCATTTATAGAGGGTCCCCTATAGGATGCCTTCACCTATGTGTTGTTCTGAGGATACCAAGTATGATGAATTTTTCTTGATTTCTATTTGAGGATCCCATGTAGGATTCCTACATTACCATTATAGATAAGGACCCTGAGTAGGATTCATTTACTTGTGTGTTTACCTCAAGAATCCCATGTAGGATGCCACTTGGTGTTTGGATTGAGGGACCCAATGGGTGCCTATTGTGTGACCGAACCTGAGTTAGTACATCAGGTTTGGGTAGAAATGGTAGTGGGTGTCACCTTAGATCTCATGAAAGATTGTAAGCCCATGGGGATGTGGCTATAGTGTTGGGTTTTGGAGTTCAAACACACTCACTCTTTTTTATACATTTACATGTTTATTTCTAATGCATTGATGTTTACCAAGGGTGCGTCCTGGTTTGTGGTTGTTGATCCTGACGTGAGGCATGTTTCATTCTCTTTAGTATTCCCTGATTTTCTTCCTAGGATTCATATTGTTCATTAGGATGCCCATACTTTCTTACCTGGGATCCAACTTTTGAGCCATGTTATTTTTTATATTTCCTTTTATGACTAGTGGTACTACCTAGGACATAGTTGTGGAGATTTATATTTGATTATTGTATTATTGGGATGTCTGGAGGTATTTACAAGAATCTAGCTGTTGATCCTACTACTATATTATTCGGGCATGGATTAACTAGTAATTATACTCGTGGATGATTAAACTCTCCTGAGTGATGAGGAAGATTATGTTGCCCTTGATCTGGTTATACTAAGGGAGGATTATGCTCTCTCCATGGATATAAATGATTATGCTATCCATGGATGGTTACTTAATCCCAGTGTGCTCTATGGAATCTCACACAATTGGATTATCAGAATGATTACACTCTTTTAGATGATAGGTATGATTACAATCTCAATTATTAGAGACTCAAGGGGTTGTTCATGGTGTCTCATTAGTGAGTTATCATTATAGATCACCTAAGGGTCAAACCCTTAGAAATTATCTGAGTTCTAAATATCATGACAACCTACAGACTGGGAACCAGGGCTCAAACAATGTATTGTATTTACATGGACTTGGAATCAAGGAATCAAGATCAGTGAACATTTTCAATATGTCTGAATATACTTCCATGGAATAATAATTTAAGTGATTGGAGGTGAGTATCGGTAAACCCAAGTGTAGGATGAGTATACCCATGTGGATATGTAGCTTGCTCAAATAAATTTCTGAAATCAGATGAAGAAGTTATATTTTGATTAGTATTATGGATCAAGATATTGAATTAATGATACATGGATTGAGTTGAATGATGTCCAACTCAATTCCCCTACACAAGATGTCCATGATATTGGGATTACAGACCCAAAGATCGACTTCTATTTAGATTTATGTTATTTCTTTAACTTACTCATTAATATTCACATTTTACATATATATATATATATATATGTATAGGTATGGGAATATATGTATAGATATATAGATATGGACATCTGTGGTGGAACTTTTCCAGTTAACTGAGATTATGGACCCAGGGTTCGACTATGGTTTCACATTTATTTGTTTTCATTATATTTTCATTTGTGTCTCAGCTAGGATGATCACTTTTCTTTTGAATACACTTAAAATAGAGTATTTATATATTTCTTTTCAGGGTGGACTACTAAGATAATATCTCACCCCTTAATGTGAACCTCAACAAATATGTAGAACTTATGTCTACTTTTTTAGGTTGAGCATAGTTGCATGGTAGATAGGGTTGAGGCCAACAGTTGCATGATCGAGCAAAGCCTCTCATGTTGGTAATTCAGATCTGGATGGTGTAGTTCAACAGTGTTCGGAGACAAGGTAGATGGTATATATTAGAGTTAATAGTAGATTCATGTGATTTTATTTCATTTTATTTTGTATTTTTTATCTATATGGTTGGCCCAGTGAGTGACTAGTTTTTTATTGTATGACATAACTATTTAGGATTTTATAGATTTTTCATTTATTATTACAACATGTTCTATTTCAGTTTATTTACTACTTCCATACTCTTTTTACTTTTTACTTTATATGATACATACCTATTTATTATGTTTTATTACTCTGATATAAGGGAATAGTATCCCCACTATCACACCCTAGGACCTCACTGCTAGTTGACAGCCTCTAGAGCACGTGGTGGTGTGCTTGAGGCATAGTAACCCACCAGATCGAGGCGACATTTTAGTGGCATCCAGGACAATACGTTACATCCCAAATATCATTTTTATTTTGAAACCATATTATGTTATTATTAAATTTTTCTAACATGTACATAAGAATGGAATTTCTTTCCTTTCCATCAACCTTAATGTTTCTCTTTTAAACAAAATATATGGGAGCATCTTTCTCAATTTTTTGGAATTACCGAACATCAACTTCTATGACTATTAGGGCTTGTGAGAGATGATAAGGTATCACCATATTATTCCATCTATAATAATTATTTCTATCAGTGGTTGGAAAAAATATACTATTAAAAAAATTTATATCCTCTATAACCAATATAGTATGGATCTAATGGAGAGAAGCTAGTTGATATGATACCATTTTAAGTACATAAGAATGGGTTACACTACAGGGGGATGGGTTGAACCAGTTATATTTATTTTAATTTCTTTTCTTAATATAATATTTTGTTATTTTTTAGAGTATGATCCACTCATTTTTCCTTTTCAAACTTACCTGAATACTATAGAAAAAACAACACAAGTAACACACAATTTTTATAATGTTTTTTTAATGGTGGGTACTCACTCCTTTATATTATTAGTTTGAGACCAATCCACATAATTTTCACTAGAATGAATCCATAATTATAGGTGGGTAGGGAGGTAACATCCTCTACCTAGTAATGTTTCCCAACACTCTATGTCCTGATATAAATTAGACGAGTTCCCAATAGTTTATAATAATGAACCACTAACATAGTGAAAAAGATATTCAGTCAAACTCTTAGATGTCATAAAATCAATATATTAGAGCTTATACTTCTCTAACAACACCTAAATTTCTATGATCTATTTATAAGTACAATATGCATGATGACCTTCCCATTATTAATTACACAAATTTTTTTTTTCTTTAATGATATATCAAGTACCCTTATAATTATCTCTATAATTATCTCATAAATATTCTCAATATTCTACACTCACCACTACTCTATATCAAACATTTTTTTATTCTTATTCTTATTAAATATATAGAAATATCACTAAAACCCATCAATGATTTCTCCTCGATTCTTAACATCTTCATTCTCATGATATCCACTAATAAATCATGGTAAACTTGGTAAAAAGTTCCCAAATAATCACTTTGACTTTTACCTCCACACATGTATTAAAAAACATAAAACAAATATTTCATGACATGAAGTTTTATGACACAACATGACTTCCTTCTTATGATGTATAAAAATGTCAAAATACAAAACTCGATTCAACTAGATTCTTCATTCCTAGAACAACTTAATGGCGTGGAACGTTTCTTTAAAACATGGAGAATTATCTTCAATTATTCACAAAAACTTATCTTAAATAATTTCTTCTTTATCATCCAGTTGTATTATAAACTTTTATTTCATCAGAAAATCATCTCAGTTAATTTTCAGAAATATATTTTAAAGGTTGTCTTCTCCTATTTTTTTTATAAGTAGATGAATGTAATGAAAATTCCCATATTTAACTTTATGTAAGAGTAATATGACTCTTATTCTTTATAGAGTACTCTTATGAGTTTTTAGATGATTCTCACATTTTACAACATACCCTTATAAAATTTTCAAATGACTATTACACATTTTTGGCTAACCCTTATGGAATCATAGGATGACTCTTAAGAAATAAAAAATGTTAAATTTATACTCCAAAAAGAGTCTAAAGGTTACTTTTAACAAACTAATATTTTAAAATAACAACATCTTCAATAGCATATACAACACACAATACCGAGTTTAAACGAATCATGATATACTATTAAAATATTATTTTTTAAACATGAGAATTATAACCTTGCCATTGAATTTGGTGGCATGAAGAAGAATAATGAAAATTTTAAAATTAATTATCTAGGATAAATAAAATAAATTTATAAATAAGTACTTAATTCTTGGTAAAGTATTTATAGGCTTTAAAAATATATATTTCTCAAAAAATGATTTTATTTCTTATTTGTATATAAATAAAAAAGTTATTTTTTGAAATTTTTTGAAAACATCTTTGAAAAAATTATCTTCAGTTTTTTAATCTATATGAAAAAATTATCTTAATATTAATTTTTGTGATTTTTCTAAAAAGTTTATTTTTTAATGAATAGTGAAAATACTGGGTTTTATTGAAAATGAATTTTAATTTAGATCATTTTAAAAGTTATATTTTGTTTATAAAATTATCTAAAAATAAAAATAGTTCTATTATTTTATTATTAATATAATTTAGGTTATTTTAATCAATTTTATATTGAATTTTTATATAAAGTTGTTTTATACTTATGAAATATTTTTCTTTGGAAAAAAGTTTTTCATCACGTCTATGGGTTTAATTTCAAATTAAATTCTTCCAAATATATGAATTGATTTTTAAAAAATGGAATACATATTTTTAATTAGTATAATTAATATTATAAAATATGACCAACTTATTTTTTGGTCATAATGAATAGTAAAAACAGTAAAGATTAATTAATGTAGTTAATGTTAAAATGTGTTTACTGGGGGGTTAAACTAAAGAGGAAATAGTTAAAATAACCTAAAACTTATAAAAATACTATTTAATGGAAATATTTCAACCATATATCATATACGATTTGATAATTATCCATTTTTATCCTTTTGGAATGTGTAAAACATGGGCATAACTTTTTATTTTTGAAAATTCCAAGTGTGTCCTCTCTCCCAGTTATAAAAGGGAACACCCTATTTTCTTGTATTTACCCTTATAAATCCTTTTTTTATATGCAATAACTAACTAAATACCTTAAATAATTCCCTCACCATGTCCAATTGTACTTTTTTGTCATAAATCCAATCTAGAGAGGCTTTTGGTATAATCCTAAAAAAATTGTCCGAAGAAGAGGTATCATTCTTAACTAAGAATATTTGTTTTATTTATTATTCCACCTCATTAAAATATTACTAAATCATTCTGATATAATAAAATAATTTTATTCTATATACTAATATTTTATAATTTTAATGTAACAACTTAAATCCATCTCATCTTCCATCAAATGGGAAATAAAATCATCATTCGTGTGTACGGTGGACTGCCACCTCTTAAACCAATGTTATTCATCTTCCATAATTTCATCTCATGGATATTTATTATGATGGATTTAATATTTATATAATATATTAAATAAATATTAATCATTATGGAAAATTAATATATCATATACTTTCTTACCTTACCATCCATGAACAAATGATAACATTATTCTTATGTACGACAGACCACCACCTCGCAAAGTGATGTGATTCGTTTTTATTACCGCATCATATTGATTGTATATATAAGTGTATTTAGAGAAATAATAATATATTTATGATATTATTATAATTTTTTAAATATAAAATAACACTTACATTCTTTTCATCATTATCGTTGAAAAATTGAAACGTTACACATGCGTATGTATGACCTACCGTCTCCATGATTGTAAAGATATTCATTTTTCATAACCATAATTCATATTTATTTCCAAAAGTATAATTTATATATAAATTATAATTATTTCAAGATTATTATTACTTATATTATTTAATAATTACCCCTTTTACCACAGCCAACACACCAATTTTGTATTGATATTATGAACTAAGAATCCTCAAAACACCCGATGTGGACTTAACTAATTAAGTAATTAAATAAATATTTAAAATAAATGAATTAAATGGTTTAATTATATGGTATCAAACATGGAAATAATTATTAATAAAATAAATAATTGATATAATTTTTTTATATAGGATATAAAATACATACACGATAAATTCTGAACTTGAGGTAAGGGTTTTGTTTAAAAAATTTCTTCTTTGAGGCACACATATTTTCATGCACCTAATTTATTTTAAATGGTGTTTATGATAAAATTTCCATATTATATAATGAATAATTAATAATTAATTATATTTTAATTTATAATTAATCTACTTAATCCATGGTATCTATGATTCAATATTTACCAAAGTGGTAAGAGGTTATATTTCAATCTCAATTTAATGAGGCTTATTTATGCTTGAATTTACATTGTTGGAAATTATTTGATAATTATATAATAAAATAATTTTATTTTATTCTCTTATAGTCATTCATGTATTTTTCAATTAATAATTCCATTTTAATTTCTTTATTACTTAAAATTATTGATAAAATGTTTTTAATAAAAATCGACTTCATTTCTCCCTTCGGTCAAAATTAATTTTTCTTCCATATCTATATTTTATAAAAATATTTAAAATAAAAATTTTACCATTCTAAAAATAATTTATTAAAGAAACTTTTACCCATGTTTTAATTTTTATAAAACTATTTGAAATGATCCTTCTTGTCATTTTCTAAACAAGTTACCTTTTAACCTTTTTACAACAGTGTTAAAGGAATGTTTTTAGCTTATACGTCATGTATGAAATTACCAGAAATCATGACCAATAAATTATTTAAATATTAATTTATAAGTTTACATGGTTTTTAAATAATTTTTTTATATATTATTTTGGAAATTATTATATTTTTAATAGGTGAGTTGAATTTGAAAAGGGTATTTTCCTCAAGAAATATTCTATATAATATTTAAAATAAATTTTCATCAACAATGATAACTTTGATGTTATGTATTTCTTCTAAATTATATATATATTTCCCTCACATATATAACAATATTATTATCCCTTAATTTTATAGGGTAATAAATTCCTTATTTTAATTCCTCAAATTCAATTATTATGAAATCTCTTTTGATTATGATATGAGGAAATATTATGTAACCCAATTTATTTACAGGGGTAATTCTTATGTCATGCCTTATTATTTATTTCCTTTTTTTAGAACACATAAATCATGAAAAATGTTATGGTGGGTGTTCCTCAATAGCATTCTAATTCATTGGGTATATCTTTTATCTCATGAGGAGTCATTTATGGGATTTTAGAGTAAAACTAATCCATAATTGGACTTTGTCCACCACATGATATTTTTTAGGTAGTTAGACTTTACTCCTATTTATTACATGTTAAAAGTTATTGCCACATTTTCTATGATTCAATGATCTTATGATACCATGTTCTTTATGTTATTCTCCCATGTGATTATTATTGATCCCTATATTTTATGATATCATGTTTTACTTTTGACTCACAATTTATGCTTCCTTTTCATGTTTATTCCCTTACCAAGATTTTTATCTCACCCCTTGGTTATATGTTATTCCCAAGTTATCCTATTCTATTTTATGAGCTAAAATTTATTTAAAGGATCATTATGTATAATAAAATAAGGATTTCATGTTTTAAGATTCCTTATTTATGTATCATGAACCTAGTCTTAAAAATAAACTAGGCCTCACAATCTTTGGGGTTGTACTTATTAGATATTTATAAATAAAAATATTTTAATAATATGTATGAAATTATTGAGTTACTATAGTTTTTATCAGATTAAGGTCTCATTGTTTTTGGGGATTAGTAGTATAATTTAGTGAGAAGCCTAGAGATAAGTATAATGATATGAATAATTAAAGAAAAATATCCTTTAATTTTGGTGAAGTATAAAGAAAGTGGGTTCCAAGAAATTACATCCCTTTCTGGATAATATATGTAGATGTGGCTATGACATAGTTTTACCTAGAGGTAATAAACGTGAAAATGGTGCATTGGGATTGAATCAATCAATACCTAGTGAATTCAAATGGGACTTTCTACACACCTAGTTTTCCAGTCATGGGGGACATGTTTTGGAAATTTAAAAACTATTTATGAAACATTATGAAGGACATAAAAAAAAATTGGTTAGAAAAACTGATATGAAATCTTACCTTGGATAACCTAGATTGAAACCTAGAGACTCATAATTTATAATATACATATAATTTATTATCTATTCCATATAGGTTTATAAGTTTCCATTTTGTATGCTAATGAATTTTCATCTTGTTTCTTTTTTCTTTTTAGTTAATCATGAGAAATAGGAGAAAGCATGACAACAACCAATTTAATGGAAAATGTAATTATTTCCCCAATGATATGCCTATCCTAATGGGAACATAAGTTAAACATATTATGATCTGAAAAAAGGTCTATCCTGAATTATAATTAACAATTACAACATAGTATACTTTCCAATTACATAAAAGTATATAAGGATAGAATCTTATGGATGGTCAAGTGTTAAAGATTACAATGAAAAAAAGAATCAATTTAGTACATGTTAAAAATGTAGGAAAAAGAACAATGGAAAAATCCTTAAAATAATGGGAAAGTTCTTTATATGTTGAAAAGGAGGGAATAAAGTATCTAATTACCGAATAAAAATTAATAGTCTTGATAATAAGACACAGGGAAATTAAGTTCAACCTAAGGTCCCACTATCTATTTAATGTCATAGATATGGGTAACTTGGTTATTATCTAAGTTAATTCCCCAACCTAAGGATTATTTTCTATTTTACTATGTTATTAAAATAATTTAAGTGGAATTATTGAAGTTTTTATGTGTCAAAACTTGATAATTAGGTTATTTAAGTATTTTTTATCAATGGTATTCCATTTATAAGAATCATTAAACTTCTAAGGATTGTTCAAAAGTAGTATTTCATTAAGGTTTTGCAAGAATATATTGGATGGTACTAATTGACTAGAAAGAAAAATTTAATGGTAATATGATATTTTAAGTAAAAACACATTATTTAGGAAAATAAAATCTTTAATATGTTCTTTATGTCAAGGTAATTACAACCAATTTAAAATAGTAAAAATTAAATATCATGGTTACGGATAAAATAGGTTTATCGGGTGGTTAAACATAAAATAAAATGATTAAAATGACATTAAAACTTTTCCAAATACTATATTTTTGACATATTTAGACCTTATATAATCTAATTTACGACAATGATCCATTTTGGATCCTTATAGAACATGTAAAACATGGCTATAACTTTTCATTTAAAAAAAATTCCAAGTGTCTCCTCTCCCCTACTTATAAAAGGGAACCCCATATCCACTTTTATTTAAAATTATAAAGACATTTAGTTCAGACAAGACCTTCTTATATACCCTCATTAATTACCTCCCCATGTACTAGATTACTTGGTTTGATCATAAATCCAATCTATAGAGGCTTTAGGTATAATCCTAACGAGGTGGTCCGAAGAAGAGGTATCGTTCTTAAGAGATAATATTTGTATTATATCTTCTTCCACATCCTTAAAATATTAATAAATCATGATGATATAATAAAATTTGTATCTAAAATATACTAATATTTTATTATGTTAATTTCATAACATAAATATATTGCCTATTCCATAAAATGGGAAATGAAACCGTCATTCATGTGTATGGTGGACTACCGCCTCATAAATAGATTTAATTCATTTTCCACATCACTTATCAAAGATATTTATGACGATGAAATTAATATTTATATATTATATTCCTGAAATATTAATCATTATAGAAAAGTAATATATCATATAATTTCTTACCATACCATCAATGTAAAAATGACAACGTAGTTTGTGTGTACGGAAGACTATAACCTCACGAAGCGATGTGATTCATTTTTATTACCGTATCAAATGGATGGTATATGTAAGTATATATAAATAAATAATATTATATTTATGATATTATGATAATTATGAAAATAGAAAATAACACTTAACTTGGTCTATCATGGTCGTTGAAAAATTGAAATGTTACAAGTGCGCACGTACAACCTACCATCTCCATGATTGTAAAGTACCTCATTTTTCATAATTGTAATTCATGGTTATTTATAAAAGTATAATTTATGTATAAAAATGATAGTTACTTCATAATTATTATTTTGGATATGATTTAATAATGACCCCTTGGGCCATGGTCAACACACTGATGCCATTTTGAAATTATGAACTTAGCATCCTCAAAACACCCGATGCAGATATAACTGACTAAATAATTAAATAAGTCCATAAATTAAATTAAGTAAATAGTTTAATTATAATGTATTAAACTATTAAAAGTTTTATAATAAAAAAATAATTGATATAAGTTTATTATATTGAAGATAAAAGATATACCTGAAAAAGTTTGGACTCGAGGTAAGGGTTTTTTCTCAAAACTTCCTTCTTTGAGACACATGTTCTTTTACGCACCTAATTTATTTTAAATGGTTTATATAGTTCCATTTTAAATATTATATAAATATTCATTCATAATTAATTATATCTTAAGCTGAAATTAATTTACTTTATTCCTGGGACTTACGATTCAAAAGTTACCAAAGCGGTAAGGGTTTATGTTTCAATCTCATTTTAATCAAGATTGTTTATGCTTGAATTTTTATTGCCAGAAATTATTTATTAATTTTTAGATAAAACCCTTTAATTTTATTATACTCTATTTATTCATGTAATTATCAAGTAATATTAAAATTTCCTCACCTTATTACTTAAAATTATTGGAAATTTTTTTTCAATAAATGTTGACTTCATTTCTATCTTCGGTCAAAAATTATTTTTCTTCCATATCAGTTTCTTCTAGAAATATTTTTAAGAATATTTTTAAAATTATAAAAATAATTTATTAAATAAATTTTTATCCTTTTTTGATTTTTTATAATTTTTTGGAAAGGGTTTTTCTCTTCATTTTCTGAATGAGGTACTTTATAACCTTTTTACAACTGTGTGAAAGGAATGTTTTTTTTATTTTATACGATATGTATGAAATTACCTACCACCATTAAAAATCAATTCATTTAAGCTTACTTTATAAGTTTACACTGTTTTTTTGTTTTTTTTAAATTTTTAGATTTTGAATAAGTGATTTGAAAGTGAAATGGGTATTTTTCCTCAATGAATATTCCATGTAATATTTTAAAAAAAAATTCAATGATGACAACCTTTTATGTTATGGATTTATTCTAAATAATGTTTATATTTATATCATATATATACTTATTTTATTATCCCTTACATTGATGAAGTAATATATTCCATAATTTTATTTCTCAAATGCCTTCATTATGAAATTTACTTTGAATATGATATGAGGAAATATTATGTAACCTATTTAATTTATATGGGTAATTCCTATGTTATCACTTATGACTGATTTCATTTATGTGGAACACATAAATCATGATAATTTTATGATGGGTGTTCCCAGATATCATTCCAATTCATTGGGTAAATATTTAGTTTCATTAGGAATCTTTTATGGGATTAGGGAGTAAAACTAATCCTTTATGAGACTTTTTACACCATCTGATATTGTCTAGGAAGTTAGTATCGACTCATGTTTATGCGATGATATATGTTTTCTCCACATTTACTATGATTCCATGAACTTATGATACCATGTTCTTTATGTTATGGTCCCATGTGATTACTATTGAGAATTCTATTTTATGATATCATGTTATACTTTTGACTCACAAGTTATGCTTCCTTATTATGTTTTTTTACCTTACTAGGGTTTTTATCTCACCCCTTAATTTTATGTATTCTCTAGGTTATTATATGATGTTTTCGGAGATAAAATGGATTTATGAGATCATTATGGTGAGTAAAATAAGAATTTCATATTTTTATTTTCCTTTTTTATATATCATGAATCTAGTCTTATAAAGAAACTAGGCCTCAGGATGTTTGGGGTTTCACTTATTGAATATCTATGTTTAAAAATCATGTAATATTATTTGTAAAAGGATTGTATCACTATATTAATATTATAATTTCTAAATTACTCTTATGAAATTTTGAATAAATCTTATAAATTGAACCACTAACCTTTACAAACCACAACAGTATTCCAGGGTTACTCTTATATTCTAAGAAAGACTATTACACACCATGAGATGACCCTTATATTTATAAGAAGCTTCTTTATTACCCACATGTAGTGTTTAAAGGAATATGAAATATATTTTACTTATCCAAAATTATTTAATATTATAAAACAGAGTTACTTTTAGGCATACAGCATGCCTTGAGACTTTTTCATTTCTTCAACTCTATAATTTCAAAATTTTAAAATTGTACTCCAGAATCCTCAAACTATATAAAAACTATTCCAACAACCTCAAATTATCTCAAAAAAATTTAAAAACATTAAAAACACATCCTCAATAGATTCCCCTAATTTTAATAAATAAATAAAAATAAATAAAATACTTTAACAATTCAATCTTATTCTTTAGAAAAGACTAGCTAAACCAGAGATTTAGGGTTTTATGATTATCACTAATAAATATTTAGGATACTACCATAGTTTGAAAAAACCATGATAGAAGACCCCCTATTTCCATAATTGTAGTGAAACATGACAATAGGGGGCTTATGTAACCCCTATTTCCATAATTGTAGTGAAACATGACAATATAGGGCTTATGTAACCCCTATTTCCATGGTTTATGAACCATGGTAATAAATATCCCCTATTTTTTTAATTTATGTAAATATTTAATGTTTTTTTACTTTATAAAATTTAATATTTAACAATAAGTAAATAAAAATATTACTACTTAAAAATTATTTAGTCGAGTGATTTGGATGATTTTTTATTTCATTGAGATCTAGGGTTAAAAACTCTACATTTGATTTTTTTGAATTATTTAACTATTTCTGTGGTTCTCAAAATAATACAATAGGTGAATATTTCTATGGTTGTTCATAAAATCATGTTTGTATCCCTACTCCCATGAAATCTATGAACACAAGTACCAATATCATGGAAATTACTTATTACCATAGCATTGGATCTTGTTTCCATGGTTTTAAACTATGGAAGTATGTTTTTTTTACAATAGTGATTGATAGAAAATCCTTTCCTAAGAAGGGGGATTGAAGGAAAAACATGGTGAGTTTTTGTGTGTGAAATATGATTTGTCTATATTTTTAAAATTGGAAATTTATTCTTGCATTACTTGGGTGTTTTTAATAGTTATTTAACCTATAGTGGCCTAGGTATTTTTATTTTTCCTTAGAGATCCAAACTAGATATGTGTGATGTGATCAATCTAAGAGTGTCATGTGATTTAGAATTTCAATTCTGATGTTTAGTGAATGGATTGAGTAGTTAAAGATAGTAATTAGTGGTTTTATCAATTGGTCCACTTAGATTGCATATTCAATGGGAAAATACTATGAGGGGGATAATCATTAGACAAAATTGGTTTTTTATAGAAAGTCCTCATAGTGGGTAGTTCAATAAGGACATTTATTGTTTAACTATTAAGTTTATAGGATCAACAATTGTGTTCATGCACCATTTTAACATGCATTTGTGGGAATGATTATGGTTCGCAGGTGATCAGAATTCTGATACAAGGGAATAGAAAGTAATACAAAGTAAAATAACACAAGTGATGAGATGGTGATCCTAGATATTTGATTACATTTTAGTAATTGATTTTCATAACTTTTCATATACAATGCACTTGGTGTTGGGAGTTGTGCATCAGAAGTGTTATGATCATATTAGGATGAATTGAAATAAGAAAATGATAAATTTATGATTATTATTGGTCAGGATTATTAAGATAGATTCCAATTAGGATTATTTAGGATGATAAGAACTGTGGTGAGAATTTTGTAACAGTCAGTGTCATTAGGTGTCATTGAAATTGGTAAATAACCATATTTTAGTGGAGTAAAATCTATGTGAGATTGATTTTTGAAATTTTATTGATATATAGGTGAATTTTATGTATTTATAGGCCTTAAATAGAGTTATTGAACATGTTAATTCTTATAGAAAAGTAAAATGGTGTAATTCCATAGGAGATTAAAGAAATAGCATTTGGTGGGCTACATCAGTATACCACTGAAAGGCTAATTACATACCAGTAAGACCCTAATGGTCTCACTAAGAACTCAATGAGGGATACCATACTTTTGTTGGTTCCCAACCATATTTTTTTGAAGAGTGAAAAATTATGATTTGGGATTTTTTAGTTTAAGAACCCACTCATGTTCCTTTGTTTACCCAGTCATATAGAAGATTGAGACTACCACTTGATACTCTCTTATCCCCTTGGTTATCTTTGATCCAATTAGGTTTGGGTTTAATCTTTGACATACATTTAAGGTAGATTCTTCCCCCCATAAACCTATTATTATTATATTCTTTGTCCTATAATTTGGTTTGAATGCACTAAGGATTTGATTTATGATTCCACCTGAGTATGGTGGAATTATATAGAAATTACAAGGATACAGAGGAAAGATGAATGCATTCCATTGTTTGTTGTTTTGAAAGAGTTATGTCACTTGATGAGTTTTCCTAGTGATTTCATCAAACTGGGTTAAATAAATAGTCAATATGTGCTTAATAATATTGGATTTAATTCATAGTAGGGTCAAGTGTATGTTGGGATTCATTTGCATCTCGTTGATCATGGTTCCAATGATCTTATTCCATGTAGTGAGTTTTTCATGGTTTATGTTGGTTATATTATTTTTTAAGGGTAGTTTGACTAATTAAATTATGATGGTTCATGATGATATATGTGCGTATGGAGCAAAGTATTTCTATCTTGAGGTAGATTATTAAATAGAAAAAATTATTAAGGTAGATGACCTTTACTTATTGTGTACAATGGTTTTTTGGATTGGGTTGGCTTACCTGTTGATTTCATTATGTTTATACCATTATTATTATTATTTTTAGTGTGATTTTGTGACATGATATCACTCCATAAAATACATGGTCACATTTTAGTCTAATATAAAACAAAGGATCACATAACTTGATAAATGGTTTGTTTGGTAGTGCCTTGGTTAAATTTGTATCTATGGACAATATTATGGATTTCATAGAGTGTGAGTTACTATTTGACATGGTTTTCTAATGGAAAATGATTTAACCTTTAAAAGTGGATTTTAAATAATACATGTTTGTAAATGTATATTTTTTTAAAGAAAATGGTGATTTAAAAAATGGATTTAAAATGATATTTCAAAACAAACTGATTGGGTTTAAAAGGATTTAAATAGTTTGGGTTAATGGAATTAGATGTGTAAGTAGGTATGTGATTCTATTTTTAATATTTATGTTTAGAATTCATACATAGAATAGATTTATGTGTTATTATGTAATGGGTATGTTAGATGAATTGGGAACTACACTAACTATCACCGGTGAATGGTACCAAGGATGCGTACTATTTTGACCCTTGGTAATGATGATATGAGATGGTACCATGGGTGGGAACCATTATGAACCTTGGTATTGATGATATGTGATGGTACCAATGGGGGGAACCATTCCAACCATTGATATTGGTGATATGAAGTGGTATTATGGTTGGTTTCTATTCCACCCCTTAGTACCAATGATATAAGATAGTGTCAATGGTGGGTTCCATTTCGACCCTTGGTGTTTGTGATTTGAGATGGTATTATGGGTGGTTGCTATTTTGACCCATGAGATGGAATTATCAATGATAGTTATTTTAACCCTTGAGATATTATTATGGGTTAGTCCCATTCCAACCCTTGGTATTGATTCTTTACATGTTCAAAATTTACACCGACAAAAGTTGAAGAAAGTATGGTCATTTCTCGGTGTCACTATGGAACCCGGGGATCAATGAAGATTTATTTTATTATGTTTTATTTTATATATCACATCACATTTTTAATGAAATAAATATACTATATATGTTAGGGACTTAGTTTTTGGTTGTCTAATGATTTGTACTCACACCCTGCTACGGTGGCCTTGATAATTTGGTACTCAAGGAGGTCTCATGATTGCATGCACATGTAAGGAAGAGTCTTGATATTGGACAGTTGAGTTGTATTTCTTTGAAATAGTCAACAGATAGGCTTAGGTTAGGAATCAGAACTAAGTGGTGGTTATTTTAAATTTTTATTATTATTTTGGTATGAGTTGTATATGATATGCACATGGGAGATCTTGTTGGTGTCTTACTGACTCGTGTAACACCTAGATAGATCATTATTTTATAGATGATGTTTTATTATATACTTTTATTTGTATCATGGTTGAATGTTTTCTTTTATATTGTTTATATTATGATGATCAATTACATATTAATTTTACTATATTTTATGGTTATATATACCAAAGAGTATTGTCTATCCATGATTTCATCATAGTCCCTCACTACTAGTCGGCAACCTATAACATATGAGGAGGCACATATATGGTCACATGGTGCCTCTAGTTTGGTTACAATAGAGTACGATGAATTAGGGATGTTTAAAAGTGGCATCAAAAACATATTTTTATTTACTTACTACTGAGGATATGGTAGACATAATATAATATTGGTAATATATTGGGATGGATACTATTTTTTTTCTATCCAGTACCTATATGAGTCGAATTTCAGGTTCCCAGGGAGTTTATATTTATGTTCTTTATTTTTGATATTATAGTTGAGTTATTTTTCAAGGATGATATTCTTAGGTTTATTGATTTCTGGTTTTTCTCTTGGACATGGGTGATGAGAGGTGTGTGTTCATTAATTATATGAAGCACATAGGATCACATGACATGTTCATTATTTTGTGTGACTATGGTAGTTATTCATTTTAATGAATGAGGTTTGGTTATTTAAACTTTCAATAATAACTTATTTAGTGTTCTCCCATGTAATGTATTGGTGCAAGTCTACTTAACCAAACTAGACGGATAAAATTTACTTCATACAAGTTGTTATTATGTGATGTTTTTTATATGAACATGGATGTGACCTGAATCCATGAGGGGTAGTTTGTTACATGATTTATCGATAAGTAATAGTATAGTGGAGTAGATAGTTTGGTTTAGGTATGCTCTGAATAATATATATATATATATATCCCTAGAGTGGGGGTGTTGGCATGACAGTTTCCTAGTGGTATCTAAGATGGGAGAATGGATGTTATATATGAGTTTTTACCTATTGTGGAATGGTTTACATACTAAATGATAGGGCCCAGTGATATTGAGTTGTGGCTAAGGATATTGATGATTTGAGTATTATAATTGTGTATCAAGGTGATTTATTTTTATTTTTCGAAAGGATCTATGATGTATGAGGGTAACCCAAAACATATGTTTTATCATAGGAATGTGGATTCCTTAAGAGATGTAAGAATAGGAAAAATATTCATGTTATAGAGACGAGATGAAAGTGGTGTGTGATCATGTATCCAGTTAAGCATTAGGATGCCTCTAGTATTATTAAAGGGAAATATCAGGCAGTTATTTCTTTGTGTTCATCAAACAAATATGGTATAAATGGTCCAATTTTTTCTAATAATGGGGGAATATGAATTTTTAAAATATTACATGGTGTTATGAATTGAGTTTTATAGTGGGGTATCACAAGAGTGTACACCTACCTTGTTGTGAGACATGATCATCAATGGGGGCTACTGAGAACTATATTAAGAGTGAGGTTTTTCTTGAACTTCATGGTATCAAGATAGATAAGACCTAAGATTAGCCTAAGGTTGACATTTATGATTTTTTATTAGGTTTTATTGGACTTGGATGACATATGGGGTATGTTAATGAATTGATTTTGAATAAATCCACAAGATAGGAAGATTGGGTAACAGAAGTTACATGACTCTTGGAGTGTGGCTAAGATAACAGATTATAATGAAAAATGGTTTCATTTTATGCCTTACTAGTGTATGGATAAGATTATTTAGGACATGAGAATGAATCTTTGAGACTTAATGGAGTGTGAGATGTTGATGGGTGACTATGTGTTGTAGTAGGGTCTGGTACTCCTTAGTTTCCAAATCCTAGGCAGTGAGGTCATGAATTGCTGATGTGATTAGTGGATGATCATGTGTGGATGGTGATAAAATATGATATGAGTGTGGAAATAAGTGATACACTTTTTTTTCAATTAGGAAATGGTAAAAGGAGTTATCCCTTCACATGATTTCATGCATTGGTTAGGGAGGGGACTTCTTTGGGAAATAGTTATGGGTTGTTTGATCAAGGAGGGAAAGTGCATCAAGGTATGGCTAGTATGTGACACAAGGAATCAATAAGGCGATGCTGAAATGAATGATGGGTAATGTTGTTGTGGGTATGTTAAGATGATCATATAATATATGAGATGAGACATGATCATTTATGAAATATAAAATATGGTGTGATGACCATTGAGTCTAGTGAGACGTAGGGCAACTTTGTATGATGATTAAGGGATTGAGGAGAGTTCCAATACTATGGTAAGTTGGGAATCAATGTTATTGTAAATATCTTGTGGGATTAGGTGGATTTAACAAGATTATGGAATGTAAGAGTTGAGTAGTAAGGATAAATGTCACAGGCCATGGGTCATAACCATCAAGACTAGGTGTTATGGAGATAATCATCAATAGAGTTGGTTAATGATTTCAGAGGTTACTATAATATCCTTAGATTATAGAATAATTCCTATAGAATGAATTTATCTAAGATACATTATTAGAGATTATGAGTATCATTATCTTGTTGATTGGGGGTTTTGGGTAAGATTTTTCTCATTGATCGATGATAAGGGAAATACTATGGTGAAGAGTACACTATAGAATGTCTAAGAGTGTGGAAATATTTTTGAGGTGTTTTAGTAAATATTGAGGGTGGCATGTTGGTAAACCCAAACTAGTTGTGGTTGTAGATTTTTGTCAGTAATTCGATAACATTTGTTATGTTTTATTGAAAAATGATAAATACCCAAATAAGGTTGTTAGATGTGATGTTGATATTGAGTTAATGCATTAATTTATAGAAAATATCTAGATAAGAGATAATGTTTTGGTGGTATGACCGGGTGTATGTTTTGGGAAATGGATCAATAGGGTGATCAAATCTATAAGTAGTGGTGCTTTTGAAGTATGTGATGTTATGTACAGTGGATAAAGTCTTCATGTTATGAGCATTATATTAGGATGAGACAATAGGTTTTGACAATAATGTTCAGGAGACACTCAAATGTGATGCTGAGTAGGCAATGGTTTGATGTAGAATTGATACACCAGTAATGGATTTTGTTTATCAATGAATTATATATTTTGAAATTCTGTTGAGAGTGAGGAATTGTCGAGGATTTGTTGAAAAAGTTGGATTCATGATGAATGAGTCAGCAGGTTGTGGATATAGTCAGTGTAGTGAGGTACTTTTTAGTTTGTTTCACATGTGATTGAGTGTGATGGCATAAAAAAGATCAATCTACATCATTTTAGGAATGAACACATATATAATGAGTCAGATTAAGAGGTGTATAGGGTTCGGTTTATTCCAATAGTTCAAGAGTATTTTGGGAATGACCTTGACGAAGTAGAGATCAGAAGTTGGATAATGTATTGATACTATGTGACCAGTGTAGGTCATGGGTGATGAAAAAGGACAATTCTCTAAGATGATAAGTATTATGGTGGGGAGTTTTTAATGTCATGGGATGTTATGCATTGGTTAATTTAAAGAAAATTTGGATTTTTGGTCCTGGTGCAGGGTATGTTTTGAGAATTAGGATTCATATCAAGATTCAGAGAGTTGGATAATGTATTGAAGGAGATTTTGGACGTGAAAAAGGTTTTAAGAGGTGTCTTAGATGATCAGGTGAGTGTCAGAGCAGGGTTAGGGTTTTCCTACTTTATAAATATACTACACATGATTGATCATGCCCCAACCAAGGGGTGTTGTGGTGTGGAATGTATCATGTGAGATTAAATTTTTGAGGAAAGTAGATATTCGTGCCATGAATTTAGGGGAATACACTACATACCCTTTATGTAACATTAAATTTCATGATTCCAAGGAGATCTTACCACAATGAGAGTATTTCACTATAATGGGTGCTCATAGAGGATGGGCCACACTACATCCTAAGGGGATGTGCTGTAAGGGTTTTACAAAGGGAGGCCCTTGTAATTGTAGGTGTGCTACACTATATAGTGTTTTTGGGAAGTAAGGGAATCATGTGCTATTAGAAGGAGGGTTTCACCATAGATATTTGGAATTCTTTGTAGCTGTTGGTTAGGGGTTGACACTGCATTGTGATCTAGTGTTTCATTCTATAGTGTAATCCCAGATGAGGGGAATTTCATTGTGGCCCCTTTGAGTCACATCACAATGGATCTTTGGTATAGTTTTTAAAATAGGGTTATGTACATCTTTTTTAGGCCTACCACTCTCATGATTTTAAGGAAATAATGGCTTGGGAGAGGGCCATTTTCCTGAATCCTCCCCTCTTTTATACTTTGATATCTCTTAAATAGGGGTTAATTTCTTAGTTATTTACATGGTGATTTTTGGTATGATATATTTTTTCACCATTCATCCTCATATTTTTTTAAATTTTTTTAATATTGGTCAGGGTATGAGTAAATATCTAACCGAAGCATGGTAGAATCGTCATGGTCATAGGGGGATTTTTCATGTGGTTTATGGAGTGAATATTTAGAGGATTAATATATTAGGTTTCATGAATTTTAATTTGATTTATGTCACTACATTTATTTTTTTTGGTTTCTCATCAATTTAGGATGGAACTAAATGAGGTATTAGTGTTAGATATTGGGTTTTTAGTTGGTAGTGGTATCAGGTGGGGGGTGGGGGTGCCATGATTGATTATATTCCCATTTATTGGGGGATAGTCCATGGATGGTCTATATAAACCCTATATGTTTCATAAATTAACATTACATTAGTTTTTTTGAATACATAATACATTACACAGATAGACTCCCAAAGTCTGTATTAGTCTAGTGTGTTTTTAAACATGGAAACGTAAACACTAGTACATAAGTGAGATACATTATATCCCAATAGGTTCTTTATGACAATAACCATTCTTAGAAATATCATACATGATACATATCTTCATAACCTGGAGAAAGGAAACACAAAAAGGGGTGATCTCAGATGCTCAGTAAGGGTAAAAAAGGGGATATGTAAGAATAAACATGAGCATAAGGGTATGGCAACGTGATCATAACATTATAAGATCATAAACAATATATAAAAGATCATAAATACGAATCATGACATAAATATTGTCATTTTATAATACATGAATCATAAGTGAATCAAAATAATAAGCTATAAAATCATAACATAGGAGTGATACATAGAATTGTGGAGACATATAATAATATAAAATTATTTCAATAGTAGTTAAGTCATCACTTCTAATTCCATCTTAGTAGTATGTTTCACTCCCCATATCATCTTGGTAGTCATGGTTCACTCCTATGACCATATTAGTAGTCAACTCTCACTCCCAATACCATCTTAGTGGACAAATTCCTATACAAAACCGAGTTCACTCTCCATACTAGCTATGTTTATCTCATGCGATATAAATCTTTACCCAATGAATTGTATAGAGATATATGTTCCACCCATCTTATAATGAAATCATACATACCTGTTCCACAAGATTATAAACATTCTTATCATAACCCATGAAATGAAATGGGTATTATAAACATAGAATCATTTTATAACTTGTGTAAAATATAATGGTTTCAGAATCATTTCATCAAAACATAATGGGTGAATGAAGAGGGTTTCATAAGCATATAACCCATGAAAGTGAAATGGGTTTTATAAAAATATAAACCATGAAATAGAAATGAGTATTATAACTATATTACCCATGAGAGTGAAATATGTTTCATAAATATCATGCCATAAAAATATAAACCTTCTAGAAAAATATTATGAATGAAATCCTTGGATCATATCCCTATAAAGTCACGAGTAACACCAACAGATGTTATCTTAGATGGAAAATAATTTTAAAATATATCTTAAAACATTTCTTGAGGAACGTATCCTTTCTTATTTGAAAAATTATTTCTAAAACATAAAATCTTTTGAAACCCATTTTATTTTAATATATACTTGAAAACTTATAAAGGATTCTTTAAAACACTTTTAAAAACCTTTTCCTTGAAAAATTATAATGGAATATTGAAGACATTTTGAAAACATTTTTCTTTGAAAATAATTTTAAAGCCTATAAAGAACGCATGAACACATTATTTAGACCCTTTTATTTGAAAATAATTTGAAAATATATAATTAATTCAGGAAAAAATTTTGAAAACATTTTTCCTTGAAATATTATAAAAGAAGATTGAAAACATTTTGAAGACCAGTCTCCTTGTAAAATTATAAAATAATATTGTTTTTGAAAGCCATTGTAATTGAAAAATTATAAAAGAAGCTTGGAAACAATTAAAACACTTTTTAAACAAAAAACGTTTTGAGAACCTTTTTATAAAATATGGTTTTAAAATAACACATATTTTCAATGAAAGAGAAAGATAAGTTAAAATTTTCATAAAAACAATTTCTTAATTATATTAACTACCAAATAGTGGAAAAGTGGTAACAATACTTGGAGATATCATTAATAAACATAGTAGAATAAATTCATGAGTATTTTTTGTAATATGGATCATAATATTTCGTCAATGAAAGAATAATCATAAAAAACTATGATAAATGATGAAGTTGTTACAATAAACCCTTACCACTTGGTAACTTTGAATCATAACCCCCATGTAAGAAAATGAAATTAAATGGAGATAAAATTATCATTAAAATAATGATATTAATGATATAACATGTCAAAGGGAATTTTATACACCTTGTAGAAGAACACAGGTGCATAACATGGCATGTGTCTCATAGAAGGAAAATTGAGACAAAATTACTTTATCGATTTGGAAAGTTTTGAAACCTAAACCCCATGAAAGGGAGATAATAAAAAGAATATGTAAATAAACATAAATTTAAGGATAATAGTCATATAATATTTTCATGGGAAATATATACACCACACAAAATAAATGATTGGTGAATAAGGCATAAATCTCATAGAAATAAAAGTGAGATGAGAAAACCCTTACTACTTGGGTAACTTTAGAATCGTGATCCCCATGAAATAATAACATCCATTAAATATATTAATATCATTAAATAAATTAAATAAATTATATAAAATTCCATATATAATCATATACACCACACAATATAAGCGAGTGGTGAATATGGCATGTATCTCACAATAAATTAATAGTGAGATGAAATCCACTTACCTTATGTATTGATTCTCATCATAATCATACAAAATTCATACAAAATAAATATAAGTTTATTATGAACCCATTAAATAACCATATTATTATACCATAAATGGTTTTAATTATGACTTTATATTACTTGTTTATTAACAATTACATGTTAAGGATACGTTTCAGGTAATATATTCTATGTTTTTTCCACGTGTCTTAATTTGTTATATGTTTGTTCCTCATAATTATATCATGATTTAAAGAATTAAAACATGATATAAATATCATATATATTTATTTATAATAAACTATAAAATAAATAAATATTAAATGAAATACACCTCTCATAGAGGCAGTAGGCTGTATGTATGCATGAATGTTCCTTCGATTTTATTATCATATTGAAGGAAAGAAAGAAAATGACATATATTTATATATATAATATCATTAAATTTGTATTTTTATTTCATATATACCATATAATTTTACTAACCCCATCATTATTACATTACATGTAAAGTGTGAATGAATCGCATCATTTTGAGGATGAGGTAGTCCACACGTCCACAAATAAAGTTATCAAATTTACAAAAAATGGAAATAATAAAGGTATGTTTTATATAATAATTAAATAAGTATAAATAAATCATAAATATCATATATATAATTTAAAAACATATTTTCCATCTTAATTACCAATCATTATAGGTGGTAAAGCAAAAATGAACAACATCATTTTGTGTGGCTGCAGTTTTCCTTACACAAAAACAGTAAGTTCATCACCCATTAGATGGAAGTGTGTATACATTTAGGTAGAAGAAATAGAATAAAAAAATATGAATATATTTAGGATAATTATTTTATTATATAATAATTTAATAATAATAGTTTTGGTGGTGGAGAATGAAAATAAAACAAAGGAGATCGAGGAAAGATGTTACCTCTTCTTAGGGTAATTTCTCTTTGTTTTCACTAAAGGGATTCCTTGGTTGGAATTATACCCAAAGAGGGGAATATAGGATTAATTGAGGGATTTTTTATGATATTTGGGTAGGGTTTTACAAATACAAGGTGGATTTAGAGCTGTGAAAAAGTGAGGGGGTGAGTTCCCATTTATAATGGAGGAGTGTAATTTTTGTAAATATAAAAAGGTAAACACTATTGAGAGGTATATCATACATCATGGGAATCCAATAATTTATAAAATTAGATATAATGGGGTAATTTTTAGAAATTTTTCTATAAAATGGATTTTGTACATGTGTCCCAGGTATTTTTCCTCTTAATATTAAGGTTTAATCAATATGTAAACTAATTTTTACCTTAATCACTATAATTAATTTTAATTACTTTCACTATCATTTTTAGTAAAAAATAATTTTGACTTATTATAATTTATAATTTATTATGATTACAAATATTTAATCTATTTTTCCAAATTATAATCATAGAATTCATTTAAATTAATAAAAATTAATCCCACAAACATGTCATGACATCATGTTTTTAAGTGAAAATGTTTACAATTTTGAAATGTTTTTATATCCATTTTCAATGTGAAATTGGTTAAAATGGCCTAAATTAGATTAATTTATGTAAAATTTATTTAATTAATCTTTGAAAACAAATTAAAATATAATTTAACTATATAAATAAATTATATGAAAAATCAGTTTTGAATTAAAATTTTGTATTTTTCACAATTAATCAAAAAATGATGCTTTTAAAAAAAATCCAAACAATTAACCCTAATATAATTTTGAAATTATGAATTCAAAAATTAATTTTATTTTATTAAATTAAATTTCTAATGTTTTTTATTTTTTTATAGTACATAAAAGGATATTCATTTTAGAAAACAGTACTTTCAAAAATATAAAGACTTTATAAAAAATTATATTTTTTATTACCAATATTTTTTATTTATATAAAAACATAATATATAATAAATAATTATTAATATTAATATTATTAATCTTAATGTTTAGGTTATAACTATCTCATTTAAATAATTATAATAATAAAATGATGTTTCGTAGAAACTCACTGTTGCGTGGATCGCAAGCCAAGTCAATGTTGTAGTGCAAGTTTTTATTGGTGTAGAATATAACTAAAGTTTAAATTGGTGTAGAATGTGATGCAAGACATCAAATAAAATTAATTTATTCAGAAAAAAAGGTTCATAAAAACTTAGTGTGTAATATTCTACCACTCTTAAAATGAATATCACACATAAAATTTATCATTATGATACAAAAAATGAGGATACTTCAACCTCATAAAATCCTAAAATTCCCACATAGATTCCTATAACTGGTAGTTTTTCAAAAAAAACATTGACCAGGAGAGTGGTATTGTTTCGTAGAACTCTCTCTATATGATACATAATTTTAACTGGTTTTTCCTTGTAAAAAAGGTCCTTCTCCACTAGTATGAACTTTTAGTTCAATACATCTGAAGGTTCTGGTATGTACTTCTTAGGAGAGATATATGAAACACATCATGGACTTGGGAGAAATTTTGAGGAGGTTCCATGTGATATTCTACCATTCCAATACGATCAAGAAATTCAGAGGGATCAATATACCTATGGATTATTTTCTATCTCTTCCCAAATATTATAACCTTATTCCTAGGATATATTCATAGAAAAAACTTCTCACCAAATTCAAATTCTAGATCACTCCAATGGTATTATCATAAATTTTCTGCCAACACTGAGCTACCTTGATATGCGTTTAAATGGATTTAAAATTATTTTCTATTTCTTCAGCTATCTCATGTCCCAATAGATTTATTTCTCCAACTTCATTTTACTATATTGGAGCTCTATATTTCTTCCCATATAGGAATTCATATGGAGGAATCTGAATTCTTGAGTTAAGTATTTTGTTTTAGGAAACTCAACTAGAGGAAGATGTTGATCCCAACAATATTTTAAATATAACGAACAAGATCTCAATATATCCTCTAGGGTTAGAATTTTTATTTCACACTGACTATCCATTTGAGTATGATATTCTGTTATGAAACTCAATTATGTATCAAGTTCTTTCTGGATATTACACCAAAACTTTGAGGTAAACCTTAGGTCCTAATCAGATACAATAAAATGTGGTACTCCATGAAACCTTACCACTTCCTTAATGTATATCTTGGAAAGATGATCTAGTGAGAATTATTATTTGATAGTGATGAAGTGTGTTGAATTAGTAATGTGATCAAATACCACCCATATACTATTAAACCCTTTATAGGTTTTGGGTAGTCTAACAACAAAATCCATAGTGATGTTCTCCAATTTCTTTTATTGTATGGTTAGTATTTTCTATTTATCCTTAAATTTCCCGCATTCCAGGCACCGAGAGACAAAGTCTATGATATCCTTATTCATTCCATCCTATATGATGTATTATTTGAAGTCTTTATACATATTCATACTTCTAGGATGAATAGAGAATGAAGAACTATGTGCTTCTTCTAACAGCTCCTTCCTTAAATTTGGTATGTATGGAACACAAACAAGGTTCCTAAACCTTATTATTTCATCCTAATCAAGGTAAAACTCAAGATAATTTATAACATTATTTTATATCTATACATATTCCTTTTGTGACTCTTTAATATTTACTTGGATAGAGGGTTGAACAATCAATTGAGAAAGATAATATTCTTTCCACTTGATTCAAGATTTTCCGATTCATCCTTTTCAAATAAAAAAATATTGGATATTTTTTCAATACTCATCATTGATAAGCTGTAATGATCATTTTAACTCAAAGTGTCATCCATCTTATTCTCTATCCTACGGAATTAATATACTGATAAATCACAATCTTTTATCAACTATAACTATCTTCTCTAGTGCATGCTTAACTCCTTCTGTGTGAATATATATCTAAGACTTTTACGATCAGTATATATATCATAATTTTCTCCATAAAGATAATGTCTCCATATCTTTAATGAAAAAATTACCACTGCTAACTCCAAATAATTATTTGGGTAATTTTACTCATGAATAGTGAACTGTCATGAGGCATATGCTATAACCATGTTATTATGCATAATAACACATCCAAATCCCTTCTTGGATGAATCAATATAGATTACAAACCCTTCTCTACTATATGGTAATGTAAACATAAGTGTGTTAACTATCCTTCTCTTCAGTTCCTTGAAAGTTTCCTCACATTCATCTATCTAGAGGAACGTAGAACCCTTATAAGTTAACTTCGTCAAAGGATTACATAGTTGTGAGAAATTCTCCATAAATGTTCAATAATATCCAGCTAAACCAAGAAAAATTCATATCTCAATCACTATGGTTGGTCTAGTCCAACATTAAATAGCCTCCATATTTGATGGATATACTGCAATACCCTCTCTTGAGATTATATGAATGAAAAATGATACATTTTTATTCAAAATTCACACTTTTTAATTTTTCCATTCAATTTATCCTTCATTTGGGACTTCAGTAAAATTATAAATTGGTCTCAATTTTATTCATTTCTCATTTAATAGATAATAATATCATTTATAAAGACTACCAAAAACTAATTTAGGTAATATCTAAACACTCTATTCATCAAATCCATGAAGATAGTAGTGGAATTAGTATGACCAAAATGCATTGATATATACTCATAGTGACCATACATTGTATAAAATTACATATTAGGTATATTATCTTTCTTTTCTCTCAATTAATGATATCCATAATGAAGGTCAATCTTGGAAAAGTATTGATCTCCATGTAGTTGAGAAAACAAGTCATCAATTTAGGGAAGACGATACTTGTTCTTGATCATGATCTTTTCCAACTCTCAGTAATCAATATAGAGTCTCATCGATTCATCTTTATTTTTCAGAAAAATGATAGGTGTACCCCAAGGTGACATAGTTGGACAAATTTATCCCTTATCAAGGTTTTCTTAGAGTTTCTTCTTCAATTCCCACAACTCAATTAGGGTCATTCTACAGGGAGTATTTGTAATTTGTGTGTAACTTGGTATGAGATCTATCGATAACTCAACTTGATGTTTTAGGGGAAGGCTAGGAATATCTTCTAGAAATAAATCCAAAAAGTATTGAACAATAGGTATATCATCAATGTCTATTTTCTCCCCAACCATTTGAGATAAAAAACCCTTCTAAATGGGAATTAATACAGATACACTGGATGTAATCTCCAAAGAAAGTTCATACTTATCGTCACATTGATAGATGATCATAGGTTTGTTTTAAATATCAAATATAACTTCCCTTTCTAAAAAATTGATGTGGGATCTATAAAGAGATATAAAATCTACGCCTAAGATGACATAAAAATTCAACCAAAGGAAGAATGACACGATTTTTAGGAAGCACATCCCCACAAACATCAATAGGAGAGTAGTCGTAGACTTGAGATGCAGTTATAGTACCATTAGGGGTTTGTACTACTAATTACGCATATAATAATTTGGATGAAATATTCATACCCTTAAAAAATTATTTAGATATGAAAGAGTGGGTAGATATAAAGTCAAATAAGAAATTATCAGTTCTAGAGTGGATGATAAGTGTACCTTTCACCACATCATTATCACACCCCTTGTCAGAAACAGTGATTTCATGAGATTTACCCTATTCCATCGATTTAAGAGGTTTATGAAACTGATCATCATCACCAAACATCAAGTTTAGGAACTGGTTAGTATAATTATTATTCTCTTTACACTTGTATCACTGAAGTGGGGAGGTGAATTATATGTAGTTTTATCTCCATTTTCCTTGTTAGTTGAATTCACCCCATAACTTCACCAATAAAATGCTTGATGTACTTACCTTATGCATTTAAAATATTTATTATACCCATTAAGATAATTTTCTCTATGAATCTTCCCTCATTTATAGCATAATAGAAATATCATCTTCTTCTCTTCCAAGTTTTTATATTTTCCATTGAACTCAATCTTTATTTTTTGTCAAAACCATGAGATTTATACATAACTATAACCTCAATTTCAATATTGATTGAAAAACAAAAAATCTTTCATAGCTACTAAAGTATCTTATGGTAAATTCCATTATGATACATGGATTTAATCTAATAAAGAACCAATAAAAAATACTTTTGGTTTGTATTATAATACTATAAGTTTACCTCACAAGTCCTATGAAATAAGTATCATATGAACCAATAGATTCATGAACCCTTTTATTTAAATCAAGGAACTCTTTATCCATATTTGTATAGAGAATACATGGAAATTAATTTTTTAAAAACAAGTTCTTGAACACATCCTAATCCATGGATTCAGTTTAATATTACTAGCACATATTCTTGATTAGAGTTCATCACTGGCCTGATTTCCCTTATAGTCAATAAACATACAGAATGAATTTCTCATGATCTGAACACTAGAGAATGAAGAATATATTTTTAAGTGGTATTGATCCATTGTTCAACAATAAGTAGATCGGAAGACCCACTGAAAGAAGGTGGAAGTTAACTCATGTTGGACTAAAAATAACATTGTTCCCTTATTTTATCATTTGGTAGTCCAACATAATTCATAGCTTGAGAAAGTTGAGTGATCATAGCAATGATTTTTTCATTTTGGCTCCCAAATAATTCAGATACTCAGGAGAATAATAATTTGACAATGTCACACCCCCCCTCCCCACAAAGTTTACCCATCCTGAGCTGGCAATGAGAGAAGGGAGATAATGACCCCCGAGTACCTCCTCCAGTAGGCCCCGGGTTGGAGACTAGCACTGAGGGTATAGTAACACAAAATGGGAGGCATTACCCAATAAGAGAACAATGTGGAAGAGAGATATAGGATAGAAACCAATCAACTCCAACTCAGAACTGGAATATAAAAGAAACCCATGTTCATAAATGAAATTCCATGCAAAAGTACTACAACTGAAAGGGAAAAACTGCATGTACCCAAAAGAAAAAGTAAAAACAGCAGCAACCACAAGCCCAAACAGCTCCTGCAATTCCAATATAGTAGAAACCAGCTTGATCTCCAACCTGCTCTAAGTGAACTGAAAAATAGTTTGTATATACATAGGGTGAGTATAACAGTATACTCAATAGGATCCTCCCAGAAGCCTCTTGTGCAAAAGTAAAGAAAGGATGCTAAAGCATAGTGAAAACAAGTGAAACTAACTCATCACCTAAATAGGTATACTAAGTTCCAAACCTCACCATGGCTACTCTCACTAAGTAATGCATAAAAAAATAGCATATAAGAAAGAATATCAAGGGTACCCCAAAACTACTTCCCCATTGGTTTGCCGGTTTTCCCCAACGACATACGTCATGTGCATCTCTCTCCAAAAAGGCTTTCTCGTAGACACCTGGGCGAAGCACCACAATCTGAACCTCGTGCACCACAAAGGCTTCCCCGCAGACACCTGGGTGAAGCACTACACCATCCTCACAACCAAAAGTAACCAGGAATGTTCCGAGATCCACCACAGCCCACATAACATGTATCATATGTCAGGTATTATACCTCAATCCATTACAACCAATACACCGATTAAGGATCCTCAAGCCATCATAGCCTATACACATTACACCTATAGTAGTCCATAAGATACTATATCCAGAATACAGGTGTTTGAAGTAACCACAAGCCATTACAACCCTCTACACACATATATGGGGAAACTAACTGTTGTGGCTGTTGGAACAAGTATCTACCAAGAGAAGAGAGTGGGGCCAAAGGGGGTAGTCAGACATTCGTCCTCCCACCAGAATGTTGGGGGAAACACCCCCTAGGGCTCAGAATATCTGGGGTGTTATTTTCCCATACTGAAAGGGTGGAGTAGCATATAGATACACAAAAAGTACATGATATATTATATCTCACAACCACAATATAGAAATTACCTAGTCTTATACACAACTTCAGCGAACGTCTATCAGACTCCAGGCTGCTACTTCTAAGACTAGGTATCCTATAAGCACACAACCATTTAAAGAGCTTTATTAGATTACTTCATTCCCTTTTTATCAATTCCACTGTACATTAATTAATTCTTTAAACATTAATTAACCATGAACAATTACACATTAAATTTCATTAGTATCACACCCAAAGTCAACTATTCCTTCAAAATTACAACATCATCATTATGTTCCAGCAACCCCATCCCCTTGGGTTAACACCATTTATTCAATCCTTCATTACAAAATTACTTTCCCATATCCCCAGGATTTCTAGAAAGGAATCCTAAGCTACTAACACAAGGGGCTCAACATGGTGAGTAGATGTACTACCCATCAAGTCTTTTCTGCCTATAGTGAGATCGTAGACCCATCCTCCCTAGAGAATCTAAACACGGAAAGCATGTGACATACCCCACACGTCTTCACCTCTTTCGGAATGAGGGTAAGCAAGACCAGCTGCCTTGAGCAGTGGGGAAAAGTAAAGCAGATAACAACCAATCAAACCACCAAACATCCAGCCAGCACATCCATCCCATACCAACATCCCTGGTGTCCTCCCCAACACCCACATGCATAAACCGATGCATCTCGCCACTCTAGGCGCCATCCACTACCACAACCACAAGGCCTCCCTACCTCCAGCCATCCAGGCTCACATCACAGCACAAGCAGCAGGAAAACAAACATCACATCAATGGGATCTTTTCCCTTTAACAAATCAAGAGGGTAACTCAGAACACTTTAAGAAATTATCAAACAAGAGGTTCGTTAATCCATCTTGAATTAAAAGATTTATTAAATGTGGGTTCCAAAATTCGGGAAACCTAATCAATAATATATCACAAATAAATAAACATGATTACTGCACTAATTTGATTAACATAAAATTTCAACAAGAACCAGTTTCGTTTTCATGCCTCTTTATCTTTAGCCAACAATTACCAATTAGTCCCGATTTACATTCTTTACCGATTTCCATCAAGAACAAACAACTAAACCAAGAAAGCATAGATATCACACTATCTAGAAAAACAAGAGGCAATAACATACGATAGATATCAATTTATTTATCCAGTTAAAATATTTATTATGTGGATTCCATTGTGATCCACTAGGATAAAACATGCTAACGATACAGTTGCATGTAAAAGAAAAGAGAAGCAATGAATCCCCTACCTTGAAGAGTTCTTGACGTTCTTTATCCACACAACGGGTCACGATCCTCCCCTTGCGACAACTGCATCCACCCAAGGATGCCACGGTATGACAGAACCAACCAAACCCCAAGAAAAACCAATTAGAATCATGGAGATGATATGCTATAATAAGGAAAGGGAAATAGGAGAAGATGAAACCCAAAAGAATGATAATACAACATACCTTATATCGAAGATTGATCGATACAACTTGGTTGCATCAAAACAGAGTAGAACCAATCCTAGGAGTAAAGTTTAATTGTGAAACTCCTACGGAAAGTATTTAAAGGTTCTAGAGTCTCATAGAAGATAACAAAGAAGAAGAACAAGGGAGAATGATATCTCTTTCCTTTTTGAAGATTTAATGGGGTGACGGTTTAAGATGCGCTTAATTATCCATTAAAAGTGGATCACATTAACCCACTCGGTTTGACCAAGTAAAACATTCCAAGCCTTAGGAATAATTAATATAGAATTTATGGCCTTTTAATCGGCCTTAAGATTCCTTAAAATAAGGCTTTAAATGCATTTTACGTCAAAGGAAATGTAAAAAGGGGAAAAACTGTAGGAATCTGGAAACACTATTCACCTACCGTTACTGTACACCTACCGATATGTAAAACTGATATGTAAAACCAATCTGTGCTACCGATCTATGCTACTGATCTGTGCTACCGATCTGTGCTACCTATCTCTGCTACCGATCTGTGCTACCGCTCTGTGCTACCGATCTGTGCTACCGGTCTGTGCTACCGATCTGTGCTACCGATCTGTGCTACCGATCTGTGCTACCGATCTGTGCTACCGATCTGTGCTACAGATCTGTGCTACCGATCTGTGCTACCGATCTGTAATACTGATCTGTGCTACCTATCTGTGCTACACTGTACACCTACCATTACTGTTCATAAAACTGGAAACACTGTTCACAGAACTGGAAATTTGGCAAAGTGTTGGGGATAAGTCACCTTGAACTCCTGGAACACCTCCAACACCACATTTTCACAAATTAATGGACCAGAGAGGTCTGGGCCATTACATTAGATACCTCTCAAAACATTCCCGTCCTCGAGAATTTAAAACCATCCTAAAGAAAAGAGGGGTCCGAAAAACCACCCCGTAAGATACCTCTTAGGGGAAACCACCCAAAGTTGTTCTAAAGCTAGAAAAAAACCACGACATCCGAGAGAAAGGGAACAATCAATCCATATAAAAAAAATTAAATCATAACATCACATCAAAGGTACATAAAAGAAAGGATCAAAGAAAACACAACACAATATCTTAAAACAGCTCTGGGTACTGGACATGCATCTGTGACTCACATTCCCAGATACTCTCCTCCATGCCACTGTGCCGCCACAAGACATGAACTAAGGGAGTAGAACGCCAACACAACACCTTCTCATTTCGGTCTTGGATCTCCATAGGTCGCTCCTCGAAGGTTGCATCATCATCAACATCGATCTCTCCCTAATCGATGATGTGAGAGTCATCACGAAGATAACCACGGAGTTGTGATACATGGAAAACATCATGTACTCGAATCATCTATGGGGGAAGTGATAATCGATAGGCCATAGCTTCAACATGAGATAAAACCTAGAAAGGCCCAACAAACCGGGGAGAAAGCTTACTTACATGACCAAACCTTCACTGCCCATGACAGGGAGTCACCTTCAGAAACACATGATCCCCAACATTAAACTCCAAGGGTCTCCTCCTTTGACCAACATATGATTTCTGATGATCTTGTGCTATATTCATCCTCTCATGAATCACCCGAACCATATCTGTTGTATTCTGCACTAGTTCTGGTCCAAGAATTTCTGACTCTTCGACCCCAGTCCAGCACAACGGAGAACGGAAAGGCCGTCCATACAAGGATTCAAACGAAGCCATACCGATGGTGGAGTGAAAACTATTATTTTAAGATAATTCCACCAAGGGTAAGGGCCTCATCCATGTACCTCCAAAATCAAGAACACAAGATCGTAACATGTCTTCGAGAGTTTGGATGGTTCACTCAGTTTGACCATCTATTTGAGGATGAAAAGCAGTGCTACGGCATAGTTGTGAACCAAAAGCATGTTGGAGACCTCTCCACACCCTGGAGGTAAAATGAGGATCTCGATAAAAAATGATCGGCCTAGGTACTCCATGAAGTCTCACCAACTCCTTTAGATACTGCCTCAATAAAACTTCCACTGAGCTCGACTCCTTGATCACTATGAAGTGGGATGATTTTTTTAAACGATCCACTACCACCCAAATAGCATCATGTCCTCCCGAAGCTCGAGGTAAACCTATAACAAAGTCCATTGAGATGTCTTCCCACTACCACTGAGGAATATATAATGGCTGGAGGAGACCACCAGGAATATGGTGTTAAACCTTCAACCTATGGCAGACTAAACATCAAGACACAAACTCCACAACTGCACGCTTTAGTCCAGGCCACCAAAACTGACTCCTCAAGGATCGGTACATATTTTTCACACCAGGATGTACCGGTAAAGGTGAACTATGGAACTATCTGAGAACCGTCTCGCGCATCATTAAGGGAACACAAATCCTTCCTTGGTACAACACTCGGTGTTGTTCATCCTCAGACCAACCATCAGGGGCCTCACCACAAAAAACTAGGTCTCTCCAGACCTCCACCTCAAGATCTCCCAACTGGTACTCTTCCACCTTTTGCATCAGGGATGACTGCACAGTCGTCTGGAAAAGACAACCTATACCTCCAACCTCTTCCATATCAAGATGAAAATATGAAAGTTCCTCCATTACTCTCAAAGAATCACCGGATTCACGCACAACATCAATACATGACTTTCGGCTCAGCGCATCAGCTACAACATTCCATTTTCCAGGCGTATACGATATTTTGAAGTCGTATTCCTGCAAGAACTCCATCCACCGACGCTGTCATAAGTTCAAGTCACGCTGGGAGAAAACATACCTCAAACTTTTATGATCAATGAAAACCAAAAAGTGGTCACCAATGAGGTAACGTCTCCACAACTTCAGATCGAACACCATGGCTACCAACTCAAGATCATGGGTGGCATAGTTGCATTCATGGGGACGCAACTGCCGAGACCCATAAGAAACAACTGACCTCTGTTGCATGAGAACACAGCCTAACCCCAGATGTGAAGCATCACAGAAAACATAAAACTAGACTCCCTCAGCTAGAAGGCAAAGAACTGGAGCACTTACCAAATTCTACTTTAGATACTCAAAAGCTTCCTGACACTGATCAGTCTATATGAACGCTTGATCTGTCCTGGTCAAAGCTGTCAGAGGAGTCGTAACTCGGAAGAAATTGGCTAAGAACCTCCTGTAGTATCCTATGAGACCAAGGAAACTTCGCACCTTTGACACTGTCATGGGGGATTCCCAAGACACGACTACTTCTATCTTCGATGGATCCACAACTACTCCCAGTTGAGACACAACATGGCCTAAGAAATGGACTTCTCAAGACCAAAACTCACACTTTGACAACTTTCCAAACAACTGATGTTTATGAAGAACTCCCAAAACAACATGTAGATGCTCTACATTATCTTATTCAGTTTTGGAGTACACAAGGATGTCGTCGATGAAAACCACCACAAAATTCTCAAGGAACTCACGAAACACAACATTCATTAATCCCATGAACACAGCTAGAGCATTAATCACACCGAACAACAATACAATGAACTCATAATGCCCATGACGTCAACAGAAAGCAGTATTCGGGATATCCTCATCCTTCACACGCATTTGATGATATCCTGACCACAAGTAGATCTTTGAGAACTAACTTGCACCCTTTAGTTGATCAAATAAATCATCAATGTGTAGAAGAGGATAGCGGTTCTTTAATGTCACTTTGTTTAAGAAACGATAATCGACACACAACTACAAACTGTCGTCGACCTTCTTCACGAACAAGACTAGTGCACCCCATGGTGACACACTTGGCTGAACAAAAATGCACTAAAACAGACCATCAAGCTGTATATGTAGCTCTCATAACTCAGAAGGGGCCATCCTATATGAAGACATAGAGATAAGAGACTCTCCTGGCTATAGCTCGATCCCAAACTCGATCTCTCGTCGAGGGGGTAATGCTATGACCTCTTCTGGAAAGACATCAGGGTAATCCTCCAAGACCCTAGGATACGCCAACTGCTGAACCTCTGAAGAACTCCGCATAAACTCAGCCATCAAGGATGATAATGATGGAACTCATCTATGACACATCCGAGGATCTTGATCACCAACAAACACCCCTTTCTCTCCATCTGCATAAAAGAAAATGACCTTATTCCTATAGAAATTTATAATAGCCTGCAACGAATACAACCAACCCATGCCGAGGATGACATCATATGGTTGTATTCGTAAACATAGGAAATCCCTCCAAGAGCGGTGTTGCCCCAACACTAGCTCACAGTCTCTATATACTTCAAACAAGTCAGCTCGACCTCCAACTGGTGTAGTCAATGAAAAAGGCACTTGAATCCTCTCTACCTTAAGTCCCAAGCCATGGAAAAGGGTAGGTGATATGAAGGAGTGCGCCGCTCCGGAATCAAACAAGGCATACACCATGGTAGAAAACAAGCAAAGGGAACCTCGAACAACATCTGGCTTGCCTGGGGCTGGCAACGCTAGAGCATGAAGCTGACCACAACATCCTCCACAGCCTCTCTGACCCTGATGATGACCACCACCATGGCCGTGCTATTCTCTCTAAGGATGGGAAGCATCATGGGGATGTCCTCTACCTGCCCCATCTACCCTCTGGTGATCTAAAGCTGGTGCAACCTGCTGCTGCTGTCTCGGCTGGAACTGCCTCAACGGAGGAACCTGGAGCAGAGCGCCCGATGTTTGATGACTGCTCTGAAAAGTTGGGAACTCCCGCTGCTGATGACCATGACCACCACAAGAAAAACAAGTGCCTGATCCCTTGGCATAGGCCTGAGAGTTGCTGCCTCTGGAGAAATGAGATGGGAAGGGCTGGGACCTACCCCCAGATGAATGAAAACTCTTCTGCCCGGAAAATCGGGAACCCCGGACCACAACTCTGCTTCGTGAGGAATCATGTCGATTCCCCTATTGTGATGATCCGTTCCTAGACAAAGTCCTCTCAACAACCTAGGCCCTCGGCAGTACCTCAAGGTACATTTTCAGCATAAACGGGGTGACCTGACACTGGATCTCTGAACGCAAAGCCTCCTCAAAATGCCTCTCCCTGGCCTCCTCATCTGGCTATAGGTCTGAAGCATATCATAAAAGGTTCCAGAAATAGATTCCAAACCCTCGAAAAGTGGAGATCCCCTGTCAAAGGGTAAGAAGCTCCCAGCGACTGGATGCTTTTGCAGTCGAGGGAAGGAACTCGACTTTGAACTTATCTCGGAACACCTCCCATGAGATCACTGACTCCTCATGATCCCCATGGAACAAGAACCACCACTGCCTTGCTGCTCCATGCATAATCGTCAAAGATAAGGACACCCAGTGCTCCTTCTGAGCACAGATCGAACTGAAGCCTATCTCGACCTCCTCCAACCATTCTTCCGTGACTGCATCTGAAACGGAGCCCTCGTACTTCTGCAGGCTCTGGTGCTGAAACTCTAAGAGTGTCTTCATCCAAGTGTCAGCGTCATCAACCTCTACCATGCGGCGTCCTACTGGAACAGCCTTCTGGAAATCTTCTATGCAAACCTGACGAGGACGTTGACCTGGAGCCATTTCTGCAAAAGAACAAACCGTTAGAGTTCCTAAGCCTGGAATATGGAAGACTCAACATTAATTAATTAATTGTATTCTTTCATTCATTTTAGGTTAACCTATACCAAGTTCTACCCATTCAAACACATGCAAAAAGAATAATGATGCATGATCCTTTCCTAGGTCTCTACGCTGTTACCAGTATTACCATGTTTAGTAGACATTTTAAACTTAATGATCCATGTAACTTATCATAGGGGGCCCTAAACGCCTATGTCTTAGCCAGTCTCTAGTGTTTACCTAACTTTATAAACATGAATGACACCGTTTCCCTACCATCCCATGCAACCTCACCTGTGCCTAACTCCAAACTCCATCATATCACTCAACCAGACCTCTAATACCACTCTGTCATGACCCCCTCCCCACAAAGTGTACCCCTCCTGAACCGGCAATGTGAGAAGGGAGATAATGACCCCCGAGTCCCGCCTCAAGTAGGCCACGGGTTGGCGACTAGCACCGAGGGTATAGTAACACACAATGGGAGGAATTACCCTCTAAAATAACACATGTGGAAGAGAGAGATAGGATAGAAACCAATCAACTCCAACTCAGAACTGAAATATAAAAGAAAACCATGTTCATAAATGAAATTCCATGAAAAATTACTACAACTGAAAGGTAAGAACTGCATGTACCCAAAAGAAAAAGTAAAAATAACAGCAACCACAAGCCCGAACAGCTCCTACAACTCCAAGATAGTAGAAACCAGCTTGATCTCCAACCTGATCCAAGTGACCTGAAAAACAGTTTGTATATACATAGGGTGAGTATAGCAGTATACTCAGTAGAATCCTCCCCGAAGCCTCTCATGGAAAAGTAAAGAAAGGATGCTAAATCACAATGAACAACAAGTGAAACTAACTCGTCACCTAATCAGGTATACTAAGTTCCCAACCGCACCATGGCTACTCTCACCAAGTAACGCATATAAAAAAAATAGCATATAAGAAAGAATATCAAGGGTACCCTGCTACTACTTCCCCACTAGTTTTCTGCTTTGGACCAATGACATACATCCTATGCATCTATCTCCAAAATGGATTGCCTGCATACACCTGGGCAAAGCACCACAGTCTGTACCTCGTGCACCACAAAGGCTTGACCGCAAACACCTAGGTGAAACACCACACCATCCTCACAACCAAAAGTAACCAGGTAAGTTCCAATAGCCACCACAACCCACATAACGTGTATCATACATTGGGTATTATACCTCAAGCCATTACAGCCCATACACCGAGTAAGGATCCTCAATCCATCATAGCCTATACACATTACACCTATAGTAGTCCATAGGATACTATATCCAGAATACATGTGTGTGAAATAACCATGAGCCATTAAAACCCTCTACATACATATATGGGGAAACTAACCGCTTTGCCTGTTGGTACAAGTATCTACCAAGAGAAGAGAGTGAAGCCAAAGGGGGTAGTCAACCATTCGTCCTCCCACTGGAATGTTAGGGAAAACACCCCCTCAGGGCTCAGAATCCCCGGGGTGTCAGTTTCCCTTACTTACAGGGTGGAGTAGCATATAGAAACACAAAAAGTATATGATATATTATATCTCACAACCACACTATGGGAATTACCTAGTCTTAGACACAACTACAACTAACATCTCTCAGATTCCAGGATGATACTTCAAAGACTAGGTATCCTATAAGCACATAGCCATTTAAAGAGCTTTATTATATTATTTCATTCCATTTTTATCAATTCCACTATATGTTAATTAATTATTTAAACATTAATTAACCATGAAAAATTCCACATTAAATTCCAGTAGCATCACACCCAAAGTCAACTGTTCCTCCAAAATTACAACCTCATCATTATGTTCCAGCAACCCCATCCCCATGGGTTAACACCATTTATCCAAGACTTCATTATAGAATTACTTTCCCATATCCCCAGGCTTTCTAGAAAATCATCATATGCTACTAACACAAGGGGCTCAACATGGTGAGTAGATGTACTACCCGTCAAGTCTTTGTCGCCTATAGGGAGAGCGTAGAACCATCATCCCTAGAGAATATAAACACAAAAATCACGTGGAATACCCCGCACGTCTTCGCCTCTTTCGAAAGAAGGGTAAGAAAGAACAGCTGCCTTGAGAAGTGGGGAAAAGTAAAGTAGATAAAAACCAATCAAACCACCAAACATTCAGCCAGCACATCCATCCCATACCAACATCCCTGGTGTCCTCCCCGACACCCACATGCATAAACCGATGCATCTCGCCACTCTAGGAGCCATCCGTTGCCACAACCACAAGGCCTCCCTGCCTCCACATATCATAATAGCCATCCAGGCTCATGTCACAACAAAAGCAGCAGGAAAAAAACATCACATCAATGGGCTCTTGGCCCTTTAAAAAATCAAGAGGGTAACTCAGAACCCTTTAAGAAATTATCAAACAAGAGGTTATTTAATCCATATTGAATTAACATATTTATTAAACGTAGGTTCCAAAATTCGGGAAACCTAATCAGTAAGTTATCAAAAATAAATAAACATGCTTACTGCACTAATTTTATTAGCATCAAATTTCAACAAGAACCAGTTTTGTTTTCATGCCTCTTTATCTTTATCCAACAATAATCAATTAATCCCATTTTACGTTCTTTACCTATTTCCATCAAGAAAAAACAGATAAACCAAGAAAGCATAATATCACACTATCTAGAAAAACAAGACGCAATAACATACGATAGATTTCAATTTATTTATCCACTTTAAATATTTATTATATAGATTCCATTGTGATCCACTGGGATAAAACATGCTAACGATACAGTTGCATGTAAAAGAAAAGAGAAGCAATGAATCCCCTACCTCAAAGAGTTCTTGATATTCTTTATCCACACAACGGGTCACAATCCTCCCCTTGCGACAACTACATCCACCCAAGGATGCCACTGTACGACAGAACCAACCAAACCCCAAGAAAAACCCATTAGAAGAATGGAGATTACATGCTATAATAAGGAAAGGGAAACCGAAGAAGATGAACCTGAATAGAACGATGATAGAACATACCTTATATCGAAGATTGATCGATACAGCTTGGTTGCATCAAAACAGAGAAGAACCAATCCTAGGAGTAAAGTTTAATTGTGAAACTCCTATGGGAAGAATTGAAAGTTTCTAGCATCTCATAGCTGATAAAAAAGAAGAAGAACAAGGGAGAATGATATCTCATTCCTTTTTGAAGATTTAATGGGGCGACTATTTAAGATGCGCTTAATTCTCCATTAAAAGCGGGTCGCATTAACCCACACGGTTTAACCAATTAAAACATTCCAAGACTTAGGAATAATTAATATAGGATTTATGGCCTTTTAATCAGCCTTAAGAGTCCTTAAAATAAGGCTTTAAAGGTTTTTTATGTCAAAGAAAACGTAAAAAGGGGAAAAACTGTAGGAATATGGAAACACTGTTCACCTACCGTTACTGTACACCTACCGATCTATGAAACCGATCTGTGCTACTGATCTGTGCTACCGGTCTGCGCTACCGATTTGTGCTACCGATCTGTGCTATCGATCTGTGATACCGATCTGTGATACCATTCTATGCTACCGATCTATGCTACCGATCTGTGCTACCGATCTGTGCTACACTATACACCTACCATTACTATTCATAAAACTGGAAACACTATTCACAAAACTAGAAAGTTGGAAAAGTGTTGGGGATAAGTCACCTTGACCTCCCAGAACACCTCCAACACCACATTTTCACAAATTAATGGACCGGAGAGGTCCGATCCATTACATACAATCTGTCACAAACACCATTAAAACAATTACTTTCAGATATATCCATATACTGAAACCAAAATGCATAGAGTAAGAAATATTTATAATATAAAGTAACCACATAATCATGAAAAACACTTATAGGATGTTTAAACTATGAAAACTTGTTTCTAGAATAAAAAGTGAGAAGGAATTCCCTTAACTTATGTCTTCAATCTCGTCATACTCATACAAATGTCCTATATAATATATATACATTTATTATATATATATATATATTTAAAAAACATATTATTATACCATATATGGTTTACTTATGACTTTATATTCCCCTTTTATTAACAATTCCATTTTAAGGTTACGTTTCAGGTAATATCTTCTTTGTTTTTCACATGTGACTTAATTTGTTATATTTTTGGTCCTCATACTTATATTTGGATTTCAATAATTAAAAAATGACATAAAAATCATATACATTCATCATATATGTATTTATGATAATCTATAAAATATAAAAATATTAAGTGGAATACACCGTTCATGGAGGCGGTCGGTCATACGTACGTATAGACGATGTTTCCATTTTATTGTCGTATTGAAAGAAAGAAAGTAAATCAAATATATGTATATATATAATATAATACTAGTATATTATTATTTCACATATATAATATAATTTTACTAAAAACATCCTTAATAAATTCCATGTAAAGTGTGAATGAATCACCTCTCTTTGAGGAGACGGTAGTCCAAACGTCCACAAACCAAGTTATTGTATTTACAAAAAATAGAAATAATGAATGTAGGTTTTATATAATAACTACATAAGTATAAAGGAATCATAAATATCATATATATATAATATAAAATATAGTTTCTATTATAGTTACCAACCATGAGTGGCAGTAAAGGAAAAATGAACAACATCATTTTGTGAGGCGGTAGTTCACCGTGCAAAAAAATGGTAAGTTCGTTACCCATTAAATAGTAGTGTTTTTAAGTGTAGGTAGAGGCCTTAGAACAAAAAATATTAGTATATTTAGGATACTGAGGTAATTATATAATAGTTTAATAATTATATTTGAGGTGGTGGATAATGAAAATAAAATAAAGGAGCTTGAAGAAGGATGTTACCTATTCTTTGGGTAACTCATATTGGTTTGCACCAAAGGGAGGCCTTGGTTGGATTTCTTCCCAAAGAGAGGATTCTAGAATTAATGGAAGTATTTTTGAAGTATGTTTGGTAGGGTTTTTCTGAGACAAAGTGTCTTGAGATATGTGAGGAAGTTAGGGGGGTTAGTTCCCTTTTATAATGGAGAAAAAGTGGCATTCTTGTAAATATAAATGGAACTACTGTAAAATAAGCTTATACCAACATATAAAAACCATTGGTAAAAGCCCCAAAACCAGTGGGATACTCTATCCCAATGGTTTAATGAACCTTTGGGCTATGAGGCATGAGGATATCCATATCCCAACAGTTCAAACATGAACCGTTGGGATAGTTGTCTAAATTTTCAAAATACCAACGTTCCAATGAAACCGTTGGTAATTTTATATCCCAATGGTTAATAACTGTGGGTATACAAATATTCCAATGGTTTAGTGAACCATTGGTATACACCTATTGCAACGGTTTAGTGAACCATTTCCCTAGGTTGGGCGGTATGGGTATACACCAACGGTTTAGAAATTGTTGGTATACCGCCTACAACACACTCTATTCCAATGGTTTCATTGAAATGCTGGCATAAACTACTCAATCTATATACAAAAAATTCATAGAACCATCGGTATTTCCTCTTCTCTGCAAAAAAAACAGTAGCCACATTTTCCAGCCAGCCACTTTCAACTAGCAAGAACCTATAAAAACAAGGATTCAACATGCAATCAAATGCATGGATTCATCCTACAACCTGAAATCACAAAGGAAAACACACTTAAAACATATAAATCACATAGTAAAAACCTACAACCTACAATCACACAAAAACACACTATAAACACAAAAAACACACAACAAAAAGAAAACACTCAGGCAACCTGCAACCTTAAATCACACAAAAACACACTAAAAACATAGAAAACACATAGAAAACCTACAATCACAAAGAAAACACACAAAAAATAATTGAAAACACACAGAAAACTCACTTCAAACATAGAAAAAATCAAAAAAAAATCACTACAATCACCTGAAATCACACAGAAAACACACAAAAACTCACTACAATCAAACAAAAAAACTCATTACAATAAAAAATATAAACCCTTAGGTTGTAGGGGTTCAACCTTGATCCTGATGAGTGTGTAATTCTTAGGATATATAGATTCAACCTTGATCCTGATAAGTGTGTAATTCTTTGTATACTGGGATTTAGCCTTCATGTATATGGAATTCCTTATGTAACCTTCTATATTTGATGATGTGACCACATATGTGGGAATTCCCAAGATATCTTGGAATTGACTCTATGTACATTAAAACTCTATTTCCCTAGGAGCATGGGAATTGGCTGATACTAGATAATGTTTCACTTCCCAGGACGTCTAGGAATTTACCACTATGCCTGATATTATTTGATTTCTTAGGGGGGATTTGTTGTGGGCTTGCTGCAATTAGATTTCCTAAGGCCATTCACCTAAGAAATAGTACTTGAACATATTAATTTGATGTTGGATTTCCCTAATAGGATGAGAATTGGTTTAAAATGATATATTAGTTGGAATAGTTTCACGACATGCTTTGAGACACTTCAGCACAAGATGAGGTAGGTGTGTTCAATCACAAGTGTCACATTATAGATTTAAGATCAATAGTGATTTATTTATTTATATTAAATATTTTTTAAATTTATTTATCTAATATTATAACATGAATAGACACAAATTTACTAGTTATGTATCAAGCTATATTAGTCATTCCTTACTATGTTTTACTCTCACCATTCTCGAGAGGCCATGACACTTTTGTCCTGGAGAAGAATTATTACTTTCATAGAGGATCAAAACTGGTAAAGGATCATTGTTATGTGATAATGATGGAGCAGTTTAGATGGTTTGGTGTTTGAGATGATGTGAGACTTGAGGAAGGATTTGATTCTCTTTTTCATTTTATATTCATTTATTATATATAGGTCCAATTTGGGGGGAGACCAGTGTGTGTTATTTTTTATATATTTAATTTTAATTCAGTAATTTGTTATCATTTTTGCTCTAATGTTTATATCATAAATGTTGATTGGCTTATTTTCATCTATTTTTGGGCACTCTGATATGGGTTATAGTATTCCAATGGTATGACCCTATAACCTCATTGTTAATCAATATCCTCTAGTGTATGGGAAGGCGTGCCTAAGGTCTTGTGGTGACTTCTTTATTAAAGAATAACTCAGTGGATATGGACCAGGGGAAGGATGTTACTAGGGAGAAAATGCTCAACAATTATTTAAGTACTCTTAGGGTTACACATTCAAGCATTTGGATAGGGTATAAAAAATTATATCGAGGTATGATTTAATGGTAAGATGAAGGGTGATTAAAAAACAACTTAGTTTATTGTCTCATAACTTTAACCATAAGGGATAACCCTTAAGGTTATATAGCCTAGTTTGTAGGGGTGTAATTTTTAAGTTCTTGTAGTTAGGAAAAAAGAGAAAAGATAAAAAATAAATAAATATGGGAAAATGAACTAAGAATGTTTTCATAGCCTAGGGAATAATATGAACACCTTAGGTATGAGTGCATAACTTTTAATGTCATGGTGTGTGTACTAGCATATTTCTATAAAGATTGTGATCATGTATATATGGATGGGAAATTATACAGTGGGAAATAATTTCTTATTTTAATTTAGTATGTCCTTATCACCCAAGAAAAACTAGGTGAACCTATCACATAGATATATATTATACTCAGAGGAAGAGGAATTATATGAGAATTAGGCTGGGAAGGGGCTCCACTTGAGTCTGTCACAATCCCTAAGATCTAGGATGGAATGAAAATTTTGCTTGTATCTAGGTCTAGGACATGATGTCTAGAAATCACTATGTATCATGTATAGTGGGAATCAAGCCATACATTTTTCTAGATGGAAGTGTGAGGTAGTTAGCTAATAAACCTCACCCAAATTCATCAAGTAAGTAGTGCGTTTCTAACTTTAGTCATCAAAGTTATTAAGTATCTATTCCTGAACTGCATAACTATGTCAATTATCTTAAAGTTACTTAGAGAAAAAAACTTTTATATATAAGAAAGATACACCTTACATCCCTTCAACATGCCCCCAGTCTTGGAAAGGGTCCAAGGAGAGTAAAAAATGACTGAGGTCCAAGAAGGGTTGAAATTGATGTCTGATGTGGGTGAAATATTCCTCATACCTTTTGATCTGACATGAATGTGAACACTCTTAGAATCTCCTGATATGGGTAACTATTATCTGAAAAACCTAGCTAGGATGGAGGAATCACTGATATATGGTAATCATTTATCCTAAAATTGAATATACCATCGGGTCTATATCAAATTTTCTGACCATTGTTTATGCTTCCACCCCTTTAGGGTGGTGGTGTCCCTAGAATTATTCTTGAACATACTATGTCAGAGGAAGGGGAATCATCTGTGCATCAATGATGTGTGGCATAAGAACACATTTATATCATCCCTTGGGTCATGGTTAAGGTGAAAGAACTAGAAACTACAATAACTGAAAAATGTAAATCCTCAGTGGTTAACATAATTGTTATTCATTTGACAACATTATTTATGTACATTGAATAACATGACTTATGTGATTAATTATGAAAATTCAGCCTCAAGGATCAAATATCCCAGAACCTTTGGCCTTAGTATCTCTTCCCATAGAATCCATCTATACACCATGCTCACCAAGGGATGCGAGTACGAGTCCCTCACTCACCACCTTGTTCCTGAATACATATATGTTACTTGAATAGTCCTAGGCTAAGGTACAAAGTACTCTACATTTCAATAAAAAAAATTTGGCGAGAAGTGTGGGGAGAGATATAAAGAATGATATTTGAGGGGCCCCTTAAAGAGCTCAAGGAACATTTGGACCACTTCTGGTACATGTTCAGAACCCTCAGCTTCAGTGGGTTTGAATATCATGTTCTACATGCTTGGGTGAAGGAGGTGTTCACCATTAGGGAGGATAATAGAAACGTTGAATTGAATCTATCAGTAGTGTATGTTTCATGTTTGGTTGTACAACATCAAAATAATGCCCTAGAAAAATTCTCTCAGCATGAAATGGAATTAGTGACTCACTAAAATTCATTAAATTCTGGGGGTGTTGAAATTGATAGGATTAAATAGAAGTTTTCCCACCTAAGATACATGTTTAATATTGAAAATAAAATAGCAGGAGAACAATATAGGCTCCTTGATTTGGTAGAGGAGGTCATACATGAGGTTTCTACCAAGGTAGAGGCACTATGATAGGCTATATAGGTAGGGACTACATCAATTAATTAATTACGCCAATCTGTATCTTCTCAAGTGTAAAAGATAGAAGATCTCACAGATTCTTATGAGAACATACTATCAATATTTTGTATTCATAGGAAACCACTTTTATCTAAGGAATCATGGGAAATATTCCAATATGTATAGATTCCTCCTTTATTTGGAATTATCAACATAGAAAAACATTTGAATTCTATGTATATAAATAACGTATTAAGAGCCTCTATAGACCATTAAAACCTAACATGATTATTCAGTTATATATTTCCAATGGATTTATTATAACTATGTTCCATGGGAGTCATGGACTCTAAGGATGGTAAATGAAAGGAAATAGATTAACATAGTAGACCTATAGATATAGTGCTCACAAGCCTCCTAGGTTTAGAGAAGGTTCTTTAGTGATTTTATGGAAATGAAATCACCCTATCACTAGGTGTCCAAGTGGATGAGATATCAATTGAGATATGAGTGGTTTAACATATGTATTATAATTGGGATGATATGTGTATGGACTAGATGGGGGTTTATATCAATTTAAATATTTCTAAGAGGATTGGTCCTTGTAGTGATAGGTGTGGCAATTGTACGTCTAGATTTTGATGAGGAAATACTTATGATCATGGATTGGAATATTGGTGGATTCATAGAGTGGGATGGTCCCTATGAGTCTATAAAATGTATTACTAAAGGTTTTACTCCAGTTAATGATTCAAGAGTTCAACTAAAGAGATGAAGGATGATATTCTAGTGTGGGCATTAGGTCTTATCGGATGAATTGACATTATAATTCCAAGAGGCTTGGTGTGCTTTAGCTTAGGATGGAACCTAGTTAGTGGGGGTGAGTTATAATACATGATTTTGATAAGGTTCTTGACCAAATTATTGAGAATATAATTAAGGAATGGTCGACATTTTGAGAAAAGACTACAGTGTATGGGATGAGGATTATGGTTAGTGAGTAGAGACTAGGACGGGTCTGAGGGACCCTAGAGGATTCCCATGTGGATGAGATAAGAATGTATATGGGTTCGACATGGTGTGGTTTTGTGACTAGGAAAATTATGAGGTGAATAATACTAGTTGGATGATGAGATGTGAATCGAGTCATGGAATAATCCTCTAGAGATGAGTGTAGACTATGTGACTAAGAGGATAGACTAGTGTGGTGGCAAGGAATTGTAAGCATAGGCGGACTGGGATTCAAGGAATTTTCCAAGAATATCATATAGTATTTGAGGTCATCATGAGGTAATTATTTATTTTTTGGGTATGAGACTGATTTTGAGTCTTAAGGACTCTAGTGGATTCTCTGGTGTAAGATATATGAGTAATAAGAGGACTGACATTTTGCAGTTGGATGGTGAGACATTCTTGAGATGGGTGTATAGGTCCCGAGTGACTAGAACCTTGTACATATCTGGTGAGCTATGATATGGACCAAATTCCCTTCTTGTTCTTTCATACACATTTTTGGTGACAAATTCTAACAAGTTTAGTGATATATCTTAAGGAATGACAACACCTTGAGTGATAAGGTGTTGAAAGGACCCTTACTTGAGTGATAATGAAGTTATCATATTATAACATGATATTTAACCCTACCATGATTGATAAGATAGTGGTCAAGATAATGGACTCACCTTGAATGATAAGGTTATAGATGAACCCAACCATGAGTGATAATGGAGTTTTTGGAATCTTATATTAGACCTACCATAGTTAATATGGTATTATTTTAGAAAATGGATTTACATTGATCATAATGTATTAAGATGTATGTCTGTTGAATGATATGGTTGGTATGTGATATATATTGGTATGAGACACTACCTTTAGTAGTATGGTAGATGTTGGGAGTTGAGTTATGACCTATATTAAGTGATAAGTATTAGTCTAGGGCTTGGATACATGACTCTATCCAATACATTCATGTTGTGGTTGAGTAATCATTGATACTCCCTATTAGAGTATTTGGGTATAAGATGGGTTTTATGTATGATGGTATAATGATACAAGTTTTTTTCCTTCAGAAAAATGTATCCATGTTTGGGTATCATGGAAACCTATTTATCACAAGATGACGTAATACACATGGAGTCTTGTTGTCCTAGTTAAAACATGACATCTTACAGAATATGTGTGTCTATTTATTTTTATAACATTTACTTCGCTCAGGTATACATCTATATGTAAAAATATATTAGTGTCTCTTTGGTTTAGAAGATAGGACGCCTCCATTTGAGGGGTTTTATTATAAAATCATGGAATTTCTTTATCAAACAATTCATTTAATTATTTTTAACATTTATTCTAAAACTCATTCAGCACAAATCAAATGCAATAAGTTAAGAAAATAAATCAATATAACTATCACTATGAGTTTTTGCAGATAGCGCACCTCCATTTGAGGGGTTTTATTATAAAAATATGACTTTATTTATCAAATGAAACAATTATATTAAATGACATTTATTCAAGATTTGAAATTCAATATAATTAACAAGAATTAAGAAAGAAGATAAAATAAATTTAAAGCATTCCTGAATTAAAGAGGCTATGAGAGGGACCCTACCTCAAGGTGGAACCAATCCATCCACTTCAGCTCTTGGAGCTTTCTTACTAAAAGGTGATGTTCCCCCACTAGGTATACGCACCTTCAAACACATGCAAGGACACCTAGACCTTATTCACACACCCGCATGGACATGAGCATGTGCAAGGGGATCCTTTCACATATGATTATATGCATATACTAGTCTCCACTCACATGCATATGCATTTATATATATACACAGGAACACCTAGCCCCATACATGCATAATCACTACCATGGTTGACTATACACATAACAGGGGAACCCACATACATATACTTAATTACCTATGCACATGCAGGTGAGTCAATCTTGACTTGGAGACTTGAAACCAATGAGCATGGATCAGAGCACTACAAAAATGATATTAGAAACCTTAAAACACATAATGTATGTTACATAACCAATGAGAAACAAACCAACTACAATAAAGCCTTACCTCGACTAGAAGTGGAGAACCAAATTCTCCGGAACCAACACAAAATGATCCAACATCCTAACAAAAACATAATATAGATTCAAAAACACTGGAAGCCCCAAATACATGAAGTTCTAGACAAGTAATAACCATAGAATCTTACCTCGAATCAAAGCTGGCCGACTGAATCTATCCCAACCCCTTCATAGAATATAACTACCCTATTTCCATAGAAATTAGTAAAATACCTAAGTGGCCAATGTGATAAAGAAAATAAAATAAAAACTAAACTAAAACATACCTATCTCCTATGACTATACACATCACTTCCCAACATATAAGAACCATAACTCCCATGGGTAAAATCATGTTCTTGAAATAAAGGGGGAAATCGATCCATGTTTCAAAATGATACTATCAAATAGTACATTCCTATTAATTAAAAATTAATTTTTTTATTAAGGGTATATAACAAGTTTGGATCATGTTTTAGCTTAGTTTGGTTTTGTTCGATACAAGTTTGTTTGGGAAATTTCCATTAGATTTAGTTTATCTTGTTTTTATTATATTAATTTGGGAAATTTTATTCATTTGGGTTCTAGTCGATCATGGAATTAATAAAAATCAGTTAATCCATATTAATAATTATATCCATTGGTTCTATATCTTGAGTAAAAAATACATAGAAATGAATGATATCATATAAGGAAAATCATAAGAGGGGTAGGATGTAAAGTAGTCTTATTCATGAAATTTATACCTAATATAGATTTTTAATGGGCACATAAATACCAAAATCCGCAAATTAAATTGGGTCAAACAAAGAGGGAAGAATAAACCAACCTAAAATGGTGCTAAATGGTGGAAAATGAACCAAGATAATTCAAAATGCTTTTCCTTCAGCATCAGATGCCAAATCACATTTGAGGTGGACCCATAAAAACCATGATATGCCCTAAAAAATAGGATCAAAGTTAGATAAGTGGCAATTATAGAATCTTAAAAGAGAAGTATAAAGTCATTGCGAATATCAATGTTTTTTTTGACTATATGTGAAAACTAAAAGGGTGAAATATATTTATAGTTTACTATAAAATATTAACAATATTCATAAAGAAAAAAATCATAATATTATGAGAGATTAAAATTATTTTAGGTTGATAAATATTCCCACATTATTAAGTGCTTAGAGATTGGACTATAACTCGTTGAATCTAGAATCAACCCAAGATGAACCTCCCCAAAGAACTGAGAAGAAAATTGTTACCACTCAAATCACATTGATGATTTTATAATAAAAATATATTCATACTAGTAAAAAATAAATATTTTTAACATTTGGAGAGTCCTAAACTTCATCCTGATGGAATAATGTATCCCAAAACCCTAATAAATTTATAATTGCTAAGTCCTTTTATTTTTAAGTGTTTTACTAAGATCAAAGTCTATGAAAAACCTAGTGATATAAAATATAACTAAACTCACCAATATATTAAGGGTGGATATGAGAATATGTATGTATAGTAGTTCAACAAACCAATCCAAAAATTATATTTAATATATCCAAATACATCAATGAAATAAATATAGAAAAACAACCTCAATAGAGAAAGAAACAATATTTTTTGTAAAATATTAGTGTTACTGGAGGATTGGGAACATGGAAATTTATTATTAGTATAATATATATACTCATACAAGTGGTATAAGATAATAATAAAATGAGATCATAGTTAAAACTAAGAACAAAACTACTGTACAAAATTAGTTTTCACATATGAAGAGAAACTTATCTTCTAGAAACATATTTTAAATCCTTGATATTTTTTGTGAATATTGCAATGTATATGGAAGCTGTTATGCATAATTTTGGTATACAAAAACTCAAAATGAGCCATATGTTAATGAAAAGAGGATTCCATGACTGAATAAGTAGTAACAAAGGGAAAAAAAGTCTTCACTGAGGTGTAAACTAAAGAAAAAAAGTAAAAAAAGACATTCCCAAGTGGTAATTGAAGATAGATGATCATCATGGGGTTTTAGTATGGAGAATATAGTTATATTCCAATAGGAAAGGCTACATCATAGACTATTTAAAATTTTTTGAGGGTATGACTTGATGCTAATGGATGTTTTTGTTGGTTCCCACTTACCCTTTATGTGGATTTTCAATAAAATAAAAAAGGATTGTGGATAGACTATATAAAAATAGAAAGAAAGATCTACAGAGTTTATGATAGAAAATTTGAAGTTAAAATAGAAACTATCCAAGAAAGAGATTTTAGAATTGGATTAGTAGTTGAATTTTTTGAAGAATATCCTAAGATATTTCCTAAGTAAAATCAAAATTAATTAAATAAGTTTTTTAAAGGTGTAATTATGTTGGTCATGAAGCTATCATATATTTGAATTTGATTCCTAGTCAAAAGCATTTGATTAGTGATAAGGGAAAAGATACAATTTTATCATGTTCTAAATCAGTTACTACAAATGGATCCACAACTATGAAGAAGGTTGAACCTTATAAGAAATAATGCTTGATCATATTGTCTGATGAGTTATAAAAAGATAAACCAAAAAATGGAAAACATTGATATTTCTCTAATTTCTTAAGTGAAGATGAAATTGTAAAACAATAATAAACATGTAAAATAAGATAAAACCAAGTTTCATCTATATAAACATGTTTATAATGTGAGAAATAATAAAGAGCAAAGAAAATCAGACACTTTTGAGCTACAAAGAAAAGTGATCCACTGTTGAGAAAAAAGCCTCAGTCAGTGTTATAACATAGAAGTTGATAAAACCACATTATTACCATAATTGTTGATATAAAAAACACTTGAATGGAAATTTCACATAAAACTCACTTCACATATATATATTTTTGATGGAAAATAATTTTTCAAAATAAATCCTTTATATAATTTTGTTATTCCATTGAAACAATCAACATGGAGAAAATACAAAAATATATTCTTGTTAATCACATCTCAAAAAAAAATTTCAAAAGATTTATCATGAGTTAATTAAATATTTATAGGGAACTTTTCATCTAGATAACACTTTATAATTTAATAAAATATGGTTACCCATCCAATTGTATGAGAATCCAAAAAGAACAACACATTTATCCATAAACCAATTTCCCGCCACCCACATCATATACATATTAAAATAGTATGCATTAGATAACATTTTCATTTGAAAATTATAACACTCCATTCACATGACAATTGAATCCACAAAGCATCAATGGTATGAATAATTCAACACATAAAACATTCTTAATATTTTTATGAGATCCAAATTATTTCACATAGAATTCGATATTCATTATGAAAATAGAAGCCCATCATATACTGTTTACCTAAATCTAAAAGAAATAATGTTCTTCTAGTATCTTCTATGTGAAATTATAATGATTTATATGTACAAACACTACACTGATAACTATTTTTATGATTTGAGAAAACCAAAATCAATCATATATCACATATAAATGAAATAATATGAAATGAAAAAAATTGAATAAACAAAACTCAAAATGAACAATGAATAAATTAACCATAGCAGAAGAATATTTGGGAGTCCCTGCAAAAGAATACTCAAATCATAAAAATGTAGAAGGGGATACTCGACTAGAGGGGATCCTCAACCTAGGAGGGATGCCCGACCAGAGGGGATGCTTGACCTTCTCGACCTAGGGGGTTCGCGTCGGGTGAGGGAAAACTCGACCTAGGGGTATTCACGTCGGGTGAGGGAAAGATCGACATAGGGGGGATGTGTAGCCTAAGAGGGGATGCTTGACTAGAGGAGGATGAAGAGGGGGATGCATGAGCGAACACGAGAGGGGAGGGGCAAGCGAGGAGTGACAAGTGGCGAGGGATGAGGGATAATTGGAATGGGAGGAGGGGAATGTGAGGGGGATGAGGGTGGAGATGAGGGGGATTTGAGATGGGAGGGGTGGAGAGGGGGATTCAATAGGATCAGTGCTATACGGATGGAGAAGTGGGGCATGATGAGAAGTCTGGATGGGAGAAGGGTGGTGATGATGATGGTGTTTTAGTAGGTCTATCCCAATGGTTCTCATGAACTGTTGGTATTGAGCAGGTTTTTTCCAACGGTTTACTAAAACTATTGGGAAAACCCACCTAATATTACTCTACACAAATGTTTTCACAAAACCGTTGGTATATACTCTTTATCCCAATGGTTTTTTCAAACCGTTGGAAAATAAGTGTTGATATAGGTGGGATTTCCACCAGTGTGGGTAAACACTATTGAGAGGTTTCTATTACATCATGGGAATCCAATAATTGATAAAATTTGGTAAAATAGGGTAATTGGTCTAAATATGTCTATAAAATGGATTTTGGACATGCGTATAGGGTATTTTTCCTCTTAATATTAAGGTTTCATCATTAACTAAACTAATTTTCACCTTAATAACTATAATTAATTTTAATTAATATTACTAATATTTTTTGAAAAAAATAAGATTAACATATTAGAAATCATAATTTTTTTATTCCAAACATGAAATAAATTTTTCCAAATTATAATCATATATATGGAAGAAATTAATTTAAAGTTAATCCCATATATATGTCAAGACAATATGTTTTTAAGAAAAAATGTTTAATAGTTTAAAATGTTTTATATCCAATTTAGATGTGAAATTGGTTCCAATGGAATAAATTGGATTAATTTATGTAAAATTTATCTAATTAAATTTTAAAACAAAATTAAAAAATAATTCAAATATATAAATAAATTAGATGAGAAATCATTTTTGAATTAATATTCATTATTTTTCACTATTTATCCAAAAATGATGTTTTTTCTAAAAAATCCAAAAATTAAACCTAATATAATTTTGAAATTATGAAATCAAAAATGAAGTTTATTTTATCAAATTAAATATCTAAAAGTGTCTAAAAATAATTTTATTATTGTTTGCAAAAAGGACATAAGAAGATGTTCATTTGAGGAAATAATATTTTCAAACATATAAAGACTTTACTAAAAATTATATATTTTTTATACTTGACTATAATATTTAAAAATTAGTTATTAATATTAATATTACTACATTTAACATCTTGGTTATAACTATATCGTTTAAATAATTATAATAATGAAATGATGTTTCATAGAAACTCAATGTTGCGTATATTTCAAGCCATGTCAGTGTTGCATGTAGAACAAGTTTTTATTGGAATAGATTATAATGAAAGATTAAATTGGTGTATCATGTGATGCAAGAAATAAAAGGAAACTAATTTATTTGAAAACAGGTTCATAAAAATTCAGGAAGTTACATGGTCACCTATGAGTTTTTCCTTGTTTATATATAACAAATTTATTATATAATTAATTATAATTATTTTATAATAAATTAATGTAGATATTAATTTAATTTAGAGCCTAAAATTAATGTAGTATGGTTGGTTATTCATGGAACTAATAACAAAATAGTATAAATCCGATTGAAGTAGGTGGTTTATGAATATCCCCCTATGGTATTTACAACATTTCACTTGACATGTGATATACGGTCTCACCACTTGGGTGTGTTTGGTCTTAAATTAAAATTAATTGATATATTTTGACTATATTAGAAGTATGTGAATTTCTAGGGCCACAATAGAACCTTGGTAACTAATCTATGAATCTTATACCATAGATGGTCATGGTATTGACAAAAAAGTGTGGGGAATTTGTTGTGTGAGTTGAAGAGGGTTATGAATTTAGTAAATTAAAGCATATGGACCTTGTATGAGTTCCTTTAGTATCATCTAAGTAATGGGTGTTATTTATTGAGAATGGTTCATTTAGGGTTTTCCATTTTGATCATTGATTTACCTTATATCCTCTTGTCTAGTTGATTAGTGTGTGGGGTGTGTGTTCCTTCTTTACTGGTATGTGAGTATCCAAGTGGGTATACCATAGAATAGATTTATATATATGTTGGGTGTGAGAGGACCAAACTAGATTCAATTTTAAACTGATATGTACTTTATTCCATCCCTTTTATGTTTTTATTATATTATATTTCCCATGTGGATGATTAATCCATAACATGATCATGACTATATTTATTGGATTATATTCCCATTGAAGGATGTAATTTGACCGTAGTGTTTGGAAATGCGATAAGGGAATTATTGAGGGCTGTCTTAGATTTGATGAAACTTAGTGAATCATTTAGAAAACTTGGACTCATTTTTGAAACTAAGGAAATAGTATAATTAGGCTAACATGGTGGTAGTCTTGAGTGAAATGGAAGTGGGAATATATTGAGTTCTTAGGATACTAACCTAAAGTGGATTATATCCTGGTTATAGTTGTGTTTCTAACCCATATAACCATATGATATATGTGTTTTTATCAATGTAACATATTGACCATAACCTATTTTCATGGGTAGTATTGAGATTCCACCAAACGTATGTGAGATTCCCTTAACCCCAAAGGTTGATAATAAATTCCTAGGGTTTAGGGATATAATGGGTAATGATTTACCCATATATAAAACAACACCTGCAGCATAAAAACTACAAAAATTTATAATATATGATGAATTAATCAACATAATACCAAACAATAATATATAAAACCAATAACAATAATTAGAGTGAAACAGTTAAAATTAGTGCAAAATAAGACTATAAGACTAAAGACCTAAAATAAACACAAGGTGCTAGACATTGAACCACCTCAAGATCTACATAATAGCAACCACCGAGGTCCTAAACACATCACTAATAACAAAAATATGCAAACATCCCAAGATGAAGGTGAGAGATCCCCCCTTACCTATATCATTGTAAACAATATCTATATATGTATTAAGGTGAATATGAAGGGGGTGTGTACACAAACTAGTAAAAAATCCCAAAAAAACTCCACATATGCTTCTTAAATAAATTCAAGTTAGCTCAAATTGTACATAAAATAGTAGATAATCATAATACAATAAACACATAACAATAAACCATATGATAAAATAACACTAAAAATATATTTTTTCTTTTTAAAACATTATTCTGATAATGAAATTCACATAACCCACACACCCAATCCATGAAAAAAACACACACACACACACACCCATGAAAATTCTATAACCCCATGCAAATAAACACATAACAATAAACCATATGATAAAATCACACTAAAAATCTATTTTTTCTTTTTAAAACATTATTCTGATAATGAAATTCACATAACCCACACACCCATTCCATGAAAACACACACACACACACACCCATGAAAATTATATAACCCCATGCATCTCCCATAAAAATAGAACCAACAGAAAAAACCAACTCACAAGGGGAAATACATCCCTCCAAAACTAAGTTGTCACTTGGTGATATAATTCATTATGACCTAAATACATCATAAAATTTCAATTCCTAACTAACAAGGCCCCTTATATATATGTCATGAATGAAATCCTAACCCATGCAATCTAATATGACCCTAATTAAATGAAACAACTAAGTCCATATTAGAAATGAAACTTCCATATTAATTTATTAACTCACACAAAAAAATATTTCCTAAGAAATTTTCTAAACAGTGTTTCACCATTTCAAGCCACATCACCAAACAATTATTTTATTAAACATGTTGTGGGTGTTGCCCATAAACCTTATTCAAAGTCCTTTATCTTCAAAAGAAAATTCTCTAGAGACTATTACAAAATATTGACCAGAGATCAAAGTATGATTTTTAATTTTAAAATTCACATGCCTTTAAGTTATTAATAAAATTTGAGTTAATGTGAATACACCTACCTTTAACCAAGCCTATAAGATAAAATCACATGCTTCCCTAATAGATTCTTGCTCTAGAATCTCTATTATGAATATCTATAATAAAATCCCCATAAAATCATACCCTAACCACTAGATCCATTCCTGGAAGCCCAAAACTAGGTTTTTCCGTAAGAGGAAATGAGAGAATAAATGAGGAGGGGGATGAGAATAAGAGACCTTACATTTGAATTCTAGGTCCAATGCTCCAAGATTTCAAGAGATAGAGATATCAGTAAAAAAATAATTAAAATTTCCTAGTGTATCCCAATGGTCTGGGATCCATATCCATAAGTGGAAGGATGATCATTATGAGGGAAAATATAGATTTTAAAAATAATTTTCAGAACCCATTTCTTGATGCACATGGTTTAGCTACATGATTTGGAAAATCGTATGCTAACAATGGGAATTAGAACTGTTAAAACAATTTCACTATCACATGGTTAACACACAGTTTACAAAAAATATGAAACTCTCCCTAGGCCCCCTTTCCACATAACAGGGTTACTTGGGGAATCCATACAGTTCCCCCTGATTATTCTCTAACCATAAACCCTCCAAAATAGTTCCAAAACCTCCCTAAACCTTCCAGAAATTTCATAAAACTAAAACCAAACATTATATACTTAATAATACACAACAAAACTCACAATAAAACAATAAGGGGGTGTTAACTTCTCAAAACCATTAGGATTCACATCCTTATAAATCTAGAAATTAGTTGTGTCTAAAAAAATGATTGGCCATTAGTTTGATGTAATAGTATTCTACTCCCAACATCCTGACTATCGCAACGCTCTCCCAAAAGGTACCCCTATTGGACAAAAAATGAGAGAATGGAGATAATGAAATCCAAAGATCACCTTTAAAAGGTTATGGGTTGTAAATAAGCATGAAGGGTACATCATAAACATAGATGAGATGCATTACCCTCTAAGCTAAGAGAATTGAGAGACACGATATAAACATCCAATAAAAATTGCTCAAGATAAAAGTTAATACAGTTACAAATTACATACATTTAATGTCGTAAAACGAAAAAATATATGAAAAATATACGTACCAAAAGATAATCATAAAAAATTTCCATGAAATACCTAATAGATCCTGAACAACCCATGAGCTTGTAATATCCAAATTGATCACCAACTAGCTCCTACGGACCTAAAACAATTTATATATACATAAGGTGAGAATAATATGTATACTCAGTATGATACTCCCAACATTCTCTTGTAAAAAATATAAAGAATTTATGATAAAGCCTAGTGAATAACAATTGAAAATAACTTATCACCTAAATTGGTAAGCTATGTTCCCAACCTCACTGAGGCTATCTCAAACCAAGTATCGCATACAAGAGATCATATAATATAATATCAAAAGAAGGAACCCCACTACCACTTTCCCTTTAGTTTTATACTCTACCCCAACATTGCACATCCCGAGGCATCTCTCTCTAAAAGAATCCAACCTAAGGATAGCTGGGATATAATATCATACCACACACCCCATGTATCATATTATATCATCACATATCATTCACATTGTTCATCACATCATCTCATAATCCCAAGGCACATATCTATATAGTAACCGAGTAGTGTCTGGGAACCACCACAGACCGTATTTCATGTATTATACCATAACCCATCACATCCTATACATGTCATACCTATTATGATCCATAGGATACTACATTCAGAGATACATGTGTTTGAAATAACCACAATCCATTAGATACCTTGATACACATATTTAGGGAGAGATAACCAATATGAATACCAACATGTAATAGTATTAGGAGAAGAGGGTAGGGTTAGTGGGGGTAGACTATCATGACCCAACCCAATAGGGATTGAGCCACGACTCCCCAAGACCGCCTCCAATGGGCTAGGGGCTGGAGACTGGCACTGAGTAGGCTATCACACACATGGGAGGCCTTATCCTAACATACCTATGCCCATGCACCCACATACACCTCTATGGAACATTGTAAAGATATAAACAAAAAATGAAAACTAAAATGAATACATACATCTATCCCAAAATAGAGTACAACATAAGTAAAAAAAGGGCAATACAAGGCCCAATAAAGAAAACTATAAAGGCTTACAACCTACTCTAAAGGAGGGGATCACTATCAAAAACTCACTGGTAAGCTCCTCAGCCAAGCTTTGGTGAAACCCTAGTCAGTACAACTACTACAATCTTCCTCATCCAGGTCCAAATGGGACTCCATCCAAGGACCTGTGGTCTGAACAAGATATAAGACATGTGCTGGAAAAGCCTATGTAGGGGTGAGTGTAATAATACTCAGTAGGCTCCCAAAAAATCCCAAAAAAAAAATTTGGAAAGGAATCCATTAACTTGAACAAGAATGAGGGAACCCAAAAGAGAGAGAAGATCCATCTCGACACCATCTTCAGAATACCCAACTAGTCAGCTTGAAATCCCTAATAAGTCAACAAAATGACACATACAACAAGTAATCCCAAAACATGCCCAGATATACTCAACACCATCACCAAGTCTCATGGTCCCAACCATAGTTTTTCCACGGTGAACAACTCGAGGTTCTAATGAAACACTCACATCGGTCCCATGAGGTACCAAACTCATAGACATAAAAGGGCCCGGACTCGAGGACAAGGTAGAAACCTACCTTGGAGAACACACAATGAGAGAAAAAACACACCTGATGGCATGTATAATGAGAGGTCAATGCATTGAGAGATCGAATTCAATAATCCAACCTCACCATCCAAGATGGAACTAAACTGAGAGATGCTACTCCATCGGTAAAACGAATGAACAACACACCTGTCCAACCCTCGTGATACATGTCCGTGAGGGCACACTTGATAGAATGTTACATGGAATAAGTCAATCAGTGACTAAACTACCACCAAATCCTCAGACAAGGGATCCCACCCAGGGTCCTCTAGGGGACACTAAAACCCTAGATGAAAACACCAAACATAGAAAAGGGGTATTTTCCAACAAATCGAATCTAGAACAACTCATCTCGTAGAGGATTAGTGCCCATGTAGAGTTGGTCACCCTTATTTAGAAAACTCCATTGAGGAAAATTCCATGATAGATTGCAGAAGTAAGAAACACATCTCAATACATAGATAGGGAGTATGTGCCTTGGGCTCACTGGGGGCTCTGTACCCTATTGGAATATCCCGGGTATAGGATCAATGCTTGGGTAAATATTGGTCATGTAGACATTAAAATACCTACCAGGGAGACACGAATGGATGTGAGGATCACGCTGAGACTCTCAGAGTGACACATGGTCATAATAAACCAAGACTACTATCAAAGTTGATTAAGACAACTCACTCAAGAAATTGGGAACACACCCGTATTGAACATACACAAAGTAGCTGAAGATGGGTCATAGTCTGGTGAAGGGGATGTGATACCAAAAACACTTTTAGCTAAAGGACCAGGGGGACCAAATCCACCTAGATAATTAAAAAGTCAAAAAATGGGAACCAGGGGGACCTGTTTAACCCTACTGGTAAAGACTTCACTGACCCAAGCGTCCCACACAACATTGCCTGCACACCGCATCACCTAGGTCCAAACCGTGGTCACAACTACATTGTATGTTAAAAACACGAAAGAAAGTCTATTTACTCACCCAAAACAGACAACCGATAAAAAGGGTACTATTAAACATAACAAAAACGAATGGTTTATCTTGGGTCTCATGCCTGGATCCCAAAACACATCAAACGTATCATATCGTTAAGGTGATCTTGAAAAAACACTTTGGATTGACTATTGACTCCTCCAAAATAGACACCCAGTAAAAAAGTCACATTTCACTGCAAACTCCCAAACTAGACCTCATTGGGTCCACACCATTATTTCTTTTTAATCACCCAATATCATTCTCGAAATGTACACCATAAAGTCAGGGTCATAATGCCACTGAAGGTGCAACAATCAGACATTAGATACAGATGATATGCCCGATACAAGATTTTACAAATAATAATAATTAAAATTTTATTATTATTTTTGGACATTCCATGTCATGGATAATTGAGCCCTAAAAAATTCATTAATGTCCTCAAAAGTTATACCTCAAAGAAAGCATCGTATTTCCAGTGGCAGCGTGCAAAACAGACCCCCGGTTCATGAGATACAGGGTTTTTAATTGAAAACCCCGGATCAAACCGCCAGGACCGGCCCAAACCGCATGGGCTGGCCCGAACTGGCAGGTCCAAGTCGTAGCCTCCGACCCATAATAGCATGTCGAATCACCTACCGGCCTCTGTTGGCTCCTATTCATTCTGCGGCCCGTCACCCAGCGCTCCGCTTTTCCAGCCCGGAGCCCTGCACTGCTGCCCGCCTGTTGGCCTCTGCCACACAGCCACCAATGGCCGCCTAGCCACTGTGACCTATTCCATGCACCACCGAAAACCGCCAACTACCTTCCCCAAAACCTGTCAGAATCACCTCACACTACCACCACCTTTAGCAAACCACTGCGAACAATCCAGTGGTTCAAATAATAATACAATACTAGTTCCAGAAACCTCAAAACCTGATATATGCATACAAGGCATCTACACAATGATCCGATAGAAAAAAAGCATAAATAGGGATTGAGATTAAAAATCAAAATCACCTACCTCTGGGAATATTATCAAAGGTTTGGGTGAATAATGACGCCTACGATGCACTTAAGCTCAAACTGCCGACGATCGACATAAAAAATGGCTGCTGCGACACCTTGGTTTGTCAAAGGAAGAGGAGGCAATGGTTGTGGTTCCTCTTGCACATAATGGGGAAGAAGGGGAGGGGAGGGATGTTTTGTTTTAATTTATTTAAAACAAAATATCTACTTAACTCCACAACCTGACATGCCTCCAACCCGACACCCTGCACCGACTAAAATTATGCCACACCTAGGGTAAACATGGCATTCCAGACTCAACCGTGGTATCAAATATTTGATATGAGACTCCATTCAGGATTTCTTCGAGGTGATTACATAATTAAATTAATTTATTTATTTACAAAAACACTCTCGATAACTTTTTCCACAAAAGGCATCCACCCACATAACTTTTACCCTACCTAGGGTAAACACCATACTATAGAAAAAACCGTACCCTCAGATTTTGAATTCTGGATACCATTTGAGAGATAACCCATTTACACCACGTGAATAGTATAAACATACTTAATATTTTTATAAAATTTATTCTTTGAACACCGGGACACATAATCAAACGTCTTCTTAGCGCCTAGATCTTGAATTATATATAGAAATATTCTAAAGTCTGATAGGGATAAACCCAAGTTGCTTCATCATCCCCACCTTAAGGATTTTCTTCTAGGAAAAGAAAAAGCCTAGGAACATGGGAAAGGACCTCATTTCTCTACTAGGACTACCATGATAGCGAGCACCCCAAAGGTTCATTTGTTGTAACAAACACACACTAGGAAGAACCATAACACCAACAATAGAAGAGAGGTTTACAAACCTTAGAGGTATCTTGAAGCCCCCAGCTAACACTCTGAACCCTCTATGAGATCCAACCAAACACAAGACATCATCACCAAACATAAAGGGACACCCTCATCAGTATAAAACCTCTCTGAACGAGCCTAAATAGAAGCTCCAAACGGTCTGTTACAACACTAACACGATGCCAAGTAAAATGACACATCAACACCCCGTCTGGACATGTGAATGGTGCCAAATTAAAACCTCAGAAGGTTGAAACACTCCTCACTTTATGGAAAATACATCCCCCACTGGATATACCATAATGAAAGACTTCAAAAAAAAAACCATAACACCTCAAGGAAAATGTCTCCACCACCTGGAGAAAAAACAGGGTTGCCCAAGTGTACACACGGGGTCTTACAAGCCCTTAAGAAACCACTGCCAAAAAACGAAACCAACCTCAAACTCACAGGTCAAAGAAACTCATCCACCGCATGTTGATGCTATCCTCTTTGGGTGACACTGACTCATTTACATGGTTTTGAATTTCTTTGTAAGGATGTGTCTTAGTGGGGGAAGTGTTCATCCCTCCTACTAATTTGAAGCCACAAAGAACCACACAACTACCTCCTCAAGCATCTCGTGAACAAGATAACACCAAGAATGTGATGGAACCAATGAACAATAAAGGCCTACCCAGACACTCACCCTAGGTCTGAATGGTCCCTCAGCTACAAACATTGCCAAGCCTCATGTACACAATTCAAAGAGACTCAACCACTGCACCTCGATTTTGTCTTCTTTGGGCAACATTGACTCACCCACATGATTTTCATCATATCACAAAAACAAATATCGATTAGAGAAGTATCCCCATTCTTTGTATATTCAAAGATAGATCAAACAACACCAACCTAGGGTCTTTCTAACATGTCTCTTCTATTGTAAACCAAAACATTGACGCGTAACCCTCAAAGTCTACCATCATGGAAACATCTTGAACAAATGGAAGATGTACCATGGTCAAAGAGTATATCAGGGGAGACGACTCAAGAAGGACAAGAAAAAACCAAAACCCATTCCTATATTATTCATGTACAATTGATTTCCCCTACAAATAGTGCTATAAGGTCCCAAGTTGAAAGGTAAGCTATCAAATTTCTGGTTTATGGATACGTAGGCTGCCCGTACCAACACTGGAGTCCCTAGCCTGAAATCCGAACACAAAACATCCTAAAAATAATGCTATGAAACCTAAACCATGCTCACAAAGAGACCAAATACACTCTGAAGTCCTACAGATGGAACCTCCTATGACACCACTCTGTTATGACCCGACCCAATGAGGATCTAGCTGCGACTCCCCAAGCCAGTCTCTAATAGGCCAGGGGCTGGAGACTAGCGTCGAGTAAGGTATCACACACATGGGAGTCCTTAGACTAACAAACCTATACACACACACACACCCACATACACCGCCATGAAATAGTGCCGAGATATAAACAGAAATTGAATACTAAAATGCATGCATACATCTATCCCAAACCAGAGTACAATATAAGTACAAAAAGTAAAAATATAGTGACCACTAAAGAAAAATGTAAAAGCATACAACCTGCTCTGAAGGATGGGATCACTATCAAACACCTACAAGTAATCTTCTTAGCCATGCTTTAGTGAAGACCCTGTTCAGTCCATCTACTATGCTATTCCTGCTCTAAGTCCAACTGGGACTCCGTCGAAGGACTTGTTGTCTGCAAAAGACACAAGACATGTGTGGGAAGAGACCACGCAGGGGTGAGTATAATAATACTCATTAGGATCCCCAAAAATTACAGAAAAAAGGGATAAATTGATAGGCACAGTTAACTCAACCCAACCTGAGGGAACGCAAACAAGAGAGAAACTTCATCTCAAGAACATCCTCAGAAATAATCGACTAGACATCTCAATGTCCCTGGCATGTCAACAAAACAACACATACCATGGAGAGTCCCAGAACATTCCCAAATATACTCAACACCACCACCAAGTCTCATGGTCCTGACCATAGATTTTCCATGGTGAACAACTCGAGGATCCAATGCAACACTCACACCTGTCTCATGAGGTACCAAAATTATAAATAGAAAAGGGCTCTGACTTGAGGTGAAGGTAAAAACCTACCTTGGAGCACAAAAAATAAAGGCACAACCATCCCTGATGGCACGACAAATGATAGGGGAAAGCATCGAGAGCTTTAAGTCAATAAGCCAACCTCACCATCCCATATGGCACTCAACCGAGAGATTCCACTTCATCAGTAAAACAAATGAACGAAACACCTTGAAAAAACTCATGATACATGTCCGTGAGGGCACACTTGATAGAAATTTCCAAAGAAGAAGTCACCCAGTGAATAAACTACCACCAACTCCTCAGGTAGGGGATCCCACCTAGGGTCTATTGGGGGACACTAAAACCCCAGATAGAAACACTAAACATAGAAAAGGTGTATCACAAAACAACTCGAATCTGGAACAAATCATCTCACAGAGGATCAGTTCCTGTGTAGAGTTGGTGACACTGATTCTGAAAACTCTGTTGAGGAAAATAACACGATATATAACATAAGGAAAAACACATATCGATACACATATAGGTAGTCTACTCCCATGGATAACTAGGAGATCCATACCTTACTGGAAATCCTAGGTAGAGGATCAGTGGGTAAATATTGGTCACATCAAACCAAAAACCCTACCAGGAAAACATAGAGGGACATAAGGATCATGTCGGGCCTCTCAGGGCAACACATGCTCCAAATCCATTGAGTCTTCTGTTGAAGTGGATTGAGAGAAATCACTCTAGAAAGAGGGAACATACCCGCACTACACGTATTCCAAGAAACTGAAGAGGGGTCATAGTCTAGTGAAGGGGACATGATACCAAAAACCCTCATAGCTAAAGGACCAAGGGACCCACTCAACCCATCTAATCAAAGCGTTACAAATAGGAACTAGGGGGACCTACTCAAACCTGCTGGTAAAGGAATTGCTAACTAAAGTGACCTCGACAATATCACCTTCACACTGCATCACCTAGGCCCAAACTATGGTCACCATCATGTTCTATGCGAAAAACACACACAAGAAAGGCTATTTACTCACCCAAAATAGACAACCAGTGAAAAGCGTACAATTCACCACAGCAAGACCGAAGGGCTCATCATGGGGCCCACTCCTTAATCCTGACCCACATCGAATGGATCACACCATTACAATGCTCTTGAGAAAAAAGACGGGATCGACAAACCACACGTCCCGGATAGACACTCGATAAAAATTATACATTTCTCTACAAATAACCAAAGTGGGACTTATGGGTAACACACAATGATTTCAGTTTAAGCACCCAAAATATGTATCAAAACGTCCACCTAAAAGTCAGGGTTTGAAGGATGATTATGGGGTCTCAATCAGACATTGGATGTAGAAGATAGGTCAGATACAAGAATTCCCAAATAATAATAATTAAAATATTATTATTATTTTTGGACGTTTCGTTCCATCGAGCATTGAGCCTGAAAATAATTCTTCAAAGTGGACTCAAAAGTTCTGCCTTATATCAAGGGTCATGTTTCCACTGAAAAGGCGTAAAATAGACCCTTGGTTCACAAAATGCAGTGTTTTTAATTAAAAACCCTGGATCAAACCGCTTTGATCGGCCCAAACCGCCCGGACTGGCACGAACCAGTTGGTATGGCTCGCAGCCACAGGTCCGTTGCATCTCCCGCTGGCCTCTGTTGGATATTGGTTGTTCCATCACCAACGAATATTGTGATGCTGTGACCTCAACGCTTCTCCACCAAAAATAGCCACCTGCCATCCTCGGAACCAGTCAGAACTGCCCCACACCACCACCACAATTAGCTGACCACTGAGAACAATCCGGTGGTATAAATATTAATCCGATACCAGTTTTAGAAACCTCGAAACCTGATATATGCAAATAGGTCCTCTAAACAAAGATCTGCTGGTAAAAAAAACATAAATGTAGATCAGGCTTAAAAGTCAAGATTGATTACCTCTTAGAGGATCATCGAATCTTCGGGTGCAGAACCACACCTGTGACGCGCTGAAGCTTGATCTTCCGACTATTGACATAAAAAACGGCTACTGAGGCACCTTGGTTCATCGAAGGAAGAGGAATAGAGGGATTGAGTTCCACCTACATGAAACAAGGAATAAAGGAGTGGAGGGATATTTTGTTTCAATTTATTTAAAACAAAATATCTGATTAACTCCCTGTCCTAACACACCTCTGACCCGACACCCAGCGCCGACTACAATTATGTCGCACCTTGGGTAAAAACAGAGTTCCAAAATCATTTGTGGTCTCAAACATTGAATCTGATACTTCATAAAGGAGTTATTCGAGGTGATTTCCGTAAAAAAATAAATTTATTTAATTATAAAAACACCCTCGATAAATTTTTCCACAGAAGGCCTATACCCACTAAACTTATATCCCGCTTGGGGTAAACTCCACACTACAGACACAACCGTGCCATCAGATTTTGAATCAAAGATACCATTTGAGGGATAACTCATTTCTTCCATGTGAATAATATAAATATACTTAATATTTTTATAAAATTTATTCTGGGCACACCAAGCCACAAAATCTAATGTCATCTCAGTGCCTAGCTCCAGAATTATCTGTATAAATATTCCAATGTCTGACTGGGCTAAACCCAATTCACTATATAGAAAACTATCGATTCCTTACCAACCTGGATATTGAGAATAATACCCTTCCAGACTTTGCTGAGTGTTAGTCATCTAAACAATATGGGGGTATCATATAAAATTTTATAACATACATGATATAAAATATCTCCAACCATACGCTAATCATTAACCTAGTTTTTGTATAAACTACAACTATTGTTTCTCAGGCACCCAACTTCCACCACTAAGAACTAGATAACTTATAATCACACAAGAATTTCAAGAAAATTCATCAAATTAATTTTTTCAATTTTTTAAATTCCAATTTACATTAATTAATTTGTTATCCATTAATTAACATTATTCCATTTAAATTTCATTAACCAAAAAGTGAATCCACTCCTTATAGGCATAATACAATGAATTCCATGGTTCCACATGATCATAAACATTATCATTCCATTATGAAACCAACCCCGTAGGTTAAAACATTTATTAATCATTATAATTCCATAACTCCAGGTACTATAGGAAACCTCTTAAGCCACCATATCATAACCAATAGAAACTAGCTAGTAAAAGTGGTGGAAAAAGCAATGTAGTTAAACAAAAAACATGTCCATATGGTCTTTAAAGAATAAAATTATGAATAAAACATCTAGATTTCATTACAACAATGGGAAAACCCACCTTTAACCCATTCCATGAATCCTGATGCCAAATCTGACACCACCATGCATATGACCATACATCCGATCATCAAAAGCATTAATTGATTCTCTAATTCTGGGCCCCCCTGACCATATCTTTCCAAACTACTATCCATACCAGGCTCACATCTAGAGAAAAAATAGTGTAAAAAAGGCATCTAGGACCTATAATACAAGGAATATATCCTTTTCAATAAAATGGGCATACTCAACCCCAAAAAATTATCTTTATTAAAAAAAAGAGTTTACAAACATATTAGATTAATAAATTAATTTATGATAGGTTATAACCATATTCAACCTAAGTAATCATCTACTAAAAACTATAAATTATTTAAACATGCTTCCAATCATAACATTCAATTTGAAAAAACATTAAGGAAGAACAATTCCATTGACATGCCTCTTTATTATTATCAAAAACAAGAATTTCTAGCTTCATGTTTTTTAGCCAATTACATTAATATGTAGAAGATAAATTTCAATAAGACATGAATCAAGAATTATTTGATTTCTATAAAATTATAAGAATAAATATATTCAATAAACATGCCTATTTGATTTTATATCCAACCAATTATTACCATCTTCACGTTATTTTACCATTTAATCAAATTAATATGATAAACCCAAGTAAAATAAACATTATAAAAAAGAATAAATGTAGACATCACACTATCTATCATATCAAGAGGAAAACCATTATCATAGTGTAAACACATGTAATCACTATATCTATAAAAAATTTCTTTTCATTAATACTATTTAGTATTTATTAAGTTTAATTCCACCATAACCCATAGAGGAAAAGCATGATTACTCTATGATTTCATATTAAATTATAATTGAATTTAAAAATACCCCACCTCAAATATTTCAAATTTATTTGAATGAGAATAGAACAATAATTCATAGCTTTTTTCACCTATCCTCCAAGGAATCTGCATCCCTCCGAGGATACTGCACCACGATCGTGCCAAAAAATATTAAAATAAATCCATATAAACAAAGGATATCAACAACCAAATCATGGAAATAAATAATAGGAGGAAATGAGATAGAACATACAAGAGTACATAAAAGAAAGAGGAAAATTAACCTTAGATCACCATTGTAGTATCCCATCATTTTCTAGGTACACCCTCTTTGAGTTTTTCATTTGATTGATGGTGGATGAGTCTTGTTTAGATAAAGAGACATGTTATTAAGTAAAATTACATAATATTTAAGGATATATGTTTTTTAATTAATGTAGTATAAGTATAAACATGGTACATGGGTTTTTGAGGGTTTTCCATTCTTTGGAAGTATTTGGAGGTGGTTCAGGTCCTTTTATAGAAAATGGGATGACAATCTATCTATATGGGATTTAGACACTAGGTAAAGGTGTTACATGATGTGTAAAGTCAACCACGAATATGTCATGAACCAATAAATGGTGTGAAATAGTCAGACATCATGGAAACCATTCACATAGTGTAACAATTGATCAATATAAATATTAACCTAAGGTAATGGTTTTTTTGGCGTATCATTCTAAAAATAAATCCACAACATGTAAAGGAATTACACACTGTGTAATTTCCCAAGAAGCGGTTTTAAGGGTGTTGAGTGGTTGATTTTTCATTCCACCTTACAAAAAATTTACTCCTCTAGATCATAGGGTGTTTCCAAGGGGATCTTTAAGCGTCATCCTCCCTTTAGGATATCCCATTTGAGAAAATTAATCCATGGTAAGTCATTTTTTTGGTTTTCTCCTCTATTGCTGTGTTCTCTAGCTGTTTTAGTGTAATCTATTGAACATTTTCATTATTGGTTTTTATCTTGATCAGTTATGATCTTGGATATTTCTTGAAATCATATGTGCCTTCACTCTTTTAGGATAATCTTATTGGAAACATTTCTTTTATCTCTAGTTAAAGGTAGGTGGTCTAAACCTTAACCTTATTATCTATTTAATTATATTTTATGTGCAATATTGAAATTCGACAAACATAAAATGAACCATAGTTAATTAAATGATGAATTTGATTATTCCTTGGAGTCCCTTTTGATCCCAAAGTTTATGATATGGCTTATGGCTTCCGTTTAGGTGAGAAAACCCATGATTATGAATGAATTTGACTAATGGAATAATGTGTGCCTAGACTGACATGGGATTTGTGTTATTTCATGATATAGATCCATATTGGATTTTCTTGTTTATTGAATTGACTGGCATGTTATTGGTTTATGACCAAACTATAACCATAAAGCAATATTGAAAAATAAATGGTAATTTTCATAATTAAATATTGATCCTATGATGTGATATTATGTTATCATTACTGATATGAATCATTATGTTAAATTCTATAATGAATATATATCAGGATATGCCTAGTGATTCATGCTATAATACTTATATAGCGGTATATACCCAATGATTCATGATTTAATGCTTATATAGTGGGTTATTCCCAATGATTTATGTTAAAATGATTATATACCAAGCTTGGCCCTGATACATGATGTTATGCTTATATACAACGCTTATCCCTGATTGATACTCTAATACTTATATACCGGTCCTGACCTTGGTTGATGATGAAATTATTATATACAAGGATTTTCCTTGATTTACTGTTGAAAAGATTTTATAATGGGGTTTGACCCAGATTTGTGTGATTTATACCATGATCATATTGTTGGGGTTGGAATTTTTATGATACATGCTCAGAGACATTCTAAAATGGCGGTAAAGAAGGTTATGATTTACCATATTTATATGGTTATGGATTGCAATGTCATGAGACATGCTCATAAATATTCCATTATGGTGCTGAAGTAGGTTGCCGTGGTATTAATTTAACTGTTTAATTTATTAATACAAATTTTTATTGCATTTTTGTATACACTTATTATCAAACTGGTCTTTCTAATACACGATAGTGTTGACTTACTGAGTTATACACACACCCCATTCGGGCTCCCTTTTGGTTCCTGAGAAGATTTCATGGATGAAATATTTGATAAGGGAAATGGACCTTACTATTGATTGTTTCTTCCTGGATGGGATAGAGTTTGGATAGGATGCTGACATGGGGAGCATGCCCATGGAATTTGAGTCTATATTTGAGTCTTCTAGTCTTTTCTTTTTATTACCTCTAGTATGAAATTTAGTTACATTCCAATACAACATAACATTTTTCTTTATTAATTATTGGATTATTCAATTGGATTTTATTATTTGGATTTCTTTTCAAATGTATTATTTCTATTCTTTCCACACTCTGATATTTATTTATTGTTATATAATCATTTATATATGTTGTAAATATATAACCAGGGTGTATAGTCTCTCCACTATACATATCACACCCCTACTACAACTTTGTAGCCTCTAGAATATGGGGAGGTATGATTGAGGTGTCATAACCAACCTGTTTTAGCCACGTGAGGGAGTTTTGGATCAGGGGACATTACAAGGTGGTATCAGAACACAACAAGTTTCTTTTCTATTTACTTACTATTTGGTAAAGGTAGAAATAAGACGAGGATGTGTTAGGACTTGGTAATGAGATTGTTCATGGTAGTTGCTAAGCTATATATGAGGGACAATCCGAGTGCCCAAGGATGGGATTTCCATTCATACCATTCTCTGGTTACAATTGACATTATTTCACCTTGGGTGATTTACATATTTTTTGGGTTATTAATTCATGATTTTATTGGTTTTATAGATTTCTACTCTTTTCTCGGTATGGTGTGATATGATTATGCACGAATCATGATTAGAACATAGGGATATATTGACATGCATTGTCCATAATTGGGATATATTTATTACATGTGATATATATATATATACTTTCCTATATGAAAAATGTTATGATATACCTATTATATTTATGAAATGAAATAAATAAACTGATATTTTATGCTAAAACATATATAATCCATGTTTAGAGAGACCATGAGCAGTGGTTCTCTATTATTGTCACATGTTGAGGTTGACTATATTATTATAGATAGTGTTTGAAGGAATTTGATTATCTTATAGATAAAATAATTCCTCATCATCTTTGAGTTAAGAATCAAGAGAGTGTAAATCAACATAATCCTAACATAGATGAATAGAAGCTTCCTAGCTCTAGAGTATTAGATGGATGTTCACCTTCACGATAACTTTCTAAGGGTCGTGTGATCCATGTAAATGGATACTGTTTTCACCATGACTTTGATGTCTGAGTGGACGAGAGAGTTGTAGCTACAATATCCATATATGTTTACTAGGGACAGAGGCCCCTAGGAAGCCATATTCTAGATTTTTTAAGTATATATGATATTTAATAATCTTGAGACACCCATAAATAAAAGGGTAAGGCTTACTGCATATATGATTTTAGGACTTGCTAAGCGTTGGTGGGACATGCTGGAGTAGGCTAGGTAGAAAGAGGAGTTATCTTGGAAGAAATTTGAGATGAAGTTCCTGATCCATTTATATCCCAATACATTTAGGGATGAGAAGGCTCATGAGTTCATGAACCTGACATAGGAGGTCATGTTAGTGATAGACTATGCTGAATGTTTCACAGACCTATGTAACACTTTTCACCATTTTTATGGATGATGATAACTCTTGGGAGAGATATTTTTAGGATGCTCTTCACTATGATATCAATTCATTTGTGAACATGTTATTTTTGAGTAGTTTTACATATGTGATGAACCAGGTAGTCATCACATAAGGGAATCTAAAATAGGCCTTGAGTAGTGGCCAAAATATTTATTTAGAGATAATTGGGAACTCTTCTTCCAGTAGAATGAATAATCCTTATGACCATTTTCACCAAGGTAACAATAGTAAAAGTAGTTAGGGAAGTAGTAATCCATCTTAGGAATGTGTTTTGTTATAGTGCTATCAGTGTGGCAAGATGGGCCACAAATAGCTTTAGTGTCTATACCACAATTTAGAGTGTTGTTATTGTAGAAGAATGGCCCACCTACAGAGGGTTTTAAGGGGAATTTAGAAGTAGATTAGCGCCACCAGATTAGAATAGGTACTAGAGTCTGGGATAGACTTAGCTACTCCCCTGCAAATAGATAGCTAGAGTTCCACATGATTCTCCAGTATATGAAAAGGGATGAGAAACTATAGTGTAGGAATGAAAGTATAAAGTAGAGGGAATAACTTATTGGAGTCAGACTAGAGCCCAGAGTAGAGGGGTTGGTTAATTGTACATTATATAGACTTCTTCAGCTAGTGTTCATGTAATACTATCAATTTTTAGAGGTATGATTCTTATAACATCTACCCTTTCTTGTGTTTTTTTTGAAATAATAGAATCTAATTACTTTTTATCTTCTCTTTTTGTAAATGGTTTGGGATTAGATATGGAAGTCTTGGATGGGGTCTTGACCATCGATACACTATTTGGAGTGCAATTAGATAATACCAAACATTACAAGGAATGTTCTATAGGGATTGTTGGTTATTGTTTCTTTTGGGAACAATTGTTTCTAGAAATGACAGGATTTAATTTCATTCTTGGTATGGATTGGTTAGTTCTATAATAATCTTATATTGACTATTACTAGAGGAGATTTAACTTTCTATATCCATAAGGTGGAATCTAATCTCACCAAGGTGAGTGGGATCTTTAGGATGGTACTGTAAGAATTTTTTTGTGTATATTGGATTTTATCATAACTAAGATATCTAGTCTTTCTCTAGAGGATAGTGGACTGAAGTAGGACACTTTTCCTATAATGTTAGTATTTTGTCAAGATGTTTTTCTTGATGATTTATATAACTTACCACTTGAGTGATAGATCGAGTTGATACTGGGAGCATAACTCATTTCTATCTCACCTTATATAATAACACCAAAAGAGCTTTGGGATTTTAAGTTTTAGTTGGAATATCTGAAGTTAAAGGTTTCATAGGATTTAATATATCTACTTGGGATTTTCCAATTATTTTCAGTATGAAGGCTAATGGGACTTTTCACTTATGTGTGGATTATTGGTGATTGAAATAGAATATTTCCAATAACCTATTTCCATTCCATGTATTGACAATTTATTCTATCATTTGACAGGTTATAATATATTCTCCAAGATTGAACTAATATTTGGATACCATCAGTTTACTATGAGACCATCAGACATACCTCGAACTGATTTTAGGAGAAGGTATGGCTTGTATGAGCTTGTAGTGATTCTGTTTGGGATGAATAAAACACCGATAGTATTCATGGTCTTTATGAATAAGATATTTCATCCTTTTTTGGATCATTTTTGGTGGTTTTTATCAATAACATCTTCATGTGATCCTATTTAGCAGATGCTCATACCCAATATCTTGACATCATCCTTATTACATTGAGATTGCAGTGACTTTATGACAAGCTATCCAAATTAATTTTATTGATTAATAAAGTTTACTTCTTGGGCCATATATTCTCATAGGAAAGAGTGTTAGTGGACCTATAAAAGGTTAATTTCACAATTTCTTGAATGTAGCCGAAAAATGTCTTCAAAATTTATAGATTTATGGGTTTAGTAGGTTATTATTGAAACCTTATGCATGACTTCTCCCATTTGGTAGCACCAATGTCTGGGTTGACCAAGAAGGGGTGAAGATGGTTTTGTTACATGATTGCAATAGATCTTTTCAAGAAATTAAAGGAATGATGACCTCAACATCTATCCTCACTTTACCAATTTTGGTTAAAGAACACACCATGTACTGTGATGAATCTTGATTTGGACTCGGAGTAGTCCTGATGCAGGAGGATTGAGTGGTTCCTTATAGCTCTAGAAAATTAAGACTATATGAGAGGAATGACCCTACTATAAATTTTGTGTTAGTAGTAGTGGTACATTCCCTGAGATGTTGGAGGCATTATCTAATGAGTGAGAGGTTTTTGGTATACAAGGACCATAAAAGCCTTAGGTAAATATTTTCTCAATGGTAATGAAACCTTTGAAAATGTATGTGGGTTGAGTATCTATAGTATTTCGACTTTGAGTTGGTCTATACACTGGGAAAGGGAAAAATAGTTACCAATTCATTGATCTATAATATAGATATAGTGGAAATTTGGTATACTTACGATAAGTGAATGATGATGGTAGTCTTTTCATACATGCTTTTGGATATTTAGGAGTCTCAGGGACAAGTAGCTGTAACTTTGACATATGTTATACCCATGATTTTGGACCAGGTCAAGACTGGGTAGTTATTTTATCAAGAGGTCTTAGTTCTAAGAGATATCTTATATGTTGTATAGACACCATCAACATGGTCTCCTGGTAGTGAAAACTCTATTCTTTTCCATGGCCAAGTGTGGGTTCCTATAGGAATGCTTGAGAAGATGATAAGAGAGTTTCATTCTTCTAGATGGGAAATACATGATGGTTTGAAAAATATGTTTCATGATCAATATAGACAATACTGGTGGTTAGGAATGAAAAAGGTGGTAGTGATATTTGTCGGTATATTTTTAACTTGTCAGCATGTGAAAGTTGAGAATTAGAGTCCAACTGGGCTTTTGTAGCCTTTTCCCATTCTTAAGTTGAAATGGGATGATGTCATATGGATTTCATGATAGAATTGCATAGGAAAATCCATAAGAATGATACTGTATGGGTGATCATGGATCAAGTAATAAAGGTAGACCATTTCTTACCTATCAAATAGACCTTCACATTTGATGATCTAGGTAGTCTTAATGTGTGTGAGGTAGTTTGGCTACACGGTGTTCAAAGGAGTATTGTTTTGGAAAGGGATCCTTATTCCACATCACATTTCTGGATGGATATTTAGTAAGATCTAGGATCATAGGTTATTTTGAGTATGACTTATTAGCCTCAGAAAGACAAAAAATCTCAGCAGACTATTTAGGTTATGGGGGATACATTACAAGCCTCTGTTCTTGATTTCCGTGGTTTGTGGGAGTAGCATATGGAACTCATTGAGTTTGTATATAATAATATCTTCCATAAATCAATACAGATGGAACATTTTGCGGATTTTTAGGGAAGTTTGTTCCATTATCCACTTTATTAATTAGAGTCTGGTGAGTCAGCACTTATTGGACCTATTCTTGTTCATGAGACATCTGGGAAAGTTCAATTGATTATGAGGTGGTTAGTGATGAAATAGAGTTGGAATAAATCATATGATAATAATCATAGGTTACCTCTAGAGTTCAAGGTTGGTCATCTTATTTTCCTTTGGGTGTCACCTAGGTTGGGGAAATGCTTTATCAAGAAACATGGAAAGTAAGCACCTAGTTTTTTAGGCTGTTTGAGATATTTGATAGGGTTAGTCCAGTGACATACTAATTAGCCCATCCACAATGATACAATTCCATTCATGACATGTTTCATGTATCATAGCTTCTGAGATATTATCAAGAACCTTATCATGTGATATACATATCAGATGTCAATCTTAGTGATGATTCTTCCTTTGAGGAGATTTCGATATAGATTGTGGACCATAGTTAAAAGTTTCTCCAGGATTAGTCCATATCTATGGTCTGAGTGTAGTGGAAACATGGGAGAGTTTAGGAGGAAAACTGAGAGAGGGAGTCTGACATGTGAGAATAGTGTCACACTTTTTCACTGAGATCCCCCAATTATTCTTGGAGAAACTTAGGGATGAGTTGTTATATGGTGAGGAGGTTGTAGGATCCAATGTTTTTTTAGGTATACCCCTCTTTGAGTTTTTCATTTGAGCCATGGTGGATGAGTCTTATTTGGAGATGGATATCCTTTTTGGGGGGAAATGAAAAAAAATTCAGGGATATATGGTTTTTTAATTAATGGAGTTTGAGTACAAACATTTTAAATGTGTTTTTGAGGGATTTCTATTATTTGTAAGGATTTAGAGGTGGTTCATGTCCTTTTATAGAAAATGGGATTAAAATCTATCTGTAAGGGATTTACATGCCATGTAAAGGTATTATACAATGTGTAAATTCTATTAGGCATATGTCGTGAACCATTATAAAGAATGAAATAGTTACACACCATGTAAACCATTCACATCATTTAATAATCAATTGAGACAAATATTAACCTGAGGTGATGGGTTTTTTGTGTGTATCCATCTAAAAATAAATACACATCATGTAAATGAATTACACCCAATGTGATTTTCCAAGTAGCGATTTGAAGGGTGAGTGCTACTAATTTTTCCCTCCATCCCACTACAGATTTCCTCCTCTTGACCCTAGGGTGTTTCCCATGTGATTTAGAGTGCCATACTTTCTTTTAAACTCCCCATTTGAGAAAATAAATCCCCAGTAAATTATTTTCGTTAGGTTTTCCATTATCTCCTTTTGTTCTCTAGCCATTGTGGTGTAATATATCATCCTTGGTCATAGTTTTGATCCTGATCAGTTATGATATTGATTGTTTATGATCTAGGATCCTTCATTCTATCATCCACACCTTCATTGTTGTTTTTGAATCCTATTGGAAAAAATTTCTTCAATCGAAGGTTAAAGGTAGTTGGTCTAAACCATAACCCTATGGTATATTTAATTGAAAAGTATGTTAAATATTGAAATTTAGACAACCTAATGTATGCATGAATTATTTAAATGTTGAATTGTATTATTACATGGAATTAATTTGGATCCAATTGTTTATGACATGTATTATGGATACCGTTTGGGTTAGTGAAACCCTAATTATGAAAAAATTTGACTAATGGATTAAATTTTTATTAACATGAAATGGGACTTGAGTGATTTTTTGATATAGATTCACCTTGTATTAGCTTGTTTATTGAAATTATTACCATGTTATAAGAGTATGACCAAATGATAAATTAAAAGTGAGATAGAAAGATAAATGGTAATTTAAATAATTAAACATTGAGCCTATGATGTGATTTAATGTTATCCATGCTATTATGACCCTTTATGTTAAATTATGGAATTTTTATATTGTGGGATATGATCAATGATTCATTATGTAATGCTTATAGAGTGAGATATTCCCAGTGATTCATACTGTAATGATTATATAAAGGGTTATGCCTATTGATTTATGTTGAAATGATTATGTACCCAAATTGGCCCTGACAAATGCTATAATTATTATATATTGGGATTGGCACTAATTGATGCTTTAATGATTATATTTAAGGCATGGCCCTGATTGATGCTAAAAAATCTTATATACCAGGCTTGTCCATGATTTACTTTTGAAATTCATTCATAGTAGGGTTTGAATTAGATTTTTGTGATTTATACCATGGTCATATGGTTATGGTTGGAATGATTGTGAGACATTATTAGAGGCATTTTGGCATGGTACCTAGTAGGTTATGATTTTCCATGGTTATATGATTATGGTTGGAATGGTCATGTTACATGCTCAGACATATTATTTCATGGTGCCGAAGAAGGTTTATGTGGTATTAATTTAATTGTTTAATTAATTAATGCACATTTTTATTGCATTATTACATACACTTATTATCATATTGGTTATTCTTAAACATGATGGTTTTGATCTAATGAGTTATACTCACACACTATTTGGGACATCATTTGATACCAGAGTAGATAACATCGATGTAGAATTTTACAAGGGAAATGGACCTTGCCATTGATTGTTTCTTACTAGATAGGTTGGAGTTTGAATATGTGATCGACATGGAAAACATGAATAGAGACTTTTGAGTCCATATTTGAGTCTTCTAGTATTTTATTTTTATTACTTATAGCATTTCATTTAGTTACATTCCATCTAGACATTAAGTTTTTCCTTTATTATTTAATGAATTATTTAGTTGGAGTTTATTATTTGATTTTTCACTGTTTTTTATTGTATCCATTATTTATAAATTATAATATTTATTTATTATTTTATGATTATTACGTTGTGTTATAACTATATAAATAGGGGGTATAGTCTCCTATCTATACTTATGACACATTTTCCGGCAGTCAAAAACGTATAGTATATGTGGAGGCATGCTTGATGTCTCATAACTAATCTATTTCGTCCACATGAGAGAGTGACAGATTAGGGGACATTACAACATGGAACTAAAAAGGGAATATGAGGATAAATCCCTATCAAAAGTTCTTCAAAACATCACAAAGAAGAATCTATAACCACTTGGATTTGGGAGAGAATCAAATACTTTGAGAAAATTTTAGGGTAAATGAAGCTTTATAGGCATTCTTCTAGACAATATTTCATAGTGTGAATTGGCCATTCAGTACATGGATTTACTAAGTTTAAGACCCCCTAAAAAATGAATCACCCATATCTACCCAACCTATAATTAATTAATTTAATGAAACTTTTATTCACATTATGAGTTTTTAAAAATAGATTAATGAGGTTCAAATTCTAGTCCATTAATGTCATGAATATACCATACATGTCATGAATCAAACCTTGCAAACTTCTTTTCTCAGTCCATGAATTCCTATTCATGTCATGAACCAAACTCTCACATTAAAAAATATTGTTCACATCATTATTTTATCATACTTCTATACTCCATTGATCATTCTCTAGGATTCCTCCAATCATCTAAGAACTCAAAAAAAGAACAGGAATAGGATATAGGGATCCAATAAATTACATAAGAAACCTATCAAACAATTATCATCCTAAAATACATAAAACCAAGACTAGGGAGAAGGAAACTGAAAGGGGTCCTCTAAATATCCACCCTAATATATTCCTCTAAAAAATCTCTCAATCATCGGAATACAACCGCCCCACTTAAGGGGAAAAAGTAAAAAAACTATAAAACACCAACAACCATCTCATGAACACTCTCTTGGGGGAGATACCTCTCAAACAATTTCAAGGATACTAACATGGAATCAAGGAAGAGAAAACCATCTCATAAACCGGATAAATTTTAATAACCATATTACAATCATCAATTCAAGAGAAATGATAAATGTAAAATATATTGTGATACTAAGAACATATCTATGAATCATATTCCTAGGTACTATATGCCATGACACAATGTTATGAAAGGACATGAACCAATGAAACAACATTCCCATGCAACACCTTCTCCTGGTGGTGCTATATATCTATAGGCCACACCTCAATGGTCACATCATCATAAACATCAATCTCACCCCAATCGATGTTGTGAGAGTCACCATGAAGATAATAGAGAAGGTACTATAAAATAATGACATCATGTATTTGTATCATCTACGGGGGAAGCTTTATTTGATATGATAAGACTCCAACAATAGATAAAACCTCTAAAGTCCTAAAAAACTGACGAGAAAGCTTACTCCCATGACTAAGCCATCACTACCTAGGATGAGGATACACCTTCATAAAATAATGGTCTCTAACTTTGAACTCTACAGGTATCCTCCTATAATATTCATAGGACTTATAATGATCTTTCACTACCTTCATCCTATAAAATATCACTTGAACCATTTATTTCATGCTCTGCACTAATTTTAGCCATAGAATTACTGAGCTCCAAGCCCAGTCCAACACTATAGTTAATGGAAAGGTCAACCACACAAAGCTTTAAATGGTGTTATAACAATATGGATTTGAAACCATTGTTGTAATAAAACTCTACTAAAGGTATGTTCCACATCCACATACCTCCAAAATACCGGACACAAGTGTGAAACATGTCCTCAAGATTCTGAATAGTCTGCTTAGTCTGACCATTTTCTATGGATGAAAATAAGTGATAAAGAGAGACTAAGAGATAGAATCATGCTAGAGACCTCTCCACACCCAGGAGGTAAAACAGGGATCAAGATAAGACATGATAATACTTGGGACTTTGTGGAGTCTCACCATCTCTTCTAGGAACTATGTCAACAAAACCTTCACTGAACTCAACTCATTGATCACTATAAAGTGGGATGATTTCATCAAAAAATAAACTGTCACCCATATAGAATAAGAGACTCTCTAATATTGAGGTCATATATTGATGAAGTCCATAAATATTTCCTCAAAATACCAATTAGGAACATCTAATGGTTAGTGAAAACCACTAGAAAGATGGTTCTTGAACTCCAGCTTATCGTGACAAAACATTATGACAAAAACTCTGAAAGTGAATGATTCAACCCAAGCTTCCAAAGAATAACTCTCAAATCTTGGTATATCTTTGTCACACCAAGATATACCAGAAAGGGTGTGATATGGAACTCATGAAGAACCACCTCATGCATCATCAAAGGGATGAAAATCCTCCCCTTGAAGAAACCCAATGTTGTTTATCCTCAGACTAACCATTAGAGGCATCCCCAAATACATCCTGATCTCCCTATAACTCCACCTTAGAATGCACCAACTTGGACTACTATACCTATTGTATGAAATATGAATTCACTATCATCTGAAAAAGGAAACATATATTAGAAACCTCTCCCATATCAAGATTCATCAGTAAGATCTCTTCCATCACTCTCTAAGAATCTCTAGATTCACACACAACATCACTGTGTGACTTCCTAGTCAGTAGATCTTCTAAAAAAAATTACACTTTCCTAGTGTATAAAAAATATATAAGTCAAAATCCTACAAGAATTAAATTCACCATAAATATCATAAGTTTCATTTACATAGTGACAATATATATTTTGATCCCTTGTGTTCCTTAAAAACCCAAAAACAATTCTCACTGATGAGGTAATGTCATAAAAAATCCAATGAAAACTTGACTATTAACAACATGATATCATGGGATGCATAGTTATTCTCATGGGTTTGAAACTAATATAACTCATAAGAAACAACTGATCCATTCAGCATCATAAAATATCCCAAAATAAGACACAAATCATCATATAAAACCTCATACTAAACTCCCTCCTCTAGAAAATGAGGAACTAGAGCACTAAAAAATTCTACTTGAGGTAATACAAAGATTAATAAAATTGATTAGACCATTGGAATGCCTAATAGTTTTGTTCAAGGCTACTAGATGAGTTATAACCCAAGAGAAATTTTCTTTTAACCTCCTATAGTATCTTGAAATACCAAGGAAACTATGCACCTATACAACTATCTTGGGGGATTCCCAAGAAATGAATGCCTCAATATTCAAAGTATCCAAGTCTACAATATAATGGGACAAAAAATTAACCATGAAACAAACTTCATGAGATTATAATTCACACTTTGAGATTTTATAGAACAATTATTTATGATTAATAACTCCCAAAACACAATGAAAATGCTCTCTGTGCTCCTCCTCAGATGTATAGTACACAAGAATGTTTTTTATAAAAACCACCACGAACCAATCCCATAACACTCTGAAGGTTGTGTTTACCAAACCCATTAACATGAATGAAGTGATCATCACACCAAATGATGTCCCTATTAACTTTTAAGGACTATAAAAAAAATCAAAAAGTGGTATTCAGTATATCCTCATCCTTCACCCGTATCTAATGATATCTTGACTGCAGATCGATCTTCGAGAACCAATTATCACATTTAACCCAATCAAAAAAACCATCAATATATATAAAATATATATTTCTTTCAATATCACCAAATATACGTGATGATAATTGATATAGAGACACAAAATATCAACAAACTTCATTATAAATAGAATTGGAGAATCCAATGGTGGAATGCTTGGCTGAACAAAACCTCACAAAAAAAGATCACAAATAAATACCAAAAACTCTCAAAACTCAAAAGGATCCATCCAATACAAAGACATTTATATTAGATAAGTTCCTATATATAACTCTATCCCAAATTCAATCTTCTATCGAGAGGGTAATTCCACTACCTTATCCGGGAATACATTAGGATACTCTTCAATAACCCTGGGAAATAGTGCCTGCTGAGCCTATGATAAAATCAAAATTAGATAAAAAATCAAGGAATAAAATGAAATATCATAACCCTAACCCATATTAGGGCCTCCAACACTAATGGGCATTGCAATTTATCCATTAGAATCATAGAAAAATCTATGTACTAAAGAAATCTACAATATTCTTCATAGAATACAACTTGTTAAAACTAAGAATAATGTTATATGGATGTATCTGTGAATATAAGAAGTATCACTAAGAGTGGTTATACCCTATTAGTAGCTCAAAGTCTCTAAAAACATCATACATATTGGCCCAATATCAACCCAGTGTAGTCAATTCCAAGGGAACAAGAATCCTCTCCACATCAATTCCCAAATCATGAACTATGGAAGGTGATATGAACAAGTGTGTATCTCCTTAATCGAATAAAGCATGAAGCAAAGGGAAAAACAAGTAAAGATTACCTAGATGTTTGGATCACCTGACATTATAAATTCTAGAGAATTTAGCTGACCACAACTTTCTCCATAGACTCTATGTCCCTGATGGTGACCACCACCATGACTATGCTATACTCTCTAAGGATGAGGAGCATCTCAAGGCTCTCCTATAACTACAATATCTCTTATATAATAATACAAATATGGATCACCCTTCTTTTTTTCATCATTTTAAACTACCAAAATGGATGTACCTAAAGTTGAACACCTATAAAATTCCACCTTCTCAGAATGGTTGGGAACTCTAACCACTAATAACATTTCCATCCAAATTAAAAACTTTTATATGATCCCTTGTAAGGGGATTAAGAGATACCACCCCTAAAGAAATGAGATAATGAGGTACAAGACCCACACCCAGCTGCCAGAAAGATATTCTATCTAGGAAATGAGAAAACCCAGACCACATCTTTGTTATACAAGGAATCATGAAGAATCACCTCTCAAAATGATCCAGTCCTAGAAAAAATCCTCTCAACAACCAATTCTCTCACCAGCACCAAAGAAATGTTGATAAAATAAATGGGGTTACCTGAAACTATATCCCTAGATGCAAATCCTCATTAAAATTCCCCACCCTAGCCTCATCATCTAGAAATAGGTTCAAATCATAACGGAGAAGCTCCTAGGGACTGGATGACTTTGCGGTAAAAGAAGGTAACTCTTCTAGGAACTGGTCTTAGAACATCTCACATGAGACTATTGAATCCTCACAATCCATTAGGGGTAATAACCACCACTTCCTTACTACTCCATGAAGCATCACCAACACTAAAGAAAACATAGTGCTCCCTCTAAGCATGGATGTAACTAAAGGCTATCTTCAAATCCTCTATCTAGTACTCTATCAATGAGTCTGAAACAGATCCTTCATACTTCCATATAATTTGGAATTTAAAATATTGAATTGTTCTCCAAGTTTCTTCTTCATCGACCACATCTCTGTGTCAATCTATTAGCGCATCCCATTGAACATATTTAGCAAAAACTTGACGAGGAAATTGACCTAGATCCATAAATTCAAAATCAAAAACAATTCAGGTCTCTTAAACACCAGATATGAAATATTTAAGATTTAATTAATTAATTAATTATTTAGGGTTAAACCTAATTCCAAGGTCTACCCATTTAAATAATTGGTACAAAGAAGAAAAATGTGTGATCCTTTCCCTATTCAATATTTTCATATACCTTTCAAAAGGATACACCCAACGAAGATATATAGGTCCACAAAGCATTATTTCTCGAACTAGATGAATCATCAAATGCACCATTATATCAAAAAAAGTTGGAGGAAAATACATTTCCAATTGAAAAAGTATAAAAATTTCATCCTTTTCCAAAATGTTTAAACCATTGACATTAATCACCTTTTTATAAATTGAATTGAAAAAATAACACAACTTCATTATAGTATTTATGATATGGATGATCAATATTCCACGCAATGCAACTGGTAGAAGTTGTTGCAACATGACGTGACAATCATGAGATTTCATACCTATCAACTTCAAGTCCCTCAATGAGACAAAATTTTTTACATTTGAAGAATAACCTTGAGGCACTTTGATATCATGAAGACACTGAAAAAATCTAATTTTCTCCCTCTTCTATAATGTATGACAAGCTGGGGGAAGAAATGTTCGTCTTCCATTAGGGGTGGGAGTTAACTCCAAACGTATTCCCATTAATAGTAAGTCTAATCTTGCATTAAACCCATATTTTGTCTTTCCTTTAATATATAACAATGTTCCAATCAAACTATCACAGATATTATTCTCCACGTGCATGACATCAATATTATGTTTAACTTCATGATATCTCCAATATGGTAGCTCAAAAAATATTGACCTTTTCTTCCAAATATTTCTATCATTACCAGATTTCTGTGTCTTTCCCAATGTCAAATCAAGGTTTTTCACCCTCTCAAAATTCAGATCATGGGATAAAGGTTTTAGAGCAATATAAAATTCTTGTAAGCCATTGAATTACTTTTTTAGTCTTTTATAAGAGTGATCCATAGGAAAAAACCTTTGATAACCCATGTACACTGTTTTCCTCCCATGATGCAATTGACAATATGATGTATGTTGTTTGCAAAGTGGACATGCTTTATTACCTTTAACACTGTATCCAGACAAATTTACATATGCTGGGAAGTCATTTATAGTGAACAAAAGAACTTCATGCAGTTGAAAATATTCCATTTTATAAGAATCATACACCTTAATACCATCCTCCCATAAAAGTTTCAAATCATCAATCAATGGTGACAAGAAAACATCAATATCATTGCTGGGTTGCTTCGGACCAGAGATCATTATACTCAACATGAAATATTTGCGCTTCATACAAACTTTATGAGAGAGGTTGTAAATTACCAATAAAACAGGCCATGAACTATGTGTTCTTGTGAGGGTTCGGTATGGATTCATTCCATCTGTGCACAAACCAAGTCTGAGATTTCTAATTTCATTTCCAAATGTAGGATAATACTCGTCAATTTTCTTCCATTGTGGACAATCAGCTGGATGACGTATTTTTCCATCACATAACCGCTGATCAGCATTCCATATTAACCTTTTTGCATCACGTAAATTAGCAAATAAACATTTGAACTGATGAATTATAGGAAGATACCAAAATACCTTTGAAGGGATCTTTGTAATATCTACATCAGCCTGTGATTTTTCTTTCACCTTATACCGTGATGTCCCACATTTAGGACACTTTGTAAAAAAATCATATTCCTTCCTATATATCATACAGTCATTCAGACATGCATGCATTTTCTTGTATCCTAATCCCATCGGGCATAATATTTTCTTGGCCTTATAATGTGAATATGAAAGATTTTTATCTTTTGAAAGAATGTTTTTCATCAATTGTAGCAGCTCTGTAAAACTTCTGTCACCTCATCCATGTTTCACCTTCAGGTTAATAAATCTTAACTCCGCCGAAAACCCCCGTAAAATCTGTACAACCAGGATATAATGGGTTTTCAGCATCACCATATTGAATCGCAACTGTCGGTTCTATCTCAATTTGTTCTACTGCAATATTGCGAATTAGTTCTTCAATTCCATCGGAGTCACCATCTTGAGAATCATCATCATCAGTGACATTGAATCCAGTTTCACCATGCCAAATCCAAGAGATGTAACTCAGATTAAAACCATGAAAAATCGGATGATCTTTTATCTCTTTACTTTTCAACTTCTTCATATTCAAACATTTCATGCACGGACAGAAAAAAAATGTCACTACTTGGAACATTTCATTTAGAAAATTCCAAAAAGGCATCAACACCTTCCTTATATTCTTTTCTCATTCGATGTGCCATAATACAACATCAACTCATTATTACCTATAAAAAATATCAAAATTATACATCTTTTTAAGATAAGGAAAATATAGGTTTATATGAAAAACATCATAACTTGAATGTAAATCTATTTTGAAATATAAAACAAAAATATGCGTATTTAGAAAAATTTTCTTGAATATGAATTTAAAAAGAAAATATAGTTAGATATTACATTTTTAAATTCATCTTGGATCCTTTCTTCTTAAGGTTCACAAAGAATACATCCTGGTGTAACTGGATACCAAATTCACCCTTCCATAAAAAAGAAATATGAAGTATAAATATTAAAATATTTATACATTCACTACTGAAAATTACATAGATCCTAATGATTTGAAACCTCTGGACATCCCCCACCCCTCTGGAAAGCCCCACCCTATGGACACCACCCCTTCCCCCTGGACATCACCCCCACCCCCTTGGACACCACACCCACACCACTGGACACCAACCCCACCCCCTTGGACACCCCCTAAACACCACCACCCCTTTGGATAGCCCCCACCCCTCTGGACAACCCCCACCCCCTGGACAGCCCTCACCCGTCTAGACAGCCCCCACCCCCTAGGACACCCCCACCCCTCATGGACACCACCCCCACCCCTACCCCTTTGGAAACCCCCCTGGACACCCCTAAACCCCCTGGACACCCCCACCCCCTTGGACACCACACCACCCCCTAGACACCACCACCCCCTTGGACAGCCCCCACCCCTCTGGACAGCCCCCACCCCCTGGATAGCCCCCACCCCCATGGACACCCCACCCCTCCTAATAACCCTATAACACATTGATTACTCTTAAACCATCAATTTAAAAATGACAAAACATCACTAATAATAGTAGGAATGAAGGAGAAGAAGAAGTGGACGATGAAAAAAAAGAAACAAATAATAAATGAAGAAGAACATGGAATAAGTAACTTATTTAAGGAAATTCCATGGAATCCAAGAAAACCATGGGGCCTCCAATGGTTGATAGAAAATTAGAGAAAATGGAGAAACCTGGGAATCCATTCAAATTTAAAATAAAAACTCGAATGGAGAAAATCACCGTGTAAAGCCTATCATCACGACACAATGGGGTCAGGATAACTGTGCATCTTTGAAAACCATGACCTAGTCTCCCCCATAACCCACAATTTTCTCATAGTCAATGACTGGTAAAAATATATATAACAAAATAGAATCATATTGCAACACCCCTAATCTTTTCATAATTCTTGAATCCCTAAAAATCATAGTGGAAACCTCAAACATAGGCTATACCAACCCCCTTGGACACCACCCCCCATCACCTTGGACACCACCACCATCCCCTTAAACAACACTAATAAATTATAGCCTAATATCCATGAAACAATACAATAATTATGTCATAATCTCACAAACCACGACGAAATAGTAAATCATAACTGACACTTACACCCCACCCCCTTGGACACCACCCCCACCCCCTTGGACACCCCCTGGACACCACCACCCCCTTGGATAGCCCCCACCCCTCTGGACACCCCCACCCCCTAGACAGCCCCACACCTCCAGACAGCCCCCACCCCCTTGGAAACCCCCAACCATCATGGACATCACCCCACCTCCTACCCCCTTGATCACCCCCTGGACACCCCCAACCCTCTAGACAGCCCCCCGAACCCTCTGGATAGCCCCCACCCCCTAGACACCATCCCCACCCCCTTTGACATACCCACACCACCTTGGACACCCCAAGCCCCTTGGAAAGCCCCCGCACCCCCTGGACACCACCCCACACCCTTTGACACCCCCTGGACACCCCCACCCAGTTGGACAACCCACCCAACCCCCTAGACACCCCACACCCCTGGACTGCCCCCACCCACTGGACACCACCCCCACCCCTTGGAAATCCCCCACACCCCCTTGGACACCCCAACCCCCCTTGGACAGCCCCCACAATCCCCCTGGACCCCACCCCACCCCTTTGAAACCCCCTGGACACCCCCACCTAACTGGACAGCCCACCCACCCCCCTGGACACCCCCCACACCCCTGGACTTCCCCCTACCCCCTAGACACCGCCCCACCCCCTTTGACATCCAACACACCCCCTTGGACACCCCAACCCCCTTGGACAGCCCCCATACCCCCTAAACACCACCCCACCCACTTTGACACCCCATGGACACCCCCACCTAACAGGACAGCCCACCCAACCCCCTGGACACCCCACCCACTTGCACATCCCCCCACCCCCTTGGAAACCCCATGTACATGCACACACACATGATAGAACACATAAAAATTGTAAAATATCATGAAATCACTTCCATAGGTTTATTTTACTAGAAAGGAATTTAGCATGGTATAGATGAACACTATGAAACTAACCATGATTGCAAGAACAAAGAAAAATAACACCTCAACAAATTAGTTTAGGGCATCAAGGAAAAAAAACTGAAAAGGAGTCGTGTGAGGCTTACTTGAGTATTGTTAGTCAACCTGATAGATCTGATAATAATAAACATGAATAATGATGTTGGAAAAATGGGGCTGGAGGGAATGACTTCAACGAATTGATTCTAGGTTTTCCACTCGAGAGAGATGAGTCACAAGTCGCCCGATCGAAGAAAACATAGAATGACTAAATACTGGGTGCGATAAATCATTTAAAAGATTTATCATGTCATTTATTTAATAACCGCCATGATAAAATATTTTTGTAATGTTTATAAAGTCAATTATTTAATAACTGACGTAGAAAACTATTTATCATGTCAGTTATGAAATAACCAACGTGATATATGTCGCTTTCTACTAACGTGATAAATTTCCGAGATTGGATTTATCACGTCGGGTTTTTATAACTGACGTGGTAAAGTGCCGAGCATTCCTTTATCATGTCGGTTATTTTATAACCGAGGTGATAAAGCAGGCCAGAGTCGATTTTCACGTCGATTATACAATAACCGATGTAAAAAATCTAATCTCTGTATATTTTACGTCGTTTATAAAATAACCAATGTAAAATATGGATCTTGATTGATATATCATGCCAGTTAGAAAATAACCAACGTGATATATCAATCATTACATCTTTTCACGTAGGTTATATAGAACCGACGTGAAAAATGACAACATGTTAAATTTTTTTCCACTAGTGTATCCTAAAGTACAATATAAATATTTTAACAATTCAATTGTATGTTATACATTTCAGGAGGATAACCATGCATTTCATATATTAATATTACATCATTTTAGATAAATATTGAATACATTTTAATCTAATAAATTCCCAAGGACCATAAGGATTTGGTGTCTTAAGAGGATAGATACATAATCATATTATTTCTTAAAATATCTTCAATATCTTTTATAAAGATCTTATCACATAGTACACTTCTTATACATAACCTAATTAAAAACATTATTCCTAACCCATGGAAAGAAAACATAAGAAAGGATTATATCATATGATCAGGAAGTATAAACACAAGAGATTCCAATCAATGTACATAAGTGAGCATAAGATAAACAAAAGGGTATGAAAACATGATCCTAACTTATAATAATCATAATAAATTAGTCAAAGATCATTAATCATAAATCATTTCATAAATATTTTATATAACATGAAAAAATTCATAAGTATGCAGAATCATAAATAATCAATCATGATCCATGAGGGCATATCAAAAAACAGAATACATTAGTTTTTAGAATTCACATGATTATAGAAAATCATTTCCATAGCCAAGGTTCAACATGAAGGTTATAATAGTGGATTATGCTCACTCCTCATTCCATTATTTCCTTAGTCAAAGTTCACTCTAAAGACTATCACAGTGGATATATTCCCTTACTGAACTGGTTCCACTCTATATTCTAGTTCTTATTATCTCATGAGATATCCAGCTTTACCTAATACATTGGAGGGCTGTATAATTATAGTCTCACTCATCACATAATGAAAACCATACATATCTGTGGAATAATATATAAAAAATCCATCGTATCATCATATAATAACCCATTTAAAGGAAAAAAGTTTCATAAAAATTTAATCATTTAATCATTACACAACTCATGATAAAATATGTTACATAATGGTTTCATCACAATTTAATTACCTATGGGAAAAAAATGATCTTCATAGAGCCATCCTTAAATAATAATCATCAAAATAAATTTAGATAAATAATGTGGATGGTATCATAAGTTCAAATACTCAGTGAACCATAAAAATCCTTAATGGTTGTTTTCATAAATGAAAAATACCTTTAAAATATCTTTTGAACCTTTCTTTGAAAACACGAGAAAATTTATTTATCTTTTGATAAAATTTTAACTAAAAATTCATAGAATATTGATAAAATCATTTTCTTTTAAAATAATCATGTAAAATTTTAAAGTAAGATTCAATGTAAATAATGGTCATGATGTTAATAAAACCTATTCACATTTTATTTGTTATAATAAAACATTCTTTTCAATCCTTCATAAAAATAAAAAATGACTTGTTTCAAAAAATATTTATTTAAAAATATTTAATTTTAAGAATTTATAAATAAAGTAAAATTTAGTGAAAATAAACATATTAAAATATTTCATGTTTAGGTATGAACATTCATGAAAAAATTTTGAATAGTATTTACATGGAAGAAAAAGTTCATTGACCAAAAAAGGAATAAGGTAAAATTTTATTTTAAAAACATTTTAGCAATCATTTTAAGTAACAAAGAGAGGAAAATGGTACTAATACATAATAAATTACGAAATAGTCAGAAGAGAAAAAAATATATGGGGTTTAATGGCCATGATCCATATAATTTCCCTTAATATAAATTTAGCTTAGACAACCTCAAAAAGAATTGAGATTGTAACATAAAACCTTACCTCAAGTTCTATCTTTCTTAATACACATTAAAATATCCTATATAATAAATATATATTTCTTATACATATATTCTATAAAAATATTCATACTTAACTTAATATGTATTATTATTTTATAATTTTTTTATTATCATTTTATTAACAATTTCTTCATAAAAATGAACATTCGGGGTAAAAACTGGTCCATTTTCTCAAAAGGTTTTGGTTTGATGGTTCTGAAACATGCATCTTGGTCATGGTTTCATCATATCTAGAATATTATTAATGAAATAAGTATCATATTTATTTATTATATAAACTTTTATAACTATTCATATAAAGTGGTGATGAAAACAGAATCACATCGCTGCGTGGAGGTGATAGTCCACACGTACGCATGAGCGATGTTATCATTTTACAATGAATGGAAAGGTAAGAAGTTAGATAATATATTATAATTATAGAAGAATAATTATTTCATAAATTTCATGAACAAATATAAATACATCATAATTACCAACCATGAATGATGGTGATTGAAAATGAATCATATCCTTATGCGAAGGCGATAGTATACACGTACGTACGAGCGATACTTTCATTACTCATTTTATGGAAAGGATGTGAAAATGGTTGATACATAATTATAATATAATATAAATATAATGAATATACTAAATTAAATATTTTACAATTGATACAATATAATTATATGAGGTATAAGTATAAATAAAATTGAAAGTACTTGGTTAAGAGTTATAAGTCTTCATATAGAGACATCCTTTGGATTACACCTTAAGCTTTGAAAGGTTGTTATTATGATCAAAAAATGAAATATAAGAAGTGGGGATGGATTTTAAGAATGTATTATGATGGGTATTTTCCAATATTTAAGACTTATTAACTATGAAGAAAATAGGATAGGTGGTATCCTTTTATAACGAAGGGAGATGAAAAATTACGATTTCTTCAAAATATTAAAATATAATAATGTATTACTCAAGTAAATTTTCTCAAAAATGAAAATTATTAAAATAAAAAAAAGATAATTTCTAAACAAAATTAACCAATAAAATTAAATCAAGTGTTTTGTGATATCCTAAAACTTACCCCTTAGGTTAACCCTCGACAAACCATTTTAACCCTAATTATGGTAACAAAATCTTATAGTTTTTATTATTCAATATGAAAAAATTAGTTAATATTATTAAGTTATAATAATTATTCTCAATAAAAATATTTAATCCCTTTTAAAAGATTAAATTTATATGAGTTTTATAAATTCATTTTAAACCAGTGCAAAAAAATACAACCAAACCGTTTTTTTTGCAAAATGCATTTTAAGAATAAAACTGAGTTTACCTTCATTACTTTCCCTAGAAAAGCTACCAGATGAATGTTAGAATATTTTATTAAATATATTTTCTAAAAATTTAATTAAAAAATTAATCAATACATATCAATTTAATTTTTTATGATAAAAACATGTTGTTCATATAATTTTTTTTAGAAAAACATCTCTTTTTTCCTTAAAATTCATTTATTTTAATTTATATCCAATTAAAAACTAATGAATTAATTTCATAAAAATTTAAAAAATATTTTTTCATAATTAATTTAGTCTTATTAATAACATCCAATCCAATTACTAGGAAATAACTTTAACATTAAATAATAAAATTTTTATAGTATATCACAGTTCATTTAAACTTGGCGTTGTGTGTGAAGAACTTTATCAAAGAAATCTAATTTATTTAAAGAGAAATATATCATAAAATATTATGGTGTTAAATTATACCCCATTAAAATAAAATTTTCCATTAAATTTCATTATTCTAATACAAATAACTATACATACTTCTGCCTCAACACATCTTTAGGTTCCTATATAGCTTCCTAAAATTTATGGTATTACCAAAAAACTTTGACCACCTGAGTGGTCTTGTTTTACATAAAGTTATCCCTTTGATCCAAATTTTCCAATGGTTGTTACTCATAAAATATATCATGCTCTAGTGGAATGACCTTTGAGTTTAGAACATGTTAAGGATCATGTATGTACTTCTTCTGGAGATATATATTGAACGCATCTTGATATTCATAGAGATTTAGTGGATGTTATAAGCGATAAGAAACACCCTAAACTACTATCAAGAATTTCAAAGAGACTGATATTTCTAGAGATAAATTTTACTATCATGACCAAAACCTAAACAGGTCTTGAGCCATAACTAACCCAAGCATGCCTCTATAGGTCAGGGGATAGAAAACAGTGTCGAAAGAAAAACTAACATAGGTAGGCCTTTTTCTAGAAACTTTTACACACACACACACAATCCTCTCACGGAAGAAGTGCACATGGAAAAAGAAGTAAAAATATACAAAAATTAGAATGTAAATAATTTATGAAAAGCATATAGGGTTTACAAGACTATGATAATAAAAACTAAAAGTAAAGGGGAATCATACACCCCCAACCAAAAAGATGTCCCAACCTGAAAAAGCTAGAAAGTAAAATATAGAGAGAGCCCATTTACTGATCTCCAAGATGAAACCACCATATTAGGTCTCAAGCACCTAGTATCTCTTATATTATCTGAAGTCACTTCTGACTTTTCCTTCATCTACATAATACACAATACGTGTGGGAAAAACCCATGAAGGGGTGAGCATACACATACCCACCAAGACACCCAAAAAGATGACATGGGGAGTAAATATTAGATAAAAAAGGAATAAAATGATAGTAGATAGTATATATGATTTTTATCAACCCAAAAAAATAGAAAGTGTAACCTTATCCAAGAACAAGGGGCTCAATAAGGTGTATATATGAACTACACTTCAAGTCTTTTCCACCCACAGTATGATAAAACCCTTATCTAACCATAAGAAGATAAACATGAAAAGAACATGTAATACCCATTGTGACTTCACAACCCATGGTAGGAGAGTAACCAAATCCAATGGTGTGGATATATATGTATATATATTCTCAGAAAAATAATCCCAAATGAGAGAGAAAGGGGATCTTTATCTCAAAGATCATACTAGGAAAAAGTGTTTCTAGCATTTCCAAAAGTCCATCAACAATTCCCAATATCTCATGTGTCTTCCCAGAAGTAACCATGCGAAGTCCCATTCCTCGTCACTATACTGCACATATAAGGGAGAAAGAAATCCAAGCAGATGACCCACACCATAGTGCATCATTGGGGTTCCACTGTATAAGTATCCACAGAGGACTCATTCCCAGGATAATGTGGGGTTCTACTCTAGTGTCATGAGGACACGTGCCCTATATGACAGAGGGTTCCACTTAGTAAGTAGAGGACCTACACCCAAAATGATGGGGGTTTCCACTCAATAGGTAGAGTACCCACACCTTGGTGTGATATAGGGTTCCACTTTGGTCATAGAGAACCCACACCCTAGAATATAGGGGGTTCAACTCTATAGGTAGAGTACCCACACCCAAGATGATGGAGGTTCCACTCTATTGTCTCTGGCAATCCTTCACCTAATCACTTCCATCATCAAGAATTTCCTAAATAATCATTGTGCCCGAAATATATCACATTATATACCAAAAGACACTATTAAGGGAACAATCACGCTCTATGTAGAAAAACACTCAGTATAGGCTACTCATGATCTGAAATCAGAGTTCAAATGAAGGAGATACAAAAGATCGAAGTTCCCTTAAAAGGTGACAAGGGGTACACAAAATTTGAGGGGACCAAAATAGTGTATGGCCTTTCTCTGTCACATAGTCTTGTACCTATAAGTACATGACATGGAAACAATGTAGATATACATATCATGTGGAGAAACAAAATGACATTACCATGTCACTTGGGGCCTCGACTATGTTCTTGGACATGTCTGTGTATCCATCTTGTGTCTGTCTACTCAATCTGTGTCTATGTATATTGGTACATAGCCCGCCCATCCATGATCATGCCCATGTAATCTTGGAGTACATGATGATTCTTCTATAAAAATTTCATACAGGTTTTGGGGATCTCACATGGCATGCGATACTTATAATCCACTAAAACCCTAGCCACCATAGCCAGGGACCAACATGCCATGTGTTATTTGAACTAAAAGATGTGTAGTCGAATTTTTTCTAGAAATATATATCCAAAATCCACACTTTTAATCCATTCATTCTATTACATATCTCACCTCTACAACATCAAAATTCAGTCAATCTAGTCCATATCTATCATTTTAGGCCATCTGGTTGGTGGAAATCAGTTTTCATTGGTCTTTATAGGTTTGTTGCACATCCCAAATGACTCCAGTCCTTCCACCATAAAATTTTAGATCTTATATAATAAAAAATATCACCCACATCCCTTAATATATCAATAAACACCCCTAGTTTTTTTGACCCAGCCCTCGCATGCAGACTCATCACAATTCTGGATGTCTGATCGAGCTTGACACCACCCAATGATGTTGAATCGGGACCACGGGGTCCAACCAGTGATTAACATGAAGAAATTGAGGGGGAAAACAAAAAAAATGTTTATCAATATTTTCCAAGTGTTCATGGACAAAAATCAAGAACGAGTATATATAGGGTTATAAAACCAAAGAATAATCAATTAAATCAGTACACGAGCACATGTAAAGGCCAGAATTAGTGAAGATAAAAGGAGGGGATTGATCTTCTCAATAAATTTTATCAAAATGGGTGTAATACATAAATTAATGAGTCCTACAAATAAATTGGATTATTTTCCATTGAATAAATCAATCACCAATGAATGAAAGAAGTCATTCCACTCACTGTGTTCCAATCTGTTATAATCTAGAGTTTCTTCATCGTCCAAGGTGATTCTGCCAATAGAAGTAGATGAGGATAAGCTCTTGATAGTCATGGGGTAATAAGACTAAACCTAGTAAAATTTGCATGAAGATATATTTACATTAAAACTAAATTAGGCTATTCAACTAAATTAATTAAATTAAACACTCAATTAATTCACTAAACGTACCGCCAATGAGCGAGATATCTAAATGCCATACGATGACCTATTTTAGGTCACACTTGGGGTAAAAACATGTTATAAACTCAACCATGGTATTATATTTAGGATCAAAGATTTTGTTTAAGAGTTATCCCATTTTATTTAATAAACTGCACATTTGTAATACAGAATATATTTAATATTATTATAAAATGAATTTTGCAAACACGGGGGCTCTGAATCACATGCTATATTAGCACCTGACTTTGGGAATATATGTAGAAATATTTTAACATCTTATAAGGAAAAAACAAGGTTTCAACATCATTATATCATTAAATATTTTCATCCCCAAAAATAAAAACTAAACAAAAAACTTCAGATACTGAGCCCACATCTAGCTCTCATGATCCAAAGATCTCTCAGGCACATTCCCATGCTTCCACAAAAAAACAAGGGGATAGTCTACAAATGTAGTTTAATTTTTTGTCAATCCTCAATCACTAACAGGTGCTCCACAAAGGTGGATTCATCCTTGATGTCCAACTCACCCCATTTGATGATGTGCGTAGGTTCTTGCACATATATCCTCATCTATGACACATAGAAGACGTCGTTCACATGCTCCTGCTATGGGGACAGGGAGAGGTATTAAGCAACCTCACCAACCCTCTATATAATATTGAACATCCTGAAGAACCTTGGGTATATCTTTCCTACTTGGCTTAACCTCTACTATCCATGTCATGGGGAGAATCTCAAGAAAATATGGTCTCCCTAATCAAACTATTAAGGCCTATAGTGGTGATCTGTGCAAGATTTATGCCAACTTTGGGCCATCCTCATCCACTCAAAAATGACCTACACCTTCTCCATCGCCACATGAACTAACTCTGGAACCACAAGAGATGTCTCACAAATCTTTATCCAGCATAAGGATGACCTATAGGGTGTCCCATACTGGGCCTCAAAATGTTCCATGCCAATGGTAGAGTGGTATACATTATTGTATGTAAACTCTACCAATGTAAAATGATCCTACCAACTATAGAAATAGTCTAACATGCAAGCCCTTAGCATGTCTCCCGACACCTGGATAGTGTGCTTGAGCTGCCTATCTATCTTGGGGTGAAAGGCTATACTCATCCTCATATGGGTCTCTAATGAATCCTATTGGAATCCCCAAAACTCTAAAATAAACCATACATCATAATCAGAGAAAATCATCAAGGGAACCCCAGGGAGGTGAGAAATCACCCATATGTACAACTATCCCAAACTCTCCACTGAGATCTGCTCTCTGATAGAAATGAAGTGTTACAACTTCTTGAGTCGGTAAAATATAACCCATACAGAACCATGGACCTTATCTATACATGGAAAACCTATAAAAAATTCCATGTATATGCTATCCCACTTCCACTCTGAGATTTTAAGGGGATGCAATAGTCTTTTCAGATTATGGTACTTAGCCTTCACCTGCTAAAAGGTGAGGCACTGAGGGATCAACTCAGAAAAAAATGACTCATGTCGGACAAAAAAAAAATCCATTTAAGTTATTTTTACATATTAACCACTACGGTATGTAAAAATAGGGGATAAGTGTGGAACTCTCACATCACCTCCTCCAACATTGTGACTGGAACCACCATCCATCCCAAGAAAATGATGACTTGATTCCCTACTTTATAATATACATTTGGTGAATATCATATTGATATATGGTCATGAAAGACCTCATAGTCAATGTATCCAAACTGGGACTCTCTCACATTCTTGAGAATAGGAGGAGTCAACACCATCCACTGAAGAAAAGCTTTACCTTCATGCTCTACCAAGGTAAACTACAAGGAATCCAATTTCTCTGAAGCCTCATACACCAAGAGAGCCAAAGACTTCCTACTAAGAGAATCTCTTACCACATTTCAATTCCCTAGAGTATATAATATCTTTAAGTCATAGTCATGTTGTAACAAAAACCAAAACCACTATCTCAGGTTCATGTCTCTCTATGTGAAGATGTAATTGAGACTTAATGGTTCGGGTAAACCATAAAGTACTCCCCCAGAAGGTAGTGCCTCCACATCCTCATGGTGAAGGCCATAACTACCAACATTAGGTCATGAGTCACATTGTTTCTCTTATGGGTTATAAATTGTCTCAAACCATATGCAATAACTACATGACTATGAAACACACAAAGCCAAGACAGGATCCTGGGGAATCAAAATACACTACGTACTCTATTCTCTCCTATGGTAGTCTCAAAAAAGGAGAAATAATTAGCTCAAACTGTTTGAAGGCTCTCTAGAACTACTTAGTCAAGGTAAATGGCTACCCATTACACATCTGGGTGGTTAAAGGGGATTCAATTCTGGAGAAGTATCCAATAAACCTCCTATATTAACCAGCCATAACAAGAAATATCCGCACCTCTGATATTCTCTTGGGTGGTTCCCAAGAAAGAACTACATAAATCTTCTCCAGGTCCACGACTAAACCACACTTAGAGTTGACATGCCCCATAAAGTGAACCACGTGAATCCGGAACTAGGGAATCAAGAATTTAACATAAAATTGATTCTATAAAAGAAAATATAGAACCTAAATATTGTTCTCTTCATGTTACTCCTCCGATGTAGAGTAGATTAGTATGTTGTCGATGTAGACCACTGAAAAATGGTCCAAGTATGACTGGAATACCCAGTTCATCAAATCCATAAACATGATGGGGGTATTTGTCACACCATAGGCTATCACCAAGAACTCATAGTGTTCGTAGCAATATTGGAATTCCATCTTTGGAATATCAGCATCCTAAACCCTCAACAGTTAGTAGTTGAACCTAGGATTGATCTTAGAGAACCATATCACACCTCACAACTAGTCAAAAAGATCATTAATCCTAATAAATGGGTACTTTTTCTTTATCATGGCTTGGTTTATGTAGAAATAGTCCACAAATCTACAATCACCCATAAACCTTTTTCATGAAAAACACTAGAGCAACCCAGGTGAACACACTGAGTCTTATGAAGCCATACCTCTATAGACCCTCCAACCACACCATTAGCCATCGAATCCCCATGAGTTCATCCGATTTACTAATGAAAAAATCAGTCCATCCCGGTGAAAGTATATATATAGGTCCATCTCATGGTAGAGAGGTAAACCTAATACATCAAAACACCTCACCATCATTGGAGGGATCTGAGAGCTCATAAAATCCATTTCTCCAATGGTGATACTATCTAATAGATAAGTAGAATATAAATTCTTATAGATGAGCACATTTTTATTTTTTGGGGGAATAACCCCCCCCCCCCCCAATAGAGGAAAACTCCATCCATTAACCAGATAGCACTACCAAACTCACTGGAAGAAATCATCTGAACATGGATGGATGAAGACCAATATATACTTTGGAAAACATCATAGGGTCTCACTACCATTATAGAAAGATTTGTTGTGAGGCTCTCTCTCTCCTCATAGAGTGAGGTCACCCCATTCGCAGGAACATGTGACTACTGATCCATTCTACAGGATCCTCCAACACAAATATTGAGCGAAAGGGACTCCTCTGGTATCTATAGGTCTCAAATAAGGGCTATGAATAGGGAAATGTGACTTTAAACTTCATACTAACAACTGATTCTAGAGAAATTATGGCATAGGTCGTACCCTGAACCAAATATGAGCCTCCCAGCTAGAAGTCCCATCCACCAATAGCTCATCCTTTCCCTTGACTACCTTCTTTCCTCATCCAAAAACAAATTTGAAACCCCATCACATCCACACAACCAAAACTTAGATGTCAAATGGACTCATCCACCACACCTTGAAACTATCCGCTCTAGGTGCCACTGATTCACCCTCATAGTTTTTGAATCGCGTAACAAGAACATGTATCAAAGAGGGAACACAAAAACAATATGAACAGATTAGAAGGTGTTATAACCCCTTCTAAACACATTATTAGTTTTTATGAGGAACCACCGCTAATGTGCCTGCCTACTATTTTTAGAGGTGGTTTTGAGGAACAACTAGTAAAATAATGCAAAATTTAGCAGCAATTGCATTAGAGGAAGTAAAACCCCAATCTAATGTCTCCAAATAATCTCATTTTATAGGGGGTTTTAACCCCCTCTAATATATAAGTTGATTTAGTAACAGTTTCTAACCACTGCTAAGTGGGTGATATATCATATGTTAGGGATGGTTTGTAGAACCACCTCTATTTAATGCCCAAATAAAGATGGTTATGAGTAACTCCATTTGAGATGATCTAAGAAATATTTTTAGGTGGTTGATTACAACTGCTACTAAATATTTATTTTATTTTTTAGTTAAACATCAACCCCTCCAATTCTTCCCGTGTGATACCCCCACCTCACTGCCCAGTTACCTGCAACCCACCACCCCAGCATCCAGTTCCCAGGTGCCAACATCCCTTTGATTACCTTCCCCCTATGCCCCCTCATCCAGTTCCCTCCCTCCGGTTCCCTTCCCCCCCATGTTCCCCTTATTCCCTACCCTAACTATGGTTCTTTCCCCCCTTCCAAGACACATTGTATCCACCCTCGCCTATCAATGAAAAGTGTCACTCATGTCCCAAAAGCCCTCTTTCAAGTATCTATCCACATGAAATGATGCTACTACGGGGTTTAGAACCCCTCACCTTCACCACATATCAGAGCGCCTATTCTATAGAGCTAAGAATTGTTTTCCGTTTTGTATGTACAAAAATTATTATATATATATATGCATTAGCATGAAAATTCAAATAAATATTATTTGAGTAAATATTTAAATATATATAAATAAAAAACCAACATGTATATATTTATATGAATTAAATTATATATATATATATATTTATACTACATGTTTATATATTTATATTATAATAAATTTATATTATATTCAATTTATACATTTATTTAAACTATATGTTTTATGTGTGTATTTACATACATTTGAGTAAATACATATTATGTATATATTTATTTAATATATTTATATAATGTATTTAAAAATATATTCATATAATGTATTTCAATATATATATATATATTATAATGAATATTAATATAAATTTATTTTTATAAATTGTATAATATTATATATAATTAATATTATATGAAACACATATATGCGAAATAAAATTTATACAAATATTTATATGTTATATTATTAATATTATATGAAATTCAATTTATAGAAATATTATATATGAAATAAAACTTATACAAATATTTAATTAATGATATATGAAAAACTATTTATAGACATATTTATATAATGTATTTCAATACATATATTTATTATTATTCAGGTTAATATATATGTATTTCAATAAATATAATTGTATAATATTATGCACATTAATATATATTTATTTTTATAAATTGTATATCGTATAATATTAATTATATATAATATAAAATAATGAGAATATTATTTAAAAATATATTTATTATTACTTTAATATAAATTATAAAACCACAAGCTTGTGTTTTTATATGATATTTTTTTAAATAAATTATATTTATGTATATATTTAAGTAATATGATTATGTATTTATGTTATATATAATTAATATTATATGAAATTTAATTTATAGAAATAAACATTTACAAATGTACATACAATTATATTTATGTATACAAATAAATACAATTAAATACAATCTTATAATTGAAAATATATAATATAATTAAATGATATATATATATATTTTAACAAAACTAATTTATAATTAATATGGTATACTGAAATATATATGAAATAATTATATAATATATATAAATTTATATATAATAAATTATTTATAATATAATATATATAATATAAATAATATATACATATATATATATTTATTTACTTTGTCTATATTATATTTATTTGTGTACATAATATAATATAAATGTACTTATACATAAATATACAATAAAAATGTATTTAATATAATATATGCATAATATAAATCATAATATAAATGTATAGTATTTATAAAACCATATATAAATTTTATAAATTTGTATAAATATATTTATAATTAAATTTATATTATGTATACCAATATTTATATATGTGTAAATTTTTGTTTATATGTATAAGTGTTTATTTAAAATATTTTATATAATGTCTTTAAATATATATATATATATATTTATAATTCATTTAACTACATATATATAATGTTTATGTAATATATATATTTACACCCATACATACGCACCCACACACATATATTATAAAATTTAAATTTATATGACATTTATTTTAAAAAAATAAATACAAATTTATAGGCGGTTAAAAAACCTCTCTAATCAAAGGGGTTAGTGGGGGTTTATGAACCATATCTAAGGTCATATATTAGAGGGGGTTTTGAACCCATTCTAATTTAAGACGTTAGAGAATATTTTGAACCCCTACTAATTTCATAAAAAAAGGGTTGAAAATCCCCTATAATAAAAGGGACTAATGACAGTTCATAAACCCACTCTAATTTAGAGAATTGAGGGGACTATAGACCTCTAATATTTCCTTTAAAAAAAATTCAGGTTATATATATATCCTCTAATATCCAAATGAATATTATATATATGGAGCCTCGAAAAACTAACTGAACATATAGGGACACAGATTATTAATGTAGTGGAGGTTTTGACACAACTTCCTCTAAAATCCAACCAAATATAATAAAGAAAAAATGATAAGAAATTTAGAGGGGGCTGTGAACCACCTCTAAATTAGACTATTAGAGAGGGCTGTGCATAACCCCCTATAAAATGAATTTAGTGGGGGTTGTGCATAACCCCCTTTAAAAAACCGCCACTAATCTATAGTTTTTTGTGGAAGTATCCATATTCATCACATGTCTAATTACATGCTATAACATCTCTATAAAATGACTCTATCAACACCAAACATTATCCGAGATAGGTCTCACCATGAGGATCACCATCAAAAGGGGGTCCTATCTTTGTAGGATATCCAAACCATTGGATCGATCCCACCCTCAATCACTTGAGAAGGGAGTCTATATCACAAGATATCCTAGGAAATCTCTACATTTAGAACCTACAATGCACACTCAACATGGGAGTGTCATCTGCTGGTTCCACCAGAACCAAATACTACTTGAAGAGCACTGGTTATGAGTGAAACATATGATTAGTTGGGATCTATAAAAGTATGAAAACTCAAATCACCAACTCAAGACAAACCTCTATTGGTTGGGGATCTAGATCATCGAAAAGCCTCACCAAACTCTAGATATAGAAGTCATGGAGTGTGATTCTCCTATAACCATCCTCAACCTACTCTATTGGTATAGTCTATTGCTCGGCAGGTGGGGGCACTACTACCTGCCTGCCTGGAGAAAATATCTAATGGGACAAACACTGAACTGAAGCCTCATCACTTATCAGAACTTTTTCATGATTTGAAACTAGTATCCTGGATAGCTGTCATCACGAAGGTATCCTAAAAATTTACTCCTGATGTACCACAGTCAGATGAGCATATATATATATATATAATGGGGAGCTAACTGAAGAAGAAAATTAAAATAGTAAGTCCTATATGATGCATGTACCATTGAACCCTTTAAGCAATGTCTCAGTACTTCGAGTCGATAAAAAGATAGTCATGTTCCTGGTTAATTGATACAATGGATACCCATACCTGCACTGGGTTCCCTAGCCCGAGAGCTGCACTCGAGACACTTTGACTCTATTTCTATAAATCCCAACCAAATCCTTATAAGGAGAATTATCTAAACACAGTTATAAGGATAAAAAAAATCTATGATATCGATTATTCACTAACCTAGCCTAAATGGGAATCGATCCGAAACTACCATAAGCCCTCCTCCATAAGCTAGCTATTGGTGACCAATGCTTATGGTACAACTAACATGGGGATGCCTTTTCCATGAAACCTATTTGCACACACACAACCCACTAAATATATAAGTGTATAGGAAAAAATAAGTAAAAATAAAAAACATTTAGAAATTAAACAGAGAATTCAAAACATATAGGGTGTACTAAGGTATGAAAATGAAAACTAAAAAGTAAATGGGGGAAATACATGCCCAAAGAGAAAGATGTCCCAACATGAAAAAATAGAAAGTAAAATGATGAGAGGGACCGAATCCTTATCTATAATCTATGACCACTATATATGGTCCCAAGAACCCAGTTTCCCTAAGCTCTACTGAAGTCACCACCAACCTGTCTGCCATTTTCATAAGTCACACCACGTTTAGGCAAAGCCCATATAGGGGTGAGTATATACATACCTAGTAGGATGAACCAAAAGTTTAAAGGGGGAGCAATAATAGATAATAAAGGAATATAAAGATAGTAGATAGTATATATGTTGCAGATAAACCCAATGAAAGTGGAAGATTAACCTTGTCCAAGAATAATGAGATCAACACAGTGTGTAGATGAACTACACGTCAAGTATTTTATAGCCATAATGGGAGAGTAACCTCATCTAACAATGAGAATATAAACGTAGAAATCATGTGGAATACTCTTCACATCTTCATAACCCATGATAGGAGTGTAACCAAATCCAAAGGTATAGATACAAATTTCTATATATGATCAGAAAAATAACCCCAAATGTGAGAGAAAAGGGATCTACATCTCATTGATCAACCTAGGAAAAAGAGTTTACAATAGTTCCACAATCCCATCAATGATACCTATAATATCACACGTCTACCCAAAAGTAACCATGTGAAGGAACACACCTCATCAATATTCCGCACAATCAATGTGGCACAAAAATGAAGTAGAGGACGTCTTCCCTAGTTTCTTAGGGGGTTCTACTCTGTAAGTATCCATAGAGTACCCATTTCTAAGATGATGGGGGGGGGGGGGGGTTCCACTCTATTGTCATGAGTTCGCAGGCCCTATCTGATAAGGGTGTTCCACTTAGTAAGTTAAGGACCCATGTACAAACTGATGAGGGGTACCACTCTATAGGTTGAGGACCCACAACTAGGTGTGACAGGTGGGTTCCACACAATAGGTAGAGTACCCACACCCAAGATGATGGGGGGGGGGGGGGGGGGGTTCCACTCTAGTGTCTTGGTGACCATCTCCTTGATCAATTCCATCATCATGTGTTTCCTAAAAAAGTTTCATGCAAGATACATTTCATATCATATCCAAAAAATCCATAATAGTGAGAATTATCATGTTGTACATGAAAAAAGTTCAGGATAGGCTACTCATGGGAAAAAAATCCAAGTTCAAATAAAGAAGATACAAAATATTGATGTTCTCTAAAAAGGATCCATGGGGCACACAACATGTGAGGGGACCCGCATGACATATTCCCCCACTCCATCACCTAGTCATGTCCCTAGAGTAAAAAAATCACCAACTGTGTAGGGATACATGGAATTTGGTGGAACTAAATGGAATGAGCATTCCACTTGGTATCCTTACCATGTGCTTGTCTGTGTTCTTGTATCCATCCCTAGTCTATTTTCTCAAGCAATGTCTGTGTCCTTTTGTACATAGTGTGCCTGGCTGTGCCTGTGCCCATGTACTCCCAGAGTTCATGATGAGTTTTCTAGCATGAGGTCACCCATGATGTGGGGATCCCATACAACGTGTGATAATTACAAATCAATGAAACCCTATCCACATTGGCTAGGGTCTGACACACTGTGTGTTCTTTAAACTACACAGTGTGTAGTTGGCATTTTTCTAGAAATCCATATATAAGATCCACAATTGAAATATAGAAATTATAAAACAAATATAACCTCCACACCATCCAAAATCGGTGGATCTAGTGTAAATCAATCGTTTATGGCCTAATTATGGACGAAAATTGGTTTCCATTGGTCTTTGTAGGTTCACCACATGTCTTAAATTTCTTGAGAACATTAATTATCAAATATTTGATTTAAAATCATTAGAAAGATCAACCACATCCTGTAATCCATCCTTAAAAACCCATTGATTTTCAATCCACCCCTCCCATGTGGATTCTTTGTGATTTTTGAGATCCAAATGGCCTTTATACCACCTAATATTGTTAATCTAGGACTGAAAGGTCCAACCAGTGACAAATGTGAATAAATTGAGGGTGAAAAACATAAAAAATGTATATTGATCATCTCTATGAGTTCTTAGAGAAAACTAAAGAGTGAGGATATTTGGGATTAGAAAACCAAATAATAATCAATTAAATTGGTACACTGGCACATGAAAAGGTGATAATTTGCATAGATCAAAGGAGGGGATTGATCTACTCAATCAATTGAATCAAAATAGGGATAATACACAAACTGATGAGCCCTACCTAGAAATTGTATTGTTCTGCATTGAATAATACAATCTCTAATGAATGGAGGAAATCATTACATTCATTGCATTTTGATGTTCTTCGATCCAGAGTTTTATCATCATCCGAGGTGATTCTTCCAATGGAAGGTGAGGAAGAGAATCTCTTGATGGTCTGAGGGGACAACACTGGGAAAATATCCCTGAAAATATAATTGAACAAATAACAAATCAGGATATTTAATTAAATTAATTAAATTAATAATTTAATTAATTCACTGAACATACCACCAATGGGGGAGATATCCAAAAGCCCGGTGATAAATTATTTTAGGTCACTCTTAGGGTAAACAACGCATTCTAGACTCAAATGTGGTGTCATATTTCTAATCCAAACTTCTGTTTAAGAGTTATCTCATTTTATTTAAGAAACTACCCTTGTGTAATATAAAATATATTTAATATTTTTATAAAATTAATCTCAGTCACATGAGGTCCCAGAATCATATGCTGTCTCAATGTCTAGATCTGGAAATATATGTAGAAATATTTCAAATTATTAAAATGAAAATACTATGTCACTATATTTACTTTATTTTTAAAGATCAAAACCTTATTCCATGACGAAAGTTTTAGGAATACCTTCTCATAAACTTTAAAATATAGATATCATCGATGATTATGAGTATAAATTTCTTTCCAACATTTATATTCCCTAATATTCTATGGAATAGATATAATTTTATCTTCCATTTCCTTAGCTATCATAGGTCCCAATAGCTTTTCTCTCTCTAAATTTATCCAATAATTTTGCAGTTATACGCTTATTACCATATATGGATTCATAAGGATCCATATGAATACTTGATTGAAACTTATTGTTTTAAAAAAAATCTACCATATAAATTTGTTGATACTAACCACATTTAAAATTCACAGAATATTCGATCAACATATCATATAGGGTTTTAATAGTCCTCTAATACTATCCCTTCATCTAAGGATGATATAAAGTACTAAACCTCAACACTGTATTCAGATCCTACTGAAGACGTCTCCAAAACATAAAGTTAAACCTAAAATATTGATTATATACTAGTGAGAGTGGTACTACATGTAATATAGCCACTCAATGTATATCCTCTAATTTTTATCAGGAGAAAAAAAAATTCTCTTATAGAAATTAGGTGTGATAAATTTATAAGGTGATCGATTACTACCCAAATAACATTATTCCCTTTAGATGTATCGGGGAGTCCCATGGTGAAATTCATGGAAATTGTTTCCCATTTCCAATGTAGTATGGGTAATGGTTGTAAAATTACATTAGAATCCTATCTATGAGCCTTAAATTTATTATATACGATCCATCAATATATATTCTCTATAATTTCTCTTTTTATGTTATACTAATAGAAATAATCTTTCATGCCTTTATACATATTCGTACTTCTAATACGAATAAAGAATGATGATCTATTAGCTTAACCCAACAAATACTTCAAGTCTAGTATTTATGGGGTATATACTTGGTTCCTGAACCTTATAATTACATCACAATTATGGATAAACTTAGGAACATTTATCATCTTCTTACATAGTTATAATCATACTTCTATGTCTCTTTAATCCGCACATGGATGGATTGTTAGACATTAATTTGAGAAAGATATGATATATTCCCTTTCCTCATGGTCTAAAGATCCATATTTTTTAAATCCATAAATATTAGATCTCTTTAAATACTCATATGGACAAGATGGAATTTAATTTTCAACATAAAGCATTAGACACCTTTTTCTCCTTCACAAAGTGGCAGTGTATTGAGAATTAATAATCTTTAATCATCTCTAACTATATCCTTTGACACATATTCAACTATTTCTATTTGAATATATATTTCAAGTTTTTTGTGATTAGTATATATATGAAACCATTCAATAGAAATATAATGATACCATATTTTCATTGTAAAAATTACAACTGCTAACTCTAAATCATGAGTTTGGTAATTTTGCTCCTGAATTTTCAAGTGCTATGAGGAACAAGCTATCATCATATCATTATACATGAATAAGAATCATATTCACTTTATTGATATATCACTAAGGATTACAAACCCTAATCCACTTTTGGGTAGTGTAATTATAAGTGTGCTGACCATCTTTTATTTTAGTTACTTGGATTTTTCACCACATCCATCCATCCAAAGGAACTTAGCTCCATTTCATGTCATCTCAATCATAATTCATGTTACCATATATAGTTTGAGAGATATTGGTGAGAATAAATGTAGGATTTTACATACAATATCTCATTTAATTTAGGTTATCATGAGGATTTTCATCACATTTCCTATCACATTAATCATTAATAGGATTTCTCATGGATCCATACATTGACTAAAATGAAAAAACATAGTGCGAGCAATAATAATCATAGTAATAAATCATGTAATCATGATAAATAATTTATAGGATGTCTAAATCATGACACCATATTTTCAATATATGGTAACTTAGGTTTAAACTAGACTATTCATGGTCATCATCAATTCAAATCCTTCATGATTATTCATAATTAAAATGTTAATTAACCAAAGATTATTCTCTAGGAGTGTCTAGATAGATGTGTAATCTTAGAAAAAATTATCATAAAATAGTGATAACTGAGTTAATACCCAATCGATCCCTTTAATAATTTCCACCCCTAGTTATATATATGCTATAGTCTCATCCACTAGCTATTATCTTGACAAAGTTATATTGACTTTGAAAACTTGACAATCTCCACCTTACCAAAGATTTAAGATGTTATCTTATACTTAGAATTATCACTATGGGTTTCAATAAAGTTTTATAATTGGAAAATTCTATGATTAACTAAACCCTCCTTTGATTCCAACTTAGGTTACCCAAGAATTTCCTATATTAATATTTCATCATTATAGATGAATATTCAATATATTTCACCCTAATATTGGCTCTAAGACCATATACCTTTAGTGTATTTATAGAATAGATACATAATCATATTATTTATTGAAATATATTCAAAACATCCCATAAATATCTTATTACATAGTAAAATTATTAGATATAACCTACTTAAAACCTTTCTTCATAACATGGGGAAAATAAACATAATAAAGGGTGAGTTCAAATGCTCAGTATGGGTAATTATAAGGGATATCAATCAATGAATATAAGTGAACATAAGATATGAATAAGGGTATGGGAACATGATAATAACTTAAAATAATCATACCTAATCAGTAAAATAACATTAAAAAAAATCATGGAATAAATATTTTTCATAAGAAAATACAAAAGTCATAAGTATATAGATTCAACAATAATAAAGCCTGATCCATGAGAACATATCATAAGTAAAAGATATATGTTTTTGGAATACACCTGAGCATAAAAAATAATTTCCCTAGTCAAGGATAACTACCAAGGTTATCATACTATATTTTTTTCACTCCCCATACCATTATTTATTTAGTCAAGGTCCACTCTAAAGACTATGATAGCGGATAGAGTACCTTACTAAACATGGTTTACTCCCCATTCTAGTCCTTATTATCTCATGATATATACATATTTTTCCAATGAATTGAAGGGATAGATAGTTCCCATCCCACACATAACACAATAAAAACCACACATATCTATTTTATAAGATCATACAATATTACTCATTCCATCTTATATGTGTTTCACTCCTTTCACACCTTTGTAAAAAGTCATAAAATGAATTATTTGGAAAAAAATCCTTTAAAAATATTATTTTTTGAACCATTGTAAATAAATTCATAGGTAGTGAAAATGAACTTTTTAAAAAATTTCTGGTACATGTTATAACTTTCATAAAACAATTTTGAATGTTATGGTCAAGGGAAAAATATTTTCTAACCAAGAAGGAAATAATGTTGTCTTTTCCTTTAAAAACATTTTTTTCAATAATGTAAAGTGAAAAAAATTATAAAATGGTACTAATAAGAACATTATAAATAATCCAATAAGAATAAAATAGATTGGAATTAAATGTAAATGTCCATATAATTTCCCTTAATGAATATTTTTCTTATAAAATCCTAAAAGGAATTGAGAATTTAACATAAAACCTTACCTCAAGTTCTGTCTTGATTCACATGAATTCAAATATAATTTATAATATATATATATATATTATAAATAAATAAGATAATAATATTAAAATATAAATTTTAAATTATTATTTCTTTATAATTCCAATTTTTTTATTAGAAATTTCTTCATTAAAATGACAATTCTGGTGAAAATTGGTCTGTTTGCATGCATGTTTTCATTCGATAGTTCTAGTATGTGCATCTTGTTCCTAGTTTTATAAATTCCAAAATATTAATCCTGAAATAGGTATCATATTTATTCATAATATACACTATTATTATTTTTCATATAAATTAGTGATGAAAAACAAATCACATTGTTTGGTGGAGGTGGCAGTCCACACGTACACCTGAGCGACCTTAACAATTTACAATGAATTGAAAGGTAAGAAGGTAGATAATATGTTATAATTAAAAGATCATATGTATATCAAAAATACCATATATAAACATTAAATTCATAATAATAACCAACCATGAAATATAATTATGGAAAATGAATCACATCACTTCATGGAGGAGCTAGTCCACACATATACACGAACGATATGTTAATTTCTCATTTGATTTAAAATAGGTGTAAAATAGTTAACCCATAATCCTAATAACAATTTAGTATATTTAATATATTAAAATAATTATTTTATAATGGATACCACATATTTGGAGGAGGTAAAAGAAGAAATAAAATTGAAAGTACTCAGTTTAGAGTTATACCTATTTGTTGAGAAGCCTCCTTTGGCTTACACTAAAAGACTTGAAATGATGGTATTATGATAAACAATGACCTCTAAGACATTTTAAGGGACTTTAGTAAGGTATTTGGTTAGGTATTGGCCAGTATAGAGGGATCATGACGTGGGAAGAAGAGAGGATAGGTGGTATCCTTTTATAAGGGAGAGAGAGGATATAACGACCCATACATTACATACATTGTTATTAATTCAAAATTGAAGTACACTTATTACAACATATAACAAAACCATGAAAGAACCATGTAGGTATAATGTCTTTTGAAACTGGGAAGCATAAACAACTTGTTCATAAATCATCTACACTATCTCCCTTTTATTTTATCATATTTATATTCCCTTTTGGAAATTAGTACTGAATAACCTTCTTCCTGAACTGGGGAAAATAATACATACAAAAGGGTGAGCTCAAATTCTCATTAAGGGTAAACACAGTAAATATCAATCATATCATATTCATAAGAACATAACATTTTGAAAATCTTAACCTGCAAAAGAGATCACAATATCATAACATGGGATAAATCATGGTAGTGAAATGTAATCCCAATAATCATAACATAAACATGAAACTTTGTGGAATACACACATAATCATAGAGAATCATTTCTTAGTAGTCAAGACTCATTTCCAAGACTATCCTAGTGGACAAAGTCCATTTCTAAAACGAGTTCACTCCTCGTTTCAGTCCTGTATCACTGAACCAGATTAACCTTCCATTCAAGCCATGTCTATCTCATGAGATATGAATCTTTACCCAATTCATTGGAGGGAGATATAGGTCCCACCCATATCATAATGAAACCATTATTATGTGTGCCACAACATCATAAATCATAGCATAACCCACGTAATAAAGATGGGATTCTTAAACATCAAGCCATCATAACATAATCCATATAAGATAAATGGAAATCATAAAAATAATTCCATCATAAAATAATCAAATAAATGTAAAAATGGGGATATAAATAGAACCCTATATTATCTTAGATGGAAAATAATTTCGATAAAACACTTGAACTCCATTCTTGAAGAAAATATCCTTTCTACTTCAAAAACATTGTTCCTTTCTTAACATGTCATACAATTTTAAACTAAAAGAAGTTGATTAAAAATAAACTTGAAAACTTTTAAAGTAAGAATCATTGAAATAATGTTCTATGAAATCATAAAAACCCATTCATTCCGTATATGTTAAAAAAAACATTCTTCTCGTACTTTGGCGGGAAAAGTCAAAAAGTATCTCATACTGAAAACGATAAAAGATTCATTTAATATATTTTACTAAAAATTCACCAATAGGTAAAATTGGATTTAAAAAATTGTATAGGGATATAAATAATATTACATATTTAGGAAACATGTATTTGGATGACAAATATGCCCCCGTAAATTCAGAAGTATAAACAATCTTGGATAAAAATGAGATTGTGAGATTTTCCCTTACCTTTGGTCCGATTTGCTTTGTACGTATCCGAACCTTCTGTATAATGATTTAAATAATGTCATTGACTTATTACAGAATCATATTCATTGTTATGATATCATATATGGTCATATTATTATCTTCTTGTTAGTAATATTTCATTGCTACTTGTTATTCGGGTGTTCATTGCTTTATGTTCTTATGCTTGTTTTGTCGAATAAATTCTTATTCTTCTTTTTAGGTTATATATAACTAATTACCAGAATGGTATTAGTGTAATATATATCATATTTATTCATTCAATTCGTTTATATAATCATTATTCAATGAAGATCATATAGAACGAGTCGCATCACATTGTGGAGACGGTAGGCCATACGTACGGACGAGCGATGATATCGTTCCCATGATTGTGGAATTTTATTGAAGTGTTTGTATACTATTTCAGAATCAACATAACTTTACAATAATCATATATAGCTAATATTTACACCATTATACCCATCCAAGTAAGGTGGTGGTGGAAAACAGATTACACCATGGTGTGGAGACGGTATTCCGTACGTACGCACGCGCGGTGATTTCGTTTTCCGTAGGATGGATAGATGGTGAAATATGGTTGTTTTATATTTATAATAACATATTAGTATATGAGTGATATGGATGTTATTAATTGATAATGAAACAACTAAATAAGAGGAAGTAGAAAAAGAAATAAATTTGAAAGAATCTGTAATAGATATTACCTCTTCTTCGACACGCCTCTTTGAAACATTCTCTTAGGGAACTAAAAGTGGTCTTTGAAGAAGACCAGGACCTCTAGTATATTTCTAGGGAAGTTGAGAAGGGAAATTGGCAGGGTTTGGCCGATCTTGAAGGCTCAAAATTGTGTGAAGAGGAGAGGGAGGAGGTTCCCTTTTATAAGGGAGGAGAGGGGCACCTTTGGAAATCTAAAAAATATTAATTTATAATAAATTCAAACCCCACTTAAAAAATTCCAAAATTAATCAAATTAAAAGAATAGATGAGATAGGGTTGTAATCTCATCAAACAATAAAATTTAGACATGTTGGGAATTTATTTTAAACATTATCAACTTGATTTATCCTTATTTAATCTATTTAATTATATTTGTGGTAATAATATTCTAAATTTTAAATTGATATAAATAATTACTTATGTGATATTAATTATCCATAATTTGATATGTTATGACATTTTAGACCATATAAATTTAAATTTATAATTTATAATTTTGTTTTGTGATTTTTAAACAATTTTAAAATATGTTATTTTTATAAAATAACAATAGTGTCAATTTTGACACTATTCATTTATTTGAATTTAAATAAAATATAAATAGAGGATATATTCGAAATAAAATCTTTAATAGATTCATAAAAAGTCATATTTATCTAGAAAAGTAGTGGGGCACGTTAAATAGTTCATATTTTAATATTTGTAAAACCATTTAATTGATATTTCAATCAATAAAATAATTTCAACATCACTATTGTGTCACCTTTAATGATAATTATTTAATCCCTAAAAATTCTGAATAAATTCACATGATGTAGATAATTTTATTAGATTCATGGAAACTATTCATGTTTGAAGTTTCATGAAGTTTATCACTAAATTAAAATTATTATACTTATAAGATTAAAGAGAGTGGCATGTTGTCACTTTCTTTAGTTTTAATAATAATTACATCATTTTCAAGGTCAAAGGTCCATGAAATGAATCTATTCGGACCCTTATGTGATATGTGTCGACTTTTATTCATACAATATAATTTTGGAAAGTGTTAGGGTAATTTTACAATCTTATTTTTACCCTTAATTAGCATATTTACCTTTAACTGTAGTAAATAAAAATTACCGTAGTTACTATTCATAATAAAAAAAATAAAAGTAACCTATTAACATAATTTGGACCCACTGAATCCACATATGTAATCTATTTTTCAAAATTCAAAACACATAAGTTGTAGTAATTAATTTAAAATTAATCCCGTTGTTAAGCAAACGGGTTTTAAAAGTTAAAACATTGCCAAAGATTGAAATGTTTTTATCTATGAATTCAATGTAAAATTAATGATAATGACATACATTATATTAAATGGTAAAAATATATTCTATTTATACTTTAAAACCATTCAATAATATATTTTAACCATATAAATTATTTTGATGAAAAAAGTTGTTTTCAATTAAAATTTTGCGTATTTTTACTATTCATGAAAATATGAATATTACCAGAAATGTATCAAAAATTTATCCAATATAAATTTTTATATTGTGATTAAAAGGAATAATTTTATTTTTTAAAATTGATCTTATAAACTTCTCAAAAATTAGCTTTAAAATGGGTGCGCCATCAAAAGGGGGAAAACTGCATTTTTGAAAAAAGTAATTCTTTTATCCGAAAAATTGATTTTTTTCTTGTATCATATGTAAAATGAATTCTAATTTTATATAAAATTAAAAAATTTGTTGATACTATTTATAACGGCTACTTTATATAATATTATAGTTAATACTATTTATAATGGCTACTTTATATAATATTTTAATAAGATATCGTTGTTTAGTGAAACTCGATATTACGTACAACACACATTATCGAGGAAGGTTGCTATTGTGTATAACGCAAGCCAAGATAGTGTTGTGTGTAATGAAAGATTCCTTTGAAGTTGCGTATAACATAAGACATAAAACAATACTCCTCATAAAATATGAGGGTGTTACATTCTACCCCCCTTAAAATGAATTTCGCCCTCGATATTCGTCACTTCGTAACAAACAGATGAGGATACCTCTCCCTCATCATATCCTCAAGCTCCCATGTTGCTTATTCTAATTAGTGGTTCCTCCATAAAACTTTCACCAAGCGAGCAGTTTTGTTCTATAGGAATTTTTCACTACGATCCAGAATCTCTATCGGCTGTTCTTCATAAGAAAGATCTTGCTCCAGCAGTACGACTTCTGAGCATAGTACATGTGAAGGATCAGGTATGTACTTTCTCAAGAGAGATACATTGAACACATCATGAACTTGAGAGAGATTATGTGGAAGTGCCAATCGGTAACCTACCTTCCCAACACGATCCAGTATTTCAAAAGGACCAATATACCTAGGGCTCAGCTTTCCCTTGTTTCCAAATCTCATTACTCTCTTCCAAGGAGACATTCGTAAGAAAATTTTATCACCCACTTCAAACTCTAGGTATTTCATTCGGTTATCGGCATAACTTTTTTATTGACTCTGAGCAGCTCTTATGTGTTGTTGAATAGATCAGACATTCTCTGCTATCTCATCAACAAGATCAGGGCCTAATAGCTTTCTTTCCCCAACTTCATCCCAGCAAGTTGGAGTTTGACATTTCTTTCCATAAAGAGCTTCATAAGGAGCCATATGAATATTGGAGTGAAAGATATTATTATATGAAAATTCCACCAAAGGTAGGTGTTGATCCCAACCACCTTTGAAATCCATAGATCAAGCTCTTATCATGTCTTCTAGAGTTTGAATTGTCCTCTTAGACTGACCGTCTATCTGAGGATGATAAGTAGTGCTGAAACTCAACTCTGTATCCAGAGTATGCTGAAGACTTCGCCAAAACATCGAGGTAAACCTCGGATCCCGATTAGATATAATGGAAAGTGGTACTCCATGCAATATTACCACTTCCTTTACATATATCCTGGAAAGCTGATCAAGAGAAAAATCTTCTCTAATAGCAATGAAGTGTGCCGAATTTGTAAGACGATAAACTATAACCCAGATAGAATTATTTCCTTTGGATGTTTTAGGAAGTCCAGTGAAAAAGTCCATAGTGATATTTTCCCATTTCTATTCTGGTATGGGTAATGGTTGTAACATCCCCTTAGACTTCTGTCTCTCAGCTTTAACTTGCGGACAAACCAAGTATCAAGAGACATATTCAGCAACATATCTTTTCATGCCATCCCACTAGAAGTACTCTTTCAGGTCCCTATACATCTTCGTGCTTCCATGTTGAATAGAGAATGAAGAACTATGAGCCTCATCCAGCAGCTCCTTCTTTAATTATGGGGTGGGAGGAACACAAACCTGATTCCTGAACCTTATTATTTCATCACAATCACTGTGGGATTCTGGAATATTTCTCACCTTCTTTTGTAACTCTACATCTACTTTCTGTGCCTCTTTAATCGTCACATGTATAGATGGTTGAAAATTCATTTGATAAAGATAATATTTTAACCCTTCCATTATAACCCCATGATCCATCCTTTGTAAATCCATAAATATTGGATCTTTTGTGATCCTCATCATGGATAAGCTAGCATGGTCTTGTCAACTTAATGCACCTTCCACCTTGTTTTCTTTCCCAGGGTGATAATGAATTGAGCAGTCGTAATCCTTAATCAGATCCAACCATATTTTTTGGCGCATATTCAGCTCCTTTTGTGTGAAAATATACTTTAAACTTTTATGATCAGTATAAATATCACACCTTTCACCATAAAGATAATGCCTCCAAATCTTTAATGCAAAGATTACCACAGCTAACTCCAAATCATGAGTTGGGTAATTTTGCTCATGGATTTTCAACGGTCATGAGGCATAAGATATCACCATATAATTTTGCATGAGAACACACCCTAATCCCTTCATGGATGCATAACTGTAGATCACAAACCTTTCTCCACTACAAGGCAGTGTGAGCACATGTGCTCTAGATAATATTCTTTTTTAATTCCTTGAAATTCTCTTCACACTCCTCCATCCACACGAACTTAAATCCTTTTCGAGTTAACCTAGTGAGTGGATTAGATAATCGTGAAAAATCTTTCACAAAACGTCGATAATATCCAGCCAGACCAAGAAAAATTCAGATCTCAGGTACTGTTGTTGGTCTCAACCATCATTCAATAACCTCTATTTTTGCCGGATCCACAGATATACCCTATTTTGAGATTATGTGACCCAAAAATGAAACTTTTTGAAGCCAAAATTCACACTTGGTAAATTTGGCATAAAGATTATTTTTTCTTAGGGTTTTTAATACAATTCTCAAGTGATATTCATGTTCTTACATGATCTTTGAATAGACAAGAATATCATCTATAAAGACTACCACAAACTGATCAAGATAGTCTCTAAAGAATCTATTCACTAGATCCATGAATATAGTAGGGGAATTAGTAAGACCAAATGTCATCACTATAAATTCATAGTGTCCATATATTGTATGGAAAGCCGTATTTGGTATATCCTCCCTTTTGACCCTTAATTGATGATTCCCTGAATGAAGATCAATCTTGGAAAAGTATTGATCTCTGCGAAGTTGGTCAAATAAGTCATCAATGCGTGGGAGAGGATATTTGTTCTTGATAGTGATATTGTTAAGTTCTCGATAATTAATGCAGAGTCTCATTGATCCATCTTTCTTCTTAACAAACAGAACAGGTGCTCCCCAAGGTGATGCACTAGGGTTTATGAATCCCTTACCAAGATTCTCTTGGAGTTGTTTCTTCAATTACTGCAACTCAATTGGTTCCATTCTATAAGGTGTCTTTGAAATGGGCATAGAACCCATTATGAGTACTATTGAAAACTCAACTTCACGATTTGGTGGAAGACCTAGAAATTACTCTGGAAAGACATCATCAAAATCCCATACAATGGGTGTATTCTTAATCGTGAGTTTCTTTACAACCATTTGAGATAAATAAACTTCATTTATTGGAATCAGGACCTATAATATTTAAGAAATTTCCACTGGAAGGTTATATTTATCCTCGTATTGATAGATGATCATTGATTGATCAGGAATATGAAATGTGACTTCCCTTCTTTGGCAATCGATATGAGATCCATATAAAGAAAGCCAATCCATGCCAAGAATCAAATAAAATTCCACTATAGTAAGGATCATAAGATTTGCAGGAAGCACTTTCCTATAAAATTCAATCAGAGAAGAGTTGTAAACTTCTGATGTGACTATTGTGCCATTAGGGGTTGTCACAGCTAACTCAACATCTAATTGTTGAGGTAATACAGCGATACCCTTAGAAAATTCTTCAAAAATAAAAGAGTGGGTGGATCCAGAATCAAATAAAACATTTTCTACTTTAGAGTGGATGATAAGTGTACCTTTCACCACTTCGTTATCATACTCCACATTTCTAATAGAAATTGCATGTGACTTTCCTTTGTCATCAGCCTTAAGAGTTTTTTGACGTCGATCATCATCAACAACCCTTGGATTAGGGTATTTATTAGCATAATGCCCCCATTTCCTTACACTTGTAACATTAAAGTGTAGGAGGTGCATTTTGTGTAGCATTTTCTTTGTTTGCATCACTTGACATCTTTTTCCCATCATTACGACATTCAAATGCCCGATGACCTTCTTTTTCACATTTGAAACATTTACTTGTCCCTTTAAGATGATTCCCTCCATGTTTCTTTCCACACTTTGAGCATAAGGGAAAACTCATCTTCTTTTCAGTATGGTCTTTAGATTTCCCTTTGAATTTAATTTTCCTTTTCTTATCAAACCCATATGACTGATGTCTTACTCAAATCTACATCTCAACCTTGAGAGCACATCAAACAATTTCCTCGTAGCTATTGAATTCTTTTATGGCTAACGCCCTTCGAAGACTTGGTTTTAAGCCACTAAATAATCGATCGATCTTACTCTCAGGTTGGATAATAATTCTGAAAGCGTACCTTGCAAGTCTTGTAAAATTTTCTTCATAGTTACCAACCGATTCATCATCCTTTTGCTTCCATTGAAGAAACTCCTTCTCTATCTTTGTTCGAATAATACGAGGGAAGTACTTATTGAAAAATAAGTTCTTGAACTCATCCCTTTCCATAGACTCAATTTCGCCTCTTTGCCTCATATTCTTGATAAGATTCCAACATTGATTAGCTTCACCTTCCAAATCATATAATGCTAAGATGACTTTATCATGTTCAGAACATTGTAGGACTGAAAATATATTTTTAGTGGTACTGATCCATTTTTCAGCAACTAATAGATCAGAAGACCCACTGAATGAAGGTGGACACTGCCTCATGAAGGATTCAACAGAATGTTGATCCTTACTTTGCTCGTTTGGAAGTCCTGCATGATTCCTAGTGTGAGAAAGTTGTGTGAGAATGGCTACAAGATTTTTTATTCCATCTCCCATAACGTTTGGTTTCTCAGGGGGACAATCATTGCATTGCCCATTGCATTCATCATTAACATGGTTTCTTTGGGTTCTAGCCATTGAATAAAACCAATAATCATAGTGTGAGAAACACTAATCATAATAGGAAAACCACATAATCAAGAATAAAATTTTAGACTGAAGGTCTTATCATAGGTTATTCATGGCCATTTCTAAAACACTAATATTGTGTTCTATGCTTAAACATATTCTTAGGGTACTTACTATGGATTTCACATCCTAGTTTCCAAAGTTTGACTATACCTTTCCTCTGATACCAACTATAATGAACCATACAATACATACATTGTTATTACTTCAAAATTGAAGCGCACTTATTACAACATATAACAAAACCATGAAAGTACCGTATAGGTATAGTGTCTTTCGAAACTGGGAAACATAAACAAGTGGTTCAAAAATCATCTACACTGTCTCCCTTTTATTTTATCATATCTAGAGTCCCTTTTGGAAAATCTTACTTAATACCCTTCTTACTGACCTAGGGAAAAGAAAACATTCAAAAGGGTGAGCTAAAATGCTCAGTAAGGGTAAACAAAGTAAATATCAATCATATCATATTCATAAGAACAAAACATTTTGGAAATATTAACCTTGAAAAGTGATCATAATATCATAACATGAGATAAATCATGGTAGCGAAATGTAATCCCAATAATCATAACATAAAAATTTGGAATACACAAATAATCATAGAGAATCATTTCTTAGTAGTCAAGACTCATTTCCAAGACTATCCTAGCGGACAAAGTCCATTTCCGAACTGAGTTCACTCCTTGTTTTAGTCCTGTATCACTGAACCAGATTAACCTGCCATTCCAGCCATGTCTATCTCATGAGATATAAATCTTTACCCAATGAATTGGAGGGAGATATAGGTCCCACCCATCTTATAAGGAAACCATTATTATGTGTTCCACAAAATCATAAATCATTGTATAACCCATGTAATAAAAATGAGATTCTTAAATATCATTCCATCATAACATAATCCATATAAGACAAAAGGACATCCTAAAAATAATTCCATCTTAACATAATCAAATCAATGTAAAAATAGGGATAGAAACAGAACCCTATATTATCTTAGATGCAAAATAATTTTGATAAAACACTTAAACTCCATTCTTGAGGAAAATATCCTTTCTACTTCAAAAACATTTTTCCTTTCTTAACATGTCATAAATTTTAAACTAAAAGAAGTTGATTAAAAATAATCTTGAAAACTTGTAAAGAAATCTTCATAGAAATAATTTTCTATGAAATCATAAAACCCATTCATGTCGTATAAGTTTAAAAAACATCCTTCTCATACTTTGGCCAAAAAAGTCAAAAAGTATCTCATACTGAAAACGACAAAAGATTCCATACATATATTTTACTAAAAATTCACCAATAGGTAAAATTGGATTTAAAAAATTGTAGGAGGATATAAATAATATTACATATTGAGGAAAAATGGATTTGGATGATAAATATTCCCCAGTAAATTCAGAACTATAAACAATCTCGGATAAAAATGAGATTGTGAGATTTTCCCTTACCTTAGGACCGATTTTCTTCGTACTTATCCGAACCTCCTATATAATGATTTAAATAATTTAATTGACTTATTACAGAATCATATTCATTGTTATGATATCATATATTTTCATATTATTATCTTCGTATTAGTAATATTTCATTGCTACTTGTTATTCGGGTGTTCATTGCTTTATGTTTTATGCATGTTTTCTCGAATAAATTCTTATTATTCTTTTTAGGTTATAAATACCTCATTTACAGAATGGTATTAGTGTAATATATATCATATTTATTCATTCAATTCATTTATATAATCATAATTCAATTAAGATCATGTAGAACGAGTCCCATCACATTGTGGAGACGGTAGGCCGTACGTACGCACAAGCGATGATATCATTCCCATGATCATGGAATTGTATTGAAGTGTTCATATACTATTTAAGAATCAATATAACTTTACAATAATCATATATATTTATTCTTTAACCCATTATACCCATACAAGTAAGGTGGTGGTGGAAAACAGATTACACCACGGTGTGGAGACAGTATTCCGTACGTACGCACGCTTGGTGATTTCATTTTTCTTAGGATGGATAGAAGGTGAAATATGGTTTTTTCATATTTATAATAACATATAAGTATATGAGTGATACTGATGTTATTAATTCATAATGAAACAACTAAATAAGAGGAATTAGAATAAGAAATAAATTTTAAAGAATCAATAACAGATATTACCTCTTCTTCGACACGCCTCTTTAAAACCTCATCTTAGGGCACTAAAATTGGACTTTGAATAAGACCATGACCTATAGTATGTTTCTAGGGAACTTTATAAGGGAAATATGAAGGGGTTGGCCGAGATTGAAGGCTCAAAATGGTGTGAGGAGGAGAGTGAGGAGGTTCCCTTTTATAAGGGATGAGAGGGGCACCTTTGGAAATCTAAAAAATATTAATTTATAATAAATTCAAACCCCACATAAGAAATTCCAAAATTAATCAAATTTGAATATTGGATGATATAGGGTTGTAATATAATCAACCTATAAAATTTAGACATTTTAGGAATTTACTTTAAACATTATCAACATGATTTATCCTTATTTAATCTATTTAATTTTATTTGTGGTAATAATAATCTAAATTTTAAATTGAAATAAATAATTACTTATGTGCTCTGAATTATCCATAATTAGATAATTTATGACATTTTAGACCATATAAATTTAAATTCATAATTTATAAATATTTTTGTGATTTTTTAAACAATTTTATAAAATATTATTTTTATAAAATAACAATAGTGTCAATTTTGACACTATTCATTTATTTGAATTTAAATAAAATCTACATAGAGGATATATTCAAAATAAAAGCTTTAATAGATTCATAACAATCCATATTTATCTATAAAAGTATTGTATCACATTAAATAGTTCATATTAATTTTTTTAAAACCATTTATTTCATATTTCAATCAATAAAATAATTTCAACATCACTATTGTGTCACCTTTAATGATATTTCTTTAATCCCCAAAAATTCTAAATAAATTCACATGATGTATATAATTTTATTAGATTCATTTATACTATTCATGTTCAAAATTTCATGAAGTTTATCACTAAATTAAAATTATTATACTTATAAAATTTAAGAGAGTGACATGTTGTCACTTTAATTTTAATAACAATTACATCATTTTCATGGTCAAAGGTCCAAGAAATGAATATATTCCGATCCTTAGGTGATATGGGTCGACTTTTATTCATACAATATAATTTTTCCAAGTGTTAGGGTAATTTTACAATCTTATTTTTACCCTTAATTACCAGATTTACCTTTAACTGTAGTAAATAAAAATTACCGTAGTTACTATTCATAATAAAAAAATAAAAGTAACCTATTAACATAATTTGGACCCACTGAATCCAAATATAGAATCCATTTTTCAAAATTAAAAACACATAAGTTGCAGTAATTAATTTAAAATTAATCCTGTTGTTAAGAAAATGGGTTTTAGAAGTTAAAACTTTGCCAAAGATTGAAATGTTTTTATCTATGAATTCAATGTAAAATTAATGATAATGACATATATTATATTAAATGGTAAAAATATATTATATTTATACTTTAAAAACATTAAATAATATATTTTAACTATATAAATTATTTTGATGAAAAAAGTTGTTTTTAATTAAAATTTTGGGTATTTTTACTATTCATCAAAATATGAATGTTATCAGAAATGTATCAAAAATTAATCCAATGGAAATTTTTATATCATGATTCAAAGGAATAATTTTACTTTGAAAAATTGAACTTATAAACTTGTCAAAAATTATCTTTAAAATGGGTGCACCATCAAAAGGCGGAAAACTGCATTTTTGAAAAAAGTAATTCTTTTATCCGAAAAATTGATTTTTTTATCGTTTCATATTGAAAATGAATTCTAATGTTATATAAAATTAAAAATATTGTTGATAATATTTATAACGGCTAATTTATATAATATTTTAGTTAATACTAATTATAACCACTACTTTATATAGTATTTTAATAACATATCCTTGTTTAGTGAAACTCGATATTGCGTACAACACATGCTATCGAGGAAGGTTGATCTTGTGTATAATGAAATCCAAGCTTGTGTTGTGTGTAATGAAAGATTCATTTGATGTTGCGTATAACATAATACATAAAAAAATATACTTCTCATAAAATATTAGGGTGTTACAGAGGAAAAACTTAGACTTTTTTAAATGATTAAAATGTAATAATGTCTTAATAAATTAAAGTGGATTAAAAAAAATCAAAATATTCATAAATTTTTAGTATAAATTTTAAATAAAATAAAAAATTAAAATCAAATAAAGTGTATTGTGATATTTTAAACTTTATCCCTGATGTTAATGCACCGATAAACCCTTTTAAACCTAAATCGTGGTAACAAAATTTTAATTATTTTACTATAAATTATAAAACATTAAATTAATATTATTAAATCATATTATTTATTCTGATTAAAAATATTAAATCCATTTTACATTTTTTATTTCTATAAGTTTTTTAAATTCAAATTAAAATTAGTGCATAAAATGAAACAAAACTTTTTTTTTCAAAATGAATTTTTATGAAAAAAACTTTTTTTATCTTCATTCATTTACATTTGAGAATCATTTAATGAATCATAAAATATTATATTGAATATATTATATAATAATTTAATTAAAATTACTCATCAATAGAAATTAATTTAATTTACTAAGATAAAAACACATTGTGCACATAATAATAGTATTTCTTAGAAAATCATATATTTTTACCTTAAAATTATTTTATTTTAATATCTTAAAAATATAAAACTAATTAATTAATTTTATTAACATGTAAAAAAAGTTTTTAATTATTTATTTATTCATATTAAAACCCTACAATAATTTTTTTTGTGAAAACCATCACATTAAATAGTAATATTTTAATAGTATATCACATTTTGTTTAAACTAAGTGTTACCTATAAAGAAATCTATCAAAGAAATACAATTTATTTAAAGATAAATATTTCATAAAATCTTAGGGTGTCCCATTTCAAGTCTTGAAAAATACTATCTCCAAGCCAGACATCCCAACTAAAATACCATACCAAACTAATACTGTTTGTAACATCCCAAATTCGACCCTTTGGATTGGTTAGGGTAGAGACTCCAATAACCTCAGGTGACATTCCTCAGAAACCAAAGGTTGGAAATAAATTAATTTGGTTTAGTAATATCATGGGGAATTATTATACCTTATATATAACACCATATATATTAGAAGAACTAAAATAGTGTATAATACATGATTCATGATTCAACATAGGATGAAACTCTAATATATAAAACCAATAATATTAATCTGAGTGCATCAACAAAAAATAGTACCAAATAGTAATAAAATACTAAAGAATCACAAATAAATAAAAGTTTCCCAACATGTAACTACCCCACTATATACATGATATCTAACACTACTATCCCATATATATCACCAAGAACTACAATATCTAAAAACCCTATGAGGAAGGTTAGAGATATAACCCTTTTGTGTATTATGATAAAATATGTCTGCATATGCACCAAGGCTCAAATGAAGGGTGTGGGTACACAACCTAGTATGAAATCCCCAAGGAATCCCACACAAACCAATAAAATAAGATTATTTTAGCTCACTTTTATATAAAATAGGATATAGGCATAATACAATAAACACATTACAGAAAAACATATGAAATCTTCATACCACAAATCCAATTTTCCTTTTAAAACATTATTCTCATAAATTAATTCATACAACCCACAATCCTAAGAAATGAACACACAATCCCATGTAAATGACCCAACCCCATACATATCCTATCAAATCAATCCTTGATGAGAAAACCCTTTCACGAGGGGAAAATAATCCCTTCAAACCTAAGTCATCAATTTGTGGTATAATCTAGTATCCCCTAAATCTAGTACCAGTTTCCAAGCCCGAACTAATAAGGACCCATATAAATATATGTCATGAATGAAACCCCAACCATTAAAATCTAGCATGCCCCTAACTTGTCATGGTGACCCAATCTATATCAATATGAAACATTAAATATTCATTCATGAAGTAACACTAGAAACTATATCTCTTAAAATATTTTCTAAATAATATTTTTCCAAATATAGAAACATCACCACACAATAGTTTTATCAAAAATGTTGTGGGAATTTCCCAAAAACCATATTCAAAGACACTTTTCATTAAAATAATATTCGCTAGAGAGTATTCCTAAAAATGGATTTTGGATTGAAGCATGCATTTTAATTGTAAAAACCACAAGCCTTCAAGTTCTTAATAAAATTAGAGTGAGTATGAAGCCACCTACCTTGAACCAATCTGCTAAGATGAAATTGCATCCTACCCTCATAGATCCATGATCTAGAAAACCTCATTTGATGATCCATACAAATCCCCATAAATTAATACACTAAAAACTATATTTGGGAATGTCATCCCAAAATTAGGGTTTTCCTAAAGAGGAAACATGAGAAGAAATGAGGATAATAAGAAGTAGAGAACTTACCTTTAATTCCCAGGTCAAACGCTCCAAAATTCAATGATATTAAGTATGTAGAAAAGGGTATTTAAAAAATTTCCCAAATTAACTCTATGGTTTGATAATACTAGCCATATAAAAAAGAATGAGTATTACAAGGGAAAAATATAGGTTAAAATCTAATTTACAAAATCCCTATAATGTAATGCATGGCTTGGTCACATGTTTTAGAAAACTATGCAACAACCATGTGAATCAGAACTATTTAAATGTTTTAAAAGAAGAAATATTACCACATGGTTGACATAATCCATCTATGGTCCTCCCCCCAGGCCCCATTTACACCTCACACAGTTACCTAAGGAATTAATATGATTTCCCTTAACCATGTGTCAAATGTGAACCCTCCAAAACACTTCCAAAAACCTACCAAAACCCTCCATAAAATTCCCAAAACCAAAAGAAACATTTTATAACTTAAAGGAAAACAATAAAATCCCTAATAAATGGTCTACATTATACACCTGTTTTATTTCTTAGAGGTTTACATAATAAATGATTTATATTATTTTAAATATTTTACTTGATAAGCTAAATGTTTAGGGATTGGGAAATGGGTTAGAAGTTCATTCTAACAATGGTTATGAGATATATTATAATGGTATATTAGTTTCCAAACCAAGTACATATGTATGGTATATTATATATTTTGTTATGTAGGATAGTTTGGTAACCATTTCAAATATCGGGGGACAGATTTATGGGTTGGGAAATCATACCAACTATGGGTACGTAGATAGAGGACAAGTTGGGTGTCATGATAAATATCATCGGATGTGTGATTAGGTTTGGAATTAATTCTAACAATACATATAAATTTTTATTTGAAATCGTTATTTAATCTGATTTAGGATCCATAGAAACTATCACTAGTGGATGGTACTAAGGGTGGGTTCTATTTCGACCCTTAATATTAATGATAATAGACAGTATTAAGGGAGGGAATGATTATGTCACTTTTTATTGATGATATTAAGAAACACAAAGAGAGGGATCTATTCTAACCCTTAGTATTAATTATATGATATAGTGTCAAGGGTATACACAATTAGGACCATTGGTGTTGGTTGTTTGAGATGCTATTATAGGTGAGCGCCATTCCAACCCTTAGGATAGAATTATGGCCATACGCCACTCCAACCCTTGAGATGGTATGATGGGAAGGAACTATTATGACCCTTAGTATTATTACATTACATGGTCATACTTGATACATTAACTTTCTAAATAAGGTTTGGTGATTCTTCATTATCACAGTGAGACCCGAGGATCGATACCATTTTATATTATTATGATTTATTTTATATATAATTTCAAATTGTTTATAAAAAACATATAATTTATATGTTAGGAGAAATTTTAGTGGTACTTTACTAATTTTTAATAACACCCTACATGGGTGGACCTACTACTCTATTACTTGAGTAGATCTCATGATTTTAGGATCAAGTACGAAAATTGTAGTGCCCATGTCATTTCGCACTAATGAGTGGGAGGAGGGGGTGAATTGGCTATACATGCTTTCAATTTTTTCATTTATAATTAATATTTATGACTTATTAAAGCCTAAATAATCTCCAATTTAATCACTCAAACTCATATCATATGTAATAGATTTAAAGGAATCACACCACACAATTTAATTATATGGTTTTTCTTTAAGAGACTACTCATTGCTATAATGTCTTAGTCAACCAAATCATGGATTATCCTCTATAAACCAAAGTGGTTACACCAAGGAACTTATTATTACTATAAAAGACATATTATAATCTAGATTACCACTAAAGAATTTAGATTCCCACTTTCAACTACAATATATTGATCCAAAACATGAAATATCTCCTTTTGCTCTGGGTTGCATTTACACCATTGAATATTTATCTCCCTCTATAAACATACTAAATTAACTAATCTGGTCATGCTTCTTCAAGGGCATTGACATAAAATGATCACAATATATTCCACCACCCTTTCTATCTTTCTTTTGTATATATTAAAAATTAGAGTCTCCCAATTCCACAAACACATGGGCATGCATATTTCCTCTTTCTTGAAGGGATCCTAGATTCAATGGCTTCTTTTTCTCCTTGATACTGTAATGTATCTGGTTCTTAGTTAGTTAATTCTCTCAAAAACATCATTATTATTTTCCTTAAATATTTATAATCACAATAATTACATGAATATGGGTTTCTATAATAGAATTATAGGAACTCCATGATTTTTTAGTTGATAAGAAATATTATTATTCAAACTAGAATATATTTCCAATTTTGAATTCTTCCTCAATATTCCTAGTCAATTATTGTCATTTAAATTTCCCATTTATACTAAAGATGTTTCGTTCTTGAAATATCTATAAAATCTAAAACATTAAACTCCTTTGAATTTCTCTACTATGTATTCATTGACACATGCAAGTAGCATTTTGGTGATTCTCACGACTTTGAATTTTTACCAAATAATTCTTAGATTTAATCAAAATTATTTTAATTTAATTATGAAATTTAAATTCATTAATATCACAAAAAAACATAATCATATTAATTTCATTTTATTTTATAATAATTAATTTTAAAATTCTATGTATTTCATGTCTTGGAATTCTAAAAATTAAACAAATAATTCACTATTCTGAACTTTCATGTTACACTTATAAAGCCCTAAGTAATTTATGAAATCTTGAAGTTACAACACCAAAATCAAACTTTACTTTTATGTACTTTTAATTAATTCTTTTTAAGTACCTTTCTAAATTTTTTTACCCTTCTATGGTAAAGTATACCCTTCTAAACTTAATATTTAATCATGATAATCTCCAAAACTGTTACCCTATCAAAGAGAATATTACAAACATACTCTACCATTTTGAATTAATATTATAAATAAAGTTTCACACTTCAGGGTTAGAAAATTAATAATATTAAATTTTAGTTACTCTTATGAAATAACTTATTACTCTTTCAATGTTGGGACATATCCAATTTATTCTTTTTCTTTAAATTCGAATCTTCTATCATTAATTCCAAGAACTCTTAAAATATTTAGAGGGATCCCCCAAACACTTAATCCCATCAAAAAATAATTATCTCAAAGATAGTCTACACCTTTTAGATGAAGGTCTTCGACCTCCACATTTGTATAAATAACTTATCCATATTATTTTATGTTTCTATGGATAGTTATAAAATATTTGTTACCTTTTTTATATCCTAATGATCAATTTCAAGAATTTTCATACATAAAGGATGACACCTTGAATCTATCTATCCCTATTATTCAAGGAATCATCAACTTATTCTTCCTAACATTTATGATGAAAATAAATTCATACATATATTCTCTCATTTCCACCATATACTGAAACCTTGTTATACAACATAAAACCACCTTTATTGATAAATAAATACAATTTATGAATGGTCACTTCAATATCCCACTTTATGTTTTCAATACTATGAGTAACTCTCATATATATATATATATATGTGTGTGTGTGTGTGTGTGTGTGTGTGTTTTATTCCTCTTCCATTTATTAACATTAAATAAAAAGGAAGTGAATGGGTATTATAATATCATCTTATCTTTAAAATTATTTATAAATCCCAAAATAGTTTCTAATTACCAATATTTTATTCTAAATCACACTTTGTCCTACTTATTATGAGTAGGATTGCATCACATGTTTCATAGAAATTAGGCATAGGTTAGTAAATTCTAAGTCTATATGGGAAAAGATGATGTAAAAAATAGATATTAAACACAGACATAAATTATTTCCATAAATAATAATATATGTGATACTAACTCATCCTTATAAGTTGGGATACCCAAAACAGATTTATCATAAAGTATATAACACACACCAACTTAAATAAACATATTTTATTCAATAAAAATAAGTTACATAAGTGTGATATTCATACTTCTTTCTATAATTTTATAAATATCTCTATAAATTCTAGATTCACTACAAAATTATAGTTTGAATGTTTCTTTTCATATTTCCCCCCTCAAGGGATACACTCACTTTCTATTTATCATGGAAGTAAGTAAACTCCACGATGGGAACCTTATTTACTATAAAATGTAAGAAAAAATAATTATACTCCTTTAATTACATTCAAGATAATACAAATTATATAATAAATAATGGAATAAGGAGAGACCTATTAATTCCTTAGTTAAAATTGTAAGGATGAAAGTTTCCTCTCTACCAAGACTCCTCACTCCTCCCAATCTCTACATGGAAATATTTCTCCATGTAACTTTTCTTGTTAAGAGTTGTAATAGGTTCTATTATCCCTTTATTTTATTAAACTACTTCCTAGTGTGGAAAATTATTTTTATACTTTTATTACTAAGGAAAATTAATTTTTTGAAGATTTAATTGGCCTTATCATCAATCAATCTTGAGGTGCTATCACAGTCCTATAGTCTTTTATGTTATGTCCAACTTTTTCACAAGTTTCATATAAATTTTATTGATTTTTAGGGAATTAAATATAAAAAATATCCCATGATTGTTAACATTTACATGTAAAACCAATATATTTTCTAAAAAACACTTTTTTGAGATTTCTCTATATGTTTTTCTATTTCTAATTAGGCTGTCCAAACTACTAGGTATTACTTCTTGTCATGATCATCTTGTTTGTTTTTTCACAAGGTTTCTGAGAAACCTCATGAAAATATGACTGTTCTTCTTCAAAATATAATATTCCTTCCTTTTAAATCCACAAGGAACCTATTCTGGTAAACTAGTTAGGTTATCATCAGATCTATGACCCTTCTACCCATATCCTCTATACACTTATTCTAAACATCCAAAGTTATTTTTTATTGAAAAATTTGATGAATTTATAGTTATTTATTTCATTTTATGATAATGTATCCTAATTTTCCCACCTTATATCCCACTTGGTTCATTAATATTCCCTATAAAATACATGCTAACATAGAAAGAGTAGTCCTTATGTATGTGCCTTCTACATTACCAACAAAAACCTCTAAACATTGATCTTACATATTAATAATACATTTTTCTAGAATCATTATCATATTGTACTTATTCAAACCAAGAATTATTTTTCCTAATGGTAGTTGAATTTTTAAAAAATTTATTTTTTAATTTAACATATATGCGGATCTTCCACTTGTCTTCCAGTTTTGAATAGGTTCAAACTTGTTTTTGAAACTTATATTGTCATAAATTATATATTCTTCTTTATAATGATTAAAATATATTTTAAAATCATGTTTTAAAGTCCTAGATTAATAAAACTTTTATTTTGTGCTTTACTGAGGCATAGATGAGTCCATAGAGTTATAAATGACCTTTACCATAAGTTTGGTCATGCATTTAATCTATGTTCATGCAGTAAATCCTTTTCTTCCTATGGTTGATCCTTACCTTGGTAATGTGATTGATTCATGCATCAAGCTCAATCCATGTGTTCATTATTTTTATTCATGTGGTTGATACTTGTGGAATGTTTTATTGACATGGTTGATAGTTTGTTTATTCATTTTATTGTTTACTTCATGCGGTTGATCCATGCAGTCACTTCACACAATTAATCTTCATGATTTATCATTACCTTAAGTAAACGAATTTAAAATTTTCCCTGTTTGGTAAAAAATGATGTAAACGAAATGTTTTATAGATTAATAAATATTTACTAAGGGAAAATTTGGATTTCAAACTTGATCAATAGAGATAATTATAAATTTTAATTCATTTACATTAAGAGATTTAAATATGTGATTATATTAAAATTTAAATTGAAAAAATTAATTATTAATTAAAATGAATATTATGAAATAATTTACTAGAAATACATGGAATTATATCAAATTATCCCCAAATGGGTTACCTTTTTTCTTTACTAATTTTTCATTCCTTCTCTCAAACTTAGACAATCCAACATTCCAACTTGGAGTCTTACAAACACTTATGTTTTCATTTTATGTTCTTCCTATAAGTTCTTAACCTATGCGCATACCTTCCTTTCCCCTATATGTTGGGTATAGAAAAATCATAAAAGATTCTCATGATCTAGGGGATTTTATTATTCTGGTTTATTATTGTATAAGGTGTAATTTAATCATTCTTTAGTATCTCTAGGAAAGTTTATAAAATTAACCTTATGAAGATAATAATATGAAAATCAAATAAATGTTTATTAAAAAATTATGAAATTTATTAATGGATGATGATGAATATAATCTCACATACTATAGATGAATGGTTTATTTTAAAAATCCATAAGCACACATAGTTTATTTATCTTTATATCTTAGAAATTAAAAGGATCAAAACATGAGTTTTATTTTCATGTTGTATATAATTATTATTCTAAAAATTATCTAAGAAATGAAAAAGGATAATCTCATGTATAATACATGTTAATTAATTCATATATGGAAATAATAAATTTAAATTTAATTTCATTGCATGGTGTAGTAACTTTATTTCTTGGGAGTATTACCATATGGATTATTATTTGTAAATTATTTTATGATAAGAATTGTTTTTTAATTATATAAACTAAAGGAAGATAATATTAATCCACATGTTTGATAAATTATTATATTTATTATAGATTAAATAAATGGTTGTATTTTTATAATCATATGAGTTTCAAATTATTCTTGATGTTGGATTCTGTTATTTATCTAATACTATACTATTTGATTAGTATTATTCCTATTTTTTTGGTTTATTATGATTTAATTGCTTGAAATGAATAATAAACAAAAATCGTGTAATATCAAGTGGTTAATAAAATATTCTTTATATTTTAATTACAATTTTTCATGGAAATAATAGAATTATAGGAATAATTATTAGAGAAAATTCATGTTTGTCTATTACCAATCTATTTTAGTTATGTTCGATATGTTTACAGTACTGAAATCCTAAAATAATAAATCAGTTAACTAAAGATAGAATTAAAATGTTTTTTTTATAAATACAATTATTTGTTGGTGTGGTAGATGATTATTGGTTACGAGTGGCTTGATTTCCTCGATGATTTAGCCTTAGTTTCCTTTAAACAATCTGTGGAAAATAAATTTAATATATATATTTTCTCTAGGATTATTTATTCCTTGTTGTGACTTGATGTGATTGTTTGATAACCTTTCATGATTGGGTATGTTTATGAGAAATGAGTTAGGATCTCTACGATGTAGTGATGGTTAATGCCAAACATGGAGGAATGAATTATACTATGCAAAATGGTTTGGGAATGAAACCGATTAAATTAGGAAGAGTTCAAATCTAGGATTCCTAATTGATAGATATTTCTTCTTAATGATTTTATATAAAAATTGACAGAGATAGGCATCAAAACTAGTTAACAACCCGGCCCACTACAAGACTCAAATGTCGTTTATTATTCCCACAGATGGGAAACTAGTGCCTTGGAATCACATTAAGAACCTTAGGAATAATTCAAACTCATGAAAAATATAAATAGTTAGCATAAAAAAAATAAGTAACCAATATGGCATGAGTTAATAAAAATAAACATATAATTACAAGGATACACCCGAATCCATGAATAAATAGATAATGGAATGAAACATAAGGAATGCCAATGTATAAAATACAATAATACCAAAATTACTAATACAAAACCCATAACTAAATGAAAATACTAAACCAACACCATAGAGCCTCTTTATGACCCATGATCACAATAAAAATAGTCATATCCCAAAAAATCTTAATAGTGGTTAAATAGATTTGAACAAACCAAGGCCTGTAAGATATATACATGTGTTAAACAATTCCGTAGGTGGACTCCCACAAAATATAAGAAGTTTATTTTATATTATTTAATAATAATGGTAGTTTTAAATAAAATATAAAATAAAAAACTTCACAATATCTTCTATAATTAAACAATAAACACAACAAAAGTGCGTTAAAAAAATATTTTACACTATTTTTATTAAATAAAAATATTCACCCAGAGAGACTTTTTTCCCCATAGAACACCACTTCGAAAAATATTATTTTAATGTGTAACTTTAAAAACACTCTATATACACCTATTTTTAAAATTCAAAATTCAAAACTCAAATAGGTTTCCAAATTTCAAGTAGTTTTTTATAAAAATTGAATGAAATTTACAAGTAAAAATAAACACATTAGACTAAAACCACTTGTTCAAACCCAAAAACCATGTATTTAAAAAAATTTAAAAATTTCTCATCAAAATATTCCTAAAATATTTGAAAAAAATTAACATTTTAAATACACACCTTTCAAACTCATAAATAGAACAACTTGAAGTCACATTAAAAACACACTTTTTCCCTTCCTTCTTTAAAAACCTTAAAGAATCTATTTTTCAAAACCATTACAAATTAATCCACATGTAAATAAGGAAGAAATAAATAGTCAGGAACCACCATCTCAAGTCACACAAGGATAAATAAGTAACAAAAAAAATGTGTCAAGAAATAATCCAAAAAAGCAGGGGAATGAAATCAAATCCAGGATATATCCATTAAAAGATCCTAAATAATATTGTAGTGTTATGGGATATAGCCAATGAGATATAACAAATTTTAGATATCATGGCTTAGATTAACTATAGGTTTACTAGTAACTAAGTGCACATAACATAATTTAGAATCTCTCTTGTTCCTCCCTAGTCTCTTTAGTCCCCCTACCATGAGCTCTCTTGGTCTCATCTAAAATTTCCCCTCCATTTTCGATCTTGGTCTTAAGGAAATATCCCTTTACATATATAAACGTAGGTTAGGGTATAAATCAATTAAGACACCTACCACATTTCCATGGTCTAACATGAAAAGTTAATAGAGGTGAGAATAAATACATCAAGACATGATTCAAATATAACTCAATTGAAATAAATCATGTATCACCTACTACACCCTCAAAATAAACAGCCCCAAATACATTAAAAATAAGAAGCATATATGAATTAATCAATAATAGAAAACCCCTTAAGGGATTACAATACACAAGGATTATGTAAGAATCTAAAGGGGATAAATATGGTCTCACTGCTTCTATGAAAACTCATTTTTTATGATGCACCAAAAAAGGGTCTTTTCAAAAAAAATATTGGAAGATAAACTCAACACACCATTTTCAAAAGCTGCCTCAATCCACTTTAGAGACCATTTTTTATTAAAAAAAATTGAAACTAAAGTGGTAGCTCACACAAAAATTTAAAATAAAATTTTAAACCTTTCACATTCACCAATGAATTTCAAAATAGATTCCACATAGGATAACACACCCCCTTTGAAACCATCCAATCCATTTCTATTATCTCAAAAGATTTAAACACCTTAAACATTTGATTTAAAAATCAAATATGTTTGTAGAAATGTATAAAATATCACAAATAAGGGACCAAACACCGTTTAAAATAAAACAACCCCTTTTTTAGTAGTTTAAATAATTTAAATACATAAAAATATAATTTTAAAAAACAACTGATGAAAGGAACACGTTTTAACACCTCCAGCTAGTTCTCAACACCACATTCAAAACCTAATGAATGCTTTAAAATCCATTATAAATTTTCACAAACTATTGGAATAGAGTCCCATTTTTTTCTAAGGGTTAAAATCATTTTATAACTTTGTTTTTCCATAAAATAACACACACAAAGAAATTATTTTAGTAAAGAATAAATTAAAAAACACAGACATTTAAGGATTAGGTAATATAAATTGAAAAAAAGTAAACACATACCTCGCTTCAATGGAGAAAAAGATGGAAGTTATCACTTTTGGCAATGAATCCCCAACAAATCCTCCTGAGGTTCTTCATAATCCCTAACAATGAAAATCCCTCAAGATTAAAGACACCTACCCTAATTTTGAGCCTCATGGATCCTAGGATTCTTAGAAGAGTCTTAAATCAAGAGAAAGGGAATATAGAGGAGTAATAGAGGCTTACCAAATAAATTAAACACTTGAATTAGAGGAGGAGACCACCAGAAATGGGAGATGGAAGAAGGTAGGAGATTCTACCTTGGGTTACTGGTTTGTTCGAATGAGATGGAGGAAGAAAAGAGGGATGAATGATTAAAATTAAACATGGTAATTTATGAAGATTTAACTTTTAACTAATATATTTACGCTGCATGGTTTCACCACATAGTTTTCCAATCAATGTACCAACCATTCTCAAGACACTTCCTAGAAAAAAACTCACTCGCACGATTTACATGGGACCTTGCATAGTTAAAACTTATTCCAACTATTCAAAATTTTATTGTCAAAATATAGAAGACATTACTAAAATTATCACATGGTATAAAAAACTATTCAAAAGTAGTTCACGAACACATTAGGCCCTAAATGAACCTGTATGGTTTCCTACTGAGACACATAGTTAGAAGAAACATGTGCACTTCCCATGAAACCCAAACCATGCACGTTCAAAATGAACTGCATGTAAGGGTTTCATAGTACCATGTAGGTTTTATTAAATGGTTTACACTAAACCATCTTCCCTAACCTTTATCTTTAATAAAACTCCAAAATTAACAATTTTCAAGCTAAAACTCCTTGAGAACATAAAAAACTACTAAAATAATTAAATAAATATAAAATAAACTATATGTTAACATGGTGGGTGTCAAAATTCACCCCAACATACCAATTTATGGCCCTAGAAAGTCTCAAATGAAAGTATAGAAAAAAAATTGGATTCTAAAACAACTTATAGGATAAATATGATTCCTCATGTAACCATTAAAATCCTAAAACATAAACAAAAATCCTTAAGGAAAAATGATCAAATAGATTTCTTTAATAACTTGGATATATAGAATACACCTCCTCAATATTTAGAATTGAGCTAAAATTGTGGAACAACCAACAAAATATTTTCATAGAACATGATGACATCACCGAGTAACTAGATTCTTAAAATCTACAAATGTAATTTTAAAAACTCTACTAGCCAAGGCTAGCCACAAATCACATGCTCAATATTTTCAAATAAATAAATTATACATCGAAACATATCGAAGAACCACAAAACTGAATCACTAAAACCATAGTTTCCCAAAACTAAGGAGTACATAAACCAGGAATATTATTATTTAATAAATAACATAGAACTAACCTAAGGGACACATCCAGTATAAAAGGTTGTTAAATACAAATGCACAGAATTCTATCCAATGGAGATTTCAAAAAAAAAACACAGATCGATGAAACCCAGACTCCAAATAAAAGAAAAAAAATACACCCATAAGTATCCATGTATGAACCCTAGGTTCTTCCCATGCAAAAAAAAATAGACCATAATCTATAACAAGAAAAAGAAAAAATAAAAATCATAAATAAAATTGATACAGACATTTCCCCAAATAACCACCGATTATATAGAGAAACCAAAGAATCACCCAAGAAAACAATGGTCCAAGAATTAATCATAATTAAAATGCCTCAAACTAACATAGCACAAATCGAAAATTGTTCATTTTATAAAACACACATAACCAAACACCATAAGGATACATTGGAAATTTTTTACTCATCCATCAAACATCAAAATTCACCAAGACCAATCAAAAAAACATTCCATACTAGAGATCACAAAAGAGTCTCAAAGGAAAACTGACCCTCACTAGTCAAAACATAGCTCAAGGGTATATACCACTGGACCCCAAATGAAACCCAAGAAGACTCCTTAAATGATAATTCCTTGAATAAATCCTAGACACACCACCAAGAGAGACAAACAGGGAAACAAACGACACTCAATTTTGATCATGGTTTGTGTTGAAACTAGAAGGATGAAAGAATCCCAAGACAAACACTCTACTTCCACACTAGAATTTTTTTGGGAGGATTATACTGTAGAATTTGAGACATGATCTCATCCCAGTCATGTATCCTGAATCATAACAATCAGTCCCAAAATAATTATAGGGACAAATCAAATAACATTATTTATTAGAAATAGAAAATATTTTTCAAAAAAGTGTATCTTTTAAAATGATAAACCCCATAACAAAGCATACCAAAATGCATTTTGAATAAAAGTAACCATAAATATTTGGCCTTATTTTACCAAAAACCATATATAAACCATTTTATAATTTTAAATCCCCATCTTTCTCTTAACTTGGTCAATTTAAAACATTTCCAAAACTGATTAATAAATAAACACCAACTTATATTAAAACTAAAAAACCATCTTGAGTTTTTTAATAAAACAAACACAGTCCATTTTAAATAATTTCAAATCATTTAACAATTTTTAAACATTTTCTAAAGATATAAAACAAAATAAGGAAGAAAAAAAATTTAGATAACACCAGTTTTCCTTGAAATAGGAAGCTTACCTTTAAAAACACAATGTGCACTTAATTTAAAAACCATTTAAACTTGAAAAAACTTTTCAAATTTAAAAACGAGACCATACATTTCAAAACACTCAATGAAAACTAATCAATTTTTCAAATAATACCTAAGGACTCATTTTCGGACTAGAAACATTTTTCTCATAAAATGCAGTTTTCAAACACAAATAACCAATTTCACATCACTTAAAAATCACATAAAGGTTTAAGTCTAGCATCCAAAAAATTCTAATACAACTATGAAAAAATATTAGAATAATATTATTGACTCTTTTCCCATTTCCATAACACAATATCCGATTCAAGGATTAAATGATTTTAATAGAAAAATACACAAGGAGGCAGAACCATGCTCATCTTGGATTCATGGTTGAAGACCAAATTACAATAATGAAATCTCACCTAGGGAATATATATAATCATTTTTTTCTATATGGTTTCTTGATCCCAAAAATCTATCCTCACGCTTTGATTCACTTTTCTATTTCCATCCCAATCCCTAAACACTATAGCTAAGGAAACTCAAGCCATTCCATTGAGGAATAAAGTACCAATACCCTTATAATATAACTATAATAAAAAAATTACATAATATATAAAGACATAATCAAAAGAAAAATACATACCCATGGAAACTCGAGGGTCAAGGTGAGAAGTAGCTCTCAACACTCTCCCTGAACATACCTACCAAGTAACAATAAACCTATCTCTAAACTAACAACTCCAAAAATATCAAGAGAACATTCTAGAACCTATCCCCTACCAAAACCCAATATATAATACCATTCTATAATGAATCGTCATGGGGTGACATCTAACTTAGATTTTGACCTGGTCCACCACAAGGTCCGAAAGTAATTTTCAATCCCCGCATGCTGGAAACTAGTGCCTATGAATTACAAAAAGTACATCGGGAATGATTTCAACCAGATACAACTATATAAATAAGAATCGGAAATAAAATAGATAGCCAACATATTAGAATATAAGAAAAATAAATACCTAAGTAAAAGAATACAAATAAATCCATTAATAAAGATACATTTTTTTTTTGCTCAAATAAAGATGAAACATAAAATAAAACCCACCAAAACTGACCAATAAAAACCCATAGATAAAAGAAAATCCAAAACCAACTACATAGAGTATTCGTATTACCCATGACCACCATAAAACTATACATCTCATATAGAAGTTCATTAGTAGTGAGAAATATTGGAATGAACATGGACCTGTAAGATATATGTGTTATCTAAATAACCTAGTAGGTCAGCACTTTATGAATCTATGATTTCTATTTCATATTACATTCTAACAAAAATATTTAAAATATAATTGAAAATAAACGTTTTTCATAAGATATTCTATAAATAAACAAGTAAAAAATCACAACTTTATTAAAAAATAATTTTCCTTTATTTACATAAAATTAAAATATTTAATTGGAAAGGCTCTTTTCTGAAGACAACACCTATTGTCCAAACCACCATTTCAAGGTACCACATGAAAACCATTCTATAAACACCTATTTTTTAAAATACACATTTTAAAACTAAAATAGATTTAAAATATTAAAATATTTTTTTTAAAAAACCTTTGAAACCAATTTGAAAGAAAAATTATGCATTTTAGATGAAATGTACCTTTTGAAAACCCACAAACCCTACAGTTTCAAAAACAAAACAATTCATATTTTCTCATTAAACATTGTAATTTTTTTAAAAACAACCTTTCAAACAATTGGGTGCCAGCATAACTTAGAATATAACTTGGTTCTCTTGGAACTAATCTTTCTTAAAAAACCTTGGAAGATCTCTTGGTCTTCCATGGGATCTCTTTGAATCATGTTATAGCCCCTCTTGGTCTTATGGGGAACATCCAATCCATAGACTCTGTTATTCCAACAGAAACATTCCTTAAAAGATATCAACCTAGGACAAGGCATCAACTGACTATTCCACCTACCTTATTCCCAAGGTATACCATAATAATTAAATGGAGGTGATAAAAAAACGTCAAAATATGAATCAAATAGAATACACATGAAATAACTTATTCCTTATCTGACACACCCTCACATGAAATAACCCCATATAAATTAAACAAAATTATAATATACGAATGAATCAATAATAAACATCTCTTCACATGATTATGATCCACCATAGTTATACAAAAATCACAAGGGGATCAATAGGGTCTCCAGAAATAGAACTATTTTTTACTAAAGTAAAAAAAATTATTTTTCAAAACAAGAATGGAATAACAATCCAACACACAAGTTAAAAAATCCACCCCAATCAAATTTTGAGATTTTATTGATTATAAAAACTTTTAAAATCATTAGGGAAATAATACTTCCATTTAAAATCATCTTTGAAAACATTCAAAGCCACCAAAGAGTTTCAAAATATAATAAACATGGGATAAAACACACTCTTTGAAACCAACCAACCCATTTGTATTATTTTAAAATATTTAAACACTTTAAACATTTGATTTCAAAATCAACCACTATTGTAGAAATTTTTCAAAAATCAAACATAAGGGTCAGTATACCCATTTAAAATAAAAAAAAACCTTTTAAGTAGTTTAAACACTTTTAATTCATCAAAACTAATTTTAAAAATAAACAAATGCAAGGAACACATTTTAAAACCTAAATCTGGTTATCTCCATAACTTTTAATACCAAATTAATCCTTTAAAATCATTTAGTAATTTTCAAAAACACTTGGCATGGAATTCCATTTCATTTAAAGGGTTAAAATCATTTTATGTCATTATCTATCAATTAAATAACACAAAAAAGAATATTTTTAATAAAGAATCACTTTAAAACCATATTAATTCAAAGGAAAGGTTATATAAGTTTATAATAAAGAAATACCTACCTTGGTTCAATAGATAACAAGTTGAATGTCATAACACATGGTAGAGAACAACCACCAAGAAACAAGAGGACCTTCTCAATCCCTAAAAATCAAAATCCCTTAAGATTAATTCCACCATACCCTAATTCCAAGCCTCATAGATCCTAGGGGACTTGAGAGATAATAAAATTAATATAAATGGAATATTTAGGAGTGAAAAATGGTTACTATAGAAGGAATCCACTTGAATCAGAGGAGGATTCCACCAAAAATGGGAGAAGTAAGAAGGGAGGAGAACATACCTTTGGTGTCTGGTCTGTTTAAAAAAGAGGGAGGAGGAATAGAGGGTTGGAGACTTAGAATCAAATAAGTGAATTTCTATAATTCCATATTTTAATGAATATTGTTTGGCCACATAGTATTCCAAACCATGAACTAACCATGTATAGGCCATTGCATTGAACAAAAATCACTCGAATAGTTTACCATGGACCCCGCATGGTCATAAAAAATATGTTCCAACCATCCCAAATGGAATTTTCAAATTTTTTTGGTGATTCATATGCTTTTATATTGGTTTATTAAACCGTGCACAAGTCATGAACCAACACTCCAGTCCCCAAAGGAACCAACACAGGTTCCTCATCGACTCACATGGTTAGAAAAAACCCATTCACTACTTGTGAAACCTAAAACATGCACATTAAAAATGAACCACATAGAACGGTTTCCTAGAACCACGTAAGGGTTTCCACATGGTTAACCCTAAACCATGTTCCCTAATAATTTTCCAGAAAAAACTAAAAAATTTATAATTTTCTGGATAAATCTCCTCAGATACTTAAAAAAACATACCACTCATTAAATAATATAAAACATACAACATAGTGAAATGGTATGTGTCACATTTTAAATGAAATAATAAAAACATACTTTCTAATTGGTTTAAAAATGATTTATTCAGTTTCACTCTATGTAAAAAAAGTGTGTTTGGGATGTGGTTGCTTTGGATGAAGACCTAGAGTACCTAAATAATTTTGAAATGATAATTAAATTTAAAATAAAATAGGTTTGTTTCATGGTGATCATAGATAATGATGAAATAGTTGGGAATATAAATAAGAAAAGTTATGCTTCTAATGAGACATAGATTATAGATTAAATTATTTTACCTTAGAAATATAATAATAATAATAAATAATGGATAATTAATAATTAATAAGAATTTCAGTCTTTTATTATTTTGGAGATCTAGTCCTTAATAGTTGTATCTATGGGACTTGTGAAATGATATTTGTAGATTATACTAAGGATATGTAGTTTCCCTTGGTTTGGATTTTATGATATATGTTATATATTTTCTAATTTTATATGCTTTACCACCACCATCAGTATGTAAACAAACACCAAAATGTTTGGGGGGGTTTCCACAACATCAAAGATGCAAAGGGAATAGTTAACTAACTTCTCCCTATCCACTGCTCTCTAATCAGACATAGTTTTGAGTAGGTGTGCCCCAAGATATAATATATTATGGTATAGAGTGTGTTGCTACTTGGGTTGTGATGGCTCTAGATTTCACTATACATTTATGTACATGATATAACAGATTGAGGTATAGAACATAATTATATTTGATCATTGTTTTTATAGATTCCCATGGGTGTACATGAATAGGATGTGATGGATTATTCTATAATCCATTCATGTGGGCTATAGTGGATTATAGGAATGCACTTGGTTTCTACTGGGGATTATGTTGACGTAGTGTTGGGATGAACTGGATGTATAATGGCTGTGATATGATTTCATGAGATACATGATGATTTATGGAAGGTATGAACCCATGATGCGAGTCATTGGGCTATGAGAGTGAAAACATTGTGGGGAATTAGAAGTTGTGTACCTTAATTTATATATATGATTTTGATATATAATTATTTTACTTATATATACTACTTTATGAGTGACGCATGGCGAGAATAAGAAAATAGTTTTACTTGATGAGGTGATAAGTTAGTTTCATTTGTTTATTCATTAAGATTTAGTATTCTTATTTCACATTCATCATGAGTGGTTTCATGGAGGATCCTTCTTTGTATAAATGTAATGTTCATCTTACGTATATATAAAATATTTTTTAGGTTCAAAGGATTTGGTTAGTGAACACCTTGTATGTTATAACCCTGAGGAGTTATTCATAAGCTACTGGAGCTACGTGATCACTACAATGGATTCAATTTTGTCACTTTTTAGTTGTTTTAGTTTTTGTATAACATTACATGTATCGTATTTTCTTCTATATTTACGTATATTTTTATTTGGTAGTTTAATCATTTTTTCTCTTCCTCATTAAACTCATATTGAGTGTAATATCTCCCATATGTGTGATTTAAATACCCTCAGATATAGCCTCCAAATTGTGTCCTATTAGAGTCAGGATTTGAGGGTCATTTTCTTTATTTAAATCTTATAAGAAATTAATTTAGAGGGAGTGGGTTATAATAGAGGAGTATTTAAATTTATTTTTGAGATATCAGGTAGATTTTGGAGTTAGGAACATGTGAGGGTTGGAAAATAGTATTAAATAAGATTGATATGTGACGTAGAAGAGGGATTTTGGAAATGAAATGGTATTTTAGGTCCACCTATGACATGATAAAATTAAATTTAAGTTAGTTTAACAAACTAATATTGAATCATGATTTTATATATCTATGTTTGAATTGAGTAGACAGTGGGAATTAAGTTAAAATGAATAAATTAATTATCGTTAATTTTTCTATGTCCTTGTTTTAGGAGCTATAAGAGTTTTTTCTATTATAGAGTTGAATATAGGTCGATGACCCATCATATTCATGCTGAAGGCATTTAATAGAATATTTTAGTGAAGTTCTATACAATAAAGATCTAAAAAATGGAATATGGAGGAGGAAACATTGGGAGTTTCATCACCATGGTATATGGTAGTATAAGGTTTCTATTTTAGATTGATATACATAGTATTTTCCTGGGAAAGTGAAGATATACTTTAATTTAATTTTTTTCTCATAAATAGTATTGGGTTTCTTTAACTGTGACTATGGTGTGTGAGAAAAAATGACAGTGGAAGTTTTTTTTACTGAGGATCATGAGTGTTTATAGCAAGTGTTTCATTTGTTTTCAATGAGATATTAAATATGTTTTGGTGAGTAAAGATGAAGTTGTGATTCTTGTATAATTATTATGGATTCATTTATTAGAATTGTATTTCATGGTTGATAAATTAACTTGTATATCTAATGGTTGATGTATTTATATTCAAAGGAATACATGAAAAATGTTAGTGGATTTAGAGAAACTATCTATAACATACTATGGAAGATAAAAGGTCTTGAGATTAAGCCTGAGTTGTATAAGAAGACCCTAAATGATTCTGATACAAATTGGACAGATTTGTAAAGGTAATTTAAAACATATGTAAGGGAAATTTGATACATGTGTAAGGGTACCTACAAGATTCCATAGCTCAAATATGGTTATAAAGATGGCATATTATCACCATGAAATCTATTTGATTCAAATTTATTGAGACGATGATACTATTAGGGGTACTATGACCATGCTCTCTACGACCATAATTTTTACCACTATGCATCATGTATTACCTCCAAGAATCATGTGTTACCTCCAGGTATCAGACGCTACCACCGAGCTTACAACTACAGGGGGTGTAATCACTAGGATTTTTACTACCATATTCTACATCCGACAACTCTACTGATAGGTATGCTACCACCAATTTCTCTCATGGGATACTTCCATTAGGAATGCTACCGTTGGTCTACAATCGTGATACATGATCACATGATGAAAGAAGAGTATTTTTTCTTATATGAGATAAGGACTGAGTGAGTTTAGATTATCGATCCATACATGCATATTCTCTTTCATGAACTTTAATTGGTTAAATTTGAGAAGACAAGGTTTTTAGTGGATGATTTTATAAATATGAGTTGAATTCTCATTGAAAAATAGAAGTTTCACACATGAATGTGATGCATGATTTAGTTCATGAATAAATAATGAGAATGATGTTATTCATTAATGATGTGAAGATAAAAGAAGGTACCAAAATTCCTTGTTTATTTAATTTAAAGAACTAAGGAAATATTTTGTGAATAGTCCTCAAAAAATTAATGAGGTATTATTATGGGTTATTAAAATGACATAATACCAATAATTATATAGAGTTAATGAATATTTGTGATGACGAAATTATGCCATGATTTCATTTAAGAATGGAATGATACACGATTCACGATTCATGCTTCATTTAGTAAGAATAATTATAAGATATTAAACATAAATTAATATTAAGAACTAACATGGAAATGAAAAATATTACATTAACATGATTTAAAAGAGAATTAACTAATTTTAATTATATATAGTTATGGTGAAGAAGTCATGGGAGACTGGATCAAAATATTCTGGAATTCAATGAATTTTTTTTTAACTATTTTGTTATCATTTTTAAAATATTGGAATTAGTTCATATATATGTGATCCATACATTATTATAGGAAGAAGATATTAGAGTTATTGATAAGTGAGAGATATTGTATCCAGTATTCAAGATAATTCTGAGAGAGAATGACACATCCAGTATCGAGAAAGCTGAGGATCATTCAGATCACATGAGATTTATAAAGAGTTTGAAGACTAGTAGATGTGAAATCCACTACTAAATATATTAAGAAGGTACATAGATATACCTATTGATCCATCTATTTATGGTGTAATATTCAATTTATAAGTGGTTATAAATAAATCAAGGAGAGGAATAAGGTCTTTTGTGTTGGATCCTTATTAAAAAAGAGAATTGTATATTCCAAATAGTGCTGGAAGTGTAGTGCATCATATAGTTGGTGATGGAATTAGAGAAACACAATAGGAAACTATATTTTTTATGATAGGATATTATTTGGTTGTATTCAATTGCTTTATAGTTAAGAATCTATAACTAGGTGGATCAACTAGTTTTACCAAGGAGTAGAATTTTATACCAAACCATATAAATAATGTGTGCTGATTTCTCATAGTTTATTACAGCAAATGAGGTGAGGGTGTGAGAAAAATTCTAGAGTGGATTGATAATTTTATCTAGTTCAAGTGGTTGATTTTAATAGGATAAGAATTTATAAAATAGAACCTTTGATTCACCGCCCCTCAGTGGTCCATCTGGCCCATGGATCTACAATGAGGAGTGAGTTGCTTAATGGGAGATGTTTTAAGATCAATTACAAGAAAAGTTTTTATCTTTGAACACTAAGGTGGCATGTAGGAAGGATGTTTTCACCCTTAATTAGAGGAGTTCCATTGTGTGGGATTTATGTATCATATAAAATAGCCTACTAAAATATTATTCCAACCATCTTTCATATGAGGAGGCTAAGTCGAGGAATTTTAAGGAGGATTTTCACATAGAGTCCCATATCCAGGTCACTGTGTTTATTTTGATGTCATATCCTGAGGTTTTTGTGAAAGAATAAGTTATTGAGAGGATTTTGGATAGGAAAAAATCATCATGATATTGGAGTCTCCATGATTTTCCAAAGCGTAGATCTATGACCAGTTCTCAGTTTCCTATTCAGAAGAGGAAGTTTCAGTAAGTAAAGAGTAGGTTTCTACCATCTTCAACATATTTTTATGGATTTAATTGTTCTCAAACACCTTCCAGTTCCCTAGTCATTGTTTTTATTATTTTATACATTGTGGATATCAAAATAGAGAGTGTCTAAACTTCCTTAGCATTCAGAGTGCATCTAGAAGACTATTTTTGGCCCAACCAATAATACAAAATCAACCAATGTAAAACCAAAAGAAGAGAATTATAGATTACCATTATAATAGAGGGTAAGGGGTACACATAAGAAAACCCTAGGGTACCCCTTTTCATCAAGGATAAAAAGTATATCAAAACTATGTTGGTGGTATCCATTAGGTATGGAGAGGTTCTGGAGTAGAATGTGGTTAGATGCATGGATTAGATTTTCGAGTTCCAGGAGGTTTGGATGTTGTGCGAGGTACTATATGTTTGAACAAATGCTGTTCTTTGATGGAAATGAAGTATGGTTTTTATTTTTGTTAATACTTACATATAAGATCATAGTGTTTTTAAAGAAATAGATCTTACAATATAATCTGAAAACAAAACTGAAGGTGGCATAGTTTCCTAGTGTTTAACAAATTATTGGGTCTAAAAATTATAAAATGAAGAAATTTGGTTTCAGAAAAGTAAGTTGTGTTGAATATTGAAGGAGGTTTTTAAATTTGTGTTTAAGGTTTTTTTTGGGGCCACCTCACCAAAATATTTTAAAGTCCAAAATCACATGAAAGATTTAAATTTGCATGAAAGCGAAAGTTGTGCGAAAGAGGATTACATTCCCAATGAAAAGTAAAAAGGGTGTTTTTTTATTCTTGGGGAGAATCTTATGCATAGGGTTATTGAGGCTTATAAATATAAATATAACCCTAATCAAGACACAAAACTTATTCCAAAGAAGTTCAGGTTCCTCTGCCATACGAAATAGTTGTGCATGGAATAGTTGTAGAAAGTAAATATTGCATGAAAATAGTTATTTGGTCTAAAAAGGCCAAGTGAAACTTATGGTGTAGCTTTGATAAAGATAAGGGTTGTTCAAAAAAGGAGGGTTATGTGGAAGTCATCTTGCATGAAAATCCCAAATATTGCGTGCAAAAGTAGGTGATGTACAGAAGTTCTAGTGTGTGCTTCTAGAAAGTTGTACACATCTGGTTTATTTGATCAGTGCCTTCAGGTGCATCAATTTAGAACATTGATGAAAGAATATTCTCGTATAGGATAGAGACAAAGACTTCAATGAAATTTTTTGAAGTGACCTTCAAGTCGATAAACTGAGTTAGAATTCTCTCAAATTAGTGAGCTAAGGGGAGTCGATTGAAGTGTTATGAGGGACGTAGTGTTCTATCCCTAAAATCTTATAAATATAGTGTTCTTGGAATAGAGTGACTGTGAATAAACTTTTGTATTCCACATCTTGTGAAGAATAATGGATTTAGGTATGACTGAAACACTATCGATGTATACTCCTTGGAAAAGTCCTTAGTAGTGAATAAAGTAAAATTCATGTGTTTTGTTGATGCTTGTGAATGTTTTAATTACTGCATATTTCTATCAGTAAGGTTTAACAGGTTCTTACCAATGGGAGAAAAAGATCCATCACTTGAGAAGAAAATTTGACACCCTGATTCAATCCTCCCCTCTCAGGGTGTTCTAGGCTCCTTTACTATATTAATTTTTTAACATGGGTTTATGCCTCTTTTGATTCAGTTGATATGCAATCCTGTTTTTAATCCTCAAAATTTCATGCTCTAAGAATTCAGGTATAGATACCTTTTGTGACCTTGGAATTGAATAAATTAGTTGGAGGTCAAACTAGCTTGTGTGGTGTGTAAAAATACTATGATCCAGTGATAGTTAAAGATGAGGATACCTCAAAGACTTCTTTCAGATGAAAGTTTAGGCTAATATTTTTGCCCATGAATCTATTTGAAGTTAAAAATGGTCTATCCAAGTTCATGTGACTAATTGATGAAGTGTTACATGTTGTTTAGACTTTTTTATGGTCATATTTATTGAAATATTACTTGTATTCTTTATATCAACGGAGGAGCATGAAGATATTATATGAGCTATGTTGAGAGTTATTTAGTTTCATTAGTTGTTTAGGAAGCTATTAAAGTGTGAGTTCTAGGCCTATAACATCTATTTATTAGGGTATTTTATATCTCAGTGTATAGTAGCCAAAAATCTTTTGATGACTGGGGCTATGATTTCTTGGGCTTTTTCTAGGAATTTTTGAGAAGTACATAGTTTTATTGGTCTCCCCAGCTAGTATAGGAGGTTCATGATCAACTTCACCTGGATTGAAACACCTTTGGTAGATTTGACTAGAAAGAAATATAAATTTTTATAAAATGATAAGTATTTGGATTATTTCACATATTTATCAGATAATATGGAAAACTCTCTAGCTCTTCATCTTTTACAAAAGAGTATTTCAGTCAAGGTTTATTACGATGATTTGCACCATTTCTTGGGTTGAGTGTTGATGCAGTAAAGTGAAATTAACTATTATTAGTGTTTGAAGTTTTGAACTAATGAATATAAATATTACACCAATGATCTTGAGCTTAATACAACGGTGTTTTCCCGGAAGTTTTGGTGGAATTATCTCATTACAACAAAAACTGGGTTTAGCGGCGGTTTTGTGGTGGGAGTTCACAAAAACCACCGCTAAACGTTTTCGCTGAAATGTTTCACGTCGGTTTTTAATAAACCGCTGCAAAATCCGATTTTTTTTAACAATCGCGACCCTTCCCTACCCCCACCCCAATCGTTCCCCCAAACCCCCGCACCCTCCCTTCTTCCCCTAACACCCCCGGCGACCCGCAACCCTCGACCTCCAACCGTCCGACGACCCGCGACCTCCGGTGACCCCGCGACCTCCGTCTCCGGCGACCCCGCAACCTCCATCTCCGGCGACCCGTCTTTTCCAGGTATGTATCCATTTAACTAGGTTTGAAATATAGAAAATTTTTATAGACTTCACGCATGGTGATAATATTGAGAATGATTGGTAGGTGATCATTTAATTGGAGGTTTGAACATGGATTCAATGATTTATGACACAATAGGTTAATATTGAATAGTTATATAAATCCTAGAGTACAGAGGAGCATAGTTGAAAAGATTAAATGGGTGGTATTATGGAATAAAATTGAGATTATAGATTGTGTAGTGGGGATATTTCCTCCTTTACATGGTTGAAAAGAGGGAATGAGTGGGTTGTTATGGGACATGACTTGGTTATATAGAAAAATGAATGTTTGGTAGTTTCCTTATGGAATGGAATATAGTTTTTAATCATGATCATGACATGGAGTTTGATGGAATTAAAAAAGATCATGGGTAAATATTAAAAAAATAAGCCTTTTAATTAATGGTTAATAGTTAAGAAAAATATGGGTGATGGCTGCATCGTTTTTCATTAAATATGTTTAATATAAAATATAAATAATGTAATATGGTTGGTGAAATGAATCTATAAATGGGATAAATTATGAGGCATGATGGTAAATGATTCATCTTTATTTTGGATCTTTGTATAAGATGTGGGGATGGTCATTGTGTTATAGTTGGCAGTGATGGTAATGTGAGGTAGTAGTAGTGTGGTGATTTTTACTAGCTATAGAAGTTCTATTTGTTTATTTATGCATTATGTTGGTCTTGTGTGTGTCTATAAATATACTCAAATATTATTATTTTTGGTTTTTGAATACATCCCACTTGAGTTAGATACCCTTCTCGAATCCCAACAAGCTCTGTGTACTAGGTTGTTTCCCCTAACATTCAGGTTGGTGAGGGAATGGATGCATGCCTACTCCCCCATCCACACTCTCCCTTCTAGTTTTAGAATTATCTTTGATGTATTGAGGTGGGTAAGATCATACTTCTAAAGTATATAGTGAAATAGAAGACCGTAATGGTTATTTATGTGAAGGTACATTACGTATTAGAAAACCCTTTGAGTTATTGATGATGATTATAAACTAGGTTCACTATAAGTCCCTATGGTGTATTGAGATAATGATATGATGTAAGTAAAATAGTGGACTATAAGTGGTATTTATGGGATGGGCTATTGTGGTGTTGATGTAAGGATATATATTAGAGGCTGTGCATGGTAGGTGGAGGGAATTAGGTTAATGTCCTTCATGATTTTGATTCCCAATAGTACTGGATTTGAGAAGTGTTGATGATATGTGATATGTGATAGAGGCTATTAGCTAATGATGATGTTATGGATAAGGTTTGTGGTATGGTTGTAATATGAGATATAGTATTCTATGGAATAAATGTTAAAGATATTGGGAGAATATGACATTTTATATTAGGGTGCGATAGTGAAAAAAATAAGAAATTGGTTTTAGGGTGCCTTTGTGTCATATTCATCGGATATTATTTTACTATGCATGATTATGATATTTAGTAATGAAGTCTTGGTGAGTATTTTCAATAGTTGACCTACTAGGTGCTTACTAGTTATGTTGTTTGTCCAATGATGTGTTATTATACTCCTTTAACTTTTTCATTGGAGGTATTGTGTATAATCATACTAAGGATACATATTATGATAAACCCCATATATATAAAAAATTCAATATTCCTAGGATATTTTTTGTGACTAAGTTGGGTCGTACTATCTTTATGCTTGGTGTTTGTTGTGAAATCACTAATGTGGAGATTTATTTGGTATTTTTATCTTGGGGTTTTTATTTTTTTACGTATTCATTATTTAAATTATTATTGTTGATTTAAATTTTTATATATATATATTATGATGTTGTTCAGTGTTATTCTTTTTTTATTATTGGTACATATGATGGTAATTCCTCTCATCCTTATTTTTTATACCCCTATTCTAGTCATCAAACCAGGGCCTGTAGGAGGTTGGATATGTGGGTCAATCTCATCTTTAATTTAATTCTAGGAAGAGTTTCCATTGAGGTTGTGTATTGAATTGAGCCGGGTAACCCTCAAACGTGGTAACTGACCCATTCTGTTACATACCCGAAGGTTATTCCCGATCCTTGTGGGTTAGAGGCAAGCACCAATGAATCAAAAAACACAACAAAGGGAAAAATTTATCCCAACATGATCAAACACATTGCATATATGTATACACAAAATGAAAAGGAATGTGGAATACTAAAGGAATATATATACCAAAATAGTCAAAAGACAGTAGAAAGGAACAATTAAAAAAGTAGTCAATGTTTCGAAAACAAGTCTAACTACATGGACTAAAACCAAAAACTACTCCATGAGATGGTGTGGATGAACTCCCTCCATCTCACCACCAGCTACCCAAAACCAGCTAACACAAACCCCACCACCTCACATTAGCGCCTTTCCCTTCCCAGTATTGGAAGACATACAAATGTTTACGTACCCCTAAGGAGGTGCACAAGGTGTGAGCTAACAGCCTCCATAGGGTCCCACCAGGGTGTTCCATATCAAACCTTTATATAATTATTCATGTATTCTTATTTTAAATATAACATGGAATGATAATAAGTAATGAAATTTTATATAAAACATGGGTAAACATTTCCCTTTTTCCTAGTTTTAAACAAAAGTAGGTACAAAATGTATATCAATTATAACTCAGAAATCCAATCAGTATAATATAAAATAAGCAGTAGAGGCATATGTACCAAGGAACACTATAGCTTAGACTAGAAGAATACTTATACCATAATAAATCATGTGCACAATCCAATTCCTATAACACATGCCTAAGAATAAGAGGAATACCCCATGAGTAACCCCCCCAGAAAATACTAATAGTTGTCCCCTAAAACAATGGAACTAGGAAACCAAGGAAATACCCATGAGAAAACCTCCTAATAATCACAATACATGGACTATGGACTCAAGATAAACCTTCCACCTAAGTACCCAAGGTAACCTAAGTGCTCATTTTCACAAATCAATTTTAATATTTTAAAAGTACCTAATTCATGTTCATTTATCAAAAATCATGGAAAAAAATTTCTCTCAAAAACCCCATCTTAAAGAAATGAAAATAGTCATTCCTATTTGATAAATCAACTTATAAATTAAGAGAAATTAGGCTAATTATCATAGTCTAGATATGGAACTACCTATGTCAAAGCACAAGTCACACATTCCCGTAATGGGATCCACCAACAATGAAAACCCAATGATGAAAACGAAGGCCCTAGAATATAATAAAAACATTAATATTGATATAAATTAGAAAAGATCGGGTTGGTGGAAAGGGAAAACACCAAATACCTCAAGAACAGACATACGCCGCACCACAACTTACCAAGGAATGGCCTCCATAATGAGATCTCCCAAAGGATCTAGAAGAATACACAAAGATCCAAAAACTTAGGCCACCAGATCTGATAATGTTACCCTAGGGTGTCACCATTATCAAGAGAAACGAAGAATCAGAAATATTTTTTACCCAGAGTGATGTGCCACAACTATAATAAAATATCCAATGTTGAATGGATCAATCTAGATGGAGCATAGTCTCCCAAAATAACTAGAGAAGATCTCTAGGTAGGGATCCAAGGGCCTGGAGAAAAGAATTGAAATCAAAATAGCCACTCGCCTATTTTAAAAACTACACGAGGGCCATTTGATGACGTGTAATACTATTACCTACTGTGAAATCCATGGTGTTTTAGTATGTTGAAAAATCCTTCACCTCGAATTAAAAATCCATTTTTTTAAAATTTACGATGTGAAACCACTCTTCCCTAGGTGTAAACTTTCACAGCATGAATACCCTTTCATGACTTGTATCTAGTAATAGTTACACGGTGTGTAACCTAGTTATACAGTGTGAAAGACTTTTGAATCATGTAGAAAAAGATGGTTAAAGATGAAAGTACAACAAATATCCGACTTCACTATTTAAGGTATCTTACCAATTCCTTCCTAGTCCTTTACAGACAACGGAAAAAAGGAAAACCATGAAGAGGATAAAAAAATACCTGATAGATCAGTAATAGGATCTTACAAACTCCCCCACTATAAATAATTTTTTTCCTCAATAAATCATGTAAAATATGTAATCCATGGAAAAAAATGAGTTCACTACTCCTTCATCAATGACTCATGTTCCCAATTCTCATGATAATTTGATCCTTGTTTCCATAGAATCCTAACCAATGGAATAAAATTCCCACAAAATACTTTCACTTAAGAGTCAACAATCTCAATTGGTTTCTCCAAAATAGAAACATATGGCTCAAACTCAATTTCTTCCCAACTTAGAATGTGAGCGGGATCATAATGGTATTTCATGAGATGATACATGTGGAAAAAATCATGAATACCTATCATAAAAACCAACAATTCTAATCGATAAGTATCCTATATGAGCTTATCAGTGACCTCAAATGGTTTAACTAATCTTAGAGCCAACAGAAAAGAACAAATATCAATTCAAAAGGCCTAACATATCTATGTCTCTAACTAAACGACACCCTCATGAGGAACTCATGTAAGGTACAACCATGTAATATATATGGATAATAGATATATGAATATTTTTCTTTGGTTTATGAGGATAAATGGGACAAAACCATTTAATTCTTTTAAAAAAAGTATCATCACTCAAAATAAAAGATCACTTGAACCATATTCTTATTATATAAATAAAAGGTACTTGATTATATGTAATCAAGAGATAATAATTTATAGTAATGTTGATAAAGACCAAAAAAATAAAACTCATCTTTTTAATGAATTAAATAATCATTGTCCATCTTTGAAGAATAGGTAATCACGACTAAATAAATGGTTAATAGATGAAAAAACATTGAAATTAAGTAGGGGAATTATCATAATGTGTTATCACTGTGTTGGATCTAGTGAGAAGAATATTAATTGGCTTATAAACAAGTATCAACAACATTATTCAAATTATGAAACTAAATATGGTAAAAAAATATTCCATATTATTTTTATTGATCTATAATATTGATAAGTGAAGGTAATGATTATTACACATAATCCAATGAGGGGAAACTCTATAAATGGGAACCCATGCATTGGTATTCTATATTAGTGATTTTGGATGGATGTTATAAATTCCAACTGGTATCCCATTTCTAGATATGGAAAATAAAATAAAACATTTAATTGAGATGACCAAGCATTTTAGTATATGAGATGTTCAAGAAAGTTGTAGTATTTTTTGTGAGGGTGTGGAAGTAATCTAAGTGGACCAATGTATCTCATTAATGTAGTGGGGATAGAAATTGTTTGAGGCAACATAAATGTGTGATTGAAAGTGTTATGATAATTGTGTAACCCGATATTCTTACTGCTCCTCAATGAGGTGTTCACGCTGTCTCCTAGGGACCAGACTTGTTTAGTTTTTCTGGGCATGCTAAGTAAGTGGTAAATGTGATCAATGAATCATCATTATTATATTATTCATACTTTATGATCAATGGGTAATCTTTATTATATTATGATTCTGCAATCTTACACAATCGTATATTTTGTGTAGGCACATTGTGATATACATGGATAAAAGCTGGATCACATTACCGAGGAACACACCTCAGTATGTTAAGGGTTTGAATGAGTTTTTAGATTTTGCGATTTCTAATCAATTCGTTGAAGGGAGAATAATATGTCCATGTCCTAAATGTAAATTTAAAACATGGTTGAAGAGAGATGAAGTTTATGAAAATTTAATACTGAAGCAATTCCCTGGTCAATATTTGTGTTGGAATTGGCATAAAGAATTGAACAATACAGAAAGATTGAGCACTGATGTTAATCCACAGAATGAGGTCCCAAGTTCATCGACAATGGAAAATGAAATGAAAAACCTCATAAATGATGAATTTAGCACTGCAAGACACCACTATCAGCATCAAAACATATCAGAACAACCAGAAGAGGGTGATACAAATTGCAACGTGACAAGTGATGTTTTTGAGACTGTAACACAAGTAGATCAAGATTGGAACATATCATTGGATCCTCCTCTTGATTCTGTAGAGACAAATGTAACGGAAAACTTCACTGAGAAAAATGTGTTTCATGATTTAGTTGACGATGGAAATCAAGAGTTGTATGGTGGGTGTTTGAAATATTCAAAGATTTCATTTATGCTGAAGTTGTACCATATCAAATGTCTATGTGGAATTACAAATAAGGAAATGTCCATGATATTGGAATTGATTCGTGATGCATTTCCTGAAGCAAAAATACCAGAATCTTTTTATGATATGAAAAAAGATGTTTACAATCTTGGTCTGAATTATATAAAAATACATGCGTGTCCCAATGATTGTATGTTTTATTGGGGAGAGGATTCAAGTAGACAGAATTGCAAGAAATGTTCTTCTTCTAGATGGCAGTCAATGGGTGATGTTGGAAGTCTGAATGAACATAATTTCATGAAGAAGAAGAAAATGAACACACCTGAAAAGGTTTTGCGTTACTTTCCTTTGAAGCCACGATTGTAAAGATTATTCATGTCATCAAAAACCACCGAACACATGAAGTGGAATTCTGTTGATAATAACAATGATGGGTTAATGAGACAACCACGATATTCCCAATCATGGAAGACATTTGATTCATTACATCCAGATTTCTCAGCTGATCCTAGGAATGTTCGATTGAGATTGGCTGCTGATGGATTCAACCCATTTGGGACTTTGAGTACAAGTTATAACATTTCCCAGTTGTTTTGATCCCTTATAATCTATCCCCGTGGATGTGTATGCCACATTCATATTTTATAATTTCAATTATTATTCCTGGAAAACAAATGCCTGGAAATGATATTGATGTATACTTGCAGCCTTTGATTGAAGAATTGCAGGAGTTATGGAGTAACGGTGTTGAGACATTCAATATTTCTTCTAAAACAATGTTCAAAATGCATGCTACTTTACTATGGACCATTAGTGACTTCCATAGCCTTGGGAATTTATCTGGTTGGAACACTTATATGAGTCTGGATTGTCCCGTTTGTAACATTTATTTTGAGCCCAAACGGCTACCTAACAGTAGAAAATGGTGCTTCTTATGCCATTGAAGATTTCTTGATGCATCTCATAGATTTCGGCTGAACAAATCAAAATTTAATGGTTTCATTGATTGTAGACCACATCCAAAGTTGTTAACTGGTTCTGAAATATTGATACAGCTTGAAAATGTTGAAACAGAATTTGGGAAGGTTCATCATTTGAATGATAGTGGAAAACGGGTTTGAAGTGCATCGTCAAGTGAAATCAGAGCACAACAATGGAAGAAAAAAATTATATTCTTCAAACTTTCTTATTGGGAATTTAATTTGTTGTGCCACAATCTTGATGTGATGCATATTGAGAAGAATGTCTGTGATAATTTTATTTTCACATTACTTAATGAGCATGGAAAGTCGAAGGATCATCTTAATGCTCGCAAAGACTTATAAGTAATGAACATAAAACGCGATCTCTGGCCAGATGAGAATGAAAAGTATGCTCCGACCATTTTTGCAATGAAAAATAAGGATAAAGATACGTTCCTTCGAATTTTAAATAATATGAAGGTATCTGATGGGTATTCGAGTAACATCTCGAGGTGTGTTGACTTGAAGAATTGTAAGTTACATGGATTGAAAAGTCACGATTCACATATTTTGTTACAGTAGTTACTACCATTGGCATTGCGTACATTATTACCTGAAAAATTTACTGCTGTTGTACTCCAATTCTGCACATTTTTCAAGCAATTATGTGAGAAAGTTGTACATCTATTTCATCTTAACAACCTCCAGGAGAGGTTTTTATTGACTCTTTGTGCAACGGAGATGATCTTTCCTCCACCTTTTTTACTATCATGATGCATTTAACTGTGCATTTGGTTGAAGAAGCTAAATTAGGAGGCCCCGTTCATTATCGATGGATGTATCCAATTGAGAGGTATTTTATTTATATGTTTTCCAGTTAAGTAAACAATTTTTGACATTTAAATAAATTCATAATATTATTATTTTATTTCACAGATATCTTGGGCATTTGGAATCATACGTGAGAAATAAAGCTCAACCAGAAGGCTCTATTACTGAAGGCTATTTGGCTGAGGAATGTCTTACCTTTTGTTCTAGGTATTTAGATGATTTTGAGACAAGATTTAATCGAGTTGGATGTGTTGAAGACACATCAACTCAATCTCAAATGCATCAGAAATCAAAAATATTTCCTGTAATTGGATGATCAATTGGGAGGACCTCAAATGTGACACTGACAGAATTGGAATTATTACAGGCACATAGATATGTGTTGCTAAATAGTGAAATTGAAGATCCATTTATTGAAGAGTTGAGGATACAAACAAAGAGACGAATGAGAGGCCGAACATGAAATGAGAAAGATATAACGAAAGCTGTGAATAAATAGCTTGTAGAATGGTTTGCACGACGTGTAAGTTCATAAATATTGCAATAAACATGAATATTAGTTTGAAACATACAAATTTGAAATATATTAAATTATATTTCTTTTTTCAGATCATGAATACTGATACTCGAGCAGACTTTTCAGAAGATTTGAAGTTTCTTGCTAGAGGTCCTATAAAGCAAGTTAGAAAGTTTGACGCTTATAATGTGAATGGATTTAGATTTCGTACAGTCGATCGAGAAGTGTTTTTGAAAACACAGAATAGTTGTATATTTACATTTGCTGAAGTGGGATACTATGGAAAGCTGCATGATATTATTGAATTAAACTACCATAGACATTTTTCTGTTGTTTTATTCAAATGCAAATGGGTCGATATTATCAGAGGTGTTAAAAGTGATTCATTGAAATTTACTTCTGTGAACTTCTCTCGCTTGATGGATGTTGGTGATCGTGAAATGCATGATCCATATATCTTATCATCACAAGAAAAAATGGTATATTATGTGAATGATGGTGTGGATGAAGGGTGGAGTGTAGTTACTCATGTAATACAAAGAGATTTGTATGATATGGGTGATGAAGTGGAAGATTTGACCTTTGAAATTGAATGTCATCAATAACAGGAAGAAGAATTATTTGTCCATCATGATATTGAAAATATTAGTCTTGAAAGGATGAATAAAGTGGATGAAGCAATGGAGTAGGAAACCGACATGATTGAAGGGGGAAATGATTGTACGTACAATTATTCATTCATGTAGCAACCACTTGTTTCATTTCTGCAGTCATTCATTATCATTGTTATATATATTTTGTTTGTTAGTATTGGGCATCTATTATCATTTTTAAATTTTTTTTCTGCATACTTTTTTTTAAATATATATTATGAACTTAATTTTATTTGATTAAATGACAGTAATGCCAAGGAGGAATAGGTATACTATTTCTTCTAGTTCTACGACATATGACGATCCATCTGGGTCACTCCCCACGACATCTGAGGCACCCACCCCCGCACCATCTCCCCCTGCACCATCTCTCACACCATCAGAGGGCCTCCCATTAGAGGCGGAGTCGTCGACTCCCCCTACATGTGCCTTATCAGTTTGGTGGCGATAGACCCCTTCCAGTTCACCCCGGACATACTGGAGGGTCAAAGTCATATGTATAAATTTTAATTAAATAAATTTATTTCATTTTGATTATACTAATTTTTTGCTCATTGAAGGTGACAAAAATAAATCCATGGAGAAACACTTAAAAAGCTTAGATGTTTGGAACTTGAATGGCCAAAATATATTCATTCCATTTGATTCTTATGGGGGTCCCTATGGATGATGCCGCGGGGTTACTTGGCCAGATTATAGGTCAGTTGGAAGCGGAGCCCATTTCCCTTCCCATTTCATATGATTATTGGAGACATATTCCTCCAAACTGGAAAAATGAAGTTTTAGATTCTCAAATAAAGTTAATTTTATTACATTATGGTTTAATTGAATGTCATGTTACTAATATGTTCAAAATTAATTTCTGTATACAGAGGTTCTTCTACTTCACAATTGCTGATTTGATAACACGGAAGTGGACTTTGAAAAATCTTGGTAAAAATGGAAAGATTTAAAATGGAGATTGTGGTGTGATGTCAACAATACTTTGTTGACCTTGGAAAAAATGTATGACAAGCTACCCAGTGGGGTACCGAAAGAGTAGTGGAAAGTTTTTGTCGATACGCATCGTGATGAGAAGCAGATGGTATTGAAATATATAGTATTATATTATCCTCATTTTACATTAATAAATGTATATGAAGAGAAGATGGCATTGGTTACATTACTGTTAAATTGAATTTTATTTATTTCAGGATCTCTCACGACAGAATTCATCAAATAGGGCGAAGCAAGTCATCCCTCACACGGCGGGCTCAAAAAGCTTTTCTAGAAGCCTAATGTCATTGGTAATATTTTAAATAGTTTAAATATTTATAATACAATATTATCTATTTAATATATTGAATTTTTGATTTATCTTTAGTTAATGCAGTCACAGAATTTAGGGCATGAAGCCTCCTGGACTGAACTATGGATGGATGTTCACAGAAAATCAGATGGCTCTTTTGTTAATGAGCCTACCAAAGAAGTTGGGGTATGAAGTCAAATTTTTATTATTATAACTTATTATCAGTTTTTACTGTGTTAATATGTATTGATATTTGATTTATAGGTAAAAATTAAAGAACTATGGGATGCCAATCCTGGGCAGTCCTACTCAGTCTCCTAGGATGACCCGGTTGATCAAGTCCTTGGGAAGGAGAATCCTAGTAGAGTGCGCGGGATGGGTTTGGGACCCGTACCATCTGAGGTCTTTAGCAGGACATCAGGGATTCCAGTCACATCTACTCCTGGTTATAGTCATCCCATACCCGAAGATGCTCAGAGAGATATTTCTTCTCTACGAGCCATAGTTCAAGACCAAGGGGCTCAAATATCAGCTATGCAGAAAGCGTTGACAGATTTATATCAGCAGATGAGCAGATATGCCCCCAGTGGTAGTGCACCGAGTGGTGGTGAGCAGGTAAATCACAAAAAATCAAAATCATTTAGTTTTAAAACTTTTATTGGTTTTAAGTTTAATTATAAATATGCAACAATATTTAATTTTCAATATAATGTTCTTACAGGTGGAAGCAGGAGATAGAGGTGGAGAGGGTGATGATGCATTATCAGACCATGAGTAGTATTGTTGATGTGTTGAACAAATATGGGAAAGGTTTGTTTGTATATATAACATGTGTGGTGTATGTAACCTTTAAAAAACCATTGGTCTTGGAGGAGCTTCAGTGGATAACCTTGAATGATCACAATAACCTCAGGTGGTAAAGAGAATGATGTGTTTGTTTCATTGGTTAGATGATCTATGGTAATAGTCTCTTTGATGTTTCTGTTGTAAATTCAGCATTGGGAATTGGACTCATTAGGGTGTTGCATGTCCACACAGACATGTTGAATGGATATCACTAGATCAAGATGGTTTTCTGAGGTGATTTTCATGATCATTAATAGTTTTTATGAGGCACGTAACCACATCACATGAAAACCAATACAACTCCCTTCCAATGAAGCTTCCATCTTTTCTAACTTTTATTTTATTAACATATTGGGAGATTGTTATATGACATGTTATATGATAAAAAAGAATAATCAGAGGGGTTTTACATGATTAATTGGGCTATTTTATGGGGCTTCACATGATCAGGAACAGATAACATGAATTGCATAACCCCTTTGCATGATGTTCCTAGGGTCATGTGATCATGAGCCTCATTGAAGTTCACATGGTCCTTGTGACTTAGGTGATTAATCTATATGTATACATGCTATAATTTTCTTTCCTTTGGGTATATATTAATACCTATGCTTTGGGAATTTCTTTGTTCCTAAAATATACAATGCTCATTTGGCTAGCATCAAAAAATGCCCCCCCCCCCCACAAAAGTGATGTTCAAAGGAACAAGGACTTAGTTTTGAGGTAGGAAATGACTTCATGAGTCTCTTATGATTTCTCTGGTTGGAATTCAAAACATATTTTGGTCTTCTATAAGTCCATTCACATTCCTTGAGGTTCCCTATAAATAGGGGGTGAGAGGCTTTTCATTTGACCGGTGACATGAAGCTCCATAGCTCTCAAAACCTCCTCTCTCGTGCGATTGTTTTTCAAGACAACATTGCATGACCTTATCATGAGTCTCTTATGCTCTCTCTGGTTGGAATTCAAAACATCCTTTGGTCTTCTATAAGTCCATTCATATTCCTTTAGGTTCCCTATAAATAGGGGGTGAGAGGCTGGTCATTTGATCGGTGACATGAGGCTCCATAGCTCTCAAAACCTTCTCTCTCGTGTGATTGTTTTGCAAGACAACTTTGCATGACCCTATCACAAGAACCATACAAGAGACCTAATCATGTGATCATGTCACTTGACCTCTTTGTGTGATCACGTTGTCTAAATATCTCACTTAATCAATCCATGAACTAATCAAGGGCAATTTATTTGAACTTTGATGCACACCCTTGGCCATTAGTCTATCTTATGTGATTCGGTTGTCTCTTGAGGATTTTTTTATGATCTAATAATCTTTATGTCATTCATGTGACCTTCACATGGTAACATGATTATATGTATTAAGAAAAATCACGTGATCAAAAGATGTTTTATGGGTTATGTAATTTTCATGACCTAGAATGGATCATGTGGTCCACATAATGTTTTCCATGTTATGAACTTATTTTGTTTGATTAGCACAACTAATTCTCTCTTAATGGTTACATATCTTCTAATATATTCTCTATTCTCTTTTAATATGACATCTATTTCTCAAATGTCTTCTTATGTGGTAGACTGGAGAGAACATATTTCCTGGAACCATAATATCAATCATCGATACAAATAATTTTATAACAATGATATTTTAAAGGTTCTTATTCTGACTGAACATCAAAATTATCCTCTATTGAACAGACTACCTTTATATAGATTTGGACATAAGGATGATAGTTCTATTCTTCACCTGAATACAACGTTTAGTCTCACAATCTGTCACTCTCTGTTGACTAAATTAAAATGATAGTTTCTGTGGATAGTCAGTTAATTGTGGCACCGTTCTTAGGGAAATATTATACATTTAAAAATTCACCATGGTTTCAAATATTCATGATCTCACTCATCAATTTATTTCTCATATTTACTCAAACATGCTCATCTTCTCTCTAGAAAACAAAAAAAGTGGCTTGAGCTGAAAGTGTGATTTGCACCCTAGTGGTAATTTCTCTGATGAATGGGCATGGCCATTTTGGGTTAGGTAGATCTGCACAAAATTACCCTATCAATTGCATGCTATTCATCATTACAAGGAGACAAATATTTTTTAGTTTATCATGTACCATAAACCATAATTCCATAGTGAGTTGATTAATTGATGGTTTCTAGGAACCAAAACTATTTATCTAGCCCATGGTGAGGTAGAAATTGGCCTATGAAATATTTTTAAGCTTGGGGGACTACTTCTATTAGTAGAAACACATGATGAATTCCTTCCCTTTGAGAATGTTTGTGATGGAAATAAATAGACTCATACCTTAGAAGGAAACATTATTTCCATTGTAAAGGAGAGGTAGAAAAAGGATTTGTACTTTCATTTGATTATTTAATTCAATGATTGGATTAATATCTTCTTTTATAGAAGTGGGGCTCAGACATCTATCGTACGCCCTCATCTATGCCCTTCTCGACAAGTTTGGAATGTCATGGGATCATTTTGCGCTACTCTAGAAGCTAGAGAGTATGCCTCATGGGGCTACCAGGCGAGACTACATGTATCCCTTAGTCTTTGGTTAGCAGGATACTTGGCCATGTTTTTAAATGGAGGGCTCTTCGCTGTTGGGGATTCACATTTGGGAATCTGGGTCTTCATGTTGGTTATAGAATCATGAATGGTAGAAGGGAAACCACTCAACCTATCCATTCCAAAACTTTCTTATTTTTATCAGCATCATGTCCATTTTCAACAGGGTAATATACCTTATCAAATTAGTGGACCTTTTAAATTATTATTATTTTTGGATAGGTGATCATTTTTAGCATTATAAGCATCAGAATACTACCAAAATTCCTGATGCTCTATTCTTTCCCAGGATGCTAAATGTCTCTGGGGTTGAGGCGATGTATTTAGGTGATGAAAAGGTTATGAAATGATGTTTCCCATATTAGTAGTGATAGTTGATATATCATACATAGTTGTTGTTTGAGAATCCCATATGTCTTTCTTTAGATGTTGATATGTGGTATGTTAATGCATGGACCCTTTGATGTTATTAAATGATGTTTCACATATTAGTTACAAGAGGAATTTTCCATGTAATTGTTGTTAAGAATTTTATTTTTCTTAGAATTCATGTTTGGTTTGTTTTTCAGGGCAGTGGTGGAGTATAAGCAGAAATTCTATTTTTTTTCGGGTCAGCATTTCGCGGAGGTTTTAACCGCCACTAAAGTTTTACCACTTATACATTTAGCAGCGGTTTAAACCGCCGCGAAATGTAATCGGCAATACACTTAGAGGCAGTTAAAACTACAGTGAAATCATGATGGAATTAGCGGCAGTTTTAACCGACGCTAACCATGCGGATGACACGCCTGAATTTCGCGGTGATTATAGCCGCCGCTAATTAAATAGCCCGTAAAACCACCACTAAATTTACTAAAAACCGACGTGAAATGAGGTACTACGACGCTTTTCTTTGACTGCCACGAAATGCATAAAACCGCCGCTAATAGATTGCCGACGCGTAGTTTAGCGGCGGTTTCTGTAAACCGCCGCCAACCCATATAGTGGCGGTTTAAACTGCCACTATATGAAAAAAAACCCGCCACTAAGAGGAGTTTTTCTTGTAGTGGGTGAACATTTTTTGGTCATTATGAGTCAAAAGTATGTATTCTCATAGTGTGACTTGAATTTTCAATAATGATAGTTGATGGAGTTCTTACAAGCCTATGGAAATGATATTTAGTTTTAACCAAGTAAATGAAATTTTGTGGTGGATTCATTGAGTAGGAAGTCACATTCTAGTGTTGTGAATGAGTCTGGAGACTTTTAGGGAGTGCTGGAAGAGTTAGCAGCATTGCACATTTTTATGGGGGAATATTATAGAAGAGGGTGTCTTTATCAGATGATTGTGTAATCATATTTAGTGTAGTTGGTTTAGGATTACTATTTAAGGGATTATGTGGTATTTTATGATTGATATATTTGTGGAAATGTTCCTAAGTGATGGTTAGCAGACAACCAAAATTAGGTGTTGTTTTAAGGGATTTTTTTATTTTTAAAATGAATGATATGGTACTCCATGAGTTCCAAAGTTATCCCTTGGTGGTGTATTATGGTTTTATTAAGATATATAATGATATGATAAACCATTTTTATCATTATAGTATGATTAATTTAGTTTTTGAGTTTATCTCTTAATTTTTATTTTGCCCGAAGGTTGTAACACCCCGAGTTTTTATAGACCTTTTTTGAATAAATTAAATTTTCATTAATGTATTGAAATGAACCAAGTAAAACATTCATTTAAAAAAAACATATAATATGTTACATGGAAAATTTACTTGAAATATGTCACATGGATCATCTACTTCGCATATGTTACACGGAACATCGACTTGGCACACGTTACATGTAACACCGATGTTTCTACAAAATATGATTTTATTGTTATAATTATTTAAAAGAGTTAATTATAACCTATATGTTAAAATTATTAATATTATTAGTAATAAATAGTTTTCAAATTTTCTTTATATTATTTTATGTAAATAAAACATATTGATAATGATACATATTATTTTTTTGCAAAGTCCTTTTATGTTTAAAAATACCATTTTCTCGAATGAACTGCTTTTAATGTCCTATAAAAAATAATAAAATTAATTTTATAAACCATTAGAAATTGAATTTGATAAAATAAATTTAATTTTTGAATTTATAATTTCTAAATTATTTTAGGTCAAATTTTTGGGATTATTATGAGAAACTTCATTTCCAGATGAATAGTGAAAATACCGGATGATAATTATTTTTTTCATCTAATTTATTTATAAGGATAAATTATATTTTTATATGGTTTAAAAGATTATTTATTTTATATTTTTATCAATGAACCCAATGTGGGTAATTGGAACCAATTTCACATTGAAATTGGAGATAAACACGTAGCAAACTTTTGATCATTTTACTTTAAAAACCCGCACTATCGACTCGATTATAGGATTAATTTTAAATTAATTTATCCCAAATATATGATTAAAATTTGAAAAAATGGATTAAATATTTGTAATAATACTAATTTATAATTTCTAATATGTTGAAATTAAATTTTTACCAAAAATATTGATGAATTTAATTAAAATCAATTACATCGTTTAGGGTAATATTAAGTTAACTAAGGACTAATCCTTAAATTTATAAACTAAAACAACTTATAAAGTTGTCCAAAACCCATTTTTGTCTATTATTAGACCATTAAACTTCCATTATTGAGTTTTTTTGTTTGTTATGACTTTTTATGTAAAAAATATGGTACACCTAACTTGTTTTAAAAAATACCTAGTCTTTTCCCATCCCTATAAATGGCCACCACCTCTCCCTCTTCTTAAAACATCTAAAAACACTTTGTTTTAGCTATGATCTACCCAATAAATGTCACAAAATCCCTCCCTATATCTTAGGATCCTCCCCTTGGGCTTAAATATATCCAAGTAATGCTTTTGGACCAAAAGAAAATGAGTTACCCGTTTAAGAGGTAATGTCTTCTCTCAAGATATTTTATTTTATTTTCCTTCTCCACCCCTCTACTCTATTTAATCCATTATTGTATAAAAAATAGAATCCTAAATATTAAAGGATATTTTTACGATAATGTTTCAAAATATTCTTATACACACCTCTATCTAATGGTTAATGAACAGACTGTTTACATGTAGGACAAATTATTTTCTCACTAAATAATGATTGTTCATTTATCCTTTACCACCTCTCATGATGGAAGTTATGATGGAAAATATGTTTATATATGTTTATATATTATATTTATAATTCCTTTAAGATTTTTTTTCCTTTTACAACACATATCTTTTTATAATTTCTATTTGGCATAGATATGATAATTTTGTTGGTGGAAGTGTGGACTACCTTCACCTAAAAGCGTTGTGATTTATTCACATACTACATGTAATGTATTATGTATGGGTTTAATAATATTATATGATATATAAAATTATAATTATACTTTAAATATATTACACACACACATAGCTATATATATATCATTCATTTTTATTCATTCTTTCAATATGATAATAAAAACGAAAACAACATTCATACGTATGTACAGATCACCGTCTCCATGAATGGTGTATTCAATTTTATAATTCTATATTATATAGATTATTATATTAAAAATATAATGAATATTAATTAAATTTATATAATTGTTTATATTATAGAATCAAGATATAAATATAAGTCCCAAAGATATAACAAATTACGACACATGTGAAGAACAAAGTGAATATTATTTGAAGTGCAACCTTAACATCATATGGTTAAAAAGGGGTAACATAAAGTTGTAATAAAACCATATATGGAATTATATTTAACAATAAGTTTCTTCATTATATTTATAACAAATTTATATTTATTATACAGGTGGTTTGAATGAGTACGGAGAGAGTCAAGACATAAGGTAAGTGAATCTCATATCACTTTTATTTCCATGAGATATATGTCTTAATCACCACTCACTTTTTTTGTGTGGGGTATGTAATGACCATGAATTTATTTATTATATATTATATTTAAATTTCATGGGTATTCAAAAATACATTTTAGGAAGTTTATTTCTTGGGGTTTAACATTCAAATGTCACCGAATTGGTATAAATAGTTTTTTCTTGATTTGGCTTCTTTGAGACTCATGTTTTATTCTACACCTAATTTGTTTTTTTGAGGTGTATATATTTTAATTTTACATGTTATATAATAAACTTAATTCTTTTAATGATATATTAAGCTTCATTTAATTTACTTTTCTTTACATGGATAGTACTATCCCAAGTTACTAAGTCATAAGAGTTTATCGAAACAATCTCATCTCTTTTCAAGACTGTTTATGATTATTCTTCAATTAATGACATATCATGATACATATATCATGAAAAATAATAAATTTTATTATCCTATAGTTATTCATGATATTATTATGTATCAGTATCATTTTATACTATTTTATACTTAAGATGATGTTTCTAATTAAAATTTAACTGTCTGTCTCTTCGATCAGAAATCCATTTTAATAAAAATAAATGTTTTCAAAAACGTTTTCAATAGATATTTGAAACCCATTTTGATGGAAAAATTATTTTAAAAACTTTTTATGGGTTAAAATTCTTTCTTATATGTTTTTCCAAAGATTTTTTTTTTCAAAAAGGTTTTATGTTTTAAAAATATTTTTCAATGCATAAAGGATATTTTCCTTAGGAAATGTTTTTAAAATAACTTTCAAAATTATTTCCTATATAAGATAACATCCATTGGTGTTAATAATGGATTTATAGAGAAATTATTAAATGTTTCCATTCATATTATTTCTATTAATTTATTATTTTTTTAGGTCATGGTGTTTATGAAACCTGTTTATGTTTCACACGTTATTTGATGTTAAAACTCGCTTCTTTTAATTGGTTATGTTTATGATGAAATGATTGTGAAACCTGTCTATTTCCACATGTTATGATATGATGACATGTTTATAATACCCATTTCATTTCATGGGTTATGATTTAGTTATTTATGATCTTGTGGAATATGTATGTGTGAATTCACTATGACATGGGTGAGACCTATATCTCCCTACAATGCATTGGGTAAAGATTTATATATCATGAGATAGACTAATGTGATCTTGGGAATTAACCATGACTAATAATATGGCCATGGGAGTGTACCATTACTAACAAGATGGTATGATGAGTGAACTCATGATACTAAGATGGTTGTGGGAGTGAACCATGACTACCAAGATGGTATGGGGATTGAACCCAATCTACCAAGATGGTATTAGCAGTGATGGATTGACTACTATAGAAATAATATTATATGCTAATGTGTTTTCCACAATTCCATTTTTATTCCTATGTTATGCTTTCATGTCATATTTTATTTATTTCCTTATTATTCAAATCTTATGAACTTCCAAGATTTATTCCATCATTCATTTATGATATGCAGGGTATGATCTTTTATTTTCATGATCATGTTATCATACCATTATGATCATGATTATGCTTAAATATATCCACTGTTTAACCTTACTGACCATTTGAGATCACCCCTTTTTACGTCTACTTCCCCAGGTTATGAAGATATGGATTATGTTAGATATATCTAATAGGGATGCTAGTCAATAAGAACCTAGTCGGAGATAATGTATCTCACTTATGTACCAATGTTCATGTTTCCATATTTCCAAAGGCACCAGATCCATTATGGTATTTAGGCATCTGTTTGTATAATGATTTAAGTATTAAAAAAATGTTATGTAATGTTAATGTATGAAAAGAGACAATATATATAGTTTGTATGATAATAATGATATATTTAACCTTTGGAATCTTCGATAATAAATCCTTAGTGATAACCCCAAGGACATGTCAAAGGATAAGTCTAACGATAAGTATAAGTATAGGGAAATTTACTATATTTTTGGTAAAGGATAGAGTGAGTGATTTCCTAGAATTAAATACATGTCACGATAATATTAGTGTATGTGGATCTGGAACAAATGTACCTAGTGGTAACAACTCTAACAAGATGTTATGGTCCTAACTCAGGATAATTTGGTACATGACAATGAGTCTTGCTACATACATGGTTTGACTCTCTCAGGGGATATGCTTTTGAAATTCACAAACTCTTTAGGAACCATTATAAAGGATTTAAATATAGTTTGGATATGAATAGAATAGGTTAAACCTATTGTGTCATATATTAAAGAAGGTGTCATAATTGAGACATCCTATAAGTGAATTTTCATGAATATGAGGTTTCTCACTATGAAAAATGTTTCTTACTCTATGATTTTTGGTTTTAGTCATTGGATATAACCTGAAGGAACCGTTTTAAGGGTGATTGCGATGGAAAATGAAACGATTTTCCTCAAGAGAAACCAAATTCTATGGGAGTTGGAATAAAAAATCTTATTTCTATGCTCACATAGATTTCTCAAGATATGAATCATGGTGTAATTCCAAATGAGAAAAGGTGGGAACAACATTTTATTGAGTCTTTAATGAGGAAACATCCACTTTCTTTCATAGGGTTTTCTGACACACTTGTTTTCGAATAATGGATCTGTACTACTGAAAATATATTCTCCATTCTCTAGTGTTTGGACCATGATAAATTCATTCTAGCTATCTATTGGTTAGAAGGAGAAGTATACTAGTGGTATACGCTAATCAAGATTACAAGGAATCAAGATGATATTGAACCCATGGATTGGGATTAATTCGAGAAATTATTATTAAATAATTAATTTACTCAGATTCTCTATACCAAGATGGAGAAATATTTCCTTGAGTTAAATTAAAGGGATCATGAATTTGTTGGTTACTACAAGGCTAATTTCACGAGATGTGGAGGTATGCTTTATGAACTGTCATCCAACCTGAAATTAATGTTGATAGGTTCTTTAGTGGTTTAAATCCAATTCTTATAATGGTTTTGTCCATATGATACTTTAGTATCTACAAAGAGATTTCTCATTGTGAAATCAAGGTAGAAATGGAGGTTGGATTCATGTATCAATCTCATGGTTTTCACAAGAATATGAATATGGAGTTTAAATGAAAATATTAAAACCATGAAGAATAGAGGATGATATTTTATTCATGATCTAAGTGTGGGAATAATCATGGAGGAAATTTACTTAAGGGGTCTATAAAATGTTGTAAGTTTGGAAGGGAAGACCATCATGCATTTGATTACTAGAGTGATGGGAAGAATTTAACTAATGTTGTGAATAGGGAAACATCAACACAAAACTCACCTCCCATAACTCAATGCTACAACTGTAAAGAGAAAATAAATTATTCTAATGTTGCTAATTTCATATTTTATTTTGGATCTACCCACTCTTTCATATCTAAATAATTTTATAAGTGTGTTTAGATTACACCAAAATAATTAGTTGTGGAATTAGTAGTGCAAAACCCTAATGGTATGATGATTGAATCTCAATTATATGATTTCTCTATGATATAAATTTATGGGAATATGCTTCCTAAAAATCTTTTAATTATTCCTTTGGTAGAATTTTATGTCATATTAGGCATGTATTGGATTTATATGCATAAATTCCACATCAATTTTCATGTAACTGAAGTTAAATTTGATACTTCGAACCATCCAATGATCATCCATCAATGTGATGATAAGAATGAACTTCCTTTGGTGATTACATCCAGTGTATGGGTCTTAATTACCATTCAAAATGGTTGTTTATCTCAAATGGTTGGAGCTAAAATCAACATCGATGATATACCTATTGTTAAGAATTTTGGGGATGTCTTTCCCGAAGAGTTTCCTAGTCTTCCACCAAAATGTGATGTTGAGTTCTCAATTGAACTTATAAAAGGTTCCCCACTAATTTCCAAGATCATTTATAAAATGGATCTGATTCTGTTATTGGAGTTGAAGAATAAAATACTATAAAACCATGATAAGGTATTTATTCATCCTAGTGTGTCACCTTGGGATGCACCCATTATTTTTCTGGAAAATAAATATGGATCAATGAGACTCTGCATTTATTATCAAGAGTTGAACAAGATCACAATAAAGAATAAGGATCCTCTTCCCCATATTTATGACTTGTTTAATAAATTGCATGAATCTCAATAATTATCCAAGGTTGACCTTCATTGTAAATATCATCAATTGAGGGTCCATAAAGAGGATATACCCAAGATGGAATTCCATACAAGGTATGGACACTATGAATATATAGTGATTCCTTTTGGTATCACTAATTCTCCTACTAACTTCATAGATTTAATGAATAGAGTCTTTATAGATTACCTAAATCATTTTGTGGTAGTCTTTATTGATGATATTTTTATCTTTTTAAAGATAAAGGAAGAGAACACAGATTACTTGAGAATTGTACTGAATACCCTAAGGGAGGAGAAGCTATATGAAAAATTTACAAATTATGAAATTTGGTTGAAAAAGGTTTCATTGTTGGGTCACATAATCTCAAGAGATGGTATAATAGTAGATCCATCAAAGAAATATTCTATTGATTGTTGTCCTAGACCAAACATGGTGACGAAGATCAATATATTTCTTGGTTTAGCTGGTTATTACTAATGGGTTTTAGTGAATTTATCATGATTTTATAATCCTATGACCAAGTTAATATGAAAGGGTTCCAAGTTCCACTATATAGATAAATGTGAGCAAACATTCATGTTACTGAAGAGAAGGTTAGTCAGTGCACCTATGCATACATTACCCTATAACATAGAAGGGTTTTTAATCTATAGAGATGCATCCAAGAAGGTATTTCGATGCGTTCTTATGCATAATGACATAGTTATCAATTATGACTCATGGTAGTTGAATATTCATGAGGAAAATTACCGAACTCATGATTTGGAGTTAACATTAGTAAATTTTGCATTAATCATATGGAGGTATTATCTAAATGGATAAAAGTTTGTTATATATACTGATCATAAAATTTTGAAATATATATTCACATAGAAGGAGTTGAACATGGTCTATAGAAGATGGTTAGAGTTGATAAAGGATTATTACTACTCAATACATTACCACCTTAGGAAAATAAAGATGGTGGCTGATGCCTTGAGTCGGAATAATCATGCTAGCTTATCCATGGTGAGGATCACAAAAGATCCAATATTTCTAGATTTGAAAATGATGGATCATGAAAAACTAAAGGTAGGGGGGAAATATTTTCTTTCTCAGATGAATTTTCAACCCTCTATCCTTGTGAAGATTAAGGAGGTATACAAGGAAGATAAAGATATGAAAAATAAAGTTAGAAATACTCCTAGGTTTAACCTTGATCTGGATGGAATGATAAGGTTTAAGAAACATGCATGTTTTCATTCCATACCATATTTGAAAAATCTTCTCTTAGAGGAATATCATAGTTCTTCATTCTCTATTCATCCTGGAAGTATGAATATGTATAGAGACTTGAATGAATACTTCTAGTAGGAAGGTTTCAAGGAGTACCACATTATATTGTATTTTATGAGGATTATAGGTTTACCTGAATGTTCTGGAAAAGTTTTCAGCAAGAACATGATACAAAATTGAGTTTTATCATAACTTATTATCCTCATATAGATGGCTATTCTGAAAGAAAAATTTAAACATGAAAGGTTATGTTGAGATGTTGTTCTCTAGATTTCAAAGGTGGTTTGGATCAATACCTTCATCTATTTGAGTTTTCTTATGAAAATATCTTTCAATCATGAATTTAGATAGAAACTTATGATGAGAATTATGGGAAGAAATGTAGAGATCCAACATTTTGGGTTGAATTTGGTGAATGAAAACTATTGGGACCATAGATTTCTAAAGAAATAGTCGAGAAGGTTAGAACCATTCAACAACATATCAAGTCAAGTTAAAGTTAGAAAAAAATTACACTGATAACCATAGGTGCAATTTGGAATTTGAAGTTGGTGAAAATGTGTTTCTATAAATATCACCAGGGAAGAAAGTAATGAGATTAGGGAAGAAAGTAAAACAAATCCCTAAGAATATCAGTCCCTTTAATATTATTGATTGTATTGGGATAGTAGCCTATCTCTTTGAAATTTCTCCAAATATCTCTCAAGTATATGATGTTTTCCATGTATATATTCTAAGGATGTACATTCCTGACCCTTCACATGTACTAAAATCATAGGTCATACCACCGAAGCATGATCTTTCTTACGAGGAGCAACCTGTTGAAATTATGGACCGTACAGAGAAATTTTTATGAAATAAGACCACTAACTTGGTCAATGTTTTTTTGAGAAGTCACCAGTTAGAGGAAGATACATGATTACATAAGGATATGATGAATCAAAATTATACTTATTTTTCTTACCCAAGTGATAATTTTTAATGGAAAAATTCATTTTAAGGAGGTAGAATATAACAACCTGAGTTTTTAAGTGCCATTTTCTTTTGAATAAATTAAATTTTCATTTATGTATTGCTATGAGATAAGTTAAACATTCATTAACATGGAATATAATTTGAATATGTTACTTGGAACATGAAATTGGTGTACAATACATAGAACATCGACTTGAAATATGTTACATAAAACATCAACTTGGTGTACGTTACATGAAACACCGTTGTTTCTACCAAACATCATTTTTTTGTTATGATTATTTAAATGAGATAATTATAACCTATCCATTTAAATTAGTAACATGAAAAGTAAAAAATAATTTTTAAATGTTTTTTATAGTTTTTTTAAATAAATAAAACATATTAATAATGAAAGATATTATTTTTGGGTAAAGTCCTTTTATGTCTAAAAATACCGTTTTCTCGGATGGAATGCTTTTAGTGTCCTTTTGTGAAAAATAATAAAATTATTTTAATTTTTTTTAAAATTTAATTTTATAAAATAAAATTTATTTTTGAATTTATAATTTCAAAATAATATAACGGATAATTTTGGGGATTTTTCTGAGAAACTTTAATTTTTGGATGAATAGAGGAGAATACAGGATTTTAGTTCGAATTTTATTTTTTCAGATAATTTATTTTTAAGTTTAAATTATATTTTAATTTGGTTTAAAATTTTAATTTGATTATATTTTCATTAATTAATTCAATGTTTGTAATTGGGACCAATTTCACAATGAAATTGGATATAAAAACTTAGCAAACATTTGATCATTTTTACTTTAAAACACCTCATTGTCGACGAGACTGTGGGATTCATTTTAAATTAATTTATACCACTTATGTGATTATAATTTGTAAAAATGGATTCAAAAATTTTAATCAAAATATTTTATAATTTAAAATATGGTCAACTTTGTTTTTTACCAAAAATATTAGTGAAATTAATTAAAATTAATTACAACGATTAAGGTAAAATTAAGCTTAACTAATGACTAAACCATAAATTTAAGAGCCAAAACGTCTTATAAACTTGTCTAAAACCCATTTTATAAAAATTATTAATCCCTCAACCTTCAATAATTGAGTTTTTTTGGGTTCTGTATGATGTTTTTTTGGTAAAAATGTGGGTACACCTAACTTGTTTTTAACAATACCAAGTGAGTTCTTTCCCTTCCCTATAAAAGGCCACCACTTCTCTCTCTTCTAAAAAACTATAAAAAAACCTAGTGTCTAAAATTATATTCCCAATACAGTTTACAACACCCATAAATTTCTTCTATAGGCCTCAACTTTGGAAAAAATCTATCAAAGGAAGCCTTTTGGCCCAACCCAAAAGTTGTTACCCAATTAAGAGGCACTGTCTTCTCTCAAGATCCTTTCTTTTCTTTTCCTTATTCACCCCTTCACACCCTTTATTAAATTATTGTATAAAAAATTATCCTAAATATAAAAGAAATTATTTATGCTAAGGGTTCAACCTACACTTACACATACCTCCATATAGTAGGTAACAACCATAATCTTTACATGTTCGGAGGACTATCACCTCACTAAATGGTGATTGTTCATTTTTCCTTTACCTCCTCTCATGATGGAAATTATGATAGAAACTATGTTTATATATTTTATACATTATATTTATAATTTATTTATGATTTTGTATTTTTTTTCAACACATATCTTTTTTTACTTTCTATTTGGTGTAAATATGATAATTTCATTTGAGGAAGTGTGGACTACTTCCCCCTCAAAGCGATGTGATTCATTCACACACAACATGTAATTTATTAAGGATACATTTAGTGTACTTATATTATATATATATATATAACATTATAATTATAATATAATGATATTATTTATATAAGTTATTTTATTTATTTTATTCAATATGATAATAAAAATGGAAACAACGGTCATGCATATGTACAACATATTGTATCCATGAATGATGTATTACATTTAATAATTAAATATTATATATATTATTATAATAAAAATATACGGAATATAAATTATATTTATATCATGGTTTAATTTTTTTAATAATGATATAAGTATAAGGAAAAAATATATAACAAATTAATATACATGGGAAGAACAACGTGAATATTATCCCAAGTGAAACCTTAACATAGGATGGTTAACAAGAAAGTAATATAAGGTTGTAATAAAATCATATATTTTATTAGATATTAAATTTTTTTTCTTTAAAACATTTATAATAAATTTATATTTATTATACAGGTGTTTTGAATTAGTACGATGAGATTCAAGACACAAGGTAAGGGAATCTCATCTCACTTTTATTTCTGTGAGGTACATGTCTTAATCATCCCTCACTTATTTTGTGATTTCTATGTAATTACAATGAATGTATTCTATATATCTTATATTTAAATTTTATGGGTATTAAAATATCCATTTTATGTCTTTTCATTCATGGGGTTAAAGTTTTAAAAGTTACCAAATCATTAAAATAGTTTTGTCTTAATTTTCTTTCTTTGAGAATCGGGTTTTTTATACACCTAAATTATTTTTCAAGGTGTATATAATTCTATTTTACATTTTATATCATGAATTTATTTCTTTAAATTATATTTTATGCTTTATGTAATTTCCTTTTCTTACATGGAGATTATGATTCCACGTTTCCAAGTGATAAGAGTTTATTGAAACAATCTCATCACTTTTCAAGATTGTTTATGATTATACATCAATTAGTGAAATATCATGATCAAGATCTCAAGAACAATCATGAATATTATTACACTATGGTTATTCAAGATATCATCATGTATTAGTACCATTTTCTACTTGTTGGTACTTAAGATGATGTTTTATGTAAAATTTTATCATCTCTCCCTTCGGTTGGAAATATTTTATATTAAAAAACAATGTTTTAAAAAATGTTTTCAAAAGATATTTTAAGAACATTTTCAAGGAAAAATGATTTTAAAAACGTTTTATGGTTTTCAATGCTTCATTTATAAGTTTTCAAAGTTTTTTTTCAAATAAAAAAGTTTTAAAAAAAGGTTTTATGTTATAAAAATAATATTCAATTAAGTAATAATATTTTCGTTAAGAAATGTTTTTGAAAATATATTTTATAATTATTTCCCATCTATGATAACATATATTAGGCTTACTCATTTATTTATGGGATATTTATTCAATGTTTTCATTCATATTATTTCTCCTAATGGATTATGTTTTGATGGCATGATATTTATGGAACCTGTTTCTCTTTCATGGGTTATATGATTTTGAAACATGATTCTTTTCACAATTTATGTTTATAATTAAATGAATTGAAACCTGTCTCTTTTTATAGGTTTTCATATGATTACATGTATAAATACCCATTTCATTTCATGGTATATGATATGGTTATTTATGATCTTGTGGAATATGTATGTTTGATTTCACTATGATATGGGAAGGACTTATATCTCCATCCAATGCATAGGGTAAATATTTATATATCATGAGATAGACTAATATAGTATTGGGAATGGACCTTGACTACTAAGATGTTTGTGGGAGTAAAACATGACTACCAAGATCATATGATGAGGGAACTCATGCTTCTAATATAGCCTTGGGAGTGAACCATGACTACCAAGATGGTATATGAAGTGATCATATACTACCATTATGGTCTTAGTAGAGATACCTTAGCTACTATGGAAATAATATTATAATCTTTTGTGTTTACAACAGCTCCATGTTTTATTCCTATGTTATGATTTCTTGGATAATGTCCTTTATTTATTTATGATTAATGTCTTATTAATTGCCAATATTTATACCATGATTAATGTATATGATCTTTGATATGAAGGGTATGATCTTTTATTTTCATGATCATGTTATCATACCATTATTCTCATGATTATGCTTAAATATCTCCCTTGTTTAACATTACTGAGCATTTGAGCTCACCCATTTTCTGTTTCCTTTTGCCAGTTTATGAAGATACGTATTATGTTTGACATATCTAAGAAGGGTTATAGTCAAGGAGAACCTATTGGGAGATAATTCCGCTCACTTATATACTAGTGTTCATGTTTCCATGCTTCCAAAAGAACTAGACCAATTATGGTATTTGGGAATCTGTTTGTATAATGTTTTAAGTATTCCAAATAAGTTATGTAATGTTAATGTATGAAAAGAGATGGTATCAATAAAGGAAAGGGATGAGCATCATTTTTATGGTGGTTTTATTTTGGAACTTGATGTTCCTAAGTGTAAGTTATACAATATATCAATGGAATTATTCACTAGTTTTCCCAGATATCATGATTTTTATGATTCTATATGGGTGATCATGGACAGATTATAGAATCCATCTCACTTCTTAGTGATTAAGGAGTAGATATTAGTAGAGGTATTATTGAGGAAGTATCTATATGAGGTGGTGAGGATTTATGGGGTTCTAAAGATTATTATCTCTAATAATGATCCTTATTTTACTTACAAGGTTTGTTGAGGTATCCAACATTCCTTTGGATCTAATATATTCTTTAACACCATTTTTCATCTGTTGAAGGATGAATCGGCTGAGTCGATTTCTTATACTTTAGAGGACATTTTGTGCATTTTAATTTTTGGATTTAGTTGCTCATGTTTGAGGCACATATACTTTTTATAGTTTTATTATAATAAAAGTTATCATTATACCATTAGTAATACATCATTCAAAGTAATGTATGGATGACACTGCTAATATCCATTGTGTTGTATTGTGTTTGAAGAGTTAGAAATTATCAAGATGGAATTGGTAAAAAGCACAATATGGAGGGGGAAAGTGATCTATGAGTGAGTAAAGGTGGTAAAGGATCATCATAATTCCTATTATAATAATAGGATGAGTCCTATGGAGTTTGAAATTGGAGATCATGTTTTTTTGAAGGGGTATCCTCATCATGGACAATAAAGGTTTGATGATGAGAATATGTTTTCTTTCTGATTTATTTGACCTTTAGAGGCATCAGAACATGTTGGATCTATGTTGTATCATTTAACACACCACCCATATATGATCATGATTCATGATTTCTTCCATGTATAAAATCTTAATCGGTATCTTCATCAAGATTCCCACATCATCGATTGAGGTTAGATTGATACTGAATATTTTTCAACCATTGACGAATAGACCTTTCATATTTAGGATCATTAGAAGAAGGTTATTCATTAGTATTTTATTCCCTTAGTTCATGAACTATAGAGGAATGATGATTTTAAAGATATTAATTGGTGGCACAATTTGTAGATGCATGTTCAATATCCAGAGTTGTTCAATGGTTGATCTTCCTTACTGAGATAACTTTTTTATTTTCTTTAAAATAGATGATGTATTTGTACTTATTATTGTTAATGAATTTTCTCTTGTTTGAGAAATATATCCATCAATATTGTTTTTTTAGGTTGGTTGTTAAAGATTCATTGTTATTTATTTATTTTTCTTCTGGTGGGATGGTTGTGTTTCTGTTATAGGGAGGTCCTTGAGACTTACCCCATGGGATTGTTGTTCAGAACCATTTCTATTATTCCAGGCTATTTTAAATTATCAAGGATGAGAATTGTTTGAGAGGAATCTGATATAAGGTACTAGAGGCTTCTCAGTGTACACTTACTTCTTAAATTTTATGTTTTTTCATGTGGTAAATATGTGGTCATGCAGTCGATTCTTTTCTTCATGCAGTCAATTCTTCCCTTTTTGATGTGATCTATTCATGTTGTGTGGTCGATCCATGCTATCATTTTTTTGTTCAGGCAGTTGATCTATAAAACATGTTCAATTAACATGGTCGTTTTTTGTTCATATTGTTGATTGGATTCTTTATTCAGTTGATCCATACAACTACTTTTCGTGGTTGATATTTTTGGAGTTGGTGTCCTAGAAACAACTATTTTTACGTTTATTAAATGTATATTAAATATATTTAATATTAATAAGACTTTTTATTATATATTTTTTATTATTCTACATAAATCTAATTTAATAATGTCCTGGAGTATATGTCACAATGATAAGGTCTTAGTAGTTACCCACTATAATGAGAACCTTGAAATGATTTGATGAAATTATCAAATAATGTTTTATAGTTGGATAATGTACTATAATGGGACACATTGTACATAGTCATTCAGGTGTGAGTAATTGTAAGCATACGAGGCTTCTCCTCATGAATTTTGCACTTAGTAAACTCTAATATGAGAGATTATGTGAATAGACCCACCAAAAGGGATTCCAAAAGTTTTGGTGTCATCAGATATTCGTATCTACGAACACATGCGATGTTCCTTAGCCTTTAATATTATTATCAATTCATGTTAAAACTCATGTATATATATGTATTTCACAAACCATGACGATAATAGTTTATGGAGAAGTTGGATACATTGGGTTCATCAAGAGTAACATGTCATTAATGAATACATTAAAGAAGGATTTGTCCCTTCCATCTATATGGAATTAAATATCTTGACCATTTTATTGGAATACAACCATCACATTAAATTTCATGGCCATGGTGTAATGATGTGTTTATTTCAGATAGTTAAAGAAAGACATATCAAGCATATATGTTGGTGACATGGATGTCCAACCTACTTGATGAGATATTGTGAAAAAGTGATTACATTACATAATGATAATTTCTATGTGGATTTTTGAAATTATGACATTAAGTTCTTTCTCTTATCTTCCTTGACCTAAATCTTGATAAATAATCTTGGAATTTTGGCAAGCCCACCTAATTCCAACAAGAAATAATCCTAGAGGGTCACACAGTAAGTGTTTCCATATATCTAGGTTAAATTATATTTGAGTTTAATTAATGGAATAAATATTATTCTAATGTCTGGGGAATAATTTTATTAAAGTTTTATTGATATCATAAATTAAATAAATATTTATTCACTAGCTTATGAATAAAATATTTATTTTTTTAATTAAATATTTTAAGAAATATTTTTTCAATAGATCGTGAATAAAATTTTTATTTATGAATAAAATATTTTTTCAGTTGTTAAATAAATTCTAGAGGAGTGTAAACATGCCAATACCAAGTCTTTTGAAGAATATTAATTAACAGGACCATTAAATAGTATTTTTTATTACATAATTTGTAGCATAAACCAAAATAATAATAATATAATTATCATAATTTTACATGGAATTTTTTAAATGGGAAAAACTATTATTTAATGGACGATATGCAGTTAAATAATATTTTATCTTAAACACTAACTTTATAAATATATGAATATATCTATTTTGTAGGGAATCCAAAAATTTATAATAGAGAATTTTTGGGAACATTGGATTTTTTATCAACTCATCCTTCTCTCTCTATATCAAGAATGAGTAGTGTAAGAGATATTTATTTAAGACCAAAGAATGAGTGATCATGAACAAACAAAGAAATAAATTCGACTCACTATGCTAGAACCCAAAGATCATGTGGTGTTTCTAAGAGTTAATAAGAGAACGTGTGAATCACTGTAAGAGAGATTCTATACATTGATTCTCATAGTGATATGAAGTTAATCTAATAAGTACTTTTCAAATGACCAACATTCACCAACGAAGAATGTTCCTAAGCCCAATTATTTATTTAATAAAACATTTAATAAATTAATTATAAATTTGATGTGCAACATGCTATCTCTTTATTTTAGGAAATTATTATTTAAGAAAATTAATACATCACCCACCTCTGTACTCTTCTATTGACAGCCATAACCATCAAGTGGTATCAGATCAGTCACAATTAAACTTTTAATTATTTATTTGATTATTGATCTATGCATAATTATGGTTATATTTTAATTTCATGTTATTTTTTATCTAATAAAATATGAATTAACATGTTATCTATATAATAATCATCTTTGTTTAATGTCCACTTTTTTAAAGGTTAAAGAATAAATGAATAATGACCAGATATTCTATCGGAAAGTGCCAAATCATTGGCCGATAAAACTGGGTTATACGGTGTGTGGCTGTAGTACACACAATATACCCGTCTATATAATATCTAGATACAATGAGGAATTAATTAAATTCAGTACTTTTACTGAACTACACATTTTGACCTGGCCAACCTGGAACAAGGCTAGTAGATACGAGGTGTTTCGGTAGCATGTACACACCGTGTAGTCCGACCAAGTTAACACACCAACACCCCAGGCATGTGACATAGAAATACGATAATCGATGTACATGGCATGTAGCTAGATGTATAAAATGTGTAGTATCCCATTAATACAAATAATTAAAAGTACAATAAATTTTAAAATTGAATCATTAAAATATTATTTTATTAATTGGAACACCATTGTGGGTTTGAAAATTTAATAATGGTTTTAAATAAATATAAATTCCCAATTAATTTATTGTAATTAATAAGTCATTATTGGTTCTTCTATTTATTTATCATGAATTCCATTAATTATTGGTATCTTCAAATAATATTAGATCATCATTAAGATGAATTTGAATTAATTAATTTATTTATTAGATAATTAATGAATGCGTATTTATCTTTAAAAAAGAAATAATTAATAAAGAAATAAATGATAGAAATTTATTTTTGCATATTTTTTTTCATGTATGAACATTCATAAGATTGACCAATACCTGTGTATGTATTGCAATTTTTAAATTAATTTAATGACTGAGTTTTTAATGATTTAATCTTAAATTAAATGATGGCCTATGAGTCATACCACCCTCGATTATTTTGTTGGACCTGCATGTCCAAGGATATTTATGTAATACCATTTAACCAATACTTTGGTTCCCATCAATTATGTGTGAGTAAAAAATATTTTTAATTAATGAATCAACCCAAGTCATGTAGAGGTAGTTCAAGATAGAACCATAATGATGCCAACCCGGGTGATACATAGGTGGAAAAGTGGAATGCTGTAACTCCTGACAAGATATACAATAGGATTTATTTAACCAAGGTCAATGGATGAATTAATGTCCACTCATTAAATCAACCATTTGATAAAGCTCATGAAAAGGTCATTTTACTAATTATTTATTTCTGTTTGTGAAATTATTTATTTTATTGATTCAAGGTTGCGATCACATAAATAAATAAATTAATGTGAAAAGATGAAAATTAAATAAATGAATAACATGTAAATGTTTTATTGAACAAGGTTAATTAATAAAGTAACATCCACTTAATATTAAAAATACATGTAAAATATAAAACTATATAAAATTTATGAATAATAAATTAAAATCCCTCAATTAAATATTATGGAAGACTAATCCTTCCATTAATTAATGGTGAATAAAACCGTAAAACTAAGTGCTGTACATGGCCAAATACTGGATACTTACTTTTATCATATAGTTCTCATGAGAGTTCTGTGTTGACTTAACCAAAATTGTATTGAGTTTGATGAACAAATACTATTAAATAAAAATTGGGAGGCAAGTCACTTGGAAATCCCAGTTAGGATTTTAGGATAGGAGAATACACTCAATGGATCAAGGAGCTGTAATTCCACAGTCGGGAAGACTGCCTACCAAATTTCCTTATTATAGTTTTCATGGAAAAAATTTGGTTCATTATGAAAATTAATGGGGATCCTTTACACTAGAATGTTAAATCAACTATAAATTACAAGATTAATGGTGAGGGTTATTGAGACCTGATAAAATAGTGGGAAATTTAATAAATAAATAAATAAACATTTAATTTATTATTTCTAACATATTTGGTAATCAAGAAAAGTACAAACAATCCAATATTTTTAATTATTGTATAAAAATGGAAATTTTATCAAACACACTATTAATACAATCAATTTTGGAGAAATATATTGTCCTAATTGGAGGTAACTTTCAGAAGTAGTTTTTAATCCTTAGGGTTGTGTTACGCCATGAACAAAAATCTTACTTTCTATAATCTTTAATGCCTAATCCACATACTAAAGAGAAGAGTGATGAAGAGTTATTTATTTATGAAAAATATTAAAATGATAAGGTCAGTATTCATTGTTTGATGTTTTCATAAATGTCTAGTGGACTAGTGACGTCTTATGAAAAAATGGATGTGTTTATCATGCTTGAGAACCTCTATGGGCTTTACGATGAGTGATCAAGATATGAATAATTTTAGATTTCTAATGTTCTCTTTCAATGAAATATTATAGGGGGTTCTCCATCTAGGAATCACGAAGTTAATATCATTGGTTACATAGATCAAAAAGAGGTTAATATTTTTGAAGAACTAAGCACTAACCTTATTCTAACAACACTCCCTCACAGATTCTCTAGTTTTTTTTTGTGAATTTTAATATAAAAAACTTTGAGAATGCTTTTCTAGATATTCTTACTAATTTTCTCCATGTTGATAAGGATATGAAGCATGAAAAACCTTCCATATATATGGTGAAGAAATATAAATGGAAAGATAATATATTTAATTCCAAAGCATCTCCAAACCCTTCCAAGAATAGGAAGATCAATGGGAAATCTAGAGAACATGATGCTGTTGTTTCGCATGCAGCAATAATGGCCACTAGAAGAAAAACTACACCTAACCAAAGAAGTAAAGGGAGGCTTCTAGTGGATTTTTTATTGATTGAAATGTTTATATTTCTAAAAAAAATTTATTAGATAAATATTGTGGTTCTCACATATGTATTAAAATATAAGAACCAAGTTGATTAATAAAGTTTGACTAAGGAGAGGTAGATCATTGAGTAGCTAACATAGCTAAACTTACTGATGTTTCTATTGGGGACTACCGCCTCTGGTTTTTGATCAAAATTATTATGGGTCTAAAAGTTTTTTATTGTGTTCATTTATTTATAAAAACCATTATTTCTATATCCATACTTGATATGAATGGATTTATTTTCAAATTTTAGAAAATACGATGTTTCTTTTATTAAGATAGAATTTTTTATGGTACATTAAATTTAAATAATGGTATTTATGTGTTGGATTACATGAATCCAATAATGGGAATAGATAACAAGGTTACTTCACATGACTCATACCACACCCAACATTCATGTCACAGACTATGTCATGAAAATAAATTGAATAGATTACATTAAGACGAATACTTATGTTCTTTTGATGTAAAAATACTTGGTGTATATCATGCATGTTTATAAGGAAAAATGAAGAAATACATAGTGAGAATGGTGAAAAGGATAAATAGATTCTTGAATTAGTTCACACCGATATTTTTTTTTACAATTTCTTGTTGAAACAAGGGGCGAATACCCATAATTCATGACTTCTACTCAATATTGTAGTAGATATGGGTACGTTTACTAAATGAGGTATAAGTTAGATTATTTTGATAAATCTAAGGAATAAAATAATTAATTTGACAACCATCTTGGTAAGAAGATTAAGAAACTATTATTTTAACATGGTGGAGATTATCTTAATAGAAAATTCATTGATTATTTATAGGATTTGGGGATTTTATCTCAACTCACTCCTCCTTATACACGTCATTGGAATGGTTTATAAGAAAAGAGGAAACAACCTTATTTGATTTGGTGAGATAAATGATGTGTGATACAAGTATACCATTATCATTTTATGGATACACATTACAAATAGTAGAATACGCACTAATACGAGTAATAACTAAAGAAAGATATGGTATACTATACTAATTATGGAATTAAAATAAACCCATGTTATTTTACTATCATGTGTGGGGTTTAGAAGAATTTGTTATGTACTATTTAGGTAATAGGATTGAGCTCAAGATAAAAAGTGTATCTTTATAGGATATCCCAAATAAGTAAAGGGATATTAACTGTACAATCATTTAGAAGATGGTTTTGGTTGATAGTTATCCCACATTCCTTGATAAATATCTTATCTCTAAAAGGGATAATGTTATTGAGATAAAATTATATGAAGTCTAGGCTCAAGATATAAAAGATTTGAAACATGAAAAAACTCCATAAATCCCCCTGGAAAATTAAATTGTTCAAGATACACAATTACTGTGTAAGAGTACAAGAGAGGCTAGAGAAGCATAATGGTATGGTTTTCTAGTTACCAAGAATGGTAAATCATCATTAGTTGATAATAATTATTCTATAACCTATAAGGAGGTAGTAAGTGTCATAAATATTTTTACGTTGCAAGAATCCATGAATTATGAAATGGATTCCATTTACCAAAATAATGTCTGGATTTTGGTAGGCTCTCCAGTAGATATAAAGCATGTTGGTTGGGAATGGGTATTCAAGAAGAAAATGGACATGGAAGGAAAATTATGTACTTATAAGGCATGACTGGTTGAAAAAGGGTCTAAAAAATCAAGGCATTTCACATGAAGAAAAATTTTCACTAGTTGCAATGCTGAAATCCATTAGAATTACACTTGACATTTCGACATTACATGATAATTAGATTTGTAAAATGGATATCAAAATAGAATTCCTTAATGGGAACCTTCAAGAAGATATCTATATGAAATATTTTTAAGGGGTTGTGACTCCAAAGGATTCCAATAAGGTTTTGTAGTTTCAATGATCCATTTATTGATTAAAGAATGAATCTAGGTCTGAGAACATTCATTTTTATGGGGCCATAATGGAATTTGGTTTCATAAAGAATGAATGTGAGATTTGTGTCTATAAATTATTTAGTGGGAGTTTAGTAGTTTTCGTAATAGTATATGTTGATGACATATTACTCATCAGAAATGAAATACCAGTCCTATAGTATGTTAAGGAGTTATTGAATAAATAATTCTCTCTTAAGGACTTGGGTGAGACAACATATATTTTTTGGGATTAAGATTTATCGTGATAGATCCAAGAGGTTGCTCAGCCTAAGTAAAATTTCATACTTTAAAAAGAAGTTGAAGAGATTCAGTATGGAAAAATCCCAGAGAGGATTGTTTTCAGTGTCATATGGAATTCATCTTACCTAGGAAATGTGTCCTCAGATACATGAGGAAATAAATAGAATGAAAATGATTCCAAATGAATTAGTGACTGGGTTAGTCTTGTATGATATGCTATATACTAGGCTAAATGCCGCCTACACATTAAGTGTTGTAAGAAGATATCAAGATGATACAGGTGACCACTATTGGATGAAATTTAAGAATATCCTCAAGTATTTTAGGAATACTAAGGATATTTTCTGGATTTATGGAGGTGATGAGAAACTAGTCATAAAAGGATATACAAATGCTGGTTTCTAAAAAAATCAAGATGACATAAAGTCACAAGTAGGATACATATTCATTTTTAATGGAAGTGATGTGAGCTAGAAGAGCTCAAAGAATGTTGTGGATATAGATTATATATTAGAGTCTGAGTATATTGTGGCTTTAGAAGAATCTAAAGAAGTTTTAAGGATGTGAAACTTCTTCCAAGAGATTGATGTTGTGTCTAGTAGTATAGATCTAGTCACACTCTATTGTTATAATACTACAACGATGGATATTTCAAAATATCCAAGGTCACATCATAAAAAAAGAACATACATTAGATGAATCATATCTTGAGGGATTTTTCTCAGAGTGGTGATGTTGAAGTGAACATTATTTTCAAGGAAGATATCTTGGCAGACCCCTTGAATAAAGCCTTAACTTAGCAGAAACATGAATGTAATGTGAGGTCAAGAGGACTGAAGGTTATAGGAATTTATATCTAGCCCAAGTAGAAGTTTGTTATAGTTGGTGTCCTAGAACCACCGATTTTTACATTGATTATATGTATTTGTTATGTATTTAATATAAATAAAAATTCATATTACATATTGTTTGTTTTTTGACATGAATCTAATGAAATAATTACCAAGTTTATACGTCACATTTAGAAGTTCATAGCAGTTACCCACTATGATGAGAACCTTGATGTGCTATGATGACATTCTCAAATAATGTTCTACGGTATGGTGACATACTATGATGGGACACATTGTAGTTATAGAATCTCATGTGCAAGTATTGATAAGTAGATGAGGCTTCTTCTCATGGAGTTTTCACATGGCAATGTCCAAGATAAGATATTATGAGAATAGAACCACCATAATAATTCCACATGTTTGGATGCCATTATATATTCCAATCTACAATCATGTATAATGGTCCTTAGACTTTAATATTATTATTATTGCATGTTGTAACTCGTGCACTTAGATATATTTCATAAAACATGATGATAACAGTTCACGGAGAAGTTGGATATGTTGTTTAAGTCATGAATGACATGTCATTAATGAATAAATCGAGGAAGGATTTTCACTACCATGCTTATGGAAGATAATATCTTATCCCTTTGATTGGAAAAGAACCATTATATTAAATTACATGGCCATGGTGTAACAATATGTTTATTTCAGATAGTCAAATAAATAAAAATCAATCATATCAGTTTTTGACATGAATGTGAAACCTTCTTCACAATATATTGTAACAAATGGATTATATTACATAGTGAGAATTCCTAAGTGGTTATCGATGTTGATAAATTATGTTCTTTCTTGTGGGTCGCTTGACCCATTTCTAGACATTGATATTGGACTTTAGGAAACCCTTCATAATTCCAACCAGAAATATTCCTAAAGGATCATAGATCAAGGGTTTCCAATGATATCAATTGAAGTCTATTTGAGTGTAATTAATGGATTAAATATCATTCTCAAGTCTAAGGAATAATTTTATCCAAGTTATATTGGTCACAAAATTTTAAAAAATATTTATTCACCGGATTGTGAATAAAATAGTTATTTTATTTATTGAATATTTTAATAAATATTTTCCCTCTAGTTTTTGAATAAAATATTTATTTTTTAATGAAATATATATTTGGTTGTTAAATAAATTATAAATGAGTTTAAACGGACTAGGAAAAAGAATGTTGAAAAATATTAATTAACAAGGCTATTATATAATATTTGTTACTGCATAAGTTGGAGAACACCACAATAATAATAATAATATAATTATTATTATGTGTCACATGGTTTATTAAAGGTAATAAATTTTATTTAATGGATGGTATGTAATTAAATAATATTTTATCTTAATTCCTAATTCTATATATAGACGATTACGTCTATTATGTAGAGCATCCAAAAATTGAGAATGGAGAATTGTTGAGAACAATGAATTATCTCCGAACTCAACATTCTCTATCCCTCTCAAGAATGAGAAGTGAAAGATAGATTTCTTCAAAACCAATGAATGAGGGATCTAGAATGAACAATACAATAAATGTGACTCACCACACTAGCACCTAGAGATTGAGTGGTGTTTCTCAGAGATCATAGGAGCATGTATGGATAACCGTTAGAGGAACAATATCCTCAAATACTCATAGTGAAATGATGGTAATTTGAAATGGTATTTTTGGATGATCCACATTCTCCAAAGAAGAAAGGTCTTAAGGCTTAGTATTTATTTTTTCAAATATTAATTAAATTAATTATTAACTTCATTTCCAAGATCCTCACTCCGGGTTTCGAGGAACAATTATTAAAAGAAATTTTAATACATCTCCCAACTTTGCATGCTTCCAATAATGACTGGAACTATCAGATATTCATGGTTAGACATTATATTATGTAGAGAAATTCCATTTTCCTAGTTTTTTATAGAATGGCATAAAAAAATTATTTTGGTGGAAAGTAAAGAAGTATTTTAGGAAAATCCATATTTAAAACAAAAACTAATGATGATAATTATATCCATGAACTACTTAAAATTATGGGCCTTAAATTATTTGTTTAATGATAAATTAATGGTAACCAAAGTAATGATGAATTAAAAAGGATAGTCTAGTAGAGTTTCGTATAGATATGAAAAATCATAATAATTTTTACATAAATGTTTTATCTTTCTTCCTCCCATGTTTTTATTACATTATCTAAAACATTTATGACCCAAAATTCCATATTGGAGTCCTGTGAATGATTATTTAGTCATTCAGAGTTCTTCTTATAAGTTTGTAACCTGTATGTATCCCTTCCTTTATCAATTTTTATTTTTGTAGAATGTGAATGATTCTTATGTGGCAGGGGATTTGATTATTCTATTTTATTTTTATGTAAGGTGTGATTTAATCATGCTTTAGTCTCTCTTGGTAAATTTATGTTATTAAACTTATAAATATAATAATATCAAAATATCAAGAATGATGGTTAAATAATATTTAAATTTAGTAAAGGAATAAGATAAAGACAATCTTGCATGATGTAGTTAATTGTTTTATCTTAAAAAGTTAGAATCACATGAAGTTTATTTAATAGTATAACTTGAAAATTTATAGGATTGAAAGAATATTTTTATTCTAATGCTATATATGATTGTTTTTATAGAAACTATTAAGAAATATAAAATGATTACCACATGCAGAATATTTATTAATTAATTCACATTATGGAATTAAGAAATTGAAATATAAGTTTAGCACATTCTATATTAAAATTATTTCTTTGGAGTATTAATTTATGAATTATAATTTTTTAATCATTTAATGATATGAATTATTTTATAATTATGGAAACTAAAGGAAGATAATATTAACACATGTGTCACATAGATTTTTATTTTTCTTGAATGTTTAAAAAATGCTTAGGTTATTATTATCATATGAGTTTCATGTTTTTCATGATGCCACATATTGTTAATTATTTGATAGTGTGATATTTGTTTAGAAGCATTTTTATTTTTGTTTGTCATGGTTTAATTACTTGTAATGAATAAACAAAGTGATTTCGGTAACATAAAATGTTTTATGAAAGGGGATTATAATTTAATTTCTATTTCTAATGGAAATCATTGAAATATGGTAATAATTATTATACCCTATTCATATTTTTTATTACCTAGATATTTTTAGCTATGACTTTTAGGTCTCATGATTATCAAAACCTACAATAATGAACCAATTAATTAAATATTAAATTAATTTTTTTATATATTAAATCGTTTGGGGATGAGTTGGCCCATTCTTGGTTACAGAAGGCTTGAATTCCTCGATGATTTGACCTTAGTTTACTTTGAATTGTGTGTATAAATAAAGTTTAATATGTATATTTTCACTAGGATGATTATATACTTGTTGTGACATGATATTATATTTTAATTACCTATTATCAATGGGGGGAATTGATGAGAAATATGATGGGATCCTGGGGCATCATTGATGGTTAATGCTCGTGATGTTGGGGACCATTATATTATGAATAATGGTCCAGGGATTACACTAGGATGGTTAGGATGAATTTATAGTTGGGATCTATTTGAGATAAAAATTATTTACTAATTATTTTAAATGGATGGATGGTTAGATACCACCTAATGGTGTTTCTATTAGTTTATGCATTTTGATTTTAAACATGATAAGTGTGTCGAGGTTATAGTATCTTAGGATGGAGTCCCAGAGTACCTAGATAATTCATAAATGACAACTGAATTAATAAAAGAAATGGGTTGGTTCTTGGTGATCAAAGATGATGATGAAATACTTGAGAATATAAATAATAAAATTTATGGCACTAATGCAACTTTTCTTAGGGATTATGGTATTATCCATTGAAATAAAAATGTAACAATACAAATTAAAAGACTATTAATAATTAATATGAATTTGATTCTTGTATTCATATTGATATCTAGTCTTAAGAAGTGTCCCCAAGGATTCTTGTGTGGGAATATATGGAGATTAGTATAAGGGTATGTAGTTTCAATTAGTGTTTTCATGTGAACTATATTGTATATTTTCTAATTTCATATGCTTCATGTATAAGGACTCGAACTTAAACATTACATAATATTGAATAAAATGGATAATTCACATTGAGGATATTTTCAGGTTTAGAGTTTTCGAGAATTAGGTCATAACATAACAACATGAATATTACATGTAGAAAATTCTACTCAGTATCCATTTTTTTCATAAGGTAATAAATCTTAAAAAAGAGTTATGTCTAGTTCCATGTTTTAGACAGCTTGAATTTTCCTTGATCCCATCCTTGACCATTATTCATCTTTTAGTCCTTTGGAAATTTTTTTAAAAACTTGGGATGAGCATAAATATCTCAATAAGGGATATAAAATAAGTAATGATAACATTATAACATCAATAAATACAAAACAATGAAACCATACATTTCAATCATAACATACCTCATGAAATCATAAGATTTAGGAACACCATATATAAATAATAAACCATAAAGATTACTTACGACATTAAAAACATAATTACACTGTAGCTATCACAACAACAAAGGGAGTCAAATTTGGAATACCCATCACAATATATTCCCTAAATTTATTAGGAGAAATATTAACATTTACCTCTATCACGTTACCCAATTCATTGGAGAGCTATCTCAGGCTCACCCGCCCAAGGTTTATCACGGAACCACCCCTATACGTAAACAATTCCCAATAGCCATAACATATTCACAACCCATAAAACAAGAATAATGTAAAGATAACATTTCCACATTGAAATCACAATATATCAATTCAAAATATTGACAAAATAAAACTTTTATCAAACCATTTTCAAATCCATTTAAAATATTAAATAAAGAGATTTTTGAATCAATGTGTCCCATAAGAATTTAAAACTTTTGAAAGATATTTCAATTTCAAGACATTAATGTACTTATGAATAAATCCTTAAAACCAATTTTAAACCATGGACATTAATGTGAATGATTTAGAAGAATAAACCTCTAAAACATTTAAAATGCTATTTTAGTTAAAGAGTTTTTAAAATACTCAGAGACCAAAGAATACAAATAATTGGGGAATACAATTTAATCAGAACTTAATAATATCATGAGAATAAATTTATTCATGATATAATATTCCAAAAGATAGTATATACACCATATAATAGGGAATTGGTTCATATCAACAATGAAGTCTCAATGGAAATTTAAATTGAGACGAAATCCCTTATAAAGACGGTATGCTTAGATTAAGGAAAAATCAATTACATAATTATGTGTTACAAATATAAATACACCCAATATAAGTTTATATTAAGTGTAAAACAATCAGAGTATATTCACACATATTTATAGCATGACATAACCAAGAAGTAGATGTTCAACCCAAAAATTGAAATTGGGTTAAGAAGTTTTCTTACAGAAATTCAACAGCCTAATATCGTCACTTTAAAATTCAGAAAATAAGTTGATGAGATATAAAAGGATATATCATCACTTTTATATAAAATTTACATCAATAAGGATATATAATAACATATCTCAACATAATAAGATGTAAATTAAAATACATAACAAAAAGAAGTCTTTTAAAAATAGTAGGGTGAAAGGTTCCCTTACCGATTTGGTAACTTACAAAACATGCACCCAATGAAAGAAAGATCACACAAGGAATATGTAAAGAACAATAAAATGAATTATATTACAAAAATAATACAATCATGGGTAGTACATCCACCACAAAAAAAGTAAATAGTGGCTAATATAACATGAATCTCACGAGAATAAAAATTGAGATGAAAAACCCTTACCACATTGTAATCAATCGAGTCATATGAGAAAAGTTAATAACCACCAAATGAATCATAGAATACCAAGAATATAAATATAATCATTATAATATATATCAAATTTCAGTACACAACACACCACATGCAATAAATAAGTGGTGAACAATGGAAATCTCACAGAATTAAAAGTGAGATAAGAAATCACTTACCTCGTGTCTAACTTGACTCGTATGTTCCTTGTTCTTCTTGAATAATAAAACTTTGTTAATTTATAATTTATTCATAAACTTTTTAATGTTTTTTTTACTTTTATATAACTTATTAACTTGCAATAGTAGTTAGTTAATTATTTGGGTTAATGTTGGACATTTTGTCGATGTTCAAAATTTGTGTTAAAAATGAACTTGTTACAATTACAATTTGTCCATGTGGCCAAAAATCCATTATCTTCAGAATGATATTAAAGATTTAGATATCTTATATATCATATATGTCCAGAATATATATATATATACATATATATTAATAATATTACATAATATTTGGAGATAATAAATTAAATGCACCGTTCATAGATACGGTAAGCCATATGTACGCATGAACGCTACATTCATTTCTATTTAACATTTAATGGAATGAAAACATAATGATACATAGGTATATTAAAATTAAATTATAATATCATATGATATATATGTTACATGATTTCATTAAATCCATCTTTATACAATCCATGTATGTTAAGAACGAATCATATCACCATGAGGGGGCGGTAGTCCGCACTCCCTCAAATAAAATTATCATGTTTACACATATTGGAAGGAATAAAGGTATGTTTGTAAATAAAAATTACAGAATAATATAGAAAAAAACATAATATATATCATATATAAATACAGTTTCATCATAATGGCCACCATGAGAGGTGATAGGAGAGAGTTGAACAATCATCACTTCGTGAGGTGTTAATTTTCCATCCATAGAAACAGTATGTTATTCACCCATTAGATGGAGGTCTATGTAAGTGTAGTTGGAATACTTCTCATAAAAGAATACTAGTATATTTAGGATACTATAGATGTTATAAAATAAAGTAATAAAAAGAGTTTAGGGGTTGGAGAAGTAAAATAAATCAAAAGAACTTAAGAGAAGACGTTACCTTTAAATCGGGTACCTCTCTTTGGTTTGAGCCAAAAGGGTTTCTTGAAGTGTTTTCTGCCTAAGGTAAGGCATCTAGGATGAATATAGAGATCCTGGGAGCTTATTGGAGCAGAGGTTTCATGAGACAAAGGCTTGAGAAGTGTGAGAAATGTGTTATAAGTGAGGGCTTTTTATAAGGGATAGGAGGGGCTATTTTGGAAAGTTTGAAACAATTATTTTATTATATACTCATCTTCGATTTCAAAAGGTCAACTATTCATTAAAATTAATTTTAAGATGTATCATGGTCGAAATAAAATCATCCAATAAGAATTGGACAGGTTTTGGAAGTTGTCTTAATATTTATAATCTTATTTATATAAATTATTTATTAATGAGGTAAATATTGCATCATTATTGTGTCATAAATAATTTAATTTATTTGATGTCCAAAAATTATTAAAAAAAATACCATGATGTAGGAAATATTTTTATATTTCCGAATAATATTTATAGTAGAAAAGATAACTTATATAACCCCATGTAAAAATTTATTTACTAAAAGATATTTGTTTATGTCCTTTTTGTCTTTTCTATAAATTAATTAATATAAAGTGTCATTATTACTCCCATGTGGCTCCATGGGGTCCCAAATTCGACCCAAGGATGCCCATGGTTGGATATATATCAGCAAATATGATTAGGACACATGTTAGTGTAATTTAATATTATTATAATATTATATTTTACCCTTATTTATTATTTTTACCTTTTAATCATGGTAAATAAAATATTTACTGAACTAAATATTTAAAATGTCTAAAAATAAATGTAACCTATTTACAAAGTTTGGAACAACTGATTCCAAATATGGAATCCATTTTTCTAAATTCAAAACACAGAAGTGGCAGAAATTAATTTAAAATTAATTCCCGCTTTTAAAATAAATAGCATGTATTTAAGAAATAACAACTATCAAAAGATTGACATTTTTTATGTCCAATTTCAAAATGAAATTACATCCAATGACCAAAATTAGATTTAATGGTAAAAATATATTCTAATTAAACTTTAAAACCAATTAAAAAGATAATATAACTATATAAATAAATTAGATTAAAAGGCATTTTTGAATTAAAATATAGTATTTTTACTATTCCTTAAAGAAATGAACATTATTAGAAAAATAATAAATTTTCATCCAAAGTAAATTTTGGTGTCCCGATTCTAAATAATAATTTTATTTTGTCAAATAGAACATATAAACATGTAAAAAACTATATTTAACTAGGGTTCTCCATTAAAAGGAGGTAATCGACCTTTTAGTGAATATTAAAGTATTTATGCTTAAAATATATTTCTTTACTTATTTTAAGCCTCTAACATTTATTGGATAAAAAGGTATATTTGAATTAAAAAACAACATTTTTCACTATTCATTAAAAAAATGAATTTTATTAGAAAAATATCAAAATTTTATCCAAAGTAAATTTTGATGTCCTGATTCTAAAGAATAATCTTTTTTGTCAAATAGAACATATAATAATCAAAAAAACTATATTTAAAGAGGGTTCTCTATTAAAAGGCTATAAATCATCATTCTAAAGAAAATTTATACCTAAAATTAGATTCAGTCACATTTTAAGCCTCTAACATTTATTGGATAATTGTAAAAACATTTAACAAATATATATAATAATATTTTAGTTTGTTCTATTAATTACTACCAATACAATGGCTAGGAATTAACTACCATTTAAAATAATAATATTATATTATTAGTGTGTAATGTAAGTTTTCAAAGAAACTCATTGATGCGTATTTAGTACGCCATCAAACATATCATCCCCTTTAAAGTAAAATTAATATTTAATTAACAAATATTAATAAATATGAAAAGTGTCTTATTCCATATTTATCCTAGATGTTATATCCTTCCCCCATTTTTGGAATTGCGTCCTCGCAATTGTAAAATTGTGCTTTGAAAATTCATTAAATGTCCCACAGCAGAAAAGAGTCAGTAAAACAATCACTTTAAAAGAAAGAAAGGGAAGCATAAAGGTCACCCAAGATAACCCATAATAGGATTCTATAGTGGAAAACATGGATATGGAAGAGAGAACAAACAGTCAAGTTCTTATGAAGAGTGATAGAAAATATTATTAGGAGAAATTTAACCACTACAAAATCACAAACTATGATGTGTTAAATGGTCTTTGATTTTCCCATTAGGAAACGTAATCTAACAACATTTTTGTTTTACGTTCCTTTTTATAATATTGAGCAATTCATTTACTACATAGAATAAGAACATAAGGAAATACACTTACCTTAAAGTATAGTTTCATCCTTTAATAAGAATCTACCAAAAACTAATCATTTCTCCAAGAAATGAGAATTCAAAAAGAATTGTTCACATCAAAAGCACAAGAATCATCTTCTAGTGAATCACATAATCCAAAAAAGATGAACTATATATTTCCCTTTGTCTTTAGAAATCAACTAAAACCAAAATGATTAGTACGTGATTATAAAATCCCCCAAAATTATAATCATTTATAAAAAAACTACTCTTAATCTCAAAAATTTAACAAAAATTACCCAAAGTTCAAGAGAGACCATTCAATATATAATTGTCCTTAAAATTCTACAAAATAATCCAAACTAAGATTGAAACCCATAACTTAAAAAGGTTTAATCTCATAGTCTTCTACAATAAATCTTAACATTTTACTCCAAAAACATAGACTACTCTTAATGTCTCATACTGAATCATAATTAACCAAATCACATATTCCCTATGATAGGATAATCCTTTCCATAAATAACCCAAATCACTACATGTACACAATAAAAACATTGATTCTTCCAAACTAAAATTTCAACCATTATTCCACAATTAAAATCCCATAGTATTCTATCTTCCTTAGGCATATAGAGTTTATTTAAAAGGGAGAATGTATTCAATAACAACCATAATCACTTAATCACTAAATCATTTTTCTATACTAATTACATCCATTTGAAAGAAATAAGTTCTCGAAATCAATATATTCTTGTTCCATAAAATCATTTAAAGAAAAAGAATAAGTTATACTATCCAGGGACTTCATGTAGTCTAGTGGTAGGAGATAAATCCTAATCTCACTTTGGTTGTGGGTTCGACTCTCGCAGCTTTGTCCGACATGATGGGTTGTCACATGGTCTGCGTGTTGTCCTTTTTATAAAACTCAAAAATAACCATAACATATCTTAACCTAAATGGTTTCCTAATACCTCTCATTTTCATCCCAATTCATTATGATCTCAACATCTTAATTCTTGAAGTCTTATTTCACCACCATATGATAAAATAAAAAGATCCCAAAAAGAAGAACATCATACATTGATCATGGTGTCCATTTGGTTTCATTTTCAATTTGTTCATGTAGGTAGAAGGTCCATGCATTGAAACAGTGATTTATAGATCCTTAAAAATCATTTTCATCTTTTATCCAAATACACCTTGTACAACATGGGTCATATGGCTGTTCATAGAAAAATTGTTTTGGAAAATAATCATGCATGACATATAATTTCAGAACATCCGATAAAACATGATTTCTATAAAATAGTCTGACAGAATTTTAGTTGAAACATTCAATTAACGGTCCTTTTAAAATACCATAGGTATGTTATGAGAGTCTATATTGTAGAAGAAAATATAAATAGGTTACACAAGGGTCTCCTTCTTCAGCGCCTTTTTCAAAATCATAATATGCTTCAAAATCTTGTGATAACGTAAAATATCTAAAAATTCTTTGAAAATATTTACCTTTCTTGAAAATATGTGAATATTATGAAAATATGATTTGATTAAATACAACCCATGATACACGATGATATCAGGTAATAGTGGAGGTGTTTGATATCTCAAACAATTGCTTGCAAGTGAGTTGTATGTTAGAAAAAGTTTCACAATCTTATGAACACGACTTTGCAATAATTGTTGAAAGTAAGTCATCAGGAAGAATATGAATTTCATTTGAGATCATCCTCCTTCCATCTGTAACTAACTTTCCTTGATCTGTAAAAAGTTATAAAACAAGGATTTAACCAAAATAATATACATAGGGACTAACCATGTGTTTAATGAAAAATCCTAATCCCTAAATATGTCTAAACTAAACTCTGGTGCCAACTATAAGGACCCAGCTTTAAATATTACATAATATTGAATTAAATAGATAATTAACATTGAGGATATTTTTAGGTTTAGAGTTTTAGAGAATTATATCATAACATAACAACATGAATATTACATGTATACAATTCTACTCAGTATCAATTTTTTTCATAAAGTAAAAACTCTTAAAAAAGAGTTATGTCTAGTTCCATGTTTTAGATATCATGACTTTTCCTTGATCCCATACTTGACCCTTATTCATCTTTAAGTCCTATGGAAAAAATTTCAAAAACTTTGGATGATCATAAAAAGCTCAATAAGGGATATAAAATAAGGAATGAAAAAATTATCCTATCAATAAATACAAAACAATGAAACCATAATTTTCAATCATAACATACCTCATGAAATCATAAGATTTACGAACAACACATATAAATAATAAATCATAAAGTTAACTTACAGCATAAATAAAATAGTTTCATTGTAGCTTTCACAAATACAGAGGGAGTCACATTTGTAATACCAATCACAGTATATTCCCTAAATCTCTTAGGAGAAACATTAATGTTTACCTCCGTCATATCACCAAATGCATTTGAGAGCTATCTCGGGATCACCCGCCCTAGGTTTATCACAGAACCACCCGTATACGTAAACAATGACCAATTGACATAACATATTCATAACCCATAAAACAAACAAAATGGAAAGATAACATTTCCATATTTCAATCACAATATATCATTTCAAAATATTGAAAAAATCAAAGCTTTTATCAAACCATTTTCAAAGCCATTTAAAATATTAAATAATAAGATTTTTGAATCAATGTGTCCCATACCACTTTGATTAATTTGAAAGATATTTCAATTTAGAAACATTCATGTCATTATGAATAAATCTTTAAAACCATTTTTAAAACAAGGACATTAATGTGAATGATTTATAAGAATAAACCCTTAAAACATTTAAAACACTATTTTAGTTAATGAGTTTTTAACAAAATGAGAGACCCAAGAATACAAATAATTGAGGAATAAAATTTAATCAGAACATAATAATATCACGAGAATAAAGGTATTAATGATATAATATTCCAAAGGACAATATATACAGCATATAAGAGTGAATTAGTTCATATCAACAATGAAGTCTGAATTGAAATGTAAATTGAGACGAAATCCCTTATAAAGACGGTATCCTTAGATTAAGGATAAATCAATTACATAATTATGTGTGAAAAATATAAATACGCCGAATATAAGTTTATATTATATTTATAAAAATAAGAGGTTATTCACACATATTTATAGCACGACTTAATCAAGAAGTAGATGTTTAACCCAAAAATTGAAATTGGGTTAAGAAGTTTTCTTACAGAAATTCGACAGCCTAACGACATCACTTTAAAATTCAGAAAATAAGTTTATGAGAGAGAAAATAATATCTCATCACATGGACATAAAATTTACATCAATAAGGATATAGAATAACATATCCCAAAAAAATAAGATGTAAATTAAAAGACATAACAAAAAGAAGTCTTTTAAAAAGAGGAGGGTGAAAGGTTCCCTTACCAATTTGGTAACTTATGATACATGCACCCCATAAAAGAAATATCACACAATGAATAGTTAAATACCCATAAATTAAATTATATTAAACAAGGAATACATTCATGGGTAGTACATCCACCACACAAAAGTAAATATTGGCTAATATAGCATGAATCTCACGTGAATAAAAAGTGATATGAAAAACCATTACCACGTTGTAATCAATAGACTCATACGAGAAAAGTTAATAAACACCAAATGAATCAAAAAATAAAATGAATTTAAATAGAATCAAGATAATATATATCAAATGGTAGTACACAATACACCACATGAAATAAATAGATGGTGAACAATGGACATCTCACAGAATTAAAAGTGAGATAAGAAATCACTTACCTCGTGTCCAACTTGACTCGTATGTTCCTTGTTCTTCCTGAATAATAAACCATTGTTAATTTATATTTTATTCATAAACTATTTAATTTTTATTTTTACTTTTATATCACTTATTAACTTGTAATAACAGTTAGTTAATTATTTGAGTTCATATCAGACATTTTTTCGATGTTTGGAATCTGTGTTAAAAATGAAGTTGTTATAATTACAATTTGTCTATGTGGTAAAAAATCCATTATCTCCAGAATTATATTAATGATTTAGATATATTATATATCATATATGTTAAGTGTATACATATATACATATATATTTAAAATATTACATAACATTTGGAGATAAGAAATGAAAGACACCGTTTATAGATACGGTAAGCCATACGTACGCATGAACGCTACTTTCATTTCTATTTTATATTTAATGGAATGAAAAAATAATGATACATAGGTATATTATAATTAAATTATAATATAATATGATATTTATTTTACATAATTTCATTAACTCCATATTTATATGTTCCATGTATGTCAAGAACGAATCATATCACCTTGAGGGGGCGGTAGTCGGCATTTCCTCAAATGAAATTATTGTGATTACACATATTGGAAGGCATAAAGGTATGTTTATAAATAAAAACTACAGAATCATATAGAAAAAAAACATAATATATATTATATATAAATACAGTTTCATCATAATGGCCACCATGAGAGGTGATAGGAGAAAGTTTAACAATCATCACTTCGTGAGGTGTTAATTTTGCATCTAGAGAAACAGTATGTTCTTCACCCATTATATGAAGGTGTGTGTAATTTTAGTTAGAATAATTATAATAACAACATACTAGTATATTGAGGATACTGGTTTTGTTATAAAAGAAAGGAATAAAAATATTTTAGGGGATGGAGAAGTAAAATAAAACAAAATAACATAAGAGAAGATGTTACCTTTAAATAGGGTAACTCCCTTTTGTTTGAACCAAAAGGGTTTCTTAAAATGTTTTCTTCATAAAGTAAGGATTCTAGGATGAAGAGTGAGATCTTGGGAGCTTATTGGAGTAGAGGTTTCACGAGCCAAAGGCTTGAGAAGTGTGAGAAATGAGTTAGAAGTGATGGTTTTTTATAAGGGAGAGGAGGGGCTCTTTATGAAAGTTTGAAAGAATTATTTTATTATAAACTCATCTTTGGTTTAAAATAGTCAAATATTCATTAAACTCAATGTTAAGATGTATAATGGTTGAAATAAAATCATCCAATAATAATTGGACAGGGTTGTGATTTTTTTTAATATTTATAATTTTATATATTTAAATCATTTATTAATGGGGTAAATATTGCATCATTATTGTGTCAAAAATAATTTATTTTATTTGATGTCAAAAAATTATTAAAAAAATACCATGATTTAGGAAATATTGTTAGATTTACAAATAATTTTTATAGTCGAAAAGATAACTTATATAACCCCATGTAAAAAATTATTTACTAAAAGATATTTGTTTATATCATTTTTGTCTTTACTTTAAATTAATTAATATATAGTGTCATTATTACTCCCATGAGGCTCCATGGGGTCCCAAATTCTCCCCAAGGATGCCCAGGGTCGGATATGTATCAGACAATAGGATTATGACACATGTTAGGGTAATTTAATATTATTATAATATTATATTTTACCCTTATTTATTATTTTTACCTTTTAATTATGGTAAATAAAATATTTACTGAAGAAAATATTTAAAATCTCTAAAAATAAATGTTACCTATTTACCCTATTTAGACCTACTGATTCCAAATATGGAATCCATTTTTCTAAACTCAAAATATAGAAGTGGCAGAAATTAATTTAAAATTAATTCCTGATGTTAAAATAAATAGCATGTTTTTAAGAAATAATAACTATCAAAAGATTTCCATTTGTTTATGTCCAATTTAAAAATGAAATTACATCCAATGAAAAAGATTAGATGAAATGGTAAAAATATATTCTAATTACACTTTAAAACCAATTAAAAATATAATATAACCATATAAATAAATTAGATTAAAAGGAATTTTTGAATTAAAATACAGTATTTTTCACTATTCCGTAAAAAAATGAACATTATCAGAAAAATAAAAAATTTTCATACAAAGTAAATTTTGGTGTCCCGATTCTAAAGAAGAATTTTATTTTGTCAAATATAACATATAAACATATCAAAAACAAGATTTAGAGAGTGTTCTCTTTTAAAAGGCAGTATTCGACTATTTAGTGAATATTAAAGTATTTATTCTTAAAATATATTTCTTTAATTATTTTAAGTATCTATATTTTATTGGATAAATAGGAAGATTTGAATTAAAATACATCATTTTTCACTATTCATTAAAAAATGAATTTTATCAGAAAAATACCAAAATTTTATCAAAAGTAAATTTTGATGTCCCGATTCTAAAGAATAATTTTATTTTTTCCAATAGAACATATAATAATGACAAAAACTATATTTAAAGGGGGTTCACCATTAAAAGGCAGTAAATGGACCTTTTAAAGAAAAATTATGCCTAAATTTAGATTCATTCACATTTTATTCCTCTAACATTTATTGGATAATTGTAAAAACATTTAAGAAATATATATAATAATATTTTAATTAGTTCTATTCATTCCTGCCAATACAACGACTGTGCGTTAACTGCCATTTAAAATAGTAATATTATATTATTAGTGTGCAACGTATGATTTCAAAGAAACCCATTACTGCGTATTGGGTACGCCATCGAACATAGAGTCCCCCTTAAAGTAAAACTAATATTTAATTCACAAATATTAATAAATATGAAAAGTGTATTATTCTTTATTTATTTGGGATATTACATCATGACCCTCGTTGATATAGAAAATGAAACCCACATGTTTGGAGAGTGTTTTCCGAGACATATAAGATTATGAGGGAATTTATGTGTTAATTATCCCTATCCACTGATATCCCTTTATACATAGTTATGAGTAAGCATATCCCGTTCAATAATTGCTTATGGCATATGGTGTATTCCTACTGGGGATGTGATAGCTCTCAGTTTCACTATAAATTTATGTACAGGCTATAACAACTTGTGGTATAACACAAAATTATATCCAATCATTGTGTTTATGACTTCCCATTAGTGAACAACATTGACTATGATGGATTGAGTTATAATTAATTTATGTGGGATGTAGTGGCTTCCAATAATACAGTTTGTCACAATTGGGGATGATGATGATGAGCTATTTGGATTCATGGGATATAAAATGGTCATGATATGATTGATTGAGATTCAAGATAACCTATGGAAGGTATGATCATATGATGTCATACATTGGGGAATAAGAGTGAAAATATAGTTTGGAAGTGAAGAAAGGTAACCTCATTTTTATATACTCTTTTGATATAGAATTTTTTTAATTTTTTGTGTTACTTGGTGAGTGAGCCATGGTGAGTATGAGAAAATAGTTTTACATATTTTTAGTTGATGAGTTGGTTTAATTTACTTATTCATTGTTCTTTAGTATGATTCTTTCATATTTTTCCCAAGAGGTTTTTGGGAGTATCCTAATGATAATACTATTTAGTCTCACCGTATATATATTTAAACTATTTTTTAGGTTTGTGGTAGTTGGTTGATGATTATGTTTGGAGTTACTAGATTTTAGAGTTGTTCAATAGATATTTATGTTTTATAGTCACTTTTGAGGATTTACTTTTTTTACATTTCAATTTTTTTGTTTTCTTATAATTTTACATGTATTGGTTTTTCTTTTATATTTATTCATGGTTTATTTTAGTGGTTTCTAATCATATCTATTACTCTATAACTCATATTAATAATAATTCCTCCCATATGTGTGATTTATATACCCTCAGTAATAGTTTACAACCCATGGTATATTAGAGTTAGGTTTTAAGGTTCATTATCTACTTCTCGTCATTTTTTGTCTAGGATGGGAACCTTTAGAGGGAGGTGGCTATTCAACAAATTAGGAACCTTGTTTTCACAATAATGAGAAGACATATCTTTCACTTCAACTGAATTTTTAAAGTATTCTATAATTTTTTTGGATCTTTTTGAGCTTCATGTCATAATGATTATGTATCCAATAACTATTCTTATTTATTAGCCTTATTTTTTTAAAAACCTCTCAACATATTCTCTTTATCAATCACCTTTAATTTTTATTTCTTAATCTCCTCAATTGGTTCACTTATTTACTAATACACTCAAATTTTTAATAGATTTTTTATTATTTTATTTCATCAATTTTCCCTTATCCTTATTGAGTTGTGTGTTCTAATCAATATATTATTCTAGATAATCCCCTAACAAGTATTATAGTTCTATCCTTTCTTACCCATCATCACTAATTGAGGTATAAACAAATATTTCAATATGTGACACAAAATTAACATCATATTCTGATCAGATGATTCAAGATGAGTCATATTATTTCTTATTACTCACTAAAACCCTTCTTTGAATTATTTAATATTTTTTTCATTCTTTTACAACATTTCTAATTTTTTTTCTTTCTCATTTTCATCACATGTTTCAGATACCATAAGATTCTAATTTGGGAAATTGTTTGAAAAATTTCTAATTCCCTTACAGTTGTAACACATTGGTGGTTGGTTTACTATTACTTTCCTTTGATCAATTTAAATATTATTAATAAAATATAAATAAAATTGTAAAAATTTTGGTCATCACCCGCATCATCAGAATAAATTGATTCTACCACCACTTTATCTTTGAATTTAACCTTTTTCGTTGACTCAAATTCCTTTCCATCTTTTTCTTTCTTCTTGATAGCTACAGTATTTATAATTTCAATAAAATTGAGAGGATTAAATAGTTTATCTAAGAAAATGTGTAATATATCTTCTAAAATTAAATCTTTTATTAAAACCTAACTATAATGTTTCTCATCAACTTTTTGATAATTATCATGTAATCCAAATTCTCGCTAGATGTTTGAATGTTTCTGATAATTTCACCAAATCTAATGAATTATTCATCAATGTTTTCATCATAATCCATTTTTATATAATCATGTATTATCCTCTACAATTTTAATTTATCCTCTTTGAATTTTTAATTTCCTTCATAAATATTGTTCAATTTGCCTAAATTTCCTTAGAATTTTGAATCCCCATGAAGTTTGTATAAATATTTTCTAAAAGAGGCATCAAAATAGATTTCATTGAATTTACATACACTTATATCATTATATTATCATTAAATAAAATTGGATAACTATAAAAAAAATTGTGTAAATCCCTATATTAGAATATTTATTACATCCTGACCATGTGATATAAGGGAAGACATCATCTTACTCTTACAAAAATGATAGTTCCTTCCATCAAAAGTTGAAACAAAATTTCTATTTATAGAATTTAAATCATATAAAACTAGTATCATATTTACCATTTTAATGGGAACATGGATTATATTGTATAAAACTTGTAGTACTTAGGTAGATCTCACCACTATGTGTGTATGTGTGTGTGGGGGGGGGGTTGAATCACGGATATACATTTTCAAAATTTTCTTTTATAATTAACCTATATAGATTGTTAATGTATAAATCCTCTCAGATTTAATCACTCAAACTAACCTCATATGAAATATAAATAAATAAATAATAGAAAAAAATTATTTCTAAGGGTTGTACTTAAGATCCTAATACTAATAGTGATTGGTTAGTCACTCAAATCAAATATTATCCACTATAAACCCAAGTGGTTACACCATGGAACTTCCTAGTCCTATCTGTATATAGTCCTATTGTGACTCTTATATAGATTCCCATTGTAGAATGAAACATCCCACTACTCACTAAAATAAATGGATAAAAAATGGAAAAGATACCCTTCTACCACGAGTTTCTTTTTAACCACTTTATATATATTTCCCTCTATAAACAAATTGGATCAACTGGTATACTCTTGCTTATTTAAAGATCCTTAGTATAAAATGATCATGATTTGGTATGATATTATTAAAATTTTTATTCCTCATATATTCAATGACCCGAGTCTCTCAATTCCTCAAACACTTAGACATGTAGGTATCCTCCTTTTGGAATTTATCTTTAATAATATATCTTCTTTGTCTCCTTCATACTATATCATATCGGGCTCTCAACATCTCAATTATCTCACACACATCATTATAATTTTCCATACATATTTATATTCCAAATAATTACATGAATATTATTTTTTATATTTTATTTGTTGAAACATAATATTTTGTTAGCTGAAAGAAAATCGTAATATTAAAATTAGAAGATATTCATATCTTTGAATTCTTCCCAAAATTTATTAGTCAAAAATCTTTATTTAAAATTTTCTTTAGACATAAGATTTTTCATTATATAAATATATAAAAAATCCATAAATTTTAACTCTTTCGAATTTATAATCCATATGTTCATGAACCAATGCAAGTGACATGGCCGGGTTTTTCATGTATTGGAATTTTTATAAAATATTTCTTAGCATCAATAACAATTATTTTAGTTTAATTATGGCATTTAATTGCATGAATATCAAAAAATAAAAATAATCATATTATTTTAATTTTAAATTATAATAATTTATATGAAAATTATAAGTATTTCATTTCTTAATATTTTCAAAATTCATGAAAAAATTATTCTTTGGAAATCCCATGTTACTCTTTCAATTTACCAATTAATTTTATACATTATGAAGTTACTCTTCTGAACTGATATTTTACTTTTATGAATTAATATTTGAATATTATTAAATACCTTTATGAATTTTGGAACTTTTATGCTATAACATTTACCCTTATAGATATACTCTTTTGTGTTGGTACCCTTGCTGGGTTTCTCTTCAAAACTAGTACCGTTTCGAAGACACTGTTATAAAATAACTCATACAAGGTAAATTACTCTTATAAAAAAAAGTGTTACTCTTATAGTGTGGATATCTAATCTCCAGAAATACAATTACTCTTCCAAACTACGTTATAACTCTTATAAAGATAGTAATTTTATAATTCCTTCATTATATCTTAATTATAGACTTATCTAAGAAACCTAAAAACCTCATCAAATATTTAGAGGACTTCTTAAAAGACATAACCTCATAAAAACATCATAAACTCTAAGATACCAAACGTCTTTTATATTGTGGTATTTAATCTCCCCATTTTGATAAAATCTTATCCCCTTTATTATAAGTTTCAATGTTTAATAATCAACCATTAAGTACTTGTCTCTAACCCAAAGATTAGTTACATTAATTATAACATGTAAATGATTCCTCCGTGAATCTATACAAAACTATTCTTCAAGGTAGAAACAAAGTATTACTCCAACCATTTATAATATAAAAAACATCATACCTATATATATATATAATAATAATTTACAATACATATTGACACCTTCTCATACACCATAAAAAAATTCATTATTGAAAAAATTCAATTCATGCATGGGATATTCAGTAGATGAACAATATTGTATAGTTTATCTAGATAAATATTATAGAATCTAGATATGGGACAAGGTCTAGATTTGAGACTAGGTGGTGGTTATTTTTATTTTTTTTATTTTAGTATGGGTGGTATTTGACTTTACCATATGTGATTTTTTTGGTGTCTACTTATCCTATGTGATATTTATATAACTCATTATTTTATATATTGTGGTTTATTATTTACATTTGTCCATATCTTGGATATGTGGTTTATTTTATATATATTATATTATTATGACTAACAGAACATTACTTTTAAATAATTTCATAGATATCTTTACAAGAGATTATAGTCACTAAAAAATTTCCTCATATTCACATTCTACTAGTTGGTAGTTTCTAAAAAATGAGGAGGCATGCCTAAGGTCATATGTTTCCTTTGGTATTGTTATTGTGGAGTGAGTCGGGCTAGGGATGCAACACTTACCTTGAAACTATTTAACTTCATCATTATTTTCCCTTTATGTTGTTCCTTTATTATATAAATATGGTGATTTACATCCTAATGAAACCTCCGATGTATTTTCCCCTTTAAAAGGTATCAATAATAGGATTGAATTCATACATGGAGATTAAATTCCCAATATGAAAACATATAGATATAATATAGATGAAACTAGATTGATCCAATTCCAAGCTGAATAACTTTTAAGGAAAGTATTTATGAGGGAATGCATGATTCCATTCCCTTTTCTATCCATCATAGTAACTAAGAAAGTTAGAATATGGTGAATGTGTGTGGATTATTCCTCCATAAAAAATAATTATTATTTACTAATATCCAATCCCTAAACTTTATAAAATTTATAACATGTTAATTGGGGCTACTTTTTTTTTAAAATTTTATCCTAATGTTTTATATCACCAACTTTGAATGAAAGAAGGAGAACAACATAAAAATACTTTAAAAAAAATTATTCTTTTATTGGTGGGTTTTCATGCCATTTGGTTTAACTAATAAATTTAGTGAATTCATGATATGAATAAAACATTCCATTTGTTCATTCATTGTAAAATTCAGGGATTTGAAATTTGATGATATCTTGGTGTATAATAAAACCGTATATAACCATTTATAGAACTCATTTCTGGTGTATTGAGCTCTTAATAAAATTGATTTTTATGAGAATATTCCAAAGTCATATTTTGTAATGTATTATATTATGTTCCATGGGGTTTTAGGGAAAAATGGATTCATTTCGAATAAATACACATGTGGTTTTCAAATAGAGTATAAAATATATTTTTTTAAAAAAAATCAAATATAAATTGTTCAATACTATACTATTAAGTATACTAGAGTTGACAATGGTTTTTGAGATTGAGTGTGATGAATCTGCAATTTGTGTTGGAGTTGTTTTGACTCAAGAATCACATTAAACTAATCAATTTAATGAGAAATTGATCAGTTCAACATTAATTTATTTAAATTATGATAAATAACTTAAGGTTTTTAAATAATCCTTGGAAACATGTAAACATTCCTTATTATCTAAAAAGTTCATTATTATTATGAACATGAAACCCTTCTGTTTTTAAATCACTAAGATAAGTTAAATATGAGATATGTAACCTAGATGAAATTAATTAATTCTTTCCCCTATGTTTTCAAGAATAAAAAAGGTAAGGAAAACTTTTGTTTTCAATTCTATTTCATGAATTTATTCACTTTATAATTCAATTCATGAAAGATTACTTGGGGTTGAGTTGTTAAAGGAAATATATGAAATTAATGGCGATTTTTTATAAATTTAGAAACATTATAATAAAATGGATTTAAATAATTTTAAAAAATGATGGTTTTATTTTTAAATGAGCTAAAATGTTCATAAAAAAATTTTCAATATAATAATTACTTATAAAAAATAATGGGGTTTTTAATGGGATATTTTTGTTTTGATAAAAATTTATCTACTTTTCATGAACATTTTTATTGACCAAATATGAGGAAATATGTTGTTTATATTTTTGTGAAGCATATGAATTGTAAACATGAAAATTATAGGGTTTAACCTAGTGGATTGTATCCCCCCATCCCTACACCATCCTATCCTTAGACTATTTTTTTTGGATTTTCTATTGTGATTTCCCCAATCACCATCCGAAAAATATAATATCTTTAATATTGTGGATGGATTTATTAAAATGCAGTACTTCATCAAAATATAAAAAAAATAATGTGTTTTTCATACTAATGATTTATTTTTCAGAGAAATTATAATAATTAATAGAATAACCAAGATCATTATAAATGATAGGGATGCAAATTGCCTCAGACACTTTTAGAGGAATTCATGAAATAAAATACGAACTAAATTAGTATTCCTAAATATTAAAGATCCTAAAATGGATAGGAATACTAGAGTGGTGAACATGTTTCTCTATACCCTATTTCATGTAATAATATTTTTAAATAATATAAATAATTGACAAAAATATTTTCCATACACCGAATTCGTATACAATCGAGTTTTGGATTCTGTTACTCACTTCTCACAATTTAAAAATTGTATATGGATTTAACCCAATGAAACCATTATATATTTTATCCCTCACTAAAAATGGGATTTATAATCTTTTTTATTATTAAATGGAAGAACTTGTTCATGAGTTTCATTCAAAAAGTGAAATCCAATATTTAAATAATAAATGAGAAATATGTAATGAAATAAAACAAGGGTTGACATAAGGTTGTTCTTAAGTTCAGATATTGGCTATGGGTACATTTTAGGATGGAGAGATTTATAACCCAAATATAGTGTTAATTATAATCTAAATAACCAACCCAAGTTAAACTAGCACATCACTTAACATGACTCACAATAAGGCCCGAAGCACATTCCCAATCATCATGGGTCAGTGACAAGCACTAGGGTATCAAAATAAAATAATTTAATATGATTTTACTATAATAAACTAAATAAACATGACATTTATTCCACCTATAAATATGATATTAAATATCCATACATTGTATTTCCATGCACAAAAAAATAAATAGTCTTTAAATAATATAAAAAACCAAACATCTGCATAAAGAATAATAAAAAAAATCCAAATTCACATTATATAGAAAATTAAAGTAGAAATAATACACCATAATATTTTATAAATTTGAGAAAATATAAACAAGGATGGTGTGGATGATACACAACAAAAATCCACGTTAATAGAGAAACCCCCAAAAATAATTCCAACTAACCAATCTCTGTATGACTTCTGGCCACCACGAATCTGATACTAAGGAGGATGGTGGAGGCATTATGAAGAACCACTATATGATGTTTATCCTTTCGGAATACTTATATTAGTTATAATCAATTATAGACACACCTAAAGTCATTTCTAGGGTGTGAGTAAAATCCTGGTTGGATTCCACTACATATCTACTTTACACCTTTCATAATGAAAAATAATAGTTCTTGTTTGAAAAACAAAACAATTTATTATACAAGTTTTTTCTTATAAAATAATAAGTTGGAAAATATTTTATAATTTATTTGGTTTTATGAAAATAAGTTGAGCTCCATAATATAATAAAAAATAGAAATGTACAACATAACTGAGGGAATTATGGAACAATCAATATCAATGTAAAAATAATGAAACTAACATAAAGTAACAACATATGTCAACCAAGTAAAATATAAAAAACATAAGGGATCTAACCTTTGGGATTAAAGGTTACTAGGAATTTTTCTTAGATTATATGTTCCTAAAAATTTCCATGAACTGCCACAATGTCATAGGGTCACATATTCCATTTTTTTATCTCTATACATATAACTATTCCACAACCCATAGTTAACACATAATATAGACTAGGGTATCAGTAATCCAGGTTACCAATACACCCCCAAGGTCTCCCATATGAAACCCATAATAAATTCACATAGTATTAATCAATATCTATAAACATTAATAAATATTCACATAAATTCACACCCACAATCAAGGAAACATTATTCAAAAAACGTATCATTTTTTTAAATAATCCTTTGAATCCCATTTTTAGTCAAAACATTATTTGAAAGTGTTTATTAAATAAAGTTTTATCTTAAATATTATTTTTTAATAAAACCATTTGAAAACAGCATATAATCTAATAAAACTCAAAGAAGAGAATGAATTATCAAATAACAACCCTAAATAAATTGGTTTAAACTCTTTTATCTTTCAAAACTAAACGAAATGCAAGAAAACTAGATATTTCAAAGGAAATATATATTATATAGAGATACCTACTTTAAAATTTTTGAACTCTCAATTTTTGGGTTACTCCACCACTAAGAGGTGATGCACATTGAATCTTCAATAATAAGAATATCTATCCTCAATTGTTTTTAAAAAAAATCATATTTTATTATTTTTGGTAAAATTACATCGATCCATATGAAAAGAAACTTAATTATTACTATCCTCTCACCAAGATGTTTCCAAATCCATTAACAGTGAATCATTCCAATCAATATCAAAGGAGAAATTGAAGAAATTTTTTTGAATAATTATAAATAGGGGAGATAATATGAGAGAGATAGAAAGGTGTGAAATAACATGGGATATTTGTTCCTTTAAAATATATACTATGTTCTATAACTCGTGTAACATGCTACACCCAACATAAAAAAACCACAAAATATGAAGAATACATTGTTAATAAATAAATAATAAACACTAACATATTAAACCATTAATATTTATAACTTTTAGAAGGTAAATAATTAATAAGAGTTAATATTGAGAATGTTAATTTCAATAAAATAAACATTATTTATATTAAATATTTTCTTATACAAATATAAATTTATATATTTTATAATTTAAATTTGATAAATTAAAATTCATTTTTTAATTCCTCAGAACAATATTATCTTTGGATTTATTTATGGGATATTCATAAAATAATTACTTTAATAAAGGTGATGCATTTTTGAAAAAATACCAAGGTCCATTAAATTTTTTCTAAAATAATTTGTTTTTATAGAAATAGTGAAAATTACAATTTTTCTAATACTTCTAATTTTATATGAATTATTTATTTTTAAAACATTTTATTATAATATTCGATACAATAAATGATAAAAAATAATTTCTAAATACTATATTTAATTTAAAAACTCATGCTCAACATTTTGAAAATTTATGTATCATTTTAATGAAAACAACTTTGTTAGAATATTTTTTTAATTAAATATAACTTGAATAAATAAATATTATAATTTATTTTACTGTTAAATAAATAATATTTCAATTATAAAAACAATATTAAATTAATTTTAATCAATGTAATTGATAATTTTATCTTAATAAAAAATATTTTTTCATCAAAATAAACTATTAAAAAGAGGGGTTTTCTTGTTACATCCGCTAATGTTAAGATTAATTTCACTACACACTGGAAGTTAATTTGATAAAATAATTCTTATACTTGAGATAATAATTCTTAGTCTTTTTAATATTTTCAATTCAATTTTTTGGTAAAAAATTTAGATTACTAGCTTTAATGCTAATTACCATTACAATGATGAAACAATTATTTTAAAATTATTGTTTTATTAAAATTAAGGAACATTATCATATAAATTGAATTAAATTAAATTAGATAATGAATATAATATAATAAATAAATAAATATATTAATACTTATTTAGTTGTTAATCAATACAAAATAATATTAAGAATCTATTGTCCCGACCCGACCTAATGAGGCTCATGCCACAACTACCCCATTCCCACCTCCATAGGCCATGGGATGGAAAAAAGAACTAAAAGGAATAACTATTATATAATGAATTTTTAAAATATACCTACACACACACAACCGACCATATCCATGAAAAAGTGAAGAGGAATAAAAGAAAAATATAAAACATCTTGAGTAATAATCTTACATGAAAGACCTCTAGGTAAAACAAAGAGTACGACATTGTAAACCAAAAAATAAAGGGTAAAAATAAAATCCCAACAAAAAGATGTCCCAACCAGAAAACACTTGAAAAGTAAATCAAGAGAGATCCAAACTAAAAATCTCTAAGCTCTGAACACTAAAATGGTCAAATGTACCAGGTATACCTAAGACCCTCTATAATCACCGCCGACCTATCCATTATCATCATAAGACACTACACGTGCAGGTGAATCCCGTTTAGGGGTTAGTATATGCATACCCAATAGGATTCCCGGAGATTTAGAGGTGGAGTAGTAATATACATGATAGTAATATACAAACAACTCATCCCAAAGAAAAAGAGAGTACAAAAATCCCAAGATATTGTTATATATATATATATATATTCAAAATAAAAGAATCCAAAATGAGAGAGAAAGGGGATCTCCATCTCATAAACCAACCCATAAATGACTTCCATTACTTCCAAAGTCCATCATTGATGGTCAGCTTCTCATGTGTATGTATAGAAAGAAACATCAATGTCAAGCCACACCTCGACACTATGCTTCACAGTTGAGGGGAAGAATATCTAGGTAGAGGACCCATGACCTGGTACAATATGAGGGTTCCACTTAATAGGTAGAGGACCCATACCTTGAATCTATAGGAAGCTTCCACTCAGTAGATAGATAGAGGATCCATGACCTTTCCCAGGATGAGGGTGTCACTCTGATTATCGAGGACCCATGCCCAAGATCCATTGGAGGGTGCCACTCAATAGTCAATAGAAGAACCATGCCCTGTGCAAGCATAAGGGTACCACTCTAGTAGTCAGTAGAGGACCCATTCCCACCCTAGAAAGAGGGTTCCACTCTAGTTGTAGGTAGAGGACCTATACTCGGCCTACTTGGAGGGTGACACTCTAGTATTCTATAGAGAACTCATTCCCAACTTGAGGGTCCCACTCCAGTAGTCAGTCGAGGACCCATTCCCTATATACAAGAGGGTTCCACTCAGATAGTAGATAGAGAAACCATTCCATGTCTCATAGTTGGGTTCCACTCTATTGATAGGTAGAGGACACATGCCCTGTCCTAGTAGGATGATTCCACTCTAGTGTCTCTGGTGACCTTTCCTGATCCCTGTCGTCATCAGGACTTTCCTAAATAATCATTATGCCCATAACATCTTACATTATATCTGAAAAGAAATAATTAATTCCACCATATCATTATATGTAAAAAACAATCACTAAATGATACTCACAGTTCAAACTCTAAGTCCAAACAAAAGAGATATGAGAGGTAGATGTTTCCTCATAAAGGAAGATAGGGTACACAGTGTGTAAGGGGACCCACACAACGTGTGATCTCACTTCGCCGCTTGGCTGTGTCCCTTACAGTACATGGATAACTACCCATGTAACACTACACAACATATTGAGTGACTAAACAATGTGCCTATGCCACCCAGGGTCTTTTCCACGACCCTCTCCATGTCCGTGTACTTATGCTTGTGTCGTGTACTTTGGTACATGATGTGTCCTCCCATACAGGGTCCTTCCAGTGTGCTCCATCACACAACCTATCCAACCAAGAAGGGTCACAATATGTTCAACCCATTCACATGGAATGTGATCGTTAACTTTTCCAAAACTCTACCCCCACTACCAAATGGTCACCACATGACATGTTTTCATCCTGGTACACATCATGTAGTTGGGGTTTCCACAAAAAGATAGATATGATTCTGACATTGAAGATCCAAAATCACATCTTCAGATCTTGCCTCCACGTCACCCAAACCCAAAGGGTAAGACTTTGATCATCATATGTGGCCATCCATTGGACAGAAAAAATATTTCTAATTCATCCGTAGAATCATTACACACACCATTTCTCGAACAGCCTCCGACTAGCACCCATTTACTAATGGAATTCTTGATCCAATGTGAAATAATAAAAACCTACAAGTTGTAAAAATAAATCCCTAATTTTTCAATCCATTCATCAAACATGAATCTATCATGAATATGTTGGTTTTATCGGGCTTGACCCCGCCTAGAAATGTTCAATAGTTACCTTGTAGGCCAATTAGTCATGGGTATGAAGAACGGAGGGGGAAAGAATATGAGAAAAATGTGAAATAATCATTGGCCATGTTTTCTTGGAAAAAATATTAAAATTGGGTATATTTTTTGTGATAAAACCGATTAAACAATTTAAAACTGGTACACTGGAACATGAAAAGGTTTTAAATTGACATAGATCAAAGAGATGTAACTGATCATGCTCAATAAATTTAATCAATTGGGAAATAATCCACAAATTGATGAATCCTACCTTGATATTGGATCATTTTTTGATTTATAACATACTTTACAACAAATAATATGATTCATTGAGTTCACTACACCTTGATCTTCCTAGATCTGGAGTTGTGTCCTTGTCAAAACGTGATTCACCAATGAGAGGTAGAAGGAAAATATTCTCAATGATCCTAGGGTAATATCTAACCTTGGAGATATGAATTAATAGGTATTTTATAGATGAAATAGAATAATTTTATTTTATTTAAAATAAATACTTTTAATTAATAATTTAAATTAAATGCACCTACAAGTGATCACGATATCCGAATTCATCTTTCTAATGAATTTTAGGTCACACCTAATGTAAAAAACTTGTTATAGACTCAATTGTAGTCTCAAATTTTTAATATGATATTTCTTAGTAGATATCCCATTTTATTTAAGAATTCATGTGATCATAATAAAAAATTATTTAAATATTTTTATAAACTTAATTCCTAGAATAATGGGCCTTATAATCATATACCGTCTCATGACCTGACATTGAAAATATTTCAAGATATATTTTAATGTCTTACAAAGAAAAATGGTCTAAAAATTATTCCCTCCATTAATATTTTCATCCCTGAAAAGCAAAACTAAAAAAAACCTTAATATACTGAGCCTGCATCTATCTCTCCCACTCCAAGGAGCTCTCCGGCATGCTCTTATTCCTCCACAACACAGGCACCAAGGGAATGATCTATCCACACAAGTTCCTCACCCACTAATTCTCGATTTCCATAGGGTGATAAAAAAAAGTGGCTTCATCCTCAATGTCCCGATTTCCTTAGTCTATAATGTATAAGGATTCATTCACTTATCTCATCAGTTGTGACATTTGGAATATTTCATGAACCCACTACAACTATTTGGGTAGGGTGAGGAGTTAAACAACCAAAGAAACCCGATGAAAGATCTAGAATGGATTAATGAACCCTGAGGATATCTTTCCTCCTTAGAAAAATATCCAAAATCGTTATCATGGAGAGACTATCTGAAAAACATGGTCTCCCTACTCAAAATATAAGGGCCTACGAAGTTGATTTGAATAATATTTCTACTTGTTCTGTGATTTATTTATCTGATCACAGATGACCCAAACCTTCTCCCTCATCACTTGCACCATATCTGGACCCACAAGAGATGCCTCACTAATCTATGTCTATGAAAAGGGAGAATTTCATGGTCTCCTATACTAGTCCTCGAAAGGTTTCATGTTGGTAGAAGAGTGGTAGATATTATTGTACACAAACTCTACTAGTGGAATGTTATCCTCCTATAACTATACAAAGTACAACATGAAATCCCTCATCATATCCTAAAACAACTGGATAGTGCGTCCAGTTAGGCCATATTTATGGGGGTGTAAGGATATACTAATATGTATATGGGTCCTAAATTCCTGATTTAGGCCCATCAACAACCATGTAATGAATAAAACATCATGGTTGGAGACAACCGTCTAGGGAAACCCATGAATACAAAAAATATCCTTTATATACAACCACCTCACACACTCCACTAAAATATTATCCTTGATAGAAAGGATGTGTACCGACTTTTTGAGTTATTGAACTATTGTCCAGGTGGTGTTATAGACTCTAGATATCCATGTAAGACCTTCCACAAAGTCCATAGACATGCCATACCATTTCCACTATAGGATCTCAAGGGGCTACAATAAACTTGTTGGAACCCAGTGGTTAGCCTTCACCTGCTGATATGTAAGGCATAGAGAGATGAACTCATCCATGTTTCATCTCATTCAAATGCACCAAAAATACCAATGAAGGCCTCTATACATCTTCCCATTATAGTAATGTATAACCACAAGGGATGTATGAAACTCTTTTATCACCTCCTCCCACATCGTGACTAGGAACACCATATATCCCTGGAAAATGTTGATGTGATTCCCTGCTTTAGAATATCTATATAGTGAATCTATTGATGATATTTAGTCACCAAATACCTCAAAAATAATTTATCCCAACTCAAACTCACTCACACATTATAGGATAAGAGGAGTCAATACCATCAACCAAATAAAAACTACACTTTCTTACTCAACCAGGGTCAATTTCATGGAATCCAACTACTCAGATGCCACCTTCAACAAATGATCTTGGGGATTCTTAATAAGGGAATATTCCCCCACATTTAACTTAAAAGGAGTATAGAATATATCAAAGTCATAGTCTTGAAGGAACACTAACTAGACCCTATTTTACATGTTCATGCGTCTCTGTGTGAAGATGCATGTGTGACTTTAATGGGATGAGTAAAGAAGTACTCTCCTAGAAGATAGTACCTCTACATCCTTATATTTAATACTACCATTGAAAGATCTAGTTCATGAACCATGTAGTTCTACTCAAGGGGTATCAAATGCCTCAACCGAAATGCGGTAACTACCTATATCAGCATCAACAAATATTTGAGCACAGCTTGTAAGGAATTTTAATTCACTATGTACTCCATAACCTCCACTGATGGTTTCAAAAAAGGATAACTCATTAGCCTCATACTCAAATCCCTAAAGGACCTCTAGCACTACTCATTATAGGTAAAAAGATTCCATTTCCACACCTGGTTAGTCAAAGGATCTGCAATCCTAGAGAATCCTACCACAAACCTCCGATATTACCCCACAAAGCCATTAAAAATCCACACCTATGACATTCTCTTGGGAGCCTCCCAAGAAATCACTACATAGATCTTTATTGGGTCCACAACTAATCCATGATCACAAATGACGTGCCTAGGATGCTATTCTAATTAATCCAGAACTGTAAATTTGAGGGATTACCATTAAGTTTGTTCTCCCAAAGAAAATATAGGCACATCCCTAGGTGCTCTATATAATCCTCCTCTAACATAGAGTATATGAGTATGTGATTAATGAGTACAACCACATACTAGTCCAATTATGGATATAAAACCCAATTCATCAAAACCGTAAACACAATGTGGGAATTTATCACACCAAAGGTAATCAGTAGATACTAATAGTTTCTACAGAAAAATTAGAATGCATGTTTGGGAATATCAGCCTCATGAACTCTTAAATAGTGGTATCCGAACTCAAGATCAATCTTCGAGAGACATCTCACACCTTGAAACTAATAAAATATGTCACTAATCATTGATATGGGGTACTTGTTATTTGTTGTGTCCTAGTTCTAGCGATGATAATCAATACAAATCTACAATCTTCCATCCGCCTTTTTCATGAAAAAAACTGTAGATGCCCTGAGTGACACACTGTGTTTGATAAAAACCTTATCTTGAAGGCCATCTAACTACAACCAAAGTTCATAGATCTTGTTAGGGGCCATCCTATTTTTCGAATAAGATATAATAGTGGTCACTTGGTGAATTTCAAAGAAACGATCCTTCTCGTACCTCAAAGGTAGTCTGAGAATGTCCTTCAGAAAGAGGTCCATAAAATCTTTCATTACTATTGGAATCTATATTCCTAAAGAGACTTTTTCACCAAGGGATACACTAATCAACTTATGGCTAATGGGACACTTCATCTTTCTCTTTAAACATACTCATCTCACCATGAGATATCTCTCACCCACAAAGGAGATTCTCATCCCATTGGTGCAAATACATCTGACTCATATGCAGTAACATTAAATATGGGAATGGACCATGGACAACCAATTCAAACCCAATATGAAATCCTAGGGTTCAATTATGATGAAAAAAGGTCCCACAATAATCTCTCTCCACCAAGATACAGATCACACTACTGATAGATAAAATATATAGATGAAGCATTCATTGTAGGAATCTCATGACAAAGTTGTTGGGATAAAGATTTAACTAAGATCATTTTCTCACACACTAGGAGTAAAGAGATAAAGGAATCAATCACACCTATGTCTAATAATACTAAATAAATATTATAATAAACTCATATAATACCTATAATCATATTGTGTGACACTGGGTCATATGCCTCTATAACCAACTTATATCCATGACCCTAAATGTTAACTCCCTAATCCAGACATGGGTGCTTGGTGGTGGTGGTGGGAGGACCCCGTAGTTCCATCCACCAACAAAATCTCCTCTTCATGGAACCCCACCTGCTTCACTTCTAGCTCCACCTCCCTAGGGGCCACCCTGGCCACACATAGGTTATCCCTTATCATGGAACTGTCTCTGCTATAGTGGTCCGTTCAATATCTACCAATGCTTCCCATCACATTGGGTTAGGAAATCAAGCATCATGTGACCACACCCATCACTTTTATAGCATCACCCCTCTTCATACTGCCTCGGTCCTCTGTTATTCCCCTAACCACATGCTTTAGTTTGATCTTGGGATGATCTCCTATGTTGAGATGCTTTCGACTGATACCTGTAAGCAGCTACATATGACTAAACCCTATAATGAGCTCTGATAGCTCCATCTAACAAGAATCCCTCTGATATGAATTACTATTTCACCATTACTCACTCTAACACCCCATCATAGGTGGTAATCCACAAGGGTACCACACTGGCATGAATGCCTCTATGGAGACCATCCTCAAATTTCCTTCTCCAAAAGTAGCAATCCCAGATCCTATGAAGGGTGTACCGTGTAAGGTCTTTGAACCAAAAAAATTACTCATACACAATCAAACCTCCATTTTTGGATCCATAATCAATTTAATATGAACTCAGCATATGAAGTCAGGGTAGTACTCCTCATGAAATAGATGCGGGAAGTCAGTCCATGGGAGTGTTGACTCATCATGCATGTGCATAACTAGAATACATTAGTGCATATATGCTCAATGGAAAAGGATTTTTGTCAAAAAAACCACATGATCATTCAATTTCTGAATAACCCTAAACACATGTATAATCAAATACAACTAATAATTCACCACATGGGGATCAGTCAGACAACAAAACCTCATTGGCCTCTAGTGCTAGAACTTGTAGAGTACGCTAAGACAACATGAATCCTCAACCTTCTCTACTATTATGATCTTCTAATCAATAGGTTGGGGTGATTATACCTTCCCACAAAGAGGAGGGATCTCACTAGATATACCCTGATCTAAGGCCTCATCACTCATCAAATCATCTTAATGATCGAGAACTGGTTACCTAGAAGGGTGTCTTCATGGAGGCATCTAGAAAATCTAATTAAGACATACCATAGTCAGATGAGAATATATATATATATATATACATGGGGAGATAAAAAAATAAGGATAGTCAAAGAATCAATCCTATATGATGCATGTACTATTGATCCCTATAACCAATGTCTCAGTATACTGAGTCGATAAGTTGGTAGTCTAAGTCCTGGGGAATGTATACATTGACCGCCCACACCATCACTATGTTACATGGCTATAAAGCTATACTTGAGACACTTTGAAACTATTTCCCAAAATCACAATTGAATCCTCATAAGAGGAATAATCCAAACACTATCCAAATGAATGAAACTATTTAATACCAATTTGTTAGAAACCGACCAATTGGGGCTCAAGTCGCAACTACCCCAAGAATACATATATAGGTTAGGGGATGTGACAAGTGTGAAGAGACATAACTTGTATGGGAGGTCTTTTCTTAACATCTCTATATAAAAACACCAAACCATATCATTTTATATGTGAAGAGGAATAAAAGGAAAAGATGAAATATCAAGAGTAATAAACATACATGAAAAAACTCTATGGAAAACAAAGAGTATGATAGTATAAACTGAAATTAAAGGAGAAAAATAGATTCCCAAACAGAAAGATGTCCCAACCTGAAAAAATGGAAAATTAAAAACTTAGAGATCCCATCTTTGAATCTCTAAGATATGACCACTATATGTGGTGAAATGCACTCAGTATCCATAAGATCCTCTCTTATTTACTCTATAATATCCTTTGTCTTAATAAGACATGAATCGTGAGGGAAAATCCCATATATGGGTGAGTATATACATACCTACAAGGCACACCAAAATCTGAAGGAGGAGAAGTGAGAGATATGATAATAATATGCAGACTTCTCAACCCAAAGAGAAAGAGTGTACAAAAATCCAATGACATGGATTAAAATATATATATATTCTCAATAAAAGAAGACCAAACAAGATATAAATGGGATATTGATCTCAAAATATGTCCCATGAAAGAGTTCCATCAGTTCTAAAGGTCCTTTATTAATGTCCATAATCTTGTAAATCTATTTAGAAGAAACAAACATGTAAATACACACCTCACCATTACAATGCATAGTCGACGGGAACAATCTCAAGGTATAGGATCCATGACCTGGTAAGATTGGAGGGTTCCACTCAATAGATATATATAGGACCCATTCCCTATCATGGCAGGAGATTATCACACTAATGGATGAGGACCCATGCCCTGGATCTACCGGATTATGCCACTCAATAGTCGATAAAGGTCCCATACTCTATCCCAGTTGGAGGGTTACACTCTAGTGGTCAGTTGAGGATCCCTGACCACCACTGCTATAGGGTTCCACTCTATTCATTAGTAGAGGACCCATTTGAAACCCACCTAAAGGGTTCTAGTTTAGTAGTTATTAGAGGACCCATGCCCAACCTAGCACGAGGGTGCCACTCTAGTAGTCGACCAAGGACCCAAATCCTTCCCAACATGAGGGTGCTACTTGAATAGTAGATAGAAGACCCATGCCATTTCCGAAAGGAGGGTGAAAATCTATCGATAGGTAGAGGACCAATTTCCTATCCCAGTATGAGGATTCCAATCTAGTGTCTATAATGATATTTCCTGATAAAAACTATTGTAGGGAATTGCCTGAAGAAGAATCATGCTCGGAAAATATTTCATCGTGTCTAAAATTCCACTACCAAGGCCACCATCATTTTTTACTTGCAAAACCACATAGGATAGGATACTTGGGATTCAAAAATACATGTTCAGATAAATGATATATGAGAGGTATTAGTTTACTTAAAAAGGAAGAGAGGGTAAACAACAAGTAAGGGTAACCACATGGTGTGTGGCCCCACTTCACAACTTGTATGTTTCTTATCAAAACATGGATAACTACCCACGTAGAACTACTCAGAACACCCCATCCACCTGTGGTCATTCCTATGCCTATGGCCATGTCTATGTATTCCTACCCATGTCTGTGTTCTTTGGTACATGATGTGTCCTCCCACACAAGGTCCTTCTTATGTTCTCCATCACATGTCATGTCCACCTGGGGAGGGTCACACGACATGTGGACCAGTAAAACAACATGTTATCATTAACTTTTACAAAAAAATAGTTACACAACCAAAGGGGCACTAAAAAACACATGTCCATCTTGTTACATGCTGTGTAGTCAGGTTTTCACATAAAATTAGATCTGATTTTGATGTTCCAGATTCATCCTCGACTCCTACGATCATGCTTGCAAGTAACATTGAGTATAAGGGGAAGACAAAGATCATCATTTTCGGTTATTCCATGGATGGAAAATAGATTTCTGATTCACCCATATGAATTCATACACACTCCATAGCCCGAGGTACCTTAAACTATTTCCCATTGCCTCACCAGATTCCCAATACATGGTAGAATCATTTGAAACCTTCATGTTATCTAAATACATCATTGATTTTTCAATCAATTCATCTCACATGAATCTATCACAAATCTGAAGTTCCGAGGGGGCTCGGTCCCACCAGATAATGTCGAAATGAGACCCTTTAGGCCAATCAGAGAAAGATGCAAAGAACAGAGGTGGAAAATTACAAGAAACAAATTTCTAATAATTTTTGTCCAAGTTATCTTGAAAAAAATATTCAAATTAGGGAGATATGGGTGAGAAAACTAGTTAAAAATTTTAAAATTAGTACATGGTCACACACAAATGTTTAAAATTGATGCATATCAAAGAGATGGAATCGAATAGTCTTAATCAATTTAATCGTTTGGGAAAAAATACAAAAAATTATGAGTCCTACATAGAAATTGTTTCATTCATTGATGAAGAATGTTATCTCCATTTAATAAGATTATTCATTTTGTTTGTTATGCCTCGATCTACATAGATCTAGATTTTTGTTATCATTAGATCTTGATTAACCAATGAGAGTTGGAAGGAGAACCCTATCAATGATCCAGAGGTTTTTTAGGAAACCCAAGAGATCATCCATAATAGTAATTTTATATAATAAATACAATTAGGTTATTTAGCTTAAAATAAATAAATTTAATTATTTATTTTAATTAAATGCACTTACTGATAATCACGATATCTGAACGCCCAACGCCGACCAATTTTAGGTCATACCTACAGTAAAACTCACATTACAAACTCAAATGTGGACTCATATTTCTGATAAGAGATTATTTTTAGTAGATATATCATTTTCTTTAATAAATTATACATGCATATTATAGACAATATTTCATATTTTTATAAAATTAATTCTGGGAACATCGGGCCTCAGAATTTCATATCGTCTCAGCACCTGAATCTGAAAATATTTTTATATATATTTAAAATTATTTCAAGGAAAAACATTGTCTCAACCTTATAATGGTCAAAATTCCATTATTTCTACTGAAATAGTTATTCCATCCATTATCTGTTTTAATTTAAAAGTTGATTTTACAATATTAATAAATTTAGTTGGATTAAATAGATTTTAAATTTAGTTTAGTATTAATTTAACATCTATTTAATCAAATTAAATTTATAAATATTATAAATTTAACATTTCAATTAAAACATATAATGGGTAGAAAACAAGAAATCAGTTAGTTTAAAACTGGTTACCTAGTTTAAAAGTAAATGAGTAAAATGTAAAAACGTAGTGATAAAAACCATATAAAAATTTTAAAATATTCATGGAAACACCAAGTTGGGCCTATTTATACCTAAACATAACCCAAAATTTGTTTTTTTGAAATGTTGGATCCATTGAAATTAGAATAGTTTCATGACATTATATAAATATTAACAGTGTTCCTAAAAGTGCCCTTTTCCTCTCCTATAAAAGGGGATCACTTAAACCATTTCAAATAGACTCCTCTCTTTAGAATTCCTCATTTAAAATATTCCTTTTTAATTTAACTAGAAATAACCTATGAAAAAATTATCCTATGACCACTCATATTTAACTTGATCTATTTAATTTTCTGGGAACTCCCAAGGAAAAATCATGTCTCCAACATAAGTATGATATCTTTCTTAAGTTATTCTTCTTAATCATAATCCTCCAAATATCTTATCACCACAATAACATGAAGAATTATGTAAAATTATTTTTACTAATATGGTGTTATATTAACGAAAAAACCCTAATTCATTCACTTCCATGAACTTATAAAAACAACTGAATATTTATTATTTGTATTTTCGTACTACGACCTCCAAGAAGAGTTTTTAGTTTTATTCTATTTTTCACTATTTATACAAAAAAGTATCAAAAAATGGTAAAAAATAATATAAAAATTAAAATAATAATAATATTATTCTATCATAATGATATTATTCCAAAATTAATACTTGCTTAACCATACACACCAAACGAGTTAAAGCATACTCAATTTTGAGTCATTTTAACAACATACATAAATGATGGATTAAATTATGGTTATGAATGACTATGGGAAAGTGAAAATTAATATTATTATAACATAATAATCCATTAATTATTTGTTTATTGTTCTAGAAATATTTTATTAAGTATAAAACATATTATTAAAGTATCATTTTCATTTTCCAAAATCACCGAAATAAGTTGTTATCAATTTAGTTTCCACATATCATAAAAAAAATATGGAATGAAATAAGACCATTTATAATTAGTATAAGATAAAAATTAAATAATATTAAATGATATATCAAAATTTAAATTTCTATCAATTGATTTTTAATGATAATATTATTATTAAACATTCAAAAACAAGTTAAAGTTATTAACACCCGATTGTCCTGATACGCTATTACTAATTAATGTATTAATGATAAAAATTATAATAAGGATTATAAAATTATATTATTTATGATCATAATTATTTAATATAATATTTTTTTTATTTTTTCAACATGATGTTAGAATGTGGTCATCTATGTAAATAAACATGGTAAGAGTTTTCATATCAATTTCCTATCATTAAGACACGTTTATTTTTTAAACCATATTTAAATTTTATGTTATAATTAAAAACCAATTAAAATTTTAAAATCATTATTATATTATATTTCAAGATATTCAATGACCAATTTCATGTTATCTTTCTCAGGGTGTTTTGATTCAAATGTTACAGTGATTTTAATGGGTTTTGTGACTCAAATATTTTCCTTAGGTTATAATTAATTTTCATTGACTATAATCTCTAAAGATTGATATATTATAACCTATGAAAATTTTATGTTTTATTTATACCAAAATTTCTAGGGAAACACCTTTTCACACAAAATCCTTCTAACTTTATGATTATATCATTTCATTAAAATGCATTTTGTAAGAATAAATCCCATTTCTTTAAATGAATTTTCCTTCACTATCCATGTTTTTTACATCCCACCAATGTTCTAATTTCCTTAGTGGAAACTAAAATTATTTTTTCCCAAATGATTATTTTATCCCCTTTATTATTTTTAAAATAATTTTTCTTCATATTTTTAATGATGTGGGTTTATCAAAAAGTTTATTTTAAATGTTCAAAATATTTTCTCTACCCTTTCAAAATAATAGGTATTAACATCCACACCAATTTTTTTGATAAAATTTATAACCATTTAATGTTTCTATAATTAAATATTATTTTTAAAAGTATTTTCCCTCTCATATTTTTAAAAATTTATATCATTTTCAAGTTTCCATTATTTAATATTCTTTTTAAAATTAAAAGTTTAAATGTATTTTCACTTTCACTTTCTAAAAACTTTATGTATTTTTAATGTCTCCATTATTAAAGATTATTTTTAAAAGTATATTTTTTAAAAGTATTTTGACATTCCATTATAAAAATATTAATGAAATTTTCAACTTTACATTATTAAATATTTTATTTAAAACTAAAAGTTTTCAAAGTATTTCTACTTTCCCATTTTAAAAAGTGCAATTATTTTTCATGTTTCCATTATTAAAGATTATTCTCAAATTTAAATGTTTTGAAAGTATTTAAATTTATAATTTTTTAAATAATTTTAAATTTGAAAGAATTTTTTATTTATAACTATTTATAATAAGTTTACATAATTCTCCTGTTCCCCTCCAAAAAATATATTTTTAAAATTTATTTTCACTTCAATGTTTTAAAAGGATTTGTGAAAACATTTGTATTTTCATGTATATTTACAATAAAAGTTTTAAATTTAATCAAGTGATGTTTTGATCACCCTTTATATATTGTTATAGTAGGATTTATTTTTGAAAATAAGAGTTTTTTATCCTATGATTTCTTAAGGTAGTGTTTTGCAATGTTTTTGAATGGTTTAAGAAATCTATTCTCTTTCCATGGGTTTATTGAGATATATTTATGAATTATTTATAAATGGAACACATTTCCATGGATAATGAAGTGTGTGATCCAATATCTATCTATAATTAATTGGTTAAGGATTTATATCTCAGGTGAAAAGAATGTTAAAAATTTTCATTTTTTTGTTTACAATATGAAGTTTGGGAATTTTGGTTTTTGACAATATGAATCATGAAATTTTGATTGTTTACAATACGAAGTTAGGATGTTTTTTTGTTCATAATATAAAGCGTGGGAATTTTTTATGCACAATATAAAGTAGGTTAATTTTTTATTGAAAATATAGAGCATGGTTATTTTGTTTTTTATAATGTGATAATTTTAATATGCTTATTTTAGTTGCATAATTCATTAATATATGACATTATATATTTCTAAATTCCTATTATTATGCTCATTGTATAAATTTTATTATCTCAATATTCCACACAGTTTTTATATGGAACATGTTTTGTTCTTTTGAGATTTCATTTCCATCTATCATGATTTATAGACAATTTATATTTTTCCACGTTAATTTTAATAAGAAATTCTTCCACTACCCATTTTTCACATTTTCATATGATCTAACTGTTGATGACATGTTGATAATGTTTCCCGTAGGGAGAATTTGATCTCACCCCTTTATTATGTTATCCTTTCCATAGGCTACAAAGATAAGTGTAATTTGTGGGAAGTATAAAAGGAAGTCTATAGGAGTTGGATTATGGAAAAGAGATCACAGATTAAGATGTTTATATAACTAATCTATATGATTCTTAACCTTTAGGTCCTTGGGTTACACAACTATTTGTGAGAAATATTATTTAAATCATGATATTAATGTAATATTTAAATCATGTTTATCATGGGTAGACATAGTTGGTATCATAGAGATGTATTAGTTATTTTTGGATATTAGTTTAGTTAAATTATGAATATTAGTTTAGATAACATTAGAATACACAATAGGAAACAGTCTATGAGATGAGTCTCAATATATGATGATGTCCTGAAATATTAATAATGTCTTGTGTAGATAATTTTCCCTAGAAATAAATTCATATATGGATACTATAAGTTGGAAATATTTTGTTGCAAATTTATATAGTGTTAATAATCCTGAAGAGATATGGATGAGTATATCACGACTATCATTATAGTCCTTGGTGACTCGTCCCTTACAACACACTTGGTTTGAAACTCCTAAGGGATATGATTTGGTTAATGATATTCTCTTTAAGAACCACTATGATGGACTAATTTCCTAGTTACATTTAGGAATTAGGATTACAGGAATTAGATATCCCAACTTAAAGAAACCCTTTTAGAACCTAGAGATTTATAGTGTTAACCATGTACAATATAGTTGAAATGAAAGTATAATAAAGTGAAATAAAGGTTTCATTAGATAAAACAAATTTGGATTTAACTTTTATAATCACATTATTTTATTCTTTTGGATATTATAATAATAATTTTGTTTTTACTATTTTATTTAATCAAGAATAAGGAAATGATGATATGAAAGGTATGGCCCTAATAACTCCTAAGATGTTAATTTAGGATAAGTAATTTCTTAGTTTTACCAAGGATAGATGAGTTAGATATCATGGTACAAATTAATATCAATATTTTCTTATAATCCCCATAGATGATTACTTTAGTAAACTATAATTAAAAGTATGAAGATAGAATTTATTTAGGGGTGGGTAGAATGTGATGATCAGAGATTCTGGATCCTTTAAAATACATTTTATTTTCTAGAAATTTCATCACATGCTACACCTAACAAATATAAAGAACAAAATATCTAAAATAAATTATTAATAAAGCTATAATAAACAATAATATTTTAAATAATTAATAATTATTACATTCAAAATATAAATAATTAATATAAGTTAATATTAAAAAGGTTAATTTCAATAAAATTGACGCACGCCTGTCGTAGGGCATGACAAAAGCAATTTAATTCTTCGTAGTGCAGAATAGAGGCTGACCAGGGTCATCTCACTTGAGGAGATTTCTCAATCGTTTACTTACTTAATATAATTGAACTAAACTAATTCTTTTTGGTTGTTTTTATTTATTAATGTAATGAAATTTAATAAAAGATAAAACTAACATGAAATGACAAAATGCAATTAATTGAGAAAGAAATTGGACTTTATGGGTTGGTTTGTGAGTTCCATCATTCTCCTTCTTTGTATTTAAATTAAGAGTGATAATTCAATTATGTGATCTCATTCATGAATTACTATTATTTTATTTATTGGTGTGAAATATTGAATGGGTTTAGCAAACTTAACTTCACCACCTCCTATAATCAAGGTTGATGACACACCTCAATCGAGAGTGTGACATCTTCCAGGACCTGGCTCCATCGTATTCCATTTCAACCACTGAATGGCTCAACTCCATCATATGAAGATCTTGTATCCAGTAGAATGGAGGGAAAATATTTAATAAAATAATATAAATTTGTTTGAGATCAGTGTCGTGGTGGACGATCTCCAGACCCGTGCACATCACTTTTACTCATGAAAAACTTAATAAAACATAGAAAGTTTTGCACAAAATAATAGAAATTTCCACATACCTCCCCCAGGCCAAGTCTCGGGTTAACCCCTCATATTTGAGGGTAAGAGGTCATGGTGGAGAATATGAGAATAATAAAAGAAGAAAAGGATAAAACATGAAGAAGAAAATAGGGTGGATGAGTGGACACAGAAATAAAAATAATGCATGAATTTTATTAGAAATCTAAATTAGAAATGAAAAATAAAAAAAAATAAAGTAAATAAATAAAAATTGAAATGGGGAAGATTTTTGGCCGGCCTCTCTCAGTGGAGATCTCCTCCTTGGTGCCTTGAAGGAATGGATGAAGAATGGGATGCTATGGGAAGGAGGTGAGGGCCTCCTTTTATAGGCAGAATTTGACCCCCACAAGTTGCACGTTGTAGACCCCATAAATTACCTCTTCACATGATCCACACTTAATGAATGTTGTTCATAAATATCTTTTTCATCTCTCCTCCAAATTTAAGATAATTTGGAAACCAGATGAAGGAGTTATGAATTTTTAATTCCCCGTTTCCGTTTCTGGATGAAGCTTCCAGGATGGTTCCTCCAAAAGTATGTCATTTAATTTCTTCCTTAATGACTTCCAAACTTCCGTAAATTTCTCTTTTGGTCGGTCCTAGATGTCCTCTTCCCATACCAGGTGGAAAAACCACATTTGGATGTGTTTAGGCCACGTTTGGGTTCCGTTACATTGGTGGTGTTCACGCTGTCCGCCCGAACAAATGTCCAACTTCAATGAATTTTCAATCCCTCTAGATGGCTGAATCAGCTCCTGTTTCAGCAGACAAAAATGAAGGAAATAAAATAGGTATTCTAAAAAAATTTAATCATATAATTTGGATTTATATTTTTTTAGTAATGAACAAAATACCCTTGACGTAAAAATCTGTCAAAAATCTAGAATTAGTCAGTTTCACATTTATGCTCAAAATAACACTAAAACCTAAAAACGTGACAATTACCAATTCAATAACACTATGGTGGGATTATAAAAAATGATTTACATTATAAAATATAGTAAAATGTAAGCTTCATCACTCCCCCACACTTAAACATTTCACTCTTGGTCAATCATCATACATCCAAATCAATTTCCACACAACAATGAAAAATGAGAAAATATCAGTGATTTTATCCAAAATATAATTCTATCATTTCTCATATATGAATAATAATTCTATCTTATATTAATTTCAATCATTCAAATTTTTTCAACCTCATAAATCAATCGATGTCCCAATCACAACCTACCTCACATTGAATTTTATATCACTCTTCACTCAAGAGAAATCGATTCTGGAGTTGTACTCATACTTGGAAATCACATGTATCACCATAAGTTTGTGAAAATTATCATTTCTATACAATGTGAAACATTAAATTTAATTCAACGATGAGGACTTTAATTAAATGTTCAAATTATTCTGTGGCTTAGGGTTGGTGGAAAAATTATTGAAAAAAAAGTTCCAGGCTAGAAAGAGAAGTTTGGGCTTTTAAGTACAATGCATGATTAAATCAAGTGAAAACACAGGAAATTCCTCACTCAATCCCACTTGAAAATGTGAAAAAAACACCACCACCCTTTTAATGATATGGTACATGAGCCAAGAAGTTATTATAATGAATGATATCATCTAAGTTCTTCTTTTTTTTGATATCTTCAGAAAGGCACAACTTTATTTTCTTTTTCTATTTTTCATGGAGGATAAGCTGAAAATTGAATAAAATGAATGAATAAAAATTCATGCCCTTGATTTTTTGGAGGGACATGATTCATAAAAGAATGTACAATGAGTAATTCAAGATCATCTCCATTTTTTTGAAGGAGAAATGGATGAAACAAATAAAGCACAATGAAATGACGACACATGCCCAATTCATTCATTGTCTACTACCCAAAGTATTGACACACACCTCGCATCACCAATAAATGATACAAATCCCATTGAACGCACACGAAAGTCCCTTCCCCCACACTCAAAATTAAAATATCGATTCAAAAATACTAAAAGTGCAGGTAGTTAAGGAAAAATTGGCTTCTAATGTGGCTTAAACCTATAAGGAAATTCATGGAATCTAAGGACTTACAAAGGATAAATGTAATGGTGGGTCTAAAGATAAAATGTGGCTAGACAAAAAGATTCCTCAATCAGTTCAAATACATTCCATGAAATCCAAAGATTCGAAAGAGAATATTCACAAATTCTGGTTCTCACACAAAATTCAAGTTTCCCTCAAGAAAGTGTGGGTACTTGGAAGAATATGTAAAAGTGGTTTAGAATACCTCACAGGATTGGAAAAATATTTTGATTCAGTGTTTCATGGGCATGGATTTCAAAAATTAGTCAAAATAATTAAAATTATTTAAAATCCATTTCAAGGGAAAAGAATTCATATCAACAATCATTTAAAATCCATTATTTCAAAATCCATTTCATCTCTTTCAAAATCAATTGATGTGTGAAAAGTGATAAGAATATTTACTAAAACTCAAAATATGTTTTGGACCAAAAAATGAAAGGATTTTAAATGATAATCATAAAAAGTGATCTCCCTTTTGAAATAAAGATTTGGTCCTCTTCCTGTAATTCTCGGGGCTTTCTTCTTCCTTCATGATCCCACAAAAGAAAAATTACTCAATTAATCACAAGGATCATTTCATTTAAGCTCAAAATTAAAAGAGGGAGGGGGCCACATGCCATAATATTTCCTAATACTGAATTTTAAATTTAAATTACTAGAAAGAATGTAAAGATAAATCTTGGTATGATACCCCAAGTGGGCCCTGGAATATTTTACAGCCTCCAAAGTGCAGTACCAGCTTTTATCCATAATCTGTCAGTGGATGAAGATTCTTTGATTTGAACCACCACATGCGGATCTTCCTAGCTTGTGCTTCATCGTTGTTCTTAAGGGATGATCCATGGATGGAGTACACCATATCCTCCCCCTTCACAATGAGGTATAGCTTGCATGGTGGGGGTAGGATGAAGTATGAACCATCCTCTTCCTTGGTTGCTACTTGTGAAAACTTCTTATCTTCCAGTACTGGCTTCATGGGGGATGCATGAAGAGAAGCCTCTTGATTGATTTTTGTAGGCTTAGCTACCTAGATCTCTTGATGGGGCTCCTCCAGTAGATATTCCATGACTTCTAGGAGCTCCAGTTGTTCCTCAACAGGTGCATATTCTTTTGGCTCTTCATTATCCAGGGCATAATAGGAGTCATCTGATTCTGAAAATTCAAAAAAATTGAGAGTTATACTCATATTCGTTTCAACAAAATTAAAAGAATTTGAGTTCACGAATTTATCATCTCCCTGACTTGGTTCAGCTTGAATCTCTTCTTTATTTGAAGCACCTATTGTTGTTGATTATCTCTTGATGAAGGTAGGTATTCATTCTCCTCCACCTTGAGTTTGGATTCAACTTCATGGATTTCTTTAGTGAAATTAGGGAAGACCTGTGGCAATTTCTTCTTAGCATTGAATCTTTCAATGTCAGTTTTGAGTTCATTATCCATGGATATCAAATATTCAAGTGATATCCATGTTGAAAGTCCTCTTTCCTTATGTTTGAACCTTATCATTAGAGCATCATCCCATCGTTGGAGGGCCTCCTCAGTGTAGTCGGTTTCTTCTTCCTGCACATGTGAGTAATTATTCCACGCATAATAATTGTAATTTGAATGCATCATGGAAATATTTTTTTTGCATATTTTTTTAATAATGAAAACTATCTAGAATTTTGAAATAGAAACGGTAAAGTAAACAACCGATTAGCTCCCCGGCAATGGCACTAGTTTTGACGCACGCCTATCGTAGGATGTGGAAAAAGAAATTTAATTTTTCCTAGTGCGGCAGAGAGGTTGACTAGGGTCATCTCACTTGAGGACCTTTCTCAATCGTTTACTTACTTAATCTAATTTAACTAAACTAATACTTTTTGGTTGTTTTTATTTATGAATTTTATGAAATTTAATAAAAGATAAAACTAACATGAAATGACAAAATGCAATTAATTGAGAATGAACATGGCCTTTATGGGTTGGTTTGTGGGTTCCATAATTCTCATTATTTGTATTTAAATTAAGTTTGATAATTCAATTATGATATCTCATTAATGAATTACTATTATTTTATTTATTTTTGTGAAATCTTGAATGCGTTTAGCAAACTTAACTTCACGTCCAACTATAATCAAGGTTGATGGCACACCTCGATCGAGAGTGTGACATCTTCCAAGACTTAGCTCCATCGTATGACATTCCAACAACTGAATGACTCAACTCCGTCATATGAAGAACATGTATCCAATAGAAGGGAGGGAAAATATTTGATAAAACAATATAAATGAGTTTGAGATCAGTGTTGTGGTGGAAGATCGCCACACCCATTCTCATCACTCTTAGTCATCAGAAACTTAACAAAACATAGGAATTTAAGCACAAAATAATTGAAATTTCCACATACCTCCCCTGGTCCAAGTCATAGGTTAACACCTCATATTTCAGGGTAAGTGGTCAAGGTGGATAATATGAGAAGAATAAAAGAAGAATAGAAGAAAAGATGAATAAGAAAATAGGGTGGATAGGTGGACAAAAGAATAAAAATAATTCATGTATTTTATTAGAAATCTAAATTACAAATGAAAACTAAAACAAAAATAAAGTAAATAAATAAAAAGTGAAATAGGGAAGATTTGTGGATGGCCTCCCTCGGTGGAGATCTCCTCCTTAGTTCCTTGAAGTAATGGATGGAGAATGTGATGCTTTGGGAAGGAGGTGAGGGCCTCCTTTTATAGGCAGAATTCAACCCTTGAAAGCTTGCGCATTGTATACCCCATAAATTACCTCTTCACACAATCCACACTTAATAAATGTTGTTCATAAGTATCTGTTCCATCTCTCCTCCAAATTTCAGATAATTAGGAAACTGGATTAAGGAGTTATGGATTTTTAATTCTCGGTTTCTGTTTCTGGACGAAGCTTCCAGGATGGTTCTTCCAAAAGAATGTCGTTTAATTTCAGCCTTAATTACTTCCAAACTTCCCCAAATTTCTTTGATGGTAGTTCCTAGATTTCCTCGACCCATCCCAGGTAGAAAAAACTTAATTTGGATGTGTGTAGGCCACGTTTGGGTTCTGTTACATTGGTGGTGTCCACGATGTCTGCCCGAAAATATGTCTAACTTCAATGAATTTTCAAACCCTCTAGATGGCCGAATCAGCTCCTGCTCCAGAAGAGAAAAATGAAGTAAATAAAATAAGGACTCTAAAAACAATTTTATCCAAAAATTTGGAATTATATTTTTCAGTAAATGACCAAAATACCCTTGACGTAAAAATCTGTCAAAAATCCAAAATTAGTCATTTTTCACATTTGTGCTCAAAATAACACTAAAACTTAAAAACGTGAAAATTACTCATTCAATAACACTGTGTTGGGATTATAAACAATGATTTACAGTATAAAATATAGGAAAATGTCAGCTTCATCAAAAATCCATTTTATTTATATTCTAAATTTTCTTTTAAAAATATTATAATTTAAATTTGATAGCGTAAAACCAATTTTTTAATTATTTATGGCAAAATTAACTTAGGGTGTTTTTTGGGATTTTTCTAAAATAATTGATTTTTAGTTGAATAGTGAAAATATTAATTTTTCTAATACCAATACTTTTATATGACTTATATTTTTCTAGATCTTTTTAATATAAAATTATATATGATAAATTATAAGAAATATTTTTAAAACACTATGCTAAATTGATAAACCAGTGCTCAATATTTTGATAATTTATGTAGTGTTTTAAAGAAAACATCATTTTAAACTATTTTTTTAATTAATTATAATGTGATGAATTGAATTATTTATTTATTTTATAGATAGATAAATAATATTAGAATTATAAAATTTATTTTAAATTCATTATAATCAATGGAATTGATAATTCTACCCTAACCATAAATATTTTTTCTTGAAAACAAACTTGTTCCAAAAGAATGTTTTTTAGTGATACATGTGATAATGTAAAGATTAATTTTCATACACATTGGAAGTCAAGTTGATAAAATAATTGTTATATTTGAGATAATAATGTTCAATAAATTTAATATAAGAAATTTTATTTTTAGCTATAAAGTTTATATTACCATGATTAATGCCAAAAACTATGACAATGGGGAAAAATTATTTTAAAATTATTCCTTTATTTATATAATTGAAATTATGTTAAATAGATTAAATTTAACTACTTTAAGTATGGAATCTAATATTATATATAAAAAATATTATCACTCATTTATTTGGTAGTAGAAACTAAATAAAATTAGTGATCCATAATATCCATAATGTTTTTTCTACTAAAACAGTTTTTCTATGAATTATATATTTTAATTTAAATGTTAATTTTTTAATATTTGAAAATTGGAATGGATTAAATATATATTTTATTTAGTTACAAATTTCAAAAATTTGGTAATATGGGTTATGTTATATATTTAAAAAAAATTTAAAATCCCTTAGTTTAACACTAGTTACCTAGTTTAAAAGAAAAAGTGTAAAGCACTATTGGAAAACAAAGCTATACCTATATTTCAGAACCATTTTAATTGGCCCCAAAACTAGTCGAATAGACTATAACAATGGTTTTGTGAATCATGGGAATTAGAACCTTCAGTATAGGTATGTACCAATGGTTTTATTTGAAACCGTTGGTATTACTCACTATCAAGTTTAAATACCCAAAATTTACTTTTAATCATTGGTAAATATCTATGACAATAGTTCTTCAAAAAATGGGTATAGATGGCTCTCTAGAATTGATATATACCCATGGTTCTATGAACCGTGGGTACAAATTTCTATCCCCAATGGATAACAACAACACCATCTAGCACCACTCAAAGAACTTATAATGAAATTATAAACAATGGTACACATTTTGTAAAGACCCGTAAAATTCAAGGAAAATTTTTTCTTAATTTTCTTTAGAATTTTACAAGAGCGCGGTTTCAGACGGCACCTGATTCCGAGGCCCGGAGTGCCCGGAATTAATTTCCGAAGTTTGGCTCGGGTACGTTCAGTGAACGAACGAGCGGGAATTCCTAACTTTTGATCCGGTGCTCGGAATTGAAATCCGAGGGCACCGATGAACTCGCAGCGCCGATATTCGCTTAAAGAGACCCTTTCGGGAGTTGCGTTTGTTGCGAGACGAAAGTTAGTTTTTGGGAGAATAATAAAAAGTAGAATAAAAAAATGTGGATTCTTTTTATTTCACTTTTGTAGGTTAACTCCTCTCAAAAGGAGTTGGGGGTGGGACCCACACCCACTTAACCTACTTTGAGAGGATTAAGTGTGGTGGGACCCACACGAACCTAAACCTCTCAACTTTCCCCTTAAACTCCCCTCTCTCCCTCTTAATTGTTTGTAAACTTAACATCAAATTAATTACACATGACATGTTAATTAATTAAGTGTTATGTTTGAATTTTGAAGTTTTGAATTCCTAGGCTTGGTAAATAAAATAAGGAGAGACCTTATTTTATTTTGTTAGCCAACTTGTGTGGATTTCATTTGGGAGCTCATCCTCCATCTTCTTCAAGCTCTGTCGAAGAACGAAGAACGTCTTCATCCTCAACGAAGAACGATAACACTTCGTCAAGGATCATCGACTCGGCGACCCGGTATCTTCGGACCTCTTCTTCCTCCTCGGACCTTCTTCCTCGGAAATCGAAGATCCGAGCGACGTGTCTTTTCGGGCATAACTCTTCGTCAATGGATTTGACGAACGACGACCGCGACGCCCGACTTCCGCGACGCCGTCTTCCGCGGAACGTAGAAGATTCTTTGAATCTCAAACCCGAGGTAGGGGATGTTATTTATTGATTATTTTTATTCCATTCTTGAATCATGGATTTTAGCATGACTAAATGTGAGGCTTTCGGATATTCTTTAGTTATGTTATTATTTAACGTGAGGGGGGTCGGACCGCATGAACACGGCCGAACCCCCCCTCCTTAGTTCTCGTTTTATTCATGCGGATGGAAGCAAGAGGCGTGGTGCCGTCGCACCACGCGGATGAACATGCTTATAATTTTCCGCAACACCGTCGCGCTTCGCCGAGGAGAGATTTCAAGAACGCGACGCCGTCGCGCCGCGTTGGGAGGATTCTTGGCACGGCAAAAGGGGCGCGGTGCCGTCGCACCGCGCCGGACGACGAACACCGCGGCCGGTTGCGGGCCGCGGTGAGACGAGGAGACCGCGGCCGGTTCCGGGCCGCGACGGAAGGAAAGACCGGCGGCCGTGCCGCCGGCGTCGGAAGTCGAGGGCGGGACCGGAAATTCCGGTCCCGTTGGTAAAAACCGGCCGGCCAGCGGGCCTGCCGGATGTCATAAAAACCGGGGGATTAAACCCCCGGCCGGTCCTTCAAGACCCCCCTCTTAATGAGGGGGGGCGGTTCATTAAAGGAGGGGGGGCAAAGCCCCCCCGGTTTTTGTCCAGCCGGCCCCCATCTGCGGGGGCCGTTTTTAATTCAAGGCACGGCTTAAAGCCGTGCCGTTTTTGTGAAACGCGGGGCTTAGCCCCCGCGTGCCTCCCGCGTGCGCCGCGGCACCCCGCCGCCAGCGCGGCACGCCGCCGCCGCCGCCACGCGGCCCGCTGCCGCCACGCGGCCCGCCGCCGCCGCCACGCGGCCAGCCGCCGCCGCCGCCACGCGGCCCGCCGCCGCCGCCACGCGGCCAGCCGCCGCCGCCGTCCGCCGCCGTCCGCCGCCGCCGTCCGCCGCCGTCCGCCGCCGCCGTCCGCCGCCGCCGGCCGCCGCGCCGTCCAGAGGGGGGGGGGTCGGGCCGGGTCGGCCCGGACCCGGACCCCCCGTTTCGGACCAGATTCGGTTCTTGGCTCATAACTTAAGCCTCGGACCTCCGAATGACGAACCGTCTGCGGCAACGCGATCCTTGGATCGAGACGGTCGTTTCGGTATATCGCACTCAAGGTTTCGGGTTACTTTGAGTTCGGCCGGGTTGGTTCGTTCACGAAACCAACCGGGCCTTCGGAGCGGAAACACTCATATCTTGAGCTACGGACGTCCGATTGACATGCCGTCAGTCGCGTAATGTTCCTCTTAGTGAGACGGATCTTTTGGCATACTCCGCCCGAGGTTTGGACGCAGGTGGAGTACGGTCGGGTTGGTTTTGCCTTAAAAATCAACCGGGCCCCGGAGACGAAAATGCCAATAACTCTCAGACCGGGCGTCCGATCGACGCGCCGTCTGTTGCGTTGAGTTCCTTTTGACGATACGGAACTTTTGGATACATCAACTTCGGTCTTCGTGACAGTTGATGTATCAGCCTCTCGGCTCGTGGAGCGGACCCTCCGTACGAGCTTGCTGTGTGCGGGAACCCTAGTGCTGGCTGCGACTGTTCTACTGCTACGACTGCTACTGTGACTGCGACGACGACAGTACAGAGATCCTGTGTGGATTTGACGACGACAGTACAGAGATCCTGTGTGGATTTGACGACGACAGTACAGAGATCCTGTGTGGATTTGACGACGACAGTACAGAGATCCTGTGTGGATTTGACGACGACGACTACAGCACTCAGCGATCCTACGTGGATCAGTGCTACAGGTTCTGTGTGAGCCCGATCCAGTGTGGGTCCTTGCGCTCAGCGGTTCTGTGTGAGCCAGCGCCTACAGGTTCTGTGTGAGCCCGATCCTGCGTGGGTCTTCTGCGGGGGTTAGTTACCTATCGATCCTTCGTGGGTCCGACGACTTAGATGGATCAGTGATCATCTTTATCGTCCTTGAAGAAGTATACCTGTGTGAGCTGAATCCTGTTGTTTTCCTGTGTGGATTGTGTTGTGCAATCCTGTGTGGATTATATTTTGCTTTCCTATGTGGAATACGTATACTTTCCTGCGTGGACTGAGTTGTACTTGGGCTCGGAGGTTGGAGCGTATTTGAATTGATGACTTAGGTATATGTATGGGCATATACCTAAGCAGTGTTGGTTGTTACTTCGTGATTGTACTTTGCTTCGTGGTTTATCCTTTGTGGATTTGAGATACCTTCAGGGGTCTCGGGGTCCCTACTGAGTAGCTTATACTCACCCCTGCACGGGCTTTGCCCGCACTTCGTTGTGTTGGTTGCAGACGACGGACAGTGTTGACCTTAGCTGAGGCTTGCAGAGCGGGACGGTACCCGGAGGTGGACCACTGGGCGGGACGTGCTCGGAGCGGACGGCGGGACCCGTGGAGCAGAGGAGCTATCTGTACCCACCCTTCAGGTGGGATTTCCAGTGGACAGCTCGGAGTAGCGGCTTTACTTTTCAGTTGCTGTTTTTCCCTTTTCGAGTTGTACTTTACTTTCAGTTTGGGTTTGTATTCTGGCCCATTTACTTTTCCGCACTTTCAGTCGTACTCTGTTTGTTTAGTGTTTACTTTCCGCTTGTTTACTCTGTGGTGTGTGTTTACTTTTTAAAGGCAATGCCTTCCCTTTTACCGGGAATTACGCCTTGGTGCTAGTCGCCAGCCCCTGGCCTATGGAAGGCGGGCTTGGGGTAGTCACGGCACGGACCCCGAGGGCGGGTCGTGACAAATTGGTATCAGAGGAGTTCGGTTCTACCGCGAACTCTGATCTTTTCAATGTGAAGCAATAATGTTTAGCGTATTGAGTGTGGTTATCAGTCCAGGGAGTCCAGTGTTGGTGCGGCGGCCGACGTATCCGTACACCAGGACCCTGACTTCTGATTTCCGACTTAATGCACGAAAACATTGATTGCGTGTGTGTTTCAAGTTTTCTTTGTGATTACTTGTGTCAGCTCACCGGGTATACTGATCTGCTTTATGAAAGTCTCAAGTTTTCCTTGTGATTACTTGTGCCAGCTCACCAGGTATAATCGTTTGATCGTGTTACGTTGTTTCTTTCAGGATGGCCCCACGACGGCAGCCAGCTAGGGTTCAGAGAGTCGAGCGAGACGACAGCCCACCGAGCGACGAGGCTTCGGTGCAGGGCCCTTTGTCAGCAGTGGCACCGGCGGTAGCTTTACCCGCCGATCCCCCGATGCTTCCAGCAGCAGCCGCTGACGATGCACGTCGCCTCAGCGCACTGCATGAGTTTCAGCGCCAGCGACCGCCCAGGTTTCGCGGGGAGACGGATCCCCAGGCAGCAGAGGACTGGCTGGAGGCAGTGGTTCGAGTGTTTAGGCTAGTGAGGACACCAGCAGACCTCATGGTGATCCTCGCTGCGAGCCTACTACACGCAGCAGCAGGACGATGGTGGAGCTTGATGCTCCAGGTGCACGATGAGGCATCTCTTCTTTGGACGGACTTTGAGAGCATCTTCCGCTCGGAGTTCGTCCCAGCCACCCTTCGTGCGGTGCGTATCCAGGAGCTTCTACAGCTGCGGCAGGGCAGCATGACGGTCGCTCAGTACTCGGCGAGATTTACCGATCTCTCGCGCTACTCGACCGACATGGTACGGGACCCATTCTTCCGGGCCCGGACCTTCGAGCAGGGTTTGAGACACGAGATCAGGGCATCGCTGATCTCCCTCAGCATACCGACTCAGACAGGAGTACTGGAGCGGGCTCTTCTGATCGAGAGCTTCCTTGCTGAGTCTACACCAGCACAGCGACCCACCACAGGGCGGCACGTGGCAGAGTCATCTGCAGCAGGCAGTCGGCGAATGACTCAGGGGTCCAGACAGACCAGACCTCAGGGCACTGGCTCAGCAGTGCAGGGCACACAACGCGGAGCCAGTCTTTCGAGTGGAAGACAGTGCTATGCATGCGGCGGGCGAGGCCACATGGCTCGTGACTGCCCGACCCGCCATGCGGAGGAGCAGCAGACGGTTGAGGAACCACCTAGGCAGAGGCATAGGTTCGACCGTGGCGGTCCGCAGGGAGGAGGCGGACGAGGCAGAGGAGCTGGACGAGCAGCTGGTGGTGGCCGACGCTTTGAGGCTCTACCACCACCACCACCAGGAGGTCCACCCCGACCGCAGGGGAGAGCTCAGCTTCAGGCAGCCGAGGCCTTCGATCATGGAGCCCTGGGAGCCGATGGACAGGAGCAGAACTAGTGGATACATCCTTTGTACTTCTGGTTCCTTGTTGCTTTTGTGTAGCGTCTTGTATTACGAGCTGCAATAATAAAAGACGCATACCTTGTGATGTTTTCGTTCCTGTCCTCTATCGTAATGTTACTAAGAGGTTCCAGTTTTGGCTGTTGACTTGACCCTCACTTGTGAGACATCTACTGGAGGGGGCCCAGTTACCACACACTGATGCCGACAGTGTGACACAACCCTTGGAGGCGAGAGTAACGGTTGAATCTCTTAGTAGTAGCGTCGAGGCCTTACGACGTCATCCTTAGTATGGATTAGTATCATCCATGTTAGGATTGACTGTTTTAGGCAAAGAATGTGGTTCATCCAGGGGATGAGACCAGATTTCTCTTTTCGGCAAAGAAGAGATCTTACAGCTCTTGTGGGACCTGTGATGATCCAGGCCACGACAGAGAAGGTCCAGGTCATCCAGGAGCGGATGAGGACAGCTCAGAGCCGGCAGAAGTCATACGCTGACAGGAGGCGGAGGCCACTGGAGTTCGAGGATGGCGACCACGTCTTCTTGCGGGTCTCACCTCGACGGGGTATTCAGAGATTTGGCCGAGGCGGCAAGTTATCTCCGCGCTTCATCGGACCCTTCCAGATTCTCAGCAGGATTGGTGAGGTGGCTTATCGCCTGGCTCTACCACCTCAGTTGCACCGGGTGCACGACGTCTTCCACGTATCTCAGCTGAGGAGATACGTGCACGACCCGACGCACATCATTGACCATGGGGAACTTGACGTTGACGATGGGGCGACTTTTACGGAGGTCCCGGTGGAGATAGAGGATCGACAGGAGCGGGTCCTGCGTGGGCGATCGATTCCTCTTGTGCGCATCAGATGGCGGCACGGGAATCTCCAGGAGAGCACATAGGAGCGGGAGGCTCAGATGCGTGCTCAGTATCCTCTTTTTGTTTCCCTAGTTTTTGATGTAGCTTTACGGGGACTTAAAGCCCTGAGGTGGGAGTAATGTAAAGACCCGTAAAATTCAAGGAAAATTTTTTCTTAATTTTCTTTAGAATTTTACAAGAGCGCGGTTTCAGACGGCACCTGATTCCGAGGCCCGGAGTGCCCGGAATTAATTTCCGAAGTTTGGCTCGGGTACGTTCAGTGAACGAACGAGCGGGAATTCCTAACTTTTGATCCGGTGCTCGGAATTGAAATCCGAGGGCACCGATGAACTCGCAGCGCCGATATTCGCTTAAAGAGACCCTTTCGGGAGTTGCGTTTGTTGCGAGACGAAAGTTAGTTTTTGGGAGAATAATAAAAAGTAGAATAAAAAAATGTGGATTCTTTTTATTTCACTTTTGTAGGTTAACTCCTCTCAAAAGGAGTTGGGGGTGGGACCCACACCCACTTAACCTACTTTGAGAGGATTAAGTGTGGTGGGACCCACACGAACCTAAACCTCTCAACTTTCCCCTTAAACTCCCCTCTCTCCCTCTTAATTGTTTGTAAACTTAACATCAAATTAATTACACATGACATGTTAATTAATTAAGTGTTATGTTTGAATTTTGAAGTTTTGAATTCCTAGGCTTGGTAAATAAAATAAGGAGAGACCTTATTTTATTTTGTTAGCCAACTTGTGTGGATTTCATTTGGGAGCTCATCCTCCATCTTCTTCAAGCTCTGTCGAAGAACGAAGAACGTCTTCATCCTCAACGAAGAACGATAACACTTCGTCAAGGATCATCGACTCGGCGACCCGGTATCTTCAGACCTCTTCTTCCTCCTCGGACCTTCTTCCTCGGCAATCGAAGATCCGAGCGATGTGTCTTTTCGGGCATAACTCTTCGTCAACGGATTTGACGAACGACGACCGCGACGCCCGACTTCCGCGACGCCGTCTTCCGCGGAACGTAGAATATTCTTTGAATCTCAAACCCGAGGTAGGGGATGTTATTTATTGATTATTTTTATTCCATTCTTGAATCATGGATTTTAGCATGACTAAATGTGAGGCTTTCGGATATTCTTTAGTTATGTTATTATTTAACGTGAGGGGGGTCGGACCGCATGAACACGGCCGAACCCCCCCTCCTTAGTTCTCGTTTTATTCATGCGGATGGAAGCAAGAGGCGTGGTGCCGTCGCACCACGCGGATGAACATGCTTATAATTTTCCGCAACACCGTCGCGCTTCGCCGAGGAGAGATTTCAAGAACGCGACGCCGTCGCGCCGCGTTGGGAGGATTCTTGGCACGGCAAAAGGGGCGCGGTGCCGTCGCACTGCGCCGGACGACGAACACCGCGGCCGGTTGCGGGCCGCGGTGAGACGAGGAGACCGCGGCCGGTTCCGGGCCGCGGCGGAAGGAAAGACCGGCGGCCGTGCCGCCGGCGTCGGAAGTCGAGGGCGGGACCGGAAATTCCGGTCCCGTTGGTAAAAACCGGCCGGCCAGCGGGCCGGCCGGATGTCATAAAAACCGGGGGATTAAACCCCCGGCCGGTCCTTCAAGACCCCCCTCTTAATGAGGGGGGGCGGTTCATTAAAGGAGGGGGGGGAAAAGCCCCCCCGGTTTTTGTCCAGCCGGCCCCCATCTGCGGGGGCCGTTTTTAATTCAAGGCACGGCTTAAAGCCGTGCCGTTTTTGTGAAACGTGGGGCTTAGCCCCCGCGTGCCTCCCGCGTGCGCCGCGGCACCCCGCCGCCGGCGCGGCACGCCGCCGCCGCCGCCACGCGGCCCGCCGCCGCCACGCGGCCCGCCGCCGCCGCCGTCCGCCGCCGTCCGCCGCTGCCGTCCGCCGCCGTCCGCCGCCGCCGGCCGCCGCGCCGTCCAGAGGGGGGGGGGGGGGGGGTCGGGCCGGGTCGGCCCGGACCCGGACCCCCCGTTTCGGACCAGATTCGGTTCTTGGCTCATAACTTGAGCCTCGGACCTCCGAATGACGAACCGTCTGCGGCAACGCGATCCTTGGATCGAGACGGTCGTTTCGGTATATCGCACTCAAGGTTTCGGGTTACTTTGAGTTCGGCCGGGTTGGTTCGTTCACGAAACCAACCGGGCCTTCGGAGCGGAAACACTCATATCTTGAGCTACGGACGTCCGATTGACATGCCGTCAGTCGCGTAATGTTCCTCTTAGTGAGACGGATCTTTTGGCATACTCCGCCCGAGGTTTGGACGCAGGTGGAGTACGGTCGGGTTGGTTTTGCCTTAAAAACCAACCGGGCCCCGGAGACGAAAATGCCAATAACTCTCAGACCGGGCGTCCGATCGACGCGCCGTCTGTTGCGTTGAGTTCCTTTTGACGATACGGAACTTTTGGATACATCAACTTCGGTCTTCGTGACAGTTGATGTATCAGCCTCTCGGCTCGTGGAGCGGACCCTCCGTACGAGCTTGCTGTGTGCGGGAACCCTAGTGCTGGCTGCGACTGTTCTACTGCTACGACTGCTACTGTGACTGCGACGACGACAGTACAGAGATCCTGTGTGGATTTGACGACGACAGTACAGAGATCCTGTGTGGATTTGACGACGACAGTACAGAGATCCTGTGTGGATTTGACGACGACAGTACAGAGATCCTGTGTGGATTTGACGACGACAGTACAGAGATCCTGTGTGGATTTGACGACGACGACTACAGCACTCAGCGATCCTACGTGGATCAGTGCTACAGGTTCTGTGTGAGCCCGATCCAGTGTGGGTCCTTGCGCTCAGCGGTTCTGTGTGAGCCAGCGCCTACAGGTTCTGTGTGAGCCCGATCCTGTGTGGGTCTTTTGCGGGGGTTAGTTACCTATCGATCCTTCGTGGGTCCGACGACTTAGATGGATCAGTGATCATCTTTATCGTCCTTGAAGAAGTATACCTGTGTGAGCTGAATCCTGTTGTTTTCCTGTGTGGATTGTGTTGTGCAATCCTGTGTGGATTATATTTTGCTTTCCTATGTGGAATACGTATACTTTCCTGCGTGGACTGAGTTGTACTTGGGCTCGGAGGTTGGAGCGTATTTGAATTGATGACTTAGGTATATGTATGGGCATATACCTAAGCAGTGTTGGTTGTTACTTCGTGATTGTACTTTGATTCGTGGTTTATCCTTTGTGGATTTGAGATACCTTCAGGGGTCTCGGGGTCCCTACTGAGTAGCTTATACTCACCCCTGCACGGGCTTTGCCCGCACTTCGTTGTGTTGGTTGCAGACGACGGACAGTGTTGACCTTAGCTGAGGCTTGCAGAGCGGGACGGTACCCGGAGGTGGACCACTGGGCGGGACGTGCTCGGAGCGGACGGCGGGACCCGTGGAGCAGAGGAGCTATCTGTACCCACCCTTCAGGTGGGATTTCCAGTGGACAGCTCGGAGTAGCGGCTTTACTTTTCAGTTGCTGTTTTTCCCTTTTCGAGTTGTACTTTACTTTCAGTTTGGGTTTGTATTCTGGCCCATTTACTTTTCCGCACTTTCAGTCGTACTCTGTTTGTTTAGTGTTTACTTTCCGCTTGTTTACTCTGTGGTGTGTGTTTACTTTTTAAAGGCAATGCCTTCCCTTTTACCGGGAATTACGCCTTGGTGCTAGTCGCCAGCCCCTGGCCTATGGAAGGCGGGCTTGGGGTAGTCACGGCACGGACCCCGAGGGCGGGTCGTGACACATTTAATTTATAACACTAATTATGCATTTAGCATGTAACCATCAAGTTATCTATTGTTTTAGAAGAATTCATAATACTATAAAATACATGTACAATTCATATCATTAATCATTTGTAGTCATTAATCATCATCCACACATGTGTATTTACTTTCAACTCAAAAATAGAGAGGATAAATATCTCCCTCATCACCACTAGTTCCATCATAATCATTAACAACCTCAAAACCTATAGCACCCACATCATCATCATCACCACCACTAAAACCAGAAATATCATCACCTCAACCACCACTGGGCCCTCATTGACTTCACTCCTGGCATCATATATAGAGTTTATTGTTGTCATACATGAATAAAAATATTAAAATACTTTGATGGAAGTGATGGATATATAACTGGAATAGGTTTCAAGAATTGTTCGGAGACCAATTTAACCCTTTCACACTCATGTATAGATATTTTTTTGGCCTCAAATACTACTTCATGAGAATTTTGTAGCTCAGTGGTGTGAGAGGTTTGAGAGGAACCTTATGAGGGCCAATATATAGTGGGTATAATGTTTTTTCCATGTCGACATCAGTCTCTCCCCAAGTGCTCCTCACGTAATACAAATATCAGATGATATTTTGGCCTAAATTTGTCATCGTATTTATCTTCAAGTTTATCATAGGCACACAATTGAAAAAACAAACAAGATATTTAATTATTAATTTTGTATCAAAATTTTAAATATAAATAAAAATACTTACATTCATTTATTGTGTCTGTGCATTTATAACACTTCCATCGCTTTTCCTCCTACTTGAGAAAAATTATTTTCCTCCAGGATCACAATCTCTTATTCCTAATGCTGCTTGCTTCAAATTACATTGATAAGTAAAATAATATGTTATTGGATAATATGAAATTTATAAACCTAGAATGAATTAATATTTTACCTGTTGAAGAAATACATAAAATGAATAAGAATATAAATGTAAATTTAATTATAAATTAAATACCATTGTAATAACATAATCAATAAATACTAATTAGGATTCTAAACATGGTTTTAATATGGATTCCTTTTTATGTTAATTTTAGTTTGATTATATTTGTGTTACATTATTTGGTTATTTGGTTACTTTGTAATTTGGATCATTTGGTCATTGGGTTCATTTTTTAGTTAGGTTATTCAGTAATCTTGTCATCTTTTCATTTACCCATTTGATCAATTGGTCAGGGAATTTTTATTATTTTATTGGTTTGGTCATTTCGTTCATTTTTCATGAGGGTGTTTACTTCATTACTGAGTTATGTCATCTGGTTTACTTTTTGGGTACATATTTTCGAATATTTGGATATTTGGTAATTTTTATAGATCATTTGGTTCATTTTAAGTTCGAACATTTTGGTTTATATGGGTTAGGGAATTTGATCCATTTTTTGGGTCAAGTCATTTTTGGGTTATTTAATTTTTTTTATTTAGGGAAATATTATTTTGTTCACTTTGGTTTAGGCCATTTTGGGTTTAGTCATTTGGTTCATATTTGGGTTATGTCATACTTGAGCTCACTCATTTGGTTTATTTTGGGTTACGTCATTTGGTTTACTTCGGGGTTATGTTCTTTTTCACAATTATTCATTTTTTGGTAAGAACAATTGGTTTATTTGGATTTATGTTATTTCGTTTATTTTTGGTTTTTTCATTTTATTCATTTGGCATTATGTATTTTTTGTTAGGTTATTTTATTTATTTTGGGTTTATCTATTTTTTATGTTCGGTTATTTGGTTTATTTTGGGATAAGGCATTAGGTTTATTTTTTGTTTATGTCTTTTTTTGGTTATTTCATTTGGTTCATTTTGGTTGTTTGGTCCTTAGTTTGTTTTTTATTAAGTCATTTTATTAATTATCAATTTTTCTGGTTAGGTTAATTAGTTCATTTTGGGTTAGATTATTTATCTCTATTTGGGTAAGGTAATTTAGTTCATTTTTGGTTAGTGTATTTTCTTCATCTTGGGTTCTATCAATTGATTAATTATGGGTTCATTCATTTAGTTCATGTTTGGGTTATGTTAAATTTTATTTAGGTCATTTGGTTTTTTTGGGTTACATCATTTGGTTAATTTTAGGGTTATGTAATTTTTGGTTAGTTCATTTGGTCATTTTTTCATTTTTTTTGGTTAGAATAATTGGGTTTCATGGGTTTATATTATATTATTATTTTTAGTTATGTCTTTTTTGTTCATTTTGGGTTAAGTATTTTTACGTTAGGTTTTTTTTATTTTTGGGTTATATATTTTTCTATGTTAGGTTATCTGGTTTATTTTAGGTTATATGATTTGGTTTATTTTTGGTTAAGGTATTTTTTATTTTACATTATTTGGTTCATTTTGGTCATTTGATCATTTCTTGGATTAGGTCATTTGATCAATTGTTAATTTCTTTTAGGTTTGGTTAATTAGATCATTTTTTGTTAAATTATTTTTTTATTATTGGGTTAAGTTATTTAGTTCATTTTTGGTTAGGGTATTTGAATCATCTTGTGTTATTTCAATTGGATTATTTTGGTTTTAGTCATTTGGTTCATCTTTGGTTTATGTCATATTTGTGTTAAGTTATTTGGTTTATGTTTGGTTACATCATTTGGTTCATTTTAGGGATATGTACTTTTTGGTTAGTTCCTTTTGTAATTTTGACATGTTTTGGTTTGAAAAATTTGTTTACTTGTGTTTAGGTTAACTTGTTTGTTTTTGGTTATGTCATTTTGTTCATTTTGGATTAGGTCTTTTTAGTTTAGGTTATTTTTCTTATTTTTGGTTTATATATTTTTATGTTAGGTTATTTTGTTTATTCTTGGGTTATGTATTTTTGGGGTTACATCATTTTCTTTATTTTGGTCATCTGGTCATTTGTTTGTTTTGGATTAGGTAATGTGATCAATTGTTTATTTTTTAGCTAGGTCCATTAGTTACTTTTGGGTTAAGTTATTTATTTTTCTCTGGGTCAGTTTACTTAATTTATCTAGTTCATTTTTTGTTAGTATAATTTCATCATCTTGGGTTATGTCAATTGGTTAATTTTAGGTTCTGTCATTTGGCACATCTTTGTGTTATGTCATGTCTTATTTGGGTAAATTGGTTTACATTAAGTTAATTCATTTGGTTCCTTTCAAGGTTATGTAATACTTTGTTAGTTTAGTTGGTCATATTTTCATTATATAGTTACAAAAATTAGTTTAATTGGGTTTTGGTTATTTGGTTTATTTTGGGTTATGCCATTTTTTTCATTCTTGGTCATGTATTTTTAGGTTAGGTTATTTTGTTCATTTTGGGTTAGGTCTTTTTAGGTTAGATGGAAATCCCCATTTACTCCAATCCACTAGGACATGGGAAGTTACAACCACTCTACAAAAATATTATCATCCCTAAAAATATGAACCAATTATAAATCCAGGATCCAATATATACCAAAATTATTAATCTATAATTAATACACTAGAACTTGTTTTGAATGTACACCATTATTCTGATGTGTGACATTAAATATTTAATTCAAACAACCAAAAAAAAATCCCAAACACCAAAGAGGTAACTAATATAAAAAAAATTATAACATAACCCAAAAAACATTAATACTTATACAGTATAATGTCCAAGATGGGTTCTCTTTATCACTCTAGTACCACCCCCGCTCAGATCTATACTAGCAAGCTGAGAAGAAGTCTACTCCAGTTCAGACGAATCTACCTAAATAATTTGATACAAAATAAGAACATGATAGTAAATTTAATAAGGAATAAATATATTATAATTATAATAATCACTAAGGTAACCATAGATGGAAACCCTAGCTCGCACATCCATCAATCATTATCAAATGATATATTATTTAAAATTTCTTCAATATCTTCCATAATATTCACAAGAATGAAATGTAATTTTTTTTAGAAATAGTAATTCAAAATTGTTCATACACCTTATAAGTCAAATAATTCATAAAAATTTCAAAAATTGTTTTAGAAACTATAATTGAAAAAAATGTTATATATTTTTAAAAAACCCATTTTAAACCTTGTTTTTTGAATTGAAATAAATATAATTAAATACATGTAAAAAAACTAAATCAAACATATAATTCCAAACTGAAACATAATTAAAGAAATTATAGTAGTACTAACATTAGAAACCCACATCATGGTAAAATGAATGAACATATACGGTTTCTTATATATATTACCCACCACTACATAATGTTCAACATCAATTATCACAATGGGGAAATTCGATTGATCAAATATAGTATTTGGTCAACACCAATGGGGGAATAAATGATGTAAATTTCATCCCCACCATTATGAGAAATATCTCTTGGAATGTTTTCCATAATGACACTATAATCAAGTCTCAGATGATCTTTCACATAAAATACTTGTATTTCCACTAATTCCAAAATATATGGTTCGTCGGTAGCTAGGAAGTTAGTCATGTCAATAACTATGAATCAATAGTCATCATTAAATTCACCATGTTGTGTCATTGAATAAAACCATTTACATTTCATCATAGTGGCTTGACCATGAGGGTAGTAATCCAATAACAATATTTTCTCAAAAAGTCCATAATAAGACACATTTTTTATATCAAGGCCTACTATTTGATACATTGGAATCATAGTTAGTAGTTACAGTTAATATAGAACCATCATGATGTGTTCATATTCATTGTTCAATTAGTTGTAAAAAATTTGTACCCATTGATTATTAAATATTTCAATTCAAGAACCAAATAATTTAAACCAAAATCCATTGATCATAGTTATTGAGAGATGAAGTTATCAGGTAAACTCAATACTTGAAATTCATATTAATAATGAAGTATGTAAATATCCATATTTTAAGTTTAATAAATTAATGGTCACACATTTAATCTCAACCAAGCAGGAAATTCTTTGCTATGGAAAGACAATCTTTTTCTAAAGGTAAATTGTCGATGAGATATAAAATTAATTTGTTTATATTCCATATATAAAATGATAATAATAGCTTAAGGTATATGTAAAATTACATAATATTATATAAAAAATAAATATTCACATTTCTTATGTGATATAATCATCGAACAAACCATAGTGAAACAAGACTGTGTGATGTGCTATATACCGCTCTTCAAGGATCAATGTAACTAATATATATTACCCAAGAATTTATTTTTTTTAGAAAAGAGATGGAATTGAGGGATTAATTTCCCCGTACTACTCATCTTCATTTTGATAGGGTGGTTATGTCATTTTCTTCCATTAGAAAATACATTGAACAAAAATCCTTACATTCTTGAGATAGAAAACTTCTCACAATGTAACCTTTAGAATGATTCTAATTTTGGACATAAGATTTAATTGTGAACATATTTCTATCAGTAGGATACATTAGCCGAAAAGAAATGGGACCCCATGAAGTTTTTCAGTTAGAAGATTAACTTATAAATGAAAAATTAAAGTGATAAATGATGGAGGAATGTTTTTTCCATCTCACACAAATTAATGGGACCACTTGCTACATTTTTATTAAGAAAAACTTTGATAACCTTTTAGCACAATGGTATTTGTAAGATTGGAACAAGAGAATCAATATCACCCATACATTATTGGATAGTAAATTCCAGATTGATATTGAAATCAATTTATGAAGAATAATTCGATAATCAGTATTTTTTATGGATTTTAGTTTCAAATAAATTATTTTAAAAATTTTATATATGTTTATAGAATATCCATTAGGAACCTTCATTTTCACGACCTAACCTTTGCTATGGCTCGAGCCATAACTACATTAATCCCTTCTCTATAGGTCAAGGGATAACGAATAGTGTCTATGTTATAAATAACATGGGGATGCCTTGTCAGAAGTACCTATACACACATAAATAAATATCAATGTAGAAGTGTAGAGGGAGTAAAAGTAAAAGAAGAAAAAGACTAAGGGAACAACTATGCATGAAAAACCATGAGACAGTACAAGAGTATAATAGTATAAACTAAAAATTAAATGAAAAAAATACATGATCAACCAAAAATATGTCTCGACCTAAAAAAACTGGAAAGAAAAATATAAAGAGATCCCAAATCCTGATCTCTAAGATGTGACCAACATACACGGTCAAAAGTAACAAGTATCCCTGAGCACCTATGATGTTACCAACTACCTATTCGTTTCCTTCATAAGACATGGAACTTTTGGGTAAATCTCATGTAGGGGTGATAATATGAATACCCAGAAGGATTCCCTAAAAGTTGAAGGGGGAAAAGTAAGATATAAAACATGAATAGAAAGCCTTTTGGTAGTAAACAAGATACAGAAAGAAGTGAAAGGGAAATGATCGACCCAATATAAGAGAGAGTAACCTCATCCAAACACAAGGTGCTCAACCCGGTATATAGATGAACTACATGTCAAGTCTTTTCCACATATATTTGGAGAGTAGACTCATCCAACCATAAGAATATAAACACATAAAGCACATGGAATACCCTGTTCATCTTCACATCTCATGGAAACAGAGTAACCAAATCTAAAGGTATGGGTATAGATGAATATATATATATATATATAATCAGTGAAAATTAACCCAAAAAAAGAGAGTAAGGGTATCTCTATATCAAATCTCAACCTAAGAAGAAGAGTCTCTGGTAGTTCCAAAAGTCCACCAATAATTCCCAAAATCTCACATGTCTGCCTAGAAGTAATCATCCAAATAAAATCATGCCTTGAAACTATGATGAAAAATTAATCGGGGCCAACTCTAAGAAGATCACCCATGACCTAATACATTAGGGGTGTTTCACTCAGTAAGTATCCATAAAGGACCTGTACCCTTGTAGATGGGGGGTTTCACTCTAGAGTCATAAGGACTCAAGACTAATATAATTAGTGGGTTACACTAGGTAGGAAGAGGATGTCTTACCTAACTGAATGGGGGTTCCACTTTAGAGGTTGAGGACCCACTCCCTTATGTGTCAGGGGGGTACACTATGGTCATCAAGGACCCACACTATATCTGATAAGGGGGTTCCACTCTGTAGGCAGAGGACCCATGCCCAAGATGATGGGCGTTCCACTCTAAACGTTGAGGACCCACACCCTAGTGTGACAGGGGGTTCTACTTTGGTCATCGAGGACCTGCTCACTATCCAATCGGGGTTCCACTTGGTTAGAAACTATAGAGGACCCACACCCATATTGATGGGGGTTCTACTCTATAGGAAGCCTATAGTGATCCTACCTGATCACTACCATCGTCAAGCAATACCTCAAATAATAACAACCATAAAAAAATCAACATCAAAACTAGAAATCCATGATAAATGAAGCCATCATTTTCTATGTGAAAAAAAACCTAATATAGGCTACTCTTGGTCCAAAATTAGAGTTCAAATAAAGGAGATACAAATGATTAAAGCTTCCTCAAAAGGAACCAAGTAGTACACAACATGTGAGGGGACCCACCCGACATGTGGTCCTACTTCACCACTATGGCATGTCCCTAGATAGGGCACGAGTCAAAATCCATGTTGAATTATATGCCACACAGTTTTACTACATGACTTGTCCAAACAATTAAGGACTAGGCCATGTCCTTCAGGTCGTGTACGTGTTCTTGACCCCATGTCCATGTACTTGGGTACATAGCAGTGTACTCCCATATGGGGTGTATCATGTGTTCCTTGACACATGGATCATCTATCCGTAGATGAGGGAAAAAATTAAGAGGGATACATGTTGCCCCATATTTGAAATCTTATGAAAATTTAACTATTACAATGAGGGGGATACACACTATGTTTTTATCGAGGTACATGATATGTAGTTGGGTTTTTTCATAGTTTTCCAGATACACCTCATACATGTTGAATCTGGACATTTTTCATTGGATTCATACTTTTTCTTCCTGTGATTCGTGGATCTATCATTTCTCTGAGGATTCCATCCTTGTGGTGGCCGAAAACTCAAATTCAGGGTGATTCAGAATGATTATGTAAGCGACTCTTGCAATACACATGGTATGATTCATCCATATTCATTGTTTTAGTCCCTAACTATCAAAACTATAATCCAAGACCCATAAAAATATAATATATAACCTTTTTTCATCAATCCATCCCTTGTTCATGAAGCCATCAAGATTTCTGGGGTCTGATCGAGCTCTGTACCACCAGGAAATGTCGAAGAGGGACCGCAGGGTCCTACCAGTGACAAATAAGAATAAATTAGGGAGAAATTCACCCCATTTTTTTTTAAATTATCATTAAAATGTGTTCTAGGGAAAAGATAAAAAATGAGGATACTAAGGGTAAGGTAAAAACTGAAATAACCAAATTAATCGATACACAAATGCATGCTCAAGAAACAATTGGTGTGGATCGATAAAAGGGATTGAACAGATCAATTAATCTCATCAAAGAGGGAATAAAACAAAAATTTAAAAGTAATAAATGGATATTGGATCTTTATTAACCAAATAACATACTCTACATCGAATGAAGTAATTCTTTTCATTCGATGTGCTCTGATCTACATGGCTCCAGCGTTTCATCATTGTCCAAGGTGATTCACCAAAGAAAGGTGGGAAAAAAGCTATGGAATACTACCTGGGTTTATATATAAAATCTTTGAGATTATTCATATCAATATACTTATAAGAATTTATTTTAGGTTAAAATTAATGAATTAATTAATTAAATAATCCAATGAATATACCACCAACAAGTGAGATGTATGAATGCCCCGATATGACTTATTTTAGGTCATGTATTGGGTAATAACTATGTTCTAGACTCAACTGCGATCACATCTTTCCAATCCGATCTTCCATTTTAGAATTATCCAATTTTTTTAAGATATATCACTTAATCCATATAAAATATAGTTAATATTTTTATAAAATTAATTTCAAGCACAACAAGACATAGAATCCCACACCATCTCAACCCTTTTCTCTGGAAATATATATATAAATATTTCAAAGTCTTACAAGATAAGATAACCAAATATCTACATCATTACCTCCATCAATCATTTCATTCCCAAAAATAAAAACTAAATAAAAAGCATGGGATACTGAGCCCACATCTGGATATCCCACTCCTAGGAAGTTTCCTACATGTTCTCATGGTTCCAAAACCTGAAAACAAAAGGGATTTTCTATAATCATAGGGTTCTCTCCTATCTATCCTTGATCGACACTATGTTCTATAAAATGGTGGCTCTATCCTTGATTTCTAGCTCACCCCAGTCAATGATGTACATGAGGTCTTGCGCATATTACCCCAACTGTTACATGTGGAAGACGTCGTACACCAACTCCAGCTGTGGGGGTAGGGTGGGGTGGTATGAAACATCACCGACCCTCTACAACATCTTGAATGAACCAATGTACCTGAGGGATATATTTCCTCCCTTATCGAAACTTTGTATTCCTCACCATGGAAATAATTTCAGGAAAAAATGGTCTCCCTGCTTTAACTCCAAAGGCCTACGATTGTGATCTGCATAATATTTCTACCTACTATGAGCAGTCCTCATCCACTAATTGATGACCTAGAACTTCTCCATCATCACCTACATTGACTATGTACCCAAAAGTGATGTATCATCAATCTCTATCTACTACAAGGGTGACCATCACAGTCTCCTGTAAAAGTAATCAAAAGTTGCCATGCCGATGGTAGAGTGGTAGCTATTGTTGTATGTAAACTATACCAAGGTAAAGTGAACCTCTTAGCTCTAGCTAAAGTCTAACATGCAAGAACTCAGCATATCCTCAAACACCTGTATAGTGTACTTAGTCTTCCCATCAGTCTGGGGGTGAAAGGTAATATTCATGCTCATATAGGTCTCGAATTCCTTCGATAGGATTTTCAAAAATCCTAACTTAAACCTTGCATCATGATCATAGGCAATCATAGAGGGTACCCACTGAATGTGAATGATCTCCCATACATACAACTACCCAAAAACCTCCATCGAACCCTTCTCCCTAATAGAAAGGTAGTGTGATGACTTCATGAGTTGGTAGACTATCACCTAGATGGCCTCTTGACCTTTCATTGTAAGTAGAAGACCTATCCAAAAGTCCATGGATATTCTATAACACTTCTACTCCAGGATCTAAATGGGCTATAAAAACCCATCTAGAACATGGTTCTCAGCATTCACTTACTGACGGGGAGAGGCACTAGGAGATGAAATTAGCTATGTTATGTCTCATGACAGACTACCAAAATTACGATAGAAGGTATATGTGAATCTTCCCAGCATTAGAACATATAGAGAGGGGAGAAGACTGGAACTCTCTCATCACCACTTCCCACACCATGAATGGAACCAATTTATGTTTCAAGAAAGAGATAACATGATTCTCTCCTTCAGAATATTCATCTAGTGAATTGTTTGTGGATATCTGGTCTCATGAGATCTCACAATTGATATCTACCAACTAGGAATCTCTCAAACTATTAAGAAGAAGAAGAGTCAACACCATTAGCTATTGAAAATCCATACCCCCTTCACTACCATGGAAAGATATAGGAAGACCAACTACTATGAAACCTCCTACACCAATTGATCCTGAAAGTTCTTACTAGGGGAATATGCTATTACATTTCCCTTCCCAAAGTATATAATATCTCAAATACATATTCCTATAGGAACTCCAACCACCACCTCTATCTCAAGTTCAAGTATCTCTGTATGAAGACGTACCTGAGAATAGAATGGTCTATGTAAACCAAAAATTGCTCCCCTATAAGGAACTGGCTCAATATCCTTAAGGTGAAGACTAGTATTTTAAGATCTAGGTCATGAGTTGGCATATTCCTACTCATGGGGCTTAGCTTCCTCAACCAAGATACAATAAATTTCTACCACTACATCAACAATATATTGATCCCATATCCTATGACATCACAATACACCATGTACCCCACACCCTCCTCTAGTAGTACCAATATTGGAACACTCTTCAGCATCATCCTCAACTCCTAAAGGTCCTAAACACTTCCTAGTACATGTAAACATATGACCTTTCCACATCAGGGAGGTCATAGTGCTTGAAATACTAGAATGGTTTTCCACAAACCTCTTATAGTACCCCAGTAAGACAAAAAACCACCACACCTTTGATAAAATATTGGTGGATCCCATGAAATAAATATGTAAATCTTTAATAGATCTATGTCTAAACCATCCTCATAATTGAAATTTCCAAGAATGTGTACCACATGAATCTAGAAATATCACTTCAAGAGACTACCATTAAGTTGGTCATCTGAAAAAAAATCTAGAACCATGCTCAAGTTTTATTAATTCCACTCCTCTGATGTAGAGAAGATGATTATGCCGTCAAAAAAGACAACCAAAGGTTGGTCCATGTATGACTGGAAGATTTGATTCATCGAATCCATAAATACAGTGGGGGAATTCATCACATCAATGTACATCACTAAGAAATCATAGTTTTTATATAAATATTGTAATGAAAAATTTAAAATATCATCCTTAAAAACCATCATCTAGTGGTAGTTGGATCAAAGATCGATCTTCAAGAACCATCACGTACCTCACAACTAGTAATAGAGGTCGTCAATCATCAAAAGGGGTAATTTTTCTTTATCATGGACTAGTTCAGGTTATGATAATCCATTAAAATGCACAATATTTAATCCACTTATTTCACGAATAAAACTAGATATGCCCAAGGGTGCTTTGGTCCTGATGAAACCATTTTGTAAAAGGTGCTCCAACTATAACCGTATCTCCCAGAGCTTGGTACAAGTATTATGATATTCCAAAAAATATATTAGAGTGACCCTTGTATTCAATTCAATGCAAAAATCCATATCCCACCTTATAGGTTGTCCCAAAACATCATCAGGGAAGACATCGATATAATCCTCCACAATTGAAGAAATAAAAATGGTTGAAGATATTGTTGCACCGAAGGATATACTCTCCAACTAATTGGTGATGGGATGTAGCTTCCTGGTCACAGTATCCACTCATCCTTCCATGATATCCCTCTCACCCATAAAGGTTAATCTCATCCCATCAATGTGAAGGTATCCGACTCACCTGTGGTGACATTTAATATGGGATCAGACCAAAGAAAACTAATCCATACCCAATATAAATTCAAAGGGCTCCATCATGACAACCATATGGTCCCATGTGAAACTCTTTTCATTGAGAGTTAACATTCACTACTAGTAGATAAAATATACAAAAGAAGCATTTCATAACTTAATAACAAGAAAAATCGGATGGGATAACACCTCAACTTTGACCTCCAGCTCTTTCACTATGAGTATAGAGATAAAGGAATGACTGGGAGATATTTATTATAATATCTAATCAAGAGTATAAAAAAATTTATCTAACATTTTATCATCTGTTGTGTTGTGGGGTCATAATCCTTTAGATCCTGTAGCTATCCATGGACCAAGTGGCCATCTCCCTCAGCTTGACGTGGGCCACCTAGTGGTGGTGGTGGATGGATCACATAGTTTTTTCCACCACCAAAATATCCTCCTCATCCTATTACAAATCCATCTTCTTAGGGGGATCCATATCCTCTCCTATGAGGTCCCTAATCATGAAGAAGTATCCACCATGGTAGTTCTTCAGATATCTTTCAGTGATCCTCGATGAACCTAGTCAGACAGTCGCATGATACATGACTTAACCCTTCAAAAGTAAATATCCACCCATATCTGGGATGCCATGGTGGTCTGTGCGACCCTTGTTTGACACAACTACACATTTGAGTCAAATCACATTAGGATATCCTGTGTCAAGATCATGCTGACTAGTAACTGCTAGCTGGTGATGTTTACTCGGATATGTGATATCTGCTACCAACTCTTGCTATCTGGCATCCCTCTGATTAGAATATCTCTATCTCTAGTGCCCTCTCCAACACCCAAGAATAGGTGGGGATGAACAGGGGAACTACACTTCGATAGATCAAACCGTGGAGTCCCTAGTTGAACATCCATGTTTGGAAGTATCCATCTCAGATCATGTCAAGGGAGTACCAGGTAAGGTTTGTAATCCACACTATGTACTCATCCACTATCATCCCTCCCTTTTGAAGCTCTAAATGATTTTGAATCCAAACTGAGTGCAAACAGGGGGTAGTACTCATCCCAAAACAAAATTTGAAAGTTAGTCCATGAGAGTTTCTACTCATCATGCATATGGGTAGTAAGACTCCCCCAGTTCCTACTTGCTCCATGGAAAAGGCATGATGCCAGTGCAACCACCTAATCCATCAGGGTATGAAAAATCCTGAAGATAAAGTCCACAAACTCTAGAAAATCCTCTATTTCCTAGGGATCTAGCTTTCCATGGAACCTTAGTGAAATCAGGCACTGGAAATCACAGAGTGCACTAAAACAACATGTATCCTTATCCATAACAGCTAGTATAATCTTCTGGTCGATAGGGGGTGGTGATTCTACCTACTCACATGGAGGAAAATATCACAGAATAGACTCTAAACTAAATCCTCGTTTCTCATTGGATCGTTATCATGATCCAGAACTACTATCCTGTCTAGTTGTCATTGTGGTGGAATCCTAAAAGTTATCAAGACATACCACATTCAGATGAGAATATATATATATATATATATATAATGGGAAGATGAATCAAGAAGGATAGTCAAGAACTCAATCCTATATTATGCATGTACCATTGATCTCTAAACTAATGTCCCCATGTTCCAATTTCACAAGAAGGTACTCATGGTCCTAGTGAATTTATACATCAGCCGCCCATCTAAACACTGCGTTCCCGAGACTGAGATCTGCACTCGAGATGATTTGGAACTATTTCTCCAATCCCAATAAAATCCTAACAAGGATACTACTCCAGACCTTGTCTTAAAGAATAAACTCATTTAATAACAATCTATCTTTAATTGAACCAAGCCGGGGCTCAAGACGTAACTACCCCAAGCATAGCTCCATAGGCCAGGGGATGGAAACTGGTTCATAAGACATAACTAACAAGGGGAATCCTATGACTAAGTAAATGCATGAACTCAACAAACCATATCATTGAAAAAGTGAAGAGGAATTAAACTTAAAAGAATAATAAATATAAAGAAACAACCATGCATAAAAAACTCTAGATAGTATAAGAGCCCAATATTATAAACTGAAAATTAAAAGGAAAAAAATACCCAACCAACCAAAAATATGTCCTAACCTGAAAAAACTAAAAACTAAAACACTGAGAGATCCCATCATAATATATCCATGTTATGACCAACGTATGTGGTTCAAAGTACCGGGTATACCTAAACTCCTATGAAGTCACTTCTTACATGCCCATTATTTTCATAAGACATTCCACATGTGGGAAAATACCATGTAAGGGTGATTATATAAATACCAAGTAGGATTACCCAAAATATTATGGGGGAATAGTAAGAGATAAAACACGAATAGAATTACTCTAGGTGGTAAATAGGATGTAAAAAGTAGTGAAAGAGAATAGCTCAACCTAAACCAAGAGAGTGTAACCTCATCCAAACATAAGTGGATCAACATGATGTGCATATAAACTACACGTCGATCCTTTCCACCTATAATAGGAGAGTAGTCTCATCCATCCATGAGAAGATAAACATGAAAAGCATTTGGAATACCCTGCACATCTTCTCATATTATCGAAAGAGAGTAACCAAATAGAAATGAATGGATACTAGTTAATATATATATATATATATATATTATTAGTAAAATTAAGACTAAATAGAGATTAAGGGGATATCCATCTCACAACATATCATAATAATTAGAGACTCAAATAGTTCAAAAAGTACATCAATGATTCCCAACATATCACACATCTTCCTAGAATTAATTGTCAAAGTAAAACCACACATCTAAAAATCACCATAGAGTCATGGGAGCACAACTCCATGTAGAGGACCTTCACCATAATACATTTGAGGGGGGGGGGGGTTCTTATCTATAAGTATCCATAGAGTACATGTGTCTGTACTAATGGAAGGTTCCACTATAGTGACATGAGGACCTAGGACCTATTCAATATGGGATACACTAGGTAGGTAGTGGACCTATTCCCTAGCTAATGGTGGGTTCCACTCTATTGGTTGAGGACCAATGCCTTGGTCTGACATGGGGGTTCCACTATCGTCATCAATGAACCACACCCTATCTGATTTGGAGGTTCTACTCAGTAGGTATATGTTCCACACCAAAGATGATGGGGGGATCCACTCTAGATGTTGAGGATCTATGCCCTAGTGTGATAGGGGGTTCCACATTGGTCTTCAAGGACCCACACCCTATCTGATAGGGGGTTCCACTAGGTAAGTAAATGTAGAGGATCGACACCCATTCTGATGGGGGATTCCACACTATAAGTCAAGGACCTACGCCCTATCCAATAGGGTGGGGGTTCCCCTATGGTCATCGAGGACTAAAACCCTATCCGATAAGGGTTCCACTCGATAAGTAACTATATAGGACGCACACCCATACTGATGGGGGGTTACACTATATAGAAATCCTCTTCGGATGTTGCCTGATCACTTCTGTCATCGGGCACCGCCTCAAATAAGCGCCATTGTAGGAAAATTCCAAATTATATATCAAAATCAACAATGGATGTCAAAATCACTTTTTATATGAAAAAAACCAATGATAGGATACTCACAGACAAAAATCTGAGTTTAAACAAATATGATACCAAATATTGATGCTTCCTCAAAAGGAACCATGTAATACACAGTCTGTGAGGGACCGACATGATGTGTGGTCCCAATACACTACTTAGATGTGTCCCTAGATAAAACATGGATTCCAATCGATGTATAATTACATTCCATGTCACTAGACTACACAACATGTCCAAATTATCTGAGACTGGGTTGTGTCCATCGGTCTGTGTCGGAGTTCTTAACCTCATGTCCGTTTACTTTGGTAATCAATAGTGTGCTCCCACACAGGATATTAATCATGTGCTCCACCACATGGATCATACATCCAAGAATGAGGTACATTAAGTGTAGGGGGGATATACACAATTCTATATTTATAATCTTCCAAAACCCTAAGTTCCAAAGACAGGGGTCCACACATCACATGTTTATCAAGGTTCTCAACATGTAGTCGGGGTTTTTTCATAGGTTTCCTGATCCTCTCCCCACGCATTGAATATAACCGTTATTCTTAAAATCTATCCTCCTTTCCACCCTTGATTTTTTTCATCTAGTGTCGGATAGTGGGTTCAAAACCTTTGATGGCCAGAAACTCAAATCTTGTGTGATTCTGAGCATACTTGTATGTGCCTCTTGCATTGTGCTTAACTTGACCCTTAATCCCTCATTGATTCAATCCTCTATTTTCAAAAAGATCCTCCAAAACCCATAAAAATACTAGGTGTAACCTTTTATTTTATATTCATACCTTCTTCATGAAACTGTCATGATTCAGGGGATCCGATCGAGCTCGGTACTGCCAGGAAATGTCGAACCGGGATTGCAGGGGTCCTACCCGTGATGAACATGTTGAAATTATCGAGAAAGGCACCAGAAATTTTTTAAATGATATAATCCATGATTTATTGGACAGTATTCCACATCATGTATACTCAGGATTAGATAACAATTTAAATAACCATATTAATTGGTACATGGGTTCATGGTCAGACCATAATTGGCTCATATCGATAACAAGTATTGATATGCTCAATTAATTTAATAAAAGAGGGTGTAAAACAAAAAATTATGAGTCCGAAATGGATATTAAACCATTATTCATTGAATAATTTAACATTTCAAGATTTCATAGAACATTATTTCTTAAAAGTAATTCAATAACTTTCACTACACACAACACCGATTTCAAGCGCACCACAACTTACCAAACTAACAGTTCAAAAGTAGTTATGAATAATATTAACTAAAATTTGAACTTTATATAATACTTATAATTTTAGAATCCATATTATGAGTTTTTTAGGAAAAATGACAAAACATATTCATTTTTTCAGAAAAAAGAATTATTTTTCAAAAAAATGCAATTTTACCGCCTTTTAATGGAGAACCCTCTTTAAATCAAATATTTGAAACATTTATATATTAAATTTGAAAAAATAAACTTCTTCTTTAGAATCAGAACACAATAATTTAGTTTCAATAAATTTTTGGTGTTTTTCTGATAACTTTCATATTTGGGTGAATAGTGAAAAATACTATATTTTAACAGAAAACAAATTTTTTTAATTAAAATAATTTATTTTGTTAAATTATACATTTTAATGGCTTAGATTTATAAATAGATTATATTATTTCCATTAAATCCAATACTAACCATTGTAAGTAATTTCACTTTTAAATTGGACATAAACAAGTGTCAATCTTTTGATAATAATTAGTTCTTAAAAATATGTGTTTTTGTTTTGACAACGAGAATTAATTTTAAATTAATTAATGAAACATCTTTGTATTAAAATTGGTAAAATAGAATTCATTTTTTAATTCATAATATCAAAATTATCTTAGGGTGAATTTTTTATATTTTACCATAAACATTCAATTTTTGGCGAATAGTAAAAATAATAATGCAATATTGTTTTAAACCCAATTTTTATTTAAATAATTAATTATTTTATTTAAATTTATTTTAAGTCAAAATAGATACATAATAAAAATATTAGTTCGATGTAATTCATTGGAATGTTTTTTATAATAAAATTAGATGTATAAAATTTTATTGAACTTTTTACCATCTTTTACCCAACTTCTAAGAGCATTTGAAAATTTGTATAAAACTTAATTTTACCGATTCTGTGAGTTGAATTTCAAAAATCTGAGAGACATGATTAACCTCAGTATATAAAATGTGGTTCAATAAGATGAATATATTTTTCGGTGAATAGTACCTTTTGACTTTTATTTACCATAGTTAGATGTAAATAGGGTAATTAAGGGTAAAAATGATATTATAATTACCTTAACACATGCCCTAATTATATTGTATAAGTGTTATTAGACCAAAAACAACCTTAGGAATAAAATATGACTCCTTAGGTCCACTTGGATTATATTTGGACATTTATTATTATTTAATTTAAAGAAGAGTTAAAAGTGTAAAATTCAAGTTTTCATAACTAAAACATATTAATATAGAGTTATACATAAGATAAATTAGACTATAAATATTCATTATAAAGATAAAAAAATTTCACATATAATTGTATTTTATTTATAATTTTTAGACCTTAAATTTTTTAATTCATTTATGACACAATGATGATATAGTAATTACCTTATTAATGAAAGATTAAAATAATTGATAATATAAATATCAAAATAAATTTAATTTGAAACATTTTTTGAATTAAAATAATTTTATAGGTTAATATTAAATTTTAGGGTTGATTAGATAATTTATTTTCTAAGTGATAAGGTTTTTATGACTTTCAAAAAAATAAAATACCAAATAGTGTCAAAATTGACATAACTTAATTTCTAAATGAAATACTATATTATTGGTTGATATAATATTCATAAAAATATAAGGCTCATACAAAGGGATTAAATAATATTATATATGTCATTAATTAAACACTTGAGGTTCTCTTTGATGTTTATATAAATTTTACTAACCATATATTATAACAATAAAAGAAGACACAGTAAAAGTTAAATTATTTAACTTAGAGTTAAATTTAAAAGATAAGGTTAAAATGGCATCATAAACTTGTCTAAAACCTATTAGTTGAGAGGATTTTGACCCATAAACACTTTAGATTCTAAATAAATTAATTTGGATCCATTATAGACCGAATATTATTTTATTATAAAATAATATTTCAATCTTTTCTTAAGGTGCCCCTTACTCCTCTTATAAAACGGCACTCCCCCTTCTCTCAAATTCGCATCATCAAAGCCATTTGGATCGGAAAACCCCTAACTAAATATCCTTTCTACTGTACTTCATTCATCCTATGTGAATTAATTTAGTCATAAAGCCAACCTAAGGTTCCCATTTGATCAAATCAAAAGGAAGAACCTGAAGAATATGTAAATATTTCATCACCACTTTCAAGTTCTTTTCTTCTTCCATTTCTTCTTTCCTTGTTGTTTCCATTCTAAAATAATAACTCCAGTATATTCTATATACTATGATGTTATTATAAATATGGTGCAACTATATTCATTATTCTATCCATTCTTTTAATGACATGTCACCATACGTGTGTACGTACGACTTACCGTCTCCACGTTGTGGTGTAGTTGTTATTCAATACATTATTATTTGGATGGGTATAATAATGATGTATAATTGATGTAAATAATAAATATAAAGTAATAATTATTCAGTATATATGATATATAATCCAATTATATATGATTTCAATATCAAAATAATGATATTGTCGCTCGTGCGTACGTACAGATTACCGTCTCCATGAACACGATGAGATTCATTCCCCATCGTAACCATTCAAGACTAATTTTAATTTGATGATTAAAAAATAATGCTTAAAGATTTGATATCATTATGGATATGAATAAGAAACATCCCATTCATAACAAATATGACTCATGTAACAAAGAATATAAAGGAAAATGAATCAGTTAACACCTGAAACGATGATAATACTAAAATATCATTAACAAAGCATTATTAGAAGATCATATATGATATCATAATTATGTATATGGTTCTTGTATAATTTAATAACAATTATTTTACTATTATAAATGATGTTAATGTACCCCTGACCAAGGAAAAGTACAAGGTAAGGGTTAATTCTACAATCTCTTCATTATCCGAGGTTGTTAATATGTAATTATCTATTGGGACCTCTTTATCACCCACATACATGTTTATTAAAAATGTATTTAAAAACATTTTTAATATGGGTTAAAGTAATTTATACCCTTGTTTTACTATTTATAAAATGTTCTGAGAAGAATATTTTTGTCATTTTCCAAACAAGGTTCTTTACGACCTTTTCGACAAAGTAAAGGAAATAATGTTTTTCTAACTTATACAGCGGGTGTGGCTATTTTCCACTGTTATAACAGCGTCGAAGATTCCATTATAAGATTATAAGAATATTTTCAAAATAAATGTTTTCTTTATAATTATGTGACTCTTAAATGATTTCAAAATAGGAATAGATATTTCTCTCAAATAGTTTTGATTTCATCTATGTCAACATCCTTTGATAAATTTTATACTTGTTTGAAGTTGATTTATTAGATACAAATCTTCCATATTGTATTTAAGGTTTTGTGAGATGTTTGACTGTGGATGTGTTATTTTTATGCCATTAATAGTTTATGGTTAAAGTATTTACATTTTGTATGATAGTTTTAATATGAATGTTTATGTTATATTTCAACATTTTCGTAAGATGAATGTATTGGACTAGTATGTTTTGGGTTAAGGACCGATAAAAGTAATCCATATGGGTTAGGGTCCAGTTACAGCAGACCCTATGGGTTGGAGTCTGGTTATAGAGGCTCTTAGGGTTGGAGTCTAGTTATAGAGGCTCTCCGGGTTGGAGTCCGGTTACAAAGTCTCTCTGGGTTGGGGTTCGGTTACAGTTAGCCCCTAGGTCTTGGCACGAGGCCTTGACACAGAAATTAATGTCTGGTACTATACTTTCCCTTATTATGAAATTAGTACTTACATTTGATTATTCTAGTAGAAAAATATCTATGTGCATGATTATATGGTAATGTTTTATTTACTTTTTCTATATTATGTTCATGTTTATGTTTAAATGGCTATTGTTCTTATTACACATCTTACCTTAAAAGTATGTAGATTCCACTAAATAATTTACCCTTATTGAGAATCTGAGCTCACCCCTTTCTTATGTTTTATTTTCCTAGGATCCCAAGAAGTGTTTAATGTTTGAGATGCAGGGTTAATCTAAGAGAAAAATGGAATTATCAAAGGATTGTTTTTTGTGTTATATGTCAGAAAGCGTAATGTAACATTTATGTATGTAATCTATTTACCAAAACTGCTTAACTGATCGGTCTTTCAGGATTTGATTCCTGTAATCATTCCAATTTATTAAAATAATTCACAGACTCTGGGAATCTAGGGTTGGGGTGTTATAGTTGGTATCAGAGGAAGTTTATAAATAACCTTGGAAACTAGATTTAGATAAACTCTGATTAGTGCACATTACCCTAAGATAGAATTTAAGGATTAGCATAGAAGAACTTCATAGAATATTGGTAATGTAGATATTTTGTGAGTTTTCAAAGAAAATACATCTCTATATGGATACGTGTAGGTAGAGGAAGCTCTGGCATAGATGTACCTAGGGGTAAAACCTGAAAACACCACTTTGATCTAGGCTCGAATGGGAATTGGTGCACGACAACGAGCCTTGTTGCACTCTAGGTTACGACACTCCCGGGGGATATTCTTAGGATAAATCTCATTTTCTTTACAAATAATTATGAAGGATTTATGAGTATATAACTCCTGAAGGAAAATATTTTTATGATTACATAATATATCCATAAACTCTTCAATTTACATTAGGTATTTTACAAGTTAGGAATTATTCATTGGAATTCATAAAATGACATATTGTATGCCATTATATAGAAAAGGCACCTAGTAGAAGGAACGAAAACTCTAGAAATATGTATAATCCCAAGAGTAAGAAGGATCATATATTTCATGGTATTAAGCCAACATTTAGAAGGGAAATATTCTCCCATTTATTCTCAAAATATGAAGAAATAATATCATGTGTTAATAAGATAAGTAAATAATTCCCTTAGTCCTATGGATTTTAAGGGAAGCAAGAGAAGAAAAGGATGAAAGAGAGAAAGATGGATAAAGGGAAGATGAGAAAGAAGTATTTTCCCATAATTGATAAATGTGGAAAGAATCACCTTGGTAAATGCTTGAAGGTAATGGGAGTTTTTTATAAGTGTGGAGAAAAAGGACACCAAGTACATGATTTCAAGGGTCAGAAAGAGGTTTCAAATGTAAAATGCTTCATCTGCAAGGCATTGGGACACTATACGAATCAATGTTCTCATCATTAGAGTTTACCACAAATGATTCTATTGGATAATAATAAAGCTATGATACTACCTCAGATGAAGAATAATTACTAGTGTTCTTATATTGTTATTATATAATTATTTCATTTGAGTGTTGTATCAACAATATACTAGTTATATGAATTATAGAGATAAATAAGGATTTTACTACAATACTATTTTATTGAGGATTTGAGATTATGTGGTTCTAAGAAAAGATAATTAATAGTAAGCTACACTTTTTGGAAAATATATGGTTGAAGGAAAGGTAATCATTAATATGGTCTTGATAATGAGGTAGTGATTTTGGAATAAGAGATGGTTGATTTGGATAAATTATATTGGATATTCTTGACTTCCTTGGAACTGATTAATAGTTTGTTTATTTCATTATTGTTGGAATATTCAAAAAATTTTGAAATAAGAAATATATCCAGTATTATATAAAGAATAAGGGAGCATGAATGTAATCAATAAGGTTTTATGGTAATTTAGGGTGTTACCATGTTTTCAAAGAATACATGATGAAGTTGTTCACATGTTATTATGTGGCAAAAAAGATCTTCATTGTGTTTTACATCCTTATAAATTTTGGACTGAGAGTTTGGATAGAAGTATTTTGGATAAGTCTAAAAGTTGGAATCGATTAAGTTTAAAATTTGATATTGTAGTTAAGGTTATTTTTGGATTGTTATAAAAAGGACAACACAGAGGTCGAGTGACAACCAGTCGCGTCCGGCAAGGCCACGCGACTTGAACCTGCAACTGAAAGGTGACAAGGGTGCATCACCTAACACTGGCCTACGATATTTCCTAGATTGTAAAATGTAGTTTCTTTTTTAAAAGTTCTGATATGTGAATTATAAATTCATTATTTTTGTAACCCTATATGATTAGGATAAATAGAATGTTTTTTGAAATCTTTTGGAGTTAAAGATGAGTTTGTGGTAGGAATTAGTTGAAGGATGAAACTCTACTTTTCAAGTATATATATATTTAATTTTTTCCCTCTTATTATATGGATAAATTAATTCTTAAACTTTTGAGAAGGAATCTTAAAACGTGTTATCCTAATACCTTAAGTTTTGTTGAACCGATGGTATTTCAAATTATCATAGATTAATGGATTTGAGGCCCTCAATTTTACACTTGATTGTGATTGATGAACTTAATCACTCCTTATAAATATTTAGGTTTTTTTAAAATTATGTGTCTCTAATTTCCACCAATGTTCTTCTAATCGAGATCATAATTTGGTGGTGACACATTCATTTCCCTTTTCCTCTTATTAAGACTAAATTTTACTAACCCAATTTCCGATGTGGGTTTTCCTGCAAAGGATTTTTCTATTTTCAAACTTTTATTATTGAAGATCAATTTAAAATTTCAAGGACACAATTTATTGAAGGATGGAAGAATGTAACACCCCATGATTTCATAGTATGTTATTTCTTCAAAGCAATTCAATAACTTGCACTACACCCAACCCCGAGTTCAAGTGCCCTAAGACTTACCAAACTTGCTGTTCAAAAGTGGTTATGAATAGTATTAACTAAATTTTGAAATTTATATAATCCTTATAATATTAGAATCCATATTATTAGTTTCTTATAATAATTAAAGTACAAATTCTTTTTTTCAGATAAAATAAGTATTTATCAAAAAAATGCAATTTCACCGCCTTTTAATGGCGACCCATCTTTAAATCCAATATTTGATACTTGTATATATTCAATTTGATAAAATAAACTTCTTCTTTAGAACCAGGACATAAGAATTTAGTTTCAATAAATTTTTGGTGTTTTTATGATAACATTCATATTTGGGTGAATAGTAAAAAATACTATATTTTAACTGAAAACAACCTTTTTAATCAAAATAATTTATTATGTTAAATTATAAATTTTAATTGTTAGGAAGTATAAATGTATTATATTTTTAACATTTAATTCAATTCAGGTTATTTTATGTAATTTCACATTGAAATTGGACGTAAACAAGTGCCAATATTTTGGTATTTATTAGTTCTCAAAAATACGCTTTTCAATTTTGACAACGAGAATTAATTTTCAATTAATTAATGAAACATATATGTTTTTAAATTGGTAAAATATAATTCATTTTTGAATTTGTAATATCATAATTATCGTTGGGTAAAGTTTTGGTATTTTTGGAAAACTTTCAATTTTTTATGAATAGTGAAAAACCCTGCATTATTGTTTAAAAACCAGTTTTTATTTAAATAATTAATTATTTTATTTAAATTTATTTTATGTAAAAATATGTACATAATAAAAATATTAGTTCAATTTATTTCATTGGAATCGTTTTTATAATAAAATTTGATGAATAAAATTTTATTGAACTCTTAATCGTCTTTTACCCACCTTCTAGGAGCATTTGAAAATTTGTATAAAACATAATTTTTCTGCTTCTGTGAGTTGAATTTAAAAAATCAGAGAGACATGTTAAACCTCAGTAAGTAAAATGTGGTTTAATAAGATAAAAACGATTTTTGGTGAATAGTAACTTTTGTCTTTTATTTACCACAGTTAAAATTAAATAGGGTAATTTAGGGTAAAAATGATGTTATAATTACCTTAACACATGTCCAAATTATATTGGATAAATTTAATTAGGTGAAAACAACCTTAGGAATAAAATATGACCCTTTAGGTCTACTTGTATTAGATTAGGAAATTTATTATTATTTAATTTAAAGAAGAGTTAAAATTGTTAAATTCAAGTTTTCATAACTAAAACATTTTAATATAGGGTTATACATAGGATAAATTCGACTATAAATATTTGTTATAAATATAAACAGATATCCTACATAATGGTATTTTATTTATAATTTTTAGACATTTAATAGTTTAATTTATTTATGAAAAAATGATGATGCAGTAATTACCTTATTAAAGAATGATTAACAAAATTGATATTATAAATATCCAAATAAGTGTAATTTGAAACTTTTGATGAATTACACTAATTTTATAGGTATTTATGAAATTTTAGGGTTGATTAGATACATTTTTTTAGAAGTGATATGGTTGTTATGACTTTCACAAAAACAAAATACCAAATAGTGTCAAAGTTGACAGAAATTATTTTTTAAAACAAATACTATATTATTGGTTCATATAAAATTCTTAAAAATCTAAGGTTCAACCAAAGGGATTAAATAATATTATAAATGTCATTAATTAACCACTTGATGTTCTCTTGGATGTTTATAGTATGTTTATTAACCATATAGTATAAGAATACAAGAATACACAGTAAAAGTTAAATTATTTAACTTAGAGTTAAATCTAAAAGATATGGTTAAAATGGTAACCTAGACATGTATAAAACATATTGGTTGAGAGGATTTCGACCCATCCCCACTTTAACTTCTAAATAAATCAATTTGGAGCCTTTATAAACCGAATGTGATTTTATTTTAAAATAATATTTCAATCTTTTCCTAAGGTGACCCTCACCCTCTGATAAAATAGAACTCAACCTTCTCCCAAATTTACATCTTCAAAGAAATTTGGATTGGCAAACCCCTACCCAAATATCCTTTCAACTGTCCTAAATTCATCCTAGAGGCCTTCCTCTAACCATAAATCCAACCTAAGGATCCCTTTTGATCAAATCAAAAGAAAGAACCCGAAGAAGAGGTAAATATTTCACCACCTATTTCAAGTTCTTTTCTTCTTACACGTATTCTTTCCTTGTTGTTTACATTATAAAATAATAATTCTAGTAAATTCTATATACTGTGATGTTGTTATAAATATGGTACAACTATATTCATTATTCTTTACATACTTTGAATGACATGTCACCATACGTGCGTACGTATGGCTTACCGTCTCCATGTCATGGTGTAGTTGTTTTTAAATACATAATTATTTGGATGGGTATAATAATGATGTATAATTGATGTAAATAATAAATAAAAAATGATAATTATTCTTTATATATTATATACCATCCAATTATATACGATTTTAATATCAAAATAATGATATTGTCGCTCGTACGTACGTACAGATTATCGTTTTGACAAATGCGATGAAATTCATTCACCATCCTAACAATTCAAGACTAATTTTCATTTGATGATTAAAAATAATGTTTAAATATTTGATATCATTCTGGATATGAATTATTAACATCCTATCCATAACAAACATGACTCACATAACAATGAATATAAAGGAAAACAAATCACTTAAAACCTGAAATGACGATAATACAAAAATATCATTAATAAAGCATTATTACAAGATAATATATGATATCATAATGATGTATATGGTTATTGTATAATTTAATAACAATTTTTTAACTATTGTACAGAAGTTTAACTTACCCTCAACCAAGGAAAAATACAACGTAAGGGTTAATTCTACAATCTCTTTATGATCAATGGTTTTTTATACGTAATTATCTACATGGACCTCTTTATCATCCACATACATGTTTCCTTAAAATGTATTTCAAAACATTTTTACTATGGGTTAAATTGATTTATACCCTTGTTTTACATTTTATAAAATTGTTTGAAAAGAATATTTCCGTCATTTTGCAAACAAGGTACTTTATAACCTTTTAGACAAAGTTAAAGAAAGAATGTTTTTTTAACTTATACGGCAGGTGAGGATATTTTCTATCGTTATAACATCATCGAAGCTTACCTTACAAGCTTATAAGAATATTTTCAAAATAAATTTTTTCTTTATAATTTTGTGACTCTTAAATTATTTCAAAATAGAAAGAGATATTTCTCTCAAATAATTTTTATTTCATCGATGTCAACATCCTTTGATAAATTTTAAACTTGTTTGAAGTTGATTTATTATGATACAAATAGTCTATATTGTATTTAAGGTTTTGTGATATGTTTTATTATGGATGATTTTTTTTATTCCATTTATGGTTTATGGTTAAAGTATTTACATTTCGTATGCTAGTTTTAATATGAATGTTTATGTTGTATTTTAACCTTTTCTTAAGATGAATGTATTGGACTGGTATGTTCCGGGTTGGGGACCGGTAAAAGTAAGCCCTCTAGGTTGGGGTATGGTTACAGGAGACCCTCCGGGTTGGAGTCCGGTTACATAGGCTCTCCGGGTTAGAGTCCGGTTACAAAGGCTCTCTGGGTTAGAGTCCGAATACAGAGGCTCTCCGGGTTGGGGTCCGGTTACAGTTATACCCTAGGTCCTAGCATGAGGCTTTGACACAGTAATTAATGTCTGGTACTATACATTCCCTCATTATGAAATTAGTTGTTGTTTGTTATTATTTTACTAGTAGAATATCCATGTTCATGTTTATATGGTAATGTTTTATTTATTTTTTCCATATTATGTTCAAGTTTATGTTTAAAAGGCTATTGTTTTTATTAAACATCTTGCCTTAGAAGTTTATAGATTCCGATAAATTATTTACCCTTAGTGAGAATCTGAGCTCACACCTTTCTTATGTTTTATTTTCCTAGGTTCCCAAGAAGTGTATTATATTTGAGATGCAGGGTTAAACTAAAGGAACAATGGCATTATCAAATGATTTTTTTTGTGTTGTATGTTATAAAGTGTAATGTAACATTCATGTTTGTAATCTATTTTCCAAGACTTCTAAACTAATCATTCCTTCAGGACATGATTCCGTGTAATCATGAAAATGTATTAAAATAATGCATCAACTCTGGGAATCTAGGTTCGGGGCATTACAAATAAAACACTCTATAGATATTTAAGTAATTCATTTCATTCATTGTGCACCAATCTGCTCTGATCCAGTGCTTCTTCACCATCCTAGGAGATTCACCAATGGATAGAGGGGAAGAAGTTTCAGAATCCTCCCAAGGATTATGAGGATAATCATGGAGATTTTCCATAGAGATATACTTTCATTCCTTCAATGTTAAAATGAATGATTGAATTAAATAATTAATTAAATAATCCACTTAACATAAAACCAACTAATGATATTTTTGAACACCCAATGCTGGCCTATTTTTGGTCATGCATAGGGGAAAAACTATGTTCCGAACTCAATCGTGTGCTTAGATTTTTTATATGAGATTCTATTTAACATTAATCCCATTTTCTTTGAGAAACAACATTCATTCTATATATAATATATTTAATAATTTTATAAAATTAATTTTGGGTACATCCAACCTTGGAATTACATGTTTTCTCAGTGCCTAGAACTCGAAATATATTTAGAAATATTTTAAAGTCTTATATGGGAAAAAGAAAAAACAAGGGATATCTACAATGATATTCTAAAACAATTTTATTTTTTTCTTTAAATGTCCCATGAAAAAATAATCACAAGGAACTTTTCATTTGATTTCATCGAGACACATGTGATGCAGTTCTAGTTGAATATCACAATCCAACGAGTCCTGAAGAGATTGAAAGTCATATTTTGTATTCCCCTTGATATTTAGAACAATTTAAAGAAATATTTCACATATATTTTAATAAATGTTAATTAATTCTAAAAACTGATGTAAAAAATTGGTAGACTAATATATTAAATTAGAAAAATATAATTTTATTTTTTTAATTGTTAGGTGATTTAGTGTCAACATTCATCCTCTTTTTACATTTCATATAAACTTTCCTAATAAGAACTGAATTATTCTAGTTCAATAAGAAAACTAGTTCCTAACATATGTTTAGGTGTCTAAACTATGATAATAGTATTATAAAACTTAGAAAAAATCTTACATTATTTATGATCCATTGGCAATAATCATCGAGGTCCCATGAAACTGAAACTATGATAACCTTTATGTCTTTTCAATCATGTATTACTCATACATATAGAAAATGATATTTTTCCATTTGTTCTCCAACAAAACAACATTTAATAAGTAGGTAAATTATTTAAAATCCATAAGAGGGAATCCCACATCTGAAATATTTTTTTAAGAAGCATCGAATATGTGCACACCCATATCCAAAAGCTTATTCAAATCTCATAATAAAAGTTTTGATTAGATGCCTATATCATTTCTAGTATCAAAATTTCCAAATATTATCATACTCAAAAAATTTAATGTTTTTTTTCATAAACATCCATGTAGTATGATTATAAACATGAATAAAAATAGGTCACGTGCTATCAACAATAATAATCTAACAAGACAAATCCAAACCATCCCATGATAGACCTTACTTGAAATTATACAACTTAAATGAAAAATAAGGTTGGTGTAAATAAAATAACCACCATGCTAATATATTTGATGGATAAACCATCTAAAAATTATCTTTAATTATCTTTGCATCATTATATCACATATTTTTTAATATTTCTATAGACATGAATTGATTTTGAAGCGTGAGAATCAATGGAAAGTGCCACATAACTTTCTGTGGCACACAAGATGGTGTTCTATATGAAATTTCGTTCTATCGAGATGCACCAAATTATTTATAGTCATTAAGGGATTTTATTTTCTCCCAAAATAAACTATAATATTTTAGATAATAATAAATTTTATCAGCATAAAATTCAAGATTCTTAACTACTTCCATTCCTTATAATGATTTGAACGAATATCTACTCCATTATGAAGAAGTTCCTTCAAAAAGGTAATAATATAATCAATGGAGGTATTATAAATTCCATAGATCTTTTTTCCATGATATAACTACATTAAAAATTATAAATTTTTCATTTTAGTGCATTCCTGATATACATGAATTTTGGAATCATCCCTTATTTTTTTCACTCTCTCAAAATCATCATATTTACTCATTTCCCCATGTGTATTGATATCATTGTATTATTTCAACAGAATCTCTTTTTATCATGATGATTCATAAATTAAAACCGATCAAATATCAAATTCTTCATACCAATTATTTATTTCCAATCATGATCTATAGAAGATTGACTCATCTCTCTATTGTGATATAAAACCTAATAGTTTATATGTGATAAAAATTTTGTTATATGGTAGCTAACTTATTCAGAACATAACCATGGTCTTCCAACACAATTATAACATAGCCACTATATACCGAATTTTTATAAATAATTTTTAAATTTAAAATATAAAAAATATCCAAATTATTTTGAAATTTAGTTGAAATCTGATTTGTATGATACATCCATCTTCATGCATTATATTATAGGAAAAAAATTTATATTCATTTTAAATTATTAAAGAATATTTTAAAAATATTTACATCCACGTTTAGTAAAAAAGTCATCACATCATACTTTTATCTATAAAAACAAAGAATAAGAGAAATAACATATTATAGTTGTGATGCCTACAAATAACGAACCAAAGCGGGTATCCCTAAAATTGAAAAATTCAATATCATGGTGGAAAAAATGAATAACATTGAGACACTAAAAAGTGTTACACATGTTTTTAACATGAAGATTCATTTAATAGGATCCAAAAAAGAAAAAACCATAATTTCATGAAAACAAATTCATACTTTACAAATGATCACAATACATTGAAAATACAAAATAAATTCCAGATATATATATTAGAAGATGATAGGGAAAGTTTATTCTTTGGAAAATTTAATCTATAATTTATTTCTTTGAAATCCCATCCTATCTAGATAATGATTGGTATTTTTAATATTTAAGTAAAATTGAATGGAATTCCCAAACCAGACACATTAGAAATACACTAATGATTTCATCCATTCTTTAAGAGTGATAATTGAATGATATTTCTTCCAAAATTTAGGTCCTCCCAACTTATGTTCTTCCCTAAAGAGAGATACATTACTTTCCTTGAATAAGACAGCGATTCCACCCTTCCTGGGTTGTGAAAAACACATAGAGTCATTAATTACCTGTGGGATCAATTCATTAAAAAGTTAAAAACATAGCCCCCAAATCAATAAATATCCAATTAAGTAGTATAGGATAATGAAAATATAAGGATTATACCTTAAAAAAAGATATATGATAATCAATTAAATAAGTAAAACACTAAATTGATGCTATGAAGTAAAAACTACTTGGGAATTAAAATAACAAATATTTATAATGACTTAAGATAATAATGGAAGAAAGGAAAAATTTTATGATACATATAATAAATAGGTTCATGTGATATGTATTGAAAAATATTGATGTATTACTCTTATTTTCAATGTAATTGTTTATATTCAACACCTTGTCCAAGTGATTACTCTCACTCTCTCCTAAATTCCCCTTTTAAAGGTCATATACTTCAGTTTATTAGTGAGAATAGAAATGAAAAACCATTTTTAAATATAGAACATATCATACCCAATAGTTTTAGTGAATGTATTATTCTAGTAACTAAATTATTGAACAATCCCTTAAGAAAAACTCAATGGTAGTGTAATTAACAATATGGTATAGAGGTAGGTAAGATAATTGAATGAGAAACCAACATGAATTGTATAAAGATCCATAGAAACACTAGTACAATCCCCCTTTAAATACATGTTAAGAAGAAATAATGAACACCCTCTCTTGATATATATGATAGGGTGATGAATAAATGAAATAAAACATATATAATATATTATAGAGAATAAATATGGTGTCTTTAATCCATATAGCATAAATAAATATCCAATGAATTATTTGTTACATTATTTCAAAGGATAATATGGAAAAATTATCAAGGATTTACAACCATTAAAAAAATAAGGATCATTTATACCCAAAGTAATGATTTACGAAATAATTAAATTCTCATTATTGGGTTTACTTATCATAATTATAATAATAAACCTCAATAACTCAAGCCTTATATATTTCCAAAGATAATTTTTTTTATTTTATCCAGAATCCCACCTTAAGACCCTTTCTCGTTTATCAATAAACATGATGATAATTATTTTAACATGCCTATATTATTATAAATTTGAACATTTACCTCATGGTTAATAGATATGAAATTATTTCAATAAATTCATAGATATTGTATTTTTTATTTTCATGTTGACTGGAGCTTCATGACATGATCAAAAACTATAGAATGACATATGCATGGCCATCCATGCATCATGATGAATCTATTTACTTCATGGAATTAATTAAAACTCATAATTTCTATAATTTAAAAACATAAAATAGAAATTACTATATCTATATTTAATTAGTATAATAACAAGAATGTCTAAGATCAAACACAAGATGACATAGATAAAAAGGAAAATAATAATCAGAGAAGTGAAGAAAGATTCAGAACTAAATAATATGATCTTGAATAATATTTTAATCAATAAATTTTTGAATATATAAAGATCTCAAGAAGATATGGGAATCAGATGGTTACTCAGGTGAGGAAAATTAGGATAGGGATCATGGGTGAATGGGGGGGGGGGGGGAGGTAGGGGTCGATGGGTTTGTGAAAATCTATACCAATAGTTTTTAAAAAATCATTGATATAACCCAAAATATACCCATTAGTTCAAAAAAACCATTGATATAGATTTTTATATACCAATAGTTTCAATAAAACATTAGTATATTATAAATCCATGAACACTATACCAATGGTTCATGTAAACTTTTGTCATAGAGGCATGAGGATAACCCCACTTTAAAGTAGTAAAATGTAAAAAAATAAATTATAAAAACCTTATAAAATATTTAAAAATGCGAGGGAAAACTTTTTTGAGACTTAATATACCTAAAAATACCCCAAAACTAGTTATTTCTAAACTTGGGATCCATTTAACTTGGAATATTTTCATGACATTATTAAAATATAAAGGGTGATTCCAAAAGGCACCTTTTACTCTCTTATAAAAGAGGTTCACTTAAACCCTTTAAAAAACCCACATATCCTTATAATTACTACATTAAACTTTTAAATTTAACTATACCTATAACTCTATAAAACACACATAAGCCCCTGGTCACTCATAGTTATCCTATGAACTTTAATTTCAAGGGAACATCCAATGAAAAATCAAGTCTCCAATATATGTATTATCTTTGTCATAAGTTTTTATTCTTAATATTACTCTTATAAACATGTTATCATTATAATAACTTAATGAATTTCGTACCATTAGTATACTTATATGTTTTTATATAAATGGTGAAACACTAATTTATTCATTTCTATCCACATATAAAAATAATGGAACTTTAATCGTGCATGTGGTTAGACTACCACCTCCATGAAGAATCATTTTATTCAATTTTACTCTATTTTTTTAATCATTTAATAATATTAAAAACTATTTAAAAACTATGTAAACATAAAAATAATATCATTATGATTCTTTCATATTCATATTATGTCAAAGGAAACACCTCCTTAACCATACACACCAAACAAGTTAAATAATGTGTAAGTTTGAGTCAATTTAATCACCTATATGAACGATGGTTTACAATATTAGTTAGGATAAATCTAAGAAAAAGAAAACTAATATAATTATAATCTAATAATAAATTATTGATTTATATATCATCCTATAAATAATATATTAAGTAGACAACATACTATTAATGTATGATTTTCTTTTACTAAAATCACTGAAATAAGCCGTTATCAATTATAGTTTCAGATTATATAAATAAAAAATATACGGAATGATATAATTTTTTTAAATAAATATAAGTTATATATTAAATAATAATAAAAAATATATCAATATTTAACATTGTATGAAATTATGGGTAATGATATAAAAATCATTAAACATGCTAAAACAGTAAATGTTATTAACAACTGATGATTATAATACACTATAACTAATTAATTTACCCACGATAAAAAAATCATAATAAGGATTATAAAGGTAAATAATTAATAGTAAGGTTATTAAATAGAATACAATTTTATTTATATAAGATAATATTAAGTTAGTTATGTTTGAGCTCAACCCTTTCTTATGTTTTCATTTCACAAGGTTAAAAAGATAAATGTAATTTGTGGGAATTCAAGAAGGGAGTTTCGAGAAGTTTGATCATGCAGAAAAGATTTTAGATGAGAATTTTTACGTAGTTAGTCTCTATGATACTAAACATTTTTTTTCTTGTTTTATGTTACTATTTTTTAGATATATCATTTAAATCATGATATTAATTTAATATTTAAGTCATGTTTTATATGGACCACTATAGGGTTAGAGGTGTATTTTACCCCAGCACTCTGGATCTCACTGCAAGAACACCGCCTTCCCTTCTTAAATTTCCCCCCTTACATCCTACACATCATGCATCCCAACTCACCCTTACCATTTGTTTATTTTTTGCATCAAACACCTAGTTTATCCCCTAATTTTATTTTAATTTTTTTTCTCGTGAATCAAATTTTCACACCTCCATCTCCCAATTATATTAAACACATCCTACATTTTTTTCTATACAATAACTTCATAAATTTATTTATTTAAATTATAATTATTTTTTCCTATTCACTTTTTGATATATTTTATGACAAAAATATCATCCAAAAAAACTAAACAACCACTTTTATTAAATTCAAATAATAATAATCATGATAATAACCACTCATTTTTTGTCTATTTTTCTCAAAATTAATAATAATATCACCACAATTATTATTTTTATTATTATTTTAGCATCCCAAAAATATTTAAACACAAAAAAATAGGTATCAATTCAAACAAATCTACAATATTTTTTAAATTTAAATCAATCACATTTATTTTATTTAAGTAAAAATCATAGATTTTTTTTAAATACAAAAACAAAAGAAATTAAAATACCTGCAAAAGTATTCTTATTGTCATAGAGAACCATCTCAGGCCATTGAACTGATTGTCCACATACGAGACAAATATTAATAAAACAAAACCCAATGTACTCACCAACATAGGAGTTTCTAAATTAAAATATATATACACTAAACATATTGGAAACCAAACCAATTTCTTAAAAATAAATATATTATCAAGACACATATTCCTTCCAATTATAATAATCTAATCACCTATTTTAATAAATCATTAACCACTAACACCACATATTAGTTTTTAAAAAATTAAAACATTTCAATTTATAATTAATATTCATTCAAATATTTTCATCCTTCACCACCAACCAAACAAGTTTTGAAACACAATTACCATCTTTTATATATAATGAATACTTTATAAACACCAAAAAATAAAAATATAAATAATAGTTCAAATCCAAAAAATAATACCTCATCAAATAATTTTTTCATTATTTAAAAGTAGCACAAAAAATATTACATGAAAATGACTCAAAAAATTATAAAAATACTTTAAGTTCTTCTCAATACATAATGGATTAATTAATAACAAATAAACATTAAAACTGAATTAATGTTTATCCATAAAAGGCCTTAATTAATAAAAATCCTCATTTAATTCCCATTTCAAAAACATTTTCATCCATAATAAAACAAGGACTTATTAATCCAATATCAATTTCAAAAACCTTAATCCAAAAAAACATAATCAACACTTACCAAAATCACATGCCATATGATTGATTTATAAATATACAGTAATAAAAATAATAATTTTATTAATCATGAATGGAATATTTCATAATCTATTCCCCAAAATAAAACATTACCTTCATTGTTTTTTCAAAATTACGATCAATACACTCTAATTCCATAAAAATACACTATTAATGATACTCATTAAAGTCACATTGTCAAATATTATGAACAACAAAACCCATTCAGTTTATTCATAATTTACCACACCATCTAATAAAACAAAAAAAAAATAACGCCATTTATGTTTAAAAACAACACCAAAATACATTAAATTCTCAATTTTAATGTAAAAAAACATTTTTTAGAAAGAATTTAACCCAAGTTTTAATAAACTATTACCAAAATAACCCATTTCACTTGGACTCACTTTATTAATAAAAAATTTCTTTCACTTATTGATTTCTAAAAATTCGTACTTTCATCATAATTATCATAACATATGATACAAACAAACAAATCACACTCATCATAAAAGTGAAAAAAGATTAAAAACAACATGCTTAATCTACACAAAACTTTTCATTTCAATACACCATTCCACACATTAACATCATTATGTTTCACAAAAAAAACAGCATAATTTAAAATGAATTAAATACCCATTTTAATTATTTTTATTTACCCATTAGACACTTAATATCCACTTAAATCAACAATATGGTCTTGAATTTATTCTAAAAACTTTTAAATACTCATTTAACACACCTTTAATCATTAATATTTTTAATTCTCATTCCAATTTTCCCCCATATTCAAAATATCACAACTTATAATATACCCCAAAAATATTCAATGAAAACATTTGTTAGACAATCATTTTCACCCAAGCCTCATTATTCTCATAATATAGTAATAAAAAATGTATTTACATCATGTCTACAACACAAGAATTATCATACATGTTTTTGATTTATAATGATTAAAAAATCATTAGCATGCTTTGAAAATAACAAAAATAAGGAATATCATTAAAAAATATTATAAAAAATATATTAAATTTAAACTAACATTCTCATCATAAAAATAAGTAGGACTTTAACAACATGATGAATCATATTATATCACTCCATTCCATCATTCTCTTTACTAGAACTAAATAAGTTAAATTTTTTCCTTTTCTAAATTAATCAATTTTTTTCATCGCTATTTCTTGGAATACTATCATATAATGGTAATTAAATCATTAATAAAACATCTACATGCATAAAAATGATATAGTTTCAAAAATAAATTCAAAAAACCTTCATGTTAAACACAAATCAATATTCTTTAACTAATCAAGTATCAAATCCATCACATTTCCCTTTAACAATGAACATCATTTTTCTTTCATGATGATTAATACAATTATTAATCATTTAATCTAATAGACTAACCTTTTAACATATTCCATAATATCTCATTATTCCTATACTTATTTTTGATAAAAATAATATATTTAAAGATATATAATTTAATCCATTAGACTCACTAGAATATTCATTTTCATATTTATGAGAATCTTCTATAATAGTTTATTTTTCCAATAAAGTTTCAATTAATATTAATATTTTAAAATATAATGATTATAAGGATTTATCAAAATCACAAAACAATCAACAAAAAATTTTTTGCAATCCAAATATCATCTAATATTATCAAATTCCCATTTAACATTGTCTTAAAAAAAATTTAGTCATTTTAGAATTTAATCGACACACCATCATATTATTTTTCAAAAAAAAATCGAACACAATTAATTTTATTTTACTTTAGAATAAAAAAGTAAATCCCTAATATTAATACGAATAATTTAAAATAATTGATAAAATAATGAAATAAAAAGTAACACCATTATGAGATTCATGGACTATGTGCATATTCAGTAACCCATGAACCCTACCCACGAAACTCATGGGTTCCCCTTTCAATGTATTTCAATATAGAAGTGTACCCATATAAAAAGGGTAAATCAAACCCATAAATAAAATTATAAAATCATGGTATCCCATAGAAACTCAAGGTTCGATACTAAAAGCCTTATACAAACACTTCTTGGTATATATCTATTGAGTTTTGATATCTCTATATCCCTTCTACCAAGACTACCCAAATATAAGAAATGAAACAGGGATATAAATATATTCTTTTAATGAACTATCATGGGTTAACCTAACATGCCACCCAAATTGGATTTCCACAAGGCCCTAAGCACAATGTCGATCATTATGGGATTAAAACATGAACCTAGGTACCAAAACAAAAACATTGGGAATGAATTTACCCTTAATAACCAAATTATAGTGACACATATTCCAAAAAAAATCTATCATGATATTTATATAAGTTGAATATCCTTGCACAAAAAATAAATTGTTTCTAAACAATGTAAATGTAATGGCCTGGACTCTCTTGGTATATTAATTTGTCAATTTCTAAGTGTTGGGGTGTCCTAGATACCATTGGTGAGTTAGGAGGATGTGAGAGTCAGTGGTAATGTGTCACTATGGTGTCACCTATACGTGCCACTGATTAGTCTCACTGATCTCAGTGTCTTAATGATTGGTATAACATATTAGTTTCACCAATTGGTATCACTGATTGGTTTTAACCACCAGTCTCACCGATCAGTGTCCCACTGATTGGTCTCACTGATCAGTTTCACCCATCTATCTCACCGATCAGTTTCACCCATCAGTCCCAATAATAAGTGTCTCACCGATGAAATTCACCTGATCGGTTTCACTGATCCACTTCACCCAATCAGCTTCACCTGATCTGTTTCACTGATCAGATTCACCCGATCAGCTTCAAAGATCAGTTTCCCTAAGCAGCTTCACCCTATCAGTTTAAATAACCAGCTTCACCCGACCAGCTTCAGATGATCAGTTTCATTGATCGTATTCATAGATCGGTTTCACTAATTTGTTTCACCTGATCAGCTTCACCCGATTGATTTCACTGATTAGCTTCACCAGATCAGCTTCCCCCAATTGGTTTCACTGATCAGTTTCACCCAATCACCCGATCAGTTTCACATGATCAATTTCACTGATCAGCTTCACCCGATTAGCTTCACTAAATGAGGTTCACTGATCTGCATCACCCGATCAGGTTTACTGATCATCTTCAACTGATCATCTTCCATCGATTAGCTCCACTGATTGGTTTCACTGATCAGTCTCACTGATCGACCACAGATGGGTGTCGGGGTTTCCTTCCCCATTTTTTTATAACTCCACTTTTAAGTCTTTTTAACCTCTTAAACTAGTTGAAGGTTGTTTTTAAAGCCCAGAAATGATATGTAAAATCCCCCAAGATATGAGAGACCCTTGAATTACTTAAACGTGTGGATTTTTCCTCAGTGTAACTTTTTTTACCGTACTTTTTAGCTCTACTCCTATTATGTGGGGTTTCCCCATTTAATGGAAACCCTTTAACTCATAGCCATTATCGCCACCTCTCCGAGGAGAATTTTTAAATAAAAATTAATTCCATCATGTGTAACCACCCAACCCCATAGATAAACCATGATCTGCATTTAAATCTGTTCTAGATTTCAAAACCAGTAACTCTAGGATCTCTCCTTTTATCGCACGAATTATATTTCTTCTTATGGGTTAGTATCGTTTCCTTTACTTGGTTTGTTTGGAGTCCCTATGCATGAGGATATTTGTGTGCTAGTGATGGATCCTTTTCTACTCACTGTTGGAGTCCTTGGAGTTCTTCCCCTACAAGTAGAACATCCCCAGATCTTGGTGTGAGGAAGAAAACATTGATCATTAATAATCCACGTAGTGATTATTCCTTTATCTCTCTTTACTATGCATCATGCGGGGTGGGTATGATGATGTTCCCTCATTATGTAGATGAAACCAAATTTAACAAAGATAATAAATGAACATTTAAAGAATGAAGGGGGTGGGTTATGATGATGTTGCGGTGTTATACCTTTGTTGTTATATTATAAATTTTATAAACTTTTTTCACTAAAATTTGTTGACATTGGTGGTCCTTCCTTGTTACCTAATATCCTCTGTTTTTCGGGTTAATCTTGTGATTGAATGGATCTGACATGTAAAATGGTTAATCATGTAAACTCAGTTGATTAAATGGATTCCCAATGAACAATAATCCTTGTGTGATCAAACTTATTAACCAAATGAAAATAAGGAACTTAATGAATGGGTTGGTCAAATCTGAAAAAAACATCCTTGCTCTATTCTGGTGATATGTGTAGTGGCTCTACTTGATGCCGCGTGGGGAGATGTGAATGAGGATGATATCCCCTATTGTTGTGTTATCGGTTATGGACCAAAGCCTAAGGCTATGTAGGTTTGTACAATGTGTCTTGGTTTGTTTCCAGTTCATCTAGCGATCCCACATATCCCTTTTGTTGTTGTGACTTTACAATAGAGCCAGGTGTGAAAGCTTAAATTACTGCTTGGCTATTTTTCCTTCCCTGTATTGTGGATATTCCTACTAGTTTCCTGGTAGTAAAGAATTATTTAAAGGGAATCACTTTAATATGATAATAATAATGGGTTTAATTGGGAATTGTTTTCCTAGAATGAGTTGTGTTCTGGTTGTGGCTGTTTTTCTTTTGTATAAATGAATAGTAATAAGGGTGTTTGTGTATGGGTTGGTTTTGGAACCCTTATGTTTGGATGATTTCTTGTTTACCAATATGTATAAATTTGGTTTTTTTTCTTATTCAAACCCCACCCAAGTTGAGCACTTCATGTTGAACACCCCCATTTCATGGGGGAGTGTGTTTTTCCCAACATCTAATTGGGTGGATAGATATTAGCTATTTTCTACTCCATCTCTAAAGTATCCCAAGACTCTTTGGGTAGGCTGTGATGGCATGTGGTGCATTTTTAGCCCAAGACTCTCTACACAGGGTATTTTGTGGTTGTTAACCCAGGTGTGCATGGGCATGTTTGTTTACTAAGTGTCTTCGGGATGAGGCCCAAGTGTCTTCGGGCATGGTGGTAGTTGTTTTGGGCTAGGTGTCTGTGGGAATGGTTACGTATGGTTGTGGTGGCCTAGGTTTTTTGCAGGTAGGATACGTGGTTGTGGTGGGCCATAAGGTTATTGTTGGGGTGGTAGTGGCACTGCAATGAAAATGGCGGGGAGGTCCAATGTGTAGATTTATTAAATAACCAGTGGGGAAGCAGTGTGGGGTACCCAAATGTCGAGGTACTATTACTATTACTTTACCTAACATGCGTTATTTGGGAAGTGTTCCTTAGTAAGGTTGGGAGGATAGTTTCTTTGCTAGGTGTTTTGGTTCTTTCTATGTTCTCATGGGGCATTAGATTATCTCCCCACTTGTGCATGAGAGCTTTTGGATGAACCTACTGAGTATATAAGTATACTCACCCAATGTATATTAAACTGCTTTCAGGTTTCCTGGAGGACATTGGGGACCATGAAGGACCATACTAGTTCAGACGTTAGGACAATTTCTGTTGCTTTTTTCTTTTTTTGGTACTTTCCCTTTGGATTTTTTCTTTTACTTTTATGGGTTTATATTTGAACATTCATATGGGAATGGGTTTTGGATTTACTTTTATCTTCATTTTTGGAGGTTTTTGGGTTTTTACCATCGTATCTCCTGGTCTTACTAAATAAAAATGTTAATGCCTTCCATATTATATGTGATTATATACCCTTGGTGATAGTCACCACTCTGGGGCCTATTGAAGGAGGGACTCAGGGGTCATTATCTCTCCTTCAACATGAGGAAGGAAGGTTTTGGTAGTTTTTTATCACTTCCCTCATCTTAGTGAAGGTGGATCGTTATAGAATGGTATCAGAGGCAATGGTTGGGAGATTTGATGGAGCTAGATGTTAGGAACATTAAGTATTTCATGGGATAGTAGGGAAATGGTGTTAGGAAACCTTGGTGCGTGAAATAGGCCAGGGAAGACTGGATAAGACACTAGATTATAGGGCCCCACCATGATCCGATGTATGGAATCTGGACCTATCGAACAACCAAGTGAGGCTGCGATGATTTCAGGGTAGATACCCTAGGAAAGGTACATGCATCATAATGACTTTTTTTTCATTTGTGTTATAGGTTTTCTGGGAATTTAAATAAATTACATGTTTATGAAAAATTTAAAAGAAATATTCTACACTACTCAGGCTTAGGAATTCCCTGTTTACCTTGAAACTATGTCACCAAGACGATGAAAATGAGCAGTGAGGGCGATCGAGGCCCAAGAGGCTAATATAACTAATTATTGGATGACTGATTGAGAGGATGAGGATGACGAGTGGAAGAATATTCCTCATCCCTTTAATTAGAAGACCCTTAGGAGGCACAAGGGAAGCGTCTCAGACATGAATACTAAAAGACAGATTGAGGAGTTGGTGATAGCTTTCAGCTTGATCTGGGATTCTATTGAGTTATAGGGTCCATTGACAGTTAGTTAGATGAGAGGAGAATTACATCAGTGGTGGAAACTCTTCCGTGGAGAGAGGATAGAGAGTGAGATTTTGTAGGCTAACCTCGAGAAGGAGTTCCAGGTAGAAGTCGTTTCTTCTATGATGAATGATGAGAAGAGGCAGGAACTACTCTCCCATTTCCATGGGGGTATGTCAGTGAGGGAGCGACAGATCAAGATCAAGGATATTCATTGTTTTACTCTGGTCCTTTTTCTGGATGAGGAGTCTCAGGTGAGATGTTTAGAGGAGACACCCCGACCTTCTCTTCAGTATGCTGTTACTCCCTTCACCTTACCGACGTACTTAGAGGTCCAAAAGAAGGACGAAGTGGTGGAGAGGGTGCACACATTGGGATGTGTGCCATGAGAGGGGATCCAGTTGAGATAGATTAAGGGGAAGTTCGTCAGAAGCAGGTTTCTAGCATCAAGGCTTTCTAGGTTTTGACCAGTGGGGAGAAGGCCCCACCATTTCTAGTTTTAATCTCCCAATCCTCTCCCTTTCTTTGCAGGCCTAGGACCGAGGTGATTCATCTATGGTAACTGTGAGAACATTCTAATTCAATGCCCGGACCAAGTCCAATATAGTGGGGTGGGTATGTTCAGAACCCACTTCAGTAGCAACAGTTTTCAGCCAGGCCCTTTCAGCAGTAGGGACAGCGAGCTCCCGCTCCTCCGAGAGCAGACATTGTAGGAGGAGGATGACCTCAGGGCGCTCCTTAGGGACCTTGACTAGGGTTTGGTTGGGGAGGCAGCCAATATCCAATGGGAAGAGAATATGTGTGTGGGTAGTTTCATGCAATAGAGGGAGCAGTTCAAGTAGGGACGAAAGTTGTTCACGGTACGATCAGCTTGTTTAGCACTCTTGCATGCACTTTGTTTGATTCAGGAGCTTCTCACTCCTTTTTTATACCAAGTCTTGATCATGCCTTGGGCCCAGATATAGAGATACTCTCGATTCCCCTGTGGGTTCCCGGTGTAGCGGAAGCGAATTGGTGGGTTTTCCCAACTTTAATTTTAGCGTTAAACAACATTCAATCCGAGATCCATCACGATAATAAAACGCCAGATCTTCGGAATAGAACATAGAACGAAAAGAAAGAGAAGGGTCCTAGAACCATCGAGAGGCTCATCATATGTTGTTTATAATTAATTTAATTAATTGACAATAATTACCTTGATGGAATTATTTCTTTCTTGATGTTTTCTGGTCATGTTTTGATGTGATTTATCATTGCGTCATAGAATCCAAGTGTAGAATTCTCCTAGCGGTGATCCACATGTGCACAATGTATCTTTGGATGTCGCCAAATGAATCAATATGTGCTAGAATGGAGAAGCCTTTTCTTTCATTGTACACCTTATATTTCCTTGTTCCGATGGTGGAGGATCTCTCTCGGTCATGAAAGAATACTTGGAGGAAGAATTTATCTCATCCTTGAGAGAATTTTTCTGGAATTGTTGTGCACAATGATTCATGGAAAAGTGTTGGGGTTGTGAGGATATTTATAATCAGGTTTGAGGTTATAGAGTTTTGACAATAAATAAACGCATTACGTATTTTATTTATTATATTAACTCTTATTGAAAACCCCCTTGTCGAATTATTAATTCCATTGACATGCACCGACGCTGATTATAATAAATATCATTTAATAAAACAATATTATTTCCTCAAAATCCCGACTAGAAAAACCACATGGCATGTAATCATTAATACACGACATTTAATTTTTTTCATTTCATTTCCAAATGAAAACTATATGGCGTGTACATTCAATGTACACAGAGTGTATATCTTGTTTTTCATTTTATACTTCCTCTAACATTAAAATTTTTTTGGCTTCCTTGAATAATAATTAAACCACATACGGGAATCATCTTTATTCTACTTGAGATACTTGGATACACTTAGTGTGTGACCCTCTAGGTCTCTTTCTCATTGGCATTCTGTGGACTTGCCTAAAGTCCAAGATTACTATCTAGCAACGGTTAAAGGCACCCAAGGGAAATAATTTGATGCTGCATTGACGTGTCACCTCATATGAACGCTTAACGTGTAATTTAATCCCTTTGTCTTGATATCTCTAATCAAGTGGGTTGCATGCTAGTGCCATCAACCCATGTGCTCGATTATTCTTTTTTTCACTTCCCGGAATTGAACTCGTCCATACCTTTCCATGGTCATGGATTTATTTAGGCTATATCAATTCCATCAATGGGCCTAAGATATCTACTTCAATTATGGAACGGAAGGAAAAAATCCTTTCTCACATTATCTATTAATGCAGTATCACTCATGACGCACCCAACACATCCTACCTCACTGCAAATAGTGTGTCGTCACAATTTTTGTCAATACATCTAAGTGCGTGAGTTGTAATACACATTAATAATAATCTTATAGTCGAAGGACCAATACACACGTCCATAGATAGGAACATCCAATGACACTATGAAATGTGGTTTTCCTACTGGCGGGTCTCGTTCTCATAATATCCTCTAGATAATACCAAGGGAACACACCATGACAAGGTGCCTCAAAGTTTTATGAGTCCTCACCCCTAATGGCCTGTAGTATTTTTTTCCCTCAAATAAAACCATCTGGCCGTAGAACATATATTCAAGAATAGTGTTATGGCACTTCCAGGTTCTCATCATAGAAGGGATCCGCTATGACACTTTAATGAAACATTTTTCCTTAGGAAATTATAACATGAATTGTCACGTATATGAAAAATAAAGATGTGAAAAGGTATTTATAAATTAATAAAGTAAAAAATAGTTTGTTATAGGATAATAACTGTAACAGACTCCCACTTGGACTAGAGCCAACTGCTAACAACCTTTAACCCACAAGCTCTCACATGATATTCATGTTTCTGCTGAGATAAGCCTTTAGTCATGGGGTACGCCAAGTTCTCTTCCGTGGACACTCTATTCACTACTAATTCACCCATTTGATAGAAATACCTCAAGAGGTGATATATCCAGAGTATGTGATTTGTCCATTGATGTGACCTTGGTTCCTTTGCAAGAGCCACCGCTGCAGTATTATCATAATACAACGTGATATGATCTTTATTGCTAGGCACCACATCATGCTCCTGGATAAAGTTACAAATCTAGAAGGCTTCCTTGGCTGCATCAGAACCTGCTATATATTCAGACTCCACTATAGAATCAGCGACAACTGGCTACTTTCAACTCTTCCAGCACACAGCTCCTCCATTGAGACAGAAAATATATCCAGATTGTGACCTTCAGATCATTCTGATCTATCTGAAAAGTAGCATCAGCATACCCTCTGATGACAATTTCTTCATCTCCTCCATACACCAAGATCATATCCTTAGTTCTTCTCTAATACTTAAGGATAGTCTTAACAACAGTCCAGTGCTGTCCTCCAGGATCTGCTTGATATCTGCCTACCATGCATAGTTCTTAGGCAACATCAAGCCTAGTATATAACATGACATACATGATGGATCCTATATCCAAAGTGTATGAGATCTTATTAATTATATTTTTCTCTTGTTGTGTCTAAGGATATATTTTCTTAGAAATATGTAGGCCATGTGACACTAGAACCAATCCCCTATTGGATTGTTCCATACTAAATCTCTTTAGTATCTGGTTATTGTATATCCCCTGACTTAGTCCAAGCATCCTATTAGATCTATCATGAATGATCATGATCCCTAGAATTTAGGCTGCTTCACCCAAGTCCTTCATGAAGAAACACTATTTCAACCAGTCCTTAACTGACTATAAGACTGGTACATCATTTCCAATAAGCAATATGTTGTATACATATACTACAAGGATAATGATCACATACCCATTAAACCGCTTGTAAACACATGGCTCACATTCGTTCATAATGAAACCAAATTCCTTTATAGCTTCATAAAATTGAATTTTCCATGACTTGGATGCTATCTTTAATCCATAAATGGATTTTTGCAACTTGCAAACCTGTTTGGATTCAGCTGGTATCACAAAACCTTCTGGTTGTGTCATATAGACATCTTCCTCAAGGTTACTATTAAGGACTGCTATTTTGACATCCATTTTCTGAATCTCGTATTCATGGTAAGATGCAATGGAATGTATGATTATTATGGATTTAAACATGGAAACTAGAGAGAAGGATTCATCATATTCAATTTCTTGATGATTTCTGAATCCTTTAGCCACTAGCCTTGCTTTATGGGTGCTAACTTGACCTTCCATGTCCATTTTTATCCTTAATACCAATTTTAATCCAATAGGATTTACATCAACTTAATCATCGACCAAAACCCAAACATGGTTCTAATACATGGAATCCATCTCAAAAAATCATAACTTCTAGCCATCTTGTAGCTTCTGAGCTTTCTACTACTTCCTTGTAGGATATAGGTTCATCATTGTCCAATAATAATGATTCACCATCCTTAGTCACTAGGAAACCAAATCTCTATGGTTCCCTTACCTCTCTCGAGCTCTTACGCAGTACTTGTGTTTCTGGAACCTCATCCATGGGGACCTTTGGAACTTGGTCTTGTACCTACTCCTGTGTATCTTAAACACCAACTTCATCAAAGTCAATCTTGCTCCCACTATACCTTTTAAAGATGTGCTCCCTCTTAAGATAAACAACTTGTCTGGTAATAATTACTTTCTTGTCTTGAGGGTTATATAGGTAATATCATTTTTTTCCTTTGGATATCCTATAAAGATACACCTCATGCCCCATGGTTCTAGTTTTTTGCCTGAGAAGGCCTTAAAAAATTCATCGCATCCCCACACACTTGTATACAACAAAATGGGTTTCTTTCCATTCCAAAACATGGGGGTAATTCCATTTTACACCTTATTTGGAACTCAGTTTAATGTGTATTTGTTAGTTTGTAATGCATATCCCCAATAATATAATGGAAGATATGCATGAATCATCATCGACCTCACCATTCCCAAAAAGGCACAATTCCCTCTTTCACTAACACCATTCTACTATAGTGTATAAGGAGGAGTGAGATGAGATAGAATCCCAGACTCCTGTAGAATATCATGAACTCCTGGTTCAGATATTCTACACCTCGATCTAATCTAAGTTTCTTTATCTTCTTACCAAGATCATTCTCTACTTCATTCTTGAATTCCATAAATTCCCTTAAGGCTTCTAACGTATATCTCATTAAGTAGACATAACCATATATACTCAAATCATCAGTAAAGTTAATGAAGTGGGAATATCCACCTCTAGCATCTACTAAAAATGGTCCACACACATCCGTGTGAACCAATCCTAGAAGCTCTATATCCCTTTCTCCTTGCCCACCGAAGGGAAGATTGGTCATTTTTCCTTGTAAACAAGCATGTCATCTATCAAGTGGTTTTAGCTTAGTAGAGTCCAAATAACCATCTTGGCAGAGCTTTATCAAGCGTTTCTCATTTACATGACTGAGACGGTGATGCCACAATTGGGTGATGTATGAGTCATGTGAGTTTGTTTCATTATCGATTTCCAACACTTGGTTTTCATAATATAATACATACAAATTATTATTTAAATGTTCCATACCATAACATACATTGTTCTTATAAAAGAGACAACCCTTATTTTGAAACATGAAAATAAATCCACCCATATCCAAACAAGATACAGAAATTATATTCTTGGTAACACTAGGCATATAATAATAGTTATATAAAACCAAAATCATCCTAGTTGGCAATGAGAGGTGGTAATCACCAATAGCCAATGCAGCTAGCCTTATTCCATTGGCAGATCAAAGATCCACCTATCATATGTCAATCTTTCTAAATCTACTTGGTTGCTGCATTTGAATATAGACGTGATCCCCAAAATCTGTATCTAATACCCAATGTGTAGAAATGGAAAGATTACACTCGATAATGAATGTACCTTTAGCGTCCCCATGCTTCTGAGTGTAGTTCCTCTTCTAGTGGCCTTGTTTTCCACAAGAAAAACATACTGCCTCTTGTTCCATGTCGTGCTTCTAGATCTTCCACTTCTTGGAGGGACATTTCTCGGGGGCTTCAGACTATTTATAAGTCATTGTCCCCTTTTCAATGTCCTTCCTTTTCTTATTCACCATAAGGACTGGAGGTTTGGCACACCCCATGTCCTTATCTACCTAGCTAATTAAGGTCAGATGTTCCGATATACTCTTCTCATTTTTTTCTCATGTTATAATTGATAATGAAGCTACAAAAGGTCTTAGGAAGTGATAATAGGATGAGATCTATATGCAACTCATTTAGGAATTTAATCCATAAGATGTCCAAATGTTCAATGTAGCTTATATTCTTGACTACATGAGGCCCAGCTGGCACAAACTCTCCAAGCTTAGTTGTAAAAAAATCATTGGAGATCTCATATATCTCTTGTCTCGCCTTCTTTTGGTAGAAATCTTTAAGGTGAGACATCTTGGTATACGCATCCATGTTTTATTGTTTCTTCAAGAGCTCATTAGACATGGACGATAGTATGAAACACTGGACATATGTGGCACCATCCATATGATTCACATAGAGAGATATTTCTTCATTACTGGCCTCTTTCCCAGGTGCAATTGGAACAGACTCTTCCAACACATACAATTTCCTCTCATGGTAAAGGATGACACGTAAATGCCTATGCCACTCTTGGAAATTGGTGTCAGTGAGAAGGTTTTCCTTCTTGAGTAGGGTTCACAATGATATGTTTGAAGTCATTTTTCTTTTCATTTATACAAATTAAGATGATCAAAGGTTTTGGTACTTTATAAAATTGAGACAAATAAATAAATTAATACTTATTAGTCACCCACTATTTTATCGAAATACAATAGCCCTCACCATTGACTTTGGAATATTCTGTTGCATGAATATTCTAGTGGGAAGGATCCATATTTACCTTCGCACTACCCCAACTAGGGTTGGTTTAAAAACTTGAAGGGTTTTAGGTAGGCATTCCAAATGCAAAATACATTAACTCCCATCTCCTTGATCTGCTGACTGGACTCCCCAATCATGAAATCCTTTTATTTTGGATTTCCTCAACCTTTGCCTCTTGGTCACACCAAGTCCTACAATGGTTGTCAAACCTTGATGCCAACCGAGTCAAGTCAACCCAAAACCTTGAATTAGAATTCTCGATAATTGAAATCACCCCAATTAGGGTTGGTCAAGCACTTTGAACTATGGTTCGATTCTAACCAAGATTATGGAAGGATATAACGACTTAATATTTCTTTGAGGGATTTTATCCTTATACATAAACTTCTATTATATTATCTTTGATTACAAACTTGTTAATGTTAACTGGGATATAATTAAGTGATTAAGCATGTCTAAGATAATATTTACACATAAGACATTATTATTTTAGTTCTATCTTTCAGGCTTGTTTAATTCATTAATTGTGTGATCGTGACAACAAACCCATAATAAATAAACCACGCAACTAACAGAAATAAAATAAATTGTATGATCATGAGCTTGTTCTATTGGTTAGTTTACCTAGCGGTTGATAAACTATCCCAATACCTAGGGGAGAAACACCTGGAACCTTTCGGGTTCGTGTTTACAGCTTTCCACCTATCCACCTTTTTATATCCTTGGATTGGTTTCACCTTGGATCTTAACTTGATTTTCCTCCACTAGCTTGGGAGCTCCATCCATTACACATGCATTTATATCAAATCTAGGTGAGGTGTAAAAGGGTTTTTACATAAAATAATCCCAGGAAGTGCATGCCCTACATGTTAATGAGGAGAATACTCAAAGGCCAATAAATTTAATTTAAATAAATAAATTAAAAGAAACCATTCACATACAATGGTCTTGGTCTAGCTCATGATCATCCATACATGCAATGATATTTATATATAAATAAAACTAGTGTTTAATTCTTTAATCATTCTTGCTTAAGATAAATCACGCTCGAATCAATTAATTATCTTTAATTAATCAATACTTTTATATTAAACCCTTTTCTGAATTTCCTTGAGATTCTCATCCGTCATGTGAGGGAACTCACACGGGCTCACCTCTCGGCCCCCAACCTCCATGGCCTAGGGATTGATGGTCTCTATACCCGACTCTCCCCCAATGACAGGGGAGGGTCTTCCGACGCCAAACGATGGAGGTCGACTTACATCCTTTCCCCCTTATCGAATCCTGAGTGCCTTCCTCCATTTCCTCATATTTCTCTTAGTCCGAAGGTTCCGAAGCTATTAAATAGAGCCCCACAATTGTCGATCTCAAATCTATAGTTCACGAATGCATCTGCCTTGTTGCATCAGACACTTATTTCAAGGTTCAAACACCAGCGGCCATCGGTCGATGCTTTCGATCTCTTCGTCTTTGGTTCCTGGAATTTACAAGAGCGCACGACAGTAGGGCTCCTCAACTCCAAACACAACATGATTAGGTTCGACTCAGAGGAAGATTTGATATGGGCTTGGTTGTCGGATCCTCGAATCTGCAATGGATCTCGATTTATCCTATTCAAATGGTCATATGACTTTCATATGAAACATGATGCTTTTACAATGTCCGTTTGGGTAAGCCTTCTTGAACTACCGATACCTTTTCAAAATCCATTGATCCCATATATGCTTGGTAACCTCATGGGTCATTATTTATGCTCGGATAGTAGGACGGGGGTTGTCTGTCATCTGATTTCTCCCAGAATATGTGTTGAAGTTGATATGTCTAAGCCACCTGTAGAGTTCTTTTGGGTTGCCATAGGTGAAGAGTTTCATCATAAGCAGTTTTTGGTCTTTGAATCCTGGTATTAATTCTGTCCCCGATATAAGAAAATGGGTCATCATATGGAGGATTGTAGGTGTGAGAATATGATGCGGAAGAAATTTGTTTTGAGTGCTAAGCAGACAATCTTGGTCCTAGGTGAAACAACCGATGTTAGCAGTAATCCATTGGTGTTCAGTGGGTCAAGTACTAAATCCCCTGATCGACCTCTCAACTAGTAAGCGGACTTGGGGGAAGCAGTCCAGGGGGTGTCAAATCCCGAGCACATGCTTCAGGAACCAATGGTTTCAGACATTTTTGGCAGATTGAAGAGTGAACTGGGTGTGGGGAATTCTACAAATTCTTTGATGTCTAAGGGTGCTGTAGTGACTTCAGGTGATAGAGTGACATGAGCATCTGTTTCAATTGCAAGTGTGGATCATTCGGACTCTCCGAATCAAGGAGAAGATGCCCGAACTGGAAATAAAGATTTATCTGCTGGGGAATTCCATGTGGAGGATGTGGGAATCCTCTGGACACCTCTGGCTGTTTCTTTCGCAGAGGCAGTCCATTTAGGAAAAGTTATCTCTGATGAAGTCTAGGAAGTGGTCCTTTTGGACTCAATCAGGTTAATCCCTAGAATGAAGGTGGTTGATATCCAACTAGTTAACCGTTTTGAAGGTTTGGCTAATGATGATCTGGTGCAGGAGTTAGAAACATTCTCAACTAGGTCGGAAGAGAAGAAAGCCCATGCAAATGAGTCCAATGATGAGCATTCCAGCCAGTTAGCTGGTGATTCAGATGAAGATGGACATGGCAGTAGAATCCCAAGCCCAAGAAAAAGCAAGAGCTGTAGGGGTGTCTGTAAAGAGAGGAAGGACTACTCATATTTTCCCCTACCTATGGAGACTAGATCCGCTAAGAAGTTTAAAGCTAAGCTAGTGGGAAACAAACCCAAGGATGTCTGCCAAAAGGCGGAACCCATCATAGGGCATGAAAAATCTTTGGAATTGCTAATGGACTCAGGAGAGGAGATTCTTGATTCCATTCTGACAATTAATGCTACTGATGAAGATGCCAAGAGAATGATGAGTAGGTTATTAAAGGTATCACCTAATGAGGAGCAGTTTTCTTGGATCTACAAGCATGATCTTATAATGATAAGAGGGTTTAATGATGGTAAGATCAATGTAGAGGAGTACATCCAGTCCTGGTACAAGCTGGTGTTAATGTTTTAAGATCTTTTAAAGGATGGACTAGACACACAGGTAAACACTATATCCTGGAAGTTATTTAGGGATTTAAAATCTGGTAGGCTTAATTTGTTCTTTAATGAATCTGCTATTTCTTTTTGTGTTTGAACTATGGGTTTCTCACATTCTCCTCAAAAGTTTTTGATAATAAAAAATCTAATTTTCATTCAGTCATCCATCATTATTTTAAACGAATAAATTCATTTAAAATTATCATTGTACATAACTTGTACATTAGAGGCATCTCGGGGAATTCCAGTTCACTACGCAGATGTTAAATTAAACACACATATATAAAACACCTACCGCGTGTTGTGAATCAGCTTTACACCTACACTATGGTACACGTCTCAGGGGTTTGTATAATATAACAATAAGTTTTAATAAATCTGCATAATTTGGATAAGTACATGGCGTGTAGTTCCAACTGCATAGCGTATACTTTTTTTCACCATCCATCGGAAGTACACGCCCGAGGACATGGCGTGTAGATGTACTTCGGAAATTTTCAGAGTGCATGGCATGTTCAGTGGGACACACACTGTTTAGTATCCGCGTTAAATGGTTTCTAGCCGGGAAAGCCGTGTATGGGATACATGGTCGAACCCTAACCCAAAGGAACTACACATCGTGTTCAGTGGACCACACAACTTGTAATCCAGAAACTGTGTGCCCCCTATTCCTGGTCAACACATGGTGTCATTTATGAGTTAGGTAAACTCCAATACACAACATGATTTGTCAGACCAATCCGATACATTGAACCTAGACTACACGGCATGTACTTCCGAATACACACAGTGTATTCTTGTGTTGTACGGCCAAGAATGTTTGTCACCTCTAGATGAGATTCTCTATTTTATTTTAATCAATGATAAAAGAAAAATTTGTTTCTGTAAGGTGAACGAGAAACGAGAGAGGAGGAATAGATCTCGAGATTCAAATTTATAGAATGATCAACATGAATTGAAACAACTAAATTTTTAAATGCGTAAATCACCAACGAAAAACTAAATAATTACAATCAATGATATGACTTCTCCGATACAACTTGTAGGTTACGAGTGCAACAGAAGCACGTTGGTGGGTTTGCCCAACTTTAATTTTAGCATTAAACAATGTTCAATCCGAGATCCGTCACAATTATAAAACACCGGATCTTCGGAATAGAACATAGATTGAAAATAAAGAGAAGGGAACTGAAACCATCGAGAGGATCATCATATGTTGGTTATAATTAATTTAATTAATTGAAAAGAATTACCTTGATGTAATTCTTTCTTCTTTGATGTTTTTCGGTCATGTATTGATGTGATTCATCATTGTGTCATAGAATCCAAGTGTAGACTTCCTCTAGCAGTGATCCATATGTGCACCGTGTATCCCTAGATGTCGGAAAAGTAATCTCCGGGTGCTATCTTGGATAAGCCTTTGATTTCATTGTCCACCTTAGATCGCCTTGATCCGATGGAGGAGGATCTCACTCGATCTTGAGAGAATTCTTGGAGGAAGGATTTCTCTTAGACTTGAGAGAATATTTCCAGAATTTTTGTGCACAACGATTCATGGAAAAGTGATGGGGTTGTGAGGATATTTATAATCGGGTATGAGGTTATTGAGTTATGACAACAAATAAACACATTACGTGTTTTATTTATTTCATTAACTCTTATAGAAAACCCCCATGTTGAATCATTAATTCTTTGACAGGCAGCCATGCTGATTATAATCAATATAATTTAATAAAACAATATTATTTCTAATAAATCTCGATGAGAAAAACTAAACGGCGTGTAATCATTAATACCCGGCATGTACTTGTTTTTCATTTCCTTTCCAAAATTAAAACTACACGCTGTGTACATTCAATGTACATGGTGTGTATATCTTGTTTTCCATTTTATTCTTCCTCTAACATTAAAACGATTTAGTCTTCCTTGAATAATTATTAAACCACATACGGGAATAATATTTATTCTACTTGAGATACTTGGATACACTTAGTGTGTGACCCTCTAGGCCTTTTTATCGTTAGTATTAGGTGGGATTGCCTAAATACCAAGATTACTGTCTAGAAATGGGTCAAGGAACCCACGAGAAATAAGTTTATGTTTCATTGACGTGTCACCTCAGAAAAATGCTTACTGTGCAATTTAATCCCTTTGTCTCGATATCTCTAGTCAAGCGGGGTGCGTGCTAGTGCCATCAACCCATGTGCTCGAATATTCCTTCTTTGACTTCTCGGAATTGAACTCTTCCATACCATACCATGGCCATGGATTTATTTAGGCTATATCAATTCCATCAAATGGCCTGAGATATCTACTTCCGTTATGGAATATAAGGGACACATACTTTCTCGCATTATTTATTAATGTAGTATCACTCGCGACGCACCCAACGTATCCTACCTCGCTGCGAACAGTGTGTCGTCAGAATTTTCATCAATATATCTTAGTGAGCCAGTTGTAATACCCATTAATAATAATCATAAAGTATAAGGACCAATACACACGTTCGTAGATAGGAACATCCAATGACACTATAAAATGTGGATTTCCTATTGGCTGGTCTCGTTCTCATAATATCCTCCTAGATATTACCAAGGGAGCACACTAGGAGAAGGTGCCTCAAATATTTATAAGTCCTCACCCCTAATGGCCTGTATTTGTTGTGTCCCTCAAATAACTTAATCCGGACAAAGAACATATATTCAAGAACAATGTGATGGCACTTTCAGGTTCTTATCATAACAGGGATCTACTATGAACCTTTAATGCAACAGTTGTACTTAGGAAATTATCACATGCATTGTCACGTAGAAAAACCAAGATGTGATAGGGTATTTATTAATGAATAAAGTAAAATGTAGTTGGTTCCAGGACACCAAAGCCAACAGACTCCCACTTGGACTAGATCCAAATGCTAACTACCTTTAACCTGCTAGCTCTCACATGATATTCATGCTTCTACTAAGATTGGCCTTTAGTCATGGGGTCTACCACGTTCTCTTATATGGACACTCTACTCATTGAAACATCACCCCTTCGATTAAAATCCCTCACGAGGTGATACTTATGGCATATGTTCTTTTTCCATTGATGTGACCTTAGTTCTTTTGTAAGAGCCACCGCTGCAGTATTATCACAATACAACATGATAGGATCTTTACTTCCAGGCAATACATCAAGCTCCCGAAAAAAGTTCTGAATCCCGAAGGATTCCTTGGATACATCAGAAGATTCTATATATTTAGACTCCACTGTAGAATCGGTGAAAAATAACTACTTTGAACTCTTCCAGTTCACTGCTGCTCCATTGAGATAGAAAACAAATCCATATTGTGAATTCAGATCGTTCTGATCTATCTCAAAACTAGCATTAGCATACCCTCTGAAGACAAGTTCTTAGTCTCCTCCATACACCAGAAACATATCCTTAGTTCTTCTCATATACTTAAGGATAGTCTTAACAGCAGTCCAATGTTGTTCTCCTGGATCTGCTTGATATCTTCCTACCATGCTCAGTGCATAGACAACATCAAGCCTGGTACACAACATGGTATACATGATTGATCCTATAGCCGAAGCGTATGGGATCTTACTCATTCTATCTTTCTATTTTTGTTTCTTAGGACACATTTTTTAGAAAGATGTAGGCCATGTGAGACTGGAACCAATCCCCTCTTTGATTGTTCCACACTAAATATCTTTAGTATCTGGTCAATGTATGTACCTTGAGTTAGTCCAAGCAGCCTGTTGGATCTATCACGAATGATCTTGATCCCAAGAATGTAGGCTGCTTCTCCCAAGCACTTCACGGAGAAACACTTGTTCAGCCATTCCTTAATTGACTGTAAGAATGGTACATCATTTCCAATAAGCAATATGCTGTCAACACATACAAATAGGATAACGATCACATTACAATTAAATCGCTTTTAAACACATGTCTCACATTCATTCTTAATGAAACCAAATTCCTTTATGGCTTCATAAAATCGAATGTTCCATGACCTAGATGCTTGATTTATTCCATAAATGGATTTATACAACTCGAAAACCTGTTTGGCTTCACCTGGTGTCACATACCCTTCTGGTTGTGTCATATAGACATATTATTGAACGTTCCCATTAAGGAATTCTCTTTTGAAATCCATTTTCCAAATCTATTATTCATGGTAAAATGCTATGGAATGTATAATTATTATGGATTTAAACATGGAAACTGGTGAGAAGGTTTCATCATAGTAAATTCCTTGATGTTGTCTGAATCCTTTAGCCACTATCCTTGCTTTATAGGTGCTAACATGACCTTCCATGTCTAGTTTTCTCTTGAATACCCATTTTCATCCAACATGCTTTACATCAACTAGCTCATCGAGCCGATCCCAGACTTGGTTCTGATACATGGAATCCATCTCAGAATTCATAGATTATAGCCATCTTGTAGCTTCTAAGCTTTCTACTGATTCCTTATAGGAGATAGGTTCATCATTGTCCAACAATAATGATTCACCATCCCCGGTAACTAGGAAACCAAATCTCTCTCTTTTCCTTTCCTCTCTTGTGCTCCTACGTAGTACTGGTGTTTTTGGAACCCCTACCCTGGGGACCTGTGGAACTTGTTCCTGTACCAACTCCTGTGTATCTTGAGCATCAACTTCAACGAGTTCAATCTTTCTCCTACCATCCCTTTTGAGGATGTGCTCCCTCTCAAGAAATATGACTTGTTTGGTGACAATCACTTTCTTTTCTTGAGGGTTATATATGTAATATCCATTTGTTTCCTTAGGATATCCTTTAAAAATACACCTCATTCCTGGGGTGCTAGTTTGTTGCCTGAGAAGGCCTTAACAAATTCCTCGCATCCCCATACATGTGTATGATACAAAATGGGTTTCTTTCTGTTCCATAAATCAAATGGAATTCCATTTTCCACCTTAGTTGGTACTCAGTTTAATGTGTATGCTGCAGTTTGTAATGCATATCCCCCAAAATGATTATGAAAGATCTGCATGACTCATAATTGACCTCACCATGTCCAATAAGGTTCAGTTCCTCCTTTCACTAACACTATTCTAATATGGTGTATAAGGAGGAGTGAGCTAAGAGAGAATCCCATACTCACCTAGAAGATCAATGAACTCTTGGTTTAGATATTCTCCACCTTGATCTGATCAAATTTTATCCATATTCTTACCAAGATGATTCTCTATTTCATTCTTGAATTCCTTAAATATCTCTAAGGCTTCTGACTTATACCTCATTAAGTAGACATATCCATATCTTCTCAAATCATCAGTAAAAGTAATGATGTTAGAATATCCACCTCTAGCTTCTCCTGAAAATGGTCCACACACATCTGTGTGCACCAAGCTTAGAAGCTCTATGGCCCTTTCACCTTTTCCACTGAAGGGCGTCTTGGTCATTTTTCCTTGTAAACAATAATGACATATATCAAGTGGTTTTAGCTCAGTAGAGTCCAAATAACCATCTTGGCAGAGATTTTTCAAGCACTTCTCATTTACATGACCGAGAAGGTGATTCCACAACTGGGTTATATATGAGTCATGCGAGTTTGTTTCATTATCAATTCCCAACACTTGGTTTTTGTAAGTTAATACATACAAACCATTATTTAAATGTTCTATACCATAACATACGCTGTTCTTATAAAAGAGACAACCCTTATTTCCAAACATGAAAATTAATCCATCCATATCCAAAAAAGATACATAAATTAAGTTCTTGGTAACACTAGGAACATTATAACAGTTATGTAAAACCAAAATCATCCTAGTTGGCAATGAGAGGTGGTAATCACCAATAGCCAACGCAGCCAGTCTTACACCATTGGAAGATCAAAGATCCCCCTATCCTCTAGAAATATTTCTAAATATAATTGGTTGTTGCATTTTAATACAAACGTGAGCCCCACAAGCTATATCTAATACCCAATGTGTAGAAATGGAAAGATTACACTCGATAACGAACACACCTTTATCATCCCCATGCTTCTGAGTGGAGTTCCTCTTCTTGTGGCCCTTCTTGCCACATGAAAAACATACTGCCTCCCATTCCTTGCCCAACCTCTAGATCTTCCCCTTATTGGAGGGACGATGCTTGGGGGCTTTGGACCGTTTATAAGTCTTTGGCCCCTTTTCCTTGTCCTTCCTTTTCTTATTCACCATAAGGAATGCGGGTTTGTCACACCCCATGTCCTTATCTACCTGGCGAATTATGGTCAGATGTTCCGATAGACTCTTTACATTGTTTCTCATGTTATAATTGACAATAAAGCTAGAGAAGGTCTTGAGCAGTGATAATAGGATGAGATCTGTACGAAACTCATTCGGGAATTTAATCTCTAAGATGTCTAGATGTTCAATGTATCTATATTATTGACTACATGAGGCCCATCTGGCACAGACTCTCCAATATTATTTGTAAAAAAAGAATTTGAGATCTCATATCTCTCTTGTCTCTCCTTCTATTGGTAGAGATACTAAAGGTGAGACATCATGCTATACACTTCCATGGTTTCATGTTGCATTAAGAGATCATTTGACATGGACGATAACATGAAACACTGGACATATTTGGCAACATCATTTTGTTTCTCATAGAGAGATATTTTTTCATCACTGGACTCTTTCCAAGGAGGAACTGGAACATTCTCTTCTAGCACATACAATTTCTTCTCATCATGAAGGATGACGCGTAAACGCCTATGCCACTCTTGGAAATTGGTCTTAGTGAGAAGGTTTTCCTTCTTTAGTATGGTTCACAATGATATGTTTGAAGTCATTTTTCTTTTTGTTTCTACAAATTAAGATGGGCAAAGGTTTTAGTACTTTATAAAACTGAGACAAATAAATAAATTAATACTTATTAGTCTCCCACTATTATATCAAAATCCAATAGCACTCACCATTGACTTTAGAATATTTTGTTTCCCAAATATTCTAGTGGCAAGGATCCGTATTTCCCTTTGCACTACCCCAACTTGGGTTGGTCAAGAAACTTGAAGGGTTTTAGGTAGGCATTCCAAATTCCAACCTCATTAACTTGCAGCTCCTTGGTCCACTAAGTAGACTCCCCAGTCCTGAAATCCTTTTATTTTAGATTTCCTCAACCTTTTCCTCTTTGTCACACCAAGTCCAACTATGGTAGTCAACCCATGATGTGAACCATTCCATGTCAACCCAAAACCTTGAATTAGAATTCCATGATAATTGAAAGCACCCCAATTAGGGTTGGTCAAGCACTTCGAACTATGGTTTGATTCTAACCAATATTAGGGAAGGCTATACTGACTTAATATTTCTTTGAGGGATTTTATCCTTATGCGTAAATTTTTTTTATTTTATCCTTGATTACATGCTTGTTAATATTAAGTGGGATATACTTAAGTGATTAACCATGTCTAAGATAATATTTATGCTTAATCTGGTCTTATTTTAGTTCTATCATTCATGCTTGTTTAATTCATTAATTGTGTGATGGCGACAACACACCCACAAAAAATAAACCATGCAACTGACATAAATAAAATAAATGGTATGATCATGGGATTTTCCTGTTGGTTAATTTTCCTGGAAGCTGCTAAACTAACCCATGACCTAGGGGAGAAACACATGGAACCTTTTGGGTTTGTTTTTACAGCTTTCCACCTGTCCACCTTTATATCTCCTTGGATTGGTTTCATTTTGGATACTGACTTGACCTGCCTCCACTAGATTGGGAGCTCCATCCATTACATATGCATTTATCTCCCACACAGGTGAGGGGTAAAATAGGTTTTTAAATAAAATAATTCTTGGTCGTGCATGCCCTAAATATTAAAGAGGAGAAGGCTCATAGGCGAACAAATTTAATTTAAATAAATTATTTAAAAGAAACCAATCACATACCAAGGTCTTGGTCTAGCTTATGGTCATCCATACATGCAACGATATTTAGGAATAAATAAAACTAGCATTCAATTATTTAATCGTTCTTGATTAAGATAAATCACACTCAAATCAATTAATTATCTTTAATTAATTAATCCTTTCATCTTAAACCCTTTTGTGAATTTCCTTGAGATTCTCATCCTTCATAACTTTAAACATATAAATTCATTCAAAATTATCTTTTTACGTAACTTGTACCTTCGAGGAATCCTGGTGAATTCATGTTCATTACACAAATGTTAAATTAAACGCATATATATAAAACACCTATCACGTGTTGTGACTCAGCTTTACACCTACACTATGGTACAAGTCTCAATGTTTTATATAATATAATAATAAATTTTAATAAATCTGCGTAATTTGGATGAGTACACGGCATGTAGTTCCGACTACATGGCATGTACTTTTGTTCATTGTCCATCCGAAGTACATGTCTGGGGACATGGTGTGTAGATGTACTTTTGAAATTTTCAGAGTACATGGTGTGTTTAGTGGGACACACGCCGTGTAGTATCCACGTTACACAGTTTCCAGCCAGGAATTCAATGTATGGGCTACACGGTCCAACCCTAACCCAAAGGGAATACATGTCGTGTTCAGTGGACCACATAGTGTGTAGTCTGGAAACTATGTGCCACCTATTCATGGTCAACACAAGGTGTCTTTTAAGACTTAGGTATACTCCAATAAATCACCTGATTTGGCGGACCAGTCTGACGCATTGAACCTAAAATACACGGTGTGTAATTTTGAATACATTCCATGTATTCTTGTTTTTTACGGCCAAGAACATTTGGAACCTCTAGATGAGATCCTCTATTTTATTTTAATCAAAGTTAAAAGAGAAATTCGTGTCTGTAAGGTGAATGAGAAACAAGAGAGGAGGAATAGATCTCAAGATTTTGATTTAAAGAATATTTATATTGAATTGAAACAACTAAATTATTAAATGCATAAATCACCAACAAAAAACTAAATAATTATAATAAATGATATGATCTCTATGATACCACATGTTGGTTCCAGGTGCCACGTAAGCATGTTGGTGTGTTTGCCCAACTTTAATTTCAGCATTAAACAACGTTCAATCTGAGATCTGTCATGATAATAAAATTCCAGATCATTGGAATAGAACATAGAATAGAAAGATAGAGAAGGGTTCCAGATTCATCGATAGGATCATCATATGTTGGTTATAATTAATTTAATTAATTGACAAGAATTACCTTGATGGAATTATTTATTCGTTGATGTTTTTTAGTCATGTTTCGATGTGATTCATTGTTGTATCGTAGAAGCCAAGTGTAGACATCCTCTAGTGGTGATCCACACGTTCACCATGTATCTCTGGACATCACAAAATGAATCTATGGGTGCTAGGGCAGAGAAGCCTTTGTTTGCGTTGTCCGCATTAGATCACCTTGATCCGATGGAGGAGGATCTCTCTCACTCTTGAGAGCATTCTTAGAGGAAGGAGTTCTCTCAGCCTTGATAGAATTTTTCTATAATTGATATGCACAATGATTCATGGAAATGTGTTGGGGTTTTGAGGATATTTATAATCGGGTATGAGGTTATAGAGTTATGACAATAAATAAATGCGTTATACGTTTTATTTATTTCATTAAATCTTATTGAAAACCCCCATGTCGAATCATTAATTCCTTGAAATGCGCCCACATTGATTATAATAAATATCATTTAATAAAACACTATTATTTCCTCAAAATCCTAAAAATAAAAACTACACAGTGTGTAAGCATTAATACACATCGTGTACTTGTTTTTCATTTCCTTTCTAAAATGAAAACTACATGGAGTGTACATTCACTGTACACGGTGTGTATATCATGTTTTTAATTTTATTTTTCCTCAAAAATTAAAATTATTTCGGCTTCATTGAATATTTATTAAACCACATACAATAATAATCTTTATTATACTTGAGATACTTGGATACACTTAGTGTGTGACCCTCTAGGACTCTTTCTCGTCGGCATTAGGTGGGCTTGCCTAAAGTCCAAGATTACTGTCTAGTAATGGGTCAAGGCGCCCAAGAGAAAGATGTTGACGCTGCATTGAAATGTCACCTCATACGAATGCTTACTGTGTAATTTAATCCCTTTGTCTTGATATCTCTAATCAAGTGGGTTGCATGCTGGTTCCATCAACCCATGTGCTCGATTATTCATTCATTGATTTCCTAGAATTGAACTCTCCCATACCTTACCATGTCCATGGATTTATTTAGGCTATATCAATTCCATCAAAGGGAATGAGATATCTACTTCTATTATTGAATAGAAGGGACAAATTCTTTACCACATTATCTATTAATACAGTATCACTCGTGACGCACCCAACATATCCAACCTCACCGTGAACAGTGCGTCATCACAGTTTTCAACAATACATCTAAGTGAGTGATTTTTATTACCTATTAATACTATTCTTAAAGTCTAATGACCAACACACACATCCTCATAATTGAATATCCAATGACACTATGAAATGTGGATTTCCTACTGGCGGGTCTCATTCTCATAATATCCTCCTGGATATTACCAAAGGGACACACCATGAGAAGGTGCCTCAAAGTCTTATGAGTCCTCCCCCCTATTGGCCTGTATTATTTGTGTCCCTCAAATAACATAATCAAGCCATAGAACATATATTCAAGAACAGTGTCATGGAACTTCCGGGTTCTCATCATAGTAAGGATTTGTTATGACCCTTTAATGCAATAGTTGTCTTTAGGACATTATCACATGCATTATCACGTAGAAGAATAATCAAGATGTGATAAGGTATTTATTAATAGATAAAGTACAATGTAGTTGGTTCTAGGCCACCAAATCCAACAACCCCAAGTGCTAAGTATGTCATTCGGGGATCATACCAACCTGTTTGATGTTTTTTGAGGATGAAAACTAATGTTGGGTCCACATTAGTCCAGTGGGGATATCCTTCGGCTGCAAATGAAGCTATACGATGTCATCCTAGGCATCGAATGGCTGTTTTCTATGCATGTTGTTATCTACTACTTCTAGAGAATATTTATTTTCTCTGATGAGGATGGATAGCATGTGGCTTTTTTTGGTGAATAGAGTTTTCAGGTGGGGAGACGGCATGTAGAGCCTCTTCTTTCTAAGATGGTTGAGATTTTAGTAGAATCAATGGATGCTGAGATAATGGATGTTCCGGGAGTGGTCAGAGAGTTCCTGGACGTTTTTTAATAGGAGGTTGTGACTATACCCCCTTGATGTGATGTTTAGTTCGGGATATACTTACAACTCAGTGCCTGTCCGATTTCGATGGCTCCTTATTAGATGGTGCCTTCTGAGTTGCAGGATTTGCGAATTCAGATTGACGATCTGATGAAGAAGGGTTTTGTCTGACCTAGTGTGTCACCAGGGGGTGATCCTGTCTTGTTCCAAAGACAGAAGATGGTGGTCTCATGTAGTGCATAGGCTATCAATGACTGAATCAGGTAACATTCAAGAACAATTACCCTCTCCCAAAGTTAGAAAATATCTTCGACCATCTGAGGGGAGCATGTTGGTTCTCTAAGATCGATCTTCGGTCTAGGTATCTCCAATTAATGGTGAAAGATAGTGATATCACAAAGATTTATTTTATGTGTAGTTATGAGAATGTTGAGTTTGTAGTCATGTCGTTCGGTGTTACGAACACACCTATTGTGTTTATGGAGCTCATGAACTTTGTTTTCCATGAGTTTCTAGATCAGTTCGTCATTGTGTTCATCGATGACATATTGATCCACTCAAGATCAGAGGAGGAACACACTAATCACCTCAGGATGGTCTTGGAGATCCTTAGACATCAAATGCTCTATGGGAAGTTGTCCAAGGGAATGTTCTTGACACGATAAGTGCAATTTCTTGGACATATGGTGTCTCAAAAAGGGGAAGTGGCTGATCCGTCAAAGGTTGAAGCAGTTGTTTCTTGGGAAGCACCCATGAATGTGAAAGAGGTTCATAGTTTCCTAGGTCTGGCATGATATTATAGGTGGTTCATACATGACTTCTCTCGAGTTGCAGCTCCCTTTATAGCTTTTACCTGAAAGGACCAGGCATTTGTGTGGAGTGAGCAATGTTGAGCAGCTTTCTACTATTTGAAGGAAAGGTTGGTTAGTGCTATAGTGCTCAGGTTACCAGAGAAAGGGTTGTTGTTTGAGGTGTTTTGTGATTCTTCTGGACATGAACTGGGGTTTGTGCTGATGCAGTAGTGGGGAGAAATCTCTTATGGGTCTTGGAAGTTATTTCCTCATGAGCATAACTATTCCACCCATGACCAAGAGCTTGCAGTAGTAGTGTTTTCATTGAATTTTTGGCAGAATTACCTTATCAAGGATCACTTATTGATCTTCACAAATCAAAAGAGTTTGAGCTATATAAATACCCAGTGGGTCCTAAACATGTGAAAGCAAAGGTGGGTGGAGTTTCTTGAGGAAAAGAACGTTGAGATATCTTAAACTGAAGGTATGGGGAATGTTGTGGCCGATTCCTTGAGCAGGATGTAATAAAGGGAAGATGTTCAGGAATCTATGGTTTCTTGGAAGGGAATGAAGGAGTTGGATGCCTTACACCTAGATACAAGGGTGGGTGGTTGTAGAGGTTTTCTATTTTAGATGATAGTTTAGTCCACTCTATTGTGGAAGGTGGAGGAGTCTCAATGCAGAGACTTAGAGAGTGAAGTGATGTGTGATTGGGTTTACCAAGGCAATGCTCCGGAAGGGTGGTTAGAGGATGTTCAGAATCAAATAATTTTCCGAGAGAAGTTGTTTCTACCAGAGATGATGCGTGAGGGAATTCTATTTGATTTACATAACTCACTCATAGCAGTACAACCATCAGTTTCCAAGATGTATCGAGGTATGAGGGAACAGTTACGGTGGCCTGGGGTGAAACGAGTAGTGGTAGAGTTTGTGGAAAGGTGCATGATGTTTCAAAAGTTGAAGGATGAACACTATGTCCCAAGAGGTTTGTTTCATCCTTCAAATGTCCCTGAGTGGAATTTGGATGAAATCTCGATGGATTTCATCACAGGACTACCCAAGGTTTAAGGAGGCTACGATGCTATCTGGGTAGTGGTAGACAGGCTGATGAAATCAGCTCACTTCCTGACCATCAACGAGTCAAGTGCGGTGGATGCATTAACATAGAGATACATGGATGAGGTGATGCATTTGCATGGATTTCCAAGGCCCATATTCTTGGATAGTGATTCACGGTTTACCTCATGATTCTGGAGAGGATTGAAACATGCTTTTGGCACCCAGCTACGCCTTAACACTGCTTTCCAATCCCAAACAAGATGGGAAGACAGAGCGGAACATACATACATTAGAAGATATGATATGGGCATGAGTTTAATAATTCCGGGGATTATGGGAATGCCATTTTCCTTTATTATATTCTGCCTATAATAATAGCTATCACTCTACAATTGGCATGGAACCGTTTGAAACCTTGTACGGGAGAACATATTGTTCGACCATGTGCTAGTACGAGGTTGAGGAAGTATGTGTTCTTGGACTAGAGGGAGTATAGAGAACAAGAGAGAAGGTTCAGTTTGTGCGTGAGAGGATAAAGGTAGCCAAGGACTGGCAGAAGTCATATGTCGATTGTAGGAGGAGGCCCTTGGAGTTCGAGGTTGGATATCATTTGTTCTTGTAGGATTCCCCTCGATGTGGGAGGCGAAGGATAAAAAAGGGGAAAAAGCTCTCTCCTATGTTAATTAGGACTTTAGAAGTGTTGGGGAGAGTCGGTGAGGTGGAATATCAGCTGGTGTTTCCACCTTAGTTAAGATGGATCCATGACGTTTTCCACACCACCCAGCTTTGTCGATATCTACACGATGACTCCCATGACATTGATTGGTGATAGTTGGATGTAGGAGATGATGCTACATTCATGGAGTGACCAATGAGGATAAAGGATCGAAAGAAAAAAGTTCTTCATGGATGAACCATCCCTTTGGTTCGTGTGTTGCGGAAGAATAGTGGCCTTGATGAGAGTGAGTACTTGGGAGCAAGAAGATTAAATCCACACCCAGTACCCAGAGCTGTTTTGAGTTGTTGTTCTGAGCCTTCCTTGATATTCTTGTTTTCATGGACTGTTGTGATGTAAGGCTATCTTTGTTGGGTTATGAGATGAGTTGTTTCCTTACCTTGTGAATGATTATGAAAAGTCTTGATATGTGGGAAAGGAGAACCTGATTCCTAACCAAGATGCATCAGTAAAAATGAGATTAAATCCATGAGGGTGACTTAATGCCACCCAAAATGGATAATATCTTGACATGGAGGAAAGAACTCTCTAATATGTGTGTTGGGACAATGTGATCCTTGCGGTTAATATGGATGTATGGGGTGGTTCTTCCCTAAGAGGTATCTTTTGAAGTGGTTGTTCAGGTTACTCTTGTATTCTCGAGGAAGAGAATAGTTTTAGAGGTATTTGATGTAACGGACTGAACCCTCCTAGTCCATTTATTTGTCAATTTCTATGTGTTGGGGTGTCCTGGACACAATTAGTGAGTCAGGAAGATGTGGTGTCAGTGGAAATAGGTCACCATGGTGTCACCTATCAGTACCATGGATCGATCTCAATGATCTCAGTGTCTCACCGATCGGTCTCATGGATTAGTTTCACCCATCCGTCTCACTGATCAGTTTCACCCATCGGTCTCACTGATCATTTCACCCATTCGTCTCACCAACCGGTTTCACTCATGGGTCTCAGCGATCAGTTTCACCCATAGGTCTCACCGATCGGTTTCACCCATAGGTATCACCGATCAGTGTCTCACCAATTAGATTCACTCGATCAGCTTCACCCAATCTGTTTCCCTAATCAGCTTCACCCAATCAAATTCACCCGATCAGTTTCACTGACCAGCTTCACCCAATCAGCCTTCACCCGATTGGTTTCACTGATCCTCTTCATAGATTAGTTTAACTAATTAGATTTACCAGATCATCTTCACATGATCAGTTTCATTGATCAGATTCACCGGATCAACTTCGCCTGATCCGTTTCACTGATTAGATTCACCAAATCACCTGATCTGTTTCTCCTGATTAGTTTCACTGACCAGTTTTACCCAATTAGATTCACCCGATCAATTTCACTAATCATCTTTACCCAATGAGATTCACTGATCTTCTTCACCTAATCAGCTTCACTCACTCAGCTTTACTTGATTAGATCCATCGATTGGTTTCACTGACCAGTTTCTCCAATCGAACACAGAGGGGTGTTGGGGGTTCCTTACCCAATTTTCTCGTAACGCCACTTTTAAGTCTTTTTAACCTTTTAATGTTTTTAAAAGCCATTTTTAAACCAAATAAATGATATCAAAAATCCCACATGAGCTGGGAGAACATTGACTTAACAAAATGTGTGGCATTTTCCTTAGAGTCACATTTTTCATGTACTTTTTAGCTCCGCCCCTATAACATGATTTTCCCCATTTAATGGAAACCATTTAACTCACAGCTTCTATTGACACCTCTCCGAGAAGAATTTTTTAGTAAAACATAATTCCATCATGTGTAACCTCCCAACCGTGTGGAGAAACCAAGATCCGAATTTAATTCTGTTCAAGATTTCATAACCCGTAACTCCAGGATATATCCTTTTATCGCACAAAGTATCCTTCTTATTCTAGGATAGTCTCGTTTTCTTTACTTGGCACATTTGGATTCCCTCTACCCGAGGATAGTTGTGCGCCAGTGCAAGAGCCTTTTATACTCACTCTTGGAGTCTTTGGAGTTCCTACCCTCCAAGTCGTGCATCCCTAGTTCTTAGTTCATGGAAGAAAACATTTATTATTAATAATCCATGTAGGGATTATTCCTTCATCTCTATTTATTGTGCATCATGCAGGGTGGGTATGATTATATTCCCTGAGGATGTAGGTGAAACCAAATATAACAAAGATAGTAGATGAACCTTTAAAGAATGAAGGGGTGGTAATGATGATGTTGTTTCTATGTTATACCTTTTTTTGTTATATTATTAATTGTATGGGATTTTTCCCCTAAAAATTGTGGTCGTTGGTGGTCCTTCCTTGTTCACTAATGATCCTATGTGTTTCTGGTTAATCCTGTGATTGAATGGCTGTAACATGGAAAATGGATAATCATGTAAACTTGGTTGATTAAATGGATACCCGATGAATAATAATCGTTTTGTGTTCACACTGATTAACCAAACAGAAATAAGGATGTTAATGAATGGTGTCATTAAATCTAAAAAAACATCCTTGCTCTGTTATGGTGATATGTTTGGGGGATCTTCTATATTCCATGTGGGGTGATGTGGATGGGGATGGGATCCCCCATTGTTGAGTTGTTGGTTGAGGACCTAAGGCCGTGTGGGGTCATACGATGAATCTTGGTTTGGTATCTATACTTCGAGGGATCTCACAAATCATTTTTTTGAGACTTTACAAGAGAACCGGGTGTGAATACTTAAATTACTACATGGATGTTTTTCCTTCCTTGGCTTGTGGTTATGCCTTCTATTTGCCCGGTAGTGAAAAATTATTTAAATCGAATAACTTGAATATGATAACAAGAATGAGTTTAATGGGGAATTGTTTTCCAGGAATGAGTTGTGCTCTGGTTGTGGCTATTATACTTTTGTATGAATTAATATTAACGAGGGTTTTGTGTATGGGATGGTTTTGGAACCCTTAGGTTGGGATGAGTGCTTGTTTACCTGTATGAATAAATTTAGTTTTTTGTTTCTTATTCACACCCCACAAAAATTGAGAACTTTATACAAAAAACACCCATTTCATGGGGGAGGGTTTCTTTGCTAACATCCTATTGGGTGGCTGGATATTAGCTCTTTTATGATCCCTCTCCCAAGTATCCCAAGACTCTTTGGGTAGGCTATGATGGCCTAAGGTCCATTTTTAGCCCAAGACTCTTCGAGAAGGGTATGTTGTTGTTTTTGGACCATGTGTGTTCGAGCAGGTTTGTTTACCAAGTGTCTTCAGGATGAGGCGCAAGTGTCTTTGGATAGGAAATTAGTTGTTTTGGCCTAGGTGTCTTTGGGAATGGTTACGTATGGTTCTGGTGGCCCATAATTCTGTTGTTGGGGTGGTAGTGGGACTGCAATAAAAATGGCAGGGGAGGTCTGGTGCATAGAATGTCTTAAATAACCAGTGGGAAAGTAGTTTGAGGTACCCAAATGTCGATGTGTTGTTACTATTACTTTACCTAACTTGTTTTATTTGGGAAGTGTTTCTTGGTGAGGCTTGGTGGATAGTTTCATTACTTGGTGTTTTGGTTATCTATATTTTCTCATGGGGAATTAGATTGTCTCCCACTTGTGCATGAGAGCTTCTTTTTTTCCCTACTCAGTATACCTTTATACTCACCCTACATATATAAAATTGATTTCAGGTTTCTAGGAGGAATTGGGGGACTGTGTGGGATGGTACTAGATCAGATATTGGGACAGTTTTCGTTGCTTTTTTCTCACTTTTGGTACTTTCTTGTTGGATTTGTTCTTGTACTTTTATGGGTTTATCTTTGAACATGCATATGGGAATGGGTTTTGGATTTAATTTTACCTTTAGTTTTGGAGTTGTTTGGGATTTTACCATTTTATATCCCGATATTACTAAATAAAAAGGATAATTCCTTCAATATTACATGTGATTCTATACCCTTGGTTCTAGTCACCACTCAGGGGCCTATTGAAGGTGTAATGCCCCAAACCTAGTTACCCAGAGTCGGTGCATTATTACATATCATTGGAATGATCACAAAAGATCAAGTCTCTAAAGTCCGATTAGTTTAGTAGCTTTGGAATCACTAGATACATTCATAAAGTTTTCATTATATCATAAAGTTAAAAACTACAACAACAACTTGTCTCCATAGACCACACTCATATCCCCATACTATCCCTGTAGGTCCTTCATAAAATACTTCTTCACATCCTGGGAAAAATAAAGTATAGAAAGGGGTGATATTAGATGATCAGTAAGGATAACAATATAGCAGAAACTTTCATAAATAAGCATTAACATTTAAGGAAATGTATAACTAAAACAAAAGCCTTTTAAACTTTAACTTCACCATAATATGGAAAATATAAAATGAAATAATTCCATTTACTTATTAACATAGATATTCTACTAGTAGAATAATAACATGCAACATCAATAACCACATTCATAATGATGGAATTCATAATGCCAAACTATCATACTCACATAGTCAAGGCCTTGGGCCCAGATTACAAATAAGATTTTGTCAAGGCCTTGTGACAAGACACTAGATTGCCTCATGATACCTACTGATGCATCGAGGAGAAATAGCGGGCTCCACCCGTCACTTACAAAGTCCAATGTATTCTTCATATGAAAAGTTTGAAACATAACATAAACATTCGTATTAAAACTAGCATACAAAATGTCAATACTTTATCCACAAACCGTGAATGGTACAAAAATAGCACATCCACAGTCAAAAATAACCCAGTCAGTACAATATGAAATATTTTATTGTAAAAGATTAACCTCAATCGAGCATAATTAAGGATATTTACATAGATGAAAATAATCATCAAAACTATTTTCAAGAAATATCCCCCTTTTTCTTGAAAACATTTAAAAGTCACACTATTTGTCAAGAAGCCATTTAAAAATAGATTTTTGAATCAAAGTGTCCCATACCACTTTGAAAATTTTAAAAGGAATTTTAATTTTAAAACATTAATATCCACATAAACAAATCCAAAAAAAATATTTTTAAAACATGGACATTAATGAGAAAGATTTAGAATAATAAATCTTTAAAACATTTAAAATGATATTTTAGTTAGAGTTCCTAACCAAAAGAGATACACTTGAATAAAAATAATTGAGGTAATAAAAACTTTAAAATATCATGAGAATAAAGGTATTCATGATATACTATGTCAAAGTACATTATATACACCACATAAAAGTGAATTGGTGTATAACAACAAAGAAGTCTCAATGGAATGTAAATTGAGATTAAATCTCTCATAAAGAACCTATCCTTAGGTTAAGGATAAATCAATGACATAATTACGTGTGAAAAAAATAAATACACTCAATATCATTTCATATTCAATGTAAATCAATCAGAGGAAATTCACACATATTCTTGTAAATACAACACCAATGAATTGGATATTTAACTCAACAAATGTAGATTGAGTTAAAATTAATCCTATCAAGTTAATATAGATGACTTGAGAAATTATCAATGGTTTGATTATGTTATCAAAATAATATACACCAAAATGGGAGTCGAAATTATGACCTAAGCAATTGAATATTTATTCCACACATAATATTGGAGTAAAATAATCAATGAAGGATGCGAAAAGACGAATGAGTGGAAATTGAAATTTCAAATTCCCTTATCGATTTGGTAACTTTAGAAACATACACCCATGAAAGAAGGATAATACAATTATGATTTAAATATCCATAAATTAAATTATATTACAAAATAAATACAATCATGGTTAGTACACACACCACATGCAATAAATAAGTGGTGAACAATGGAAATCTCACGGAATTAAAAGTGAGATAAGAACCCCCTTACTTTTTACTTTTTCCTTGGTCGAGGGTAGGTTAACATCCTGTATAATGGTGAAATAATTTTTATTGAATTATACATGAATAAAATACATTAATATGATATCATATATGATTTTTTAACATTTATTTGTTAATAATATCTTAGTGTTATCGTCGTTTCGGGTGTTAAAAGATTCGTTTTCCTTTATATTCTTTGTTATGTGAGCCATATTTGTTATGGATTAGATGTATATTATTCATACCAAGAAATATATCATGTATCTAAACATTATTTTTAATCATAAAATTAAATTTAGTCTTAAATGTATATGATGGTGAATGAATCCTATCGCGTTCCTGGAGACGGTAATCCGTACGTACGCACGAGCGACAATATCATTCTTTTGATATAAAAATAATATATAATTGGTTGGTATATCATATATAAAGAATAATTATCATGTTATATTTATTATTTAACTGAATTACACATCATTATTATACCCATCTAAATAATAAGATATTGAATAACAATTACACCACGACTTGGAGATGGTAGGCCATACGTACGCACGATGGTGACACGTCATTCAAAGGATGGATAGAATAATGAATATGGTTGTACAATATTTATAATAACATAGAATTATATATAAGATACTGGTGTTATTATTTTAGAATGGAAATAACAAATAAAAAAGTAGTGGAAGAAGAAAATAACTTGAAAGAGGGTGGTGAAATCATTACCTCTTCTTCATGTTCTTCCTTTTGCTTTGATCAAAAGGGATCCATAAGATGGATTTCTGGCAAAAGGAGGGCCTCTTGAATTAAGTGATGAAATTTTAGAGGATATTTGGGAAGGGGTTGGCCGAGAAAAATGGATTTGAATGTGTGAAATAGAGAGAATGGGGAGTTCCCTTTTATAATAGGGGTGAGGGGCACCATAGGAAAAGATAGAAATATTATTTTATAATAAATTCATATTCAGTTTCTAATGGCTCCAAACTGATTTATTTCGAGGATAAGGTTAGTATGGGTAGAAATAAACTCACCTAATAGGTTCTAGACAAGTTTGGGTCACTTTATTAACCTTTTCTTTTAGTTTTAACTTTTAGTTAATTTGTTTGACATTTACCATGTCTCTTTATTTTTTATTAATATATGGTTAATAAACATACTATAAACATCCAAAAAACCCCAAGTGGTTTATTAATGATAAACCTATCATTATATAAGTCCTTTTTTCCGAACCTTAGATTTATAAGAATATTATAACAATTAATAATATAATATTTTATTTAAAAACTCTTTTATGTCAATTTTGACACTATTTGGTATTTTGTTTTTTTAGAATTCATAACTGTGATATTACTTCGAAAAAAATTCATCTAACAAACCCTAATATGTCATATTAACCTAAAAAATAGTTTAATTCATAAAAAGTCTCATATTACATTTATTTGGATATTTATAATATCAATTATTTTAATATTTCATTACTTTGGTAATTATCGCATCATCATTGTGTCATAAATAAATTAAATTATTTAATGTCCAAAAAATATAAATAAAATACCATTATGTATGAATTTTTTTATATTTCTAATTAATATTTATAGTCGAATTTATCTTATGTTTTTCCATATATTAATAATGTTTTAGTTATTAAACATTGATTTTAACTCTTTTAACTATTCATTAAATTAAATAATAATAAATGTCCTAATCTAATGAAAGTCGACCAAAGAGGTTCATATATTATTAATAAGGTTTTTTTGGTCTTATTATACTTATACAATAGAATTAGTACATGTGTTAAGGTAATAATAATATCATTTTTACACTTAATTACCCTATTTACTTTTAACTGTGGTAAATAAAAGTAAAAAAGTTACTATTCACCAGAAATTATTTTTATCTTAATGAACCACATTTGACTCCTTGATATAAAGTGTGTCTCTAGGATTTTTGAAATTTAACTCACTGAAGCGGTAAAATTATGTTTTATGTGAATTTACAAATTCTCCTAGGAGATGGGTAAAAGGCGGTGAAATGTTCAATAAAATTTTTATATATCTAAAATTATTATAAAATGACTCCCAATAATTACATTGAACTTATATAGGTATTATGTATCTATTTTTACCTAAAATATATTTAAATAAAATAAAAAATTATTTAAAAAAAATTTGGTTTTAAACTATAACTCGGTGTTTTTCACTATTCATCAAAAATTGAATGTTTCCAGAAAAATAAAAAAAAATTACCCTATGAAAATTTCAATATTCTGAATCCAAAAATGAAGTCAATTTTGAAATATAAAATTTATAAAATTTCAGAAAGTGGATATTATTATTCATAACAGCTAGTTTGATTGGTTGTGGTGTGTTAGAACTCAAAGTTGCGTACAATGCAAGCTATTGCATTATTCAAAGGGAAACATACCATGGAATCTTGGGGTGTTACATTCTCCCTTCATTCAACAAATTGTGTCCTTGAAATTTTTAAAATTGGGCCTGGGAATATAATGGAAAGTCCCATATCGGAAAAAGAGTCAATAAAACAATCACTTTAAAAGAAAGAAAGAGAAGTATAAAGGTCACCTGAGATAACTTATACTAGGATTCCATGTAGAAAAACATGGATATGGATGATAAACTAAGTGTCTAGTTCTGATGGAGAGGGATAGAAAACATGATCAGGAGAAAGTTAACAATAAGAAAACAAAAAACTTATGAGGGGACAAACAGTAATTAGTTTCCCAGTAGGAAAAGTAAACGGACAACATTTTTTTAGTTACATTACATAAAGGTGAGGAATTAATTTCTGATATTGACTAAGAACATAAATAGATATACTTAATTTTTAAGTAAAGTTTTATTATTTAATAAATTTCTACTACTAACTCATTTTTAAAAAATGAGAATTCAAGAAAACTTGGTCACACTAGAAGAGATAGAATAAAATTCTTATAGAATCACATGATCAACGAAGGATAAACTATATATTTAAATTGTCTTTAAAGATTAATAAAACCCAAAATGGTTAGTATAAGATCTGATGATCCCCCAAAAGGATATTCCATTAGTGAAAGAAACACTATTCTTAAATTCTGAAATTAAACCAACAATACCCCCAAAGTTAAATAAATAGCATTCAATAAACAATTGTCTTTAAAATCCTTCAATATAATCCAAAATAATTTTGAAACCCAAAACTTAGAAGAATTTGGTTATTTAGTCTTCCACGTTAAATTGTATTTCCAATTGACATCAACTACTTTTAAAGTTACATACTTAAAAGTAATTAACCTAATCACATATTCTCTATTATAGGTTAATCATTTCCATAAATAACCCAAATCACTATAAATCCACAATACAAACATAGATAAAAATCCACCATTACTTCTCAAATGAAATCACATAGTATTATATTTTCCTTGGGCATATAGTGTTCCCAAAAAAGCAAACATCTTCCAAAATAACATTTATCACTTAATCACCAAATCATTTTCCTATACTAAGGGTATTTATTTGATAAGACAAAAGATCCAAAATCAACTAATTATTGCCAATAAAATCATTTAACTTAAAGTAATTATTCACACTAACCAGGGACTTCACGTAGTCTAGTGGTAGTGAATAAATCCCAATCGCACTTTGGTTGTGGGTTCTATTCCCTCAGCTTTGTCCGACATGACGGGTTGTCACATGGTCTGTGTATTTTCCTTTTTCAAAAACTATATTTTATAACATTACCAAAATGGGAAAAATTCTTCAAAATAACCATAACATAATTTAACCACAAATCTTATCTCATACCTTTCATTTTCATCCCAAAATATAATAACTTGTAATTGCCTCAAACCTAAAGATCATATAAAACCAAATGGTTATTTATAACTATATCCACAAGATAAAAGATATATCTTCCTCAAATATCATTCTCACATGGAAAACTGTAGGGTAATAATACAAGAGAAAATTATTCCAAAGTAATCCCATCAACAAGGAGCACTTATACTTTTAAACATTTCTCAAATTATTTATTTCCACATACCTTCATCTTTGACCATGAAAATATCCAATAGAATAGGTCATTCACTCGGGTAATGGCCAGGTCCCCTAAATTTATGGCAAATGACTGTAAATGGATTCTTGGGACCATTTTTATTTTCTTCCAAAGTACTCTTCATTTTTCCTCACAAATTATTCACTTTATGTTCTTCTTTCCCACAAGTAAATAATTTCATTCTACCATTGAGACCCTTTCCTAGGTGTCTCCTTCCACATTTCCTGTATGATGGAAATTGAGGATTCCTTTCTCCATGGTCTCTACTGCTAGAGCTCTTATCATTCATCACCTTTCTCTTCTTTGTTAAGTCTGGGATTTGGTTAATATATATGTTGTTGATCATATTTTTGGTAACCTGATTTGGCATGAAGGCGATATCTCTTATGCCTATCAACATACCATTTTGGTGCTCAGTTCCACTAAAATTCCCACCTTGTACATCATTCCCAATGTTACTATGACTTCCTTGGAATCCAACCATTGACTAAAACTAGAAAGCATTGTGTGAGTAACAGTAGTCATAAAATCATTTAGAGGATATCATGACACCATATTCTTAATTTGAAACACCTTAGGAATAACCAAGGTCATTTATTCTCATATTATATTAAAATACTTCAAATCGGTTTGTAATGAAAATGTAAATTATCCTAAGCATATCCCCTATGAGTGTCGTAATCAAGATTGCAGCAAGACCCATTGTCATTCACCAGTTCCTGTTCGTGTCTAGCTCAAAGCGGTGTTTTCGGGTTTTACCCCTAGGTACATCTGAGCTAGAGCCGCATCTACCTACTCGTATCCAGACAGGGATTTATTTCTTGGAAAACTCACAAAATATATACAATACCAAAATTCTAGGAAGTTCTTCTATACTAATACTAAAAGTCTATCTTAGGGCTCTGTTCTCTAATCAGAGTTTATCTAAATCTAGTTTCCAAGGTTTGTAATAAACTTCCTATGATACCAACTGTAACACCCTGACCCCAGTTACCCAGAGTCGGTGCATTATTACGTATCATTGGCATGATAACAAAAAATCAACTCTTGAAAGACCGATTAGTTTAGTAGCCTTGTAATCACTAGATACATCAATAAAGTTTACATTACATCATAAAGTGACAAACTACAATAACTACTTGTCTCCATAGACCACAATCATATCCTCATACTATCCCTGTAGGTCATTCATAAAATACTTCTTCACATCCTGGAAAAAATAAAACATAGAAATTGGTGAGCTCAGATGCTCAGTAAGGATAACAATATAGTGGAAACGTTCATAAATATGCATAAACATTTATGGCAATGTATAACTAAAACAAAATCCTTTTAAACTTGAACATCAGCATAATATGGAAAAGATAAAATGAAATAATTCTATTTACTTATTCACATGGATATTCTACTCGTCGAATAATCAAATGAAATATCAATAACCACTTTCATAATGATGGAATGCATAATGCCAGACTATCATAACCACATAGTCAAGGCCTTGTGCCAAGACTAAAAATAAGATTTTTTCAAGACCATGTGCCAAGACACTAGTAAATCTCATGAGACCTACTGATGCATTGATGATCTATAGAAGGCTCCACCCATCACTTACAAAATCCAATGCATTCCTCATATGAAAAGTTTGAAACATAACATAAACATTCATAATAAAACTAGCATACGAAATGTCAATACTTTATCCACAAACCATGAATGGTATAAATATAGCACATAAACAGTCAAACATAACTCATTCAATACAATATTAAAGATTGTATTCTAAAACATTAACCTCAATCGAGAATAATAAAGAATATTTCCATAGATGAAAATAATCATTAAAACTATTTGAGAGAAATAACCCCCTTTTTTCTTGAAAACATTTAAAAGTCACACTATTTGTCAAGAAGACATTTAAAAATAGATTTTTGAATCAAAGTGTCCCATACAACTTAGAAACTTTTAAAATGAATTTTAATTTTAAAACATTAATGTCCACATAAATAAATCCCAAAAAAAATGATTTTTAAAAAATGGACATTAATGAGAATGATTTAGAATAATAAATATTTAAAACATTTAAAATGATATTTTATTTAGAATTCCTAACCAAAATAGAGACACTTGAATACAAATAATTGAGGTAATACAAACTTTAAAATATCATGATAATAGAGGGATTCATGATATACTATGTCATAGTACATTATATACACCATATAAAAGTGAATTGGTGTATAACAATAAAGAAGTCTCAATGGAATGTAAATTGAGATGAAATCTCTTATAAAGACTGCATCCATAGGTTAAGGACAAATAAATGACATAATTATGTGTGAAAAATATAAATACACTCAATATGATTTTATATTATATTTAAATCAATCTGAGTACATTCACACATATTCTTGTAAAGACAACACCAATGAATTGGATATTTAACTCAATAAATGGAGATTGAGTTAAAATTACTCTTATCATGTTCATATCGATGACTTGAGAAATTATCAATGGAGTGATTATGTGAATAAAAAGAATATCCATATAAAGGGGATTGGAAATTATGACATAAAAAAATTAATAGTGATTCCACACATAATCTTACAGTAAAATAATCAATGAAGTAAACGTAAAGCCGAATGAATGGAAATTGAAATTTCAAATTCCCTTGTGGATTTGGTAACATAAGAAACATTCACCCATGAAATAAGGATCATAAAATGATGATGTAAATATCCATGAATTAAAGTATATTACATAATAAATACAATCATGTTTAGTATACACACCACATGCAATAAATAAGTGGTGAACAATGGAAATCTCACGAAATTAAAAGTGAGATAAGAAACCCCTTACTTTGTACTTTTCCCTTGGTCGAGGGTAGGTTAAACTCTTGTATAAAGGGGAAATAATTGTTATTTAATTATTCAAGAATCATATACATTAATATTATATCATATATGATCTTTTAACATTGATTTTTAATAATATCTTAGTATTATCATCGTTTCGGGATTTAACAGATTCGTTTTCCCTTATATTATTTGTTATGTGAGACATATTTGTTATTGATGGGATGTATCTTATTCATATATAGAATGATATCATGTCCTTAAAAATTAATTTTAATCATAAAATGAAATTTAGACTTGAATGTATATGATGGGGAATGAATCTTATCACGTTCGTGGAGACGGTAATCCGTACGTACGCACGAGCGACAATATCATTTTTTGATCTAAAAATAATATATAAATGGATGGTATATCATATATAAAGAATCATTATCATGTTATATTTATTATTTACATGAATTACACATAATTATTATACCCATCCAAATAATAATATATTGAATAACAATTACACCACGACGTGGAGACGGTAGGCCGTACGTATGCACGTATGGTGACATGTCATTCAAAAGATGGATAGAATACATAATATAGTTGTACCATAATTATAATAACATAAAAATATATATAATATACTGGATTTTTTATTTTATAATGGAAATAACAATGAAAGAAGAAGTGAAAGAAGAAAGGAACTTGAATGAGGGTTGTGAAATCATGACCTCTTATTCGGGTTCTTCCTTTTGATTTGACCAAAAGGGATCCTTAAGTTGGATTTATGACCAAAGGAGGGCCTCTAAGATGAAGTTAGGGAAGTTGGGAGGATATTTGGGAAGGGGTTGGCCGAGCAAAATGGATTTTAAGGTCTGAATTAGGGAGAAGTGGGAGTGCCCATTTATAAGACGGGTGAGGGGCACCTTAGGAAAAGATAAAAATATTATTTTATAATAAATTCATATTCAGTTTCTAATATATAAAAACTGATTTATTTCAAGGATAAGGTGGGTATGGGTCAAAAACAACACAAAAATAGGTTTTAGACAGGTTTGGGTCACTTTATTAACCATATCTTTTAGTTTAAACACTTAGTTAATTAGTTTGACATTTACCATGTCTCTTTATATTTTTATATCATATGGTTAATGAACTTACTATAAACATCCAAGAGAACCCCAAGTGGTTCATTAATGATACAAATATTATTATATAAGTCCTTTGGTTGAAACTTATATTTTTTGGAATATAATATTAATTAATAATATTTTATTTTATTTAAAAACTATTTTTTGTCAATTTTGACACTATTTGGTATTTTGTTTTTTCTAAATTCATAACAGAATTATTACATCGAAAACCATTCATCTAAGCTACCCTAATATGTCATATTAACCTATAAAATTATTGTAATTCATAAAATGTCTTAAATTACATTTATTTGGATATTTATAACATCAATTATTTTAATATTTCATTAATTTGGTAATTTCTACATCATCATTGTGTCAAATCTAAATTAAGTTATTTAATGTCAAAAAAATATAAATAAAATACCATTATATAGGAAATATTTTTATATTTATAATAAATATTTATAGTCAAATTTACCTTATGTTTAGCCCTATATTAAAAATGTTTTAGTTATTAAACTTTGATTTTAACTCTTTTAACTCATCATTAAATTAAAGAACAATAATTGTCCTAATCTAATCCTTGTGGACCAAAGAGGTTCATATATTATTACTAAGGTTATTTTTGGTCTAATTAAACTTATCCAATAGAATTAGGACATGTGTTACAGTAATAATAATATCATTTTTACACTTAATTACCTTATTTACTTTTAACCGTGTTAAATAAAAGTAAAAAGTTATTATTCACCAAAAATTATTTTTATCTTATTGAACCACATTTTACTCCTTGATATTAACCATGTCTCTCGGATTTTTGAAATTAAACTCATAGAAGTTTTAAAATTATGTTTTATGTGAATTAACAAATTCTCATAAGAGATGGGTAAAAGATGGTGAAAAGTTCAATAAATTTTTTTATATATCGAAAATTATTATAAACTGACTCCAATGAATTAAATAGAACTTATATAGGTATTATGTATCTATGATGACCTAAAATAAAGTAAAATAAAATAAATAATTATTAAAAAAAATTAGGTTTTAAACTATAACCCAGTGTTTTCACTATTCATCAAAAATGGAAAGTTTTCAGAAAAATACCAAAAATTCACCCTAGGCTAATTTCGATATTACAAATCCAGAAATGAAGTCCATTTTGAAAGCTAAAATTTATAAAATTTCAAAAAGTGGGTATTACTACTCATAACGTCTAGTTTGATTGGTTGCGGTGTGTTAGAACTCAAAGTTGCGTACAATGCAAGCTATTACATTATTCAAAGGGAAACGTACCGTGGAAGCTTGGGGTGTTCAAGAAGGAGGGACTCGGGGGTCATTATCTCTCCTTAAACATGAGTAAGGAAGGGTCTGGCAGTTTTCTATCCCTTCTCTCATCTCATTGAAGGTGATCCATGATAGTAAAAAACAAAATAGAGTACAACACAACACAAACAATAACCAAGAATCCAACATATATTTACAAAAAAATAAAGTAGTAAACCGACACCATAATTGTAACACCACGAGATTTTATGAAAAATATTCTTTTTAATTTCATTAATGTCTTGTGTTGTATGCTACACCAAAAGGAGCTTGCACAATACACATCCTTGACTTTTCTTGCATTACACGCAATCGCAACCTTCCTCGATAGCGTGTGTAGTACGCAATACTGAGTTTCACTAAACAACGATATGCTCTTAAAATATTATTAAAACTAGCTGTTATGAATAGTAATAACCACTTTTTGAAATTTTGAAATTTTATTTTTCAAAATGGACTTTATTTTTGGATTCAGAATATCAAAATTAGCTTAGGGTGAAATTTTGGTACTTTTCGGATAACTTTCATTTTCTGATGAATAGTGAAAATTACTAAATTTTAATTAAAAACAACCTTTTTAATCGAAATAATTAATAGTGATAAATTATTAATTTGAGTGGTTTTAAAGTATATTTAGAATATATTTTTACAATTTAATACAATGTTGGTCATTATACATAATTTCACATTTAAACCAGACATAAACAAGTGTCAATTTTTTGATAGTTATTATCACTTAAGAACAAGCTATTTGTTTTGACGACGAGAATTAATTTTTAAATTAATTAATGAAACTGATATTTTTTGAATTTGGTAAAATAAACATCATTTTTGGGTAAAATAAACATCATTTTTGAGTTTATAATATCAAATATAGGTTAGGCCTGATTTTTGGTATTTTTATGGAAACATTCATTTTTTGATGAATAGTGAAACTACTAAGTGGTAGTTAAAAAAATGAATTTTTCATAAAACATAATTTTACCGCTTCTGTTGGTGGAATTTCAAAAATCTGAGAGACATGGTTGATGTCAGTAAGTAAAATGCAGTTCAATGAGATGAAAATAATTTTTGGTGAATAGTAACTTTTTACTTTTTATTACCACGGTTAAAAGTAAATAGGGCAATTAAGGGTAAAAATGATATTATTATTACCCTAACACATGTCCTAATTCTATTGGATAAGTTTAATTCGACCAAAAGAAACCTTAGGAATAAAATATGACCATTTAGGCCCACTTGGATTAGATTAGGACATGTATTATTAATTTATTTAAAGAAGGGTTAAAATAGTTAAAATCAAAGTTTAATAAGAAAATAATTTTTAATATAGGGTTATACATAAGATAAATTCGACTATAAATATTCATTAGAAATATAAAAATATTTCCTATATAATGGTAGTTTATTTTTAATTTTTAGACTTTAAATAATTTAATTTATTTATGACACAAGGATGATGCAGTAATTATCTTATTAATGAAATATTGACATAATTGTTGTTATAAATACCCAAATAAATGTAATTTAAGATTTTTTATAAATTCCAATAATTTTATAGGTTAATATGACATGTTTTTATTGATTTAATTAACTTTTTTCAAACTAATAATTCTGTTATGATTTTCACAAAAATCAATTACTAAATAGTGTCAAAATTGACATAAAATAGTGTTTAAAAAATATATGATATTATTAATTGTTATTTTATTCCTAAAAATATAATGTTCGGCCAAATTACTTAGATAAGGTTATATATATTAATAATAAACAACTTTGGGTTCGTTTGGATTCTTATAGTATGTTTATTAACCTTATAGTGTAAGAACACAAAAAGACATGGTAAAAGTAAAATTATCTAACTAAAAGTTAAATATAAATGATAAGGTTAAAATAGGAACCTAAACTTGTATAAATTCTATTGGATGAGATGAGTTCGACCCATCCCCACCTTAGCTTAGAAATAAATCAATTTGGAGCTATTTAAAACCGAATTTATCTTTATAATAAAATAATATTTTTAGTTATTCCAATGGTGCCCCTCTCCTCCCTTATAAAATGGCACCTCCTCCCTCTCTTCCTCACACCAATTTGAGCCTTCATGCTCATCCAACCCCTGAAAAATTATCTTCTCCACTTCCCTAGAAACATCCTATAGGTCCTGGTCTTCTTCAAAGTCCAATTTTAGTGCCCTAAATGGAGGTCTCAAAGAGGCGCTTCAAAGAAGAGGTAATGTCTGTTACCGATTCTTTCAACTTTATTTCTTCTTCCACTTCTTCTTCTTAGGTTGTTTCATTTAGAAGTAATAAAATCATTATAATTCATATACTTATATGTTATTATAAGTATGAAACAACCCTATTTCACCATCTATCCATCCTACGGAAAATGAAATCACCGCGCGTGCGTACGTACAGAATACCATCTCCACGCCGTGGTGTAATCTATTTTCCACCACCACCGTACTTGGATGGGTATAATGGTGTAAATAATAACTATATATGATTATTTTAATGTGATATTGATTCTAAAATAGTATACATACACTCCAATACAATTCCACGATCATGAGAACGATATCATCGCTCGTGCGTACGTACGGACTACCGTCTCCACGACGCGATGAGATTCATTCTCCACGTTAACCATTCATGAATGATTATAAAATATATATAATAAGTAATAATGAAATATATGACATAATAATGATACTGGATTTTTTTGTATATATATGTATTTCATCTACTTAATTCCATTCAACTCAATAAGGAAATGAAAACAGCGTTCATGCGTACGTACGGTCTACCGTCTCCATTAACGGTGTATTTCTTCCCATTTACTAATCTATTATATATATGTATATTCTGAATATATATTATATATAAATCATGTTTTATATTCTATAATTTAGTAATCATGGTCTAAGTAATCATATGAATAATTACAAGTCAAAACACGGACAACAAATGAAACGATTTTACCAAAAACGCTCTTTAACATGGAATTTACAAAAGAACGGGTAAAATAAAGTCATAAGTGAACCATATATGATATCATAGAAATGAGTTTGATTCTGGAATAAGTAAATGAAATTATTTAAATCATTATACAGGAGTTTCGGACACTTACGAAGAAAATCGAACCTAAGGTAAGGGAAAATATCACAATCTCATTTTTATCCGAGATTGTTTATACTTTGGTATTTACTGGGGTGTATTTTATCATCCACGTCCATGTTCCCTCAATATGTAATACTGTTTCCATCCACCTACAATTTTTTAAATCCAATTTTACCCTTCGGTGAGTTTTAAGTAAAGGATATGAAAGGAATCTTTTGTTGTTTTTTGTACGAGGTACTTTTTGACTTTTCCGACAAAAGTATGAGAAGAATGTTTTTTTAACTTATACGGAATGAATGGATTTTTAAAACATTATTTCCAAAAATCTTCCTTTAAAAGTTTTCAAGTTTATTTTTAATCAACTTCTTTTAGTTTAAAATTGTATGACATGTTAAGAAATGAAAAATGTTTTTGAGGTAGAAAGGATATTTTCCTCAAGAATGGAGTTCAAGTGTTTTATCAAAATTATTTTCCATCTAAGATAATAAAGGGTTATGTTTATATCCCTATTATTAAATTGATTTTATTATGTTGTGATGGAATTATTTTTATTAATTCCTTTATCTTATATGAATTGTTTTATGATTTCACGATGTTTAAGATTCCCATTTTTATTACATGGGTTGTGCTATGATGTATGGTTTATGATTTTGTGACACACATAAGAATGGTATCATTTTGAGATGGGTGGGACCTATATCTCCCTCCAATAAATTGGGTAAAGATTTTATATCTCATGAGATAGACATGGATGGAACGGCAGGTTAAACCGGTTCAGTGAAACAGGAATGAAACGAGGAGTGAACTCGGTTCAAAAATGGGCTTTGTCCACTAAGATAGTCTTGGAAATGAGTCTTGACTAATAAGAAATGATTATCTATGATTATGTGTGTATGAAACAAAGTTTTATGTTATATGTTATGATTATTGGTATTATATTTCACTACTATGATTTATCCTATGTTAATATGATCTCTTTTGCAGGTTCAGATTTCCAAAATGTTATGTTCTTATGAATATGATGTGATTGATATTTCTTTTGTTTATCCTTACTGAGCATTTGAGCTCACCCTTTTATTTTTTCTTTTCCCTAGGAAATAAAGAAAGGTTTTAGGTAAAAAAAGAAGATCTTTGTGGGAGATGTTGAAGATATTTCACCACGATTAGAAGATTATATTCCACGTTTCCAAAGACACTAAAATATTACGGTCCTTGTGTGTGTGTTTTTGTTATGTACTAAGTTTTCCGCAAAAGTAGTGTAATGTCCATGCTCGTTAAGCTTCGGGTCACTATAGTTGGTATCAGAGGAAAGGTTTAGTCAACCTTTAGAAACTAGGATGCGAGAAATTTAGTGAGATCCTTAGAGATATTTCTAAGGTATGTCTAGGGATGTCCCTAAGGTTAAGTATAAGTATAGGTTATAGTACTAGAATTACGGTAACCTAAGATGTTAGATATTGAAGGTACTCCCCCTTTATTATGTTGTTTTCTCTAGCATGATTTTTTCCTCTCACACTATTCTTTTTGGGTTTTAGACGATGGCTGGAACCCGAAGGAACCGTGTTGATCAATGCAATGGACAATGCAATGATTGTCCTCCTGAACAAACAAATGTTATGGGAGTTGGATTGAAAAATCTTATTGCTATACTTACACAAGATATGAATCATTTTGGACTTTCAAATGAGCAGAGAAGGGAACAATATTCTATTGAGTCCATCATGAGGCAACGCCCACCTTCTTTCAGTGGGTCTTCTGATCAACTTGTTGCTGAACAATGGATCAGTACCACTGAAAAAATATTTTCAATTCTTCAATGTTCTGAACATGATAAAGTCATCTTAACAGTATATCGTTTGGAAGGTGAAGCTCATCAATGGTGGAATCTTATCAAGAATACGAGGCCAAGAGATGAAATTGAGTCCATGGAATGGGATGAGTTCAAGAACTTATTTTTCAATAAGTACTTCCCTCATATTCTTCGAACAAAGATAGAGAAGGAGTTTCTTGAACTAAAGAAAAAGGATGATAAATCTGTTGGTGTATACAAAGAGAATTTTACAAGGCTTGCAAGGTATGCATCTGGCTTTATCATCCAACCTGAAAGTAAAGTTAATCGATTCTTAAGTGGCTTAAAACCAAATCTTCAAAGGGCATTAGCTATAAGAGACTTCAGTAGCTATGAAGAAATTGTGCGTTGTGCTATTAAGGTAGAAATGGAAGTTGGAGTTACATATTCATCTCATGGTTTTGATAAGAAATAAAAGATGGAGTTCAAGGAGAAATATCAGAATAATGGTGAAAAGAAGATGAATGTTTCCTAATGCTCAAAGTGTGGAAAGAAGCATGGTGGAGATTGTCTTAAAGGGACTAGAAAATGTTTTAAGTGTGGAAAAGAAGGTCATCGAGCAGCTGAGTGTCTAAGTAATGGAAAAAGTGGTTCTAATGGTGTGAATAAAGAAAGTACTACAGATAATGCACCAACAAAACTTCAATGCTTCAAGTGCAATGAAATGTGGCATTATGCTAATCAATGCCCTAATCCAAGGGTTAATGATTATCAATATGAGAATCCACTTAAGGCAAAGGACAAAGGGAAGTCACATGCGATCACTATTGGCAATGTTGAATATGACAAGGATGTGGTGGAATGATTAAGTGTTTATGTAATGGGATTCCAAAATAATGTTGTATATAGTATCGTGGAATATTGGAATATTTATGTATTGGTCTATTGTGGTTTTCAATAATTTTATGGTACCGGTAACCATGGAAAGTGATTGAGATATTTTTGGTAAGCAGATGATATGCTTATAATGAAGGGATAAGAAGATAATGAGATTTCTGATTGTATTCATGAGCTCATGATTGATATAAGGACAAAGTGATATCATGGTTTGAGTATAAATAATTTTGAGGATTTTGGTTTATGGAAAGTGTTAACATTTAACTGCATTCATGTTTTCACTAAGGTTCAATGGGTATACATGATTAAGGTATTCACATGTTTTTAATTTGACCAACAAGATATATCTTATGATATATGGGGGATAAATGATGGCATTCACGTGACTGTTATGTGACATTTCAAGTAATCATTTTTATACTATGAGCTTGGACCGAAGTATTTTGGATAAGCCTAAAGATTGGGATGGATTATGTTGGACATAAGTTAGTATTTTTTAAGGATAGAAGTTTTTTCGATATTATTTATGGGATTTTATAGTAATTTAGTTTTAGGAAAAGGACAACCTGTAGGATGGGCGACAACCCATCGCGTCGGACAAGGTTGTGGGAATCGAACCCACAACTGAAGTACGACTGGCCTTTATCACCTACCACGGGCCTACAGGAAGTCCTTGTTTAGTAGAAACTAGTTTTATTATATTAAGCAGTATGATATATGAATTATAAGTCCATTTTAGGAACCATATATGATTAATATCACTCTAGATGGACTTATGTATTTTTTTATAGCTTTTCTAACCTTTTGTTTCAGACAGATGGAATGACCCATCATTCTATCACATGATCTTCTAACACATCACTAATGACAAATTCAACTTCATTTCATTAAGGGATGAAGTGTAAATTGTTCTATTCACGAACAACAGTGAGATTGTACCAAAATCATGTAAGTATTTCTTTTAATTCATCAACTTTAGGGAAATGATCTTGAAAACCAAAAATGTTGCCTTCGTGACCTTATATCCGATGAATTAGATGGTACCTTAGATCATCACAAATCTATGGCTTTGTGATTGTTGGCTTTTTCATAGCCATGTTCTCTACAACTCTCTATCAGAACATGATGTTTAGATTTCTCTTCCATATCCATATTTTCACCTATGTGAAAACCCAATGATTAGTTTATTTGGGTAACCGTTACATTTCATACTTTTGTTTTTAATGATTGGTTTTGGTATACCTTTTTATGATGTGGGTTTCTACTAAAGAAACTTTCTAGTATTAAACCATTTATAACCCCGACGAATTTCGAGGGTGAAATTCATTTTAAGAGGGGTAGAATGTAGCAACCCGAGATTTTATGAAAAATATTATTTTTAATTTCATTAATGTATTGTGTTGTACGCTACACCAAAAGGAGCTTGCAAAACACGCATCCTTGACTTGCCTTGCATTACACGCAATCACGACCTTCCTCGATAGCATGTGTAGTACGCAATACCGAGTTTCACTAAACAACGATATGCTTTTAAAATATTATTAAAACTAGCCGTTATGAATAGTAATAACCACTTTTTGAAATTTTGTAATTTTTTTTTCAAAATGGACCTCATTTTTGGATTCGGAATATCGAAATTAGCTTAGGGTGAAATTTTGGTACTTTTCGGATAACTTTCATTTTCTGATGAATAGTGAAAATTACTAAATTTTAATTAAAAACAACCTTTTTAATTGAAATAATTAATAGTGATAAATTATTAATTTCAGTGGTTTTAAAGTATATTTAGAATATATTTTTACAATTTAATACAATTTTGGTCATTTGATATAATTTCACATTTAAACCAGACATAAACAAGTGTCAATTTTTTGATTGTTATTATCTCTTAAGAACACGCTATTTGTTTTGATGATGGGAATTAATTTTTAAATTAATTAATGCAACTGATATGTTTTGAATTCGGTAAAATACACATCATTTTTGAGTTCATAATATCAAATATAGCTTAGGCCTAATTTTGGGTATTTTTCTGGAAACTTTCATTTTTTAATGAATAGTGAAACCACTAAGTGGTAGTTAAAAAAATGATTTTTTCATAAAACATAATTTTACCGCTTCTGTGAGTGGAATTTCAAAAATCTGAGAGACACGGTTGATGTCAGTAAGTAAAATGCGGTTCAATGCGATGAAAATAATTTTTGGTGAAGAGTAACTTTTTACTTTTTTTTACCACGGTTAAAAGTAAATAGGGTAATTAAGGGTAAAAATGATATTATTATTACACTAACACATGTCCTAATTCTATTGGATAAGTGTAATTCGACCAAAAACAACCTTAGGAATAAAATATGACCATTTAGTCCCACTTGGATTAGATTAGGACATTTATTATTAAATTATTTAGAGAAGGGTTAAAATAGTTAAAATCAAAGTTTAATAAGAAGATAATTTTTAATATAGGGTTATACATAAGATAAATTTGACTATAAATATTCATTAGAAATCTAAAAAGATTTCCTACATAATGGTATTTTATTTTTAATTTTTTAGACATTAAATAATTTAATTTATTTATGACACAAAGATGATGCAGTAATTATCTTATTAATGAAATATTGACATAATTGATGTTATAAATACCCAAATAAATGTAATTTGAGACTTTTTATGAATTCCACTAATTTTATAGGTTAATATTACATTTTAGTATTGATTTAATTAACTTTTTTAGAACTAATCATTCTCTTATGATTTTCAAAAAAATAAATTACTAAATAGTGTCAAAATTGACATAAAATAGTTCTTAAAACAAATATTATATTATTAATTGTTATTTTATTCCTAAAAATCTAATGTTCCATAAAATGACTTAGATAAGGTTATATATATTAATAATAAACAACTTTTGGTTCGTTTGGCTTCTTATAGTAAGTCTATTAACATTATAGTGTAAGAACACAAAAAGACACGTTAAAAGTAAAATTATCTAACTTAAAGTTAAATATACATGATAAGGTTAAAATAGGAACCTAAACTTTTCTAAATTCTATTGGATGATAGGATTTCGACCCATACCCAACTTAGCTTCTAAATAAATCAATTTGGAGCTATTTAAAACCGAATTTGGCTTTATAATAAAATAATATTTTTTGTTATTCCAAAGGTGCCCCTCTCCTCCCTTATAAAAGGGCACCTCCTCCCTCTCTTTCTAACACCAATTTGATCCTTCAAGATCGGAAAAACCCTGAAATATTATCTTCTCAACTTCCCTAGAAACATCCTAGAGGTCCTGGTTTTCTTCAAAGACCAATTTTAGTGCCCTAAAAGGAGGTCTCAAAGAGGCGCTTCAAAGAAGAGGTAATGTCTGTTACCGATTATTTCAACTTTATTTCTTCTTCCACTTCTTCTTCTTAGGTTGTTTCATTATGAAGTAATAACATCATTATCACTAATATACTGATATGTCATTATAATTATGAAACAACTCTATTTCACCATCTATCCATCCTACGGAAAACAAAATCACCGCGCGTGTATACGTACGGAATACCGTCTCCACGCTGTGGTGTAATCTATTTTCCACCACCACATTACTTGGATGGGTATAATGGTGTAAATAATAACTATATATGATTATTTTAATGTGATATTGATTCTGAAATAGTATACATACACTCCAATACAATTCCACGATCATGAGAATGATATCATCGCTCGTGCGTACGTACGGACTACCGTCTCCACGACGCGATGAGTTTCATTCTCCATGTTAACCATTCATGAATGATTATAAAGTATATATAATAAGTAATCATGAAATATATGAAATAATAATAGTACTGGATTTATGTGTATATATTTGTATTTAATCTACTTAATTCCATTCAAATCAATAAGGAAACGAAAACAGTGTTCATGCATACGTACGGTCTACCGTCTCCATGAACGGTGTATTTCTTTCCATTTACTGATCTATTATATATATTTATATTCTGAATATATATTATATATAAATCATGTCTTATATTCTAGAATTAAGTAATCATGATCTATGTAATCATATGAATAAATAAAAGTCAAAACACGGACGACAAATGAAACGATTTTACCCAAAACTCTCTTTAACATGGAATTTACAAAAGAACGGGTAAAATAAAGTCATAAGTGAACCATATATGATATCATAACAATGGGTTTGATTCTGGAAGAAGTCAATGACATTATTTAAATCATTATACAGGAGGTTCGGACACTTACGAAGAAAATCAGACCTAAGGTAGGGGAAAATATCACAATCTCATTTTTATCCGAGATTGTTTATACTTTGGTATTTACTGGGGTGTATTTTATCATCCACATCCATGTTCCCTCAATATGTAATATTGTTTCAATCCACCTAAAATTTTTTAAATCCAATTATACCCTTTGGTGAGTTTTTAGTAAAGGATATGAAAGGAATCTTTTGTCATTTTTCGTACGAGGTACTTTTTGACTTTTCCGACAAAAGTACGAGAATAATGTTTTTTTAACTTATAGGGAATAAATGGATTTTTAAAACATTATTTCCAAGAAGCATCCTTTAAAATTTTTCAAGTTTATTTTTAATCAACTTATTTTAGTTTAAAATTGTATGACATGTTAAGAAAGGAAAAATGTTTTTGAGGTAGAAAGGATATTTTCCTCAGGAATGGAGTTCAAGTGTTTTATCAAAATTATTTTCCATCTAAGATAATAAAGGGTTATGTTTCTATCCCTATTATTACATTGATTTTATTATGTTGTGACGGAATTATTTTTATGAATTCCTTTATCTTATATAAATTTTTTTATGATGTCACGATGTTTAAGATTCCCATTTTTATTAAATGGGTTATGCTATGATGTATGGTTTATGATTTTGTGGCACACATAAGAATGGTATCATTATGAGATGGGTGGGACCTATATCTCCCTCAAATGCATTGGGTAAAGATTTTATTATCTCATGAGATAGACATGGCTGGAACGGAAAGTTAATCTGGTTTAGTGAAACAAGACTGAAACGAGGAGTGAACTCTATTCAGAAATGGACTTTGTCCACTAAGATAGTCTTGGAATTGAGTCTTGACTAATAAGAAATGATTCTATATGATTATGTGTGTATGCCACAAAGTTTCATGTTTTAGGTTATGATTATTGAGATTAAATTTCACTACTATGAGTTATCCCATGTTAATATGATCTCTTTTGCAGGTTAAGATTTCCAAAAATGTTATGTTCTTATGAATATGATGTGATTGATATTTCTTTTGTTTACCCTTACTGAGAATTTGAGATCACCCTTTTATGTATTCTTTTCCCCAGGAAATAAAGAATGGTTTTAGGTAAAAAAGAAGAATATCTTTATGGGAGATGTTGAAGATCTTTCACCACGATTAGGAGATTATATTCCGAGTTTCCAAAGACACTAATCTATTACGGTCCTTGTGTGTGTGTTTTTTTATGTACTAAGTATTCCAAAAAAGTAGTGTAATGTCCATGTAATTTAAGCTTCGGTTTTCTACAATAATATCTCATATATTTTATAAAGCATAACCATGAATAGTGTGACCAAAACATAATCAAAATCCAAGATAATAAAGAAACCCTAATAAACAAAGAAATTGGTCCATCTCAATGTGAACTACGGTCACCACCAATCCCAAACCAAGGAGGATGATAAAGTTGATAAGAATCACATATATATGATGTGAATAATTTCCCTTTACCTATATCAGTCATAATAATGTTTTTATCTTCCAAATGGTATATACATGGTGTGGGGAAAATCTCATCCAGATACAAACGTGAATCTTTTTAACATCTTTTACAATTAAAATCTGTAGTTTTATTTTGGATAATATTACATTTTTAAGTACTCAAATTTTTTCCTTAAATAATAAGTTCGATTTTTTTTACAATTCCTATGGTTTTATAAAAACTTACTGATCTCCATAATATCACGAACACAGAAAATGGAAAATATAGTTGAAGGCAACATGACATAATCAATATTAATGTATAAATTAAGAAGAAAGAATAAATTATCAACATATATCAACCAAGTACATCAAAAACAATATGGGGGATCTAAACATTGGCCTTAATGTTTACTAGGATTCAATCTATGATAACTCAATAAAATTTTGTGAAAAAGAAAATTTCCAAGATCACTCATGATCTCACTAGGTCACATATTCAATCCTTTTTTGTCTCTCAGATGAATTGGTAAAAAAATCCTTTCCAGCACACAATATACATAGAGGGTATCACCCATCTTGGTGTCTAACACACAACCATGGTATAGATCCCTAGAACCATAATCCTGGTTTGAGTGATCATAAATTCATTCTTTACGTTCTGACTTTGACATGAAATGAAACAAACCAATTTTACAATCAATAGTTTAAATATCCCAAAAAATATTCAGTCAGATACATTTGAATGAAACGTTTATTTTTATAGTTTTATTGATTTAGGAAAACATTAAACTAACCATTCCCATGAATTTCTCATCAAATTTTAATTTTTATACTATATAAGAAACTACGTATTCCATGTTACATCTTGAACATCTATTAAAAAACCTCAACATAATCTATTTTATTCTAGTTATATCTTGTGTAATACATTTCTAAAAAACCGGAGGAAATAGAATCATATTGGTGAGCTTAAATTTTTAGTAAAGTAAAAGATATACTAAAAGCTATCATTGTATGAACAATATAGAAGGAACAAATAAGAGTCAAATAATTCCATATAATTAAACACATAAGATTGAAATATATCCATGGATGGAATGAAACTATAAAAAATCACATGGATAATAAAAAATAGATCCCTAGTGAGGAAAATAATAATTAGAAATAGATTAATCCATGACCTAAGCCAAGATACTAGGATCATTCCTTCAAGACCACACATTTCAGAAATACATTTTCTCTGTAGGCATGCACAAAAATAACCAATCTAGTTTCTCCCATTACACTCATTGATGCATCAAGGGATATCTGTAATTAGTCTCCACCCATTACTAATCAATTCTAATGCATTAATCATATTAATTAATGAATAAATCATACAGTACATAAAAAAAATTCCTTAGTAATCAATAAAAATACGCATTATAATAAAAACTATAAGTATTTTTATTAATTATTCGATTAATAAATGAAATAGATGTATATATAAGAATCAACCAAACTAGCATCATATGTAGTAATTTAATATTATTAATTCAATAATTTCCTAAAAAATCGATGCATGGAATCTAGGGGAACCCCCTTCAGTCAAAGGAATACAATTTTTAGGGTTCCAAGATGAAATAAATTGGAAGAAAAATTATGCATGTAAAAGATGTTGATTTAGAAATACAAAGGTAGTGATAGATTTATTCTAGTTTAATCCCCCAAAATAAAATATTATGATAATATTTAAAAGGTAATACGTCACTAATATATACACCAAAAAATTTAAAGTGGTGAATATGAAGCATATCTCAATGAAGAAAAATAAGGATTCAAATATTCATACTGTAATGGTAAAGTTAGATTAAAAAGAACAATAGTGGGATACCATGAAATTTTAAAAAATTAAATGATTTATAATCACATTATGTGAAATAAATAAGGTAAGTTATTAACCCTATAAATTAAAATATTGTGAGTTATATCAAACATGTCTTATGGAATTGAGAATAATAAAAAAAAAACCCTTATAACATTATAAACATTTAAATAATGAACCCCGTAAAAGATATAATTTTAAATAGAAATAACATAACACAAACAATGAAATGATCATGATACAAAATATTAAAGGGCCAGTATATACACTATTCCATAGAATGCATAGTGTATAAAAAGAAATATGTTTCAATGTGTGGAAATTTTAGACAACAAACCCTTACAAGTAACATAATATTTAAAGAAAGAATAATTAGATAATGAATATATAAGGAATAATTAGAGAATTATAAAAAATATGGGGGAAATATGATACAATTTATTAATTTTTTAGAATAAATAACCCATAGAGCAATATAGTTTAATAATAAAATTTGTAACTAAATTAAAGCAAATTGAGTTATCATAAACCCTTACCGAAATTCCAGAGTTCCATTAAATTTTAGGAATATCATTTATAAGAAAAATAAATATATTAATAATCTATTTCATAAAATTTTTCATATGTATAACCTTTTATGAAATTCATTTATAATTATTCAGTGCATTTATATCAGCTATTAATTATCTATTTTAAATATGAAATGTGAGTAATCTTGATCATTTATAACTAATTTTGTAATAATGATGTTGTTCTTGTTTATTATCAAAACTTTTATCATTAAAAGGTCTTAAAAGGTATGATAATTTATTATATATAAATATTTATAAAATTATAATATCATTCAATGGATGTTTTGGTGTGGTTATTGTAGACGAAATTAGAAACATCCATGTTTTAGTGATTTTTAATAAATTAATGGTGTTATATTAATTTATGAGTTTAATATAAAAATTAACATAAAAAAACAAATATTTACTTAATTGTTTGCATAATTTATTATAAATTTTCAAGAATGTGGTTGGATTGATCCAAACATGAACATCCCATAATTAATGCATGATTATGATAATGAATGTGGTTTATTTTTATAATAATATCATTATTACATAATCATAATGAAATTATTTCGATAATATTAAGGTTTTTAATGATATTTGAACTGATTTTAATAACTAATAAATAAACTAGATGAAAAATGAGATACATTATTTTGTGGCATTGGTAGTTCTTAAAATGCACACTTAACATTTTCATTTCTCCAAGAATGACAGGGAAATTAGGTGGATTGTAAAACATATCATAACAATAATAATTATATTATATACTTCACATTTATTCTTTAATTTTCCATTATAATCAATGAACAAGGGATGTGGTAAAAAATGCATGTTGCCTCTTCATGGAGGATGTTTTCTGAATAATCTATGCATAATAGTTTCATTTTTATTATTAAAAAATGGGAAAGGCGGTTAATGATCATTAACTTAATAAAATAAAATTTAGTATAAATACAATAATGACTTCAATATATAATAATGTGAAAAATATAATTGAAATAGTAAGATAGCATGAAAAGAATTTTGGAAAAATGAGTACTCATATTGAAGTCTTTGTATTTTCCATGAAGGGTTCCCTAGAAATGGAGTTATTAAGTTAATTTATTATACTAGGGGAACATCTAAATGGATTAGTATTATAATGTAAGGATAATGGAAATATTTTCATGTAGAAATTTAATTATTTTTGTGGTCATGAAGGGGTTATGAGGGGCCCCTTTTATAAGTGGTGAGAATGACATTTGGGTAAATATTTCAACATATTATAAATAGAGTACAAGTTTCACATGTAAATAAGACTCCAAAATGGTAAATAATTGAGTGGGGTATGATATAATCTCGATCATCCCTCAATAATTCATTTTCACAAATGTTTCAAACATGTTTTTATGTCCCTTACTCATAGAATTTTCATGTTTACCATGTTTAGCTGTACTATGGAAACTAATTTTTACCTAAGTAATTTAATTTTAATTCCACCAAATAAAATAGAACATATTTTATAATTTTTAAATAATAATTCCATATTTTAAATTAATTTTATTAGATAAAATATTTATGAGTAAAAAATACTAATTTTAACATTATCCCACGTAATAGGTAAAAACCGATTTTTAGAAACAATGTATTTTTAAACATGAAATTCATGTGTAGCATCAAATTATCAATGTATTTTATTTTCATGAAATAAATTTTTTTATTAGAATATTTTTTAAGTGTCTTTAAAACAAATCTCAATTTGAAATTTACAAAATGATATTTAATTAAAAGATAAGATAAGATAAATTTTTAATTGGAAAATTATACTTATGTTGTTAAACATTGGTTTTATAAATTTATAATAGTTTTTTTAAATGTATAATCTTACTCTTTAAATACATATTTTATCATCAAATTTTTCTTTATAATTTTTCAAATTGTACTTACTTCTTGATATAGTCTTAAACTATATAGTTTTTGTAAAATCTAAATTTTTAACCATTCCACTAAAAATAAATTGTTTCAAAAAATATAAACTGAATTAACACTATAATAATTTTGAAAATATAAATCCCAAAAATAATTTTTTTTTATAAAATTAAAATTAATATATATATATATATTTAGTTATTTAAATGGGAATAAAAAATATAAGTTAAATTGTTTTTATAGAAAAATATATTTTAAAACATCATGTTTCTTTTATATTATTTCAAATAAAATTATAAATAATTTAATGTTGGCATAATAATTCATGAATTTAAATATTTATTTTCATAATAAAATTTTAACCTTGAATAAATTTTTCACGATTCCCTCCACCGATACCCATGTTGGGTTGTTAGTGAAGAGAAAGAGTGACACTGGAGTCCCACCTCCAGTTGGCCCTAGGTAGGAAACTAGAATTGAGGGATAAAAACACTCAAATGGAAGGAATTAACCTCAACACATGAAATGATTAATAGATATGGTAAACAACCACCAACAAACTCTTCTACATAATGTAAAATAAACCAAATGAGTCACATGTGTATGTCAAGAAATAAATATAATTTTTTCAAAGTAAATACTAAAAGTAAATGAGGGACGAGTCTCCATAAATTCTCTAATATACAAGATGGTAATGCCTAGTTCAGTCCCCATAACCTCTATAAAAAACTGTCATATAGTTTATATATACTCAGGTAGATCGTAAAATGTACAATCAATAGGATGATACCTAAGGTATCCCATGAAAATGTTAAAAAAGAATAATAATGCACTAATGAAAAAAAAACTAAACAAAAAAGTACCTATATAGTTTATCTATCCATCCCAACCTCACCATGAATCAATCACCAAATAAAACAAACACATATTTGGATAATATCCAGAAGACATTGGAACGAGTGAACCAAATATTCTTCCCCACTGAGTTTTTACTCTCACACCCCATTGTCAAACGTCCTATGCTCCCATCTATTCCATGCCATATCATCACCACACATAAAGTCATATTAGATGTGGATCAGGTTGAAACCCTTCTTACCCCATCCTCCCACAAGGCCCATCATCCCATTTTGGAATTATTTCGATCATGCACATATCTTGTTCCACTTCTATATAATCAGAAATGCATATACAACTTCATAAAAAGGGATAAAGGGTATCATAAATATAATGGAAATGAAACTTATTCCATCCCCATACCATGAATGTCCCTTACTATATATCCCATCATTGCATCATCAGAAATTACCACCAACCATGTCATCATAAAGAGATAGGCTCTACCACTAACTATGCCATTTCCTGATACTATGAATAATGGAAGAGCGAGGAATAAGGTATAATCATCCATCTGTTCCTCACCATATTGATGTTTAGAAAAAAAACTCAAAAAACATTTGGTTATCAGTACATAGTACCCAACATAGGTGGGGTGTGTTTAAAATTAACATGAAATTATAAGTATGTATATATACAAACATTGACAACCCAAAATCATGGTACCAAGGTTTCAGATTAATAATTCATCACCATCACCTTATCATAAATACCATACAAATTTTACAAAATCCTTCCACAAACTAGATGCAATTAATCAATAGGAAATACATACAGAACCAAATTTTCATTATTTCATTCACATATTAATCCACCATTCTAGACTATTACATTAATAACCACTAAAACCAACACCCACATTAGAATTTCCATTTATGCCTAGACCATTCATAATTATTCAATTTATAAATTCATTTGGAATAATAATTAACAACACATTTTTTTAAATTCCACCAATAAAAAATTTAATCTACTACTATTAGGCTATTACAGTAATGTAACACTCAATAACTATATTACTACCACAATAACAACACCTTTACCACCATACTTCCACTTCCTTCAATATATCTTTCACCTGAACATGTCACCACCATCATTTTACATACCCCACAAAGAAAAAACAACCAAAATTACACAAAAAAACATACTATCAACTAATAATAACAGATTCCCAATTTTTTTTACCACAATCTATTTACAAGTTGTTTTCAAATTGAATCCTCTTCTAGTGGATTTTTATTTTAACATAGTTTCAAATTTCATGGGAAACCAATTCTTAGATGAATATAAGTATTATAAATTTTATGAGTGGGGGGTTTAAACAAAAAATAAATAGGGTATTTTCAATACATGATAAGTGTTAAGAAATTCCTAACACCCACAACATTCTCACCACAATAGGTTATATATTTCAAGGGAAAATCAGTATTGATAAGGAAGTAGATAAACACTTATGAATAATACCCTTCCATTTTAAATTAATTTAATATAGTTAATTATCATTATTAGTTAATATATAATACCAACCCAATGGAATAAAATCATAATTTCATATATGTACAATGAATATAGAACAAGGACCCCTGCCAAGAAACAAATTCTAAGACACACAAAAACAAAAATAGGGGAAAAGAGGATGATATTTCCCCATAGATATCATAGAGGTGATAAATTGAGAAATCATTACAAACTAGTTATGAAAATAGTAATATGAAGAAGTTTAAAGCTCCTAGATCATATAAGGCACAATATTGTAGAAAAAAATTAGTAACCAAGCTGTTGAACTAGCTTGGAATCACAAATAGGAAGGATCATGGTGAAACAAAATTGCTCTCAGGGTTCTACAATAAGGTTCTAATTTATCTAATCTTTAATGAAATACAAAAATACATCAATTTAAGAAATAATTGTTCGTTATGATTCTAAATATATAGATCCCAAAAAACCTTGATGTATAATATGATAAACATTCCTTTTTAATTTTCATTTTATTCAGTTTTATTTAAAATATGAGGAATGGTGTATTAAATACCATAGGGTTTTAGGAATTAAAATACATGAATCAATCCATGAAAAATAGATTTAAAAAATTTATATAGTCTCGAAATTATTTATGTTATATAACAAATTATTTTCATGTCATTCTGGAAGAAATAGATTTTTTTTTAAAAAATTTATATTAGTAAAAATATTGAATTGAACATGATAAAAACCATCATTTGTGTGGAGGAATAGATAAATGATGATAAAAAATGATTGATCACGCAAAGAAACTAATAAACCATGTAAACAATCTATGAACTGTGTGAAGTAATGAATCAAACATGAATAAAAAATAATTGATTATGTGAAAAAATTGATTGGAGAAGAGAAAAAATACAAAGTGTGTGACAGAATGGATTGAATGTGAGAAAACTGATTGAATTTGAATAAAAACTAATCATCTATGCAAAAAAAACTATTGATCTTGTGATGGAATGAATCAACTGTAAGAATAATTAATTAAATATTTTAAAAAACCAGTAGACTGTACAAAAAAACAACCAATCTGGTGAAGTAATGGAGCAACCATGTGAACAGCTAATTAACTTCAAGAAAAAACCAATCAACCATATGAATGAATTGATTGACCATGAGAACAACTGATGGACCATGTGAAAAAACTGATTGAATATATGAACAAACATGGAAAATTTAATGGAAAATCCCAAACACCCCCTTTACCCCATAGACCTCATAAATTATAATGGAATGATTTAAGAAACTAGGGTCACTGCATTAGATACCTCTAAAAAATTTATAATCTTTGAGAATAAAAAAATAGTAAGAAGATGGAAATGATGTTCAGAAAATCACCCATATGATACCTCTCAAGGATATAATTATAACAATTACACATCCACACTTGAGAGGAAAACACATTGATATGTGACACAACCAACCAAATTATAGAGTTAATTTCATAAAAACTAATAAGGTTAGATATTTATCTTATAAATAAGTTAAATAAGAAATGTATCAAAATAGCTTAGGGTATTGAGCAAGCTTCTATGACTCCCACTCCCTGGTTGTCTCTTCCACTACACTATACCTCAAAAAAATGATCCAAGGGGATAAATATATAATGAAAAACCTTAATCTAATGACCTTAGATATTATTTGGATTCTCCATAAAAATCATTTCATCCTCAATGTCTAAATCTACCCAATTAATGACATGAGAGTCATCATGGAGATAAAAATAAATCTAGGATATATGAAATATTTTATGAACTATATGAATCCATGTTGGGAGTGTTAAATGATAAGCCACTCCACCAATGTTCTATAGCACCATTAAATGAACAATAAACCTAGGATAATGTTTATTCCCTTGAAAAAACCATCATTTCCCCTTATAAGGGAAAAAATTCAAGAACACATGGTCTCTGACCTCAAACACTAGGGGGCCTATTCCTATGCTATGTATATGATTTTTGGAGATCCTTTGTGTAGTGAACTTACCCCAGAAGCCCAGAGATGGTGTCATTATACCATTACATTCCCATAACATACCAATAAATCAAGTCTAATAAGACTGAATATTTTAGTAGTACTGGTAAACTAGATACATACATGAGTATATTATTAAAAATTAATACAATAATTACAAAATATTTTTTTTCTTTCTTTCATGGATAATAACTCTATTCCCTCTAGAATATCCTTTTATTTCATTCTTAGTAAACATCTTGGAAACTTGGTGGAAGGAAACATAATAAGGGTGGGATCAAAATCTCAGTAAAAATAATGTACAATGGAAGTAACCATGAATCAATTTGAATAATAATTATGGTAGGGAAAATAACTGAACACACATACCATGTATTCAAAAAACTGAAAAGGAAGTGCGTAAACACTATATTAAGGGAATAACTAGAAACACATGCCACTCAAATAAATAGATAAATAAAAAATCAATATGGAAAGGTAAAAAATTGAAACATGTTCCATTTAATCAATTAACTATGAACAAAATGAATGCATATATTTTTTCATAGTGAAAATCTCAGGGTTAATAAATACTGAAACAAATTGAAGGAAATGCTTAATTTTTGGACATCATGTCTCAGGCACATGAATACTTATATAATTAATAACTTTCTCAAGATGATTTAAAATTACATGTAGAAACCTATTTAATTTGAGAATCTTATTTGTATCATGAGAATATTTCAACACATCGAGGGGCTATTTAAAGTCTAGTCCACACATATCACTTCTAGTCCAAATCATTCCTCATATTGAATAATAAAAATAAATAATATGCCTTATCAAATATCTGTATTGATTAAAGAATACTTATTTTTAAATATTTCACCAAATAATCCAATAACTTTCAAAGTAGAAACCACATATAAAATGGAACATGGTTTAGGAAATAGAAACATCCATGATAGATGATATGTATAATTAGGGAAAATTCAATGTTAAATGATCATAGGAAATTTGAATATTCAAAGGGGGATAAAATTAATTAAGGAAGTTAATGTCAATATGATTATTGGCCAAATAAATCATAAAGCATCCAGGGGAAGAATAAATATAATATCAATAAGAAATATCCCAAGTAGAGTAAAAAATTATGGTAGTTGATGATGAATATAAATACTATATAAAGATATATAAAAAAAATATTGAGGAAAATATCCTTTTGTTTCGAAAATCATTTTTTAAAAAAAAATCCTTTTTGAAAACATTTTCTTTAAAAAGTAAAATTTTAAACATTAAAAGGAAGATTTAATGAAATGATGGAAGGTAAATCTATATCTTATATATGAGGTAAAAATAACATTTCTTTTTCATGGTAAAAATGTTTGAAAAATTCCATATTCAGAAAGTGAAAAGAAGATTCCTTTGAAAACATGTGTAAAAGACAAAAAGGGTGAAATTTTCTTTAATTATTAATTTTAAATAGGTTAAAAATAGTATTTTAAAACAATTTTAGAAAAAATGGTTTTTATAAGAAAATAGGTTCTCTAACTAAAGAGATAATAAAGTCGGGTTTTATTAAAAATATTTTCTACTAAATTTTGAGTACCAAAGAGTGAAAAAATGGTACTAATACTGGGAAAATGTCATGAATAATTATAGTATAGTAAAATTAAAGGGTTTATTAAAAAATTGTCATATAATTTCTTTTAAGGGAAATCAAATATCATTAAAATTATTCTTGAGGAAATTAATATTTAAACAATCCAATGTGTTCCATACAACTTCAAAACATTTTAAATCACAATCATGATGAAGGAATAACATTAAATGAATGTTTTTAATACCATGAAGATGAAATTATTAATAATAAAATATATCAAAATGGGTAGTATATACACCATATAAAAGAATTATGTGTTCAATATGACATTTATCTCACAGATGTAAAAAGTGAGATGAAAATCCCTTACCTTGAGTCCAACTTGTTTCGTGTATCTTTAAATACATGAATAATAAACTTATATTAATTATTTACTTTATTAATAAAATTTTTAATCTTTATCATTACTTTTATCTCACTTATTACCTTTTTTTATACAACTACTTAAACAATTAATTTTACATCGGGTGTTTTAACCAAATTCGGGTCATGTGTCAAAAAAATAATTGGTAGGTCAACTACAGTCAAAGGGGTAATTATGTAACATATCCAGAATAATAATATTGAATAATAATTATATATATACATCAATTATAATTTTAAAAAAAATAATTATATATGGTTATGAAAAATGATCCAACAATACAGTCACTGAGACAGTAGGCCGTAAGTATGCATGAGTAACATTACCATTTTTCAATGATCATTATATAATAAAGTTATGTGAAATTAATCGTTCTAAAATGATTAATTATTTCATAAATAACATATTATTTAATAGTATATAATTATATATTTAATTATTTATATTTAAAAGTAATAACATAGTGTCAAGGAGGTTGTAGTCCACACATCCATGAATGATGTTATCACTTTTTAAGTGTATGAAAGTGTAATAAAGAAAATTATATATATTATATTTTTAAAATGGTAATTATGTAAAGAATATAATATATATATATATATATATATATTTTATTTGTCACATATATTTAATTAATTCCATACTTTATACATTTTATGAATTGTGTGATCGAATCACATCACTTTTAGGAGGCGGTAGTCCACACTTCCACAAACGATGTTATCATATTTACACAAAATGAATATCATAAAGTTATATTATATATAAAAATTATTGAAGCATAAATACATTAAAAATAATATATATATCATATATAAAATTTTTTACATCATAATTACTACCATGGGAGGTAGTAATGGAATAATGAACAATCATTTTTTGTGAGGCGGTAGTTCTCCGTACACATAAATGATAAGTTCATTACCCATTATATGGAAGTGCGTGTAAGTGTAGGTAGAAAAATTAACATAAAAATATCAACATATTTAGGAAAATTTTTATTTAAAATAATAATGGAATAATAATATTTTATTGGGTTGATAATGGAAATAATGATAAGAAGCTTGAGGAAAGATGTTACCTCTCCTTTGGGTAACTCCTTTTGGTCTGCACCAAAGGGATTCCTTGGATGGATTTATTCATAAGGGAAGGATTATAGGATGATTTAATGGATTATTAGGAGTTATTTTGGAAGATATAGGTTGATAAAATGTGGCTTGATAGGTGATAGTAAGTGGAAGGCTTGAGTTCATTTTTATAGTGGTGGAGGAGTGTCACTCTTGTAAATCCATGAAAAGGGAATTCCACCAACATTTTTTCCATTAAAAATAGCCCCAATAAAAGAAAAATATTTGAGAAAAAGGAGTATAGGGCACAAATATGACCATAAAATAGATTTTGGATAATATTATAGGTCATTTTGGCCATTAATTTTAAGGATTAGTCTCTTGTTATGCTTAATTTCACCTTAATTGTTGAAATTAATATTTATCACCTTTACTATTGTTTTTTTTGTAAAAAAAATATTGAACATATTATATACTATAAATTATTATTTTAAAAAATATTTAATCCATTTTTTCAAATTAAATTCACATAAGGGTAATAATTTAATTTAAAATTATTCTCATAGATGGGACGTCAATGCAAATTTTTAAAGTAAAACCATTCCAAAATTTGAGATATTGTTATATCAAATTTAAATGTGAAATTGATTAAAATGAAATTCATTGGTTGAATTAATAAGAAATTTATCTAATTAAAATTTAATTCATGTTTAAAATACAATTAATTCTTATAAATAAATGAGACAAAAAAGTAGTTTGGAATTAAAATCCAGTATTTTTAACTATTCATCAAAAAAATAAAACTTCACAAAAAACACAAAAAATAAACCCTAACCAAATTTTAATTTTTAATTTTCAATGATTGAGTTTATTTTAAAATATATTATTTATAATTTTTAAAAAAAATGGATTTAAAATTGGTTCCTTATTAAAATGCGGTAAAGGCATCGTAATAAAAGTATATGTTTTTGTGTGTAATATTGGGTTTCCTCATATCTCATGCCTATCAAAATTTATTGGATGAATATAAAAAATAATTGATTTTATATATAATATATGTATTAAATTAATATCACTCACTAATTTTAATTAATTTAATTTATTAGGATAAAAAGTCATTTTGAGAATAAAAATAGTTTTCAAAAAAAATATTCCCTTTATCTTCAATTAGTTCTTATATTAATTTCTAATTAATTAGTAACCAATGAATTAATTTAATATTTGTGTAAAATGTATATTTTTATAATTTAGTTAGTCCTATTCATAACATCTAATTTAACGTCTAGATTATATCTTATCATATTAAAGAATAAAATTTTAATAATATAATTTTGTTTGGAAAAACTCGGCCTTGTATTTAAAGGAATCCATTGAAGAAAACCATTTTTGTGTACGATGTACACTAACTCTGTTTTGTTTTCATTGAAATATATTAATTATATTGAATAAATTTTAAACATTAAATACATTAAAAATTAACATGATATTATATTCCTGTATGAACTTCGTGTGGCGTGTCATGCACGCTATCAAATACAATGTTCCCACTTTAGATTTTTATGGTGTTACACTATGTTTCCTACAAATAATCTTTAACCACCTATAACTTACCTTATATGATCTACACTACATCAATAACATGTAATTATAACACCCTAACCTTATCCTAACACTAGGTATAATGACCAAATTACCCATAAAAATCCTCAAACAAATCCTTACTGGTGGATATACACTATATTTTGTGGTATAAAAACCCAACTAATAATAGATGGTTTCCCAAAAATACACCAAATTTAAAATGTAATACTAAAACATATAATAAAATTTATAAGTAGTATTATCCATATTTATATATATCTAGGAATGGAAAGTATTTCTAATGATTAACTGAGAGAGAAAATCATATTGCAATCCCCTCCAAATACATGAGGTAAAATGGAAATACTAGTAAGATACAATGGTATTTGGTACCCTATGGAGACATAAAATCTCATCCACATATTGCCTTTATAGTAAATATACAAAACCTAACACCATGATTTCCAGGAAAGGGGAAAACATCCTCAGTCATTCTACCCCCGGATCTGAACTCTTTGACCATTGAAGTGGAGAACCTAGAAAGAGGGGATGCTCTCGGTCTCCACTATATTATACCTCCATAATTTCTGGATTGTGGTGCTTTTCGCCTTGGTTTTTTACTTTATTCTTTGAATCATGCTTCTTCTTTTAATTTTTTTTTTGATTATGATGGTGGAAAATGACATAGAAAGCTCCTTTGGATCGGGGAAAATCACTGATGAAATCCATCAATATGTCCCCCCACTTCCACTTGGGGACATCCAAGGTCTACAATAAACCTCCATGAATATGATTATGTGATTTCACCAGTTGAAAAACACGACACCATTTCATGAAATTAGTGATCGACCAATTCATCTCAGGCCACCAAATTTACTTCATCAAGGAATGGTAAATCTTCGATACACCTGAATACACTACTAAGGGTGAGTTGAAAAAATCATAGAGAAATCCCTTAATCATGGCAGAAGGAAATAAGAACCTTCTCTAAAACAACATTTTATTCTGACTATCCTATGTCCACCACTCTAAAGAATCACCATGACTGACATTGAATCACATCACTTCCATCTCCGAGTCTCCCCACTAAGACTCATATACTTTTCACAACCGGTATGATAAAAACAGCATCAAATATATGATACATTTTACACTGAATACATCCATATTCAGATTCATCACTATATGTTCTTTTTTTCACTATTTATATTTCCCAAGATTCTTGAATAGATCCTCTTTGAACCTTAGGGATCAATGCACCAGTAACTACATTTTACATTCTTATAGTGTATTATATCTAAAAATAATAATCCTAGTGAAACTCTATACACATAAACTGATGCAGGTCTACATCCCATTGAGTGAAAATAGACTTAAAACTCATATGATCAGGGAAGACAATAAAGCACTCACCGATGAGGTAATGTTTCCATAACTTCAAGGAAACACTATTATAGCCAAATCCAGGTAATGTTTCCATTACAAAAAACAAATGCCTATGGACCATAATAGTTTAGTGCCTTTGGAAACATGGAATAAATTATTCTAATTTGGTGAAAGATCTTCAACATCTCACATAAATATCTACCCCTTTATTATTAATACCTATATACTCTCTATATATAATGGGGAAAATAAAAATATGAAAAGGGTTATATTAGATGCTCTGTAAGGGTAAACAATGAAGATACCAATCAAAACATGTGAATAATAATATAAAAACATGGACATAACTTTTTAAATTCATATACTGTATAACATACGTCATAATCTTGAGTCATGGAATAAATCTTGGTAGTTAATAAGACAAAAATCATGAAGGGACATGAATAATGAGAAAATAGAATTGACATAAAACATGTGAATATAAAAAACACATAAACATATAAAATAATTTTCCATATTAGTTAAATATTATTTCCAAGATCATCATCGTGGACATAGTCTTTTAGTTAACTGATCTCACTCCTCGTTCCGGCCCTCTATTACTGAATCAAGTTTAATTAATATTACAATAATATATATATCAAAAATTATAAATCATTACCCAATGAATTATAAGTAGTTATAGGTACCTCTAGTCACATAATTAAAACCATACATATGTGTTCCATATGAACAAAAATAATTCACAGAATCCATAAAAGAAATGGTTTTAATAAACATCATTCCATCATAATATAACCTATAGAAAAAAATTGATTTTATAAATTTAATTCCCTAATGAAATTATAAAAACCATGGAAATAATGTTATCATAGATGGAAAATAATATTGAGATATCACTTGAAAATTATTTCGGAGGAAAATATCATTTCTTTTTGAAAACGTATTCTTTTCTTCAAACACCATGATATTTCAATTTTTTTTTGAAACTAACCTTGTATGATTATAATGGAATAATAAAGGTATTAATATGTAATGAAATAAAAAAATCCACTAATTCAATATAATTTTAGAAAACATTCGTCTCATACTTTTCACAAAAAAGTAATAAAGTACCTCATTTGGAAAACAACCAAAAGATTCCTTTCAAACCACCAAGTAAAAATTCACACATGGGTAAAAATGAATTTAAAAATTATAAAATATTAATAAAAATGGTCTAAAAACATTTTTAAGAAACATGGACTTGGAATATAAAGAATCCCCTGTAAATACTTATGCATAAACAATCCAAGATATTAATGTGATTGTAAAATTAACTATTACCTTAGGTCCAATTTCCTTCATACATATCTCAACGTAATGTATAATGGTTTAAATAATTTTATTAATTTATAAAATAATAATATTAATATTTAATAGATCAAATAATATCATATTATATCATCTTATAACTTGTTTGTTATTAATATTTCATTATTACACTTATTTTGGGAGTTATCTACTTCATTTTCCGATGCATGTTTTGCTATCTAAATCTCAGTCCTTATGAATAGGATATAGTCCGATAATCTCTAGAAATATATTTTGGTAATATATATTATATTTAAACATTATAAATTTATATAAGTATTCCTCAATGGTGAGTATCCTAAATGAATCACATCGCGTCGTGGAGACGGTAGGCCATACGTACGCAAAAGCGACAGTCTGATTCCTATAATGACGAATGTGGAAGGGTGTGGATGATATATTTAATTTTACAAAATGAATTTAAATCTATAATTATCATATATATCTATTATTTCTATAATTATTATAATCATAGTAAATTAGTGGTGAAAAATAGATTACACCACGACGTGGAGACAATAAGTCGTACGTACGCACACATGGTGCTTTCATTTCTCGTTGGATGTATAAAAGGTAGAATATAGTTGAACTATAATAATAATATAATATAAATATATATATTATAGTGTAGTTATTATTTTATAATGTACAAAACACATGAAGAGGATGTGTAAGAAAAAATAAACATGAAAGAGTCGGTAAAGATGATTACCTCTTCTTTGGCGAACTTCTTTTGGATCAATTCTTAGAGACACTAAGGGTTAAATTTTAAGGAGAAAACTACTATAGAATATGTATAGGGAATTTTATAAGAGAACATATCATGGTATGGTCATAATTGAGGTCTCCGTGTGATGAGAATAAGTGTGTGAGGAGGTGACCTTTTTTTAATTGAGGTGAGAGGCACTTTTTGAAATATTCAAAAGATTAAATTATAATAATTTCACCCTCAATAAAAATACCTCAACATAAAATTTATTAGAAGGTAATATGAGATATAGTTATAATATCATCAAACAACATATTTTATACCAGTTTTGGTATTATTTTACACCTTATCATTTTGGTTAACCCTTATTTAACCTATTTTAATTTTACTAATGTAACAAAATTTTCAATATTAAAAGGTTGTAGTTTTTAATTATGTGATGTGACTTAAATCACAAATGAAATTTATTTAACATTTTAAACAACATTATAATTTTTTTAAGGTTGTATTATTATTTTTAAATAATTTTATAAAATATTTTTCTTATATAATATCATTAGTGCCAATTTGCCACTCCTGATTTAATTTGACTTCAAATACATCAATAAAAAGCGAAAATTTGAATATAATACTTTAAAAATATATTAATATTAAATATGGATTAATAAAATTCATTTAAAATGTTATATATTTTAAATTATATCAAAATTAATATTTTTGAAAATCGTTTATTTTGTTTTTCTGTTAACTAAATGAATAATATATTATTATAGCCCAAGAATTTAAGGTAATTATATTATTTCTATAACTTAAGAATAATTTTTTCATAATGAACCCAACTTCATTAATATCAAAATAAACTATTAATTTCCTTCATACCCTAATTTTTTCCCTACCTGAACACATAAATGATATTAAATACAAATTCAATGACATTTTTATATCTATCTTTGATTTAAATAATATATAATTCATTTTAATTGAGAATGTTCCATTAAAATACTCAAATTAATGACTAAGGTGATTACGGTCGAATATTATTCATTCAATATTTTTTTCCAATAATTTTTTCCCAAGATTATGACCTTATATATTTTTTTAACACTTATTTAAACACTTTATTTTTTACCTTAATAACATGAATTTTTAGTCATTAAGATTTAATATATGTACTATAAAATAAAAAACGACAAATAATTTTTTCATGTATGAAATATTAAACCTTATAATAATTGTTTTTGAATCATTTAATAAGTTTTAGAATTTTTTTTTCATTTAATAAATTATTATTCATTTTAAAATGATATAAATGTAAATTTTGATACTATTCATTAATTTGACTATTAAAAATAAGAGAACAACATAATTTAAAACCCAATATTTTATTATATCCATAAAATATCAAGGTATTCTAAAAAAAATCATTGTTGACATTATTTACGTAAAATTATATTTAATTTAATATTTTTAATATCATTTATTCGATATTTCCATTAATAAAATAATTATTTCATCAGCATCGTGTGAGAAATTAATGTAATTATTTCTTCACTAAAAATTATAAATATATTTACATGATTTATATAAATATTTTATATTTACAGATATTATTACATTCAAATATATCATTTTGTTAACACTATCTTAAAAATATTACCCTTCTAAAATTTAAGAGTGTAATATTTGATCACTTTCAATGATTTTAATAATATCTTAGTATTTTTTTATAGAAATGTATACGTTAAATTATTATATTTAGGAATTTATTTTTTTATGGTAGAAGTAATTACATAGAATAATATTTTAAAATGTTTTAGGTTCATTTTATAGTCCTTTACATTTTATATTTACCGTTAGTTACCTGATTTACCCTTTACTGAGGTAACAAAAATTACCAATATTACTATTCATAATGAAAAAAATAAATGGGAAATTTTTAATATGTTTTTAACATATACATAAAAAAATTTAAGAAATTTTTAAAAATTCAATTTACATGATTTCAATAAATAAATTAAAAAATACTCCAGGAGACAGGATGAAATAATATGTTTTTTTAATGTTAAATTCATCAATTGTTTGAAATATTTTTATATCCAAATGTGAAATTGATTCTAATGATATAAATTGTATTAAGTGATATAATATTTATCTAATTATAACTTAAAACCAATCAAAAAAATAATTTAACTCTATAAAATATTTAGATGAAAAAATCTTAGTTCAATTAAAATTTAGTGTTTTCCACTATTTATCAAAACATAAAACTTATTAGATAAATAGAAAAAATTAAACCAAAATAAATTTTGAAATTATTATTTCAAATAAAAAGTTTATTTTTTCAAATATAACATATAAAAGTTTTAAAAAATATATTCAAAATAGGTTTTTCATCAAAAGGTGACAAAACTATATTCTTTAGAAAAATATATCTTTTATGCATAAAACTAGTATTGTCCAAATACAATTTCAAAAAAAAATATTCATGTTAAAAAATATGATGAATTTAAATTCCATTAATATAATCCAACAAGATTGATTTTTTTTGGTGTAAAACACACTTGTTCATATTTAAATAGTTTTTCAGAAAAACATTTCATCTTATTTTTTTAAAAAATTTCTATTTTAATTTATAATTAATTGGTGACCAAATAATTATATATACATTCATAAACAATTTTTTTATAATTCTGTTAATCATTTTTATACCCAGCATTCTAACAACTAGGTTGTAATTGTCTTGTTTAAATAAAAAACGATTTTTTTCCATAAAAACTCAGTGTTGTGTGTAACGAAAGCTAAAATGGTGTTTCGGGTAGTGAGGGATAAACATGGTGTAGTGTGAAATGCAATATATCCGATTATTTAACAGTATATTTCATCAATATCTCCATTTGTAACATTGTACCCACATAAAATTAATTTCTCCCTAAAACATCATCTAGGTTATCAATGTTTTAATACTTCAATGTTTATTTAATAGAAAACCACGTCATAAAATTTAAAACTAAAACTTCCATTAAAAAGGGAAATTCAGAAACATAGCAGTTACCTAAGGTAAACCATAATTAGGGTCCCAAATGGGAGAAAATAGGATGCAAGTGAAAACATAGATATGTAATAGAAATCCAACTATTAACTTCTGATGGAGAGAGATAGAGAACATGGTTATAAGAATTTTTACAATCATAAAGCCATACAACTACAGAGATCTAAGGAACATTTTATTCATTGGAAAATAATGTATTTGGATATATATTTTTTGGATTTAATATCATTTCCATGGAGTTGATTAATTTTCATGAGAAAAATACTTAATTGATTTCATTAAATTTCATAAGCACAATATCATTCTTTCATTATACCTTGATCAATTTCCACTTCATCTCTTATTCAAATAAAATAAGGTGATTTGTTCATTCATGAATCATTAAAAGATAATGAGATCCATAAATGGAATTATATTTCATTACATTTTATTTTAATTATCATCACAACAAAAAATGTTAACACAAGTTTTCTAATATGAATAAATACTCATATAGAGAGATAATACATTAATGTCTAAAACTTGATCCAAATATCAATTTAAAATTTTTTATAAATGTTTGTATTTATGATCATTTCAGAAGATTAAAATCCCAAAATTTTGAAAAAAGGTCACAAAATTTCTAAATTCAACTTCTCATTAATCACCCAAATAACATGGCAATGTTTTTAATTATCACACACCAAACATGTGAATTCTGTTATAATGTATTCTCTTCAAACATGGTAATAACCTAAATTACCAAAAAACCTTAGTGAAAACATGAATGATTTAAAAATTTAACCCTTTACCCATACAATAAATCCATACAATTCCATAAAATCAATCAATTATTTCATAAACAGTTTTTATCATATCTATCCTTAGGTTATTAATATTATATATTTATTTTATCACAATCAAACATATCTTTATTTCATTATCCCAAAATCATGAAAATATTTTGGGTTATCCTTCCCTTAATATTATGTTTTCAAAAAAATATCCACAATACCATTAAAGTAATTTTGCAAAATTATTCATGAATTTCATTACGTAAACACTCAATCATTCTGCCACTTGATTGTCATACTCCTCATCAATAATAGTGATCACATGTGATTTACCTTTTTTAGTTTAAGAGTTTTATGTCATTTACTATCATCACTAATCCTAAAATTTTGTCCCTAATTAGCATAATAACCATTTTAAATTCACATAGAGCATTTAAGTGTGGGTTTTGCATTGCATGAAGCCACCTTTTTATTCACATAATTAGTTAACTTCTTCCCATAAAATAGGAATTCATTTTCTATATGAACTTCCTTTTAACACTTGAATCATTTTCCAGTTTTCATTAGACAATTTCCATTATACGTCTTCCCACACATTGAACATAAAGTAAAACTCATATTCTTTTCTTTACAGTATTTCTATTTTCCTTTAAACTGCATATTTATTTTCTTATCAAAACCATGAGATTGATATATAACTCTGATCTCCATTTCCACCTAGATGGAACATCAGATCATTTATTCATTTCTATGGAAGTCCCTTGGGGATAATTAATTTTAGATACATGGTTTTAAGCCACTAATGAATAGGAAAACATTACTTTCTAGTTGAATTTTAATGAAAGAAACATACATCAAAAGTCTTGTACTATTTTCCTTTTAGGTACCAAAGGATTAATCATCATTTTTATTAATATGAATGAACTACTTATCCATCATTATATGAAGAATAATAGGAAAATATTTATTAAAAAATATGTTCTTAAACTCATCCCATTCAATGGAGTCGATTTCATCATATTTTCTCATATTCTTAAAAAGAATCCACCATTGATCTGTTAAACCATCCAAACGATAGACCAAAAAATTTATTTCTCATGATTTGAATATTGGAGAAGAAAAAATATATTCAGAGTGCTACTGATCCATTTCTATGCTAGTAGTGGATCAAAAGATGCATAGAATGAATTTAGATGTTGGCTTGTGAAGGACTCAATGGAATGTTGATCCAAATTTAGTTCATTTGGAAGTATAATATAATTCATATATTGAGAAAGTTGTGTGGTCATAAAAATAAGATTTTTCATTCCAAATCCCATAACATTTGGTTATTTTGGGGGACAATCGCCACATTTCCCATCACAATCAACATTAATGCGGTTCCTTCAAGTTTCAACCATTAACTAAAACCCAAAATTATTATGTGAGTAACACTAATAATAGTGGGAAAACCAAATAATTAATGGAAATTATTTTCAATATATAAAATCATAGGGTTTAATCATAGTTTATCCATGATTGTTACAAAAATTCTAGGATTATAACATATACTTATACTTATCATTACGGAGCTTACTGAGGCTTTCTCATCTTAGTTTACAAAGGTTGAATAAACCTTCACTCTGATACAACCTATAACTAACCAGTTTTAACATATATAGACATTACATAAACTTGTGGAATATTTCATATATTACACAAACAAAATCTTGTGGACCATAATAGTTATGTGCCTTTTGAAACTTGGAAAACATTCCTCTAATTTGGTGAAAGAAGTTAAAGGATTTCCATGTTTCAAAAGGCACAAAACTATTATAAGGGAAAATAATTTTTGGTCCATACCCATATAAAATAAACGGACTTCATAAATATCATTCCACTATAAACATAAAATAACCATGAAAATAATTTTATCTTAGATGGAAAATAATTTTGAGAGTTCACATAAAAATAATTCTCGAGGAAAATGTCCTTTTTGTTTGAAATGTTTAATTTTCTAAAAACACTGAATAATTTTAAACGTAAAAACATCATCTGAAACTCAACATTAATTCTTATAATTTAAGATTCAATGAATTAATATGTCATCAATGTTTAATGTCTCAGATATTTTGTGTTTTGTTTTTAAATATTAGGTAGAATTTTTACGAGATAAGGATTTGTGACATCATATAATTCTAAGGCCCGGAGTACATGGAATAAGTGTTTGAAATAAATTAATCTTTTACATAGTGTGCATGATCAGTTTTCCTAAAAATATGGAATACATCTTACATGGGTTCCTAGATCATAAATTCAAGTGCCCATTACGTTCGGAGCAACAACTTTACCTTAGGTGAGGTCTAACCTCAACTGATACGAGTCGGCAACAGAAGTTAGTTTTTGGACGTTTTAAATGTAATAAAATAAATTAATAATTTATTTTGTTTTAAATGTTTCCATAATGTAGTGGGATGTTAATTTGTTTTAAATGAACAAAATACCATGGTTTATCTCAAAACCCTGGATACTTTCCCTGATAACCTTTGGAACATTGGAGAGGAGCCACCCCAGAGAATTCCTGATGATCGATGATGAATGATGACTCATGGATTGTTGCAGAGTGAGATCAAAAAATGACTGATGACGTCTCTCCGTATTAATTTACGATCAAGGTAAGGGTTATTATTTAAATTCTTTTCCCTGTTATTTGATTTAAATAATGAACGTGAATCAACCCACGAACATATTGACATATAGATTGTTCGTTCTTGCTGGATGGTCTTTATAGGGGAATTAATATATGCATGATTTGATTTAACTTTATCTTCTCCATTTGATCCTTATAACAGGATAGGATCAATGTCGTGATGAATGATGGTAGAGGTTCATTCCTCAATTCATTTTGTGGATTTCATGTTCCCCTTTTTACCCCGCCTTCTTCACGTTATTCATGTGGTTGTGAACAACAGATCATTGCACATCCATTTTGAAACACAACAATCCCAAATCATAGATCCAACATCATGACGACCTAATGGAGGTTCGACAATGATGGAAGTGAACAAATCGACATGGTTTGAGATAAATATTCATTCAAATGTTCTTCTTGTGGGTGGATCAAAACCTGTTTTTAGGGTCGATCGAAAGCCCAAAACAATGGAAATCGGACTTTCCATGGTGGGACGACCTTGAGAATTAATTTTTGTTGGGAACAGATCTACAAAATAAAGAATGAAGGATCGAGAGAGGTGCTTAGAGGAGGAGAAACAATTCTAGAAAATCTCAAAGGACACAATGTTTTCTTTGAAGAACATGGTCTGTGGGGCTGGCTCGACGGTGGATAGGGTTTCATGATGATAGAAGCAATGACATGGATTGTGGGTCCTTAAGAGGAAAAAATATGTAAATTTTATGATACATGGACATAAGGTGGAGTACACAGTATGTACTCCACCGCACAGCTAGACCAGGCTGGCTACACAGGTTACCCCGTGTACCATTGCATGGGTTGGTAGATGCTAGTTGAAGTCATGTACATGAACATGATCGGCGTACACGAAGCTTCCCCCAGATAGTAGGGCATGATGTGTCACGTTCTTACACACTGTGTATATATATTTCTACATAAAATTCTCTTTGACATGGTCCATTGTACAAGTGCATCACCTGAGTTCATAGGACACAATGTTTGAACCTCATCCACATTGTGAACCTTTATTTACATGGATTGATTTTCGTTTCCATCATTCTTTGGATATGTTTTGTTTGGGATAGTTCTCCCATTGCTTGTTCAGATAATGGTTAGGTATCGTATCCATCCATAAGAGTCTGATCCCTTCAGTAGAACTTTCTGGATAGAGTTATAATCCCTTTAAGAGGCCTGAAGCAAGATCCTCTACCCAATCATGAACCTAGGTAGAGTCAAGTATCGACGTGACCAATCCTACAAGATTCCAATCCTCTAATTATAAGGTGAATCCAAGTGAGTCATCTTATACTCTAAGGACCTATCATTGATCCTCATCCATGCAGTGTGATCCTTCCCCACTCAAGAGTGACTTCTCTCAGAATGAGTGTATATGATCTCTCCTCAGACCAATCAGTGGACCTATCTCTCTCGTGACACTTCTTGATGAACATACTTCTTAGACAGATGTCCTTAGAGATATTAGAGTTATAGAGTTTAGTTCTACTTGATGAGTGATTCATGGAATCAATGAACTGAATCCCAAGCATGGGTGTGCAGTCATTGTGACTTACCTCTGGGCTACAGGTCTGGGTTTTAGGTATATCTAGGTATGTCTCTGTTTTTCTATGTCCTTTATACATATACTTTTTAGAGATGAATATACCATTACTTGTGTATTTATTTATGGTTTTTGTGGTCCTCTACCAAGTATTATTATACTCACCCCAGCATGGGCTTTTTCTGCTAGTGTCACGTCTTGTGTAGACGAGCGGCCTTTGGACAGAGTCCAGGGATGACTAGGACCATACCAAGCTTTGGGAGCTTCCTTATAGGCTAAGGTGTTCCTAAAACTATGAGAGGTAGTCCCAGTACCTATTATTTCTTAAAAGTTGGAATTGTTAGTTTGTATACTCTTTTTTTTGGTGGTCTTGTATTATGGACCAGTTTACATTCCACATTTTATATTCAGTCATAATCTGTAGGTTCGGTTTTAGTGTATGCATGAATTTTTGTTCCTTAGTGTTTTTCACATTTCAGTATCTATGGGATTGGATATGTGTGTATGTGTACATGTACAAAGGAAATGTCTTCCATGATAGTGATATTCATATTCAGTGCTAGTCACCAACCCCTGGCATTTTAGAGGCAGTATTAGAGAATTGTGGCAGGGGCCCCACTAGGAAAGGTCATGATAGAGTGCTCTCAGAGGTGGTTAGATATATCTTAGCACCACGAGCCAGTGATACTAGTTTGGAGTAGCATTGTTAAGATTTTCAAGCTTTTCATTCAGGCCACAAACTTCAGTGTTGGTGCATGAAACCAACATGTCCATTTATGAGGACTTTGATAACTTTTTTTTGACTCGGTACATGTGAACACTCGTTGAAGGGAAACAAAATAATGGTATATACATTATATAAGAATGGGTTTTATTTTCTATTTCCTTTAGTGTTAGCTATGTAGATATACTATTTTACCATGTAATATCTTGTTTCCTTATAGGATACCTCAATGACACATACCCACATGGATTCAACAACTTGATCAAGAGGATGAACCATCAATGAAGAGGCTTCGATTCACGGACCAGTTACCTAGGTGTTACTTCCAAATGGTTCACTAGATATACCACCACCAGTGGAGCAGCACGTGGTACCTACAGTACCGACAGACAAGGGGAGTAGGTTGAGCGTGCTCCATGAGTTTCAGAGACAATGACACTTTAGGTTCTGAGGTGAGCATGACCCTCAAGAGGCTAGGGACTTGCTTGAGGGGGTGACCATAGTTTTCTGTCTGGTGAGGACACTAGTGGACCAGATAATGATCCTAGGAGCGAGCCATATTTAGGGTTTGATAGGGCGATGGTGGAATTTGATCATTCAGACTCACGATGAGGAGAATCTTTCATTTATGAAGTTCAAGTGATCCTTAGAGAGGAGTTATTTTTTATTACACTGAGAGAAGTGCATATCTAGGAGCTTCTTCGTCTCTAGAAGGGAAATTTAATGGTGTATGAATATTCATTGAGGGTCACCAGCCTCTCTAGGTACTTGATGGATATGGTCATGGATCAGTACTTCCGATCTTAGACCTCTGAGCAAGGTTTACGATGGGACATCTGAGGTAGTGTAGGGACTCTATGAATTTCAACATATACAGGAGTGATCGAGAGAGATTTGGTAGTTGAGATATTATTGGATGAGAAAATATTTCTGGTGGTAGTTAACAGTAGGCAGACAGGTGTGAAGACATTGACAGGTGGGAGTCGACGTCAAGTACATGGATCAAGAGGGGAGAATCATCCTAGATGACACAATATTGAAGATCTATGATTCAAGTCTCTTAGGATGGATCTATTAAACTGAGTGAGATGTGATGCTAATCGTGCAATAGTTGGGGACATCTCACAAGAGATTTTCCAACCCATTGAACTAATTACAGGGAGGCAATTGATGGATCTCCTAGGAAGAGGTAGAGACCAGAGAAGGCAGACATTCTAGGAGGCATAAATGGAAGAGGGTTAGGGAGAGCTACAAGAGGTGGAAGAAAGTTTGACCTATTTCCATAAAAACCCCCAAGAGGTACACACCAAGTTTACATAGCTGAGGGATAGGGGTGGGGGGAAGCTACATGAAGTTGAGACGTATGACCCACAAACTCCAAGGATGATCCAAGGTATGATATGTGTCTTTTCAATATTATCTTCCATACTTATAGACATAAGTTCTTGTCATTCTTTCCTCACCACATGTCTTGTGTGAAACCTTGAGATTCTGGTGGAGCCTTTGACTTAACCCTTACACTTGGAGACACCTATAGGAGGATAATCGATGACAAAACATATCTTCCGACAGTGTGATGATTCCCTTGGAAGTAGGAATTTTGACTGTATACTCTTGCTTGCAGTGTCTAGTCCTTACAATGTTGTTCTTAGGATGGATTGGTTATCTTTGGTCCATGCCCATATTAACTGCTTTAGGTGAAGATTGTGGTGTTTCTGCAGTGATGGGAAGAGGTTTTCCTATTTCCGTGAAAATCAGACCCAAGCAGCACAGGAGGGGCTCATGCACCAGAGGGTGAAAACGTTCACTCATGTGTTGAATAGCCATAACCTCAGAGAAGAAGATTTTATGAGCATATAGTTCCCAGTAATGGTGGGGGAGTATGATGATGTCTTTCCATAAGAAGTTCCAGAATTACCTCTCCATTGGGAGATCAAATTCTTCATCAACATACACCATTGGAAAACACTGATATCCTCATTGGTGTATTGGATGGCTCCCGTAGTGCTTCTTGAGATGAGGGTGGAGTTGGAGGATTTGTAGAGGAAGGGCATCATATGACCCAGTGTTTCACCATGGGAAGCCTAGTTTGTTTTTCCAGGAAGGTAGAAGGGAGTTTGATGTTGTCCAGGGATTACCGGTGCCTGAATCAGGTTATGGTAAAGAAAAAGGATCCACTATTTAGGATCAATGACCTATTCAATTAGATTACGGGCTAAGGTTGGTTCTCAATGGTTTAACTCTTGTTAGGTTATCATCAACTTTCTGTATGAGATAAGGATATACCAAATACATATTTCAGATGTTGTTATGTTCATTATGAGTACTTGGTGATGCCATTTGGTGTGACGAATTCCTATACAGTGTTTTTGGGACTTATGAACTGGATCTTTTAGCCATAATTGGACCGGTTTGTAGCAGTCTTCATCCAAGACATCCTTGTGTACTCAGCATCAGAATAGGAGCATGCAGGACACCTGTGGATAGTCTTCAATGTAATCTGAGAGCACTGGCTTTATGGAATGTTCTTGGAGTTCCAGTTCTGGAAACATGAGGTACACTTCTTAGGAAATGTCATCTTACAAGATGGAGTAGTAGTAGACCTAGAAAAGGTTGAGCGGGTGTTTTAATGGGAGACACCCTAGAATGTGATATAGGTGTAGAGATTCCATGGTTTGGTTGGATACTACTAGTGATCTATCCTTCATTTCTCCCAGATGTCATCACTGATGAAAACCTTGACCTAGGAGGGGAAGTCTTTTTTTATGGATAGAGAAGTTCCAGCAAGCTTTCATGCAGTTGCGGTATAGTTTTACAAGCATACTAATCTTTAGATTTCTAGAAGAGTGTGTCAATAATGTAGTTTTCAGCGATGCATTATGGAATGGTATTGGATGTGTACTAATGCAGAGACATGCTGTGATTGATTATGGTTCATTCCAACGAAGGATACATGAGAAGAACTATGAGACCCATGATTTTGAGTTAGCAGTGGTAGTCTTCGGGTTGAATATGTGGTGACACTACCTGATAAAGAAAAATTTATCGTCTACTCTAACCAGACAAGCCTCAAGTACATCTTATCGTAAAAGGATATGAATATTAGGTAGAGGAGATGGCTAGAATTTCTCCAGGATTATGAATTTGATATTGTCTGTACTCTCGAGAAGGGGAACATATTAGCTGATTCTATCGTTCATAGATTGTGTTCAGAGCTACTGAGTTAGGCATCCGAGCAGTTGTCCTTGTTATAGTTATCCTTCATGGATAGAGATGATGCAACATATCTCTGGTCAATGGTTGTCACCCCTCCACTCTTACGATGAGTCAGGGAGAAAAAACTAGGGGATGTCGATTGTGAGACTTTACATGCTCAATTGTCCACAGGAAAAGCTCATGATAGATATTATCAAGGTGAGGAGCATGTCATCCTTTTCAGAATTCAAAATGTTGTGTTAGTGGTGTTACATGGGATGGTTATAATAGAGTTTGATACGCCTTCTTTAGTAGTACACCCTGACAGGATGAAGATGTAACCAGACCTCTGATGCTAGTTCTGGTGGTCTGGTATGAAGAAGACAATAACATAATTTATTTCTTGATGCATTATGTACTAGTAGGTGAAGGCTGAGAATCAGGTTTCAGCAGGGTTAGATCACCCATAGAAGTGACATAGTGGAAGTGGGATGAAATATCAATGGAGTTTGAGGAGGGATTACAAAAATCATCCATGGGACATGATTCCATCTAGGTGATCGTCGACCAACTCACCAAGTATTCCCACATCATAGATATTAGGGAGCAGAGTTCCATAGAGACATTGGGATGCCTCTATGTTCAAGAGATAGTTCACCTTCATGGAGTCCCTTTGATGATAGTTTCAAGTCACAATGCTTGTTTCACATCCTAGTTGTGGAAGAGATTGTAGGATGTGTTTGGGACTCATTTATGCTTGGGCACAACATTCCATCCCCAGACATATTGTCAGATGGAGAGAACCGTTGAGATTCTGGAGGATATATTACAGGCTTGTATCTTGGACTTTGGTTATAGTTTGGAGGGACACCTACCACTAGTGGAGTTTTCATACAACAATAGAGACCACTCCACTATTGGTATGACACCATTTGAGGCTTTATATGGGAGACCCTTCCAATCACTACTTTGCTGGACCAACCCCAGTGTGTTAACACTCATGGATCCTGAGTTGTTGTGAGCTACCACCGAGAAGGTTCAGATCATCCAGGTGTGAATGACGACTACATAGAGCATGCATAAGTCTCATGATGATGGATTTAGGAGACCTCTAGAGTTTGAAGAGGGAGACCATGTGTTCCTTCAGGTATCACCTCGACAAGGGTTTCAAGATATTTGGCCCAGGAAAAAAGTTGTCTCCAAGGTTCAACGACCCTTTTTAGATACTATGCGGAGTTGGAGTGGTGGAATACCATATAGATCTACCAACATAGTTTCACCGAATACATGATTTCTTCCAAATGTCACAGTTAAGGAGGTACGCGCATGACACATCGCACGTCATCGAATAGGGAGAGATGGACATTGAGGAAAGAGAGACCATTTCATAGTACCCAGTAGAGATCAATAATCAATAGGAGAGGATCCTTAATTGGTTAACAATTCAATTAGTATTTCTCTAGTGCCATAATATGAACTTTCAAGAGAGTATGTGGGAGTGTGAGCCTCAGATTCGTGCACAGTACCCAATTTTGTTTGATTAGCCTTTTGTTTCGTATTTTCGAGTACTTAAATCCATAATGTGTGGATAATTTAATGTCTTGGATTTCCAAGTATTATTTTTACACATTATATGAAATTATTATGAGACTAGGCTTTGTGAAGATGTGCTATTCCATGGACCGAAGTGCTCGAAATAAATATTTGAAATAAATTAATCTTTCAAACAGCGTGTGTGTGAAGTTTTCCTGAAAAAGTGGAATGACTTTTACATGGTTTCCTGGATAAGAAATTTACGGGAACTATTGAGTTTAGAGTAGCAACCATACCTTAGGTGAGTTTTATCCATTATTAGTGTTGTTCAGTAGTAGAAGTTAGTTTTTGGATGTTTTAAAGGATAAAAATAAATTAATAATTTATTTTATTTTAAATATTTCCATAATGATGCATCAAGTTAATTTTTTTTAAATTAACAAGAGCCTAGGGTTAGGCTCATAACCCTAGATACTTTACCTGGAATCATCTAGACCTTTGGATATGAGCAGGCCCAAAGAATTCTTGATGAACGATGAACAAAAACGACGTGTGGATCATTGCACAACGAGATGGAATCCCGACTGACGACTTCCCTCCATCTTCATTGACGATTTAGGTATGGATTGTTATTTCAATTATTTTCCACGTTCTTGGATTTAAAAAATGAATGAAGATAAACCCACAAATAGGTTGACCCATAGATAATTTATTCTTGCAGGAGGGTTTTTGTCAAGTTTATTTTAGGAGTTAATCCATGCATGATTTTATATATCCTGATTTGGTCTATTTGATCCTTCTAATGTGAGTAGATCAACACTGCAATGAATGATAGAAGATGTTCATTCCTAAATTATTTGTGTTTAATTTTTCTTCCCCTTTTTACCTTGCATTATTCACATTCTTTGTGTGGTTATGAACAATGGATCGTTTCACGTCCATTTCATAACATAATGATTCCAAATCATATATCTGGTATCACGATGTCCTAACAGAGGTGTGAAGATGATGGTGTAGAACTAATCAACATGGTCCAAGAGAAATATTTCTTTGAATGTTCATTATGTGGGAGAATAGAAACATGTTTTTGGGGATGATCGGAGGCCCAAAACCTACAGAATCAGCCTTACCATGGCAGGACAAACTTGAACCCTCAGTTTCATGATGAACAGATCATCCTAATAAGTACCTCAGTATTTTTGGAGGTGAGTGGAGGAGGAGTGAATGTTTTGGAAAATCCAAAAGAACATGGCATGTCCTCCAAAGAACACGATGTGTGGGGCTGGCTCAATGGCGATTTGGGTTTCACGATGAAGGAATTGATGATAAGTCATGTGAAAACTATCACCTAATGAGTGGGTCCTTATGAAGGACTCAGTGTGTATCTCAGATGATACAAAGACTTGAGGTGGAGTATAAGACATGTACTCCACCACATGGTTGGACCAAGATGGTTATGAAGGTTACCTCATGTACTGGTACATGTGTTGGTAGACATAGGTTGAAACCATGTATGGGCACAAATCCATCATACACGGAGTGACCCCAAGTTAGTAGGGCATGTCATGTCACATTCATACACACCGTGTATATCTCTTTCTACATGACAATCTATTTGACATGGTCCATTTTACATGGGAAGTGCCTGGGGTCAGAGGACATGACATATGACCCTTCTACACGTCGTGTACCTTTATACACATGGCATGATCTTCTTTTCCACCGTTCCATCAACATGTTTCATTTGGTTTAGTTCCCCATTTTCTCATTCCCCTAAAATTCATGTATTGTGTCCATCCATAGAAGTATGATCCCTTCAACTGGACTTTCTAGATAGAGTAAGAATCCCTCTGAGAGTCCCTTAGTGAGATCCTATATCCATTTATGACCCTAGGTAGAGTAAGGTATCGACGTGCCTAATCCTACATGACACCAATACTCTACTTAGCAGGTGAATCCAGGTGAGTCATGGTATATGCTAAGGCCTTGGAAGTGATCCTCATCCATGTAATGTGATTTTCCTCACCCAGGAGTGAGTTATCTCGAAATGAGTATATCTGATCTATCTTCAAATCTATTAGTGCACCTATATTTATCGTGACACTTCCCGATGAACAAACATCTCAGACAGACGTAATAAGAGCTATCAGACTCATGGAGTTAGTTCTCCCAGATGATTACATCATGGAATATTCAAACTGAATCCCTAACATGGGTGTGCGGTTGTTGTGACTTACATCTAGAATACAAGTCTAGGTTTCAAATATATCTTGAAATCTCTCTCTTGTTATATGTTATGAATACATATACAGAGTAGATATGATTGTACATTCATTTATGTATTGATTTTTGGTTCTCAGTGTCCTCTACTGAGTATAGTTATACTCACCAGTACATGAGATTTTCATACAAACATCATTTCTTATGCAGACGATCATCCTTTTGAAAAAATATAGGGAAGACCAAGACCGGATAGAGTTTTTTGAGCTTCCTTACAGGATGAGGTGTTACTACGACTACAAGCAATAGTCCTGGTACCTATTTTCTTTCTTATAGGTTGGAATTTGTAGTTTACAGACTCTTTCTTTTAGTTGTCTTATATTTTAGCCCAATTTAGTTTCAGAATTTTACTTTCATCCATTCTCTATTGGTTGGGTTTTAGTGTATGCATGAATTTTTGTTCCTTTTTGGTTTTTATATTTCAAAATATATGGTCTTGGAGATGTGTACATATGTATAGGTACTTAGGCAATGCCTCCCATGTTAGTGATATGCCTGCTCGGTACTAGTGAACAACCCTTGTCGTATTAGAGGTGAGCTTGGAGAGTCGCGACATGGGACCCACTGAGACTAGTCGTGAAAAATGTGTAAAAAATATGTTCATGCTGTATAGTTTAGAAAAAAAATTCCACTTTTACTTTTTAGGTAAAAATCACAAGGCACATCGTTAAAGAAAAAATAAAAAGATTCCTTTCAAAATATCTAGTGAAATGTCAAACATAGATTAAAATGACTATATGGTTTTTTAAAATAATTGTAATTTTTTTTCAGGAAAACAGTTTTAGGGATCATGTACATGAGCGATAAATATTCCCTAAGAGATACTTACGTATAAACATTCTTGGATAATAACAAGTTTATAAAATTAAACCCTACCTTAGGTCTGATTTCCTTCATACATATCTGAAACTCATGTATAGTGGTGTAAATAATGTAATTAATTTTTACTAGGATCATATTCATATTTATTATATCAAATAATGTCCTATTATATAATCTTATCACTTGTTTGTTATTGATATTTCATTATTACCCATATTTTGGGTGTTAACTACTTCATTTTCATATGCATGTTTTGTTATATAATTCCCAGTTCTTGTGAATAGAATATAGTTCCATAATATAGGGAATTATTTTATGGTATTATATATTACATTTTTTCATTATAAATTTATATAATCACTATTTAAATTTGATTAGGGAAAATTCATCGCATCATGCTGTGGAGACGGTAGTCCGTACATATGCATGAGGGACGATATCATTCCCTTGATGATGAAAGGGGAAGGGAGTGAACGATATATTTATTTTTCATGAATCCATATCATTTCATCATTATAAAATATATCTATTATTTCCAATATTATACCCATCCATGTAAATTATTGACGTAAAACAGAATACACCAAGGTGTGATGATGGTAATCTATACGTACGAATGCAAGGTGATTTCATTTCTCATATGATGGATAAAAAGAGTAATATGTTTGTTACATAATAATAATAAAATATCATAACATATATTATGTTTTAGTTATTAATTTATAGTAGAAACAATACAAGAAGACTAAGTAGAAGAGAAAATAATCTTGAATGACTCAATAAAGATGATTATCTCTTCATCTGTTAAACTTCTTTTGATATTTTCTTAGGGAAACTCAGTTTGGTCTTTTGAGGACACCATATCCTCTATAATGTTTCTAGGAGAGTTTATAAGGGAATTTTGTAGGGGTATGGTCAAAATTTAGAGATAAATTTGATGTGAATAAGTGAAGGAGGAGATTACCTTTTTCAAAAATGTGGTGTGGGATACTTTTGAATTATTTCAAAATATTAAATTATAATAAACTCAATATCAATCCAAATACCTCCAAAGACCATGAATTTAATGATAAGATGAGGTAAGTTTATAATCAAATCAACAAATATATTTTATAAAATCTTTGGTATTATTTTTAAACATTATCTTTTTGGTTAACCCTTAGCTAACCTATTTTAATTTTAACTAATGTAACAGTTTAATCATTATTAAAATTTAAAAAAAATTACTTATTCGATGTTGATTAAATAATAAATGAACAAATTATAAAATTTCAAACCATATTATATATTTTTTTAACTTTAAAATATGTTTTACGATTTTTATATAATTTAATAAAATATTGTTCTTATAAAATATCATTAGTGTCAATTTGGAACCATTCATTTAATTTAACTTCAAAAACATCAAGTAAAAGGGGAAATTCAAATGTAGTTATTTAAAACTTATATAACAAGTCATATGTATCTATAAAAGTTATTTTCAAACATTAATTATTTCATATTAAATCCATATGAATATTTTTTAAAATCATTTATTTTATTGTCTAGTTAATTAAATAAATACAATGTTAGTATAAAATAAGAATTTAAGATAATTATATTATTTTTAAAAATTAAAAATATATTTTTATATTGAAAAATACATTATTAAGATCAAAATAAAATTTTATTTTCATTTATATCTAGATTTTTAAATACATAGATATTGACATGTTGTGACTATCTTTGATTTAAATAATATATTAGTCATTTTCATGGAAATGTATCTATTAACAAAACCAATTAGTGACTAATTTTAAAAGGATATAATATTGTTAATTCCTTAATTTTTTGTACAATTTTTATTCATGGTTATAACTTTATATCTTTTGTTTTAACACTTATTTAACCACTTTAACTCGTACCTTGAAAACATGAGTTTTTACTCTTTTTGGTTTAATATAGTTACTTTAAAATGTTAAACGAACCATAATTGGATCACAGATGACATTTTAAACCATATAATATTTATTTTAATGAATTTAGTAATTTTTATAATTTTATTTCATTAAATAAATTATTTTTTATTTTAAAATTTTATTGTTGTCAATTTTGATACTATTCATTAATTTTACATTTAAAAATTAAAAAAATAAAGATAAATTAGTAAAAATATATTTTATTTTATCCCTAAAATATCAAGTTCTTCTATAAAATTAATTAGCGAAATTAAATATATCCAATTATTTTAAATTTAATATTTTAAATATCATTAATTTGATATTTCCAGAATAAAATTTTTACTCCATCCGAGTTGTGTGAGAAATTAAAGTAATTATTTTTTTACTAAAAATTAAAAAAAAGATTTATCTGACGTATATAAATCATTTATATTTCAAAACATTATTTATTAAAAAATTTATTTTCTGGTTAACTCTATCTTAAAAATATTAAACTTATAAAATTTAAGAGTGTGATATTTTGTCACTTTATTTTATTTTAATAACATCTGTGTCATTTTTATATAAAAGTACAACTTAAATAATTTAATTTCTAAATATAAGTGTTAATTGTTGAACTAATTTCATCCCCTTATATTTCTAATGTTTTAGGGTCATTAATAGTCCTTATCATTTTATTTTTACCCTTAATTACATGATTTACCCTTTACTATGTTAAGAAAAATCACCAAGTTTACTATTTATTATTTTAAAAAATAATAGCAAGATTTTTAATAAATATTTACCTTCTAAATACATATATTTAATGCATTTTTATAAATTAAATTCACATAATTTTCAAAAATTAATTAATAATTAATATGACTGATGGGATGAAACAATTAGTTTTTTAAAGTAGAAATGTTGAAATATTTGGAATATTTTTATATCCAAGTGTGAAATTGATTCCAATGAACTAAATTGGATTAAATGATATAAAATTTACCTAATTATAATTTAAAAACAATATAAAACATATTTTAACATTATAAATTATTTAGACAAAAAATATGATTTGAATTAAAATTCAGTATTTTCTATTATTCATCACAAAATAAAACTTGTCAAAAAATACCAAATATTTAAAAAAGGTCAATTTTGATTTTATTATTTCATCTATGAAATTTATTTTGTAAAATATAATTTATTAATGTGTCAAAAATTTCATTCAAAATAGGTACTCTATCAAAAGGCAGTAAAAATGTATTTCTTTGAATAATATATCATTTATGAGTACAATTATAATTTTTCATATATTAAGTCTAGAAAACACATGAGATTAATGTTAAAATTTTTATTGAATATAAATTCAATTAGTATATTACAAAATGAAAGATTTCTTTATTTATTGGTATAAAATACACTTGTACACATTTAAATTGATTTTATAAAAAACATTTCATCTTGTTTTTTGTAAAAAAATATATTTTCAATTATAGTTAATTAGTGACCAAAGAATTATACATACATGCATAAAAAATATTTTCATAATTCAGTTAATCATATTCATACCTAACATTCTAACACCTAGGTTAATTTTTTTTTTGAATAATTAAATAATTTTTTCATAAACATAGTGTTGTATTTAACACTAGATTAACATGGCGAAATGTGAAATGAAAGCTATCAGATTGTTTAAAAGTAAATTTAATAAAAATATAATGGGGTTACATCAAAACTATGTAATATAACTTACTTATTCAATCATCATGAAAACTTTTTTTCTATTCAGTTTATCACCAACATAAGCGATGTTTTAACATTTATATTATAAATGTTTCAGTAATGACATATAATATTAAATAAATTTAATAATAAGTTATTAAATATTTTTTAATATTTTTAAATTTATATTATAAACATATATTCATGTTAATAATATATCGTCTCTATTCCTTAAAAACTATCAAAACATGGTTATATTCGACATCTACTTCAAGAGTTTTAATTGATTATCATGAGATTAAAGTGGAAAATTATAAATAATCATTGGATATATATTTAAAAACCATGTGTAATATATTAATGTAGTAATTGGTATTAAATATCATGTATTAACATTAAATATACAAATCATTTTCATGAAAACTAAAAGTTGTAACGCCCAAAGTTAAAAATAAACTATAATGAACCACTATATCAATATTAAATAATTATAAATGAAGTATATAAAACATTTATAGTGATTTTTAATGTTATAAAATAGATTATTAAGATAGTCATGGTTGTATTATATGAAGTTATAGTGTGATCATCTAAGATGGGAAATAAGGTAAGGCGTTTTTATTCTGAAATTCCCTTTATCGAGAAACATTTTACAATATGCACCAATTTAATTTTATATGGTGTATATGATTCCCAATTGTGATTCTATGATTAAATATATATTTGTTCATGGTATTTGAGGTTCATTTTTAGGATATTTAATTTTTAAGGGTTATGGTAAAAATGACAATCAATTTTTTATTATTTCATTGAGTCATGTCCTTTTTCTTGTGAGTCAAGAAATATATTCTTCATTTGATCTTCTAAGTCACTTTTTCTAATACTTAACGTTCAAAATGTTATATAAAACTTTTATATGTGGATATTACTTTTATTAATTAATATCTCCAGTATTTATGAGACAATTACTAAAATATAATCACAATGTTGATAAGAATAACTTTTATACTTCCCGGTGGATATTTTTCTACAATATCTATGATTTACTTATAAAAAATATTTTATATGTTATTGAAAGAGACCATTATACTTACCAAAAAGTTGCAGGGTCCAACCGTAGCTAATCATAAAATTTATTAATGAAAATAAAATGAGAATTCAAGCATTACAATGGGTTTTGAAAAGTATGGAGTGGATTTTACAATTCTTGTTTGAGTTCACCATTGGTACAAAATAGTCTGGTATCCTAAAATACCAAATCATACTAATTTTCATGATCACTCTTTTTAACAGGGAATCCACAACTTGACTATCCTCCCTATAAGCATGTGAGACAACCGAGTTGAGATGATTGGAATTTTTAAGACAATATAACAATTGAGGTAAAATTATCTATGGAAAAATACTGGTTGTACTCTTTAGGGATTTGATAGAATGTTCAGATTTAGACTCAATCCTAAGAAAATTAAACTTATGTTGTATAACATGTACGATGGAATGTATCATGTACCATATTTATGCTTAAAATTTTATTCTAATTCCAATAAAATAGTAAAAAAACCTTTAATAAACCATTGGTGTGTGTAGAAGACTCCTCCACAGCCCAAGGGTCTTGGCATACCGGAAGCCTCAACATTCATGTTGACCATTATTCACCGATGGAGTGGAAGCATCCAAGAGACTAATTTAAAAACTAGTGGTTCTTAGGCTTCCTTTGAAGACCTATAAATATTTGTATACTGAGGTCAAAAATATTATTATTCATAGATCCTCCATATACCTTTGATGATGAATAAGTCTCCATTTATATGGCTATGATACTAGCATATGTGAAAGGGGGATGGTTTTCAAATAGTGTGGCATTTCTAACCGCCCATATAGATGTAATATTAGCAGTTAAAAATTTCATTTCATGCATAGATACATTCCATATTAATTTTATGATCATTCACTAGAGGTTATTTGTAAGAGTCCTATGTAGATAATGAATACATAAATTTCGAGTCAATCACAAAATTCACCAGGAATACATTTCCAACTTATGACATAGAATTACCTTTCAATTTAGCATGTTGGTTAGTAATACGAGAGAAAATATTTTCTAGATAGTATCATGTCAAATTTCACCCAAAAAGGGGTATTCCAAGATATTTTAATGAAAGATATCCCATTTTCATTTCCCTAGGATTTCCCCAAGATTCCCCCGGTTGGGGGGATGTGACCTCCATGGCTTGGGCGACATAAGTCCTACTATCGCCCGTACACTGATCCTATGAAGTGGTCATCCATCACCAGTGCCTCCCTCCTTGTGTGTGCTTAGCTCTGATTGGAACAAACTCTCTCTACAATGCCTTTTATGGCTCCCACCAGGAAGAACCCTCCAGGTGGAAATCCCCCTCTATAGACTCCTTCCATAGTGGCGCTTCCAAGATCACACCACCAGATGAACTAACGGCTACCAATTCATGATCAACCTCCCATCTAGTATGATTTGGTAAACTTCACATGGAATCCCCCCTCCCACATTATCACCGATGACCACTTCCCATCGCACCTTCCAATCCGATGCCTCACTTCTTCCTTGTGCGCAACAGATCCCACAACATCGCTAGATCCCACAACAGATCCTCCGCAACACCCGTACAACAACATCAATGTGATAGCCTTGATGTCCCCTCCACGGAACCCCCATCTGTCTTCCTACTAGATCCTTTCACACCTATTTTCCTCCCCTTTTACAATGGGCCACTCCTTCATCTAGATTACTCCTCCCCTCCCATGTGAACACTACTGCCAAACCACCACTGTTGAACCCTCTTGCACAGAAGCACATGTATACTTTCAGCCCCCTCCTTGTGCACCTCCCTGAGCTACAGACCTAGTCATCCCTTATCCAATGGAAACAATTTCCCCTATACCCAGCTTTCCTCCTCCCGAAGTGATGACCATCGTCTTTCATGGAATCCCATCAACCGACCCTCCTCAGTGGTTTTCCTGATTCCTCGACGCCAAGCCTCATTAGTGAAGCTTTCCTGGTGCCTCATCACCCAGACCTGTAGGTGTATCTTTCCTGATGCCTCATCAACCGACCCACCAATGAGGCTTTACCGATGCTCTATCAACCATCCCCACCTGTACGGTTATTCTACAACACCTCGACAACTTACCTCGACACTAATATAAACTAGTACATCTTCCATAATTTTTAATCTCAATGAGAAGTTGAGAGCAATAAATCGTTCTTTTGTTTTTTATCTTATTTTATCATCAAGATGGGTATGTCCATCATGAGGGGGTGTGTTGAAGTTTCTTTTTTTATTTGAATTGTTTTCATCTATTATGTATTCAAGCTAGGTACACCTAGATTGAGGGGGAGTGTTAGAGTCTGCATCCCACATGTGACTTGTGGTCCTTTGTGGTCTATATTATTCATTGTAAAATACCTCAATTCCTCCTTTAGTGAGATACCTTAGGTGGGGGGGGGTATATTGACCAGCCACTTCCTCATAATGGTCAAAGAGATCCTTCACAGTAGCATTAGTCTTCTTGTTGGCTTTTCCAAATAGGAGAGTGTCATCATCATATAGAAGGTGTGATGGAATAGAGACTCTTCTACTAGTATTTATTTTTTGATAGATACCAACATGATACAATTCATTCATTCATCTACTCATGTAATACTCTTCCATAGAAAAGTGGAGGCTTAAGAGTGATCCCCCTTCCAAACACCTCATGTACACTGAAAGAATCATCTATGTGATCCATTAATGAAAATTTATAACCTTGAAGAGAAGATAATATTACTGATGAGTCTAATAAGTGCATATTAAAACCAAAATATTTGATGAACATCAAAGATATAACTCTATTTGAGGGTGTAAAAAGCCTTGAAAATATCAATATTTAGTGAAAAGTTCCAATACATTACGTTCCTCATTGTAAGGTTGAAACATTCCAAGGATGTGAAAAAATGTTTTAGAAATTTATCCTAGGAAAAAATCCAAACTGATCTGGAGTGATGATGTATTTGATAAATCCCCCCATCCTAGAAATAATGAATTTGTTGATAATTTTTGGGGTAATGTTACCCAGAGAAACCGTCACGAATTTTTTGTTGTCAATCACATCCTCTTTCTTGGTAATTAGATAAATAAAGGGCAAATTGATTTCATAAAACATGAAGGAATGATTAAATAATTCCCTCACACCAATGGTCACATCATTATGAAATATTTCCCAATAAAATATATAGAATTTATTAGTGAAACCATTTGGTCCACACACGCTATATATGTTAAGAGAGAAAATTGATGATTTTTCTTCCTCCTAAAAATGTTCAATTGAAAGGGTTTTATTGTGTTGATCCCTAATTAAAACTATAATATTATAAACTAATTTATTTTCTATCCACCTTATGATCTGAATATAATTTTTGAAAATTGATCACCACTTCCCTGGATATTTCTTTCTTAGAAGTGTGAAGGATTCCATTGATGTTGAGAGCATCAATCCTTACCCTAAACCTCTTTTCTTTGTGTAACCGATTGGAAAACCGTGAACTCCAATAACTATCCATCAATCATTTCACATTTAATTGGTTGTGGGTCAGAATTTTCATTATATATTAGGTGTCATAATGACTGGAGAGGGACTATACCTCCTCCCTAGAGGGAGAGATCATTCTTTGGTTTCTATTTTGGAATTTTGAAATCATCTATTCAGTTTCCATGACATCATGGTCCATCTTTGAGAAATCTATTTTTCTCTATTACCATAAAAGGCCTTTAAAATTATTTAACTTCTTAACATGGTCTTGTAGAGGGGTTCCAAGGGGTACCATATTCCATACATCTTGAACAATTTAAATGTACCCTAGAGTAACAAGCCATCCATTATTTATTTTGTAATGAAGTGGAACTGGCATTTCTATATGAGTTGAGAGATCCAAAATAAGTGGGTTATGATCCAAGGGATTATTTGGAAGAGTAAAACAAGAGACCCTATTGGAAACACTTAGATCATCCATTTGAAAAATAACCTATCCACCTTACTTGATTTCCCTTTAATTATGGATGTATCTACTCTATGTGAAACTATCCCCAAAAATTGGAACATCAACAAGGTATTAATAATCAATATAGAAGGATAATTCTAGAGAATCATCCTTATTTATGCGGAGGCAAGTTTTTCCTCCAGGATTAAAAATAGCGCAAAAATCCCCCAATAATATCCATTTTTGATTCGTATTTTTAGATGTTTTTTCAATATCCTTCCATAAATTCCCGTTCTTAATGTATGAGTTGGAAGAATACATCAAAGTGAAGGACATGGTGTAATGACTATAATAAAAAGTGACTAAGATAATCTGAGGAGTCTTATTTCATTAGAGTAGTTGAATTCTTTCATGCTTGAAGATCCCTAGGTGATCCATATTGGTGTCGTGAATTTTTTTTATAAATAAAATAATAACCAAGGGATTCCAATGTGAAAATATTCCAATAATCAAAAAAGAATATTTTTTTGAAATACTAGTTATAATAGGTTTGTAGGGAACAACATAATTCCTTAGGGATACGTCCACAAGGGATTCCCTATGCCATTAAAGTTAAAAAATAAAATCATCATTTATTCAGGGATATTATCCTTGGGAGAGGCCCTCTTTATGGTTGTACTTTCTCATAGATTTTTTCTTTGTTGTATTTAACTTTTTTTTTCTACCTTTCCTTGTGAGTTGCATTAACCCATTGAAATACATTTCTCGTAGGGGACTCTATTACATCCTGGTAAACACAGGATTGAGGTCCTTTAATATCACCATTTCTAGTCTCATTTTTCTCTGGTTGTTGGGAAACTTTAATAACATATTCCTATATTACACCTCTCAAATGAGTAAATTTTTTACTGGAGTGTATAGGTTAGGGGTTCTCTCTATAGGGAGTATCCTTCTATAAAATTTGCGGGAGGATACCTATGAAAAACATCATTCTAAATCATCATGAGGATCATGGGTTCTACTCTAGATGTTATCCTTGTAAATATTTCCATCAACATGCATATTAGTGATTATAGGTTTATTAGCTTCATCTCATTAAGGATCCAGATCTTAAGCCAAGTTAAATTTCTTCAGGGAGGTTCCCTGTAATCTATTTTCTTGGGATAGGCCTAGTATTCAAGCCTTTTGAATCCTCAATATCTGTCACATGCACATTAGCATATTTTCTAGACTATGGAGGGCTATAACATTGATCAATATTGTCCCCATATATATATAACTAGAGAGCATATTACGCTCTAGCTCAATGGTCTTTTGATCCTTACCCTCAAAAAAAGTAACTTTAGTAGGGTTTTATTAAAGCTAGAAATCTTCTCTAATGGCCCTAAAGCCTTCATTTTTTATTGTTTTTGACAATCCACCTTTCAAGGGGTGAGGTGTAACCCATACAACGCCCGTAGGTGTAAGTATTACATGGCCCATAGGCCTTAGAGGAATTCATTGCCTATAGGCTTCAAACATTACATACAACCTAGAATAAATACTTGGAACTAATCCTCCCCATCATCTTCATCGTGAGATTAGCTCTCCACCTTCTCATTACAGTTCATCTAGGCTTTCACATACATGAACATGATTTTCCCGATGACAGACATCATACCCTCTCATTCATGCAATCCATTTATCTTTCGTTATGATGAAAGCTCCTTTCTCCTCCTTCTGAAGTTTGTTCCTTGTATGGTGTCTGGTCTGTATCTGCACTTAAGGTGGCCCGAAGGCCCTGAGGTGGCCCAAAGGCCTTATTGACCCAAATGCCCGGGTGGCCTGAAGGCCTTAAAGGACTCAGGTACTACATCGGTGGCCCGAAGGCCCAAACGATGGAATATTCTCAGCTGCGACAGTTCCATACAACGACTGCTACAGTTCTGCAAAGTTACTACTATAGTACCTACTATAGTAATACTACAGTACTTCTACAGTACTACTACAATACCTGCTATAGTACCCTTGGAAATTAGCCTCCCCTTGTATTTGATCTCCAGTCTCCTGGATGCACTTAAGTATTCCTCACCAACTGGGGTGAGGCTCATGTGAATTGAGTCTAGAAATCTATTTTGGAATTTTTCCACTACAATGAGATCAATGAGATAGATAATCCCATTGTCCAATTCATTATTATCAGTTCTAGAAGTCGTGGGGACCTACCCAGATTGTCCATACAGGTCCTAAGGAGTATGATTTTCTCTGTTTTTAATTTCATTTCCTCTATCCTTGAGAGAATAGACCCCCATGTTTGTATTTGGGCCATAAGGTGGGATTTTATCCTTCCCCTTCTTATTTCAACTGGTATTTACCTCATGATCACACACATTTTAATGGTTTCATACCTTATCCCTATTGAATTAAGAATCTGTATTCCAAAAGACATTTCAATTTGTGAAAAATTTAGGCTTTCACACAAACTGAATTTCAATATTAATGCTATCATCCATGGTTGTTGAAAAAACCTCTTCTACCATGGTGATAGAAATGTCTACCTCAACTAGAATTCATTCATAGTTTCAACATAATAGTTTATTTTTTGGTTTTTGATCAATCCTAATAGAGTTTCCAACTAAATATTCTATATCCAAACGGATGCAAGGATTCTAATATATCCAGTTTATATTGAACATTTGAATGAATATTTAGTTAAAAGTGTTCCTAACATTATCCTGACTAAAATTGACATCCAATTACTGAATTATCAGTGACCCTGACTTCATGGATATAGAAAAAAAAATCCATGCCCTTTGTTTTCAATCATCTAAAGGGAAAAACATGTTGGTATCCCACACATCACTTTCATCCTCTATTCCTCAAAATACCATATTCCATCATTTATATGGACAAGGTCATTAAGTATCCATAGTATCTACCCCTTCAGTGTCAAGACACACCCAATGATAGAGTACTTGAAATGATTCACACATTCTTCCACAACATCGTAAATGGTTGAAAAATGCACTGTTTTTCCAATCTTGGTGATTCCACTAGGTGATTGGAAATCAAAATCCAAAAAGGAATGGTTTTCCACTGATTTGAAAACATTTGAAAATTTCTTCTTCACGATAAATTCCTCAAAAGGGGTGCACACCACAATATTATATTTACATTTCAAAAAGAAGAATAAAATATCCTTATGCCCTACATGATCAAGATTATTTCTTTCCAAATTTGATTCATGCAGATTTGTGGCACCATTCAGTGTCTCAAAAGATCCACCATCGCCAAGTCGTGGGGTTTCCCCCTTTTCCCCTTAGTATACCATTTATTACCATTATTATCCACTTCACCTCTTATCAGTGAAATGTTTTATCTTATTTTTTATTTTGTTGGTTTCAAGAAATGGTTTTAATGAACTTAAAATGTGTTATATGATTATTTTTATGAAATGTTTTCTTTCAATGTAATGTTTTAAAATGTTCTGAAATGTCATGTTTCCAAAATTAAAAAAATGAATTTTAAACTAGCTTGAATTTATTAACTTTTTTTCATATTAATTATTTTAAATGTTTACATATAGAAATGTTTTGACTAAGAGGAATCACTTTTTCAAATTTTTGGGTGAACATATCTTTCGGTCACCTTTTTCCTTTTATAAGTGACTTCCTCTCTACAGTTTTATGTTTTGAAATATAGAATCTTTTATTATCATGGATTAATAAAGTATCCATTTTTAAATGTTCTAAAAGGAAAAGATAAGTTATTATTTTGAAAGAAATTTTCCCAATTCTTCTAAGATTATTCTTGATCTATGTCGTAATCTTTATTATAGGTATTATTTTAATGGTATTATCCAAATCACTTTTGAATATTGGTTATAAAAATTTATTTTACATATGTGTCATGATCCGTAACATGTTTTTATGTCTTAATCATCCATGTTTTTAGATGTGATTTACTAAGAATGATTTTTCTATGTGAATTCCCTATAATCCACTACTTGATTGAAGGAGTTCACCTAGATTCATATTATATTGATTGATTATATATTTTTTTCTAAACAATCAATCCATTTCTTATATAGTTTAAATAATATATGTATAATCATATTTTTTCTGTGCTATTGACCTATAATAATGCTTAAATTCATGAGATATTGTTTTATTTTTTATGGGTTTATCATGACTCATTTATTGATGAAGTCAACAATGATTTCTTCGGGAACCACATGAAAATGCTATAAAAACCATTTTATTTCCTTGGGTTTTTATAACCCTTTGATTGAAACAAAGTGAAACATATATGTATGACTTCCATTATGTGATGGGTGGGACTTGAATTATATTTACCTTAACTAAATTGGGTAATGTTTCCTTCTAATGTGATATATGGTGTGTGGGTAGTGATCCTAGATAACTATGGTGTGTGGGTAGTTATAATAGCCAAATATGTTATGTTAATGAGGCATGGAGCCTTGAATTATTCTTATGATGTCATGTTCATGTTATCTATATATTCTTATGATTCCATGTATCTATGTGATGATCTTTTTTTAATACATGTACAAATAATACCATTTCTTTATTCAATTCTTCCCAAATTATGATCATTTTTGTTATGATAACATGTTATGTATCACGTATCTCATTTTTTGATTTGTTACTATGTTTATCCTTAATTGATACTTGAGATTATGCCTTCTTATGTTTTCTTTTTCTCAGGTTCAGAAAGAATGTAATATGTAAGCTAATACTATAAGAATATATTGTGTGGAGAATTTGTGGGTGATGTTAAAGACTCATTATAGATTTATTAGATTCTTATATAGTGTATAAAGTGTCTATTTTATAGGAAAACATGATATTTTTTAGATGGTGATTTTACTAAATTATATAAAAGTCTATAATAAATGGGCCTTGGTTTGTAAACATGATAAATATACTTTAATATTCGATGTTTATCAAATCTACTAACATAATTTATATATTTCCAACATTGAATTCAAGAGAAAGGGCCTGCGAGAAATAAGATTTGTATCAAAGAAGTGTTTAAATAACATTATAGGTTAGTGTGTAATCAGTTTAGGATTATTTAATATTTAGGATCTAAATAAATGGTTTATTAGTTAAGTATGATCATAGTGTCAATGGTTTAGATAAACCCTTAGGGAGGAAGTGTTAAATATTTTTTGTTTTTTGGGAATTTTAATAATAGAAACTTAGTTAAAAGACTAGGAATATATTTATGTTTTGGATAAATTCCTAAAATTTTAGTAAAGTTGAGAGAGTGTGGACTTCTATGAAAGTATAGCCATGTTTGAATACTAGTAATAGAACACAGTTTTGGAATAGATGTATCTATGGGTAACAACCCGAAAAAGAGTGGGTTGAGTATATCATGATCATCAATTTGTTGCATGGTGAATGGTACCTTACTACACACTTGGAAAAACACTCCCAAAAGATATTCTTGGTTTAATTCATATTCTATTTTCAAACCATTATAAAGGATTAAATTTTTTTTATTGAATTTAACTATATTAGTAATTCTGGTAGTAAAATGGAGGTAGATTACTGAGGTTGAAGCTAAATACTCATAAGTTATCTTATGCACAAAATTTATGAACCTATTATTATAGAATCATTGTTTTACCTTTATAAATTAACTAATTTAATTATTAAACTCCGTAAATTTTATTTTTATGTAATGGCTGGTAAAAGAAGGAACTATGCTAACAAGTGATGCAATAGACAATGTGGTGATCTTCCCAAACTATAATCCATTGTGATAAGAAATAGGGTTAAAAATATTAATAATTTTTATAATAATATATCATAATTTATATTAAAAAATTTAAAATAGTTGAATTACCTATAAAAAAAAATAAGAGAAATTTAAAGTCTCGTGAAAATTCAGCTTTCTAAGATGATGAGGGAAAAAAGATACAGTTCCATTCATGTCAAAAATGTTGGAAGAAACACACTGGAGAATGCCTCAAAGAAACTAGATAATATTTTATGTGTCAAAAAGAAGTAAAAAAACCATATATCCACCTAGGTAAAATTAATAACTTAGTTAATGTTATATTAACACTATGTAATATCAATTTATTACTCATTTAATCATTACGAAACACTTTCTTTTGTTAGTTTACATCCTACATAAGTGATATAGTAATATTTCATAGTGAATGATTAATGAATGTCAAATATATTTTAAAAATAAGTATTTATAAGGTATTGAATATGTTTTAAGGGTTGTAGAGTGGTAATATTAATATCTAAATATTTTAACATTATATTATCATTGTTCATTAAAAATTTCCAAAAGATGTTTTCTTCAGAATCCTTTCGAGAGTCATAATTAAAACACTCAAGGGATGAAAGGTGAACATTATTAATAATAATTGGAAATATATTAAAACTATAGTTAATCTATAAATGGTGAAATTTTTATCAAAGATCCAATATAAACATTAACATTACAAATCGTTTGCAAAACAATTAAAAGTGTTAACACACATTGTTAAAAATAACCTATAATGAACCACTATATTCGTAGTAAACTGTTATAAATGATTTATATAAAATATATATAGAGATGAATATGGTTTTTAAATATATTATTAAGATATTTATGGTTTTTTAGGATGTTAGAGTGTTATCAACTAAGAAAGGTAATATGGTAAATGAATATTTTGTCTCAAAATACCATCTTTGTGACACATTTTACTTTATACACTAATTTAATTTAACATTATTTATATTTTTCCAATTTTTATCATGAATATATTTGATTCATGTTATTTTAGATTCAATTTTAATATCATTATTGCTCAAGGGTTTTGAATAAAATTTTACTCAAGTAATAATTGTTTTCTTGAAAAAAGTCTATTTTCCCATGAGTCATGAAATATAATATTGAATTGATATTCCATGTATATTTTTATTACCATTATCTTTTGTAGGATATAAATTTTGTCTACAACACCCTCTATCACAATATTGTCCACCTTGGGTCACTTCCTCATAATATTTTTTTCACTAGGGATCACTACCCACCGGGGTGGCTGACTACCCACCCCCTCTGAAAAGACCTTGTGATTGGGAGAGGATGTATAGAGATTATATATCATTTAAATACCCCATAAAGTATATAATTTGGTATAAGTAAACATGTTTCACTATGTGACAACAATATGTCACACTGTGACACCCCTGTATCTAGAAAAAATGACCCTTAGAGAACACACTGGCATTTATTTGGAACTGCAACAATCTCCCCCTAAATGATTTCATTATGACTTAGATGTTTCATATCATCTTTTATACCAATTTGGGGTTCACATTTGGTCTTCATGACCCTCTTTCATAATATTGTCTACTTTGGGTCACTCCCTCATTGTTTTATTTTTAGTAGGGCTCACTACCCACCATGGTGGATCACTACCCATCTCTTTATGAAAAGGCCTTATGATTGGGAGAGTATGGATGTTGTTTATATACCATTCTCAGCACCCCAATAGTCTCTGATGCGGAACATGAAATTAGGTGTCATGACGTGATGTCCATATGTCATGTTGTGACACCCCTACAATCAACAATCATGAACCTTAGGGAACACTATCATTCATTTGGGAATCCAAACTCTTTTCAAATGGTAAATATACTTTTTCTATAAATATATTTATTCTCTTCATTAATATCACCCCTTTCTATGAAACAGTTCCTCAAATAAAATAATGATATTGATAATAATAACTTTTATACTTTCCAATGGATATTTTTTTATCCATATCCATTTTTACCTATCAAATTTATTTTATCTATTGTTGAAATTTCCCTTCATAATTTTCCTCTCCTATTATCAAAGAATATTTTTATCATCATTTTTATGATTTTTATTTCACTAAATGGTATTAATGAACTTTAAAAATTTTCTTAATGATTAGTTTCCAAAAACTATTCTTCTAAAGTAATGTTTAAATGTGTTCCAAAATTCAATATTTCTAAATTTTTATAAAAAAGTATTTTAAACTACCTTGAATTTATTAATATTTGTTTTTGAAAAACTAAATCATTTAAATGTTTCATTATGGGAAACTTTTTACCAAAAGGAATATCTTTTATTGGTTTTTGTGTGAAAGTATCTTTATATCTTTGTTTTGTTTTCTAAGAGACTTCATATCCACACATTCAAGTTTTGATAAAGGTAAATTATTATTCTCACAGATTAATAAAATAACAATTTTTAATGAATTTCAAAGGAAAAAAGAAAATCATAACTTTCAAATTAATTTTTTTAATGAATCTAATAGAGTTATATAAATAATACATATACTTGTTCAAGGGTATTATTTAAATAATATCATACACCTTCTTTATCTAGATGTATTTTTATATTATATTTTTTATCTATGTTATGATCCATAACTACTTTTGTATTTCCTAATCATCCACTTGTATATACATGAATTACTTCCAATGCTATTCCTCTATGAATGCCCAATGTTCCACTACCTTATAGATGGTAGTTCACTAATACTCCAATTACATAAATTTATTGGTAAAATTATTCTCTAAAATTTATATCTATTTCATACATGGTGTACATACCATATTTATAATCATACTTATTTATTGGTATTTAACAAGAATAATGTATAATGTGTTTAGATACCCATTTATTTTCCATATGATTATTATGTCATGTTTATTAATGAAATATTGAATGATTCCTTAGGATACCACTTGAAAAGGATATAAAAACCATTTCATTTCATTAGGTTTTTATGATATGTTTATTGAAACCATGAAGAAAATATATATATATATATATATGAATTTAATTATGTTGGGAGTGGGACTATAATTACATACCCCATCAATGTATTTGGAAATGTTTCCATCTCACGAGATTTCATGGAACATGGGCAGTGAGCCTATCCAACTAAAATGCAAGTATAGTTAGCCTATAAAACTATGTTATATTAATGAGGATGGGATCATTGACTTATGCTTATGATGTCATGTTTATGTTCTCACCACATTCCTATAATTTCGTGATCTTATGATATGGTCATTGTTTAATACATGTACATATGATATCATCTCTTTACTCTATTCTTCCATTATTAAGATCATTATTATTATGATATCATGCTATGACTCATATATCTCATGTAATTATTTCTTATTATGTTTACCCTCACTAAGCATTTGAGATCACGTCTTCTTATGTTTCTCATACCCCTGGTTATGAATGAAAGTATAAAGTATGAAATGCCTACTAGAGTATCTTGTGTGAATAATTTATAGAATACATTGAAGACACATTTTTTTGTTATATTTTTATATAGTTTAAAGAAAACTTTCCATTTTATTAGAGGACATGGGATTTATTAGTTGGTGATTTGTCTTAATTATCTAAAACTATTAACTAAATGGTTCTTGGGGTTTAATGTGAGAATGATATTTTAATTTTAGGTGTGTATCAAATCTAGTGTTTTAAGTTATTAATTTATGACTATTAGAGAATGAAAACAAAGTACTGGAAATTAAGGACCAAATACAAGCCCACCAAAAGAAATTGAAACAAGCCAAACCTGTGAATTAAGAGATGACTACTATACCTACAACCACCAAAACAGACCTTGGTATATCTAGATCAATAAGCTCCACCAGGTTCTAGTCCCTCTAGGAATCCATCAAAAGTTTGGTTGTCTACATGAGACATAACATGTGCATGAAAATCCCATGTATTGGTGAGTATAACATTACCCAATAAGACAACCAGAAATAGATAAGAAAAAATAATCTAAAAGAAGTGTCAGATCACCATATCTAAATTTTAATAGCATACATAACATGAATATTCATATATTCACATTTCAGTCATATAGTCTCAAGGTAAGGTCAGAACAATAAAATCTTGCATAGGATTCCAGATCAGAGGTTCCTTATCACACATGTACAAGAGAACATAGTCCATGAATCAGATGAAACTGACAGAATCCATCTGAGATGTCATTCTTGTCAAGTATCACCATAATGAGAACATGATGGAATTATAAAGAGATTGTTACATTGATGGGGATCAAACCCAATGCCACGGGGTATACAAATAACCAAACATATATTAACCCACTATGTAGTGGATTTATTCTAGTGTATTGTTGGTCATGACAATACAAAAACCCCCACCTAGAGAAATGATAAGGGTATAAGATATCACTCTAGGCCTCACAAAAGGATTCGAACTACTCTATCCATGGATGAAGTTCCTTAATGGGGATATCCATCCTATATATAGTAAGTCACTGTATAATAAAACCTCATGTAATGTATCAAGGGAACATACCCCAAAAAAACTTCTCCAAGATGGATTGGGAAAGGGATCCAAGATATATTTAAAGGATTACACAACATGTACGGGAAAGATATGACATGTTCTTTTAGTACCAGGTTCTACCCAAGTATCCTAGCCTATGTGTATGTCTCTGTATGAGTACACAACATGTCCAACCTAGAGTATTCATGACCGTGTCTACGTACAACTATTAGTGTCTGTGTCTATCAATTTATGACTATTTCCATGTTTATTTACCTCCCTAGGTACACACTGAGACTTAAAGAAAGGGTCACTAGATATGTGGAAGGGTTAACACATGATGTGATAGGGTCCTAACACCATGTGATACTCAAATCCATGCAAAACCTAGAGCCATAACTAGGGATCCATACATGGCATGTGTTCATGCATTACATGTTGTGTAGTGCAGAATTCACAGAACCCATAGGTTCTTATCACGTATTGCACCTCTATCGCTTCTACGACAGTTTCCACTATGATTCTAACTACGATGCATGTATCTAGGTCAATATCACTTTATCACCATTGAATATTTGAACATAGGTCATCCAAATCATTTGGGGATCTTCATTCATTGAGTCATTCCACCACCACACACCGAAACCACAAATGAAGTTCCAAAACATAAAATTATCCACTATTATTTCCTTATTTGTTCAATCCTTTCCTCAAACTAATCTTATATCTATGATAATAATTCATTTCATTAAGATAAAAGCGGAAACCAATTGATTATCATGTATCTTG